>CP110837.1:2353148-3716898 GCA_028411795.1 Euphorbia peplus | reverse complement strand
AGATGTGAAAATTGAAAAAAATTAGAAAAATTTATACAACAAAATTCATTCAACAAAATAATTTAATCATCTGGTCAAATTTAGTCGGTTCATTCAATTCAATTTGATAAAGTTCAATTTAATTCAGTTCAGTCCAGCTATTAAAAAACAAGTTTGATACTCAGTAAGTTATTTAAGGGAAAAAATTTATTAGTTCCTGACTTTTGTCAAAATTCACTGTTTAGTCATTCTATCTTGAAAAACTCATTACAATGCCCTTATATTTCATTATAATTAACTTTTTGATCATGCTGTCTATTTTTTTAGATTTGTAACTATTATATTTCGGCATAAATAGACATACAGTATATAACAGAATTACAAAGTTATTTTGTATAACAATATACATGCCTTGAAAGTTAAAACATGTTATATTTAACTAAAAAAAAGTAGACAAAAATAACTAAAGGTTAATTATTGCAAAAAAATGAGATATTGTAATGAGTATTTTAAAATAAAAGGACTATTTGAGGAGGTGGGCCTAGAATTATTTCATTAAAAATAAAAAGTTATTGTAAACCTAATAAGTGCAGCTGCGAGTGCGTATTGGAGAAGCGGGGCGGGGCGGGGCTAAATAAAATAGTTTTGAAAATCAAGTTTGAACATTGCAACAGTATTTATTAGGTAAAGAAGAAGAAGAAGAAGAAGAAGAAGAAGAAGAAGAAGAAGAAGAAGAAAGCATGGTAAGGCTTACTGCCGAATTGATTTGGAAAAGTCCTTACTTCTTCAATGCCATTAAAGAGCGCGAATTGGATCTTCGAGGTAACCAAACCCTAATTTACTTACTTTTACTACTTTCCATTTCACTCACTCTTTCTTCCTTCCTTTAGGTAACAAAATCCCTGTCATAGAAAACATAGGTGCCACTGAGGTACTAACTAAACCCTACTTTATTTCAACTTCCAACTGCTTCTTGCATAAGTTTAGTGTTGACTTGTCGAAGAAGCACGGAAGAGGAGGACAATCAGCACTTCGGTTTGCTCGTCTTTAGATGGAAAAGCGCCATAACTATGTGAGGAAGACGGCAGAACTTGCCACCCAATTCTACATTAATCCTGCCACCAGCCAACCTAATGTGTCTTGACTAATTCTTACTGGATCTGCTGATTTCAAGACTGAACTTAGTCAGTCTGATATGTTTGATCCTCGACTTCAGGCTAAAATTTTGAATGTGGTTGACGTTTCATATGGTGGAGAGAACGGTTTTAATCAGGCAATTGAGCTGTCCTCTGAAATTTTATCCAATGTGAAGTTTATACAGGAAAAACGATTGATAGGCAAGTACTTTGAAGAAATTAGCCAGGACATTGGAAAATATGTCTTTGGTGTGGATGATACTCTGAAAGGTTTAGAGATGGGTGTTGTGGAGACTCTGATAGTATGGGAGAACTTGGATATTAATAGGTATGTGTTGAAAAACAGCACTACTTGTGAGGAAATCATAAAACATTTCAACAAGGAGCAAGAGGCTAATCAGAGTAACTTCAGGGATCCCGCCAGCGCTGCTGAATTGGAAGTTCAGGAAAAGATGCCACTGCTTGAGTGGTTTGCGAATGAGTATAAGGAGTTTGGTTGCACCCTTGAGTTTGTTACAAACAAGTCACAAGAAGGATCTCAGCTTTGCCGAGGGTTTGGCGGTATTGGTGGTATTCTCCGCTATCAGATGGATATGAGAGATTTTGATGAGCTTTCTGATGAAGAAGTTTACGAGTCTGAATAGCAATCAGCCAACTCTACCACACTGCTGGTGCAGGACTCAGGGGTAAAAATTACCTGCGCCAGCCACAAAAGAGCTCGTTGCGTGTTACATTGTGGTTGCTCAAATGCTTGAAAACTTTGTGGTTGTTCTGATTAAGGTTTCATCCCTAAACTAATTCATTCCACTTATCACTGTACTTTACATTTCTCTACTTCGAATCGTTTATTGATATTTTTTTATTTGGTCCAGGTTGAAGGAGATGATGATCTTATATGATGATGATGATGATGATGATGCATAGTTGGAGCAGCCAGAATCTATGTGGAAGTAACATTGCCCCCATAGTTGTACACACCTGTAGGTGTGCAAGTCTAATAATAAGATGGTGGGTCTGTAGGGATGATGTCTTGTGTGGACAGCAGATTCTACATCAAATATATATTAAAAAATGAACACAAATATGATGTGTGGATAACTACTATGTTTTTCTTCCTCTTTGAGGAATTATCCTTTATGCTTATGGCATTATTTGTATTTATCATGAGGATGAAGTTCTTATCTTTTGATGAATAGAACTTAGATAGTGTTGCTATTATTTGTGTTCCCACTTGGTATATATGTATATATATAGAGAGGGAAGGATAAAGTGAACACATGAACACTTTATAACTACGTAGTTTTATTAATTAGTGAGGTTTAAAAAGAAAATTTGTCATTTTTCTTTTAATTGACACCTTTAGAATGGTAGAAATTGTGTAGAAATGAATGGTAGAAATGGTGGAACAAGTGAGAGAAATTAGTACTGTTTTTTAATTATTGTTTATTTTATTTTATTCAAGCTCAACTAGTTAGAGAAACTCTTTTAGTTTCAAAATGATTCGTCTAAATATCACAAATAAATAAAAAAGACAATAACGCTCAAGCATAAATAAAAACCAACCAAATGACACACTATAATGAATTGCAAGAAGAAGAAGACAAGTAGAAAGCTAATATAAATCTAATATAAATTTAAGCCAACTCCTGCAAACAAACAGAACAATAACTATTCATTCATATGCATTTATAAGAACATTGCAAAATTAAAAAAAAAAACTCTAAACAAACAAAATAATAAGTCTTTATTGTCCATACTACTATAAGAAATTATATAAAAAAAGTACATATTTAACAAATTTTGCAGCGATCATTTGAGAGCAGATATGCGTGAAATGGATCTACAAGTGTGCTTTTGCAACAAGATGAATTAAAACAATTCATGGCATATCTAGCGACATGGATATTTAAAAGATAACCAAAAGACTATGTTTGTAAAATTTGGAGTACAAATCTCAACATACCTTTAAAATAAAAGTAGTACTAGATAATGAGTTTTGAGGAGGTGGGCCCTAGAATTTATTTATATCATCAACATGATTAAAAAGTTATTGTAAACCTAATAAGTGCAGCTGCGAGTGCGTATTGGAGAGGCGGGGCTAAATAAAATAGTTTTGAAAATCAAGTTTTGCAACACTATTTATTAGGTAAAGAAGAAGAAGAAGAAGAAGAAGAAGCCTGAGGAAGAAGAAGAAGAAGAAGAAGCAGCAGCAGAAGAAGAAGAAAGCATGGTAAGGTTGACTGCCGAATTGATTTGGAAAAGTCCTCACTTCTTAAATGCCATTAAAGAGCGCGAATTGGATCTTCGAGGTAACTGATAGGGATGAAATATCCCTATCTTTTCGGGTTATTTACGGTGTAATTAAATGTTGTTTTATTACTTTTAGTATAATTTCAAGTCTTTTTTGTGAACAAATTAATTCTTAATCACTTAGTATGAATTTCTCTCCGTAAAAACACTATTTTCACCGAAAACCGTCAAAGTAACTCATGTTTATTTTGTTTATAGGTTTCACTTCAAAGATTAAAAATATCCAAGGTGGAAAGCAACTTCCAGACATGATTAGAGATGTTTTTGTGCTAATAAAGAGCTAAGAGACAAAGAGATTTGCAAATAATTCAAGGAAAAAGCCAAACTGTCCAGAATTTGCCCTTGACACGGACCCGTGTCCGTAATCAACACGATCCGTGTCAAGCCTAAAAGGTCCACACGGGTTGATTTTGAGGGCGTGTTCACACTGTTACTGAAGGACACGACCCCGTGTCAAGTGGGACACGATCCGTGTCAAAATGGAGACATTTAGTCTGCGCGGCGTTTTAATTAGCAAAAATCCAAATTGTCGAGTAATTAATGTGACACGACCCGTGTCAATCCACACGACCAAGGACACGCCTGAGCTGATTAAATTCATTTTATGCATTTTCTTCTTGACACGGCGTGTCACTTGGCCCACACGACTCGTGTCAAGCTTTATTTTGCACCTCGATGAGATTTTCAAGCATGTGTTTTGAGGATTCACATTTGTTCACAAAGCCAACTTTTCTGTATAAATAGGGGGGTTCTCTAGCCAGAGAGATCATCCCTCTTTACTTGTATTAAGCTTTCATTTAGTTGTAATTAATTCCATTTAGTTGTTTAAAGAGGTGATCCGAGTACAATCCGTATTCCATTTCCCCTCTTTGTAAACTTGTAATCCATTTCCATTCCATCAATACAAAGTTACTAAATATTTCCCTTCATCTTCATCCATTCTATTCAAATCTTCAAGTTAACAAAGAGTTCCTCTCCAAGATCATAAGCGACGATTTTGTGTCCGGTGTAGCACGGTAAAAGGGAGTAGCTAATCCTTTATCTTGTTAAACTAGTTGTGACCCGTCTATGTGCTAGACTTGGTAGTATCATATTATTTCTTTTTCATAGTTTATACAACGAGTCTGTATAAATTAGAATATTTGATTTATCATCATCATATGCTTTTCTTAAGTCTATTTATAAATACTTGATATGAACTTAACATTTCTATAGGATTTATATAGGTGTTGCCCCCATCGGAAGTGACAAGCCGGAAACCGTAGATATTGACAACATCACGGAACTTAAAGGGCCCTAGTTTCTAAATCCATTGGAGACACTTAACCTTGAAAACATAGGATTAATTAAGTGTGTAATTATAAGTTCATACGTGTTAATAAACATCCTAAGAAGTTAGCTATGATATTTTGATTAATCTTAACTCTATTTTATCTCTATTGTTATATAAACTCTTCATCACCATTTCATTCTAAGGAATATGGAAAGCACTTGTGTGTTATAATTTAGGAGTAGTTAATTAATTCAACCAAAACCATAAAGAAATATTCGCCTAGATAACAACCCGAAACCAAGTAGTTTAGTACTTATTGATATAAATCCCGTGGATTCGATACCCGGACTTAAACCCCGGATTTTATTACTTGATAACGATAGGGTACACTTGTCCTCTAATTGTTGCCTTTTTGTAGCACTAGCTCGAGGCGCATCAAGTTTTTGGCGCCGTTGCCGGGGATTTATCTTCTAATAACTATTAAACCGAGTGTTTCATTGTTAAACTAGACACTTGTTTGTAAAGTTTAAATTATCTATTCTTTTATTTTATTTTTATGCATACTAGATCAAAAAGTGATTCTTTGATTCCTACTAATCCCGAAATTGAACGTTTTCTTTCTAGGAATCGGAATTGCTACACTAGGTGGTTGGACGAGATGGCAAATTTTAATGAGGGTGTTATACTTGGATTCAATGACGAACCACCCGTGGTTGAACCCCCACCGGCTATGCCAATCCGACAACACCCACCTAGGAATGTGGGGCGAAATGGAGGTGGTAATGATGAACGTTCTATGTTGGAGATTTTGGCTCCTCACCGTCCTCAAAATCGCTCCGCTATTGTTCCTCCACGTATTGAGGCTCACTCCTTTGAACTCAAAACAAGTATTATTCAACTTGTTCAAAGTAGTGGCCAATTTGGTGGAGAAATGCATGAAAATCCAAACGAACATCTTGATAAATTTCTCATGTGTGCCAATACTACCCGTATCAATAGGGTGCCCCAAGATATCATCCGTCTCCAATTGTTTCCGTTCTCTTTGACGGGGCAAGCATTAGAATGGTTCCACTCCTTGGAACCCGATTCTATTAATTCTTGGGAAGGTTTGGAGAGGGCATTCCTATCATACTATTTTCCGCCGTCTAAAACGGTGATGTTGAGAAATGAGATCATATCCTTCCGCCAATTTGAGAGCGAGGCCCTTCATGAAGCTTGGGGTCGTTTTCGAAAAATGTTGCGGAATTGTCCTCATCATGATATCCCTAAGCACACTTTGGTAAGTACTTTTTATCATGGTTTAACTCCTAATAATCGTGCTATTGTAGATTCCGCGGCCGGAGGTGATTTATTCCGAAAGTCGGCTTCCGAAGCTTATGATTTAATCAATGAGCTAGCAAGGAAAAGTATTCAATGGCAATCGGATAAATTTGCCGGTCCACCAAGAAATCAAATTTTTGCCGTAGAAAAGGAGGTACCAAATGCGGCCATGGTAGAAGTCACAAAGAAGCTTGACACCTTGCTTGCCCAAATGAACATAACCAAGCCAACACAAGTCTTGATGTGTACACATTGCCAAGGTGATCATGAGAGTGGGGATTGTCAAACCGGTAGTCCATTCGCCGGTGATAATGAACAAGTAAGTTATGTCGGTGGAAATCAAAGGTATAATAACTATCCCCCTCATAATAATGCTTACAATAATTATGGTAATCAAGGGTGGAGGCAAAGGGTTCAACACCCTAATCTTTCTTATGGAAATAATCATAATGTGTTGAAGCCTTCACCCGAATTTATCAATGAATATAAGGAGCAAGGTTTGGGCAACCCAACCTTTCAACAAGGCCAATCCTCTCAAAAGCCACCAATGCCAAAGCAAGACGACCCGGTACTTTCTTTACTTAAAGATATTTCTACTCGTCTTGCTAACAATGAAGCTTATTGTAGGGACTTAGGCAATCAAGTTGCCCAAATAAATCGAGAAAGGCAAGAGCGTCCCCACGGTTCTCTTCCAAGCAACACGGAAAAGAACCCAAAAATTCAACCAAGGGAAACGGCTCAAGTGATTACCTTGCGGAGTGGTAAGGAGATGGAACCATTTTATGCTACTAAAGCCACAACCGAGTCATCTCCAAAGGTAAGTGAGGAGTTGGGAGAGGTAAACCCCGACTCCGAGTCTACAAACTCTCCTCTAGCGAAGAATAATAAGGAACAAGTTAAACCTTTTGAACCTAAATTGCCATATCCACATAGGTTGAGAAAAGATAAACTTGATCTTAAATATTCTAAATTCTTAGACATGTTGAAAAAGCTCGAAATAAATATTACTTTTGCGGAAATGATGGAGGAAATGCCTCTATACACAAAATTTTTGAAAGAGCTTGTAACTAAAAAGAGGAGATTGAATGATCATGAAGTGGTAGCTTTAACGGAGGAATGCTCCGCTATTATTTCACACAAACTACCCCCCAAGAAAAGGGACCAAGGAAGTTTTTCTATTCCATGTCAAATTGGTGGTTTGTTTATTGAAAATGCTTTATGTGATTTAGGTGCTAGTATTAATCTAATGCCTTTGTCGATTTTTAGGAAACTCGGTCTTAGGGACCCGAAGCCCACCAATATGACACTACAACTAGCGGACCGATCCATTGCTCGCCCAAAAGGTATTGTGGAAGATGTTCTTGTGAAAGTCGACAAGTTCATTTTTCCGGTGGATTTCGTGGTACTAGATATGGAAGAAGATAACATGGTTCCTATTCTCTTGGGAAGACCATTTCTTGCAACCGGTAGAACTCTCATTGATGTGGAGCAAGGTAAATTAACTCTAAGGTTGCACGATGAGGAGGTAGTATTTAATGTGTATGATGCTATGAAGTTCCCTAGTATTGATTTAGCACGTTGTAATTTCATTTGTGACGATGCTATTGATGTTTGCTTTGAGGAATCTTTTTATAGAATTAATAACACCTCCTCCGAGAATGGCGAAAAGGATGTGGAAAGTGAGATGGGGGCGGAAGTCTATCACGTTTGGAATGACGAGTACATTGAGATCTCTCCACACGAAGAATGTAAATGGGTAAAGAGTAGGTTTGTGAATCTCGATCGTGAGACCAAACCGGCACCAAAGTCCTCGATAGAGGAACCTCCTAAATTGGAACTTAAACCTTTACCTCCTAATTTGAAATATGTGTTTTTGCATCCTCCTAGTGATTTACCCGTTGTAATTTCTTCTTTGTTATCTTCAAAACAGGAGGAGGAGTTGCTTGACGTACTTAAGCGACACAAAGGAGCATTCGGATGGTCTATTCATGACATAAAAGGGATTAGTCCCGCGATGTGCACTCACCGAATTTTTCTTGATGATGAAATCAAGCCCTCCGTGCAACCACAAAGACGACTAAACCCAAACATGATGGAGGTAGTCAAAGCGGAAGTAATCAAACTTCTCGATGCGGGTATAATCTTTCCTATCTCCGATTCTCAATGGGTTAGTCCGGTTCAATGTGTACCTAAGAAAGGTGGTACAACGGTAGTGGAAAATGATAAAGGGGAATTAATTCCTACTCGGAAGGTAACGGGGTGGCGTGTGTGCATTGATTATAGGAAATTAAATGACGCCACCCGCAAAGACCACTTTCCATTACCGTTCATTGACCAAATGTTGGAAAGAATGGCGGGTCATGAATACTTTTGTACCTTGGATGGTTTGTCCGGCTATATGCAAATTCCCGTGGACCCTCTTGATCAAGAAAAAACTACGTTTACTTGTCCATACGGTACTTTTGCATATAGGCGGATGCCATTCGGGTTATGTAACGCACCCGCCACTTTTCAAAGATGTATGATGTCCATCTTTGCGGATATGATTGAGGATTTCATGGAAGTCTTCATGGATGATTTTTCCGTAGTTGGGTCGTCATTTAATGCATGCTTAAACAACTTGGATCGAGTCTTAGAACGTTGTGAAAAGACAAACCTAGCTTTAAGTTGGGAAAAGTGTCAATTTATGGTCCAAAGTTGTATTGTGTTGGGACATAAAGTGTCCGGTAAGGGAATCGAAGTCGATCCGGCTAAAATTGAGGTGATTGAAAAATTACCTCCACCGAGCAATGTTAAGCTTGTTAGGAGTTTTTTGGGTCATGCGGGTTTTTATCGTCGTTTCATTAAGGATTTTTCCAACATTGCTAAACCCCTCACTCAATTACTTCTTAAAGATGCTAATTTTGATTTTTCCAATTATTGTATGCAAGCTTTCACAACGCTTAAGGAAAAGTTGATTAATGCTCCGGTTATGGTTAGTCCGGATTGGCACCTCCAATTTGAACTCATGTGTGATGCTAGTGATCTCGCCGTCGGGGCTTGCCTTGGTCAAAGGGTCGATAAAATCTTTCGCCCTATTTATTATGCTAGTAAAACTCTTGATAGTGCTCAACAAAATTATTCTATCACGGAGAAAGAATTGCTAGCGGTAGTTTTTGCTTTTGATAAATTTCGGTCTTACCTTGTTTTATCTAAAGTAATAGTCTACACGGACCATGCGGCTCTTAAGTATTTGATGTCCAAACAAGATGCAAAGCCAAGGTTGATTCGGTGGATACTCCTTCTCCAAGAATTTGATATTGAGATCAAAGACAAAAAGGGAGTTGAGAATGTGGTAGCCGATCATTTATCTAGGTTGCAAGGACAAGAAGCGGAGGAAAGCGAGTTAGACATTTGTGAGACGTTTCCGGATGAGAACCTTTTTGCGGTAACATCTACTCCTTGGTATGCGGATATAGCTAACTTCAAAGTCGGTAATATCCTTCCTCCTAATTTAAATTTCCAAGCAAAACGTAAGTTCTTTCATGATGCTAAACATTACTTTTGGGAAGAACCTTATTTGTTTCGATTTTGTGCGGATAATATGATTAGGAGATGTATTTCGGATAGTGAAGTTTTGCCTATCATTCGTATGTGTCATAGTGATGAACCGGGTGGACATTTTGCTCCCGATCGAACCGTTGCTAAAATTTTACAATGCGGTTTCTTTTGGCCCTCTATGCATAAAGATGTAATTGAATTTGTGAGACATTGTGATAGGTGCCAACGAGTCGGGAATATCTCTAGGAAACATTAAATGCTTCAACAAGGAATACTAGTTTGCGAGCTATTTGACGTTTGGGGCATAGACTTTATGGGACCTTTCCCTAAGTCGCATAACAACCTTTATATTCTTGTTGCGGTTGATTATGTGTCCAAGTGGGTGGAAGCCATTGCTTTACCTACTAACGATGCTCGAGTGGTGATTAAGTTCTTAAAGAAAAACATCCTAACACGTTTTGGAACCCCTAGAGCCATCATAAGTGATGGGGGTTCCCATTTTTGCAATAGGTTGTTTGAGTCATTGCTTCGTAAGTATGGCGTAGCTCATAAGGTTGCAACACCATATCACCCGCAAACTAGTGGCCAAGTTGAAGTATCTAATAGGGAGATAAAACGAATCCTAGAAAAAACCGTAGGTGCGTCTAGGAAAGATTGGAGTTTGCACTTAGATGACGCCCTTTGGGCTTATCGAACTGCTTTTAAGACCCCTATTGGCATGTCCCCTTATAAAATGGTTTTCGGAAAGTCTTGCCATTTGCCGGTTGAACTTGAACATAAAGCTTATTGGGCACTAAAATTTCTTAATTTTGATGACAAGGTAACCGGTGAAAATCGCTTGATGCAACTCAATGAGCTTGATGAACTTCGATTGACCTCCTATGAGAATGCAAAAATTTACAAGGAGCGGACGAAGAGATTACACGACAAGCATGTTCAAAACAAGCAATTCAATGAAGGAGATCATGTTCTCTTGTACAATTCTCGTTTGCGGCTATTTCCCGGGAAACTCAAGAGTCGTTGGACCGGTCCCTTTGTGGTTCGGAAAGCATACCCCTCCGGAATGGTTGAAATCGAGGATTCTATGGGTACCCAACAACATGTGAATGGGCATCGTCTTAAACTCTATTTCGGAGGCGACTTCGCCAAAGAGAAGGACTGTACCCACCTTAGGGACCCTTGACCATCTTCGGACACTTGAAAGTCGAGCTATTCCGACTATAAACATAGCATCGGTTTGATTTACTCGTCCTTTTTGGTTTTTATTACCTCTATGTTTTATATTTTATTTTTTGCTGCTTGTCATATTTCATTTTATTTTTCTTAGTTTTTGTAGAGTCGTCGACCACTTTTGGAGATCTTACAATCACCCGAACTCCGCGTCATTTGATGTATGTTCGTGTCGTTGTGAAATCTCTACGAGGAGAGGTTTTTAACCAATCCATAAATGATTTCCCTACAGTTATATCAAGTATGAATTGGTTAAATAACCTCATCTTGGTCGGATGTCGACCGTAGTAGCGATTGACATTGTATTTTGGAGTCAAAACGGTGTATTCTGGGCTGTTTTAGCCTTGACACGCCGTGTCCCGTGTTTGACACGGGTCGTGTCCGAAGTTTGACCAAAAATTTGCTTAGTTGACCTCTGACACGGGGCGTGTGGCACACGTGTCGTTTTGACACGCCCCTCCATTTTAATTAATTCAGTACAGGTCCTAAATGCATTTTCTAGAGGGGTTGATACCTTGACACGCCGTGTCCATGGTGTGACACGGCCCGTGTCAATATGTTGACTTGTTTTTGGTCCTTTTGACTTCAGGACACGGCACGTGTTGCTCCCCGTGTCACACAACACGGAGCGTGTCCCCACTTTGACACGCCGTGTCCATTATTTGTTTTTTCTTCGGATTTAATAAAAATAGTCAACACGCCGTGTTTCCACTTTGACACGCCGTGTCCATTATTTAGTTTTTCTTAGGATTTAATAAAAATAGTCGACACGCCGTGTCCCCCGTTGACACGCCGTGTCCATTATTTAATTTTGATAGGATTTAATTAAAATAGTCGACACGCCGTGTCCTCGTCTTGACACGCCGTGTCCAAAAAAATTAACCTTTTCTTGTTGACACGGGCTCGTGTCCCCGGTTGACACGACCCGTGTGAGGATATAACCGTTGTTATTTACAACGGTTAGAAATGACACGGACCGTGTCACCTGTTTCACACGGTCCGTGTCAGGCCTCTGGAACGGCTAGTTTGAAAAACTAGCCGTTTTTTGACCGTTGGGGTGACTTTTTGGGGTTATAAATACCCCATTTTCACCCCAAAATATTCACACTACCTCTCATCTTCCTCCTAACTATTTTCTCTAGCAAATTTTCCTTTCTTTGAGTCGTTTTGCTCCCATTTTTTGTGTTTTTTTTCCCATAATCCAACAAACTCATACCATTTTTCTTGATTTTTCCGATGGCTCGCCAAAAGCAAATGACAACACCACAACCCCGACGTCCCATCCGAGGGCGTAGTTCTCGCCAAGAACCAAATGCCGAGGAAGAAAACCAAGTTCTTAACCAACGTAGCCAAGAATTAGGTGCGTGGTTTAACTTAACCACGGTGGAGCAAGGGAGGCGTTTTCAACTTCTTCGCGAGTTAAGTTGCCTCGCCTTTTTGGGGTTCGATTTAATGTTCCTCACCACGGTTCCGTGGGGCGCTCAAGTCCGATCGGCATTTGACACTTTGGGATGGCTCGCTTTGCAAGACCAAGCCTATGTTGTGCACCCACGGGTATGTGTTGAATTTTTTTCCACACTTGCTACAAATCAAGGTGCTCTCCAATTTTCCTTAGGCAATCAAATTTATACGTTACCCCGTGATTCTTTTGATCAAATAATTCCTCATTTGATACACGGGGTTAACGATTTTGTGGAGGAAGAGTACGATCAAATAAACTTTTGGCATAGCATCTCCAACGACACCGGCTTCACCCTCACCGATCTTCGCTCTCGCCATTTCCAAGACCCGGTAATGTGGTGGCTCCATCGATTTATCTCCTTCAACTTTTCGGGTAAAACCGAGGGAAATAAGGTATCCGCCGATGAACTCACCATTTTATATTGTATACGTAAGCATATGCCTTATGATCTTGGGTCTTATTTGTGGAAGAAGTTACTCGGGATGAATAAGCGTATCAAAGCTAATATTGGTCTTGGGTGGATTGTTACTATTATAGCTAGTAATATTGCTCCTAACGTTCTAAATGGTGAAGCTATGCTAGTACGACCACGTGTTCTCAACAAGGATTCCGTTAGGGGAATTACCTTTGGTGGTCCGGTGACTAATGCTATGGAACCGGAGGTGAATGTTCAAGAGCACAATGAGGAGGTTGACGGAGGAAATGAGGACTACGAACCCCAACCTCATTATCACACCGGCCCTAATCAATGGGATGAGGCCGCGGCACGAGAATGGAGACCATGGCAACAAGGTCCGACTAATGAGCAACTTTTTGCTCAAAACGAGCAAATTTTGCAATGGCAACAACAAGCAAATTCCCGCTTTGACAACTTGGAGAATTTTGCTTCGTATTATTGTCGCCAAAATCAATGGCCTTATCCACCACCACCTCCATCTCCTCCGGCGGTTTGAGGGAGTTTTCTAAATTCTTTCGCTTTTTACTTATGTGCAATTTTGGGAGTAATTGCATTTTAAAAGCGGAGGAAGGGCGAAAGCACTCCCGATTTATCTTTAATTGCTTTCTAGTATAGATTTTAATTGCTTTCTAGTTTAACTTTATAAGCTTTTTAGTATAGATTTTTACGTTTTCTAGACTAGTTTTTATTTATTTTTTTTTGTATCGAAAAGAATTGTCAAAACACCAAAAAAAAAAAAATGAAATAGTTGAAAATCAAGCAATACAAAAATATTTTAGTTTAGTTACATTGTTAATTAATCTACCTCTCCCAAATTTAAGTTTTCATACTTACCTCATATAAAATAAAAATTCAATTTTCGAACTTAAACACCTAGTTTAAGTGAGAACCCGTAAAAGTTAAGATTTTCACTATTGTACTAGATTAAATTTGCTAAGTTAATTATAATTAACTAGTTCTTTGATTAATTTAAATGGCATGAACAATAAAATGAGTTTGATAGGAAGAAAAGTTTGAAAACACACTAAAACCCGAAAGTGAGATTCTAGAGCCAAAAGACTAAGCGAACATCAAAAAGCTTAGATAGGTTTTTTGTGTGAAACTTTCACTAAATTTTTGAGTCATGGAGTTTGCATCTAATACCGAATAACATCCTTAGCTAAAAATATAACTAACATTAGACGATGAAGTTCCTTTTAGGTTTTCTTCTAACGACATTTTTGCTACTAACTCACCAAACACCTTAGTTAGCCTAAACACTTTAACACACTAAATTGTCAACTAACTTTGTTTAGCACTAATTGTGGCAAGTCAACAAAAGAGAAGGCACTTGATAAATAGCTTGATATTCCTAAAATGAGTTTTATTAGTCTCAAATCATTCACTTTGTGCTCAAATGAGTCAAAACTCTTCATCAAAGAAAGAAAGATTAGAGAAGAGAAAAAGTAAGAAGAAAAATAAAAAGAAAAGAAAATTTGCGATTGACGAAATTCTCAAAGTTTTTTCATTGTCACCTCGACTATGTTCTCAAAAAGTACTTCATGAAAAGACCCAAACTTATTGGATACGAGCTATTAAATATTTTTTATCTCTTTTGTCACAATTAGGTCATTTGTTGACCGCTAAACTTGACCTAAATAGACCACTTACATACCCGTACCCTAACCAAGTTATAACCCTTTTTGAGGAAATTTTTGATAATGTTAGAGTTTTTAGCTAATATTTGGATGACAATGCAAACTCAACTTGAATCATAATTTAGTGTCAAAGTCGAGAGTAAACATCAAGTCGCCAAATGATGAGTGATTGAGTGAACTACCTTTGCGAGGTGTTGATAACTTTCTTCCATTAGTAAACACGTTTTAATTGAGCATGCCACCTTAAATTAATCAATGAACTAGTCAATTAGGATTTACTTATTGAGTTTTCTCTTTTTGTGAATTTCTTTTCCATGCTTTTAGGGATTCTACCAAACTTGGGAGTTTGAGTAGGATTACGGAATTTTAAGTTACTTGAGGACAAGTAAAGCTTTAAGCGTGGGGAGGTTGATAGGAATGAAATATCCCTATCTTTTCGGGTTATTTACGGTGTAATTAAATGTTGTTTTATTACTTTTAGTATAATTTCAAGTCTTTTTTGTGAACAAATTAATTCTTAATCACTTAGTATGAATTTCTCTCCGTAAAAACACTATTTTCACCGAAAACCGTCAAAGTAACTCATGTTTATTTTGTTTATAGGTTTCACTTCAAAGATTAAAAATATCCAAGGTGGAAAGCAACTTCCAGACATGATTAGAGATGTTTTTGTGCTAATAAAGAGCTAAGAGACAAAGAGATTTGCAAATAATTCAAGGAAAAAGCCAAACTGTCCAGAATTTGCCCTTGACACGGACCCGTGTCCGTAATCAACACGATCCGTGTCAAGCCTAAAAGGTCCACACGGGTTGATTTTGAGGGCGTGTTCACACTGTTACTGAAGGACACGACCCCGTGTCAAGTGGGACACGATCCGTGTCAAAATGGAGACATTTAGTCTGCGCGGCGTTTTAATTAGCAAAAATCCAAATTGTCGAGTAATTAATGTGACACGACCCGTGTCAATCCACACGACCAAGGACACGCCTGAGCTGATTAAATTCATTTTATGCATTTTCTTCTTGACACGGCGTGTCACTTGGCCCACACGACTCGTGTCAAGCTTTATTTTGCACCTCGATGAGATTTTCAAGCATGTGTTTTGAGGATTCACATTTGTTCACAAAGCCAACTTTTCTGTATAAATAGGGGGGTTCTCTAGCCAGAGAGATCATCCCTCTTTACTTGTATTAAGCTTTCATTTAGTTGTAATTAATTCCATTTAGTTGTTTAAAGAGGTGATCCGAGTACAATCCGTATTCCATTTCCCCTCTTTGTAAACTTGTAATCCATTTCCATTCCATCAATACAAAGTTACTAAATATTTCCCTTCATCTTCATCCATTCTATTCAAATCTTCAAGTTAACAAAGAGTTCCTCTCCAAGATCATAAGCGACGATTTTGTGTCCGGTGTAGCACGGTAAAAGGGAGTAGCTAATCCTTTATCTTGTTAAACTAGTTGTGACCCGTCTATGTGCTAGACTTGGTAGTATCATATTATTTCTTTTTCATAGTTTATACAACGAGTCTGTATAAATTAGAATATTTGATTTATCATCATCATATGCTTTTCTTAAGTCTATTTATAAATACTTGATATGAACTTAACATTTCTATAGGATTTATATAGGTGTTGCCCCCATCGGAAGTGACAAGCCGGAAACCGTAGATATTGACAACATCACGGAACTTAAAGGGCCCTAGTTTCTAAATCCATTGGAGACACTTAACCTTGAAAACATAGGATTAATTAAGTGTGTAATTATAAGTTCATACGTGTTAATAAACATCCTAAGAAGTTAGCTATGATATTTTGATTAATCTTAACTCTATTTTATCTCTATTGTTATATAAACTCTTCATCACCATTTCATTCTAAGGAATATGGAAAGCACTTGTGTGTTATAATTTAGGAGTAGTTAATTAATTCAACCAAAACCATAAAGAAATATTCGCCTAGATAACAACCCGAAACCAAGTAGTTTAGTACTTATTGATATAAATCCCGTGGATTCGATACCCGGACTTAAACCCCGGATTTTATTACTTGATAACGATAGGGTACACTTGTCCTCTAATTGTTGCCTTTTTGTAGCACTAGCTCGAGGCGCATCAGTAACCAAACCCTAATTTACTAACTTTTACTCCTTTCCGTTTCACTCACTCACTCTTTCTTCCTTCCTTTAGGTAACAAAATCCCTGTCATAGAAAACATAGGTGCCACTGAGGTACTAACTAAACCCTACTTTATTTCAACTTCCAACTGCTTCTTCTTTTTCTAACATTACATTCATTCTTTGCATGACCAATTCGATACCATCGATTTCTCCGACAATGAGATTGTTAAGCTTGAAAACATGCCCTATCTTAACCGTTTGGGCACTCTCCTCATCAATAACAACGGAATTTCCCGTATCAATCCTAATATTGGAGGTACTCAACTTCTACTCTTTGAGTACCACTTTAATTTAAAAAACAACAACAAAATCCCTAATCTTCCTCTTTCTTTCTCTTATTGTTTGCAGATTTCTTGCCAAAATTGCACTCCTTGGTCCTCACCAACAATAGGCTTGTCAATTTGGTTGAGATTGATCCTCTAGCTTCCCTTCCTAAGCTTCACTTCCTTAGTCTTTTGGATAATAACATCACCAAAAAACCTAACTATAGACTATATGTGATATACAAGTTAAAATCACTCCGTGTTCTTGATTTCAAGAAAGTCAAAACCAAGGTGACAGTTGCATCATCTTCTTTCTTCTGCATGTTTCCCTTTTATTTTAACCTGACTTGCTGCATTTCATTGAAGCTAATGTGGACTATTACACTTGACGAACAGTTTTAATCCTGTAAACAGAATATGTTGTATGGAAATTTTGTCGATATGGATATTACTAAAAGATGGGGAAGTCGTTTGGAGGACAACATTTAGTTGGTCTCTTGATTTAGGGACATAGCAACTAGGTGTGCTTTTTGGCTTCTATCAGTTGTTAATAAAATCCTTTTTTATATAAAGTTGGAGTATCCTGGTGATATTGATTAGTCTTCCGAACGTCATGTGTGTGCATGATTTGTTTTGTTATGTTATGGTTCAATATTATACTAGATTCAGAATTACTATATATAGTAGTGTGTGATATTTCATGGCTGTTAGTTTTACCTTTCTGTGCACTTGCCTTCCTTCCAAGTTGTGCTTCCTCTTCCTTTCGACTTTGCAAAATCAATTGTTTTTAGTCGAATATTTTGGGATAACAGTGTATCTATTATTTTTTTTCAGTAGAACTATTCGTAGTTTTTATTTTCATCATTCATTTCTCTCATCTTTCATATTGGATGGCCTGTATTTTCAACAATGATAGGAGAGGGTGGAAGCTGAAAGATTGTTTGCATCTAGAGAAGTTGAAGAAGAGGTTGTAAGAGAATCCATCAAGACTGTCACTGCAAATGAGGTTGTGAATGCTAAAGAAGTCATAGAAGAAAAGGAGAATCCAAAGATGGTCGCACCCACACCCGAGCAAATTATTGCAATTAAGGTACTACAACTAGGTTTCTCTCTACATTAGTATGGTTTCTAGTCATTATAGGTTCTAAGAGAAAAGCAACAAAAAAAAAACCAAATACTTCTCTCATTACTAAAGGATTAGTTCAAGTGTACACTTGACATAGTATGGTAGATGTCAAAAAACACATTACAGATACGACAAGGATCGTGGAGATGGAATTTTTTTTTTAACCTTTATTTATATCATGCTATTTTTTACCTTAGGCAAGTCCATTCCACTCATGTCTTGCTCAAAATCCATGTTTTTCTTCTGATAGGGTATTTATTTTCTCCCTTTTTTTAGCTGGGTTTTTCCTTACGTTAAATGTAATGCTTGAACTTCAAAATAACTACCTTGTCTTCTGCCAATTGTGGTTGTAGATCCTTTTTGGATTGCTTTTGTTTTATTTCTTGTTTTATTGTCATGCAGGCTGCTATTGTCAATTCCCAAACTCTTGAAGAGGTTGCTAGACTTGAAAAGGTAATTACTTTTGATGTTCACAACTCTGCATAATTTCTATTTCTAATGCTAATAAAAGAGTTCTAAATGAATTTTGGATGTCAAGCACTCAGTTCTGGTCAGATTCCTGCAGACCTGAAGATTTTGGAAACTAATCCTGGGTCCAATATTGTTATGGAAAAAGATGTCAAAATGAACAGTGAAAATCCGGATGAGATGGAAGCTGAATTAGGCAATCCGGGAGACCAAATGGGTACTGAACCCATGGAACAGGTACCATCTTATCTATGTTATACATTCGGACTATATTTTCCAGATTGCTTTGCTCTCCTTGTTATTGTCAACAGGGGTCCATGGTTGTCTGCTTCCTCAACCTATGACTCTGAATTAGCTTTCTGTGAAAGCTTGAACTTGGGCAAAAAGTCAAGCACATCATGCATGATGACGGTTGTATGAATCTATTGCTTGATAGGATGTGAGTTTGTGATATGCTTTTAATTTGTGAAAGCATTATTGTTGTTAGGCGAGCGCCTTTGCCAGTTCCAATGCAAAAAGAAAAAGATCTCCTTGGCATGCTTTGCCAAACTTGAAATAATGGAGCTCCAAACAATTAAGAGATTAGTTGCAATTTTAACTTTTGGTCCTTGATATGAATTTCACAAAGCTTAGTTAACTTTATAAAAAATGAAAATACCTTTACAAGAATAGTATCTATGTAAATCCATTATAACTTCGCGAAATTCAATTAAGTTCTGTATTTAAGTTGTAAGGTTATAAAATTTAGCATTGATAAATTGGTGAGCATTGTTATTAAAGACCAAATTTTCCTCAATTATTTAATCTCCATTCATTCATTCATATATTTTTCACAAGATGACTGGGTTTTGCCCTTCCATATCAATCAAGATGTGTTATATGAAACCTTCGATTCTCAATTTCTCATCCTGCTGATTCATTCTACAAGAGTCTGGTTTAAACCCTGCAGTTGATAAGTAATGTTTGACAATGCTTGTATCCTTGGAATTTAGTACCAGGTCGCTGCTGTGTGATGTTTGTTGATATAATGTGCATGAACAATTTTTCATTAAGAAAGTACAAGCATATATAATTGGTGCAGTTGTGTTGTAACAGTTTTTTTTATTAGTGCAATTTTTTTTATATTTTTACTTTCAAGTTTGGACAGCTATTCTTGGGACTAATGCAGTATCTTTTTCCTTTTGTTATTTCTTCCAGGAGTGAATGGAGGGTAGGAGTATCTAGATTCAATCAATGAGGAAGTACGTTATTTTCTGACAAGAGTTGAGGGTTATGCTGAGAAGCCAAAATCAATTCAGTGTGGAACTTGAACTTTGCAGTTGCCGCAAAATGTAGTTCCTTTGTAATGTTTTGCTGTAGATGTAGCTTGAATTGCAGATGGGGTTTGAACTCCTCTTTTTAGATTCGCTTTAGAATGCTAAATTTCCCTTCCAAAAGTGACTCTTCTTAAGACAAACCAAGAGAGACGAGCACAATTTTCCCATGTAATTGGAAATTGATGCGTAATTGAGCATCAAAACGTTGGTTGGAGTTGGAACAACCAGTTGAAAATTTTGGGGGCTATATAACCCCTTTAAACAATTTTATGAATCTTGGTATATTACAAAGCAGTATTAGAATTGTATTTTACTTAGTTTTTGAAACAAATAATTATTATTTGAAACAAATAATAGTTTATGCAATGAAGGTTGTAAAACATTAGATGTTGAACAAATAGGTTCCTTGAGAATCAGTAGCTGGGGTCATGTTAAATTTATGTTAATCTATCCTTGAGAATTAGTTTTTGAAACTAATCGTGCACCCAAACGCCCAAGCAGCAAGGGAAGCCTTCTTAACACCTTCCATCCCAGGAATCAACGGCGCCCTTTTGGGCTCAACAATCTTATCATTCGACAATGCCTTACCTAATCCCTTCAAATCACCTAGAAGCACGGAAGCCACCAATGCCCCAGCTTGACTACAGTTCCAGACATGGTGAGTCATCTCAATTTCACCCGACAATGCAGCTCGCATCTTCTTGGTGGGTGCCTCGAAATCAGGGCTGACGAGCATAAAAAGAGATCTTTATCTTGAGGAAACTTCAAACTCATAAGTTCTAAAGGGGCATAATTTTTAATCAATACAAATCCACCCATAATAGCAGGAGCTATATTATCAGCATGATAACCTAAAACTTTGGTCTCAGATTCCAATCCAGCAACAACAAGATCCTCCAGGCCTAATCTCCCCCCAAAAATCTCATTAACCGCGACGGCAGCGGCTGCAGCACTGGAACCGAAACCACTACCCAAAGGCAGACCCTTTTTTAGGGTAAGAGAAAGACCCACTGAGCGGACATTGAGCATCTTCATGGTGGCGATAGCAGCAATGCCGTCGCAATTCCAAAGGGGGTTTTTAGATAGCTTTTTGGAGGCATGGGTGCCGGATATATCAGAGATGGAGATCTCACCGGGATGGACAGATGGGTCGACCCGAACGGAAACATGGTCTCCTAGACCGTCGACAACATAACCCAAGAAATCAAAACCGGGGCCTAGGTTGGCGACGGTGGCTGGCGCGAAAGATCTGACGGATGAGAACACCGGTTGGGGTTCGGCGGTGGTGACGAAGGAGCTGCACCGGATGCATGGAGGTTTTGGATTGTGGTTCGATGGAGAAAATGTCAGGGTTAGGGTTCTAATCAGAGAATAGAAGCAAACCGCTATGCTATATTATTATTTCTATAGTAGAAAAAGAGAGTTGCAATTGCTACCGTAAAATTGAAATCCAATTGAAAATAAACAGCATTGTATGGTTGTCAAAATTGGACCGGTCTACAAAATCGAAAAGTACGAGTCAAGTGTTTGAGGTTTACTGGAGCCAAATGAAGAGCGTGATTCAAACCGTGAACTCTAAGGCATTGGTGAATTGGAAAGAGCATAAAATTTTATTATATTAAATTCTTAAAAAAATTTCCTTCTAAAGATCAAACTTGTTAAATTTCATGGTTAGTTCATAAAACAATTTAGGCAGATACATATATAAAGATTAAGTTCATAAAGATAAACAAATCAAGTTATGGAATCAAAACCATATTGAAAACCAATCACAAGAAACAAGATAAGACACAAGTCTTAAGACAAGCTTCACATCCCATGATTCTAAGAGCTAAGCAGTTTAAGTTCAGTTTGGTCTGTCTTTTCTTGTTAGTTTCAACTTCTTTTAATCTGGCTTGTTCAGTTGGAGTAAGATGTTTCAAAAGTTTTGAACAATAAGGGCCAAAATTTAATTGCATTCCCCTTCGATCAGTTTCTAATGGTTTCTTCTGACCAATCGGTTGTGTATCACTAGTAGATCTTCCCCTCATTTGGCTAGCACCAGATGTCACATTATGAATAAACTGTGACTGGTGCTCTTTAGCAGCTTGTTGCGTTATTTCTGCAAGTGCACAGATTCGCATATAGTAATAAAAAGATCGTACCCACAGAGATGGAACAATATACTTAAACTTTCTCTTATTCGCGTTCGTTTTCTTTTCACAAATAGATAAAACGATAATCCTTATTGATTTGGTTGATAAAACACAACTTACTGTACCATTCACGTATAACATATACTTCAAGTCACCAAAAGCACATGTTTGGATTTCTATTCATTCTAAGGCAAAGACAACAATTCATTTAAGCACGTAAACACAATATTGAATAAACTTGATATACTTAATCTAATCTCGATATAACTTATTCCGATCTCTCGATACATGCAAACAAGTTAACCACATATGAACATCAACTATATACTAACCGAACCTATTCGTATCAATATTATAACCGACTACAATCACACATGTAAAACTAGATTATAACCTAAGCAACCGAACCTATTCGTATCACAAGATTATAAGTTAATGATAAACACAAGTTATTATACTAAGCAACTATTCTTGATCCAAATTAATTACTTAGCATGCAAACTATCAATTCAAGAACATAAGCATATGAAGAACATAAATCTCTTTATAAACTCAATATCGTATTCATACAAGATGTAAACAGAAAATCTAAGTTGGACAGAACATAAACAAGTATAAGGAAACAGGAGCGTCAATCCTTTTTACTCTACTCGTAAGGCGTGTCAAAGCCTCGGGGCGTTCTTGCTCGGATTTCCTTCGATGAACGGATGAACAAAGTTGATCTCTCGATCTAACTACTATGCCTTATGAAAGGAACGAAATCTTACCGTGTTTCTGATCTGAATACACGGCTGGAACAATTAGTTAACGAAGGGTGAATTTACGGGTAAAGGTTTACGGGAAATGTAAGTATGTATTTAGTGTTCCGTTCTTTGTAAGATTGTACAACCATCCGAATTTCAGAGAAGGATGGTGTATTTATAGGCACCAAGAGGTGTGTTTCGAAGGGTTACAACCTTTAAGGAGCGGTCGTGTCCATTGGGAAGGCGTACGACCTTTCGGAAGGGTTGTGTGGATAAGAACGACGAAGAAAATCCAATTCTGAACATTCTGTCACCCGGCGCGCCAGAGGCAAGAATTGCCTCTGTCGAGACAAGGCCAAAAATGAACCTAGCGCGCCAGAGGCAATCCTTGCCTCTAGCGCGCGACCTGTAGGTTGCACGCCTCGAATTATTTCTTCGATTTTCCATCTTAGCTTGCACGTAACTTCTTCGCATGGCCTTGCATGAACTTGTATGAACTCAAATGTCTTCTATTGCTCGTTTTTGGCTCGAACTAACATCAAATTGCTATGTTTTCATAAGATTAAGCTCTGGAGATCAAAACAAACACAAAGTAGTGAAATTGCCCCTATCCTAGATATTTCTAAGCTAAATGAGCTAAAACTATATGAAATGTTACAAAAATATATATGAAATACATAGCTAAATTAAGTACATTTTGGACTTAACACAGCTCTAAGTTGAGCTTCAGAGGTCGATAATCATTCAACTTAGTCACATTGTCTCTGAATCCAGCATCAAATTTAGCAAACTGACTCAAAGCATTATGACTTAGACGATTTGCCCTAGCATACTCTTCAAAACAGAAGCTTGATTAACTGATTAGTGAAATATTGAGCACTAACCAGAGATTCATTCTTGATATAATATTGACCTTTAAGAAACCTCACACAGTAAGACATAATTCTTTTGATTGCGCGAAGAGGTATATATAGCTTTCAACATCTCTGAAATCTCTGACAAAACCAGTGTTTTAAAAATCGCTAAGCGCTATCAGAGTAGGCGAAGACTAATCGGAGAATAGGGGGGAACTAATTGAATTTACATTTTTCTATATTTTAAATACTTGTTAAATACATTATATATATATATATATATATATATATATATATATATATATATATATATAGTCCGGCTATGGTGAGGGACTCCCTCACTTTGAGGGAGTTTTATTTTTAATTCAGTTACCAAACAAAATCCCCACATTAGTCGCACCTTAATTAAATTAAATACAAATTTCATTAAATACAATCCTAATCTAGCATGCATTCTTTCATTTTTCCACGTCCAAAGTTAAACAAACCCTAATTCAAATCCATTTTCTCTTTTTTTCATTAGCATTCAAATTTACTTTCTCCAAATTGAATAAATTTTATTCAAGAAATTCTTTTTATTCCAATTTCAATTTTTATAAATAATTTAATTTATTATACTAAACCCTAAACCCGAACTTTCTAAACCCTAGACCCTAACCTTTTAAACTATATACCCTAAATTCAACTAAACCCTCAAAACATAACTTTCTAAACCCTAGACCCTAAACCCATTTAAATCCTATAAACCCTGGCTTTCTAAATCTTAAATCCTAGAACCTAAATTCATTTAAACCCTAAACTCCATCTCTCTAAACCATCAATCTTGACCCTAACCCTGACCTATAAACTGTAGACCGTAGCTTTATAAGCCCTAGACCATAACAATTCTAAACCCCTACACCCTAACTTTATAAACCCTAAACCCTAACAACCCTAAACTTGTAAACCATAAACCCCTAAATCCTAACTTTATAGACCATAAACTCTAATATTAAACTAATTTATGTTAAATTGCTCATAAAAAGCAATATTGAAACCCAGAAATATAAATTAGTTGAAATAAATTGAATATGTTGTAAGTCTTTGATTTCGTATAGGGTTAATTAGCTTTTGAATAAATTAGTATTTCAGAATATAGAGTTTGATTTTATTTTGGTGGAGACTTTGATTTTATTAGGATTCTAATTATAGAAGTAGCGTCAAAAAAAAAAATTATTATTTTAAATTCATTTAATTTATTAGGGATGTGTGAGTTAATAGGTTCTGTTTGGTAACTTAATTAAAATTAAAACTCCCTCAGAATAAGAAGTGAGGGAGTCCCTCACCATAGCCTATATATATATATATATATATATATATATATATATATATATATATATATATATATATATTATTATGTGTGAATTAACCATAACAAAATATTATAAAAGCATAATAATAAACTTTTATGATAGAAAAGTATAAATTTTTTATTAATTATTAGGGTGAATAATTTAAAGGTCTCTAACGTTTTGCGAAACACATTGTTTAGTCCCATCATTTTAAAAAACATACGAATAAGTATCTAGCGTTTTGCGAAACACACTGTTTAATCTTTCCGTTTGTTTCTCATGACCAATCTGTTAGTCAAAATATATTTCAGTCAACATCAGTTGAAGGTGTTATTCACCCGGTACCAATTATTTTTAAATTGGATGTTGACTGAAGTACATTTTGACTAACAGATTGGTCACCAGAAACAGACGGAATGACTAAACAGTGTATTTCGCAAAACGTTAGGGACATATTCATATGTTTTTGAAAATGATGAGACTAAACAGTGTGTTTCACAAAACGTAAGGTACCTTTAAAATTATTCACCCTAATTCTTATAAGTAGGAAGTGTAGAGTATAATAATCTCTCGAATTCCATGTGTAGATACCCATTATGTTCGAAATAAATTTTAAGCTTTTTCAATTTTTCTCCTTAATTGCGTATGACATTGGTAATTATGCTATTTATTGACATCAATTTAATTTTCATGTTATAATATTGAATTAAATCAGTCTTGGAATTAGAATAAAAGGAATAAGGAGATAAATAAAAAAGAGAATTGACGTTTATGAATTTTAGAATTTATGAAGGGCTTATACCCAAACTCAAAGATATGAAAATCCATTCCCACAACCCATTCGAATAGCCCATGGGTAGCTTTGTGGCTGTATAAAAATGGTACGAAACCCTAATTTTTCATCACCTCCTCCTTCCTTCCTTAACACAAGCACAACCGCCTCCTTCATCTATTTTTCTCCCGCAGCCTCCTCCCTCTTCATTTTCGGAAGCAACGCGACCCTCTTACTCCCCATTTTTCGTCGGCGACTCCTTTATGGACTACACTTCCTCTTTATCTCATTTTACTTATTTTCATGGATCTCGTCCATCTTCAATCTACGGTGTTGGATCTTGCACGACGGTGACTACGCCGGGATCGCGACGGTGAATGCTGGTTGACGATCTATTTTGACGCAGGCGATTTAAAGGTAAGTTTCATTTGTTTTTTTTTTGCTATTTCCGATCCGTGTCTCTATTCTATGGGGAAAATCAAAAGTTTCATCTCACTAATGACGGGAGTAGACTCGTTTGACGGCGTATCGACATTAGGAGCATTCTGATGATTCACAAGGGTTGCTGGGTTTCGCCGCCGGTGACGTTAAACGGTAAAATAATCCTCGATCTACACTTTGGAAAGGGATTGAAAGGTTGTGGTGGTTCTACGTATGTCGGTTGTACTAAATTTATTCATTTTGATCAAATATTTGATTAAAATGATCATGAATTTAACTATACTATTGACTTGGTTGGACTATATTCGGTCAAATTCGGTAAAAAGGTTACAAATGTGAATATTTTTCTTTTAATATTTGATCCAAATTAAATCGCAAGGATCTGTGCCCAACCTTATTTGTAACTATGTCACATCCTTCTAATTTCTTCTTTCTTTGTAGCTATGGCAGAGCTCCTCGTAGTTGTGATTCCGCCGTCAGTTCCATTTGTGGGTCTCACACCGAAGGCACTCACACTCGTGTTTCAGAGGATGTTCGATGTGCTCCTCACATTGGGTCATCCTGCTCCGGTGGAAGGGATTTTTCGTCAGGTTTTTCAGGCCACCATTGAAAGGGCGATCCCACCTATACCTGCTGAACGACTAATCCTAGGTTAGTGTTCTTATTTTAGTATTAACGGTTGTTAGACATTGAGCATGTAGTGATCTTTTAGTTTTTGGTTTTGTATGCCCCTTATCTTTCATTTGATCTTTAGCTGAAGATTAGAATTTTATTAATCACTTGAAACAAGAAATAACAAATACAAGAACTACCCACTACAAAACAACTAATGATTTTGCCATGTAACCGCGAATCATACCACAAGGAAAATCTGCTATCATTTCCTAATTGATATTGAAATTGCTCTTTAAACAACTCCTTAATTTTTAAAATGACCCTCTAACTCCAGCCAGACTCTAAGGGTTTGACAATATTGCATATAGTGCTTTGCTGTACCTAAAAGCGCTTGGTAATGATCACTTTATTGATTATTTTGCTTTTTGTAAATTAATTTTAATTTGAATTATATATATAGCATATGTGTAACGGGAATCAAATTTATCAAGATTTAAATTTCATTTACGTTTATTACATAATCGTGAATGAAATGTCAAATCTTAATAAAAGATATTTTATATTTATTATGATCGTGCCAAATTTATGAATAAATTATTTATGGGTGAGAAAATAACAATTTCTCCTAAATTATTTCTCATATATATAACGATATTTCGAGTATTTTATTCTTAATTTATCGCATTTTTATTTCATAAATATGCTTAGAAGAAAAATAGAATTATCGGGGAGGGTCTTAATTAAGTTTATAGATAAATCAAATAATAACTTAATAAATTATTGTTCATTTTTTGGGTTAAATTGAGGGACTTAATGTTATTGTAAGGAGAAGTTTTGGGGTCTATTTTAAAATTAAAGTTTGACTTAGGGAGTAATCTTGATTTAGAAAATTCAAATTAATCTCAGCCTTTAAAATTCAAACGTGTGGTCCAGATTGAAAACCTAATATCTACACATTGTATATAAACGATCTAATCCTAAGAAGGTAAACCCTAACTTTCCATTTACGCCGTTCCTTACCTCTCTCCTAATCCGTCCGCCTCTATCTTCTCCCTTCTCTTACTCGCCGGAAACGGCTTCTTCTTCTCCTTCAAATGGAAATGAAACCGCCTTTCTTACTCCTTTAAACGGAAACGAAACCGCCTCTCTTACTCCTTCAAACGGAACCGCTCATCCTCACCCACGATCTCTATTTATTTCTTTCTCTTTCCCTTTCTCTTTTTACTGAAACTCCGGCAGCCTTGCGACGGCGTCGGTGGATCTGGAACAGCGGTTGATCAGCAGCAAGGTAACTGGCGGTTCGGCGGCGGTGGTCAAGATTCGGTTTCTGGTAAGTGGTCTGGTGTTTTGAGTCTTGGAAATATTTTGTGGATTTGATGTTCGGTTAGATTTTGGTTGTTTCAATGGTTTTGATTTGGTGCTTTCTGGTAATTTCAGGGGTTTCTGGAGTCTCAGCGGCGGCGACTGAAATCGAAAGGGTAAAGATCTCTGTTGGTTTTTGTTGACTCGTAGATCCGTGGATCTACTTGTATTTGCTAGACTAGTGGTTTTAATATGTGTTTTGGGCGTTCCGTAGGTTTTTTTTTTGGAATTTCTGGAGTTCCGCCTATGGTCAGTGATGATGTTACAATGGTGGCTGGAGATTTAGAAGTTTACCGCCTTGGGTGGTTTAGGCTACTGGAAAGGGTCTTTGTTCCTGTTATGAATCCATACTTGAGGAAAATGTCTCAATTGCTTGCTATCCTGTGGAAAAGACTGTTTTTTACATGCTTTGGCTGTGACTTGTATCTGTTTTGCATACTGTCCGTAGTAATTTTGTTCCTTATGTTGCTACTAATTGTGTTTGGCCACTTGTTATCTGTGCTGATATTTACTTGTTTTATATGATTCAATTGCCTGTGATGCTCTGGCTTTTATTTCCCAGTTAGAAGATATGTGGCTTTATTTCCCAGTTGGAAGATAGGACTGTTGTTTTTACTTGTTTTGGTTGTTAATTGCGTCTGTGCCTATCAACCCTAATAGGTATATTCTTCATTAAGGTTATTATTTTTGTCTTGTGGATTCAGAACTCAAACTTGGGTTGCGAATGAGTAGTGTTTTTGCTTGTTTTTCTGTTAATGTGTTATTTCACTTTTTATCATTAATCAAATTTGTTTGTTTTGTATATCACTTCTAATTGTTACTGGATGGGTTCTGCAGGTGAGGAAAGTTGACATGCTTGGAGTGACTGTTGTTCATTTCCGAGAAGGTTAAGGATGAATTGGTGGTGGATGGAAATCAAAATGAAAATGAGCTTGTGTTGCGTTCTGCTGCCTTGCTAAACCAGGTTTGCTCTTTTCCTATAGAATACTGCATTTTTGGTTTCATATTATAGTATTACCGTATCTATAGTGGTGCATTTCTATTGTGTTTTTACTTTTTTGATGCATGTTTCTTTGCTGGTGAACGTCTGAAGTTGCATTGAGTTCACTTTTTATGGGTTAGGGTTAGGGTCTAGGTTTTCACTGTAGTAGTACAAATAACTATATTACATTAGTAAATTTGACATGGGGACATTCCTAAAACAGGGAAGAGAATATAATAAGTACATGTTTTTAAAAAAATAAAAAAGGCTAAACTTGAAGAAGAAAAATGTCAAAGTAAAATATTACATTTTACACTTTAGTAAAATTGAGAATTTTAATAAATTAACGTTATTAAAATTATCTTTGACAAATTCAAAGATGATGTATTTTAAAAAATACCAATATTTTAAATTTTTTTAATTTTTTAACTTTTTAACTTTGACATCATTTATATTATGTGGGAAGAAAATAAATAAATATTTAGAGACCAAAAATATTAATTTTGAAAAACAAAAAATATGATTCTATGTAAATGTGATTCAGAGTAGTTGAAACCAATTTGTAAGTGTCACTTAATCTTGCAAAGTATTCTACTTTGGTGGCTAATTGATCTGATTAACTTGTATTTTCCAATATGAAAGTCTTGGTCTTCAAATATTCACTTCACTTATCTCTTTGTAGCTAGATTTTATGTCTCTCTTTCTGCTGAAATTTTTCATTTTGTTTGGTTACTTGAAACTCTATGAATTTTTAGAGTATTTTCATGAGTTAGATTGAGAATCAACTTGGCTTTCAATTGAGATATTGTAATGAGTATGTTAAAATAAGAGCACTATTTGAGGAGCTGGGCCTAGAATTATTTCATTAAAAATAAAAAGTTATTGTAAATCTAATAAGTGCAGCTGCGAGTGCGTATTGGAGAAGCGGGGCGGGGCTAAATAAAATAGTTTTGAAAATCAAGTTTGAACATTGCAACAGTATTTATTAGGTAAAGAAGAAGAAGAAGAAAGCATGGTAAGGCTTACTGCCGAATTGATTTGGAAAAGTCCTCACTTCTTCAATGCCATTAAAGAGCGCGAATTGGATCTTCGAGGTAACCAAACCCTAATTTACTCGCTTTTACTACTTTCCGTTTCACTCACTCTTTCTTCCTTCCTTTAGGTAACAAAATCCCTGTCATAGAAAACATAGGTGCCACTGAGGTACTAACTAAACCCTACTTTATTTAAACTTCCTACTGCTTCTTGTTTTTCTAACATAACATTCATTCTACATATCGCCATTGCAGGACCAATTCGATACCATCGATTTTTCCGACAATGAGATTGTTAAGCTTGAAAACATGCCCTATCTTAACCGCTTGGGCACTCTCCTCATCAATAACAACAGAATTACCCGTATCAATCCTAATATTGGAGGTACTCAACTTCTACTCTTTGAGCACCACTTGAATAAAAAAAACAACAAAATCCCTAATCTTGCTCTTCCTTTCTCTTATTGTTTGCAGATTTCTTGCCAAAATTACACTCCTTGGTCCTCACCAACAATAGGCTTGTCAATTTGGTTGAGATTGATCCTCTAGCTTCCCTTTCTAAGCTGCACTTTCTTTGTCTTTTGGATAATAACATCACCAAAAAACCAAACTATAGACTATATGTGATATACAAGTTAAAATCACTCCGTGTTCTTGATTTCAAGAAAGTCAAAATCAAGGTGACAGTTGCATCATCTTCTTTCTTGTGCGTGTTTCCCTTTTTATTTTTACACGACTTGCTGCATTTCATAGAAGCTAATGTTGACTATTACACTTGACGAACTAAAAGATGTGGAAGTCGTTTGATGGAGAACATTTAGTTGTTCTCTTGATTTTCGGACATAACAACTATGTGTGCTTTTTGGTTTCTATCAGTTATTGACAAAATTATTTTTTATATAGAGTTGTAGTGTCTTGGTGATGTTTATTAGTCTTCCAAATGTCATTCGTGTGCATGATTTGTTTTGTTATGTTATGGTTCAATATTATGCTGGATTCAGAATTACTATATATAGTACTATGTGATATTCCATGACTGTTAGTTGTACCTTTCTGTGCGCTTGCCTTCCTTCCAAGTTGTGCTTCCTCTTCCTTTCGACTTTGCAAAATCAATTGTTTTTAGTCGAATATATTGGGATAACAGTGCATCTGTTATTTTTTTTCAGTAGAACTATTCGTAGTCTTTATTTTCATCATTCATTTCTCTCATCTTTCATATTGGATGGCCTGTATTTTCAACAATGATAGGAGAGGGTGGAAGCTGAAAGATTGTTTGCATCTAGAGAAGTTGAAGAAGAGGTTGTAAGAGAATCCATCAAGACTGTCACTGCAAATGAGGTTGTGAATGCTAAAGAAGTCATAGAAGAAAAGGAGAATCCAAAGATGGTCGCACCCACACCCGAGCAAATTATTGCAATTAAGGTACTACAGCTAGGTTTCTCTCTACATTAGTATGGTTTCTAGTCATTATAGGTTCTAAGAGAAAAGCAACAAAAAATAATCCAAATACTTCTCTCATTACTAAAGGATTAGTTCAAGTGTACACTTGACATAGTATGGTAGATGTCAAAAAACACATTACAGATAAGACAAGGATCGTGGAGATGGAATTTTTTTTTTAACCTTTATTTATATCATGCTATTTTTTACCTTAGGCAAGTCCATTCCACTCATGTCTTGCTCAAAATCCATGTTTTTCTTCTGATAGGGTATTTATTTTCTCCCTTTTTTTAGCTGGGTTTTTCCTTACGTTAAATGTAATGCTTGAACTTCAAAATAACTACCTTGTCTTCTGCCAATTGTGGTTGTAGATCCTTTTTGGATTGCTTTTGTTTTATTTCTTGTTTTATTGTCATGCAGGCCGCTATTATCAATTCCCAAACTCTTGAAGAGGTTGCTAGACTTGAAAAGGTAATTTCTTTTGATGTTCACAACTCGGCATAATTTCTATTTCTAATGCTAATAAAAGAGTTCTAAATGAATTTTGTATGTCAGGCACTCAGTTCTGGTCTGATTCCTGCAGACCTGAAGATTTTGGAAACTAATCTTGGGTCCAATATTGTTATGGAAAAAGATGACAAAATGAACAGTGAAAAACCGGATGAGATGGAAGCTGAATTAGGCAATCTGGGAGACCAAATGGGTACTGAACCCATGGAACAGGTACCATCTTGTCTATGCTATACATTCGGATTATATTTTCCAGATTGCTTTGCTCTCCTTGTTATTGTCAACAGGGGTCCATGGTTGTATGCTTCCTCAACCTATGACTCTGAATTAGCTTTCTGTGAAAGCTTGAACTTGGGCAAAAAGTCAAGCACATCATGCATGATGACGACGGTTGTATGAATCTATTGCTTGATAGGATGTGAGTTTGTGATATGCTTTTAATTTGTGAAAGCATTATTGTTGTTAGGCGAGCGCCTTTGCCAGTTCCAATGAAAATACCTTTACAAGAATAGTATCTATGTAAATTCATTATAACTTCGCGAAATTCAATTAAGTTCTGTATTTGAAGTTGTAAGGTTATAAAACTTAGCAGTGATAAATTGGTGAGCATTGTTATTAAAGACCAAATTTTTTCAATTACTTAATCTCCATAATATTCATTCATATATTTTACACAAGATGATCGGGTTTTGTCCTTCCATATCAATCAAGATGTGTTATATGAAACCTTTGATTTGATTCTCAATTTCTCATCCTGCTGACTCATTCTATAAGAGTCTGGTTTAAACCCTGCAGTTGATAAGTAATGTTTGACAATGCTTGTATCCTTGGAATTTAGTACCAGGTCGTTGCTGTGATGTTTGTTGATATAATGTGCATGAACAATTTTTCATTCAAGAAAGTACAAGCATATATAATTGGTGCAGTTGTGTTGTAACAGTTTTTTTTATTAGTGCAACTTTTTTTTTATATTTTTAATTTTTAGTTTGGACAGCTATTCTTGGGACTAATGCAGTATCTTTTTGCTTTTGTTATTTCTTCCAGGAGTGAATGGAGGGTAGGAGTATCTAGATTCAATCAATGAGGAAATACGTTATTTTCTGACAAGAGTTGCGGGTTATGCTGAGAAGCCAAAATCAATTCAGTGTGGAACTTGAACATTGCAGTTGCCGCAAAATGTAGTTCCTTTGTAATGTTTTGCTGTAGATGTAGCTTGAATTGCAGATGGGGTTTGAGCTCCTCTTTTTTGATTCGCTTTAGAATGCTAAATTTCCCTTCCAAAAGTGACTTCTTAAGACAAACCAAGATAGATGAGCATAATTTTCCCATGTAATTGGAAATTTATGTGTAATTGAGCATCAAAACGTTGGTTGGAGTTGGAACAACTAGTTGAAAATTTTGGGGGTTATATAACTCCTTTAAACAATTTTATGAATCTTGGTATATTACAAAGCAGTATCAGAATTGTATTTTACTTGGTTTTTGAAACAAATAATTATTATTTGAAACGAATAATAGTCTATGCAATGAAGGTTGTAAAACTTTAGATGTTGAACAAATAGGTTCCTTGAGAATCAGTAGCTGGGGTCAAGTTAAATTTATGTTAATCTATCCGAACCCAATTTTATTTTGCTTGGATTATTCATTATTTTGGGCTGTGTTCTGGTCGGGCTTGATGGGCTTTTTAAAAATGTACCAAACTCAAGTCTGATTCAACCCACATTATATTTAGGTGGGCTGGGCTCGGCTTTAAAATTATAATTCCAAACCTGCCTGATATTCTTTTAAATTTGTATTAGAAAAATTAATTAAACATTATAAACTATTAATTTGAATTTAGTAACTATAAAATAAAATATACTAATATTAAACTCATAATAAAATATGACATCAACATTAATTGACATCGCATATGATTTTAATAGATAAATGTACATATAGTATAATAAAGGGAAAAGTTTTAAAAAAATGTTTGTGGTTTCTAATTTTTGCAAACTTTTTACTACTTGTATCCCATAGCCACTTGGTAGGGAACTGGACATATGTTAAAGTGTGTGTGTGAACATATGTACTGTTAGCGACCATCCATTTCTGGTTTTATGTGCAGCTGAATGGTTCACAGCACTATTCAAAGGCCAATTTTCTTGGTACAAAACATCATTTTGAAATGGTAGATGTATAGTTAAGTGCTCGACAGATGGTTCTTTATGGTGGTTTCAAGGTTTGCAAATAAATGTACGTGGTTTTATTCTGTTAGCAAAAAACGGTACGATCACTAACACCGTTTGTTTTTGTGACGTGACACTTTGACCCCAATTTGACTAAAGGGTAATTTCGTCATTAAAAAATAAAAGTAAAAGAAAATGTATATGGTTTGATTTTTTTGCAAATAACAACCCGTGGTTTGATATTTTATTAAAAATGAGGTATGAGGTTTGATTTAATTACCAAATACGGTTTTAGACTAATTTATAAATTAAAAATTACTAAATCTTAATTTTAATGAAAATAAATCATCGACAAAAACATGAATGTTGAAACTTCATTATTGACTTTATAATCGACCAGTTTGCGCGTATATGTCGAAATTTTGCTCATTTTTATAGCGGATCCTAAAAAAAAAAGTGTTTGTATCGTATAAAATATATACTTCAACTTTCGTGTGAATTTTGTCGATGATTTATTTTCATTAAAATTAAGATTTTGTATAAATGGATCAATTTTTTTAAGTACTAGTCTTACATTATAAGAAAGACATTTTTCTTTTTTATTTTAATTAAATATCCAGGAGAGAGAAATGGTGGAGTGATGACTCATCATTTATTTTTATTTTAACTATTTTTCCGCCTATTCCGAACTCCGATTTCGAAATTTTTTATATGGACAAACTCGTATTGACGAGGCGCTCATTTCAAGATCCATGAAGCCCTGGTAAAAACGACGTTTTTAAATTTTGGAACATACAGTTTTAATTTTAGAACACGCGGTCTGGTTTCATCTTTTTTAATACAGTGTTTTAAACAATGTTATATACGTTCTAAACCTTATTTTCTGTATTCTGAAAGTTAAACATAATATTCCAAAAACAATCAATTGAAATCTGAAGCATATTTGCATTCTGATTTATATTATATCAAATGTCCGATTCATGTTCTAAAAAACAGAATGTATGTTCTAAACTAATGATTATGTTTATAAAATGACGTTAGATACGTTCTAAATTGTATAGCCCGTGTTCTAAACAATGTCATACGTGTTGGAAAAATTATTATCTCTGTTTTGAAAGTGAATTATAATGACTAAACATTGTTAAACATGTTCTAAATGTTATAGCTCGTGTTCTAAACAATTTTACGTAATTTCAAAAGTTATAATCTTTGCTCTAAAAACAAAACAATCTATTAATTAAACATTATAATAAAAAAGGGCTTCTCCCACCACAAAAGCAGTCAATCGCCAAATCATTAAGGTTGTGTTTGGTATTGCAGTTGCAGAAAACTAAAGCAGCTTTTAGCCCAAAAGCAGGTCTAACAGTGTTTGGCAAATATCAAAAGCAGATTTTTCTGACAGTGCTTTTTGGTTAAAAGATGCTTTGCTTTTGGAAAAAACTGATTTCTCAGCTTTTGCAGATAACAATTAATTTTAAAATTTGGACAAATATACAATAGTCTTAATACATATTACAACCAAAACTCCGTATAAAAGACTTGAAAAAAATTTAGTCCATATATTTATATATTAATCACTAGTAAGTTCCTCTATTTTCAAAATTTGATAAAAAAAATCCCTTAAAAATTGAAAAAAATTAATCCGAGAAATTTCATTAAAAAAATTAATGTTCTAGTATGTCTTAAATCACTAATTAACATATTTCAAAATATTATTTTATGTATTGATCAAACTGTTTTTACCTCAACCACATATTTTTACTTTTAGTTTTACCAAACATTCTTCTGCTTTTTCCAACAGCGCTTTTTTAAACAACACTTTTCCCCAAAGCTACAGCAGTTTTTAACAGCAATCCCAAACTAAGCCTAAACCTGGCGGCTGCTCGCTCTTTGATCATTGATTCACTGGCCACTAGATCGAATACGGCTTTCCACAGAATTCTATATGTATCTATGAGATTGAGTTCCGGAACCGGTACAGAAATGGGTGCTTTTTTTACATTGTTTACCTTAGTTACTGGGGGGTTTCGAGGAAGACCTATGTGGGGAACCTTTAGGGTGTGGGATGCTTGTCTTTACATTTTTAAAAATTAAATAGCTTCGAAAGCTTTACGAATCAGACAGGGCAATTCAAGTAAGTCAATCTCACGCTAAAGCTAAAGAAGTTAGCGGATTTATCGGAAAAAGAAGTCCCCCCTATTCGGATATATCAAATTCGTAACTCATGTTCTAAAAAATATAATTATTTTCTAAAGTAATAAATATGTTCCATAAATACTGTTAGCTATGTTCTAAATTGTACAGTCTGTGTTCTAATCAATGTTACACGTGTTCTAAATTGTGAATTATTTTATATTATGTTTAAGTCATTATGTACGAGGGGTAAAGTGGTCATTGTAATGATGTTATTACGTTAACATATTCTATGACACGTAAACTTTCCAACGATATATTATACGCTTAAAATGAACAAGTGATGAATGAGATATTCAAGCTCAAAGTAGAGCACTTGGAACAAGTTATAAGAGAGGAAAATACTCTTATCCCACATCACTTTCAAATGACATAACACTAAGGAACCATGTTATGCTCCAATATCTACGCGCACGGGGGGGGGTGCAAATCCAATCCCACCGGGTTGGGGGCGCACCCGCACGACGTGGGCGACGCGAATGTCGTTTCGATTTGGGGGCCCGTGGGCCGACCCATTTTGCTTCTCTTCTCATAATTTTTGAAATTCTGAACCCATGTTATCTTCTTCGATTCGAATCTCAAAACTGAACCTTTAAATGAAATCTAGATTCTGATCTTCTTCGTTTCAAAATTCAAAATCGAACCTTTGATTGAAAAAGAAAATCGAGTTGATTAAGAATGGAGAAATTGAGTGATGAAATATGGATTTCAAAACTGATCTTCTTCGATTCGAAATTTAAAACGGAACCTTTAATTGAAATCTGGATTTCGAAACTGATCTTCTTCGATTCAAAATTTAAAACTGAATTTTTTGTGATTGAAAAAGAAAATCGAGTTGATTAAGAATGGATAAATCGAGTGATGAATTCAGAATGCAGAAAATCGAGTTTTTGTAGAAAGATTTCATTGAGGATTGCACAGGGATGTTTATGTAGAAGGAGCAGCGCGTGGTTTTTATTTTTGGGGGGTTATACGGTGTAGTTTCAAGGTGTTCTCACCTTAATTTTCATTCTCACATAGGTGTTCTCATGTGATCCCATATATATGTATATATATATATATATATATACATATATATATATATCATTTTCTTTCTTGACATAATTTAACGAGTAAACGTATAAATCAATTTATCTCCAATAATAATCACTAGGGTATGAATGAGATTTTGTAATACAAAATAGTTGAAATGACTTTTGGTTCACGTAAAAGTTACTAACTAGTAATATTATAGTAATATCAATAGATATAAATTAAACGGATTTTAAGTTTTAGTTCATTAGATGCAAATTTATTGTGTGACCAAATTTAGAAAAGAAAACATTTAAAGTCTGTGAACAAATGAAAAAAGAGAAAACCTCAGATTTATTTACTTTTTTATATGTAACATAATTTAGAATTATTTTTTGTTCTTTTTATTTTGATACAAAATAAGGAGATTTCTGTTTAAGTGTATGGATTTATTTATTTGTCAAAGTGGGCTTTGAGATTTGGGTTAAGGATTTTCCGCATTGTGAGGGAATGGAATGCAAATACCCAATTACATACGAATAGTGGTTAGCTCTATTTTATATCATTTCTTTTGTTTTCGGTTAAATAAAACTATGCCGTTTCCTTAACATGGAATGACGTCGTTTCCGTTTAAATATGCACACTTAAATTACAAACCCTATTTATCTTCTTCAACCTTCAATTTTTGTAAACCAGACGCTATTTACTCTTCAACAGCCGCCGGTAATGGGGGCAAAACTAAAAATTTGCAAATCATGTCATATGGAGTTACAAAAATTGCTAGAGCGCAGTGGGGGCAAGTGCCCCAGTGCCCCAACTGTGAATTCGTCCCTGTCTACGACCTTGCAAATAAGTTTGAGCCCAGTCTAAGAGCAAGATGAAGTAGCAAAGGGGAACTTCTTTCCCAAAAAGGATAAATTAAATAAAAACTTCCTATAATTTTAATTTTTGTAAAAAAAAAAAAAAACATTAAATATGATAGCAAGGTAGTTTGTTAAGTCTAAAAAGAAAAAGTGAAAAAGTAGAATTAAAAAATATAAAAAGGGACTACATATAATAGAAAGATGGGCTATGTCTATGTTTAAGAGTTCACTTTATTTATGTTAACAAAACAATCTAAATCTACAAAAATAATATAATCTAAATTACCAAAACTAATATATGCATTAATTATTTTACGGTTAAAATTTCAATAATTTAGAATTTATGATCTCGAGTTTAAGGTTCAATAATTAGGACTTAGGATTCAACTAGGGTTTAGGGTTTTAGCGTAGGTAGTTTAAGTTCAATAATCAGAATCTCAGGTTGACCAATTTTGGTCAGGATGTATACTATGTAGTTTAGGTTCAATAATTAGGATTTAGGAGTGTTTTGGGTTCACCAATTTCGTATTTAGGGTTTAGCATATGTTAGTTTAATATTATTATTATTATTATTCACTTGCATTTAATGTTTATATACATCTTTTAGGAGCTGCATATATCAAAACTTTATTATTATAATTATTATTAAAACAAGCTTTCTTTCCTCATTTGATTGGTTTTTCTATAGTTACTTTGTTTTTCACAAAATAACCATTACTTTGTCCACTATCACCATTAAATGAGGGTAGTGAATTTTGATTTAATGGTGATGAAGGCAGAGTAATGGTTACTTCAAAGTAACCATAGCCTACACCTCATTTGATAGTATGGCGCCATTTGATATAAAGCGTTTCTTATAAAGATTTTCTTATTATTTGCCCCACGGGAAAGCTCGATGATCGGAAAAGCACCAAGTAATTATTACTATTATTATTATTTGGATAAAATAATAAGAAATCTTTTTTAAAGCAATCTTTATAGAAACTCTTTATATCAATTGGAGCATATTATTATTATTATTATTATTATTATTATTATTATTATTAGGCAAAATACACTATTTAGCCATCGACTTATTTCAAATTTACAAATTTGGCCACTGACCTTTATTTGATCACAATTAGCCACTCACCTTTATAAATTTGGTGAAATTTCTCCATTATTATGTAAATTGACATTCATACATTTGTATTATTTAGCAAACTTTTAGTTTTAGTTGCAATTTTTTATTTAAAATTGAAGAACTTTAACGTTTAACATTTTAATCTCTGCTTTAATCTTGATCCAAGAATGATGAAATTTTACTAAATTAATAGCCAAATACAACAAAATTTACAAATATGAATGGTCAAATATGACTAAATAAAAAGTCACTATCAAATGCATAAATTTGAAATAGTTCAGTGACTAAAAAATGTCGTTTGCCTTATTATTATTATTATTATTGTTTGTCTCTTCATGTGGAGGGGTTTCTTCGTGTCCCTCTATGGTTGGCATTATATACTCTCTCCGTTCCTTTATATAAGGCCTTTAAGGTTTTTTCACACAAATTAAGCAAGACATTTAATATAGATTACAATTACTAATATAACCTTGATCTAAAAGTCTTAATAGTATTAATTGCACCTCAATTAACGTTAATAACTCAAATATACTCCCTCTCATTGGCTCTTTGCCTCCCTCTCATTTATTGAACCTTGAAAAAGATGCAGTAATCAATATAAATGCTGATTTAATAATAATAGAAGAAGAGTAAGAAATGAAGAAGTTAGCCAAAGTTTCCTTGATAAGTGAGAATGACTTATATTTTGGAATTTTTTCAAGTGGCTAGAAAGAACTACATTTAGGAACAGAGAGAGTATCTTTTATTTCATGAAGAGATAAAATGTTGTTTTGTGCTATCATGCGCATTTTACTCATCGGAAATTGATGAAGTGGTTCTAGAAGAAAAAGAGTATAAAGGTGAAGGTAATTCTAGATGAAATGATTTTCTCGCCATTCGTTAAAAAAAACAGTTTTAACCATCATTTATTATTTTTCTATATTATGATCTATATATTGAAGATGCAGATTCAAACTTATCTAATTCCTTTTTCATTATAATTCCTTTTGGTAATTTTTGGATAGATTTTAGTATACTTTTTGAGCACAATGGCGTGGTACTTAGTTGACATATATTACATTAACCAATACAATTTTGGCAACGTATAATTAATTAAAAATCTATTTTTTAGTTAATAATTTATATAAAATTCTAGACCCTACAATAAAAACTCTAGATTCTAAAAACTAAACCCTACACTCTAAATCATCGACCCTAGATACTAACGTATGTGACGTGTCATCGAATTATTAGTCCGGAGTACCACGTCATCCATACTCCAAGAGTATTTTAAAATTTCTTTAATCCATGTTACAATTTTTTATTTATACATATGAATTGTTTTTTTTTCTAAGTAAATGAAGATTAGTTATTTTTTTTTTAAAAAAAAAATGTATATTAATTTTTAAAAACATAAATATCGATTGAATTTGAGATGATTTTACAGTTTCATTAAATTTTACAATACTAAGTTAATTTAAATTTGTGTAACATATTAGGCTTTGTTTGGATGGAGTGTAGGATGGATTAATAAAAAAAGGTTAGGAAAAGATTTTCACTCTTTTGCATCCAACTCTTCCTAACAACTCAATTTGGAGTATTGAGATTCAGAACAAAGAACCTTCCACAAAAACTTATTAGCTCATACCATCTCAAAAACCTTTTTTTCTAAACATAGGTTAGTCTTTAGACCTACTTTATTAACCCTCATTGACCCTCCTCCCAAACAAAGCCTTAAATTCAAAAGAAAAAAAAAAAAATACAAATTCTCAACGTCTATATCAAAATAAAATCAGTTAACAAAATCAATACAAAATTATAATTAACAACAAAAAGAACGACGACGTTCCAACTAGGTTGACATCCTGTCGAAACCGCAAAACCGAGAATCGAAAATTATTAAATAATAATAAGAAAAAGATTACAAAGAAAAGTAATTCATGAAAACATTGAAATCAAAAAGAAATTAACACGAGTAATAAATCCTAAGATGCTGGGTCCTGACCAGTTCATTAATACATAATTTGATCAAATAATTATTACTAGAGCATACTTGACAATGTAGTATTTTGAAGGCCGTTAATAAAGAAAGAATTAAACATCTCCATCTCATGCCTTTTCATAACTAGCCCAATCTCAATTCCTCCATTTCCATCCCGACTCTCCGTCATTGAAATCATTCCATTATTATCAATCGACACAACTTGCATTTTTGTTAATTTCCCCCATCCAAAATCTGTCCCTTTATAAATCTCAAATTTATGAGACCAAGTTACCGAAATAAACAAATCACTATTCTCTCTAATCTTCCTTATTTCCAAGATATTCTCCTTTTCTTGTTCAATGCTAATTTTCTTCACTCTTGTTTCTAATCCATTTATCTTCTCACTTATCTCCTTTGCTACAAAGGCAACCCCGTCCAACGACGGACCAAGAGGGTTCACGAAGATTCTATCTAGACCGTGTCCATCGGAACACATAGGGGTCTTGGGGTGTTTCAATTGAACCCCTAGACCCTCGTCTGTGGCTTCAGCATTGTTCATGATATCTTTCACATTTATCAATATACGGCCCGAAAAAACACAATTACCAAAATAATTTGAAGGTAATGGAGGGTCCAAACGGGATCTACCATCTGCTCCGACTACAACGCCGACCTTTCCTTTCCCATTTATCATTCTTGCTCTAATCATGCAAACTAAAGTATAAGCCAAGCAAACAACAAAGGGTGATAAATGCATATGCTTTGCATCTACATCTTCACTGACAAGCAATATAATTTTTTGTCTAAGCCTAATTATATCTTGAGGAGAAAACTCAAAATTGGCTCGTACCAGGTTGTGAAAGTTTTTCCTGGCTCCTAATAGCTTCAAGCTTTTCGGATTCAGATCCGAACTTGATCTTAACACATTGTTCAAGTGAAGCATATCTATTTCATGTGGGTAAGTGAAAACAGTTCGATCAAAAGAAGGAGTTAGCTTAAGTGGTAACATTAATGTTGCCTCCGTCTTTGTCATGTTGAAGTTTTCTTTGCATATATGTGCCCATGCTTTCATAAACATGGCTATGTTTTTTCCATCGAACATTGCATGGTTTGTGGACATGCCAATAGCGAAACCTTGACTCGGAAAAAATGTGATTTGGAAGGCGACAAGTGCAACTTTTGAGTCTAAAACAGGTAACTCAGGGATATATAGATGTATAGCTTCTGCTTCATGCATTTCATTCCGATTCAAACAGTGGAGATTTGACTTAGACTCTGCAACTATGAGTGAAACACAATCATTTGGAGTGTAGAGGATGAATGGTTTCACTGAATCGACAGGCCATATGATATTTCCAGCAACAGGAAGAAAATGGAAAAGAGTGAGGGAAAGAGAATGTTTAAGTTTAGGAAGTATTACCGAGTTAAAGAATGCGGGAGTTGAGTCATGTTGAGGGAGTTGATAGAAATACAATGTTTGGCTAGGGAAGAACTTAAGCCACCTGATGTCAAAATATGTAAGAGGGAGAGTGAGCTCAACACGAGAAGTTGCTGAGTTGATGAATGGCCTAATTTGACAAGCCTCCAGCATCATAAAAGCCATGTTATTTTATTGTTGAATAACAATGTGTAGCAAAGGTTATATATAATAAGATAGTAAATACGGAATTATCTCTTTGAATAAATAAACTGAACTGAAATGAAAAGCTTGAACTAAATTATTGGCTCATATATAATTAATTTTTCTGAATTTACTGAATTGAACTGAAAAAATTGAACTAAAATGTGATGAATATAAGTAAAGAAAAACATAGCCTAAGTTAAACCATGGCTTGTTTAATATTTCGCTTAATATATTCATTGCGCCCTAAATTTCTATAATATTACTGTCACACAAAGAAAATATTTTGTTGAGAATTCACTTAGCCCCTCAACTTAGGGGACGACCTATCAGCCACCTAAATTTGTCATTTGTTTTCTCAATTAGTCCCCTAACTCGTCAAATATGATTCAAAATGCCCCTTTTATGTTGACTTGATATAAATTTGTTATTGCCACTTATATGACTTGAGGGGGCTAAGTGGAAAAGACTTAGCCCCCTCAACCAAGTGAAAAAAAATGGACAAGTTCAAAGGACTGTAGACATATTGAGCCTTAATATTTTGCACTACTTTATACGATGGATGCCTTGACACTAGGCCCCGCTTACACACTCAAAATAGAGACTCTGACTGAACTAATTTGACCACCTACGTTTCAAAATCCAAATAATCCCCTTCTAATCCCAAATATACCTTGACTAAGATTTGAAGTAATTCTTCAACCGCCTTACTAGCACATAACAATTTTTAATCACTGATATTTTTTCAAAAAAATTATTATTTTTATTTAAATATTGTAAAAATGATCGATAATGATTTTAAAATAAAAAATTGAAAAAAAATTAAAGTTGTTTAGTACATATCATATTTTAATTTTAATTTTGTGTTCAATGAACATAGAGAAAATGATTGTTTAACGAAAGAGTTCTGAAACTGTTTTGTTCTGGGAAATTAAAAAAAATGTGATTTTAAAGTAAAAGATATAGTAAATAATTTTAATCCTTTTTAATTTTCTATTTTAAAATTTCTATTGATCATTCTAGAGTAGCTAAATTAAAAATTATTTTTTCGACAAAATATAAAATTATAATTACTGTTTCACAAGTTCGTCAGATCAAACCAATTTCACTTATTTAGTAATTTTTGTAAATTTCTTTTTAGAATTTACTTAAATAAAAATAAATGATATAGGTTTTGAAAGAAAAAAATGATATAATAAATGGCCACACGTTGGTTTCTATTTTGAAAAAACTTATTGATGAAGCATCTCATTAAAGTTTTTTAAATGATAGGATAAAGTTGCGCTTGGTAGGGAGGTCTACAGATCGATTCTTCACAACCGCAACTGAAAGGGGTTTAAATACCATAATCCTTAGACCAGCCCTGAATCCGGATTAGTCGACCTAATGTGATTCAGAAACCGAATGGAAAATAAAAAAAATTAAAACTTTTCTAATGATAAAATATCTTTTCAATAAAGTACTTGCAATGATTCAAGATTAGCTTATTAAAATAGTTGTAGTGTTGCCGAATTTTCTGATTGACGATATTGATTATTCCAACTAAAATTTAGAATACTAAATTAAAATGAAATTTAGATTCAAAAAAGCCTGATAACATCCAAATTTGTACGGATATCATTCAACAATCTCATAGGTGGGTTAAATGTTGATCACAAGGATGGGCTTGTTACGTTGCGCATCAGGAGAACCCACCAGCCCGTGTAGGGTGAGATCGGCTTGGAGAACGATGTTTAAATAGACTTAATAGTGTAATTGGAACAATTCTGCTCATCTATATCATAATGACCAAATTATATTTTCAGCAATAACCATTAAATATAAATTTAAATTGTTACCGTATGAACCTGTCTTCTTTTATATTTGCAAGAAATAATTTGAGTGCATTCTAAATTTTTTTTCTTTAATTATAATTATTGTAAGTTAAATCTAATACTTAATGACCAAATACAATTTTATCATTTAAGTATTGTTGAGCATAACTTATAGTTTGAAATATAAAATTGTCAGTATGAGTTATTGGTTTGATTGATTTCATTTCAATTAATCAAAGGAAACCAACAACTTATTGGCATCATGCACCTTCTCCAACATAATACAAAGTCAACGTAAATTTATTCAATAGAGTAAACCGAACATGTTTGAATATTGATAATCAAACTTAAATATGACTCTAATTGAGAATGATTTAAAAATCGGCTCGGAAATCAAACCGGCATGATACTGGGTTATTGGTTTAGTGGTTCAATCGTTTAAATTGGGTAATTGAATCGTTTAAACCGGATTATATAAATATGTATATATTTTTGTACATATATATTAAGATATTTAAATTTTATGCACACAACTTCAAATCTTATGTGCGGATCTTCACAACTTCATTTCTAAGAGTTTGAAAAATTATAAATTAACATCTCACTAGATGTAATTAGACTAAAATTCCATTTCATTAAAGAACCGGGGTTTAAGATTAATTTTTTTAAAATTTGTTAAAAAACCGGATCAATCCGGTTCACCGGTTCGATCCCGGTTCACCGGGTCAATAGATATGACCCTTAATAGCTATAACCGGACCAGACACTTGACCGGTTCGCGGTTCAACCGGTTCAACCGACTGGTCCGATTCGTTTTTAAATCATTGCTAATTGATCACAAGATTTTGATTGGTTCAGTCATTAGGAGAGTAGGCTCCGAAGTTGCTACAAACCTGTGGTAATAAATAACTTTGGTAACACAATTTGATTAAATTGTTTATGTTTGGAATAGCTGCTGAATTCATGTTTTGAATTCCTTGAAGTAATTACCTTTCATTAAGAAGAAAGCACACAAACAATAGCATGTTATCTAAAGTAAGTTTTAATAACATTATTTTTAAATTAAAAATATTGGTCAAATCAATTTAATTTAAAATGAAATTTCTAATTATAAATAATTAAAAATTAACCGTAATTTTTAAATTTGGAGTTAGGTGCATCATTTATTATTAACTAAAATTAAGTGATTTGTTTTAACGATTGATTTGAAGATGGAAGGTTGTGATTGATTAACTTTTAAAAAAATAAAAAAATAATTGCATAAGAATTTATAGTCTAATTAGATACCCAACTATTGGGTTTTTCTATGGTTACTTTGTAAAAACCAAAGTAACCATTACTTTGCCTATTATCACCATTGGATTAGTGGTATGAGATGCAATCCAATGGTAATAAAAACAAAGTAGTGGTTACTTCAAGGTAACCATGTATAGAAAGCACCCCAACTATTATATGTTATTGTGTTTAATATTATATAATTAGAGTCAAGTTCAAATGAGACAAAGGTTTAGGATGAGACTAGTTTTTATGGTGAGACAAGGGGTATTTTTGTATTTCAATAGGGGAAGGTGGCAAATTTGTAATTAAATGAACACCCCTCATGCATGAATTGAAGGGAAGGAAGAGGAGGTGATGTCAGCGCTGATGTCACATCTGGAGAGAGAAAGAGTTTTAATTATTTTTTTTAAAATGCATTTTCCCGCTCTTTCCGAAATCATTTTTCAAAAAAAATTATACCAGTAAACTCGTATTAATTAGGCGGTCATTTTGAGATCCATTTTTGTTATTTATAGACGATTTTTTTTATTTTTTTATGGTTGTTCCAGCAGACTACTCCATTTGTTCCACCGGACTACTCCAATTGTTCCACCAGAATACTACATTTTTTTACACTCCCAGAGTGCATTTTAAAAAAAAATAATGAAAATATTATGCTGGAACAATTGGAGTAGTCTGGTGGAACAAATGTAGTATTCTGCTGGAACAACCGAGTATCCAATTTGGAACAAAAATAAAAAAAAATAAAAATCGTCTATAAATAACAACAATGGATCTCAAAATGACCGCCTAATTAATACGAGTTCCGTGATATAATTTTTTTTGAAAAATGAGTTCGGAAAGAGCGGGAAAATGCATTTTAAATAAAATAATAAAAACTTTGTCTCTCTCTAGATGTCACATCAGCGCTGACATCACCTCCCATTCCCTTCAATAATGCCCCTCCATGTTTTTAAAATTTCAAAAGTGCCATCACTTTTTAATTGTCTCACACTAAAAAAAAGTCTCTCCATAATGACCTTGTCTCACCTGATCCTATCTCTATATAATCAATATGATAAGTTAATTATGTTTTCCTAAGGAAAATGACAACTATTATTTTATTTTTATCTGTAATGAAACTTCAATATTAAAACGATTTTAGAAATTATACATATTTATTTATTTATCATAGTTTTAGTATTAATTTATTTTAGATTAATAAAATTAATTTAATTATATTTAATTCAGTAAATTCAATTCAGTTCAACAATTTCAGCAAGTTTAGTTTTATTCAGCAATTTCAGTTCAGTTCAACAATTTCAGTTCTATTCAGTAATTTCAGTTCAGTTCAGTTCAGCTTTATTCAGCCAAAAAGAAGAGGGCCTAACTTTTCCCACAACCCCTGGACTTCCCTTCTTTCCTTCCTTCTTTTGTTCTTGTCGTCCCGTAACTCTCTCTCCTTCAAACAACGGCGAAATGAACGATAACGACGACAATTGACGATTTCAATTGGCGGCGACATCTAGTGACGAGGAAGAGAAGAATGACAAGTCTAGAAATGACTAATATAAAAAAAACAACATAAGAAGAAAGGGAAAAAGAAACAGAGTAGAAGAAGGGATTAATAAGAAACATCAGATTTAATTTCAATTTTCATGTAGTGTTGTCTTTCGACATGACAACACGACAACTTTGACATCACAAAAAACAAAGAAAAACATGTCTTGTTGTCGTGCCGCATGACCTGTTTTTTCTTTGTTTTTGTGTTGCCTTGCAAATTTAAAGCTTAAGAAAATTACAGAGTGGGTTTTCATGTCAAAGGAATTGACCTGGGCATTATTTCACAAAAAATAAACCTCATAAATCACAGATTGTTCATCAATACTTACCGGAATCAGAAAATATATTTCGGTGCAGAAGGAAACGCAAAAGAAGAAGAGTGAGCGGGCAAGAGTAGGAGTTAAATGGGGAAGAAAAACGTCTGAAGTTTCAGATCGAGATGAGGATATACAAGATGAAGAAGAAGAAAAATTGAGGGGATGAAGGGGATGAATCAGAAAAGGACGTGCTCTATGCGCGACCATAAAGGGAAGGAGATGAAGAAGACCAAGAGGAAGAAGAACGATGAGCTTCTATAGATGAATTAGGAAAAGACGTGCTTTGTGCTCGATCGCAAATGGAAAGAGATGAAAGATGCAGTTCTGGAGATGAAGGAGATAAAGTTCTGGAGATGAAGAAGGATGAAGTTCTAGAGATGAACGTGCTCTGGTTGGTCGGAGATGCAGAAGATGGAGAGAAGGAAGAAGAAATAAGAATGGAGGTAACGTTATGTTATTATGTAGAAGAAAGGGTATTTTTGTCTTTAAACATTTGAAGTGTCTAGTTTGGTAAACGTTAGTCAAACTAGTCTAAAAACGTTAATGCGCTATAACAAGTAGTCTAGTTTAAAATGAGTGAATTTTTGCTTATTAAAAGGGTAGTAATCCCAGTTATGTCTGGAGCAATATTTGGGAGGCTAGGACCTTTTTAAAGCTTAGCTGTTGGAGGAGAGTATATCAGATGGGAATAATGTTCGTATTAGCAAAGACCCTAGAGGAGTTGTGTCTGGAGTTGTTGGTAAGCCTTCTACTGAAATTCCAGAGGCAATTGCAGATGAGAAAGTAGCTTCTTTGTTCGAGGTGGGTAGACGAAAATAAGATGTGGAGGTTATTAACGACATCTTTATTCAAAAATATGTGTCAAAAATCTTCTTAGTATCCCTTTATCGGATAATGATGATTAGAGTGATTGGTTATGGATCCATAAGTACCATGCACTGTTATGGGAGCCTTTGTGACATTAATTCAAACGACTTTAGAGATGGGTGGAAACGTCTTTGGAGGCTTCGTGTTCTCCCAAAAGTTCAAAATTTGATTTGGAGAGTTTGCTAGGAGGTGGTTCCTACAGCCGATAATTTAATCAAGAAAGCTGTTAAATTTTTATATTTGTAGGTTTTGCAATTCATCTATGATAGGCTATATGGACCAAACCCAATGTTCTTCTCCGCCGGTTATATGTTTTGCAATTCATCTATGATAGACTATATGGACTAAACCCAATGTCCTTCTCCGCCGGTTATATGCTCTCGACAAAGTGTGGTTCGAATCCTCCTCAAATTTTAGGTTGGAATTCGAGTTTTGTTTAGTTTGTTATTTCAGCAAAGCTTATAGCTACAAAATATGTTATTTGGCGAGCTCAAATTGTGCTTGTTTTACGAGCTAATCACCGTGCTCCTAATGCTCATATTGCTGAGTTTCAGAATTATGAGAGGGCCGATCTTCGTATCCTCTCTCTTAGTTATTCTCATGTGTCTCTGATAATATGGTTTCTCAAATTATTAATTTACAGAGTACCATTGAAGCATGCTTAAGTTTGGATGATGTATTTGCTCAAGGCTCTCATCCTCATGTTCAAAAGTTGGTTCATTAATTGCGTAATATTAAGTATGACTTCTGATTTAATTTGCTAGGACTTCAATCCACATTTTTGTAATAGGTTTATTTTCAAGAACTTTTGTTAGCTCAAATGTTATCGTTCTTTTAACTTGTTTGTTTTCTTTTTGTTTCTTTTTAATAGTTGGTCCTAAGTTTTCGTTGCTAATTGTTCATTAGTGTCAATCTAGTTGGTATGTTCGACTTTTTTGCTCTTTTATAAAATAAAATAAAACCTTTTAAGCTTATATTAATTGAAACAATACCTGATTCATTTTTAGAAGGAAATTTAAAATAGCAGTCATTACTGTTTTCTTTCCGTGGGTCATAAATTAGCTATAGAGTTATCATAATATCATTTGCAATGCACCGACTTAAACGCGTAAAAAATAATTTGATTTGCAATGCACCCTATCATAACTGACATAAAAAAAATGTCGCAAACAAGCCTTTTTCTACTAGTGAATGCAAACACTTGATTTTTCCTTCCAAAAAATCTACCTTCAAGGATTTTCAATTTAAACAAACACTTTGAAAAACTCTTATTTGAGTTACCCATCAAAAAAGAGTGGTAAAAATTAAAAACAAACACGCTCAATATCAAAGGGATAAAGAAAAAAAAAGATACAAATGCCAACAGTTCTCCAGTATATGAATACGAATTAAAAACAAGTCGGATTGCAAACACGTAGAGTAACACAAATACAAACTGACAAAATATAAAAATTTTGATTACATTGCAAGAAAATTGACAATGGTAACAGAAAATAGCAACAAATGTCTAATGTATGGGCAGTTCATCACAAGATCCATAACCAATTGAGCACTGGTTACATATATGTATCCAGCCCCTTCATTTCGGCTTCAACAACTCCATGAGTTTGGATAAATTTACATGGGACGAACCACCCTCACTTAGTGCCTCCATGGCTGCATGTTTCATAAAAATGATTTGTTGTCTCACCAATTTACTCGACTCGGCGTCCATTAGCTGACTAACTTTCTTTTCAACCTCCAAAGCAGTTACCAATTCGTGCTCAGACTCATCCATTGACAATGCAATTTTCATATCTTGTACCATCGCGATCCTGTTAATCCTTTGTTCCGCGTAGAGAGGCCAGGCCACCATTGGTATCCCAGCCCATATGGCTTCAAGCACCGAATTCCATCCACAGTGAGTAACAAATCCACCTATCGATTCATGATTTAACACAGCAACTTGAGGAGCCCACGATTTCACCACGTATCCTCTTCCCTTAGTACGAGTCAAGAAACCATCAGGAAGTAAAGAGTCCAAATCAGGGTCTGATTGATCAGGAACGGCCAAGCCATTCCGAGTTACAGGAGGATTTCGCACCACCCAGAGAAACCTCTGCCCACTTTTCTCCAACCCAATCGCGATTTCAATTAACTGCTCCTTTGATAGCATACCACGGCTGCCAAAGCACAAAAACACAACGCTTCGACTCGGCTGTGAATCGAGCCAAGAAAACCACTCAGGCATGGCGTTGTCCTTTTGGCTGGGGGTTGCTATTAATGGTCCGATAGGGAAAATAGGTGGACATGAACTATCCGGAACACATTTTCCATCTGAAATTGCCTTCAAGGTTCTCAGTTCCAGCAATTCATAGGTGTTAACTATAATTCCAGAAGATTTTGGAAAAAGAGTCCAAGTTTCTAGAAAAAACTCATAACTCTTATCTTTTCGATCAAGCACCGGTTTAGGCATGTCGGTGCCCTTAATTGGGGGAAGACCAGGAACATCAAGAAAGGTGTCGTTAAGATCTTTGAAACTTTTGGTGTATTTTTTATGCATTGTTGGGATATATAATAAAGCAGCAAGACCAGCAGCACCGGAAGTAAAAAAGAAATAACCCGGGATTTTGAGCGCTTTTGCAACTTGTAGATAAGAAGCACAAAAAAAGTCGAGAACAAGCGCGCTAATGGTCGAAGTTTCGGAGATAGAAACTAGGGTTTGATGGACATTAGCCTGGCTAAGGCGGAGAACCTCGTAGGTGAGTGTTTCGGGATTCGAGGAGGTTGTAGAATGTAGAGATATGTCTGGCAGATTGTGGAAATAGATTGAAGGAACGGTGGAAGTGACACTTTCAATGTAAGAAGACGTGATTCCAACATTGTAAGGTGCCGGAAATACGATAATGTGAATGGAAACGGAAGGTTGAGAAGAAAGTATGAACTTGCCAAGCTCTGCCATGGATATTAGGTGGCCGATGGCTGGCGACGGGAGAAGCACTAAGGCGGCAGCCATAGGGATAACCTTTTGTAATAATGACTTCAAAAGAAGCTGATTAATTTTTATTAGTTTCTTGCCGTTCAATTGTAGTATTAATATGTAACCAAAAGTTCTACTATTATTTTGGTAGAGGCAAAAATTCTATTATTAAAAAGTTTTATTTCTAATAATATTATTTCCCATTACCAAGAATAATAATAGTACCATAAATAATAATAATAATAATAATAATAATAATAATAATAATAATAAGTTTGCAATGATGATGATGGGTTGAGAAATTTTAGAATATACCCTTTTACAGACTATTTTATTAATTCTTTTAAAGTAACAAAATTATGTCATTTGTCTATATAAAAGGAAAAAAATGTTGTTAATTATTATTTTTGCACATTAAAAAAAAATGTTGGGGTTTGTACATTTGGAAAGTTCGGTGAATTAAAATTGTACAAATAAGGATATATGTTCAGACCTGGAGTAGTGGAGCCCCACTACAAGAAGGCTCCATGTTTTTTAATCCATTTTCAATTAATGCAGGCCCATTCTATGCTTCTTATCACAAGTTATTCATGTTGTATTGTCAACAATGTTTTCGACTTCATTTTATAATTCATAGACGAAAATCTAAATATTTGAAGCTAGTGATTCATCATGTGATTCTTAGACAATATAATCCGTAGTTATCTAATAAATTTTTGAGGCATTATAACGTCCCTTATTAGAACGACATCAATTTTTTCACATAAAGTATATGTAAGTTTGAAATAGATGAAATGTTGTTAATATAAAAAGTAGTAGTTTGCGTTCTACTGCGAAAATATTTAGTTATGAGCATTTCTTTTCTAAGTTACCTAAGCGCCAAATTTTTAGTTTTGCATAGGGCCTCAAAAATGTCTGTTGCGAGCCTGTAAGTACTTTGACGCATTTGCAAATAGGATCTCAAACTCTTAACAATGTTAAAAAAAGATGATTTAAATGAATATTTTATACCTTGAATATAAAATTAGTCACTAAATTTTTTTATTTGAAGTTAACAACCCTCTGCTTACAAATTAAGGATCTTCCTTTCAAAATTAAGAATCTTTTTTTTTTCTGAAACCAAAATTAAGAATCTTAAAAATTCATTTTCAATCACATCACAAGTACAAAATCTGTTTTTGAACAGTTAAAATTGTGAATTTTGAACACATAGAATTTATCTCTTAACTAACAAGGTTTTATATTTAAAATTTACAATTTAAAAAATTCCGTTATATGTCTTTGACTGCAACATCATCTTTTTTAGCATGTTAACAATTTAGGACCTCTTTTGCAAATGATGCAACACAGACCCTTATTTGTATTAATTTTACAAGACCTTGTTTGTATATGACTGAAACCACATGATCATTTTCTGTACTTTACCCTTATTTTTATGTCAGTTTACATAAATATTGAAATTTTTATTTGTAATTTGTTGACAATAATACATAAAAGTGTCCTTGTTCAAATATATGAAATATTTTGCTATGAGAAATTGACTAGAATGAAGATATGGAGCAGTCATGGACGGATCTTGTGGGGTGTAGGGGGGTGCTTGAATACCCACTGTCACCGGAAAAACTTCATTGAAACTATATATAAACCTCTAAATTTTTTAGTTAAACCACCCAAAAATATTAATGAAGTACCCATAAATAAACAAAGAGCAACCTATTGAGGAACAATTAGCCCAAAAGTGCGCAACAACGACAATATAATATTTTTTTTCAAGGTTGCAGCGTTTATGTTTTACTAGGGGATACATAATTGAGAAGAAGATCAGTTAAGAGCTTTTTTGCAATTTAACTTTAATGTATATTTGGACTTAATGTTTGTAATGGCCTAATTTCAAGACCCATTAGACTTGATAGTGACTTCCAAGGAAACTGATTAATTATTATTAATTTATTGTCAATTGTATTAATAATATGTAACCAAAAATTCTAGTATTATTTTTTTGGTAGAGCCAAAAAATTATTGCAAAGTTTTATTTCTAATAATATTGTTACCAATTACCAAGAACAATAATAGTACCAAAAAGTGTAGTAATCCTAATAATAAGTTAATAATAATAATAATAATACTAATAATGATGATGACGATGATGTGTTGAGAAATTTTAGAATACGCCCCTTTTACATGCTATCTTAATAATTAATAATTCCTTTAAAGTTAAAAATTATGTGGTTTCTCCATATAAAAGGAAAAACAAATTGTTAATTATTATTTGGGCAAATTACAAAGAAAAAAGTTGTGGTTTGTACATTTGCTTGGGTGATATAAGATTGTGCAAATAAGGATATGTGCTCAGACCTGTAGTAGTTGGGTTGCAAGCAGCCCCACTACACATGCCCCGAGTTTGAAGAAGGCTTCATTTTTTTTTAATCTATTTTAAATTAATGCAGGCTCATTCTATGCTTCTTATCACAAGTTATTCATGTTGTATTGTCAACAATGTTTTTGGCTTGATTTTATTATTCATAGACGAAAATTTAAATATTTGAAGCTAGTGATTCATCATGTGATTCTTAGACAATATAGTCCATAGTTATCTAATAAATTTTTGAGGCATTATAACGTTCCCTGTTAGAACGACATCAATTTCTTCACATAAAGTATATGTAAGTTTGAAATAGAGGTGAAATGTTGTTAATATAAAAAGTAGTAGTTTGTACAATATATTGAGAAACTAAAAGCTCATGATGAAAACCAACAAATGGCGCTCTTCATTAGTAATGAGTTCTAGACATTGACATCCTATAAAATGTCCTTAAAATTGAAACAGATTTATATAATCATATATTTGCTAGCTTCTATAGCATTTTTTTCATGTTTCTCGGGAGAAACTTTCATCCAATTCCCACAGGATCTCTTTAACATTATTTTAATTGTCTAACTTCAGTTTTCAAAAGTATGTCAATCATATAATCAAATACAGCATACGCACCTCTCTAGCATGCATTTATGCTCAAGACATTTACACTACACAACCTTCCGACTCTGTCTCTAAAATAAGAGAAAGAGAAATAAGTTGAAAGGTTAAAACGTGAAAAGCTTAGTTTAGTCAAGGCAAGTTCTGAAAATTCTTTCAATGTAGATGATTGAAACAGTACCTCAAAAAAAAAAAGAACTTCAATTAGGGAACACGTTATAGGGCGCATATCCTCTTAGAATACTGAAAAGATGAATTATTAGATTGCAAAAAAAAAAAAAAAAAATAAAAAATAAAAAAATGCAAACTCCTTTGAACATATATGACAATTAGCCCTCCAATTAGAAACATTCAGAGAGTCGTAAACTCTGGGAAATTAAGTCTTTAGTAAGTCAAAAATTGTGTAGCAATGAATTGAAGAAATCCATCAAACAAATCAGCATAAGGTGGTTCAATTTTGAGAAACAAAGAATTTAAAGATGAGCTAAAAACACCTATAACTATAGACATTGCACAATAGAAATTTTAGCATCAACCTGAAAATATATGCAAATGAAAATTAGGATTAAATCATACGGTTGTAAATCCGGAATGGATGATTAATTATTAGAGGACGAGGTACTCGAACATTAAAAACACATTAAAAAAACATAAATAAATTTTTCCGAGAAACAGCCGTTTCTCCATATGGAGGAATGGCCACGGTGGTCGTTTCCCCATATGGTGAAACGGCCTTTGAGACCAAAATCGTTATTTTTTAGAATTTTTTTATAAAATTAACTATTTTCGAGTATGTTTTTCAAAAAAATTACGTAGTTTGTCCATAATCGTGAGCAAAAAGTGTAATTTTGGAGTTAGAAAGTTCAATTTTGAAAAAGCGGGTGTTGAGAGGTTTTAGAATGAAAGAGAAAGTTATGACAAAGGTATTTTGGAAAAAAGTGGGATATAGTTCGGAAAAAAATGGTCTGTAAATAGCAATCCACTTTTATAAATTTCATCAATTAAGTAGTTTAAATTTTATCCAATCCTCTGTGTTTTATTTTTTCATATCACAAATCATCTATTTATGGTGGGTAAGGAGGATGTGTTATGCAATGCTCAACAGTAGGCGATTATGGTCTTAATTACGGGAAGACAGATTAAACAATCTCCGATTTGACAAAATCGTACGAACCAAATTGGATTAGATAATTAGAAGAAAGTTTTAGAAATACCTTAATTTCCATGGAGGTTAAAAAAATCTGCATGATTAGAAATCAACATAAAAAGCATATAAATCATTAGGATTAGTTTCTTTATAATTAAAACAATAATGTAGAAATACCTTACTGGGATAGCCTCGTTAGTGTTGGCAATCTCCTCAGCAGCTCTTTCAAAGATGGATCTCAATAATCTATCAATGGCATTGGCTATTGAAATAAGTGTCTCTTAAAAGGTGTAAATGAATTAAGAAGATTAAACCAACTGCAACTCAACCTAAATAAACGAGAGACATGTAGTTGAGTTAGTTTCTGACCGGGATAACAGTATTCACAGATATGCTTGGCTTATAGAAGGTTGCAAGATGTTGTTAAATCAGAGTTGGGATGTCAAATTTGTTCACACTTTTCGTGAAGGGAACAAAGCGGCAGATTGGATGGCGAATTTCGCAGGAACTTGTTCCTTGGGACACCACGAGTGTGATGTGCCGCCTGCAGGCCTCCAGGACCTCCTCTTAGCTGACACATGTGGCTCGAGCTCCTCACGTCGAGTCCGTATGTAGTTAGCTTTGTTTTTTGAGTTCGTTTTCTTTTCTTTTCCTTCTTTTTTCTTGTCCGGGGTTCCAACCCCTCCGTTTCACCAAAAAAAAAAAAAGCAGTTACAGTGCAAGACTTGGAACAAATAACGTTTTTCATGCTGTAAAAGAAATAACATTTTTTAATTTTGCTATTTTTCTTAAAATTTTGAAGCATTGACATGTCAGCAGACAATGCTTAGTTGTCATCTTTAGGAAAGGCCAATGTCTCAGAGAAAAGCTATTGGGCTCCCGGTGTTGGAAAACACCGATTGTCACAATCATACGGGCCGGTGTTTTCCAACACCGAGTGTCCCTCAGAAAATCTCCAATGTCTCCGCGATTAAGAATAGTAATAGATTTACAAAAACATGATCTCATTGAACACTGAACTTTGTTATTTCTGCTTTGTATGAGATTGGTGTTTATTCCTCTTTGTTTACTTTTCTTCTGCTATTGAGTTAAAAAAAAAAAAACGAAATTTCAAAGAACAAACCCAGCCAAACATTTATTCCAAAAAATAAATCTTTAACATTAGAAATAAGAGAAAAACAAAGAACAAACCCAGCCAAACATAATCTGAGTTCATGTGTTTGCATTCATAGATGTTTAATTAAGACCATTTACGAAAAAAGATTCAAAATTTTTCATCTCATCCTTTTTCAAAACCACACCAATTTCAACTCCACCATTCTCATCTCTTATTTCCGCCATAGAAATAGAAGTAGTACTCCTATCTATAGATGTAAGCTCAACTTTTATAGGCTTCCCCCACCCGAAATCGATGCCATAAACCCCAAGTCTAGGAGACCCTGCTACCCCAATTCCTTCTATAGTAGTGGGATCCATTTTCTTCCATCCTTCAAACTCTTTGGCCTTCTTAGAAAGACCTCCTTTCTTTTCTAACTCTTTTATAAGCTTTGTTAACTCCTCTGCAACAATGCATAATCCGTCTTCTTTCATTAAATATTCTACTTCCTTTTGAACAACATTTCCCGTAACACAGTTGCCAAAGTAGTTTGAAGGCACTGGAGGATCCAGACGGGCTCGAGCATCCGCTGCAAATTTTATCAGTATTATTTTGTTACTTTCTACATCTTTGGCTTTGATGATTGCCATTGATACATATGCATATGAGAGTACAAATGTGGATAACTGTTGTTTCGGGTTTAGTTCATTTGTATCTTGTTTATTTTTGCCTAGTAACTGAGATACCACTTTCTGCCTGATGTTTTTGATGTCTTCCCCGGATAATTTGAATGTCCCTCGCACGTAATTTGTGTCCGTTGTTGATCTCATGGGGATCAGCTTCAAGCTTCTTTGCTTTGCATTTGTACCTGAACGACTCTCAGTCATTTAATTTATCAATATGTAAATACTTAAATTTTATTATTAAATCATTTTATAGAAATTACTTTTTCGAATTTAAAGATCAAATTTCAAACATTAGTTTTGGAATTAATGGTTGACATGAATTAAATGAGAGATTTTATTATACTTTCGTCGTACGAATGACATAGTACTTTTTAAAAATTTCGAATAAATATTAAATTGAGAGTAATTACAGAGACTTTAATTTTTCCAAATAAATCATGATTTTTATGGCTTAAAATTTCCAAAAAGAATTAATAAAGTAAAACTGAGATGGGCCGTATAAATATGGCCTAAATTATTTAGGTGGTGGTGTCTCAATAATAATTTAACACCTTAAAATCTGAAACATCTATCTATATGGCATAGAATAAAATTTCTCTGGCCATAATACAAGTTCTCAATTTTTTTTTGTGGTTGGATACGTTAGCAAAAGAATCTTCAAAATTAGTAAAACTAGAAACTTCATTTCGTAATATTAAATAAATAACAGAAAATCATATACCTACTAAGGTAATCCAAACGTTGGAGTAGAGGTTTTCTAATCCATCAGGGTATTGAATGAGTGTCCGATCAAGCACCGGAGTTAGCTCCGGCGGAAGAGCTGAGTTTCCGATATCATATTTACAAATATGAGCCCAAGCTTTAAGAAACATAATTATACTTTTCCCATCAAAGATGGCATGGTGAGATGATATCCCAATGCAAAACCCTTTAGTAGGAAACAAAGTTATCTGAAACGACATTGTTGCAGCTTGGGTTTCCGATATATTTAACTCCGGTACATAATGATGTGAATCAGGAATTTCACGAACAGAATCTCCGGCAAGAGTGTGAAAGTCTGCATGGGACTCAGCAACAGTGAGAGAAACACCATCACCGGGAGAATAAAGGAGGAAAGGCTTATCAGAATGCGAATGCCAAACAAGGTTTCCCGCGAAAGGGAGGAAGTGGAGGAAAGTAAGGCAGAGAGATTGCTTTAGTTTAAAAATTATGATATCGGAATCAGAACTGGAATCGGAATGAAGGGTGGTGAGTTCGTAGAAGAAGAGACGTTCAACAGGTTGAAACTTGAGCCATAATAAATCGAAATAAGTGAGTGGAAGAGACAACTCGGTGGCTGACTCGGAGCTTGGAGGAGTGATTTTGCAGACTTCGGTGACTCTCACTGCAGCAGCCGAATTTGATAAAGCCATAGGAGACATTTCTTAATAAGTGAGTGAGATTTTGAAATCTCTCTCTATATATATTATGTGCCTTCTCTTGTCCCCTTTTATGCACAAATGCCAGGCCACATCTTGCACTTTTCTTTAAAGTATGTAGGGTTAATTTCAAATAAGTATTCGTGGTTTCGCGGTTTTGCAAACAAAGGACTGTAGTTTGATTTTGATCAAATAAAGAACTGAGGTTTGCATTGTTTGCACAATTAAAAAAATTATCAATTTTACTTGTGATAGCCTTTTGTGATAATGACTTCCAAGGAAACTGATTAATTATTATTAGTTTCTTGGCATTCAAGTGGTGCTTGGATTGGTGGTTATGCGGTAAACTTGGGCGTTTGTACGTCGGTGTTTGCGGAGTTGTGGGGCTTGTTTTTGGGGCTGGATTATGCTTGGAATAGAGGTTTTAGGATGGTGGAGCTTGATTTGGAAGTGGTGGTTCGTTTTGTTTGGGGAGGAGACGACTAGCCGACATCGTTTTTTCTGGTTGATAGAAAATTGTAAGGAGCTTATTAGATAGATTGGGAGATATCTATTATTCATATTTATAGGGAAGGTAACAGAGCGGCTGACTGGATGGCTAACTTCGCATGGCATTTGTCCTTGGGTCGTCATGAGTTTGATGCGCCTCCTGCAGGCATCCACGAGATTCTTTTTACTGATCGCATTGACACTTCTTTTCTTAGAGTTGTGAACTGCTGGTGTTTTGGTCTGTTTCTTTCTTTGTTTTTTTGTTCTCTTTTTCTGTCCGGGGTTTCTAAACCCCTCCGCCTTACCAAAAGAAAAAAATTGTATTAATAATATATAACCAAAAGTTCTATTATTTTTTTGGTATATCCAAAAATTCTATTATTAGAAAGTTTTATTTCTAATAATATTATTACCAACTACCAAGAATAATAATGTTGATCGCTCAAAAAAAAAAAGAAAAATTTCGCCAAAAAGAGTATTAATAATAATAATAAGTTACCAATAATAATAATAATAATAGAAGTAGTAGGAGAAATTTTAGAATATGCCCTTTTTAAAGACTATCTTAATAATTCTTTTAAAGTAAAAAATTATGTTGTTTATTTGGGCAAATTATAAAAAAAAATGTTGTAGTTCGTATATATACACGGTTCGTTGATTTAAAATTGTATTAATAAAAGTCGGACTGCAAGCAGACCCGCTTCACAGGGCCCCCAGTTTGAAGAAACTTCCATTATTTTTAATCCATTTTCAATTAATGCAGGCCCATTCTGTACTTCTTATCACAAGTTATTCATGTTGTATTGTCAACAATGTTTTTGGCTTAAATTTAATATTCATAGACGAAAATTTAAATATTTGAAGCTAGTGATTCATCGTATGATTCTTAGACAATATAATTCATAGTTATCTAATAAATTTTTGAGGCATTATAACTTTCTCTATTAGAACGACATCGATTTCTTCACATAAAGTATATGTAAGTTTGAAACAGAGATGAAATGTTGTTAATATAAAAGTAGAAGTTTGGGTTCTAGTACGAAAAGATTTAGTTATGAACATTTCTTTTCTAAGTTACCTAAGGGCCGAATTTTTAGTTTTGCATAAAACCTCCAAAATCTCTGTTGCAGGCCTGTATATACTTTGACGCATTTGCAAACAAGATCTCAAACTCTTAACAATGTTAAAAAAGACGAGTTAAATGAATATTTTTTACCTTCAATTAAAATTAGTCACTAATTTTTTCTTTTTGAAGATAACAACCCTCTGCTTACAAATGAAGAATCTTCCTTTTAAAATTAAGAATTTTTTTTTAAAAAAACGAAAATTAAGAATCTTAAAAATTCATTTTCAGTCACATAACTAATATAAAATCTATTTGTAAACAGTTAAAATTTTGAATTTTAAATACATATAGAATTAATCTCTTAACTAACAAGGTTGTATATTTAAAAATTACAATTAAAAAATTCCATTATATGTCTTTGACTGCAACATTATCATTTTTTTAGCATGTTAACAGTTTAGGACCTCTTTTACAAATGATGCAACACAGACCTTTATTTGTATCATTTTACAAGAGCTTGTTTGTATATGACTGAAACCACATGATCATTTTCTATAGGCGCGCGAAACACACTATTTGACTACCGACCTATCTAAATTTTATGTATTTGGCCACTAACCTTTTATTTTATCATATTTGACCATTCACCTCTGTAATTTGGTGAAATGACACCCTTATTATGTTAATTACATTTGTATTAGTTGACATTTGTTAGTTTTAGTATCATTTTTTTTATTTGAAATGGAGGAATTTTAATGTTTAACGTTTTTATCTACTCTTAACTTTGATTGACAAATGATGAGATTTTACTAAATTGGTAAACGACTAGTCAAATATGATCAAACTAGAAAGGTGAGTGGCCAAATGCACAAATTTTGAAAAAATCAATGTTAAATAGTGCCTTTTACGTTTTCTATATTTTACCCTTGTTTTTATGTCCGTTTACATAGATAATGAAAGTTTTATTTCTAATTCGTTGACAATAATATATAAAAGTGTCCTTGTTCAAACATATGAAATATTTTGCTATGAACATCGACTAGAATGAAGATATGGAGAAGTCATGGATAGATCTAGTGGGGTGTAGAGGGTGCTTGAGCACCCACTGTCACCGGAAAAACTCCATTGAAACTATATATAAACTTCTAAATTTTTAGTTAAACCACCCAAAAGTATTAATTAAGTACCCATAGATAAACAAAGAACATCCTATTGAGGAGCAATTAGCCCAAAAGTGAGCAACAACGGCAATATATTTTTTTTTTCAAGGTTGCAGCGTTTAGTGTTTATGACACGAAATATAATTGAGAAGAAGATCAGTTAAGAGCTTTTTTGCAATTTAACTTTGATGCGTATTTGGACTTAGGGCCTGTTTGGTTTAACTGTAAGTTGTTGTTGCTGTTTGTTGGTTGCTGTTACGGTTTGCTGTTATCTATTTCTATTTCCTGGTTGATGTTTGTTGTTTGATTATTAGTGTTTGGTAAAATTATGATTAACTATTATTGTTACGATGTAAAATGACCTATATGGACATGTTTTAAATTAATATATAAAATCAATTTAAAAATAATATTAACAAAATTATAAAAACAATGATTTATAAATAACTTTATTCTTACATAAAAATATATTTACTGAAATTTATATTGATTAATTCCTAAAAAAATTTATCTAGTTTGGTAAGTCCAAAATGTACTTATAATTCAAGGCTTTTAATCGATATATTCCCACGAAATTGATCCATTTAGCTTAGATTTACATAGGTTAGGGGCAACTTTACCTTTGTATTTGTGTTTTCATGTGTAGGGATCAAGTTTGGTGAAATCGAGTTGATTTGGTGCTAAAATCGGGTTCTACTCGAGCAAACGAGTCAGTTTTGACACCTCGAAGTATTCTGGCCATAACTTCCTTATACGAGCGTATGTTTGGGCGTTTCAAGTTGCGTTGTAAAGCTAAGACATAGACAAACAACTTTCGTGTTTTAAGTTTTTCCAAATTCGGAGCAGAAAGTGGTCAAAACGGGGTTAGAAGTTGGAATTCCCGACGAGATGGAGCTATCTCGATCGAGACACAAAAGCCTATGTATGATGGTCTTGTGTGCCTCGATCGAGGCATATAAGCATCTCGATCGAGATGGCAATTCTTGACAAACAGAATGCCCATCTCGATCGAGGCACTTTTCCATCTCGATCGAGACAAGCAATCTGTTTGTCAAGAAAAGCTTGTCTCGTTCGAGACACTCTCCCATCTCGATCGAGATCATGTATGCCTCGATCGAGATGAGCTTCGACCGTCCTATCCCTTCGTCGAGAGTTGTGTTTTGTCGCCCAAGCGAAGCCCCGAATCACCCAATGGCTTCATCCTTCCGTCAAGCTATGTAATCCTTGAGTTTTTGGCTATAAATACGTCGTTCTCCTACGAAAGAAATATACAGAATATCTACTACAAAAGAATAGCATTTTTAGTTGAAGTTTGAAGTTCTACATCCATACTTTACGTCATTCGTTCCGATTTCCATTGCATTGAAGTACTGATCGAGAGATAGACTATTTCATCGATTCATCGAGGAGAAGAAGAGCGAGAACGCCCCGAGGATTGACAAACCTCACGATCAAGAGTAAAAAGGATTGACAACCTTATTTCCCTTTATCGATTATAGTTCTTTCATTTCTCTGAATTTCCGTTGTAATTTCTATGAATGTTTGACATTTGGTATACTTATAATAAAAGTTACATTCATATATTTTCATGTGTTTGAATGTTCAAATCTTATTGCTTGGTATATTTACTTTGTTTCTATCAAGTAAAATCTATAGAGTATTCATCACTTACGCTTTATTAATCTAGGATAGGTCCAATTAGTAAGTCGTAATCAATCTAACTTACGTGATAATCATTAATCTAATTAAGATTGTCTAGGATAGGTCCAGTAATCTTGTTAAGTTAATTCACTTAAGGACAATTAAACATAAGTATCGAAAGATCGTGTTTAATTGTGTTATAGATTTGGTTGAATTGTATGAGTAAATTGTTATAATGTTCATCGCACTTAAATGAATTGTTGACTTTGCGTGGATAAAGAACTTTGGTAAAAGTATCGGATTAGGATTTCAGTTAGTTTAGTTTATATTAAGAGTACTTAGTTGTTAATCAAAATCTTGAATATCGCATTTACTACTTTTCAAGAGAAAACGAACGAAATATTATAAAGATTTATTAGTTTGTACATTTACCGTTCTCTGTGGGTTCGATCTTAATATTACTACTTGAGTGATTCCGTACACTTGCGGAAAATACCCAACATAGTTCTAATAAGACTGCCTAACTCAATCGAAAACTAAGAATAAACTTATCTTTGATAAATTTATACACGCATAGAGTAAAAAAAATTGGAGTACCCATTAAAAGTTGCACTATAAAAAAAAATATCTTGATTTATTAATAAATAAATATTCATGAGAAGTAAAATGAGTAAAGTAAATAAAATTTAAAACAATGAAATTTTGAAGAACATATAAGAGATAAAACATTTAAAACGTAAACGATGTTTAAAAAGTAAGAATTCTCTACTTTTTCTAAAAGTACTTCTTTGATATGAAAAAACAAAAAGTGAATACTAACGGAACACTTGAAACTCTCCTTTTTAGTATGAAGAAGCAAAAAGTAGTCGTAACACATTGGGCCTAATTTCAAGACCCATTAGATTTAAAATCTGTAATATTTTTTGGTATTAATTTCACTAGCTATTTTTTTTTAAGGAATTTCAATAGCTTTTAAAAATATTAATTACTCACACTTGAAAATGTACGCGCAAAATTTATATGACCACATCAAATTTTATTAATTAACTTTAAATAATTTAATTAGTTTAATTCTACAATATTGGTTTTGCATCAAAATTGAGATTTGGTAAAATATATTAAAAGATAACATAGACTAGTTGAATTCGAGACTAATGCATTAAATCTCTCGATTGAAAAGAAGTTTGAGCATCCCTTGACATTCGGTCCTGAATCTGTCATTGAAAGAAGTTCTTCTATATGAATTGGGTGCAATGAATCTCACAAATGAAAAATTGGTTGAATTTATTGGTTTGTGAGACTTTAGTTAAACCAATTACTGAAAGGTGAGCCCTAAATACCCTAATTATTCAAGATGAGGATAAATATTTTGAGTCACTTTCCTTAAAACCCCTAAACCGTTTCATATTTCGATTTTTTTTTTTTAACGCACAAAAAAAATCCTTTGTGATCACATAGATTTTGGAAAAAAAGTAGTAAAATTTTGTTTGTTCAATTTTAATCTTCAATCTTTATAGTTATAAAATTTCTTATAATAAGAATATATTTTTTAGAGCTGACAAAAACTGAATTGAACTGAACTGAATGTTGATGATCTGGACTGAATGCTGCTGAACTGAACTGAACTTAATGTTGCTAATAAACTTATTTTTAAACGAATTATATAATCCCTCAATTTGGTTATACTGTTTAGTCCATTTGTTTTATCCAAACGATAAAAATAGTCCCTATATTATAGTAGCTACATAATTTAATAGTCCTTATATTATTTTAAAACACATTGTTTAGTTATAGTATTTTCGATAATAGATCACAAGGTCTACATTTGTTATATTCAATAGTTTAGTGCATTCATCCATTTAAATTATTGATTTTACCTTTACATGTTAAGTCAAAATTACATTTTTGCTATTTGAACTTTTACATGCATGTTTACACTTTGATACCTAAGAACTATATTTACACTTAAAACTATTATTTTAAATATTAAAATTATACAAAAGTCAAAGAATGATAATGTATTATTAAAAATATGAGGACTAAATAGGTTATTTTGATATAATATAATCACTATTGAATTATTTACTAAATGTTGTTGAACTGAACTGAATTGAACTGAAATAAACTGAACTGAATAAAACTGAAAATAAGTACTGATAAGCTCAAAAGAACAGGACCTAAGATTTTTTTTTTACTAGTATTATCAAAAATTTCGTTAATTACCTAAAGAGATAGATTATTTCTCTTAAGAATTAACAATGAATTAATGAGAGATTTGTGGCGCCTCTCCAGATTATTGGGAACTGCAAATACCTGGGAAGCAACAGAAGAAAACCATAATCACTCTTGATAGAAACTAATGCAGAAGAACAGAATAATAATTCAATGGGGGTGCAAATATTTCTTAGACTAAATAATGCTTTTGAACCAATGCACATTACAAGGAGATGCAAATGCTTCTTTAAAATAGATGCAAATCCTTCTGTAAATTTTTTTTCAATTTCAATAGCATTTAACACAAATCTTGAAATACGTATATCCCCAAAGCTTACGTTTATGTCCATAATACTTTCTTGGAATAACTATTTCTTGGAAGAACTACTGAGAGTATATGAAGGTTTATTTAAACTTGAAATTTTAAGAAAATCAATAAAGACTGTTGCTGATTTGCAATGAACAGTTCCAAAGAAAAAACACCCAACATCTCATATATCACAAGCCTGTATTTCAGGCGGATGATTTGAGCCGATTCTCCGTCAAAACCAGGTAAATGTAAACGTTAAAAAAGTCGGCAACTTTTTTGCTTCACATCAACTGAAATGAGCAAGTTGTTGAATAAACTTATATTTCCAACCAATGTGATCATTTTATGCACCAAGCTAAAAGGATAACAAGTTATATGTATACGTTATCAAAACAATAGAAAAGTAACTCAATGCCGGATGCCTAAACAAGAAACTATTAGATAATGCCAGAAGTTTCTACCAAAGAAATGTAAAAGAAATAAAAGACGAAGTTTCTACAAGATCCTTCTACAGTTCTAAAAGTATATGCCGTAACAGAATAAAGGAGGCAACCTTATTATCGAAACAAACGAGCAGCAACAAGATTTCTGAGGCGATGACTACCTGTGCTGCCTCTTGATATACATTGTTGGAGAGAATGAAAGAATATATACAAAAACTATAAAGATGGGAGTAGAGAGATGAGCTTGAATATGTTTCTTATTACTTGAGGTTGTGATAAAACAACTTACACGACAAACTATATATAGTGCTAGTCACATGTAACACCTACACATACTTTAATAGACTCATAAAGTTAACTCCTAGGTAACTCTTAGAAACTCATAACATTAAACTCCATAACAACGTAAAACTCTTATAACTCCTAAAGTACTCGATGGAACTTCAAAGCCTTATTAAGTTACTAACACCCCCTCTTAAACTTGTCATCTAGCCTTTGATAACTCCAATAAGATCTCTCAATCTGCTGAAGTACTCTAACTTTAGAGCCTAAACAAGAACTAGCAGATAATGCAAGCAGCTTCCATAAAGAAATGGAAACGAAACAAAGACCAAGTTTCTATTAGATCCTTCTACGGTTCTAAATGTATGCAGTAATAGAATAAAGGACGCAGCCATATATATTATCGAAACAATCAAGCAGCACAACAAGAGTTCTGAGTCGATGATTGGAACTAAAGATCTCCGTTTGTATTTTATAACTGATTAAAATAGAATTCACTAAAGAAGCACCGGACCGTACAAATGAACACTCAGAATACGTTTAGATATGATACTCGTACAAAATAATGATATGATTTAAACCGTAGTTATTTTTGATAAAATGCTTCAGATCATAATTTTGATCATAAGTAGGTTCTCCAGGAATTAGAGATGAATTTCCAACCATCAAGCTACTAATTACATTTATTTGGCAGTGTGAAGGTAAGGATAAACCTGAAGAACGACATTCGGGTAGAGAGATCTCATTGTGTAACGTTCAAGAATAAATTTCCTAAAGTTAAAGACAGCAAGCACTTTTCAGCATGTTCAACAAAATCTGAGCATATATCAAGTAGCAGCTAAATTAAGATATTGAAACGTTCTCTGGCAGTTGAATGAAGAATAGGAGATGCTCTAGCTGATTATATCTGATTCTGCAGAAGCCTATAACAAAAGATGCTCAATAAAACCAGGAGTAATCTTTTCCAAATCTCACAATAATTATACATCTCAAAGCAGTGAAATAAAGCAACAAATTTGGTATTACGATTCAAAATAGTCGGGCTCAAAAAGGCTGACATAACATCTTCATACAAGAGAAAAATTATCTAATTCAAATCAACCAGCAAAATGTTTGAACTTCACCGAGGAATGTTTTAAAAAATAATAATTCAATTCCATAAACATGCAACGTCATTGTCTGAATTGATTCAATCATCAAAACCACACATTAATACGCTATATATAAGAATCCTACTTACAGTTTACTAACTCAATAATGGCATGTTTTGAACATCTTGGCAAGTGTAACAATGAATGATAAATTCCACTAGGAACAATATCTGGTAGATCTGTCAATATGAGAACCATTTTTTCCAATACCGGTGCATTCTTGAGTAGAAATTCAATAAAGTTTGTCATAAAACTGCATTTGTCATACGTCATTGGAAAGCCGATGATCTCAATAGACTTCACATGCGATAGCAAATAATTGAAATTAGTCGCATTTGAGCTCCAAAAGTTTTCTTCACAATTAATAAACTCATCTTGATGATGGTGTGGCATATTAATAACTAATTTCTCAAGAGTGAGTGCGTTGCGAAGTATAAGCTCAACTCCAAAGCCGTCGTAAATCAAATCAGGAGAATTTAAAATCAAACGTTTGATGTTTAAGACAAAAGGAAACATATCTCCCGCCTCCAGAGCTGACAGGCACCTGATAAACAAACTCCCGATGGTTAGCTCCTTGACATGCTGAAGCTGGTGCAATATGTGTTTAACTAAACTATTACAAATTTCATCACGCTGACTATGGCGAAAATCAAAAGTAGCGCAAAGTGAAGAAGGTAAATTCAGCAATTCAACAGTTCTAACCCTCAAAATACCTATAAGCTTAAGCATCTGAAGTTGCGGACATGAAACCTGAATATTGAGAATGCCGAAGCAACCATCTAAATTCAAGACAAGTCTTTTCAACGATTTGGAAGTAATAACCAAGCAATCAAGATCAACCGTACACCTGATTCTGTTTAATTCCAGTGACTTGAGTGATAAAGAGATAGATAAAACATTTTCAATGACTTGAGCAAACGAGTTTGGATGTAGATTCGCCCTAGTGAGATATAATCCCACAAGGTTTGGACATGAGATTTCCATAGACAATATGGGAGCGGCATCAGAACTGTGTTGTAAAACCAATCTTTTCAAAGATTTCGAAGCAATGACAAGGTTATCAATCATAGAACAGTAATTTAATTCTAACGATTCGAGTAACGGACTTCCAGATAAAATATGTTCTAGAGCTTGACCATTCAATCTACAACCCTTCAAATGCAGTTCCGTGAGACGTCCCCAATTGACCTCTCGCATAGGCATTATATAACAAGAACTCAAAGTTAACCTAACCACTGAAGAAGCATTCTTGAAAAGGCATTCCGGCACCTTTGAATATGAACTCAGAGTTAACTCTTCCACGTGTTTTCGTGTCGCAAGAAAGATTACTTCATCAAACTTAGAATCCGAAGGAGAGATATTCAGATAAGGATATTCTACGTAGAATTTCTTAATCTTGGAGCAATCATGGTGGTTAATCATAGTATTTTTAACAAGTTTATGGAAGTTTCCAGGAGACGTAGCAGTGAAACTGTCGAAGCTGAGAGCGGTGACATGAATCCATTGTTTATTCCATCGTTTTGAAAGAATTGAAGTCTGAATAGCTTTTGTGGATGGCAAAAAGGAGAGGATATGCTGAATGATTTCATCTGGTAAATCACTGATTCGGTCTTCTTTCGCCTTTAACTTTCGCCTTTTGCTTTGGATTTCCATGAAGAAGAAGAAGTTTACGCACAGGAAATATGTTGGAATTAATCTAAACATTTTAATTGCTATATTTGGATTTGAATAAATCAATTAGTGTAGCATGTTTGTAGCAGCAGGAACAGGTCTAAAGTAGTAGTAGTTTGTTAGGAGTCTGGTGAATAAAGAATGGAGAAAAAACAGGTGGTGTTGACCTGGTTTTTAGCTACCAGCTTAGTAGATCAGCTGTGTTTAAATACTGTTGTTTTTTTTTTTTTTTTTTTTTTTTTTTTTTCTTTTTTCTTTCTTTCTTTTTGATAGAAGAGTTATTATATCATTGAATAATATACAAAAATTACAGCACGATGATAATAAAAAAAAATGAAGAATTAAACCTCACAAATATACAAGCAAAAGCCAGTATTTCATCTGTGTTTAAATAGTGCTTGTTTTCTTCTTTTGAGAGTATCTCTCACGTATTGTATTATACATTCAGCAATCAAATTAGCAAGTTCATTATTTTCTTAGCTAAACTTTGTTTTACATTCAACAAAATTATGATGTTTGTGGAATTTCTTTCTGTTTTGTTTAGATACGAATCAAGTTATGTCACAAATATATATAGTTGAGCATTGAAAATCCTAAGTTTGCAAGGATTAGGATAAATATCCAAGATCAACTTGGTTTATTTTTTCTTCCAAGTAACCCCTTATCTTAATAGAGTGGATAAAACTAGGTTAGTCCATATTAATTTTATAAATATCAAGGATGGTCTAGGAGGCCCATTGCGGATCATTAGGCTTAATATCATCTCCTCTCCTAATTATAGCTTTTTTCTTTTCCATTAGACTAGTGTGCTTTCTTTTCTTAAAAAATGGTACTTTCAAACGTGTCATTTGGTTATCGATCTATCTAAAATATGTGCTTTTAGTCACTAATTTATTATTTATTCACTTTTAGCGACCGGCTTAGCTAATTTAGTTATATCTAGCCTCAGACCTACCAATTTTGTGTTAATTGACATTCTTGAATATGTTCTATGTTTTCAAGTTTTTGTCTTGTTTTTGTTTTTGTATAAATTTGTTATTTGAAATAGAGACTTCTTTAGCGATTTACATTTTTTCCTAATCTTAATTTGCTCCAATCTTTGTACAAATACTATTTGAAATAATTGATAAGTGATCAAAAAAGTACAAATTTTGGATAGGTTATTGGTCAAATAGTATTTTTTGTCCATTATATACCTGTTATAGTGTAGGATATCAATATAAGTTACCTTTTTACAAATGGGACAGTTACAAAATTGGCGCATTCTCAAAGCCGATCTACAATTCTACATACTCGGTGTGATTTCCATTTCCTTTACATAACTTAGCAATGTCAACGTTAAGAGAGAAGTCAATGTTAAGAGAGAGAAATATCAAATAAAGATAATTTTCGAAACGATAAATGTGATATTAAACAATTTTAATTCTTGATTTTTTATTTTTTTTTCATTTTCATGTTTTTACATTATTTTAATGGAAATTTACTCTCAAGTAAATGTTTAGATTGGTAAAACTCAATTAAACAAATATATAAGAACTAATAAACAAAGTTCTTAGATTAAATAGCAACAAAATACTAAAAGAAAAAAGAGTAGCTAATTATGCATTTTGCCTTTATTTATTGAATTAAGAAGATTAAATTAAGAACATTGAACGTTGCCTCCAATAACTTTAAATGGAAATAGATGATCCCAAGCATATGCGAAAGTAAAGGAATGAAATCCCTGAAGAGGTCCTCCATTGTAGAAACATACTCCATTTTTTTTACTCAAAACTTTAGGATCAATAGGCAATGCACTTTGAAATCCATTGCAATCAAACCTTAAGTCAGTTTTTGTGCATATACAATCATTTATCACATTCACAACCCACTTCGTCTGGTTCCCAATCGATCCATCTAATGTTTGTTTTACTACAAAATGGTCCGCTATACCACATTGACCATTACCTGTATTAAAAATAAAATAACAAAATAAAATAACGGTTATAATAGATGGATCACAACAGTGTTAACAATATTCAAAATAATATACTTTTTATACAAACAATATTCTCTCGGTGCATGTTATGATTACTTTGAAATAACTATTACTTTGTTGTCATCACCATTAGATCAAAATCTATTACCCACATCTAATGGTGATAGTGGACAAAGTAATGATTAGTTTGTGAAAAACAAAGTAACCATAAAAAAATCCAATTCTTTCGTGTAATTCACTAAAAACACAATTGATATAAAAATTTCAAAATGAGAATTATAATTTTTGCTCTCAATGGACAAATTTTTCAATGAATATGATAAATACTAGATAAAAGATTTGACAAACATATCCTTCAATTTGTAATAATTTTAACAAAAAAATCCATTTCATATGGAAAAAAAACTTTTTTATAGTCATAAAAATAATGTAATTAAAAAGCACTATTTAGCCATTGACTTATTCTAAATTTGTGCATTTGGCTACCTATTTTTTATTTAATCACATTTGATCACTCAACTTTGCAATTTTATTATATCTAGTCATTCAATTACCAATTTAATGAAATTTCTCTTCTTTGATCAAAATTGAAAAGAAATAAAAAGGTTAAACACTAAATTTCATATATTTCAAATAAAAAATTAATACCAAAATTAAAAATTTCAAAATAATACAAAGTAGGATTGACAATTAACAAAATAAGGGTAAAATTTCACCAAATTACAAAGGTGAGTGACCAAACACATATGACCAAATAAATGTCAGTGGCCAAAAGCACAAATTTGAGATAGATCAGTGGTAAAATAATGCTTTTTGTCTAAAAATAATAATTCTTGTAATAGTTCAAAATTAGGTTAAATAATTTTAAGTCTCAAATTTTTACATATTACACTGTTTGAGTCAAGTTCAAATGAGACAAGGGTTTAGGATGAGACTAGTTTTTATGGTGAGATAAGGGGTATTTTTGTAATTCAATAGGGAAATGTGGCAAACTTGTAATTAAAGGAACACCCCTCATGGGTGAATTGAAGGGAAGGAAGAGGAGGTGATGTCACCGCTGATGTCACCTCTGGAGAGAGAAAGAATTTTAATTATTTTCTTTAAAATGGATTTTCCCGCTTTTTCCGAACTCATTTTTAAAAAAAAATTATACCAGTGAACTCGTATTAATTAGGGGGTCATTTTGAGATCCATTTTTGTTATTTATAGACGATTTTTATTTTTTTTATTTTTTTATAATTGTTCCAACAGAATACTATATTTGTTCCACCGGACTACTCCAATTGTTCCACCAGAATACTACATTTTTTTACACTTCCAGAGTGCATTTTAAAAAAAAATAATGAAAATATTCTGCTGGAACAAATGTAGTAGTCTGGTGGAACAAATGTAGTATTATGTTGGAACAACCGAGTATCCAACTTGAAACAAAAAAAAAATCGTCTATAAATAACAACAATGGATCTCAAAATGACCGCCTAATTAATACGAGTTCAGTGGTATAATTTTTTTTGAAAAATGAGTTCGGAAAGAGCGGAAAAATGCATTTTAAATAAAATAATAAAAACTTTTTCTCTCTCCAAATGTGATATCATCGCTGACATCACCTCCTCTTCCCTTCTATAATGTCCCTCCATGTTTTTAAAATTTCAAAAATGCCACCACTTTTTAATTGTCTCACACTAAAAAAAGTCTCTCCATAATGACATTGTCTCACCTGATCCTATCTCTACACTGTTTAGTCTATCTATTTGCAAAAAAAACACTATTAAGTACTCATATTTTGACATAATTAACCATTTTACGTTCTTCTGTTATTTTTTTAGATCTGCAACTATTTTATTTTGGCATGGACAGATAGACATGACATAACATAATCACAATGCATTACGTTAAAAAAAAAAAAAAAAAAAAAGCAGACAACAAGGATTAAAATGTTAATTATATCAAAAGATGAGAACTAATAATGTGTGTTTGCAAATATGACTAAAATACGTATTATGTAAAAACTTCTTGACATCGAAATTATTCACACCTAAAAATTTATAAAACTTATATACAACAGAAAAAAAAGAAGATAAACTGGGTTTATCTTTTGAGAAAGGGGAATAACATTGTTTATACCTCGAATGAATAGAGCGAATGAGAACAACACAAATAAAAGATGAAGAGAAACAGTTGCCATTGTTCAAGCTTTTTTTTTTCTTGTGCTCAATATTTTCATGGCTTCTCATATTTATAGATCCTAAATAGAAGTATTGAATTAGGTTTAATTATTTCCTTTTCAATCAAAAGAAAAAAAAAATCTTTTTCATTTGGAAAATCGAAACAGAAATGGCATTGCATTAAAAATAAAATGTAAATTGGAGATTAGAAATTTCGATATTCAATCCTTATTAATTTCATTTTCATATCTAGATATAAATGACATTTCTTATAAAGAAAATATTGGGTTAATTAATTGAGTAAGTTCTAACCCTAATGTCGGTTTCCCTTTCATTCATGTACATGGTTTCTTCTCTTTAAAACACTCTTCTAAATGAAATTATTTTATTTTTTATTTCTCATTTTTTATGGTAATAAAAAAGTTTAGCTAAGAGTAGGGTAAATATAGTAAACCACAGATCTAGATAAGAGTTTATTTGAGGAATTTATTTTATTTCTCATTTTTAACCATAACCTAATAATTATCTAGATGTGAAGTTAACTAATCACAACGTTACAAGCAAATTTATCATATTAATATTGTTGATTTACTTTCCTCTTTTGATTTGATGTAATTTCCATATTATTGTTAGGGTAAATTCTATGGTTACTTTGTTTTTCACAAAGTAACCATTACTTTGTTTTGTCCACCATTAGATCATGGGTTAAAATCTAATCTAATGGTGAATAGGACAAAGTACAAACAAATTAGAGGAAAAATAAAGTAACCATAGCCTACACCTAATGTTAGATTTCAGAATCTCTTTAAAATTAAGTTACGGAAATAAAAATACATTACTATTAATTATTTCAAATAAAACTTAGAATCTCTCTAATTCAAAGTTAACAATTTTTAACAAGGAAATAAATTTAAAAGTCAATTGCCAATTTGTAATTTTTATATAAGGGAAGAAATTTAAAAATCTAATTTCAATAAGAAAATTTATATTTATTTATTTTGATTTTTCATCTAGTATCCGAATCTACATTGGACTGACTATCCGAATTTGGGGCGGGTCCAAAATTATGGTATATAAACTTCTCTCACTCGCCATTGTAGAAATTCGATCCGCAAACCTCCCTACCATGTACATCCCATGCTTCCAAACCTTAATAATATTCCGTCCTCAGCTTCGGAACTAGTATTGGGTCTCGAATCTAGGTGTTCGATGTTGTCTTTCTTTGCAACGGACTACTTTTGTGCCTCCTTGGTTCTCTTTAATTTCAAAGTGATAGAAACCATAGTTGCATCATCTTTTATGGAATTCCCATCTTCCAGAGCTTGCTTACATTGGAATGCATTGTGCCCTATGTGGTTGAATATTTCTTGCATAATTTAGGTAAATCTTCATAAACATTTGTATCCTGAGTTTTTTCCTATCCCGTTCTAGACCAACCTGAGTCTGCAATTTCCTAACCGTATCATTATCCAATAACATTATAGCGAAGTGACAGGAATCGCGTCAAGAGTTGTACGATCTATCTTATTTAATATGACCACCAAGGAAACAAGCAAAGTCAAATAAATCACCGGATCCTAGTAAACCCATGGGAGGTTATAAAGTTGAACCTATATATGAGCGTTCATCGTTTTCTAAGATAAGATATTAAAATTCGCCGTCAAGGTTGGCTGCGAAAAGTACCATGGTTAAGATCAGGAACTCCACAGATACAAATTTGTTGTTTGATATCGAAGGGGAGTAAAATGTGATATAAACCTTTCCTAGTGAGATTAGTCTCCATGGAACTGGAATTTCCCATGCTTTAGACAAAGCCAATCGCAAAGCGTCGTGGTTCTGTTGGGAAAATTTTGCAAGTACACGACTTCGCTTGTAGTAATAAATATCGATTCCACCGGAAAACCGCAATTACTTATTTACATACATCGTTTACTTTCTTTCTTATGTCATGGTTTATAGGAAATCGTTCATTTGATAAAGGTTATGTTATCCATACTATAATCTAACTTAACTATATATATATATATACATAATCAAACTTAGTTAATTTCGAGTGACATCAAAGTTATAACTTTAAACTTCATTACAATTCTACTTCTAGCCATTTGATTCTTTCATGAAATAAATTATCTTAATGCAGTCTCTCGAATCTTAGATTAAGAACTTTAACGAATATACATTAAAGTTTTGATCGTTTTATCTATGGTAATCAACCATAAAATGACAAATCATAAAAGTTGTTTATCAAAGTTTACAATTTATGTTACTAAGTTTCACTAAGTTAACCAAGAATGATAAACAGGTGCAAATTAATTATCGACATTCTATTCTTAAAGCAATAATACATTTAAAATTACAAACTTCAAATCAAAATAATAGAACTATTACTTCATAAATAATACAATTTAGTTTAACAAAGCAATCAATGTTAAGAACGACTAAATGCACAAAGAAAGTTATGGGTCGTGCATCATTTTACTATCTTTGTAAAAGGTTATCAATCCTCGGGTTGCGCCTTAATTGATGATATTCTTATTACAATCTCCGCAAAAGGCAATATTTCTCGATAATCCTTTATCGCTTTCAAGAAACGAAGTTGATTTTCTGACTCTAAGTAAAAGCTAATGTAAATTCTTGCTTCTATATCTTGTTGTACACCGAACTCTCTTAACATGAAAGAGATGACGTGTATTTTGCCAAATATAAAAACATACGGTCACTATTTTGACAATGTTTATAATCACAAGGCTTTTTTGAAATTTACCCTTAAATAACTGTTTAGATTAGTAAAACTCAATTAAAAAATATATTTAAGAACTCAATAACGAGTAAACAAAGTACTCATATTAATTAGCAACAAAATATAAAAAGAACAAAGAGTAATTATGCATTTTGCCTTTATTTATTAAATTAAGAAGAGTAAATTATGAACATGCAACATTGCCCCCATTAACTTTAAATTGAAATTGAGGATCCCAAGCATATGAGAAAGTGAAAGAATGAAATCCATAAAGATGCCGACCATTGTATAAACATGTTCCATTGTTAATACTCAAAACTTGAGGATCAATAGGCAATGAAGTTTGAAATCCATTGCAATCAAAACTTACATCACTTTTTGTGCATACACAATTATTTGTCACATTCACAGACCATTCTGTTTTGTTCTCAATTAATCCTCCTTTTGCTGATTGTGTTATTACAAAATCTTCTAGTATACCACATCCATCACCTGTATTAAAACTAACGGTTATACTAGATGGGCGGTAAGAGTATTAACAATTTGGATCTGTTTTCTTAATATAAAAAAAAAAAAAAAAAAAATAAACTCTATTGTATGCATATGTGTCCCAAAAAAAATGTAAAGAGTATAAATGTATAACTACATTGTAATAAATTACAAAGTATCATTGGAGTGTCAAAAAATTTTTGACACGCCATTTAGCACTACCCAATAATGTGATTAATATGCACTCAAAATAAAAAGTGAAACAAATTGGAACTGAAAAAAGAAAAGATAAAAAAAGGGGGTATGATTTCATGTTTACACTAAAAATTTTAAGACAATGAAATATTATACATAAATGGTTTTTTTTGTTTATTTTTTCTTTTTTTTTAAAGGGAAAAGAACTAATGAGCCACGATCGGACAAAAGTTCAACAAGCTAAAATTAATACTATTAAAGTTGAAGGGCAATTTTTGAAATATAAATTAAAAAGCTAAATGGCTCCTTTATTAAGGTAAACTTAAGATAATATATAACATGTCATGGGCTTGAACAAAAAATTTTCAACACCCGCAACTAAATGCAAAAAGAGTTAACAAAAAACACTAAGAATAGCTAACGCCGGCAATTTACAACCAAATGATTCAGAAAAAAAGCGCACTCAAGAGCGAGGATTTAACAAAATACAGTAAGAATAGCTAACATGCAATATTCTTTTATGTAATTCACTCTATGAAATAATTCAAAAAAATGCTCTGACGCAACTCGAAGGTGGCCCCTCTAAATTTTTTTTTGGTTTATACATGCAATATTCTTTTATGTAATTCACTAAAAAAACATCAATCTGACGTGAAAATTTCAAAACAATATTCAAAACAAAATTTATAATTCTTGCTCTTAATGGTCAATTTTTTGAGTGAATATGATAATACAAGATAACAACCAGGGCAAAAATACCCTTCAATTTGTAATAATATTAACAAAAATATCCATTTTACGTGAAAATGGCCTTTTTTTTTTTTTTAACTTATAAACAGTGGCGAATCTAAAAATTCGTATAAGGGGCACGTTTCTAAGCAAAAAATTTTTTTTTGCCATGCAGCTCTAGTTTTGCATATAAAACACCAAAATTAACGATACACGACTCTAGTTCCATTCAAAATATTAATGACGCAAGATAATGGAATTGGAAGAAAAAATATGTAAATTTACATTTAAATTCAAGGAAAAAATAAAAATAATAGTAAAAATAATTGAAAAAATAGTAAAAAGAAAAATAATAATAATGTGGAAGAAAATGTATAGAACGTGATAATACTAATGAGAGAAAAAAAAGAGTTAAAATGGGAGAAATAAATAAAAAGTATTAATGAGGGAATGAAGATTTGAATCCAAGACATCTCAACTAAGATGTGAGAAATTTAATATCCTAACATCATCTCTGCTAGCTCATTCTAATGTTCTCTAGACACGTTTTATATCTATATAAAGCATTTAAAGCTTTTCACACCGAAAAAAGTTATTATTTTTTTCTTTTGCAATTTTCTCGGGGCTAGGAGGGCACGTGCCCCCTGTGCCCCCTGGATCGCCCCTGCCTATAAAAGTATATTTGATTTAGTAATAGAAATAATAATTCTACAGTTGTTCTTTTTCCCAAAAATTATAAATAAAATTAATATATAACAGAAAAAAGATAAAGGGAATAGCATTGCTTATACCTTGAATGAATAAAGCAAATGAGAATAACACAAATAAAAGATGAAGAGAAAAAGTTGCCATTGTGCAGGCCTGTTTTTTTTTTTCTTAATATTTTCATGCCTTCTCATATTTATAGATCCTAATACAGAAGACATAAGTATTGAATTACGTACTAATTAACTTATTTTTGATTAAAAAGAAAAAATATCTTTTCGATTTGGAAAACGAAATAGAAATGGCATGGCATTTATTAATGTAAATTGGAAAATACAAATTTCGATATCCAACCCTTATTAATTTCATTTCAAATCTAGATATACATGGCATGTTTTTTACTGTAAAAAACAATACAGGGTTAATTAATGTCTAGGAAATTTTATGGTACTTTGGTTTTTTTGCTAAGTATTATTTTGTTTTTGTTTATCATTAGATGATAGTAGGAAACTAATTCAACGATCGTTAAAACTAATTCAACGATCGTTAAAACAAAGTGAAAATAAAGTAAATTAAAAACAAACTGACTACAGCCTTTACCTAGGTTAGTTACAATTTACATATTTGACAAGAAATAAGTAATTAAATACAAATATCTATAGGTGGTGAAAATATTTATTTTTATGCCAAGTTATCCTAATCCCACGCTCAAAATCTCAATATGCCTTGAAAGTAGGGATGGCAACGGGTACCTTACCCGTAGGTACCATACACTATTCGTCTTTAATGAGACAATCCGTACCCGGTCTAAAAGGGTACGGGACGAGTATGAAATTAGAAATGGTACCCGTAACGGATATGGAATGGGTATGGAATTACTCCCAAGGGTACCACCGTTGATGATCGGTTAATGAGCGTTTGACAAATATTTTGATGACTACTTTGACCATCTCATGCAAAAAGATAAATATACCCCCAAACGATAACTCTACCAATTTGCATGAGATGGTCAATATAGTCAATAAAAAATTGATCAATTGCATGTTTACTTGTCACCAATAAGTACTTTGAACTAAATTCCCGTCATGAGAAATTAACATACTTGGAATATGATGATTTTTGAAAACGAGACTCCTAACATTCAAGTTGTTCTGCGCCGACAACTCTGGATTCAAATAAAGTTAGGCTCGGTTTTGTTTAAAGTTTTAATGAGGAATTGTGCAAATGAGTTGCGCATTCTCCAGTTAATTCAAGTTGCTTCCCGTCCTTCTCAAGCTCCAAATATTATTAGTGTTCTCTGGTCCCGCCCTCCTCCTGGTTGGATTAAAGTCAACACGGACGAATCTGCAAATGGCAAAACAAATGCAGGAGGGCGTATGCGGCATTTTTCGCACATCGTGAGGTTTTGCTAGAGGTTGCTTTGCTTTTCCAATTCACTCTAGAATATTTGAGTATATTGCAGAGTTGAAGACTGTAATTTTTGACATTCAAATAGCTTGGAGAGAAGTGGTTAAAGCTTTGGGTGGGGTGTGACTCAACGAATGTTGTTACTTTGCTTAATCTTCGTTCTACAGACTTTCCTTGGTCTCTTCGACATGACTGGTTGGATTGTCTTGAAGTTTGTTCTCATATTGATGTTATTGTTACTCATATTTATTGTGAAGGCAATAGATCGGTAGATGCTCTATAGAAACTTGGAGTTTCTACTTCGAGCATAATTTGGTTGAATTCTTCGCCTAGTTTTTGTAGTAGATTTATTTCAAATGATATATATGGTTTAGAACAGCTTCGCTTTTCTTAATTTCTTTCTCTTGTATTTTTTATTCATTTTAATAATATTTGGGTCTAAACAATAGAGGTGTCAACCTAATTGAGATGTCTACTCATTATACTCACCCAACTTTCCTAAAAAGAAAATAATCGGTAAATTATACTATGTATCGCCATTGAAAGCAACCTTCCTACTTCAAAACAAATATTTAAGAACTGAATTATGAAAAGACGCAGCACTAATAAATTATTAAGAGAACCCTTTAAAAAGAAAAACAAAATTTTTTATGAAGAGAACACATGATCTAATTATACATTTTGCCTTTATTTATTGAATTAAGAAGATTAAATTAGGAACATTGAACATTGCCCCCAATAACTTTAAATTGAAATTGAGGATCCCATGCATATGAAAAGGTGAAAGAATTAAATCCATGAAGAGGTCCTCCATTGTTGTATAAACATGCTCCGTTGTTAATACTCAAAACTTGAGGATCAATAGGCAATGAAGTTTGAAATCCATTGCAATCAAAACTTATGTCAGTTTTTGTGCATAAACAATTATTTGTCACATTCACAAACCATTGCGTCTTGTTCTCAATCGATCCTTCTTTTGTTGATTGTGTGATTACGAAGTCTTCTAACATACCACATTGACCATTACCTGTATTAAGAAAACGGTTATACTAGATGCCCGTAAAAGTGTTAAACTTTTGGATCAGATTTCACAAAATATTTACCTACTTTATATATGTGGATCCAAAATGTGTAAAGATTAGAAATATATAACTATATGATAATCACAGGAATGCCACTGGAGTGTCAAAAATTTTTAGCACTACCCAATAATGCAAAAAAAAAGTAACGTTAATAATAAACATTTGAGGGAAATTCTATGGTTACTTTGTTTTTCACAAAGTAACCATTACTTTGTTTTGTCCACCCTTAGATCATGGGTTAAAACCTAATCTAATGGTAAATATGACAAAGTACAAACAAAGTAGAGGAAAAACAAATTAACCATAGCCTACACCAACATTCGAATATAAATTATAAAATTGGAACCGGAAAAAAAGAAAAGACAAAAAAAAGGCTATAATTTCATGTTTTGACATTCCATAAAAAGTTTGAAGACATGAAATATTGTACATAATTGTTTTTTTCTTTTTTTTTATTAACAGAGATTTGTTTTATTAAAGTTGAAGGGCAATTTTTGAAATTGCTAGATTTTTTATGCAAACAATATTCTCTCATGTAATTCAGTAAAAAAAAACAGCAATTAATCGACATGAAAATTTCAAAAGAACATTCAAAATAAAGTTTATAATTCTTGCTCTCAATGCACAAATTTTTGAGCGAATATGATAATATTAGATAAAAGATTGGACAATTTCAATTTATAATAATATTAACAAAATAAATCCATTTCATATGAAAAAGCCCTTTCTTTTTTTGCTAACCTATAAAAGTAAATAGTCCATTTAGTCATAAAAGTAATAATTCTAGAGTAGTTCTTTTTCCCTAAAATTATAAAATTTATATACAACGAAAAAAAAAGAAAAAGAAAATAGCATTGTTTATACCTTGAATGAATAGAGCGAATGAGAACAACACAAATAAAAGATGAAGAGAAACAGTTACCATTGTTCAATTTTACTTTTTTTTTTTCCCAATATTTTCATGGCTTCTCATATTTATAGATCCCATTACCGAAGTATTGAATTAGGAATTAGGTTTTAAATTTATTTTCAATTGAATGATACAATCTTTTCCAAATAGAAAAGAATTTTTCATTAATTAATTGAAAATAATTTTAAAACCTAAATTTCAATTAAATGAAAAAATCTTTTCTATTTGGAAACTCGAAACAGAAATGACATTGCATTAATAATAAAAATAAATTGAAGAATACGAAATTTCGATATTCTATCCTTATTAATTTCATGTCAAATCAAGAATAAATTACGTGCCTTATAAAAAAAATATTGGGTTAATTAATGTGTAGCTATTCTTATTTCTAAATCCTAATTAAGTTCTAACCCTAACGTTTGCTGCATAATTGAAATGAAAAATGGACGGGCCTGGAACTTAATCTAACAACTCAGCACTATCTTAAGTTAAAGGCCCAGTATGTGGGCTTTGGAAACAAAGCCCACAAAGCCCATATCATATGATCAAATAACTAATCAGTTTAAAACAGAAATTCATTTTTGTTCTTGTTTAGTTATTATACGTAACATGGCTAAAATCAAACTTTTTTTTGTTTTTGGTAAAGAGGAGGGGCTAAACTTCAACAAACAAAGAAAAAAAAACAACACAACAAGAGAAAAACACCCGAAGGTACAAGCTCTCACTACTCAAAAACCGAACGAGTAGTGGCAATCCCACTTATATTCGTTAGTAACACATCACGGAGATCTATTGGACGCCTATCATACTCGTTATATATATCCTAAAGAGAAACTAACCACGAAATTTGTCAACCAATCATCTACCTTGTACCTTCCCGATTAGTATATGATAACCAAACATCTCAATTTGATAATCACAATTGTGAATGATAAGATTCTTTTTACATATATACATGTTTTACCTATAATAAATTGTGAGTTCTTTCAAAAAAAACAAACAAAAAAAAATTGTGAGTAATCAGAGCATAGAAAAGCCTTTCAGCCCATTACTTAATTCAGCTCCCATCAGCCTTTAATTGATGAACATTAACAATTTTTCAACTCTAAAACAACAATCAATGTGAGTATTAATTATTTAGTCATTTTAAGCAATCTTACAGACTAGCTAGGATACTAAAAATACTTATAGTCCTCTCTCTTTAGAAGTTGAAAATTGTTATGGAAGACCTAATTATGATTTTCGAAACGTTTAATAAACTTTTTAATGCACATGAGAGTCAAATCTGATGTTTAACATATGAGAAAGGATTACAAATCACTAATATGGCTTACTGTATGAAGTTCCAGTTGTGTTTGTTTATGTTGTGCTTGTTCTGTATTCGTGGGTTTATCGATCTCAGCATCGGAAGCTGATTCAAACGCTGTGTTTGCATGTGATGTAGCCGAGAAACCATATCTTTCAACATTTGCATTCTGTAATGCATCCTTACGCACAAAAGAAAGAGTTGAAGACCTGCGGAACGACTCACCCTAAAAAAAAAATAAGGTTTCTCGTGCATGATGCACCGAGTGTAGACAGGGCATTGGTGCTTCCTATAACAAGTTCTCCCCTTCAATACCTGGTTCTACCTCATTTCCTCATGTCATTTTAACCACTGCTTCTTTTAATGCTTCTCTTTTTCATGCCATTGCTAAGGTAAGGTTTGATTTCGCAGAATTCCTCTTTGTTTATTTTCTTAATTATAATGAATGAAAGAATGATTTTCAGGCGGTTTCTACAAAAGCTAGAGCAATGCACAATGTGGGATTAGTAGGATTTATATTCTGGGCCCTGAATATGAACATATTTCGTGATCCTCGCTGGGGTAGAGGTCAGGACGTTCCCGGTGAAGACCCGTTACTTACAAGCATATATGCAATAAACTATGTCCGAGGCTTGGAACCAATGGATGATGATGATGATGATTCAGATAAGCTTAAAGCCGCAGCCTGCTGTAAGCATTTTACAGCGTATGATCTTGATCACTGGAAAGATATTGATAGATTTTACTTCCATGCCGTGGTCCCACAGTACATGGACGATACCTATCAACCTCCATTTGAAAGTTGTGTTTGTGATGCCAAAGTTGCGAGCATTATTCAATTGATTTGGATTCAGTAGAAACCGCCTGAAAATCATTCTTTCGTTCATTATGATTAAGAAAGTAAACAAAGAGGAATTCCCCGAAATCAAACCTTACCTTGGCAATGGCTTGAAAAAGAGAAGCATTAAAAGGAGCAGTGGTTAAAAGCACTTGAGGAAACGTGGTAGAACCAGGTATTGAAGGGGAGAACTTGACATAGAAAGCACCGACGCCATGTAGAGCTTCTGAACCCCACCAGTATGGTGGGATCCCTAACCTGTCTACACTCGGTGCATCATCCACGAGAAACCTGATGTTTTCTTTGATGGTGAGTCCTTGCACGAGGTCTTCAACTCTTTCTTTTGTGCCTGAGGATGAATTGCAAAATGCAAATGTTGAAAGATATAGTTTTTCGTCTACATCACACGCAAACACAGCGTTTGAATCAGCTTCCGGTGCTGAGATAAAGCTATGAAAACAGAACAATCACAGCATAAAGAAACACAAATGGAACTTCATAAAGTAAGCCATTGGTGATTTTTTAATCCTTTCTCATATGTGAAACATCAGATGGACAATATTTTAAGGTGATGATGTATTAAAAAGTTTATTAAATGTTTTGAAAATCACAAGGTAATTTTTAACTTCCAAAGAGAGAGGACAATAGTTATTTTTAGTGTACCTAGTTCAGTAGGAATACTTAAAATAATTAGATAATTAATATTCACCTTGATTAGAGGCTGATTGGAGCTGAATTTAGTGATGGAATGAAATTATTTTCTGTGCTACAACTGATTACTCACAATTTATTATAGGTAAAAAATTTATATATATAAAAATCTCATCATTCACAATTGTGATTATATTAAATACTAAAAATCTTATCCTGTTTATATTGTGTGGAAATTTAATAAAAGTTAGGAGACAAATTCCATGGAAAATCTTATGTATCTTCAGTCCATTTTGGATTGCGAATGATATCAATAATAACAAACAGTTAGAAACAATTGATTGAATCAAACACGTCATTCATAGCATCATATTCATTCCATCTCACAAATATAGACAATAATGTGTGAAAGATTTTATGATGTTATAACATAATGACAGGTGTTACAGACATGATATATATTTGATAATCTGGCGAATAACTCGTCTTCTTGACTTGAATTTGATAATACACGTAATCATAATAACCTACAAAACAGAACCAGAGATGGAGTCTCTGGTGGAACTCCGACGATCAAGTCAGTACGATTTTAGGAAAGAAAGTATATTTTCGTTGTGTATAAGTGTCTAACCTCTATCTTTCTGTTTTGATCTCCTTTTATAGCTGTGGATTACAGTTATTTCTAGGAGATCATGGATCGTGGATCGGGAGATAACTGTATTTGTACAGTTATTCCTCTTATTTGGATGGTACTTTTTGGTTTTATGGACTTACTTATAAAGTCATTTGGACCTTTTCTTTTGAGATATATCATTGGGCTCAGTATAATAACTTTTGTCAAGTTATCAATATTATATATAAATCTTTGTTCCGAAACTTGCACATAGTGATATTCTTATTCTTGAGTTTGCTTGAAGAGATTTATAATGCCTGAACTTAAATTAACTTGTACAAATCTTTTTATTTTACCACATTAGAATTACCCGTATATCTTCTTTTTTTTGTTCAAATTGAGGCTCTGATATATTAAGCCCAAATATAAATCTGGGCCTTTTCTTCTGGCAAACTCAAGCCTTACATTCTGGTAGATTAGGTTGTATAAGTATAAAGAACCTATATGTATGAACACAAAATTCCACATTGCCCCTCAAAAAATTAGATAAGTATAGATAACCTCAAAGCTAATTAACTATAGCTTCTAACCCAAATTATATGAAACCTCTAATTTCTGCAGAAAAAGCTGAGGAAGAATGAGAAAGAGGCTTTCTTTTCATCTGGTGAAAATTTTGGGCTCCATGTTCCGTGATTCGAGATGGGGAACATTCAAGAAACTCGAGAGGAAGATCCATTTATTTGGTGTTTACATTTCGAGCACGTTTAAAAGTCGCGTTTGAAATATTGTAGCTATAATGTGCTCTTACAATTAAGAAGGCAACTTTTAAAGGGAGATTCGTATGTATATTCACCAAGTGGCTTGTTGTATTGTTACCACAACATTGAAGATAAATCTATCAACAACCTCTTTCCATTTTTTACAGTTTTACATTTTCTGAGTCAAAATATTATATGTTAATTAATTCGAAATTGCAAACTTAATTAGTCTATCTCAAAGTCAAAGGCTATTTCATCAACCTCAGTTTTATGTTTAAACTAGTCGAAGATCCGCGCGTTGCGCGGGAAATATATGCTTTGTTAATGCTCAAGCTCAACATATATGTATTTGTTCATCCCAACTTAAGAAATGTGGAGTCTACGTATACAATTTTTTTACTTTTTTTCTAGTCTATTATAGATGCGTACAATATATTGAAGATGCAATTAATCCTCCCAAGACTATCATCTAGAACAGTAAAACCATATTATTGAAATTAAATCTTTAAATATATAATCAAACAATTTATACCTTAAATTACCACAGTACCCCAACATCAACTTGAAAGAAGGCACATCTGCTTTATTAAGAGTAGACACCTAGTTTCACTTTCTTGCATAAATTCGAAGCCCATGGTCTAATCTTTTTATCACCAAAAATACATATATATCGGATTCTTTCTGATATTCAACCACACCACACCCTCGTCTTAGAGTCCAATGTCCACCTATATATCTGAAATAGCTATAGAATTAGTCATTAGTGGGGGAGATGAAATAACCATAAAACCATTGTTTTTTTCCAAACACCATCGCCACTAACATATGCAAACCTAGTCGCCATCTTTTTATTTTGCAAAACAAAGAAATAAACTTGATCGACAACATAGTCACCATGGAGTATAGAGAATATACACTTCAGTTGTACAAACTGAAAAAAGAATTTGTCATCTAAATTGTTTGATACAAATATATAAAACAATAAGGAGATGATATTGTATCAATAGAATATTATTAAAACAATAAAGAAATGTTATTGTATCAATAGAAGGAAATGGTTACCTGAAATGGATGTGAAATGATGATAGTTGGGATAAAGACATAGAAAATTTAAATTCAATCAAGAATATATTTATAGAGGAGCAATGCCAAGAAAAGTTTAAATAAGGTAGATGAAGAGATTTTTCTCAATGAAAGACGAAGAGTCATAGAAATGAAATGGTTCCATCAGTTTTGAGTTTTATTTTTTTAGAGAGATGAAGCAAGATATGAAAACAATGATGATAAATGAGAGAATTAATGGAGAAGCTTTTAAATTCGGTGCTCATAAATAAGATAATTGATAGAGATAAACGGTTTTTAAAGTATATGAAAGGTCTGTAATTTAAAAATGTAAGCTTATGTGAATGAATGTAAAACAAAAACAATGCAAAAAGAAGCTATTTTTTATACGACGACACATCATCATTTTTGATGACTTGGCAGCATTCTAACAAAGCAATTCCTCGGCTTTTATAGATTTAAAGAAGTTACAACTAAACTATTTATCAAAAAAAAAAATAAAATTACAACTAAATTAAATATTGTTTAAAAAATTAAGAACACTTAATATTTATATGGCTTAAATACCTCTTTGCCCCTTATGGTATCCAAAATGTTGACATTTGCTCCCTGTCGTATTATTTCGTCACATTTGCCCCATGTGGTATCCTGATTCGTCACATTTAGCCCTTCAATGGATGGAAACATACAAAACTTGTTGTCGATTGTCATATGTCACAGTTCTACATGTCAACATATCACGTAACAACTCAATTTTAAAGAAAATTCAATATTTTGCAATAGATTTTAAACAAACTTAGATGTCAATTGATCATACACTTATCATTTTTGTTAAAATTAAACATTCATGTCGTATGTGTATGTCTCAAAATAGTGACACGTAAGAACACGTGTCGGAATTGCTATATTTGCATCTAGTGAAGGACAAAAGGTGACGAATTAGAATACCACGAGGTGCAAATATGACGAATTGGAATAGCACAAGGGGCAAATGTGACAAAATAATACCACAGGGGGCAAATGCCAACATTTTGGATACCACAGGGGGTGTTTAATGCTATTTATATCGTCAATCATAATTATCACATCTCAAACAGTCAATATTCTAAGAAAAGTTTCCATCGCAATTGAACACATAATTAAACAACTAGCCCCAACATAAACTGATTAAAAACTTTGCCAGAAAGACGATTTTTTTCGAAGTTCTTTTTAATCCATCTTCAAAATCAACATGAAATATTCCAGCACGGGCCATATAGCCTCTTGTACATTCAAAATTGTCCAACAATGACCACGCCATGAATCCTCTTACTTTTACTCCAAGACTGTTTACACCATTAAGTCATTTTCTTGTTAGTCATCACAAATTTAACATTGTTATTCCATTGGAGTCATAATAGAGTCTCTCGTACAAAATAGTACTAATTGCTTTGAGGACACGAGTCAGATGACTTTTGTAAGAATATATTATTGGGTGAATAATTTAAAGGTCCCTAACATTTTGCGAAACACACTGTTTAGTCCTCTCATTTTCAAAAACACACGAATAGGTCCCTAACGTTTTGCGAAACACATTATTTAGTCCTTCTGTCTGTTTCTCGTGACCAATATGTTAGTCAAAATGTACTTCAATCAACAACCAATGAATGTGTTATTCACCCGGTACCAATTATTTTTAAATTGGATGTTGACTGACGTACATTTTGACTAACAGATTGGTCATCAGAAACAGACGAAAGGACTAAACAATGTGTTTCACAAAACGTTAGGAAACTATTCGTGTGTTTTTGAAAATGAAAGGACTAAACAGTGTGTTTCGCAAAACGTCAGGGACCTTTAAATTATTCACCCTGTATTCTTTAACTTATCATTCACGAATTGAGAACCAGTTGTCAAGTTTTCGTCACCAATTCCTAAAAGAGAGAGAAAAATGGTTATAATTGATTTGGAAATCAATATAATCTTTTTGTGAAAAATAATTAAGCATCAAAATTTAAACCTTCTCAGTAATGTAGATTTCAGGGTCATTATAAGTATACTTGGTATAAAGCAGAAGATGTTGAAGCCCTTTGGAATATAAATAAAGCCAAGGCACAACCTGTTAGATAAATAAATTAGCAACTCCCTAAGAAATTAGATACCTGGAACCAATATTTTAATATTGGAACCATTTGAAATACAAAAATTTTAAGGGTAATTTCCAAAAAAAACTCCTATGTTTATCAATTTTGTCAAAAAGGTGTCTGTGTTTATTTTTTTGACAAAATGAGGATTGTGTTTATCTCCGTTAACCAAAAAGCGGAAAAGTCATTAACGGTGTTAAATGTGATGACGTGGCAAGGGGTATTTTGGTCTTTATTTATGGGTTATGATATAAAAAAGTCATTTCTCGCACTTTAAAGTTGTAAACACATGGATGTTTAAGAAATTTATGAATAAATAAAGACCGAAAACCCTTAAATTTCTTAAATATTCGTATGTTTACAACTTTAAAGTGCGAGAAATGACTTTTTTATATCATAATCCATAAATAAAGACCAAAATACTCCTTGTCACGTCATCACATTTAACACCGTTCATGACTTTTCCGCTTTTTGGTTAACGGAGATAAACACAATCCTCATTTTGTCAAAAAAATAAACACAGACACCTTTTTGACAAAATTGATAAACACAGGGTTTTTTTTTGGAAATTACCCAAATTTTAAATGAAAAGTTGGTTAAACGAAGCAAGGAATTCTTGTGTTAATCTCAACTAGGTTTGCACCAACGACAAAGAATCCCAAAAAACCCGAACCAAAAATTGTGAGTAATCAGTTGTAAAATAAATAGCAGGCAAAGCATTTAGTTATTTCAACTCTGATCAGACATTAATTAATGTGATCATTAACAATATTTCAACTATGATCAGTCCTTAATCAGTTGTAGCAAAAATAGCAGGCAAAGCATTGCAAATTTAATTATTAGTTATTTCAAGTAATCTTACAGAACTAGCTACAGCACTACAAAAAAAACTATAGTCCTCTCTCGTTGGAAGCTATAACATTTAATGTATCTTTTAACACATCATCACCTCTAGCTTGTTTAAAAATGCTTAAAATATTGTCCATTTATCCCTCAATCTGATGTTTTAACATTTGAAAAAGGATTACCAATCACTAATGGCTTATTCTATGAAGTTCCAGTTGTTCTTGTTTGTGCTTTGTCTGTTCTGTTTTCATAGCTTTATCTCAGAATCTGAAGCTGATTCAAAACCCGTGTTTGCGTGTGATGTAACCAAGAAACCATATCTTTCAACATTTGCATTCTGCAATGCATCCTTAAGCACAAAAGGAAGAGTTGAAGACCTGGTGGAACGACTCACCCTCAAAGAAAAAATCAGATTTCTTGTGGATCAAGCACCAAGTGTAGACAGGCTAGGAATCCCACGATACTGGTGGGGTTCAGAAGCACTACACGGCGTTGGTGCTTTCTATACCAAGTTCTCCCCTTCAATACCTGGTTCTACCACATTTCCTCAAGTCATTTTAACGGCTGCTTCTTTTAATGCTTCTCTTTTTCAAGCCATTGCCAAGGTAAGGTTTGATTTCATGGAATTCCTATTTGTTTATTTTCTTAATCATAATGAATGGAAGAATGATTTTCAGGTGGTTTCTACTGAAGCTAGAGCAATGCACAATGTGGGATTGGTAGGATTGACATTCTGGGCCCCAAATGTGAACATATTTCGCGATCCTCGCTGGGGTAGAGGCCAGGAGACTCCCGGTGAAGACCCGTTACTTACAAGCATATATGCAATAAACTATGTCCGAGGCTTGCAACGAATGGATGATGATGATGATTCGGATAAACTTAAAGTCGCAGCCTGCTGTAAGCATTTTACAGCGTATGATCTAGATCACTGGAAAGGTATTGATAGATTTCACTTCAATGCCGTGGTAACACAGCAGGACTTGAAGGATACCTATCAACCTCCATTTGAAAGTTGTGTTCGTGATGCCAAAGTTGCGAGCATTATGTGCTCGTACAATCAAGTAAACGGAAAACCAACATGTGCAGATCGTGATCTGCTTTTCGGGACTATCCGAGGAAAATGGAATCTGAAAGGGTAAAACTACCTTACCATTCAATTGGTCAAGTTTTCTTACGTCTAACATACAAGTGTTTGATTTCTGCAGATATATTGTCTCGGACTACACTGCTGTGGATGTACTATACAGGTTGCAGCATTTTACAAAAACACCGGAAGAAGCTGCAGCTAAAGTGATATTGGCAGGTTCAATACTAAACTGATATTTCATTATTTCAGATATCACATAATACAATCTGAAACTGCTGATTTTTTTTCATTTGACAGGGCTGGATCTCAACCTCGGAACTTTCCTACTCAACCACACAGAGAGCGCTTTAAAGACAGGGTTGATAAACGAGTCAGCAATCAACAATGCCATCTCTAACAACTTTGCAACCCTGATGAGGCTTGGTTTATTCGATGGAAATCCGCGAAAGCATTTGTATGGAAATCTAGGACCAAAAGATGTATGTACAGCGAAGCATCGAGAGCTAGCGCGCGAAGCTGCAAGACAAGGGATAGTGCTACTTAAGAATGCTCCGGGATCACTCCCTCTATCTCCTGCTGGAATAAAAAACTTAGCAGTAATTGGACCAAATGCAAATGCTACAAAAACAGTCCTTGGAACCTATGCTGGTACAAAGATCTCAAAACCTTACAATAAAAATTTGTGTGAATGTTTAATGTATCATCCTATTAACGATATCAATTGTGAGATTGTCAGGAAAACCTTGTAAGAATACAACCATTTTGCAAGGACTAATGGAGATAGTTCCGACAACATACTCAAGCGGTTGCATTAATGTAACTTGTCATAGAGCTGAATTAGATGATGCAAAAAGGATCGCAGCTGCTGCAGACGTGACGGTGCTTGTAATGGGTATTGATAGTAGTTTTGAGCATGAAAGTTTTGATAGGTTTAGTATTCTTCTTCCAGGGAAACAGAAGCATGTGATAACACAAGTCGCACAAGTATCTAAAGGCCCTGTCATTCTTGTTATAATGTCTGGAGGTGGAACGGATATTTCATTCGCCAAACCAAACAGCAACATTACAAGCATATTATGGGTTGGCTATCCTGGTGAAGCTGGTGCGGCTGCTTTAGCTGATGTTATTTTCGGTTATTACAACCCAAGTAAGTCTTTATTCTTAACATTCATGTATTGAATTAATTAATCGAAAAGAATATAAACTGGTTGTTCCTTATTGGAAACAGAACATTCATTTGCAGTTTGGTTATATTTTCAGGTGGAAGATTGCCAGTAACATGGTATTCTGAATCCTTTGTGCAAAAAGTACCAATGACAAACATGAACATGAGACCAGATCCTTCGAGTGGTTATCCCGGTCGAACATACAGATTCTACACTGGAGAACCAGTCTACTCATTTGGAGATGGGTTGAGCTATTCCAGAATTGAATACGAAATACTTCAAGCACCAGACTCCATGTTAATTTCATTGGAGGACAACCATGTATGTCGATTATCATCAGAATGCAAATCAATTGACGTGCTTCTGAAGACCTGTCAGGAATTAAAATTCGACTTGCACTTGAAAGTTGTGAACGTGGAAGGACCGAAAGCAATTGATACGGTTCTTGTGTTCTATATACCTCCATCAGTCCACAACTCTCCACAGAAACAGTTGGTCGATTTCCAAAAAGTGTCATTGGATGTCAAAGAAAGCGCGGTTATAGTGATTAAGATCGATGTATGTAAGCATCTGAGTTTGATTGATGAACTCGGGAGAAAAAAAATCGGGCTAGGAGAACATGTGCTTCAAATTGGAAGTCTCAAACATGTATTTAATCTTAAAATCTGAATATTACATGTTTAAAGACAGCATATATAACATAAGTAATAGGCTAAACCCATAATTAAGTCCCTGAACTTCAATCGTTTCAAGGATTGAGCGTCTGAATGTAATTTATTCATATATTATGCATTATTAAATTACAATAGTTTTGAAAATTCCTATACAATTAGTCACATCCAATGAAGGCTTGAACTACTTTGAAGTGATATTGAGGAATCCAAGCATAATAGAATGTGAAAGATTGAGATGGATCAAGATATCCCGGAGAGTAAGGTGGATCAGAACCTTGATATTCACAAATGCCATCATTAAGATTTAGTACTTTTGGAATGGGCAATGTTGTCTGAAATCTACCACAGTCCAATTGAATGTTGTATTGCGGACAGAAGTAATCGTTCGTTACAGTCACTTTCCATTCCGTTTTGTTTTTAATTAATCTTCCAGTAGCTTTTTGTGTAATTGTAAAATTTGCACCAACAGATTGGCAGTTTCCTGTAAATTGTTATAAGGTTAACACTTCAATGACTCTGTAAGAAGCAAGAATATACAGTTGGAAAAAATATATATATTTTTTACAAAAGTCAAGAGAAAAAAAATACATACCTTGAATGAAAAAGCCAATGAAAAAAATTGCAAACAGAAAAAGAAAAGAATTATTTGCCATTGCTGAATAGGTCTCTATATATCTTTGTTGTATTGTATATCTTTTTCGTGAAAAAAGTTGTGGTATTTATATGTAAAGTTTTAGAAGAGTGTTGATTAAATTTATCCTTTAATGAGATGTAACCCCATATTAATTTTTTAATTTCCATTGACTGAATCTTTTAATTTTGGTTTAAGTTACTGAAGAATGGAAATAATTATGACATTAACATAGGGTTCTACTTTGTTATTATGACATTAACATTCATATTGTAAGTAATTTGAAAGAAATGTGAAAAGGGAACCATGTCACCGGAAAAACAATAACTACATTAGTACAAATGAATCTTCTGTTTCTTGTTCAGAACAGCCAAATTAATTAGACATGAATGTCGAAATACATCAACAGGGTCGACGTAATTGGAGACAATAAATCCGCAGAAATCAAACATAACATGAACAATTGACTAATTGAAGTTGTTAAACAAGTAGCATACCCATTAAGCTTCCATTTTTCTCAGACAGTCCTGAAAAGGTGGTCACAACCTGCACAAGTTGAATGTACATCATGAACACAACATTTAAAAGGAGGTCTAAATGTGTCCTCTTGTCTTCTTGGATCGCAAAATATGTTAACATTTGGTATCCAAATGTCGTTAACTTTGACAGTTTTTTCACGGTAAAACTGCCATCTATTGCAATAGTCCATTGCAAAAGTCACTCGGCCGAATCAAAGAGACACAGCAAATCAGCACAAACTAGGCACATCTGCATTTTAAACACTATATATATTCATGAAGTAAGAAGCACAAAATTCCACACTGCCCGTCAAAAAATTAGACAAGTATCGACAACCTCAAAGCTTGACTAGAGCTTCTAACCCAAAAATGAAACCTCTAATTTGGTGTATACATTTCGACCACATTTAAAAGTCATGTTCATGATTGAAACTTTGCAGCTATAATGTGCTTTTACAAATTGTATATCGATATTATGGTACTCCAGAAATGTGAATATATATTTTGTCAAAAAAAACTGAAATGTGAATATATATAAATGGATATCCCAACGGATGTTTCTTTAGAATTACTAACCAAATGTGTGAATACATGACTCCATCCCTAATTCGAGAGAATTCATGGAAGCAATTTCGTCGGTCATGCTAGCAAAATTCGCATCATATTTCGGATGAAAATTTCAACCACATCAGACATTATAATCAAGACGAGATTAAAATTTCTTTCTAATGGTAAGGAAGCTGATGAATGGTGTAGTACCCAGAACTTTTAAAATTTAAAAGTATAATCTTAACAGTGATATAGTTTTTATTATTTAACTTGTGAATTTATTATTAAACATACATTAATAAGATCAACACCTTTATATAATCTCCTCTTTCACTTTAAACAATCATCTTCATACATACATCATAATCAAAGAAATCTAATTTATTTTATTATAATCATGCTTATCAATTAAATTACGAGTTAAAAGAACAGGTATGAGTGGTACAGGTCTAATTAACCCTACCACTAACAAACTACCATTTATTTTTACCATCGGCATATATCGATGTCTTTTAATTGGTTGATTTGTTACGTCTGATCGACTATATGGCTGATTTAGCTGACATATCTTTGAGACCATTAACGAATAGAGACGTAAACATCTCCATTTCATTCTTCTTCAAAGCTAAACCAACCTCAATTCCTCCATCACCATTCCTACTCTCCGCCATGGAAATCGATACATTCTTATCTATGGATACAACTTGGGTTTTTATTGGCTTCCCCCATCCAAAATCTGTTTCATAAATCTCAAATCGAGGTGATCCAGAAACTCCGATCAGCATATCGACAGCTTCCCAAGTTTTTCTGAATTTCGACGTTCTTTCACTTACACTCTCAAGGGTCATGTTTTTCACTTTTACCTCTAACTCTTTTATCATCTTGATAAGCGCGTCCGCGATGTAGGCCATCCCATTCTCCTCCAGAATACCTTTTGTATCGATCATAGTAAAGCTTCCGAGGATGCAATTACCGAAGTAATTCATCAGTAATGGAGGGTTCATACGAGATCTACAATCCGCTACAAAAGTTAATCCAACTTTTCCTTCTTTCTTTAACTGTGTTGCTTTGGCCATGGACACAACAATATAAGCATAAGAAACAACAAATGTTGACAAAAGGTTATGTTTTGAATTCTCTTCTTCACCATTGAGCTGCGAAACAACTTTCTGTCGGAGTTTGATTATGTCTTGTCGCGGAAGCTCAAATTCGGCACGTGCTAAGTTTTCCATATCCCTCCTTGCCCGTGGAAGCTTTAAGGTTTTCGAGTTTGGATCGGAACCTGAGAACCAGTTGCGCAAGTAATGCATATCCAATCCATGTGGATCATCAACAGCAGTTCGATCAAAAATAGGGGTAAGCTCAAGTGGTAACGATGTTGTCGTGTTCATGTTCTCCTTGCATATATGCGCCCATGCTTTCATAAGCATGGCTTCACTTTTGCCGTCGAAAATTGCGTGGTGCATAGAGATGCCTACAGAAAAACCTTGACTCGGGAAAAATGTTATTTGAAATGCGATAACTGCAGCTTTCGTGTCAGAAATAGGTAACTCGGGGATATAGGGATGTAAAGCTGCCGCTTCTTGCATTTCATTCTGACTCACATGGTTGAGGTCCGAGTTAGACTCAGCAACTACGAGTGTAACACTATCGTTCGGAGTGTAGAGAACGAATGGTTTTGCTAAATCGTCAGGCCATATGATATTTCCTACTATCGGTAGAAAATTTGTAAGGGTAAGTGAGAGAGAATGCTTGAGTTTAGGAAGCAGTACCGAGTCAAAGAAAGAGTGAGTTGACTCATCGAGTTGATAAAAAATGACTCGCTCGATAGGGAGGTACTTAAAGCATGCGGTATCAAAATATGTAAGAGGAAGAGACAATTCAGCATCAGAAGTTGCTGAGTCGTTAAACGGGGTGACTTGACAAATTTCTACTGTCTTAATAGTTTGAATCGTTTCCATGATTGAGGTGTAATTTGATGGATTCTTCTTTTTATGTTACAGTATGCTAGTTTTCCGATTAAAAGTCTATAAGCAAAAGTTTATATAGCAGAAACTTACATTAATGGATAATTAATGCATATATCCCAAAAACAATTAATGCATATATTGTTATTTAATGAAGATAGTTAATGCAGATCTTCTTAATTAATTAGAAAAATCAAAACTGATCTTTCATATGTTTAGTTTTGGTACTAGTATTAATTCTTAACATTAAAACTATAAGCAAAGTTTTTTTGTTTTTTTAAAGGAAACTATAAGCAAAGTTAGAAATTATACTTAATGGATATATAAGGGCAGCATTCTCTGTTTCTATACTTTAGAGGCATTATAAAGAGGATATTATCTTTTCTATGATTTTGTTTGACATGTCCAGGGATTGTAGTTCAGTAAAACGTCTATATAGAATTAGTTTATATAGAAATAACAATTTCGTTACAAAAATAAAAAAAAAATTAGTTTCAACTTGGACGGTTATAAATATCAATAATCTTTGAATAATCTTTGAAATGTCATTTGTTTTAAATTTTTCAATTCTTGCACCTTAAAAATTTAGGTTTCTATATAGCAAATAATTAGACAAAATAAGGAATATGATGTAGCTGAAAGTTAGAAATAAAATGCATTCAACGAGAATGTGTTTATGGGAGTGAGTTATTAAACACTCGTTACTAAAACTCATTCAAAATGATAACTAGAATATATTTACAGCTAATAATATCTAATTAACACAGAGTGTCATCCACATGATGTAAGAGATGAGTGGCTCGTAACATAAGCTCTATGTAACACGTACGTGGTCATTGGACCAGGTCATGTCAAAGCGGTTACAACCAACCTGAATACGAGACTCGCAATTTTAGGTAGATATATAAAGGTGTTGCATATGCCTTGGTTTGTCTTGTTTGACATGTTGTCGTCTTATTGGCCCATATGGAAAGAACGTTTGAGTCTTGATGATTACTTTACCATGAATTTACTGTATACTCATGGATGTGATCCGTACTATAAGAGATAACCCAATTAAATTTAACAGACAAAAAATGGCTAAACAGCTTAGGTAAGAAAAATCAGAAACAACTTTTGGTTTCTTACTCGTAAACATATGAGTATGACCGCTTTTTTTCTTTAAGATTGTTTGAGATTAATATAAAAGATGTTGCTAGCCTTAACTATTAGTTTGAGCTTTTAAAATCAATTGATTAAGTAACATGATATCAAAACTCTACGATCAAAAGGTCTTGAGTTTGATCTCTAACAACCTCCATATGGGTTAGGCCTCTAGTGTGCACACTTCAAGCCAAAGTGCATTCGCATTAGCGGTTGTGTTAGAAAGTAATATAAAAAATGTTGTTACCTTCGACTATCAACTGAAGCTATAATATAGTATATGCCAGAGAATATTAATATAATACCATAATTGGGCTTTAACTATTAGCTCGAGCTTTTGGTTTAATCGGTTAAGTAACTGGTATCAGAGCTGCAAGGTCATGGGTTCGATTTCTGACAATCTCAATGTTGTTGAATTAGAAACACATGGTGGGTTAACTTATGTTGTGCATACTTCAAACCCATAGAGCATTCACGTGAGAGAGAGTATCATGGAATATTAATATAATACTAAAAGTTTGAGCTGATAAATATGGCCCAATTATAGTACTTATATTAATATTTTCTGACGGTATGATCATACAGACTTAGCATAAAATTGGTTGCAACAAATACCTCTAAATTACAATCTAATTGACAATTCAAACTCATTTTAAGATTTGGTTACAACATATCAACAAGAGAGTTTATGTTATATAGATTTCACTACTAAAAGTTATAGAGGCAAATGTGGGAAAAGAAAATTTTAAATAAAAGAACCTACAAACTTCAAATAGAAAAGTACCAAACTTCTCTTACCAATTCATATTCATTTTAGAGATAAAATTTATATCTCCATTCAAAAAGAAAATAAAGATTTAGTTCTGAAATTTTGAATCTCACATTTTTTTCATTAATTTCAGAAAAAAAGTATCTTTTTAGTAATGCAAATGAATTTAAAAGTATTTTAGCCTTTTGTTTTAGATCTATAAATTGGATAAGCTTTTCATATATGGTCAGCATAGTTAGGGATTGGCAAGGAAAAATGGCAAATATTTCTCTTCATTTTTCATGTCTGCTTTTATTATTCTGTCTTTTTATTCAAGGTACAATATTATTTTTATTTTTATTTTTTTAAAATTTCTTATTGTCCATTCTAAATTAACCATCTTGAGGCTTCTTTTCTTTGCTAGTTTCATTGATTGAGTTCTACTCTATTAAATTAATCTGGCACATTGAACTTGTAAACTTATATGTTAAGTCCAATTAGAATAAAGTTAATCTTTGCTGATTTTTAATTGTTTTACTTCAAACATTAAACAACAAACAATAATAATATATAACAATAGAACTGAACAAAAGTGCATCTTCATTATGAGAAATATAGTTTTACCATTCAAATATATAAATCGTGGTCGACATTAATTATCTTCTTCTTCTTTTTTTTTAATTCATACAGGCAATTGTCAATGTGGGAGACTAGAAAAATTTATAATTACACAATCAGCAAAAGGAGGATTAGTTAAGAACAAGACAGAATGGAGAGTGAATGTGAGAAATAATTGTGTGTGCACAAAAACAGGAATAAGCTTTGATTGCAATGGATTTCAAACTTCATTGCCCATTCATCCTCAAGTTTTGAGTATTAATGATGGCATAGGCTTGCTAAATGGTGGAGGTCCTATTTGTGGATTTAAATCTTTCAACTTTTCATATGCTTGGGATCCTCAATTTCAATTTAAAGTAATTAAAGCCAATGTTCAATGTTCTCATAAACTAAACACTTATTTTAAATAGTGTTTACTCTCCAGACTTAAGTAAAAACACCATATGCTAAATTAAGGGAGAAATATGTATAATTATAAGGCCCTTTATTCTATGGATTGATATGTTGAAATTAAGTTTTTAAGCTTATATATATAGTTTTTCTTATGGACTTCTTTTTATGAAATTATTTTTTGTGAATTGAGGATTCGAGAACTCACAATCACAATTTTGTTTTATTTTTTTTATTGTAATAACTATTAAACTATTTTTTAGTAAATTAGTTTTTAATGAAAGAAGAAAATGTATACGTAAATTGTTACCAAAAAGAAAAAAGAGAATGTATACCTAAATTTAAAACCCTATAGCAGTACACACGTTTTGACAAATATTGAAAGCAATCGTAGATGGGCCAAGTGAGTTATTGTACTCATGAACATGTCTACCTAAGCAACTCGATAACGAAGTGCTCAGTTTTGCCTTTTATTATAACATCTACATCCATTACTATTTATCTTAATATATCACAAACTTCTTAAATTTGGTCAAAGAAAATAAAAATAGATTAGCTCTTTAAATTTAGAGGTATTTCGTTAACTCTCTGCACTGATCTAGCTACTAGTCATTCAAATTTAATTAAAGTGATATATTTGTTCTTTGAATTTGTAGAAAGTAACACACTTTAACAATTTCTCAAATATTATGTTTATTAAGTCTTTTGTTTTTAGCATCGAGAGAGACTTCTATACATTAAAATCACTAGAGGAGGAGCTCGAACCTTAATCCATGTAGTTAACGGCACACGCTAGCCAACTGAGCTACTGCAGCTGGCGAGCATAGTTCTTTTATATTTTTAATTTTAAATGCTAGTAATTCTTTTTTTTTTTTTGATTATGTAAATGCTAGTAATTCTTAAACTTAATAAATGTATTAGTTTTTTTCTTTTGTTTTTTCTTTTTTTTGGAAAAGTGTAGTAGTTATTATGGCGTGATGTATATACGTCAACACTTGAGTATACATGCACACAATGACGTAATTCTCTCAACTTACAAATGCATCTTGACCATTTCTTATAGCTGATTAATTTTGGAAAATAACATTAGGAGTTTCAACATATAAAAACAAGACATTTGGTTTAAAAAAAAAACAAAAAACAAACATTTATGAGGCCCTTTGTTTTTCTCTTTTCGTAATTATTGTGTTGCACTTTGATACGTTAAACTCTTGATTTATGAGAAAAACAACAAATCTAACAAAAAATACATAAATACATAATTAAGTTCACAATTAAAGTGTAATGATGTTATTTTATATTATTACTATCTGATACATACTCTCATCTGAATGTATTTTGTATTTAAAGCATGTAAAATGTTTTATCTATGTATTTTTAATTCAACCAAATAACGAAATTGTCAAGATTCAAACTCAAAATTTATTGGTTGTAGAGGTTTACCATATCTATGAACCATTTCAACTAAAAGCTTAAGTTGATAGTTAAGGTCTAAACACAATTTTCATATTATTATCTGACATAGTATAAAATGTTTATTTAACTTGTTGCGGACTCAAGTAGTGAGTGCGATAGATTCAGCATTGTTTGATATTGTGGTTCAAAACAAACAGATAAGTTAATTGATTTTTCATTCAAATTTATATCATTAATTGCTAATTCATGAACAAATATTTGTATATGCTTATTTTTACTAGAGCTTTTGGAATGCATAGGAGGTATGTTCCCTTAATTACAAAAGAAGTGTACGTCTAATTATCATCCCATACACTCTAAAAGATAATATTATAAAGGGTAAATTCTTTAAAAAAAACTCACATGTTTATTTATTTTGTTAAAACAGTGTCCGTGTTTATTTTTTCGACAAAATAAAAATTGTGTTTATCTCTGTTACCCAAAAGACGGAATATTCGTATACACCAATAATATTCTTGAATTCTCCTATATTTACTTTTAAAAAAGAAAATACTACCAACTAAACAACTACCAAATACCTAATTCACAAAAGCAGAAAAGATAAAGGGACCTCAAGATATATTTCTCTTCCCCAATTAATTTCATCACCCACCTACGTATTTTTTTTCACATATGACCAATTCAATTGAACTCACAATAAATACAATAGAGATTAGAGAAATTCATTAAACACAGTCATTTTCAGAAATCTTTCAAAAATGGAAAAATTATCAAAACCCAATTCATTAATCATCCTAGGCCTCCCTTTCCTATTATTCTCCATCTTATCAGTAAATTCTCGCAAGTTACCTCCAATATCTCCATCACCATCACCAGTAAATTCTTGATCCTTCCATTTTTTAAATTATAATTACTACTCTTATTATTCCATTTTGAGTAATTTAATTAATGTGTTTTAAACGTAGGTGGGTGAAGAGATAATTGAGAAGAACTTGAAGATGATCAAAGGTAGAGAAGGAGAGAAAGGGTCAAATCCAGCTAAGTGTGAGTCAAAGTGTAATGAATGCAATCCATGTATGGCAGTTCAAGTAGCTATAACAACATTGGATCAACTCAAAGAGAACGTTAATGAGTTTTACTATCCTCAAGTTTGGAAATGTGTTTGTGGAGATCACTTCTTCTCTCCTTGATCATAAACCTAGTCCGCCTAGCCATTAAGGTCCTGCCTAAGCACTCAAAATCAAAAGTTTGATTTGGATAGATTGGACTATTTAAATCCGTCTAGGCGCTCTGATTTTATGTCCGACTCATTTCTAATTAGTCATGAAGACCTTTACCGCTGACTAGCGCCTAGCGACTTTTACTATATTGTCAATGACTAAGTGTTATATTTTACATTTTGACAGTTTAGGTCCTAATGTAATGTAACTCGAGTTGGCTCAATATTATTTAATTTTATCCGCTCGTTTCTTTAATTTGTTGCTGCTTTTTTATATTAGCTCTAAACAATAAAGAGCAAATGATTATTAGTTCCTAACTTTTGTCGAAACTCACTGTTTGCTCCTTATATTTTGAAAAACTCATTACAAGATCCTCATATTTCGTTATAACTAACTATTTGGTCCTTTTATTCAGTTTTTATAGATTTGTAACTTTTATATTTCAGCATAGATAGACAGGCAGGACTTAACAAAATCACCAAAGTCATTTTGTATTGCAGTATGGATGTCTTGAAAGTTAAAATATATTATGTTTAAAATCTTAGAAAATAGACAAAAGGAACTAAAAAGTTAATTATGAAAAAGTATGGGGACCTTGTAGTGAGTTTTTCAAAATATGAGGAACAAATAATAAGTTTTAACAAAAATCAAAAACTAATAAATCTTTTGCCCAACAATAAATTACAAGTGTTTGATTAAGATTCTGAAACAGATAGATATTGGGAGAAAAATCAACTATTTCAATCGGCTACAAATTTTACTATCCGATATCAAGTTTGAATTTTAGTGCACGTAGCAAAACCTCTATATGGACTCCGATGATAAAATTAGTTAAGAATCATAGAGAGAGACGAGTTAGGGCTTAGAAATGATAATTTATGACATGATGCGCGTTCCCCCGTATTTAGGCGTGTTGGGATGAAAATATACAAGTGCCCTTCAATGTATCAATTGGGGCTATTTAGTTGGGCCTGTTTTCTCTATTGGACTTTTACTTAAGGAGCCCATGTTATCATTCGTTATTTCATATGGTAATGGAGAAGTTAAAAAAATAAAAAATTCATCCGAGAAAAAGAAAAAATTCAATAAAAAGTTAATTGTTACCATGATGATCATTCTTCCCCTCATCCAAGTAATTTTCACTAGATGGTTAAAAAAATTATAATCAAATGAACTTCAAGATGTTTCATAAGAAAAATGAACTTCAAGATTTAGTAGAAGAAAAATTTATCGAACTAATTAATGTATCATGGCAATTTTTTTTTGAAAGAATGTATCATGGCAATTAAATATAGATCAATAAATTGGATCCGGTTTTTTAAATCGAATGATGCTTCTTAGAAGTCCGAGATCTAAAAAATCGAGTCTTGGCTGCCTTAGGCACTAGATGATCACCAGATTTAGATCCATCAACCATAAATGCATCGATCCTTTCTTCGTTTTCGTTTTCACTTTTTATAGGTAGAAAGTCAACACCATATCGGAACTCCTCTTCAAATCCTCCAGCTTCTGGTTGCTTTTGAGGAAATTGCGATGTGTTTTGTATGAGAGGCGATCGGGATGATTCGGGATCCACGACGAGTGCACCACCTATTGCTAGCCTATGATAGCTTCGATGGCTTGACCTTCCGGAAAATGTTGCATAGCTTTTAAAAGGTCTTTTTTTCTTCAAAACATAGATAACATTTGGAATAAAACCCTCCATTTTTATTGAAGTATTTTAAAATCTTCAATAAATAAAAATATGGAGATGTTATATCCTGATTCTTGTTAATCTGATGTTTTGAATTTGTTAATGTGAGATTTGGCTTTTGTAGTAAGAAAATTTTGTTAAAACTTCCTATATTTAACATGATAATTTATCTGTCAAATAGCTTGCAAGATAACTATTTTTCCACTATAGGGAGGAGTTAGCTAGTGATAAAGTTAAATTACTATTTTTAATAATTAATGTACTAATTATATTTTGCTGACAAATTAATTAGCAAAGCCAAATATGTTGTTACAAACGACTTTAAAACAATACCACCATTGAATTATCAAATATTGTTTACATAACTGATCTTTAATTAGTTGGATATATTTAGATTTCTTCTATCCGTTCTTGATTGTCTTTGCCTTGGACGAGCGTTTGGCGCATCACCTGCATTTGACCCGTCTTTACGTGAAGGTGCACGGTGAATGGCAAAGTCGGTATTGCACTTGACCAGAAGGGAAGCAATGCTTTGAGGAACTTATGCCTGAATGGACCTGAAACATAAGAGTTGAGGTTGGAAATCTCCGACAAGATATAAAGCAATCAGCATATAGGAGGCATCAATTTATTATCTATATTAAGCAATTCTGACTTATGTGATGAATAATACCCTTGTTCATTGTATTAATTTTGCATCAAAAGGTTATATGCATGCATTTATCTAACCCATCTGATTTTCGTGCCACCTATATAGCTTCGTTCCCCATTCGGACAGCCATTCATATGTTGCCTTATTCCTACTAACTCGCAAATCTCATGGCAGCAATACTAAATTTATTGGTCTATAAGACTATATCATGAGCTATATATCCATGATCTCTCATCTTATATCAGTATCTTTGAGAACCATAGCAGGAAAGCAGAAAAGATCTCATAGTAGATAGGAAAAAGTCGCACTTCAATGTAATTCTCACAAGATTTCACTATGTCATTTGGGCTATGCTTATTGTACTCACCCCTTTGGCTGTACCTTTTCCGGTTCCCATCTTCATCATCTGCATAGTATGACATTTCAGAATTTTACTTCTCGACATGGATGCCACTTTTACGTGTCGCAGAAACAGGATGGATTGCATAAAAACATCCCAAAACAAAAGAAAATAAGAATTAGAAGTAATAGACACAAGGTTAATTCCTGTTATATGTTCATCAAGTTTTTGTCCGTGGATCAAAATTATGTTTCAAATAATAGTTCTCTGATTTAACAGATATTGGTTTATCAAGCAAAGCATTATCAAATGATAGTCCTCCCGGTTGTCATTGCATAGGAATTAGCTTATAGCAATCAAATTTTGAAGCCTAAAGTTACTTGCACGATAGCTTCCTTCAGCTCTGAATGCAGACGGGATCCCGAATCTTTAACACTCTTGGGAGGCCATATTTGAACCATTAGAGAACATATGAACCTACGGTACATACCAAATATCAATGAAGAAAACTTCTAACGACACAGGCAAGAAAAAAGTATATTCCTTTTCTTCTCTGTTTGAATAAGATATTCAATGCAATACACAAACAACAAGAAGGTAGAAAGAAGCCAATAGCATTTGACGCTATTATTATTTTCATTACATTTTAGACCTTCTTATGTTCTTTAATCTGGTCACAGGTTGCCAAGGCTTCTTCCAATACAATGGCAAATTCCCAGTTTGTAAGAAAGATATGCAGAAGAATTTTAAAAAAAAGGAAGAGAGATTCATCTCACACTAACAAATGATGGGTGATGTATATGGTGGCAATGGTGATACGAAGATTGTTGAGAGATCAATATTTGAGGGCTTGAGAGCTTTCTGCATATACATATTGAAAACTCGCTTTGAGAGCTCTCAATATCTGAAAAACGAGGCCACATTCCCCTTCTTCTCCAACGATACATATTGCAAAGGCCAAAACAACTGAAACAAATAAAACGAAAGGAAAAGATAACTACTTGCTTCAAAAGAAACCAAGAATTTGTAACTGCGTTTGCTTCGAGAAGTAAAACAATTTCCAAGTTTTACACCACAAAATTACATATATAAACCCACAAAAATCAACCAACAAGATATAAACTATCCAACTCAGATGCACCAACAAAATGTTTGAATTTCACATAGAAATTATCTATGCTACTAAAAACTTTCAATTCCATAAATATTCAACATCAAAGTTGGGGTCCAATTCAATCATCAAAATAACACATCTATAGGGTAACGCGATATCCCATTTACTTAGAGTATAATAGCTTAATAATGGCATGTTTTGAAGATCTTGGCAAGTGCAACGATGGATAGGAAACCCTAAGGGGAAGAATTTCTCACTGACCCACCAATACGATGAACATTTTTTCCAACACAGTTGCGTTTTTTAGCAGAAATTGAATAAAGTGCACAAAAAGCTTGCGTTCGTCATACCTCCTGTGGAAAGCCAATGATCTGAATAGTTTTGAGCTGCGGCAACAAACAGGTAATGATGGTCGCATCTGAATTCCAAAAGTTCTCCCCAGAATCATTGAACTTCTTGAGACTACCATAGTGTTGCGACATATGAATAACTAATTTCTCAAGCATGGGTGCATTACGAAGTACACGAGCAATTCCAAAACCATGGTGAACCACATTGGGAAAATTCAAAGTCAAGCTTTTGATGTTTAAGACGATAGGAGACAAACCTCCCACCTCCGAAGTTGACAGGCCTTTGGTAAATAAACGCCCGAGGGTTAGCTCATTGACATGGAAAAGCTGGTGGAGAGTGTCTTGAACCAGACTTTTACAAGTTTTACTAGCTGAACTCTCATCATCAAGCCGCTCATTGGTATTGTAAATATCAAAAGTAGCAGAGAGTGAAGAGGGCAGTTTCAGCAATTCAAGAGTTTCAACATCTAAAGAACCTATAAACTTAAGCTCATGAAGCTGCGGACATAGAACTTGAATATTGAGAATGTAGGCAGTTAAACCTAAGACGAGTCTATTCAAGGACTTGGAAGCAATAACCAAGCGATCAAACTCATCAGAATTATGGAATCTTTTAATTCAAATGACTGGAGGGATAAAGAGGTACATAGGACATTATGAATCGCTTGAGCAAACAAGTTCGGATCATCTACAAACACGTCAAGGATTGATAATTCCACAAGGTTTGGACACGAAATTAGCAAAACATTGCCAGGATCTCGTATCAAAACCAATGTTTTCAAAGAATTAGAAATAATAACAAGATTATCAAACTCATAATAGTTGTTTAATTTTAAGGCTTCGAGTAACGGAGTGCCAGATAGAATATGTTCGAGCGCTTGATCAGTCAAGTTACAACGTTCCAAATGCAGTGCAGTGAGAGATCCCCAATTGACAGTTTCGTTAGGCATACAAGTGCAACGAAAGGCGGTTAATTTAGTCAAAGAAGAAGGTTAATTTAGTCAAAGAAGAAGCAGAGTTGAAAAGGAACTCGGGCGACAAATCTTCCACCGGAGAACGGAAATTCAACTCTTGGACATGTTTTCGTGTCGTGAAAGTGAGGATCATGCTTATTGGTATAATTAGGATAATGCAGGTGGAATTTTTTAATCTTGGAGCACTCGTGGCGAATTAAGGTATTGTGAACAAAATTAAGGAAGTCATGGGAAGACGTAGCAATAGAATAACCGTTGAAGATGAGAGCAGGGACATGAATCCATTGTCTACGCCATCGTTTTAATAGAACTGAAGTTTGAATAACTTGTTTGGTTAAAGGTAAATACGAGAGGATATGGTGAATGAGGTGACCTGGCAACTTCTGCCTTTTGCTTTGGAATTCCATGGATCAGCAACAAAATCACACAGTGGTGCAGATACGAAAAGAAAAAACTATCAACACAAGAACATCATCGTGGCGTTTGGCAAATGTTGGGGAAGAGATGAGATTAACTTGTGCTAAAAATTGATATGAACATAATTGAGATGAGATTATTTTTTAAGTTGGATTTTGGTAGACCCTTCTTTAGTAGAAGATAATATTACCCCTCATTTAAAAATAAATTTGAATATAATAATAACCATCCTTTTCTCTTTCATCTTCTTTCTCATTACGATTCTCCGGCGTCTTTCCATCATCTCCAGCGGTCCAAATGTTATGCCGTGCTATTACAAAATGACAAACAGACCCACTTGGAGAGAAATCGAACGGCGTAGCATTTCGTCGGTGCGATGATTTCTGAGAAAAACAAAGGTTTGAAGAAATCATCACACGACGGAAATACGATGTCGTGCTATAACTGTTTGGGTTCATACAGTTTTGTGGTTTTGGAGAAAAATAGCACGGCATCGCATTTCAGCAGTGCGATGAATTCTGAGTTTCAGTGAGAAATAGCACTGCATCGCATTTCCGCTGTGCGATAATTTCTGGAAACATTAGCCTTTGAAAGTTCATTGCATTATTACAATTCATGTCACTACGATCAAAATTCAGTCTCAAACCATTAGCTTTATGAATTAATTTACGGTAGGTTTCATCCGGATAGTGACGTAATTAAAGGTTCAAAAATTCATGATCTGTTAAAAAATTCATATGTTCAGGTTCTAATCTTCTTAGCTAATTTAGTTTTTATTTCTTCTTTCTATCCATTATTGCCAATTTCATTTGATTCTCACTCGACCTTTCTTTTCCTTTCTTCACTCCTCAGATTCTCCCTTCTTAATTATCACTACGTCATTTTCCTTGATAGATGACACTAGATACTTGATGGACAAATTTTTCCCCATCATCTGTTGTTTCTTCGTAACGGGCTTTTAAAAAACCGTCATCTGAATGCAGACAATGAAATTTGATATACCTTTTACATGACACCGCTTTAATATTGACTGTCATGTAAACAAAATGTGCCAAAATACACTTTTAATCAGACGACAGTTTTTATAATGTCTATCATGTGAACTAACAATAGAAAATGAAATTTTCAAATTTGAAGTAAGCGGAACACAAATTATTTGAAAAAACACGCGCGATTAGAATTAAATCAACGGTTGAGATCAAATTATTTGAATCAATGGTTAGGATTAAAACTCCTAATTTTTCTCTTCTCTCTTCCTTTTGTATAGAAAACCCTAATTCATTTCATTTCTTCCCTTTCTTTTCTTCTCCACAGCCAACCTCTCCTCCATCTTCAAACTCCTTCTGAGTTTTCTTCTCTTCTTCTTGAATGGCGGAAACCCTATCAGCCCTATCTTCTTCATCTTTCTGCTTCTCTCTTTCTTCTTCATCTTCTTCTTCTTCTTCTTCATATTCTTCTTCTTCTTTCTTTCTTCTCGGTTTCTCTCATTTAAACGAATCCCAGCTGCTTTCGACAGACCAGTAACGTCGGATGACAGGTGAACGACGGATGAGAAATAGGTACGGTTCTGGGATGGATATGCTATCTCTTTGGTTTTGTTTTGTATTTCGGTTGGGCTTAACATCATGAAACTTAAGAGTTCGATCAAGAAGTTGGAGCTTGGCATTGGAAAGAGATTGTGGAAGATGATGAAGTGTATACGTTCCGGAGAACAGTTAAGAGTTGATGATATGGCTGATTCATCCGAGTCATTGGCATCTCGGGACTACTCAGCTAGTGAGTTTTCCTCGCGAACTGGTGAGATAGATGCGAAGATGGATAACAACAACATTGAAGAAGCAGAGTCGTCTCTTCGGGAAAGTGGTTACCTCAACTATGAAGTTAGTACTTTTTGCTTTGCTCTTTGTTTCATGTCTTTTGTGTTTTGTAGCAGATTTAGGTTGCTTTGATCAAATTTGAGCGGTGGCTTGTGCATTAATTCCAAATTACACAATTGAAGCGTGCGGGATCATCTTTGTTATTAAGCTGTAACGATTTGGTGGAATTTAGATTGTGAATATAGGCTGACCGCTGATGAATCATCTTGATATTGTACATTGTAAAGTCGGCCATTTCACTTTCACTTGTGTTTCAAGAGTAGCATATTGTGCTAGTCAATTAGTTTACCATTCCCTACATGTGTATCAAATTCTGATTTTGGCAAATTGATGATCAGAATATCAAACCCGCTGAACTTTATGTTCCACGTATAATTATAGAAAAGCATATGTTCACATGATTTTTGTTACCTCAACTATTATAATAATAATCATAATAGTTGGAATATCTATCTGCTTGCTTGCAATGATGTTTGATCTTTAATTTAGGTCATCAATAGGAGAACTCCATTCAATCGAAATTATTATATTTTGTTGGGTGAATAATTTAAACGACATTATAAAATAAAAAGTGTCATCTTGAGAGAATTAAATGACAGAAAGGAAATGAAAACTGTCATTTTTTTTATTTTCTAATGACAGATAAATTAAATACACCGTCATCTGAACATTACATACTCCAACTTAGGATGGTTTGGTTGACGGATACACTTAAAATTGTTGTCATGTGAAATGTACTCGGATGACAGATTCTTTTGTAATAAATTTCATGCGAAACAATGTACAATGACGTTTCACTATTTGCTGACTGTCATTAGAAATTCATTCACATGACAGTTTTTTACCATCGTCTGAAGGCTCGATAGATGGCGCTGAGCCCCGTGACGGACAAAAAATCAATCAGATGACGGTTTTTTCCCGTCATCTTTAGGGGTATTTGGCGTATATACCACCCGAACCTCGTGACCCATCTCTCTCTTCCTCCTTCAAATACCACCGGAGCTTCCGCCGGAAAAAATGACCTCCGAAGCGGTGGTGGAATGAGCATGCATGAGAAATGGAGGAGTGAAACCGGCGGAGAAGCCGCCGGAGAAGGAGAGGAGGAAGATATGATGAAATGAAAGTGGGGATATGGCTGGAATATTTAAGAATTAACAAGGGCTACTTAGTCGTTTCCCCACTTAAGTAACTCCAAACTCAAGCTTAAAAAATAAAGACACCCAAACTAAGCTCAAATTTCAACCCTTCAAACAAACTAGGGCATTAGTTGAGCTTAGTACCTTTTTTTAATCTCAACCTCATTAGTCTCCCGTAGTCCCACCAAACAAACACCCCGCATGTGTTCAAACACGACAGACATATTCGACGTCGTTTCTTAGTGGAATTCTTGTTGGCGCGGACACCCTTTGGTTAGAACAGAATGCGTGTTTTGTCTCTCTCTCTCTCTCTCGCTTAAAGTGTTTGTTTTCCTTCTCGTTATAGTACGTCTGTTTTATGGAAATACAAAAGAGATTTGTCTACCCTCATTAAAAGATTATGAAGTAAGACTTCAAAGTCGACTCTGAGCATGTGCCTTTCTTGTTGTTGTGCCGAAAACAATATTAACAAATTCTCTACTATTTCTATGTTATGGAAACCTAGTGTGATTTTAATTTTTTCTATGGATGAATTCTTTTTATATAAAAGGATCATATTAATCTGTGAGTTTTTGTAAGGTTACTTTGTTTTTTACAAAGTATGTTTGTAGAAACAATTGAAATCCTAATTATTGTTTATGCGCCTAAATGAAGTAGGAATTATTTGTTTTCCTCCAAATTATAAGCCTCTTGGGCTTAGTACTTTGAACGGGTCATAAAGGATGGGCCCTCAAGTGGGCTTGTAATTTTCAAGTATTATGGACAATCGTTCTCTTGATCGGTGCTTGATCAGTCACCCATCCAACTCTTCAATGGGTGCTTAATCAAGTCACTAACTAAAAAAAAATGGGATTGGTACTATGAATTAGTTACATATATACACATTATAATACTGGTTACAATAGATTTACTATTCTAAAATTGTCAATCTCTTTGAATGATAAATCTAATTTACTGCCCATACAGGCACACGTTCCACCATTATTCTATCTAATTTATTTGATAAAACACTTTAGTGACGCTAAAACACTTTAGATGAATTTATTTGATAATTCATCTCATCACTTCAAACACTGCCACTTTTATGAGATCAAAGGTTAATTAATAATTAAAGTGGTCATCTACATATGTTTATTACTAAACGCGTGGCGGCATTTTTTCAACACAACGCACTCAATCCAAAAGTCAAAACTAATTATTAATCAAAGTCAAATTTGTATTTGTTGACTTTCTTTCTTCCAAATCCAACTTCCTGTTTTAGTGCTCAATTCATCATCCAATTTGTTGGATGGAATTTATCCACACTAGTTAAATTTTTCTTCTGAAATAGGTAAATATATATGGTTTTATTTTTACAAAAAGTAAACATAATTGGAAATCTTACATTATTTCTAAAATGTGGATATTTTACGTTTTGTCCAAAAAAAAATAAAATGCAGGTTAAATCTGACTAGATTAGGTAATGGGGGTAAGTTAATAAATATTCAAGATTTATTGACTATTTGAAGATACTCTCAAATTATGATTTACATAGACCGGTTTGGATGTTTATATAGTAAATCAAAATTCGTGTTTATCAACAAAAATCGAATTTAATTTCTTTCTTGTAAATTAGTCAAACTGTCTTTAACAATTAGCACATGGTTTTTACTTTTTCTTTTTATTAGGTAGCTCATAATGTTTATTGGATGACAACTATCAAAATCAAACAATGTGCTGACTGGTAATTTGAATTTATGTTTTAAAAATGATCTCTAGATAAAATTTTCAACAAATGAAGCAAGTGGGTGTTTGTTTGAACAATTATTAATTCAATTTTGTAAGCTTATCCACAATTATAACCACCCTATAAATACATGCTTGTGTCACATTTTTATATATTCATACCGAAAAATTCCTCTTTCAACAAAGAAAAACAATTCTTCATTTTCACATTTTGTTCCCAATTTTATTCTTAATATTAGAATTTTTTTTCTAGAAACTAATTATATGGAAGGCTTAATCCCATTTCTTCTCCATGCAATGAAGAAACAGAAGCCTAAAAACAGCTTTAGGTCCTTTTCTGTTGATTCAAGTCGCAGCTACCATTTGTTAATGGCAGCTGGTGACTCTTTTAGCGGCTCATCTCACCGGAGAACCAGGTCAGATTTCCAGCCACCTGTGGCAGCTGAGTTCTTGGATCAGCGGTCGGGTGTTGAATATATACGGTCAGTCAATTCGGCTGCTGTGGCGAGTGGATCAAAGCAAATTGGTAATTCCAAACATGCTTACCAAATGTCGAAGGAAATAAAGACTAGAGGGAGTAATAGTTCTTATGTTCGGAAATAATTAGAAAAAAAAATGAAAAATCAGTACGACATGTTCTTGTGTTTCAAGTTAATTTGGTAGTTTTGGTTCTATTGATTTCTGTAATATTTTCTTTTTAATTATTCAATGTGTTGCTAGATGATTGTATAATATAGGTGGAGTGGAACTAACTAATTGTTTTGTTAATAATAGCTGGGAATTGATGTATATTTCTTTTCCAAATTGAATTCTAATTATATATTTATTTATGAAATAACTAATAAATTTGTTGTTTTATGTATCAATAAAGTTATAACTCACCAACAATAAAAGATAATAGATATATAAAGAGAATAGAAATTACATTTAAGAAATGGTCCAGATGCCTTTATAAGTGGATATCACAATTTTACGTCAGCCGTTTATGACGTCTTTTATAAATGTAAATATTAAAATGTTTGATATACATTAAGTCTACAATAAAGATAATAAGCTGGAATAGCTCAGTTGGTTAGAGCGTGTGGCTGTTAACCACAAGGTCGGAGGTTCGACCCCTCCTTCTAGCGAAATTTTTAATTTTTCCAATTTGGGAGGAGCATTTACTTTTTATTTAAAAGCCCATTGTTTAATGATAATGAGTTTTGTATAGGCCCAGCTTAGATGGGAAGCGTCGAGAAGGCATGAACAAAGAGCAAACTTGAGAAATCGTAATGCAAAAAAATTCTAATGAAGAGAAATAAAATGTTTGAATTTTTATTTTATTTTTTCTAATTTTGTCGCTCGTTTTCTTTAAGTAAGATTTACTTTTCAGGTAATTTCTTAAAAAAACAGTTTGTGTTTATCTTTTTGATAAAAAGAAAATTGTATTTATACATATTCGGCTAAGCTTCTCAAAATAACATAAAGTGAATGAGTGGGAGAGTTGGCAAGAAAGGTGTGCTCAGATGTGAAGACCATTGTTCAAATCCCACCATTTACAAAAGAATTTTCTCCTAATATTATTGATATTCTTTTTTAATTTTTCAATGTTATTTTGATAAAAATATCTACTTTTTTTCTTTTTATTAATTTTAACAACAATTTCTTTATTAAATCATTCATTTTCTTCTCCTAATTTTATCAACTTTACTTCATTTTTGTATATGCGTATACATAAAAGAAAAATCTACGCTAGGGTCAAAATTAGCCTCCCCAGTTTTCAAATTCTGGATCCGCCCCTGAACACAAGGATTCTTTTTAGAAAATTACCCTACTTTTAATTATGATTTATGAGATATGATTCTTTTTAAAATAAAGTTAAAAGTATTGTATTTTGGATTAAAATAGACAATATCTACGCAGTAATAGATAGAATTGTCACATGCTTTACATTACGAATAATAATGAGGAACTTATGGTCTGTTTGGTGCAGTTGTTCATGTTTGCTATTTGCGGTTCATGTTTGCAGTTTGTTGTTTCATTTTGCGGTTTGCTGTTTGATTATTGGTGTTTGGTAAAAATCATAATTATTTATTATTTTTAGCATGTAAAATGATTAATATGGGTATAATTAAAAAATTTAAATGTAAAATGCAAATGACAATAAAGAAAACTCAAAATTGTAGAGATTTTTTTGTAGAAAAAACATTATTTTAATATTTTTTGAAAAAACATTTGTCTTTTAACTAAAAAGTAGAAATTAACATTTTCTAATTCTTAACCAAACACTCAAATAATTGCTTTTTAGATTGAAAAAACAAAGAAACAGCAGTAAAAGCGGTGAAACAGACACCCACCACCCCCTTAGTATTGAAATGAAAATCATGAGCTCTATATTATATCAAAATAGAAAATATGATGAGAATAATTATCACATATAAAAAGTACCCTAAGAATGTTTTTATAGGTACTTTATTTTCTTACAGTTTTATTTATTTTCACTATTAAATGAGAGTGATCCCTAGAAACAAATCCATGTTACTACAAATCACCTAATGTTTGTTATAGATACATACATCATCTAACATCACCTCTCTTTTTCAGAAAATGAAAATGTAACATAAACCCCAAGATTACACACCCTTTTGATTTAATTCTATGTTCCTTGTTCACAAATAATCTCACACCATGCCTAGCAGTCAAGCATTTCTTAAGAATCTTGCACGCGCTGCCACAACAGCTTTGAGTTTGTCTCATTGCGGCCAATTGCTCCTCAGATTCCGCGGGGGAGGGAGTCACTTTCTCATTCCATGGTTGCACAACCACTTTACCGGCAGCGGAACACACACTTTCTCGTCGATCTCCTCCGGTACCGGGGATATGTCTCCTCCCAATGTAATTAATTCTCTCATCTCTGTAAATCTTGTTTCGTACTATTTTTAATCTGCATTTTGCATGTCATGTATGTCAATATTTAACTAAGGTGAGCTCCATTTAAGTATTAGTTAAGGTTTAATACATGGACTAAATCGTATTTTTTTTTTTAGGAATAGAAATCCCTAAAATTAGTGATATGAAAAGTAAAAAATAAAACGGTGGTAATCATCACTAGAATCGACACTAGTAACTCGATAGTGAAACGAGTTTTTATTTTGCAAAATATAAAATTCAATAACTAGAATATCTGATTTTGAAGTTCAATACGCGATGATAAAAAAAAAAGTAAAGTTGAGGTACTATAGATGTAATTTTATAATTATACATCTTGTAACTTATTACTTTTGTCACCACCTCCTTAAGGCATGAGATTCTAGAGCCACAGAAGCCTGTCTCGTATGATTGCTAGCCCGGCCCATTGGGCCCAATCTAAGCTTGCATGTACAAAATAAATTGAGTTTGGATTTACCTCATTTGCCTGCTTGACACCTGCATTTTGTTCATAGATATATGGGAAACTACAAGTTGCAGGGATTTGAAAACCATACCCCTTCTTCTTCTTTTTTCCTAAAATTTCTGAAAAGAGAACTTATTTGATTAATCTCATCAAAATTATTGGTTATGAGCCCAAAAATAAAAAGTTTTAAGAATTAATGTATTTTAAGTAACTTTAACTCTTCCACTCTTGTAAAGCGATTTCGATACTGTTCAGTAAGAAAAGAAATTTGTTTAGAACAATAAAGCTCTCAATGAGATTTTGAAAAATCAAAAGCCTTTTTTCCTATGAAAAAAAATGCGATACTAAACAACTTTAATTCTTTTGAAGTGACTACGTTCATTTTTTGAAGTTCAAGGAGGTTAAATTTGAACAAAAAATTTACATATATTTTTTTTCAAACTTAACCACATGGGTTGGGTTATCTTTAGTTTATCTAATTATATTCAAATTTAATTACTTATTTATTATATTGAAGTAGAATATATTAGGTGGGCCGTGCTTGAAATTAACTTGGTTAGCCTGGCCCAACCTAGCTTAAACCCTATATAAATTTAATGCACGTTGAACTAGGATTAAACAACATAGTTTAGCATAATTACGGGTAACCTCGTTCAGAAGAGATTACAGAACATTTATTCTCTTTGTACATACTTTATTATTCATAAATATTAAATAGAGATCTAAGCTTTCATCATACTTTAAATAGTCTTTGTATTAATATGTCGTTCTTAATATTTTCAAGGAACATCGTCTATTGGGAGTGCTCTAACTTGATCTAATGCAAACCATGAATACTTCTATTAAAAAAAATCAGTATATTTATTTAAAAAAATAAAATCAGTAATATTATTTGTAGTTGTCCAAACAAAGCACGGATTCTTTTATGAGTCACAGTTATAGTCGTACTCGAATAACGCCAAACATGTACGGATGTAGTGCGTGTAGAGAAAGTTGCAATTTTTTTTCTTGTCAAAGAAACTTTATCTTGTTCCTCAAATTATAATTCCAATTCTTGATGAACACGAAAATAATCATCCCTTATATATCTATGGCATTTCCACCTTTCATTTCAGATTCAATCATACTCAACAATGACTACATCATCATCACCTTTCCATGTCCTCTTCTTCCCATACATGGCTCATGGCCACATGATCCCAATGCTCAATATCGCCAAGCTTTTTGCTTCCAAGAACCTCAAAACTACCGTTGTCACCACCCCCCTCAACGAGCCTCTCGTGTCCCGACAAGTCGAGGGATCCGGTGTTGATATTGGTGTACATTTGGTTCCATTCCCGACCGCTGAGGCTGGATTACCAGAAGGATGTGAGCATCTTGATTTTATCCGGTCTAGATTGCTTGCGGGTGAAGTTTACGACAAGTTTAACTTTGCTACTACATTGCTTCAAGGTCCCCTTGAGAAGGTTATGGAACAACTTCGGCCGGATCTTGTCGTGGCTGATCAGTTTTTTCCTTGGATGAATGATTCTGCCTCCAAGTTCGGGATCCCGAGGGTTGTTTTTCATGGGAATGGATATTTTGCGTTGTGTGCTATGATTTCTGTTGAGCAGAATATTTACGGGAAGCCTCCGGCTGCTGACACGGATCTGAGTGCGCCGTTTGTTATTCCTGATCTTCCTGATAAAGTGATGATCACCGAGAAGCAGTTACCGGCTTATAGTCCTGGTCCGAACGAGACTGTGAAACTGTTTATAGCTTGCAGGAAAGCGGAATTGACTGGTTTTGGTGTGATTGTTAATAGCTTTTACGAGCTCGAACCGGCTTATGCTGATCATTACAGGAGCTTTTTAGGCAGGAGAGCTTGGAGTGTCGGTCCGGTTTCACTCTGCAACAAGCGAGGGACAGAATCATCAGTCGATGAACATGGATGCTTGAAATGGCTGGACACGAGAAAGCCGAATTCTGTTGTGTACTTATCGTTTGGTACATTGTCTTATTTCAGTGCAGCTCAGCTGAGGGAGATTGCGGTCGGGCTTGAATCCTCTGGGAAGCACTTTATCTGGTCTGTGATAAATCGATATGAAGGAGAAGAGTTTTTGCCTGAAGGGTTCGAGGAGAGAACAAAAGGAAAAGGATTGATAATTCGAGGGTGGGCACCTCAGGTTATGATACTAGAACACGAAGCGGTTGGAGGATTTGTGAGTCATTGCGGGTGGAATTCTACACTGGAAGGGATAGTGGCTGGAGTGCCTATGGTGACATGGCCTTTTGGGGCTGAGCAATTTTACAATGAGAAATTGGTGACGGATGTTCTGAAGAGCGGTGTGTCCGCGGGTGTTCAAACGTGGACACAGATTGGGGGAGTTATGGTGAAGAGTGAGAGTTTGAAGAATGCTGTGAATAAGATAATGGAAGGTGAAGAAGCTGAAGGAATGAGGAAGAAAGTGAAGGAACTCAGAGAAATGGCTAAGAAGGCGATGGAAGAAGGCGGATCTTCTGATTCTGATCTTAATGCTCTTATTGATGAAGTTAAGAAAAGCAAGAATTAGGGGTTCTTGTTTATGATATGATCATATTTGGTTAGTTAAGTTTAGTAAGTCTTGATGAAGATTCAGTTGGTTTAAGTATGAATTAGTATGAATTAGGAGTTCTTGCTTATGATATGATCATATTTGGTTAGTTAAGTTTAGTAAGTCATGATGAAGATTCAGTTAGTTTAAGTATGAATTAGTAGTTTTTATCAATAAACTAGTTTCTGAATTGACTTATTATGGCAAAAAGCACCTAGAGTTCCTTGATTATTCCGATATTGGTGTATTTAGCTTTCAATCTTTCATTTCAACGTATGATGTTGCTAATCATTTATCTTTTTATCACATTAAATCTCAACTTAGATAAAATAGTTACATGTGTTTAAAGTAATTTTTGCCATAAGAAAGCTTATGTGACCAAAAGTAAGAATTTGGCTGTTTGAGACTTAATATACATAGAATAAACTTATCTTATCTGTTTCCTCTCACCTTATTAGGAGTTTCAAGTCGACATGGCAAAATGATACACGATTGGATTAAACGACACGAACCCGACACACTTTTTGGTGTTATTGTTTAGCTTAGTATGACACGATATGAAAACGACACGACAATTTTGGAATTGGGTTAAGGTTGAGGTGATGACTCGAAAATTGCATTGAACGTTTGGAATTAATGTTATCGGATTTTTGAACGGTTAACGTTAACCTACGAATCTAAAAATAACATCAAATAACAGAAAAACACTATATCATTCTATGTTTGTAGAAATTAATAGTGATCTATGTAAAAAGTAGAGTTTTGCATACAAACCCGAATAACTTAACATGGTTATGACACGAAAGTTTATGGGTCAGGTTAGGGCTAGGACTTTTTGATACGAACTTGAAATTAACACGATACAAACACGAAATGATTAGTTCTAGTTTCAACAAACCTAACATTTTTTATTTTGAAAGAAACAACCATCATCCCAAACATTTAGGAAGTCAAACTCTTTGAAAAATCTTAACAATTATTGAAACAGTCAAACAAATCACAATCATCTATTCAATTTCATAAGTTCTGTTTCAGTTTCAATAACAAATTTCTCCATTTCTCCTGTAAATCTCTTTGATTAACTTTTTTTTTTCTTTTTTCTTTTTTCTTTTTTTTTCCTCTGTTTCATTTAACCACATTCATTAGATTAACTTTCTCATTCACAAATTTCATCAAAAAAAGAAAAAAAAATGGCAGCACAACTATCTGCCAGGGCCTTAGTAACATTCCTTCAAGAAATGGTTGTTGATGGCTCAACATCAAGAGAAGATAAACCTGTTTTATTACAGATTAGAAGCATAATCCCGGTATTAAGAGAAGGCGATCTTTGGCCTAATCAAGGTTTTTTCTTAAGAGTTTCTGATTTATCTCATGCCATTTATGTTTCTTTACCTCAAGAAGATGATGACATGGTTTTATATGACAAATTACACATTGGACAGTTCCTTTTTGTTGATAAATTAGAGGCTGCATATCCCGTTCCGTTGCTCAAAGGAATTCGGCCTCTCCCGGGTAGGCATCCTTGCGTTGGGGACCCCAAAGATCTCATTCCCTTACAAGTTCTTGAAAAATTTCTCGGTGTTTCGAAGTTGGATTCTTCGTTTGATGATCAAAAGGACGTTGTCAAGAAACCGGTACAAGAACCTGAATTGGAGGAAAGGCGAAGGAGTAGTCGTAATTGTTTTAGCGGAATGAGCTCTAACGAGGAAAGCTCGGATGGAGTTGGAGAAGTAAGCTTGATTAAAGAAGAAAATCTTAATGTTGGGGGTATTCATGAGAAGCATTTCGAGAAACCTCCAATAAGTCCAGGGCTAGGGAGGACTAGGAGCTTGACTCCAGGTGATCAAGATGGTAATGAGAAGATAAGGAAACAACCTGATAAGTCATTGAGAGGGAGCTTGAGTGATAAACCGAGCAGAAGATCTTCGATGTACAGGCCTCGAAAGAGCGAAGATGTTGAAAGTACGTTGAGTTATAGGTCGAAACGGAATGATGGTGAGAGTTATTATAAAGGGTTGCGAAAATGTAAGCCGAGATATACGAAAAATAGTGATGCTAAAAGCTCAATCTCAACAGCAGGGACCTCGACAGTGTTCAAAAGGAAAAGCTGGACAGGAAGGGAAGCTCCTACAAGAATTGGTGATGTTGCAGAAAGTCATGTTGTCAAGCTTGAGGTGAAACCTGACATCAGCTGTCCCGGTATTTCTGTGAGTCCTTTGTAGCATAAAATTATCCGAAAATGTAGCGTTTATGTAAAATCACACGAAGGGCCGCATGTGTTTTTGTGCAATTTTTCAATAAGGTCAAAAAGCGCGAAGAGACAGGGGAGAAAAGGGTCCGTCGACCCTTGACTACTTCGGGAAGAAACGGAAAAAAACGGACTACAATATAGATAAATGTTTTATTTATTGAGACATTTACCATCTTATGGAAACATTTTTAAAAAAATATGTTTGACTGTGTGATTTATCCGAAGAATTTAAAGTTCAGGTTCAGTTTTCTCACCTTGATTTAACATTTTTTTTCCTCTGCAGATTCCGCTGGCAGATTCACCTAGGAACGACAGTTCAGATGATAATCAGAGCACTATAACGAAAAAAACGGTGACAAGTATCGCTATAAAATCATCAAAAACTCCAAGACAAAATAGCATCTCTGATTCTGACAAAATAAGTGAAGATTCCTTCAAAGAAGAAGTGAGTTGCAGTTCAATTAATGATCAGATTGCAGCAGATATCAATATTTCATGGGATTTGCTTCCTTCATCCTTAGTCAAACTAGGCCAGGTAAATAAAAACATGCCCCGTGCGCAAATTCTTCCCAGTACTTGAAGTGTGTACGAACATTAGCCTGTTGTATTGAACCTTGATTAGTGAATAGATAGCAGACACGGGTCACGGAGGTGGACAGGCCCCCGTGACTCCCGTAAATCAGATTTATCTCTAACCATTTACGGAGAAATAAAGAAACATTATAATGACAGCAGTAATGGCCACATGAAAAATTCAAGGTGGTAATAACAATTTGTTCCGAATCTAAAACAGATTTAGTACTAATGATGAAACCGGACGAAAATGGTTATATTTGAAGCATAGATCCAAAAAAATCTGTAACTTTGACATATTTTCATCCTTGATACATCGAGTTTTATGTTCTGGCTCCGCGACTATCTCTGATACTTATGTCTATATAAATTTATGCTTCAGGAAGTGTTGCAACAAAGAGAGATTGCTTTTCTTGCTGCTATGGAGGCTTTATTAGAGGCCTCAGGTGCTGAAAGATTGCTCAAATGCCTAAGGTACGCTATTCGCATAATGTTTGTTGTCATCAGCCAGTTCTTGATTTCGATGGATAAACTGAAACAAATTGTGGATCTTTCAATGTCTTTTTCTTCTCTTTATTTTCTCTAGCATTTACTCTGAAGTTCAATCTGCTAAGAAAGCTGAAGAACATCACCAATCAGTAGACAAGTTTCTGAGCCTTGAACATGACTTGTCTCAAACAAAGCCACTCTTCCAAAAACCCGAAACTGATCATCCAACTCGAGAAACACAAATTGCAATCTTCAGAACAAAAAATGCACTAGAATGTATCAAAACAGCCCTGGAGTCCAATATTAAATCAGTTCCAACATATGATACCAGCGCAACGAAAACTATAACCGAAGAAAAGATCAAGCCAAAATCTACATTGACTCCGAGGAAACAGAAAACCAAGACCGAAGTACACTGTGGAACCGAAAAAAGAAAAGATTGGGTGAAAGGATGTGGATTGCAAAAATCAGAAGAATTGGGGAATTGTTTGAGTAATGAGAGTAATAAATGGTTTCTGAAGTATGTTGAAGAGTACTTAAATTGGATCGGTAGCAAAAATGATACTTGTTCGTCAGAGCCGGATATTCAGGAACCCGAAATGATGTTCAGGATAAAGAAAGTGAGTGACTGGTTGGACATGAGATGTAAAGATAAGAACATGGAGGATTCTGAAATGGAAGCTTGTAGGCAAGTTAGGAGCAAAATTTATGAAATTTTGTTGACACATGTGGAGAGAACTGCTAGAAATGCAGTAGCTGAAGCATAAAGGATTGATCATCCTTTAATTTGACAAGTGCTCGAATTTCGGGTGATCGAAACAGTACACCTAGTTCAGATACTTCATCAACAAGTAACATCATATCGTGTTTAGAATGAACTCCTCGTGTTAATTTGGTCGTTATGATGGTGAATCGTTCGGAAATGACGCATGTAAGTATGCGATTTGATGTTTTTAGACTTGTGTTAATTAATTCATAATGAGAAAATATCTCGGAAAACTATTAAACGAGGCAAAGAGAAGCAAAGGTTTTGGCTTAACAAGGTTCAGCTCAAGTGTGTTATTTTGCAAATTGTAATGTAATATGGAAATTAATATTGAAATCTAGAATTATGAACTTAATTTTATTGCATTTGCATAAAAACTTATAGAATGTAGTTTAAATGAAAACATCGATACTCCATTGTGATTTATTTTGATTTAGTTAACATGTATAAATAATTATGCAAAAAAACAAAAATGGTAGAAAATTGTCGTGTTCATGATCGTGCTTTGATAACTTTGTGAATTTGTGTGTCATTTAGGCGGAATACTCTAAAGAATCCAGTTTCATCTGCATGAAAGTACTATAATTCTTAAGTCTTTGAATAATTTCAAGATATTTATTAATAACATGAAATAGCATTTTGAATATACGAATTTGTTTCTATAAACGTACGTATATATTATGTTAAAGGTTTGTTTTGCCTCTAGTGAGACGATTTTAGATTTAAAGCCTCTATTTTAAGTGAAAGTTTAAATCTTTATTGAAACGAGCTCTTAAGATACCACGAGTTTTTTGCAAAATAACATAAGTATTGATACGGATTGATGTTTATCACTATATAAAAATAAAAGAAATAAAAAAGATGAAAAGGAAGAAAGAAAGAAAGAATAACAGCCAAGTGAACAAAAACTATAAAGAAAGAGTTACGTGAACAAAAAAAGTTGGATATGGAATCTTTTTTGAGCAAGGATATGAAAAATAAAATAAAAAGCTACTAAAAAATAACAAAACTTTTGTGGTACCTAAAGAGATGAAAATGCTTCAATAAAATAAATGAAAATGCCCAAAAGAACACACATTTTGTATGGCGCTTAAGCCCAAAAACAATAACATACCCATGATTGAATATGTCAGTATGGGCCACTATGCCCATCAACAAAAGTTATGCTAATATTATTACATAATTTTATTTTATTTTGAAAGAATTACATAAACTTTTTCATAAATCGTTATTGAGAATTTTGAGATACGGTAAATATACTTTTGTAGTTAGTAATAATGAAAAGAATAATAAGTGCATTAAATATGAAATGAGTAATTAATAAAGGTATAATGGTATTTTTGAGTCTCTCTTATTTCAGATTTTTAAAGTAGAAATTTCTAATTAAAGTAGAAAATTATAGGAATGACAACAAATATCACTAATTAAAAAAAAATAATAAATATTCAGATAACATCATTAAATGTTACTGTATACAATAATAAAGCTTAACTCGTATTCTTTAGACACATTTTATAAAAATCCAATGATAAATAAATAAAACAATAAACATTTCATTTTATCATCAACAAACAATAGAAAGGTAGCATACTTTTATCTTTTTCATTCATAATTCTAACATGCCCTTTAAATTATTAATCATTGGAAGATTAATTATTAGCGTATAACATTGACATTGTGAAGGCATAAAAGTGCATATAAACTATCAATTTTTTATGATTGGATTATGTAATATAAAAAATTTACATCCATTCTACTCTTGCCATATATAACATAAAATTACAAAATTATATTTCAAATTTGTGTAACAGAAAATATAGTTAAAAATAATAAAAATATAAATGGAAAATTTTTCTTTTGAAGATAATATTAAAAGGATTAAACACTTTTTTTCTCCCTGTGGTATTCAAAATGTTGTCATTTGCCCTCTGTGGTATTATTTTGTCACATTTGCTTCCTGTGGTATCTCAATTCGTAATATTTGCCCCCTATAGTATTCTAATTTGTGACTTTTGGTCCTTTATCAAATGAAAATATAGCAATTTTGACACGTATTGTCACGGGCCACTATTTTGACATATGAACATGACACTTAACCTGTTTAATTATAACAAAAGTCTAATTGTATCTTCAATTGACATCTCTATTTGTTGGAGATCCATTGCAAATTATCAAAAAAATAATCAAATTGAGTTGTTATGTGGTATGTCCAAATGTCAAACAATGACGTGTGGCAATAGATAATACATTTTTTATCTTTCCATCCATTCAGAGGCTAAATGTGACGAATTAGGATACCACAGGGGGCAAATGTAACGAAATAAAAGCACAAGGGGCAAATGCCAACATTTTGAATATCAGAAGGAGCAAATAGGTGTTTAAGCCATATTAAAACTATAAAGAATATTTTCTACGAATACTAATTGAGTTGTTATGTGGTATGTCCAAATGTCAAACAATGACGTGTGACAATAGATAATACATTTTTTATCTTTCCATCCATTCAGAGGCTAAATGTGACGAATTAGGATACCACAGGGGGCAAATGTAACGAAATAAAAGCACAAGGGGCAAATGCCAACATTTTGAATATCAGAAGGAACAAATAGGTGTTTAAGCCGTATTAAAACTATAAAGAATATTTTCTACGAATACTAAAAGGATAATTTTGTAATGATCAAATAAAATAAAAATAATAAAAGTATTTTAAAGATAATATTAAAACTATATAAATAAATAAAGAATAAATGTGGTGAAGGTGTCAGCCTAGTGGTTAAACACTCTACCTATAATAATGGGTTCGAATCACACTAGGGGTGGGGGGTTTTCCTTTGTTGCAATTGCACAATTTTTTTTTTAAAAAAAATATAAAAATAAAGAATAAATATTTTCTAAGAATACTAAAAGGATAATTTTGTAATAATCAAATAAAATCAAAGAGCATTTCACGAAAAGCTCCGAGATGGAGAATTTCACGAAAAGCTCCGAAATAGAGCTTTTTATCAACGACCACGCTCACTTACGTGACTAAATTATATTTGATAATTAAAGCATTAGATTTCATCCTACGACTTTATAATTAAGAAAAAAATATTTAGAATGCCATTGGAGTATGATACTTCTTGAAAAGATAAAGGACGACCGGTTCAAAAGGGAACTATTTAGAATATAATAAAAAACATAAATTTCTAATGCGTGATGACCAAAATATAGTCAAGTCATTAATGTGTAGGTGTGCGAGATTGTTTTATTCAAAACTTCAAAACGTTGTTAATTGCATAAAAAATGCTAAATATTGTTGTTGATTAACCCTAACTAAACCCTAATTTTCCTACGTTTTGGAGTAGAACGCTGAATGCTCCTAAGAAAAGTTTTTCTAAACATCTCATATTGTTCCATTCCACTTATAGTCCAACAATATCTGCGAGAATTAAACTCAGATGAAGAGACCAAAAACCCTTTCTTACCTTTAAGTCAATCCTTATAAAATGTACATACTATTTTATTTATCTTTTTCTTTTATAAAATGTGACATATAAAAGATGTAGGTTATGTGTACTTTAAAATAATCATTACTTCACTTTCATTACTGTTAGATCAAAATCCACTACCTTCATTTAATGGTGATAGTGGACAAAATAATAGTTATTTCCTGAAAAACAAAATAACCATAAAAAAAACCCTTAAAATGAATGGTATAATTAAATATAAATATATTTGTTTGATTGTCGAAAGAATAAATATATTTGTTGATATTTTTCTTTGAAGCATTTGTTGATATTTTCAAGAGTTAATTTCAAATAAGTAACTTGTGGTTTCGCAATTTTGTAAATAAATGGTTGTGGTTTGCCTTTGAGAAAGGACTGTGTTTTGCATTGTTTCTAGAATTAAGAAAATAGTTGATTTTGTTGATATAAACGACAACAGTTTTTTCCTGAAATATTTTTTTGACTTTGACGAGTCAAGTTAGAGTTAAGCTCAAAGGTTAGAAAAATATTTGAGGCAAAAAATGTTCTTGTTTGTGTCAACAGAATCGATCATTTCCTTAATTCTGCAAACAATGCAAACCACAGTCTTTTATTTGCAAAACTGCAAAACTACAGAATACTTATTTGAAGCTAACCTTATTTTTTATTTTTTTTTAGAAAAAAGTTAACCTTTATTTTTAAAAATAATGAAAAATAATAATGCAGCACTTTTTTTATATGAAATAAAAAAGGTAGTATAATTTTCCCTTTTTAATAAATTGCTATAAAATGAAGGAAAAAGTTTTAAAAAAAACTTTTGGTTTTCAACTTTTGCAAATAAAAATATGTAGTTTCAGTGTTTGTAAATAAATGTATGAGGTTTCATTCCGTTAGTAAAAAACGGTACGGTCACTAACACCGTTTATTTTTGCTAACGTGGCACTTTGACCATAATTTGACCAAAAGGTAATTTTGTCATTAAAAAAATAAAAAATTTAAAAGTAAAAGAAAATGTTTGTCGTCTGATTTTTTTGCAAATAACAGCCCGTGGTTTGATATTTTATTAAAAAAGAGGTATGAGGTTTGATTTAATTACAAAAAAAAAAATTAAAAATTACCAACAAATATTCTTGTAAAAAATAAGACAACAAATTTTCTTATAATGTATTTAGGTATTTCGGATTCATACCATTTTCATTAATTTGGGTATTTTTTTTTTAAGGAATTTTAATTTGGTTGAATGAACATGAATATTAAAACTTCATTATTGACCTTATAATCAATTTATTATTTTAAATTATAATTTTGTCGTTAAAATTAAGGTTTTGTATAAACGGATCAACTTTTTATGTACTAGTCTTACATTATAAAAAAATTTGTTGTTTTGTTTTTTACAAGAATATTTGTTGGTAATTTTTAATTTATAAATTAGTCTAAAACCGTATTTGGTAATTAAATCAAACCTCGTACCTCTTTAATAAAATATCACGGGCTGTTATTTGTAAAAAAATTAAACCACAAACATTTTCTTTTTTTTTTTTCATTTTTTTTATTTTTTAAATAACGAAATTACCTTTTGGTCAAATTGTGATTAAAGTTTCACGTCAGCAAAAATAAACGGTATTAGTAACCGTACTGTTTTTTTTCTAATGAAATGAAATCTTATACCTTTATGGCAAAAAGCATCCTGAGGCCCCTGATCTTTCCCTTTTCGGTGCATTAAGTCCTTGATCTTTTATTTGGATACGTTAGGCCCTTGATCTTTTATATTTGGTTCTATCAAGTCTTCATCTAACAAAATTGGATGATATGTTAACTTTCACAAATTAATAAGATTAAAATATTGTGGCACAATTACAAATATAGCCCGTTTAGTAGGGTTCATTAATATATGTGATTTACTTTGCTTTCTACTTTCATTTCTAGACAATATTGTCTTTTTGAATTTGACAATTATTTTTCCCGCCTATTGGAATGTAGTAACTTCGCACCTTATTTCTCAAACGTTTCTATTTGTCTCTCGAAATTAGTACTCTTTGTCTCTCAAGTTCATTTCTGTAATCGTTTCTTCTTCTTCATCATCATCTTTGCTCTTCTTCTTTTTTCATCTTAGTTCTTCTCTCCAATTTCGGCCCCACAAATTAAGGCGCAATTTTTTATGACTCAAAAATTACTGAAACACTTTTGCTGAAAAAAAATTATTGAACTGAAATGAACAACCGATAAGTACTAATAAGGCATAAAGAACATGGTCAAACATCACTCATTAGATTTCATCTATGTTTTCATTCTCCTCGATTTCACTTTCGAAATAATTAGAAAATGAGCAAAACAACGACAATAACTACTGAATTTTTTTCATTTTTAAAAAAATTGTTGAATAATTTATTGAATATTCAATCAATTGTAATTAATTAGGTGACGCAATATTTCAATTGGTCTTATTAATTTGTGAAAGTTAACAAATCATCCAATTTTGTTAGATGAGTGCTTGATAGAACCAAATATAAAAGATCAAGGGCTTAATGTATCCAAATAAAAGATCAAGGACTTAATGCACCGAAACGAGAAAGATCAGGGGCCTCAGAATGCTTTTTACCTACCTTTATTTGCAAACTTTGAAACCACATATCTCTATTTGCAAAAGTTCGAAAACAACAATCATTTTTTTTCAACTTTCGAATGAATAATAAGAAATCCAGGTGGCTACTAAATCAGCCATAAATGTGGAAGACTGTTTGACTGATTAGGTGGAAACTAACAGGTCGTTGAGTCTTAATAAAACAACAGTTGACCTGTTATTACGATTCTGCCACTGATATTATCTTCTAGATTAAGCAATTCCTCTTAAAAAATTAATTAAAGATTCCTTCTTAAATACGCTTGGATTTACGTGCACGTGCAATTGACAATCGTTCGATCAAATCCCTCTTTCCAATCACACGGCCATAAAAAAGGTTTGTGAATATTTTAATTTTATCCATTTTGGAAGTATATTGTAATAACTCGATATCAAATTTTTTTGTTTTTTCGTTAACATTAAACACAATAATTTTCTACTACTTGTCCTGCCAATATAATATTATAATTATTTACATACTACATTAGTATGGAAAATGAACACCGTAATTAGTATGGAAAATGAACATCGCACGCTAATATAAGTGCTCAAAGTTGAAATTTCAATTTAAATTAAGTTGTTTAGGCTTTTAAGTTACTAAATTTTTGAAGATTTTTATCTTTTCGACTAACACTTATTAATATTTTATTTTATTATATTGTATATGATATGTGCATAATTCTATTTACATCAATTGTAGTAAAAGAAGATATTAAGATTCATAATTATTCATAATTTGATATATTTTCCTAGTTTGATGAGTTTAATATGGGAACATTTATAGCAACAAAACATAGAAACACATTTAAAAATATAATTCTTTCGTTTTCAAATATATGACGTTTTAGAAAATTAGTATATACTTTTATATATGGCGTTTTTGATTTTCAAGCATGTTTAATTTAATTTTTTTGTCCAAATATTGAATATTTATTTTGATACATATGTTTTTTAATATTTCAATATTTATTGATCAACCGTTGATTGAGAGATAATTTCTCTTTGAGTGAACCAATGCAAATTTATTAGTTTGAGATATATTAATTGTGTTTCTTAATTTATGTGAAAACTCTAAAACGACATATATTAAATAATAAAGTAAGTAATATTGTCCAATAAAATTGAGCAAAATGATTTAATTGTCTTTTCCAAATTTTTTGTGATTTCCACATCTTTATTCTAAGGTGTAGGCTATGGTCACTTTGTTTTTCCCTTACTTTCTCTATACTTTGTCTTTTTCACCATTGGATTAGTTTTTAACCCATGATCCAACGGTTAACAAAACAAAGTAATGGTTACTTTGTGAAAAACAAAGTGACTATAAAATATCCTCTATTCTAAATGTTTTAAACGTTTATTTTCTGCTTTCCAAGAAAAACAATGTTTACATTCAAAGAAAGTATTTTTCATGTTGGGTACGGAATTAGTGAATAAAAAACATTAATATAAATCTATCATCTCTCTTATAATTTTGAAAATTTATAATTTAGAAAAGATTATAATACAACATTCGAAGCTATTTAAATTGTTTTTTTGAAATAGTAGATATTACATATTTGCTTAAATAAAATATTACTCACATGACTCTAGTTACGTGGCTCGTCTTGAATCGGTCAAAAGATGTGGTTGGGAAAATCTGTTCGGCTTAGATTAATTATTTATTAGTTTAACATACAGATATAACAAATATTTTATAGAGACAATTATGTATAGTAAGATTAAAAAACGCGTAAAAATTGGTGCTTACAATGAGCCACACGTGGTGCGAGCTTACATTGGTGAGATACTTTGCCTAATTTTTGTAATAGCTTTGTTAAGGTTGACTTTGGTCATATCGAATAATTTCGATTTACTAAACTTAAATTTCTCATTTCGTTTTATAATCGGTTAGATTCTTTGTACTACTAATGTCTAGCTAATACTATTGACCTTTGCAAAAACAACTGATACTAATAATAACAACTAACAATAATATACTTTCTTTCTTTCTTCAAAAACAATAATATGCTTTTAATAATAATCTCCAGTTAAAATTTTAACTTACTGATAAAATTAAAAGAATTTATCACTTAGATTTAGAGATGTTGATGGTTTAGTAGCAATAAAAAACAACCAAAGTTCACAGCTGAAAAACAAAGAAACAGAGGCTTACCTTACCTATACATATACATATACATACACATTCCATATTCCTGTACAACGATCATTCTCACACGCAATTCATCATCCAGTCAACACCATATTGAATTCAATTCCACATTTAGAACAAAACCCATATCTTAGATTCTCCTAATTCCCAGAATCACCATCCCAAAATCCCCAAATTCAAACAACCCCTAATTTAAAATTTAGCTTATGCTTCATAAAAATAGTATCTTTCCTCCTTTAGCTTGATTCATTGACCCCAAATAGCAAAACCCCCAAAGTAATTTTAACTATGGGGAAGTCTTTGGGGTTTAGTTTTGGATTGGGGTTTTTAATTATGTGTTTGATTGTGACTAATTGTGTGGGTAGATTTGTGGTGGAGAAGAACAGTTTGAGGGTTACGTCGCCGGATAAAGTTAGGGGTACTTATGATACTGCAATTGGGAATTTTGGGATACCTAAGTATGGTGGAAGTATGGCTGGTGCTGTTTTGTACCCTAAAGAGAATAATAAGGGGTGTAAGGAGTTTTCGGATTTCGGCATTTCATTTAAGTCGAAGCCCGGTGCTTTGCCTGCATTCGTGTTGCTTGATCGTGGAGGTGATTGTTTTTGTCTTTGATTTGATTCTTTGTGGAATGGGGTTATCTTTGATTTAAGTGTATTGTCTGTTGTGATTGTTTTTATTGAGTTTTGGATCGAATTGTTTGGTTTTGAGCTCATTTTAGTCGTCCTGAGATTATTATTTAGCCATCCTCAGCTGGGGTTTTTTGTTCTTTTGTGATTTTGATTGTTGTTCTGATGTTTTGAGCTTATGTTTAAGTTCTGGGTAGATATGGAACATGCTTAGTTTTTACGTAATAGTGGTATTTGGATGCTGATTTCATCGGATGGGTCAACCTTGTGTTTTTGTTGGGAGTTTGCAGCTGAACTCACTCCGGAATTCAATAGACTTTCTCATTTTTATGTGGTTCCTGGACTGGCGTTTGGTGACAAGCATTTGTTGAATGGTTTCGGAGTTATTTCAATTTTTAATGGTCAAGGAGTGGTGTTTGGTTACATGAGTTTTGTTTAGCTCCACTGGGGAAGTCATAGTTTTTCTTTTACGATTCAACAAACTTTCTGTGGTTTTGATTGTAGTTGATGGATACGTTATTCTTTAACTTTGATCTATCTAATCGTAGCTCGGGTTCACCTTTAATATCTTGAGGCACTAAGTAGTATCCTTTTAAGTTGTTTTAAGTTCCTTACACTTGGCTTGTGAAATATTTAAGCATCATCCATACAATAGGGAATCTTTATTATTGCAATTTTTATCCGCCTTCCTTTGCTTTTTGTAAGCTTACGACTGTTCTGTTTCTTATCGATGCCGCAATTCTTACCATCAGTTTTCGACCTTCCTTTACTCTATACAGTCCGATTTCTGTTGCCCATGTTTGTAGCGTGTGTTATATTGAATCAAACCAAATCTGGATTGAGTGGATTTCTCTTTTTCTTCATCCCCATAATCCTTGGCAATGTTGGCATGATGAAGTTTCCATTGAGTTGTAATTGCAGTTCTGCCGCTAATGAGTTACCTTTTGGTCCTTTCAGACTGCTTCTTTGCTTTGAAGGTTTGGAATGCGCAGAAGGCAGGAGCTTCGGCTGTACTTGTTGCAGACGACATTGAAGAGCCATTGATAACAATGGATACACCTGAAGAGGAAAGTTCATCAGCAAAGTATTTAGTGAACATAACAATACCATCTGCACTTATTGAGAAAAGCTTCGGCGAGATATTGAAAAAAGCAATAAACAGTGGGGAAATGGTGAACGTGAATCTTGATTGGAGAGAAGCGGTTCCACACCCTGATGATCGTGTAGAATACGAACTGTGGACAAACAGCAATGATGAGTGTGGTGTTAAATGTGAAATGCTGATGGATTTTGTGAAGCAGTTTAGGGGTCCGGCACAAATACTCGAGAAAGGTGGTTATACCCAGTTCAGACCCCACTACATAACGTGGTACTGTCCTCAGGCATTTACATTGAGCAAGCAGTGCAAGTCACAGTGCATAAATCACGGAAGATATTGTGCACCTGATCCCGAACAGGATTTTAGTCAAGGTTATGAGGGCAAGGATGTTGTTCTCGAAAATCTAAGGCAACTTTGTGTTTTTAAAGTTGCAAATGAGAGCAACAAACCTTGGGTGTGGTGGGACTATGTAACTGATTTTCAGATCAGATGTCCCATGAAGGACAAAAAGTACAACAAGGAATGTGCTGATGGTGTTATCGGATCCCTTGGTAAGCAATTCATTGTCGTAGCTTCTTATTTTGATGATACCTTCATGAAATTTGGAAAAATATAAAGTACTAGTGCTCTTATTTTATGGTTTCTTACTGCTGGTATTCTGCACAGGGCTTGATATTAAGAAGGTTGATAAATGTATGGGCGATGCTAATGCTGATTCTGATAATCAAGTATTGAAAGAAGAGCAAGATGCCCAGGTAATTTTGTCTACTATGTAGTGCTGCTGCTGCTAAAGTTTTTACCATTTTCGAAATTTCAGATATTAGTTCAACTAGGCATAACTCCTTGACAAATACATTAATTCAGGTTGGGAAAGGATCACGGGGTGATGTAACCATATTGCCTACTCTTGTTGTCAACAATCGACAGTATAGAGGTTTTTTACCGTTTGCTTCTCTTTACTGAATGGAGATTTTTTTTTTGTTTTTTACCTAAATTATCTTTAATTAAACCAAATTCATGTGCTTGCAGGAAAGTTGGCGAAAGGTGCTGTTCTGAAAGCCATATGTGCTGGTTTCCAGGAAACAACTGAACCAAGTGTTTGTTTGAGCGGTGGTAAGTTTTCTCCTGATATTTTGGTGGGGATTAGGAAGTGACTTTAAGCTATGATTTTGTTTTGATCATGAAAGACTTGCTATATTGTACAAATTGGATTTCTTTTTAGAATGTGGGAACTCATTTGCTAGGTTGTGATGTGTTTTCAGAAGTAGATAAATGTGAAGCACATGGTTATTAGATTAGTATTTTCTAGATCATCTTCTACAAGCTTTCAAAATGAAAAATTCTCATTTTTGCCTCTGTTATTATGTGACTTGTACGTATCTTTTTAATGAATATATAAAATAAATGAAAGACACATCCTTCTAATTTTAAGAATTTATAGATATACCCTTTTGTTTTTATTATTTACACATTTTCCCGGATTTCCAGTTTGTATATTTTTTTGTAAGTATTGTTTCTCTGTGTCTGTTTCCATGTGACATAGAAGGCTTAAGGTGATAGGAACTCTATTTCAAGAGGGGTTGTTCTTGTAAAATATAAGTATATAAGGGTGAGAGATCATATGTATCATTACTCTCGTGGACCATTGATTACTAGCAGTTTAGACCAATTTGTTCTCCATGATTTGTGATTTTTGATTCGGCAATCTTTCTGAATCAGATGTTGAGACTAACGAGTGCTTGGACAATAATGGTGGTTGCTGGCAAGATAAGATAGCCAACATTACAGCTTGCAAGGTGTGACTTAAAACTTGCTGCCTTGCTGCCATCTCTGTCTCTTTATGGAATGAGAATCCACATGTATGTGGGTACTGAGTTCTGTATTTACTTTGTACCTAACATATTACGATGCCAATTTATTCAGGACACATTCCGTGGAAGAGTATGTGAGTGTCCCGTTGTTGATGGTGTGCAGTTCAAAGGAGATGGTTACAATCATTGTGAAGGTAAGTTTGATGTTTCTTGTCTTCTCAGCTCAAGTTTGTGAATTTACTGTTGAAGTTTTGTATGTTTATTTGAAACTTTTAGTGGCGAGTATGGATCTTAGTGGCAAAGTACTTGATTGTTGACTTTTTGTTCCAGTACTAACTAAAAAAGAACAGAAAAAAGAAGAAACTCTATTATGTTTTTCATACTAATTATTTTCAGAAATACAAAATGCACCATATGTACGTTTGGAACAGATCAGTAATTCAATATATTTCTGTAATCTTTTTCTGTATGTTTGGTTTTGACTTTAGACTTTCTGAAAATTTTCTTTTGGTGCTGGTTGTGGGTGATTTGTGATACACAGTATGAATTTTCCAAAAGCATTGCACATTTACTAAATGGCAAAGGTTGTTACTCATAGTTTATGAAATTACGACAAACAAGAACTTATTTGTGTTGTGCCTCTTCAACTCTTTTAAATTCATTTTCACTCAATAAAAGGCTCTTGGTGAGAAAAGTTGGATTACTTGTTTACTATAGTGTATAACATGTCTATTTGCATGCAATCTCCTTATTTATTTCACGTTTTTGCTTCTTCAGCTTGTTAGGAGAACAAAATCAGTGGTTTATGTGGTAATCTTAGGACTAGAAATTGCACTTGGGTTTCGCTGCAAGAATTGTCAATCTTGCTGTCATGTTTCTGTTGGACAAAAGTTTCATGGATGCAAAATGTAGTGAATGTTTAGGAACTTGCACAGATGAAAAGTATTACTATTAGAGGCACACTATTAGGGAAGGAATCTGATCTCAGTATTGGCAGACTTTACCAAGTCTGAAATTAGCATTTTTTGAACTACAACTATGAATCCTGCCTTGCCAAACTTGTTCGAAATATCGAACTGTAAGGAATTGCGTTTTCATGTTTGCAGCTCTGATATTATGGATTTCATCTATCAACTTTCAGTAGCTCATTCATTTTACAAATTGTATCTCTAGTATTTTTCGAGTTTGAACATCATATACTGGTGTTCCATGGTGATTCATTTTTTTGTTGTTGCAGTGAGTGGACCTGGCAAGTGTAAGATAAACAATGGAGGCTGTTGGCATGAATCCCGAGATGGACATGCTTTCTCTGCTTGTTCGGTCAGTGATGTTTCAAAGTCTTCAAATTCTTTTTCGCCTGCACATAGTCATCAAAATCTAATTATTTGTTATTGCAGGATATTGGTGACGGTAAATGCCAATGCCCTCCAGGTTTTAAAGGTGATGGTGTGAAAAGTTGTATAGGTAAGGGTTTCTTTAATTGTCATTCTTACACTACTGCTTCCAAAAAATATTACAATATTTGTTGTCAACGAATGGTGGACCTAAAGCTTAAGGCTTGATAGAATGACAGGTCTCTGGCTTTATGTTATGCAAGAAATTTGAAATGTTATCTGATATTTCAACAGTCATGTGATAACTGCTTTATGCTTGTCTGCTTTCTTGAACTTTTTTTGTCCCTCTGATAGTCTATTTCACTTCACGGTTAGTATCCCTTTTCACCCACGTCTAGTTTCTTGAGAGATTTTAGTATACTCCTGGAGCACTATGACGTGGTACTCCTAACCAATAAGTGGTTGACATATGTTACATCAACCAATAAGATTTTGACAACGTGTAATTAATTAAAAATTTATTTTTAGTTAATAATTTATATAAAATTCTAGACCTTAAAATGAAAATCCTAGACCCTAAATCATCGACCCCTAGATACTAACATATGTAACGTGTCATCGAATTATTAGTCCGGAGTACCACGATAACTTCAGGAGTATTTTAAAATTTCTCCTAGTTTCTGATTGAAATGCACTGATGTCATTGAAGTTCCAGGCTTATTTTACGAAGGTTTACTAAATTTCATTTTATTTTTGTGAAAGGACTGAACTTCACATTGATTTCAATCAAGTCCTTCTGGACAAGCTGTGTACAAAAACTCATTGGAATATTGACATGGCACGGGAGACAGTTGACTATTTATTAACTAAGCGTCATGTTGGACTTGTGTGAACGTCAACATTCCGGGGAGTTCTACACACAAACTGGCCATAATGAATTTATTGAAATAAAATCTGAAGTTCAATGATTTTATTGAAAAAAAGAGTCTAGTGACCTTTTTGAAATAAACCCAAACTTCAGTGATTGCCGGGAATCTTTACCCTCTAATTTTTGGCTGTCTATAGTGCCCTTATTGATTTGTGGATCCAGATTCAGATTCAAATCAAGAGTTTAAAATTCTCAATTTTTTATATCACAAGTTAAACAATAATATCGAACATTAAGATTCAGTGCAGTTTCTCAAATTAATTAAAATGATAAATATTCTTGTCCAATGGTAGAAATACATCAAAATATCAATTTTCAAGTGCCAATATATACAGTATTTAAAGCATTATAATGGAATTGGATTGCTGAAATACGAAAAATCAATTATTTCTTGGACAATTAGGAAGCTTGAACTTTTTCTCTTTTTTTTTTTTTTAAACGAACTTTTCTAATTTGTTATACACCTATTTTTGTTTGGCAAAAAACACTATTTGGCCACTGACCTATCCAAAATTTGTATATTTGGCCACTGACGTTTTATTTAGTCACATTTAGCCACTGAACCTTTTGTAATTTGGTAACTCTCACCCTTATTATGTTTATTGACATTCCTACATTTGTATTATTTAGCAAATTTTGGTTTTATTTTCAATTATTTGAAATAGAGTAATTTTAATTTTGATCCAAAAAGAGTGAAATTTCCCTAAATTGATAGATCAAAGGTCAAATATGAACAAATTACAAAAGGTCAGTGGCCAAATATGAACAAATTACAAAAGGTCAGTGGCCAAATGTGACTAAATAAAACGTTCAGTGACCAAATGCACAAATTTTGGGTAGGTGAGTGGCTAAATAGTTGCCTTTTTGATTTTGCCAAGTTCATATTATTTTTGGTATCTTTTTATTTTGGGGTGTCTTATCGTTTCATAAACGTGTTGTCTGATCTATATATTCTACGTAATTATATATGATATAAATGACAAATCATAATCGTCAAACATGTTGTCTGTAAATCGTGTTGTCGTGTAAAAAATTAACAAATCTATCTTACTTTCCTTGCAGATGTTGATGAATGCAAAGACAAGAAAGCTTGTCAATGCCCTGACTGTAAGTGCAAAAACACATGGGGTAGCTATGATTGCACGTGCAGTGGAGATCTTCTGTACATCAGAGACCATGATACCTGCATAAGTGAGAAATAAAGGCTCCTAATTACGCTCTATAGAGACTTAAAATTCTATGCTTGTTTTAATTACACCTTTTGATCGGCAGGTAAGAGAGGCACTGAGGTAAGATCAGCATGGGCTGCGTTTTGGGTCATTTTGGTAGGCTTGGGAATGGCTGCTGGTGGAGGATATCTTGTCTACAAATATAGATTACGGGTAAGCCTTTTGCCGGAAATTTATTCCTTTTTTTGTTTGTATGTTTTCGTGGTTCACAAAGGAGAGAGATGGCTTATTCAAGGCAATATTAAAAAATATTGTGGCAGGTGTACAAGTATATAAGATTTTTGACTCTGAAAGTTAAAATGTTGACATCAATTTTGACATAGCTGATAAGTAGATGAAAGGTCAATTTGGCATTTTAACTTATTTTAGATTATCAATTTGCCCCAAACTTACAGTTATCAAGTCCACAACTTGGCATTTTAGGTCAAATAGCCCTGAAGTGACTTGTGTTGGTGGTTATGGTTCCTGGTTTTTTTTTTTATCATGAATCAATTAATGATGCTGACATGAAATTTTGGACTATTTGTCAAAAAAATGCCAAGTTAAAGCATTAACTTGATAGTCAAAGTTCATATTTTGGGAGCAATGCTAACCCCAATTGGAAGTAAATTGACCGTTTATCTTCGGGTAAATGTTAGACAGGAAAAAAAAACAATAACAAAGCCTTAGTCCCCAAATGATTTGGGGTAGGCTAACATGAACCATCGTAATGAACCGTGATCGTGTCAAAGTGCTTGAATGCAAACTTTTATATCTGTCACGGGTTTGGGTACCTGCCCCGGACTGCCCATCGTGCATCTAATATGCCTGATTTTGACATAAGAATCATTAGGCTTGGCCTGGCCCAGCCCCACCTATTCTCAACCAGGTTTTAGATTCATGAAAATAGGATTGACTGAGTCGTCTTATTAGTTTTAGTTATTAAATATTATGTGTATAGTCTAAAAGACTTACTCCTGCTGCGCTTTCTGGGACACTGGTTTTATGCATTCATTAATTTGTCTTGTGTGCTGTTGGATTACGGACCGCATCTGATCAACTTATCTCCGTTGCCACTGCAGTCTTACATGGATTCTGAGATCAGGGCAATCATGGCGCAATACATGCCACTGGATAGTCAAGCAGAAATTCCGAACCACAACGACGAACGCGCATAAAAACTACGACAACGACAAAGTCGCTCACTCCACTATCGACCTTTCGAGGATTTCGAGTGATGCCATTGGTGATGTTGTTCCTTCCATCCCATACTGTTATCAAGTTGAGAATTTTGAACCGAAAGTTCATCTGTATTGTACATGGATAAGAAAACCATAAAAGAAGCGCATAGTAACTAGAAATTTGTCATGTTTAGTGGGAAAATATAACATGTTTAACAGTTGAAGTAGGTATGAGAAATGTGGCAGATAGAAAAGGGATCTGGCTGTTGTATTGTCTTTAAATTTTTCTTCCCTTAAATCTATCTGACCACTTCATTTATAGTATGGTGATGATTCTGTAATTCATTATTGCTTTCTCACTACAGGATTTAATTGAATGTTGGTTTTTGTTGTACCTTATACTCCGATTTTAATTATAGCTGCAGTTTGGAACTGTAGTCTAGACTTGTTCACGAGCCGAACTAGGTATAACTGCAGTGTAGCTCGTAGTACTATATCCACACGGGCTCGTGTTTAACTAATTTGTGATTCTAGTCCAACTAGTATTACTATACCCAAACAAATTTAACATGCTGTTTTGATTACAAAGAATAAAAGTACAACGAATGAAAGGTGACCTTCAGTGGACTGAATGGATAAAAAATGGCCTATTAGCAAGACTATTGCTACCTTGCAGTTTCCAGTTACACTTCCATAAGGTTCTGATGATTTTATTTACCAGATATATGGTTTCAGAATATTGATAATCATCTTTAAGAAGGTACGCTTGATTTCGCTGAAGCTGTTTTCTGTTCTGGTATATATAGGCCGACTTTCCCTCCAAAGTGTCTATCAACAGTTTTCCGGAACACTTTATATCGAATTTTAAGAGTAAACAATAAAAAAGAATAAGTTCATGACACTAAAATTGGGTGATTTTATTAAATGTTTACGATATCAGAAAGGATTGCGGGGATGAATCTGACTGTTATGTCGCAGATTTCATGTCTATCATATAAAAAAAGAACTACACAGACAACAGAACAATCTGCTCAAATTATTTTCACTCTATCAAACCGATAACATGAATGATTAAGAACCTTCCTATGATTATTCTTCCTCTTTCATTTTTTCTAGAAGAGGATCTCCGTAAAATGAAATTTCTTTTATGTATCATATTTATATTATATTAACAAAAATAGAAACACATCACATATTCTTCGATTTTTGACAGTTATGATAATGTTGCAGTAAGCTTCAAATCAAGACCAATATCCATGCCATAAGCTATTGGAGCATACATCCACATATCATCTGAACTTAGCAGCTGTAAAACACAAAAACTTATATGATCAGACGGCGAAATTCTCATTAAAAATATACATTATTATTGATGTAATTTGTTTGGAACTGTTCAATGAATTATTGAGCTTACCTTGATTTGGAGTTGCAGAAACTTTACATAGTGAACTGCTTCTTCAAGCATTGTACTAATATCAACCTGAAACCGTGTATCAATATCGTTAACTTGTCGTATTGGTGGGCAGATTCGACTAATCAATTGGTGTGTCAAACACTCTTAAAGGGTGTGATTTGGATGGAGCGAAAGAAGAGAATGAAACGGTTTTTGCTATTCAATATAACAGCAAGAAATCGAACTCGAGAACTGAAACAATTACCTTAGTTCCGTTTGGGACCAGTGTCTGCAGAACTCTTAGCCTCTCATTTATTCTTTCTCTTCTTTTCTGCAACATCACAAATAAAGATTCATCAATTTTGGCTACATTAAGATCATAATATAGCATTAAATGGTAGATATAGCTTAAATAATTACCCTTGCATAGAGGCTCTGAGGATCGGTTGCCGCTCCTCTACTAGCTCTTGCTTTGCCATTTAAATTGAGGGATGCATTTGAATCATCCTCTGAGCAGCAGCTGCTCGTAGCCACCCCGTTAACCCCCACATTATTGTGTTCTTCATCATTGTTGCTACTGCTCGGAGTAACCTTCTGGCTTTTCTTTGATCTCACATTCCTCTTCGCCTTTTCAACCTACATTGTCCAAATAAACACTGGTCATATTAACTGTGGAATCAGAACAACATACTTTATATTGAACATATTGAATATGTTGAAAAATTATATAATTTTTTGAAACTAAGCATCAAATATTAATATTCCGTTGCAGATTCGGTACTATGCCAACAGAGCATACTGCTGACGGAGTTTCACATTTAGCTGAAATTTCCAACGGATTTTTAAACTAGACCGAAATATACATTTACCGACTGAATGTTCGTCGGTAAGTATAATTTCTTTTCTACTTCCGCCTGTAATGCATAGCATTACAACATTTGGTAAAAGCATATATAATAACATCATACACTAGCATCTCTTACTCACATTGTCCCCGCTACGTGATCTTTTCTTCGGAACCTCAGACCGAGTATTATTGCTTTTATCTTTTGTCAATATCTGATCATGTTTGCTCTCGGTTGACTGATAATAGTGTTTATCAGGCCCACCAGATTCCGCCTTGTTTTCTCCACCATAGTCTTCCACATTTCCATTTTCAACATTTTCCTCATTCGGACACTCGACCAGATATGATCCCGTGTTTGTAGGATCATCCATATAAAAATCGACAGCTGACATTATTGATATATTGTTGCTAAGCAAACCCGGATTAGAATGATCACTCAAGTAGTAACTTTCTTGGCTTGAGCTAGGAAAAAGAAAACAGCTTCCACCACTAGCATTGTACACATTATTAGTACTATAATTTTTCGATGAAGATGATGATGAAACCCCGAAACCGGAGCTCGAATCGAAGCAATTTCCGAGCAGTTGTGCCATGAAATCTGCCTCTTCATCGGTGAACATTCCGCTTAGACAACTCCATTCTCCTTCCATAGTTGCAGCAATAGGCTCCATAATTAAGTAAAGAAAAAGAGTGATTAATTATGCTAATCACAAGTTAATTATTATTATGAGTTAGTAGAAGCTTTTTGATACTTGAGAAGAAAATAAGATGAAGGGTGGTATTTATACGGATTAAGAAAGAATAATTTGACAAATCTAATTTGGGTTAACAATATCTGAATAAATTATTAGCAATTATTAGTACGTGAAAAGGTCTAGTTAATTTGGACAATTCCGTAATGGGGCCAAGTACAACTCATCCATGGACTTAGATATGATTTGCACAAATTATTATGGAGTTAAAATTATTTAATTGATAAACAAAGGGTTTAACAAACTTGAAAATGGTTATCTTTTGCCCTTATTTATTATTATCTTGCCATTCTAACGTTTTAATACAGAACTTGGAAATGTTTACTATAATCTAAGGGGAGAATTAACGGAAAAGAATTTGTGCTTCTGCGTTACATAAAAGGTCAGTTTGACAGTAATGTGCTAAAAAGCAGCACATTCGAGGGAAAGTATTTGATAAATATATGATAAAAATTCTAAATGTTAAGAAATAAAAGTAAAAAATGTATACATTTTAGGTTATATAGGAGTCGGTTTTGGGTTTTGGTTCTTCAAGAGTGTAATCTAGTTAAGATGTCCATGCTCCTCTTCTCTTGATCGCTACCCGACTTTTCATTAAAAAAAGAGTGTTGTGGAGATATTTTTGTCCATAAATATGTGATATCGGCTTTCTAAAAAGTTGTGAAAAATGCGTTTCCTAAAATATGTAATATCAGCTTCTTTGCAATTCTGCTTCATTCTTTATGACCGAATTGAATTGAACTGAATGAAACTGAATTGAAGTAAATTTGTTGAACTGTATTGGCTAAATTGACTGCATTTGCCTGAATGAAGAAAGAATCTGAACTGACTGAATTTAGCTAAATTGAACTTACTAAATTTTACTGAAATTAAGAAAAAAGAACAATAAGTCCATTGTGCACTTTATTAATTATCACTATATAATAAAATATATATATCACATTTCCTATTTGTAAGTACAAGATTGTTTTACAAAATGGGTTGGTTACTCTCATAGACTTTAAATTTGTACTCATTAATTTCAATGGCGCTTATACAACTAATTGCCAAACAGCTAATATTAAAACCAAATAACACCCATAAAATTGAACCTAACCAGAAATACTATCGACAATGGTCATTTTTTATAAAAACAAAAAAAATGAAGATTCTAGGCATCATATACTTTTTAAAAAAATCTCGCAATTACACTTACAATTAAACAGAAATTTCATTGATAGTTTGTAATGGATTTTACAAATTGTCTGTTAATAAAAATTAAATTTTGACGAAGCGTGACTCAAACCTCAAATATTTCAACTAAAAGATGGAGTACTTTACTATTTAGATTTTGTTGGTTCAGTTAACATATCTCATAAATTAAGATCAAAACTGAGCTTAATAGACCGAATAACTCAACATAACTAGAAAAAGTTTAGCTGGTTTCAATTGGTTATTTTGATCCAGTTTGGTTCTTGAACACCCTAAACCAAAGCTTATTGATTAATATATTACATCTGTGATCTACGTAAACTAGACAAATAAAAATAATAATATTTGATTGCATTACATCATTCTATCGAATATAATCTTAGTTTAGTTTAAGGGATCGAAACTCATCATGACTAACTAATATGGATCAGAAGAAGAGTTGAAGAGAATCACACCTGGAACTTGAGACGTGGCCTTTTTTCGTTTAATATCACATTAATTAATGCTTTATATAAATATACCTTAAGAGACTTCCATCTTCCAATTTTAATTTTTACATTGAACCATCTCAAGAGAATACTATTATGAACTGTTGAAATTAATAGATAAGCATTATTGAAAACTAATGCTCTGTTCTTTAATTATGACTACAAATTATTGAACTAAACTTAAAATTACCGAAATTCACAAATTGAATTGAAGTGTATTTATTGAAGTAAAATTACTGATAGTTATTAAATTGAGCTGAACTGAATTACTAATAACTATTGATAAGTCATAATTAAAGAACATGACCTAAATTTTTAGTAAAAGCTTAATTTCTATGATTTTGGATTTTCTAAATTGAAAATTGAGGAGTTAATCAATTCAAGAAAAGGCAATTTTCTAAAATAACCATCGTATTTATCAACATTGTCGAAATGTTTTATGTTTATTTTTTTTGATAAAAGAAGGGCTGTGTTTAATTTCATTACTCAAAATGCGAAAATTTTAATAACGGTGTTGAATAAAGTGACGTGACAAGAGATATTTTTATCTTCATTCATTGGTAAATTTCTAAACAAATCTTATTTGAAAAGTGTTAAAGTGGAAATTGAGCTTTTTATATTATATATAAAAAAATTAAGATTAAAACACCCCTTACAATATCATCCAATTTAACATTGTTTACCATATATATAATGAAGCTAAACATAACTCTTTTTTTTCTTTTCCAAAAAATTAAAGATAAATACTATTTAGATAAAAATGGTAAATACAATGATTGTTTTAAGAATTTACCCTTAAAAATGGGACTTAAAAATATTGTTCGTTTACAAGAATTAATTAGGGTACAACAAATGTAATTATGAACTAATATGGTGTTACTTACATTATATCTCTTTCACCTTAAACAAAATAGCCATTGACCTACATTTTTCTTGGCAAGGGAAAAGTTTAGCTAAATCAGGTTTAATTCACTCGCAGGATTAGCAACCCACAAACCTCGATTAAGGTTTATAATGGTATTTACAAATCATTTACCAATAAGAGCTAAATTTTGATAAAATATAAACTCGAATCTCAAATCTTTCAAGTAGAAGATTTAATATCTTACCATTTAGACTAATTCTTATTGACTATTAACCAACATCAACTATGCGGTTGATCACATGGAAACGTTGACAAATGCTACATTTTTCATCATGATGTTTCATAAATTGTATAAGGTTATCAACGTAGTGTAAACGGTAGGTGTTACTCAAGCGGTTGACGGATATTTAAATTAATCATTACAAGTTGAATTTTGATTGTTTGTCGAATGTAAATGGTCAAAATGGTCCTAATCAAATACTCAATTTCAAAAGCTTAAACAATCAAACACCATTCGGTTACAATAGTAGTATACTAAAATGATAATCCCACAAAAAGTGTGAATAACATTATCGTCAACTTTTATTTTCACTAGTTAATATCAATAAGCTAATCAAACTAAAAAAGTAACTCAATAGTTAAAATCAAAAAGTAATTTTTATTATCACCATAATCTCTAACACACTTCGTGTAAAACATAAATCTATCTTTAATACTAATTAAGTCATTTAAGTTAAGTTTTAAATTGGAATTAATTTAAAGCGTATCCATTTAGTTTAGAAAATAAATATGAAGATTATGATGACATCAAAATAGCATATGGAGGACGGCCAGGGATCGTGGAGAGATGAGACAAATAATAAGTTTGACATTTTGTACATAAATAGAACACCAATACACCATTTGTTTATTGGATTCTCTTGTCTCCTCCTCGCCTCTTCATATCCTACGAAGTGTTTCTTCAACTTAGAATCTATATTGTGTTTTCTATGTGTTTCTTAATCCGACAGTTTTATCAATTTGGATCTCAACCAAAAAAAATTAAAAGCGATAAAGTTACATCCTAATCCAATAACAAGACACAAATACAATACAAATTTTAATATTAGTGTCGAGTTTAATATATAGTGTGTCATTTTTAGGTAAATCCGAAATGATACGCTAATTTTTGAATCATATACAGGTCAACCTAAAATTGACACGAAACTTAGAATTAGATTTACCAAATTTGACACGATACTAATACGAAAGATTGCCACGGCTACAAAAAAAAGGGGAGTTAACTACAATTCTCTCTATGATGACGTGTCAACAACGTTGATTTTGATAACATATCATATTTGATCATTGACTTCACTCATAATAAAATATTCACTTTTACCATAATATGTTACTAGATGATGTAACATATTAACTAAATTACGTGTTAAATCACAATGTAAATTTCAATCACAAAGAACTTGTTCTTTTTGACATATTTTGAGCAAAAGTTAGTTCAATGATCAATTTACTAAATTCAGCAAAATTTCTTGAATATTCAATCAAATTTATTCAGTTGGGTTCAACTGTAAAGAATAGTGACTAAACAAAACCTTAACAACAATTATTTCATTAAAACCTACAAGTTAAGGACCAATTGATATTGCATCTTTGCCAAGTGTCAGTTTATCACTTGTTTTTTCTTGTTAATTAATTTTACCTATATATAATGGACACTTTGTTGGACATGAATTTTTATATGATGAAATGGTAACACTCTGGATGAGATAAACTTGTTTAATAAACAGATCTATGATCCATTGAATCCCACTTTTGCCAACTTCATAATTCTATTCCAAAAATCTCTCTCCTTTAGTGATTCCCGCTATATACTATGGCTACCTCGAGTCAGGTTCTAATGAGACAATTAGCCTTATAGTGAGACAACCGTAGTAGCTGGTGATATTTTTGTAATTATAACGCGGGTGACTATTTTGTCAATAAAGATGTGTAGAAAAAAACGAAAATTGCATCGTTTTAAATAAACAGGAAAAAGAACAAACATACATCCCTGTAAAACTAAAATATCGTCCTTCTTCCTCAGCTAAAATTCATCTTCTGCTTCATCGATCTAACAATCATCAGCTCCAGAACCTAATTTTTTCTGGTTAATTAAATTTTCTGTGCTCAAGCAAATGTTCGTCTCTAAGAGGTAAAATTTTCATTGATTTTCTAATTTTCTGAGTTTAATTTGGTCAATTTTCTCAGCTTAAATTGATTGATTCTCTCTATACTGTATTAATTTTTCCGTTGTTTTTTTCTGTGATTTAGTTGATGGAACTTTTACATTTAATTGATTTATTATCATTGTATTTTTGTTACAAAACTAGAAAAAAGATGGAATCACAAAATCACTCTGATGTTACATCATCTCTAGGTATTTTAAATTGTAATTTGCTTCTCTGCATTTATTATCATTGTATTTTTGTTCCAATGGAACCTCTATCATTCCTACAGAAAAGTTCCGTTGTTTCAAAAGAAGTGTATGTTGTTCCAATAGATGTATTTGTTGTTCCAAAAGAACACATCTATTGTACCATTAGAAAAACTTACATTTTTTTAATTTCAGTATTATTTCTTTTCTGTTGCAACATAATTCTTATGTTATAAACTGAAATTGTTCAAAGAAATCAATTTGCTTACTTTTATGCAGTTTTAATTTCATTGGATGAACAAATTAATTGTTATTCTATTGCAATTGTTAATGTTATTCTAGAAAGAATACCTATTTTTCACTCCAAATGGAACAAAAGAATGACGTCCTAATTGTTCAAATGACTTGAAACCTGCAGTAGGAATGAAATTGGCAGTGTAGATATTGATATTCAATTTTACAAGTCATATGCAAATGCTGCTCAATTTTGTACTAGAAAAAAAAGGATATTATAAAAGAACGGTTTTTCAAATGTAATAAAGCTGGTTACAAGACAACCAATCAGAAAACATACAATGGAAAACAATGCCTAAAGAGGCCATTAACTCGAGTTGGATGTAGTACCAAAATGATTATAAAGCTTGGAAGTGATGGAAAATATAAAGTTACACAGTTTAAAGAAGAACATAATCATGAACTTTACACACCAATCCGTCTACAATATCAAAAAGAGGGGAGGAATAAGGGCATCCTACTAAAAAGATGGTATTTGATATTTTGACGATGACTGTTGGACGTGTGAGAACTTTTAGACAAGCAAATGAATTATATGGGGGATATGAAAATATTAGTACATCTAAAGTTGATTTCAAGAACCTTCGAAGAGACTTGAAAGCCTATATTTATGGATCACATGCACAGATTTTTATGGACAACTTCAAGGCGTGAACGTATCTAGTGGATTCTTTTTTTTTAATATGAAGTAGATGAGGATGGCCGTCTGTATAGAGCTTTATGGGCAGATGCAATGTTCAGAAGAAACTATGCCTTTTACAGTGATATGATCTCATTTGACACCACATACTCAACGAACAAGTAACATATTAATATCCTCCAAAGAAACATATTATTGTTAAGTTTATATTCAGTTGTTACGACAAAAACCTATGAAGTTCTTAACAGAAACATCTATTGCTCCAACAAAAACAATTGTTGTTCCAAAACAATACTTCTATTGTTCCAACCGAAACTACTATTGTTCCACTAGAAATCACATTCCACTAGAAATTTGTGTTGTCCCAAATGTATAACATGATATTCAGGCCATTTACTGGCATTGACAATCACAAAAGTTGTGTTACATTTGCATCTTGTTTACTGTCTAATGAGATGTACATATGTCACTCGAATGCATATTTAAAACATTTATAAAAGCCATGCAAAATAATGAGCCAAATTGCCACATCACAAACCAAGATCCACAAATGATGGTTGCAATAAAGAATGTTTTTGATAAGACATAGCATAGGCTTTGCATGTGGCATATTATGAAGAAGATGCGTGAAAAAATGGGTAATGTAATAGATTCTTGTGCTATTCCAACCAACCTATGATGTTGTTTTAACAATATACTTCTTTTATTTCATCAAAATTCTAACATTTGTTCATCTGTTGAAAATTAACAGGATATGAAATACCAACATAATCAGAATTTTTCCAAAAGATTAATGAAGTTGTCGAAATTTAAACATAGTATATTGTTAAGTATTAACCTTATGAGATGAAAGATTGTTATAACTTATAAGCAGACTTAATCCCTGTACTTTTCAGCTTATTTTCAGCAAAAATTAAGTTCAAATTTACTCATTTTAGTCAAATCAGTTCAACCAAATTCGGTAAAATTACCTAGTTATTCAGTCAAATTCAACAAATTCAGCTCAATTTAGTTTTGATTAGAGCCGGCTTCAGGGGGAGGCAGCACAGGCGGTCGCCTAGGGCCTCCTACTTAGAGAGGCCTCCAATTTCGGTTCTAAGGCCTTTACCATATTTTTTAATCTTAATGCAAAAAAATATTAATTCCTAATGAGTTTAATAGAATTCATATCTAGAAAATAATAATATAGTAATCTAAAACAGAGGAGAAATCGACAATGATATTACATAACTTTTTTATTCAGTTACATCATTTCAACAATAATGAACAACATATAGACTTCAAATTTCATATCATAACTACAAGGGTAAGGGAAAAAAACATTGTTTGCTTCATTTGCATACAATTCCACAATTTAATAAAAAAGAAATTTCTTTGAGTAGTTTGCACTTAAACGATTTGTGTCCACTTTTTTATCAACAAATATTTGTAGTTTAGTTAACTTGTAAATTAGACCTCAAATATGATATTATTTGAAAATTCGGACATTTTAATGTCTCCCAAAATCATTATCTTTAAGAAATATTCACGATATTTTGATAAAATGTTTAAGTTTTCAAACTGCAAACCATGAATCCATATTTGCATTTTTTGAACCACATGCATATTTGTAAAATTGTCAAATCACATTATATTCTTTTTGTATTTACTTTAACATGTGCTTTCTATGGTTATTTTGAAGTAATCACTATTTTGTTTTTATCACCATTGGATCACATCTCACACCACTAATTCAATTGTGCTAATAAGCAAAGTAATGGTTATTTTATTTTTTACAAAGTAACGATAGAAAAACCCTACTTTAACAATATTATAGTTAATATATATTTCGTCCTCTTTAAATTGTCCTAAAATTTTAATCTTTATTTCCCTAGTACGAGGCCTAACTTTTAAAACTTTGGAGATGACTCTAAAGTTCAGTTTAATTCAATTTTACTATAAGAGACGGTGCCTTAATATTTACTCCAAAATATTAGTATACATAGTAAACCCTAATTAAATCCTGTTGCATGAGCTTTGTTTATGATAAATTAAGCTTTGTTTAGTTATGCAAACTAAACAAGAAACGAAACCCAAAAACGCCTGCCTTAGTTGAAAGCCACGTGCATGCATTGTCCCAAACCCTAAAATAATTGAATTTGTATCATAACACTGAAAAACTCAATTTTCGAGGTAACTCAAACCCTAATTAATCATAAAACATAATCTTCATTGCTTAATCCTAAAAATCACAACAACGATTTCCCCGATTTCAACGCTCATTTGGACACGTAAAATTAAGGAAAATTAATCATAAATATATGAAAAGAGGAAGCTTCATTCTGAGTAAAAAATATATATATTTTGATATTAATTTATTTATATAAATATACATAAAAAATATTTCTGAATTTTCGTGCCAGCCATTGCACGTCTGTTGGAGGGGCTTAATACTTTGTTTGAGTTCTTATAATTAGGAAAAAAAAATTATAAATATAATTCAAGAATAAAATCTTTGCATTGCGAACTGTGTTTTGAAAGCTGTTGTAATCTGATTTTGTCGTTTTTAATTTCTACTCTCAGCATTTCAAATAGGCAAAAAGCATCTTGAGGCCCCTGATCTTTCCATTTTCGGTGCATTAAGTCCTTGATCTTTTATTTGGATACATTAGGCCCTTGATCTTTTATATTTGGTTCTATCAAGTCCTCATCTAACAAAATTGGATGATTTGTTAATTTTCACAAATTAATAATATTAAAATATTGTGGCACAATTACAAATATAACCCATTTAGGAGGATTCATTAATATATGTGATTCACTTTGCTTTCTACTTCCATTTCTAGACAATATTGTCTTTTTAAATTTGACAATTATTTTTCCCGCGCTATTGGAATGTAGTAACGTCGCACCTTATTTCTCAAACGTTTCTCTTTGTCTCACTCCAAATTAGTATTCTTTGTCTCTCAAGTTCATTTTTGTAATCGTTTCTTCTTCTTCATCATCTTTGCTCTTCTTTTCTTTTTCATCTTAGTTCTTTTCTTCAATTCCGGCCCTACAAATTAAGGCCAAATTTTTTATGACTGAAAATTATTGAAGCACATTTACTGAAAAGAAATTATTGAACTGAAATGAACAACCGATAAGTATTAATAAGGCATAAAGAACATGGTCAAACATCACTGATTAGATTTCATCTATGTTTTCATTCTCCTCGATTTCACTTTCGAAATGATTAGAAAATGAGCAAAACAACGACAATAACTACTGATTTTTTTTTTCATTTTTTTAAAAATATTGTTGAATAACTTATCGAATATTCAATCAATTGTAATTAATTAGGTGTCGCAATATTTCAATTGGTCTTATTAATTTGTGAAAGTTAACAAATCATCCAATTTTGTTAGATGAGGACTTGATAGAACCAATTATAAAAGATCAAGGGCCTAATGTATCCAAATAAAAGATTAAGGACTTAATGCACCGAAAAGGGAAAGATCAGGGGCATTAGAATGCTTTTTGCCTTTCAAATATTTTAATTTTGGGTTTCTGGAGATGGGAATGAGAATGTCATATTTTAAATGTTTCTTTAAAAATTTATTCTTAACATATTGGCCGGCCTGCACGTATGTGAATATAGATCGAGGACTTTTTCAACTTCTTTTTTTGATCGGAATTTTTTTTTACTAGCTGGCATCTGGTGACTAAAAATCTTGCCCATTTCATGAACCCAAAAGGCCACCTAATCATAATTAATGAGTATAATTAATGAGTATAATTAATGATTAATTTAGTTTTTTTTAATAAAAAGTTTAGTTAATGGTAGACCTACATACTCGCAAGACAAACCACATACTACGATGAGAGTTTATAGTGAAATTTACAAATTGCTTACTAATAAGAGCTAAATTTTAACGAAGTGACACTCGAACCAAAATCTTTCAAACAGAAGATCGTGTCTCACTACTTCGACCAACTCTTATTAATAATAATTAATTTAGTTAATATGATTAATTTATTAATTATAATATCATAATTTCCATTTGCTCGATTTTTTTAGTCAATCAAAATCGTTCATAATTCGGGAGAAAAGTGTTGAATTAACCATTTAGAATAGTAGCAAAGCATTATTACTACTATTAAAATATATATTTTGAATTCTAACACATAATGTTGGCATAAGCTGATGAAAGTTTATAATATGATTAATTTACTAATTATAATAGCATAATTTCCATTTGCTATTTTTAGTCAATCAAAATCGTGTATACTTTTTTTTCCCAAAAAATAAATAAATCGTGTATACTTTTTTTTCCCAAAAAATAAATAAATCGTGTATACTTCAAGACAAAAATGTTGAATTAACCATTTAGAATAGTAGCAAATCATTATTATTATTATTAAAATATATAGTACAAATAAATTAACAGTTTTTATGTTTTACAAAAAACTTATTGATTAAGCTCTGTATTTTTAAAAACTCACTGCCTAGTTTCTGACTTTTGTCTCATTTAACACTTTACTCATTGTCATGATATTAAAATACAAATTATGTTACTCAACGCAGGTTTCAATCAAAATCAACATATTAACACATATTAATATCTAAAATACTTTTACACACTGATATATGTAAACACTCTAAACCCTAATTTCGAAATTAGATAGCCTCTAATGTCTAAATCTTAATCAAAATGAAGGGAAATAAAGATGATCGAAGAAAATCTAATTTATAGCATATCTCAGAAGAAGATAAACAAATTTTTTGAGTTTGAAGGAATGAATGAGAATGGAGGGAGGAGAATAGAGAAGAGCGCATAAAAATAAAATTTCAGGGAACAAAATTTGTTTATGTGTACATATATATCAGTGGGTACGGGTATTTTAGGTATTAATATGTGTTAATATGATGATTTTGACCGAACCTGCACGTACTAACGGAATTTGTATTTTAGTATCACGAGCAGGGACTAAAGTGTTAACGAAGACAAAGGTTAGAGACTAAATAGTGAATTTTTAAAAATACAGGGACTAAACAGTGAGTTTCTGCAAAACATAAAAACTATTAAATTATTTGTCCAAATATATATTTTGAATTTTAACACATAAAGTTAGCATAAGCTGAACAACATGGGCATGTTGTAGAAAATGGAGCAATTATTATTCTTAATATAAAAGATGTTGTCCTTAATAACTAGGGTTAAATGCACCACTGGTCACTCAACTTTGGTGTTTGTCTCAAAATGGTCACTCAACTTCAATTTGTCTCAATAAAATCACTCAACTTTCTTTTTTGTCTCAATAAAGTCACTCCAGCAATTTTCAAATCAAAAACCTACCAAAAAGTATGACGTGGTTTCCATGTAAGCATGAGTCAACCATGAATGATGATGTGGCGACACGTGTCATCGACGTATACACCACGTGTCACTCAATTTTAGAAAAAAAAACAAAAAAATCAGATTAATTAAACTCATCACATATCCCTCACTATGGAGACGAAATTTAAGGTTTTAGATTTTAAAAGGAGAAGAGTTGGAATATGCGATGAGTTTAATTAATTTGATCTTTTTATTATTTTAAAATTGAGTGACACGTGGTGTATACATGGATGTCACGTGTCACCACATCATCGTTCAAGGTTGACTCGCGCTTACATGGAGGTCATGTTATATTTTCTGTGGGTTTTTTATTTGAAAATCACTGGAGTGACTTTATTGAGACAAACAAGAAAGTTGAGTGATTTTATTGAGACAAATTGAAGTTGAGTGACCATTTTGAGACAAACATAAAAAATGAGTGATTTTATTGAGACAAATTGAAGTTAAGTGACCATTTTGAGACAAACACCAAAGTTGAGGGACCAATGGTGCATTTAACCCTTAATAACTATATTAAGCTTTTAGCTCAAATGAATTTATGATATTTCTTCAATCAAAAAGTTTTGAGTTTGAGTTTTGGTAACTTACTTTATTAGTGAATTAAAAATGCATGGCGGGATAAGTCTGTGTTATCCACGCTTCAAGCCCAAATCTTTAAATTTGTATTTTGAAATTACATAATTTAAGTTAGTTAATTTTTGTGATTCTAATAGTTTTAACCTTTCTTTTTGTTTGCTTTAGCTGTAGATTAGAAAGTTTTTTTGTCCTTAGTATCCCATTCCATTCTTTGCATGACCAATTTTCTCAGCTCCACTACACAGGCTGTGTGGCTGAACATGTTAGCCCAACTGTGCAGCCTTCACCTCTGCCACCCGTACGCAGACTGCACCTATATTTTTGAGGCAGAGGTTAAAAACCAGAATGGACTTGGTGAGGTTGTGTTTCATTCAGCAAAGGTTCCGCACCCGAGCTTCTTTATTGAATTCAAAACGCTAAAAGAGTCTCCCCCCAGTATGCTGGCTTGGCTCCCTAAAAGGAAGGACCTTTTCTAGACCCGGGCCTCGGGACGACTTCACGTTACATCATAGCAGCACGATTAAATAAATAAAGGCGGAAACCCGGTTGCGCTCTTCCAATCTGACCCTACAATAGAGACAACAAAGACTGCAAACTCTCCCACTATCTTTCTCAATATCGTTCCTGGCCCTGAGACCCCTCCAATTAAGCAAGTTCAAGACCCATTTCATGAGGAGGATCCTGCACACGTAGCATGACTTCATTTTTGTGCAGCCTCCAATCTAATATGATTTTTGTAGCCTTTGTTTTTAATTTTTGGAACGGAGAACTGTTAACATGTGAATGGTGGTGATGTTGGTTGTGTGAAATGATCTGAGAATGTGATTCAATGTTTTGTGCTAAGTTTCTGTAAATATGCTAATTGTTAGAAATTGCATGATTGTTAATTAAGTTTGTAAAATTTGCATGACTCCTAACTAGTGTACCCTGTATAATTGTTAAAGCACTTAAAGATTTTCAATTTCATACCCTTGAAACCTTCGAAGTTTAAGACTATGTTTGCATGCAGCCTACACTCCTAGACTTGTTAAATAACTAATGCTAGGGTGTATATTGACGTGAGTGGCCAGGATTTCGACCCTAGGTTAAACTTAGTACTATAGTCCTAATAGATTGATGGAAGCCCAAAATTTGAATGGAAATGGAAATGAAGAGTTAAAAGAGAGGAATTCGTGAGATGATAAATGAAAGTTTCGTTAGCCAAAGCATCTTACGAAAGAGAGTCGTGTAAAAGCATATGTACATCAATTCTTCACAGAAGCCTAAACTTCCAAGACAAATCAATTCTGATCCAAAGCAAGCTGCTATGTCTGCAAACAAAATTGGTGAATTAATTGGAATGAAAATGGAAATGGAAAATTGATGAATTGAAAATAAATGGATGAAATGCAAAAATCTAGACAAATTGAAAACCAATGTGCTTATAAAGTTAAAAATTGAAACATTCTCATTGTACTCCTATGCCAATTTGTATGAGTACGCACAAACATCTTGGTTTTGTGAAATGTTGTAGGCTCTGGAGTATGCATGACCAATGGTATAAATGGGGAAATCAGGTTAAATGTGCTTTAAGTGTTGAAATTGTTGAGTAAAACCATTCGGGTGAACTAATAAGCTTCCATTAAAATTAGTAGGGTTAGGATGTTAGAGTTAACTTTAGGGGTGAGATTACCATGGACTTCCCTTATCAGCATTTTTGGTTCAAAAAGTGTTAGGTAGGTAGGTAGACTTGGTTCGTATGTTTTGCTTTTCTTGGATGATCCAAAGCTTATGCAATTATAAATTTTTAATTGTTTTTCTTTGTGCATGAGGACACACATTAGCTTAGTGTGGAGGAATTTGATAGGCTTCATTCTTACGTGGATGTCCACTCCTTTTAGCATCTATTCTAGCCTTATTTTCTGTTTTTTATAGTCATTATAGTGAGGTTTATTCTCAGATTAAGCTCAAGGACCATTTGGAATGACTTTTGGATCTTTTGGGGAAAATCCGAGAAGATTGGGCAATTTTGAGCATTCTAGAGCACACAAGGTATGAACTGGAGATTGGCTAGCAACTTTGGACATACTATGCAGCTTGTGGCTGTAAACTACACACATCAGCATGTGCACAATGACGAAACTGCACAACCTTAGAAGTTCGGAGCATTTTGGAATTTTTTGGGGCCGAATTGTAAAAAGCCGAGACACTATGAGCTATATGGAGTTTGGCAAAAAATGTTCTTGGCATATTTCAAGTTTTGGGCAACAAGATAGAAGGGGTGGAGTGCCACCTAGCTTTAATGGCTTTGTTGTTATCATTTCAAACTTTACACCTTTTAGTACTTTTGTCTTTAGGGGTACTAAAGATGCTACTTTATTGCTCTTATTGGTTTTTTGCCACCTTGGATGCTTTTAGGGCTACCTCTCTTTTGATAGTATAAAAGGCATCTTGATCCTCTCTAGAAAAGATACTTACTCTCTGCTTATTACTAGTTTAGGTAATTTCATTGTGTGGTTTTTGAAGAGGAGATTTAGGGGATCCGAACCCATCTTCTTCTCAATCCATGTATGAAATGAAAGCTTTATTTTATTCAATCATGGTGGTTTTTGTTCTTGCCTGCATGAGTGAGTAGCTCCATGGAGATATGGTGGTGAAAGGTAACAAGGTGTAGGATGTGTGAATGATATTTCAAGATTTGGTAATCTTTTTAACTTAAAGGTTTTTCAAGATTTAAGCTTGTTTGGAGATTTGGTGTACATTTAATCATCTATGGAGCTTAGAAATGAGTTATTACGTGGTTTATTCAAGGAATAGATCTAGAATGTATGATAGATGTTGTATAGAGACAGTGGCGCAGTCAGCCACAAAAGTGGGTAGGCTAGAGCCCCCCCCCCCCCCCCCCCCCCCGGCTCCGGCGACTCCTTTGGCTAAAGTAAGTTATGTCGCTTCACAGCCCCCCTTAATATTTGTCCGTGCGTCCTTTCATATAGGGCTTAGCCCCCTCAAAGTGTAAATCCTGGCTACGCGACTGTATAGAGAAATTTTTCTCCATTTACTTGTTGGTTATTCACTAGAATGAGAAATCATTTAGTGAAATCTCAAAGCCTAATATGATATTAAACATTGTTAGGACCAAATAACTTTGCTTAACATGTTTAATACACTTTTCCAAGCTTAGAAATGAGTAGGAGCAAGAAATAGGCGAACCAAACCTTGCATTGTTATTAGTGTTTAATCATTTCTGGAAATCTTAGATCGCAACCTGCGATCATGTGCCTAGATCCATATAATGTGTCCCTTTTTTTATTCTGTTTACACAACTTGCGTTTAGTAATTAGTTGTTACTTTGGTTCTTCTTAGGATTTAACTTAGTGAAATTAGGTGATCTAATCCCTTGGGTACGATATTCGGGTTGAAAGAAATCCACTTTATATTACTTGAAATGGTAGGTATAATTGCCTTAAAAGCACGTATAGTTTCAGCGTGTTAGTAGGTTGTGAGATAGGAATATGAGAGGCGAAGTAGGGCCGGGAGATGTTGGTGGTGTGGGACGAGTTGGGGAAGTAGGGTGATGAGGGAAGAATAATGAGTGGGAGTGGTGATAAGGGAGTGGAGGCACTAGGTGGGAGAGGGTGTATGTGGTGATGGGTAGGGGATGTTAGGAGGGAACGAGTGTTTTGCATAAAAGTGTAATTTTCATTTAAATGTGGGGACGTGGGAAGCGAGGCTAAAGTAGGGAGGGAGCTAGTAGGTGATGTTGGCTGGATATGTGGTGAGTAGATGGGCAGTGGCGATGCCACGACAAGTTGTTGGGCCAATGAGGGAGACACATCTTTTGAATTCATATTAGGGGACACATGTTCATCAAAAAGCATGTGAAGTCAGACAAAAAAAAAATTGGAATACGAAGGATCTAAACATTTATACCCCTTGTGAAATTTTCTATACCTAAGAAAAATACAAAAACGAGAGTAATTATTAAGCTTGGATTTAGCATATAGTCTAAGTCACAGAGAACATAAACACCCAAAAACACGAAGAGATAAGAAATTTGGTGTCTCACGAAATAACAATTGAAAAGGACTTTGAAAGACAAAGCACCTTGTGTTGTCATGTTGATAAGGTAAGTAGTTGTATCAAAAGCAAATGTCCAAAATTTGAATCTAAATAAGCACTATAGTAAAGCAAGGCCATGTTCAACAATAATTCAGTGTTGACGTTCACCTTTTAAGGGTGTGAGGTCACGAAATTTGATATGCAATGCCATGGGTGCGAACATGTTCGGTTAGTAGAATAAACATTTGACTGAAACTTTTGATAGACCGATTGAAGTAATTTTCAACAATAGTATGAAACTGGATAAAGATATCATGCACATTGGATTTTTTTCATGAAATAGATCCAGTTGAACTTAGTGTAGTGATCATAAAATACAACATAATAGCAAAATCCATATAAAGAGACAACAGTTGCAGGACCCTATACATCTGAACATATTAATTCAAGAGGAGCATGAGAAACAGATCAGAACCACTAAAAGATTACTTGTGACTTTTACTCACATAATAGGAATTACAAAACAAATGTTTTGAACTTGAAACATAAATATTTTTTGAGTCTAACACACGTTTCACAACAAAATATGAAGCATGACCCAAACAGTCATGCCAAAGAGACAAACTAGCAAAGTTGGCTAGACTACCAGTTGTAGCGGACAAGCAAAGGCAATATAACTTGTTGTTACTATGGCCTTGCTAGTGAATCATCCCTGTTTCCAAATCCTTAATGACAAACGATCACCAAAAAGTTCAACAGATACGGAGTTAGAATTGGTTAGGGCATCAAATGAAACCAAATTATGTACAAAATGTAAAACATGTAAAATATCACGGAAGTGTAAATGAGTATCCAATGGAATCATTGGCTTCACCAATACGTACAATAAAGAGTTTGGAACCATTACAAATTTGAACACCATCAGAACAGGTGTATTCAGAGTAAAGATTGAGATTGCCGAGATCTGTAGTCAAATGATATGTCGTCCTCAAATCCATAACCTAAGGTTGATTGGTGATAGATCAGTGTTCTAAAAATCGCTATGCGGCCGCGGCGCGATCAGTGACTTAAACGATGAATCTGGGATTAATCGGGGATTAATCGGTTTTGTATTTTTTTTATTTTTTAATTATTTTAAATAAATTATATAAATATTTTTTCGAAAAACATAAAAATCCATGTTAGAAAACAAAATAAATGACCAAACTACCTAAAAATAATAACTATTTTTGTCCAAAATGATAATAATAAATATACCAAAATGTCGACAAACATAAATATTTCGATGTTTATTACATTAATATTCTAAAAACAAACAATTACCAACAAATTTACGTAACATATTTAGATGCTCTTATTCAACCATATCTTGTTCACCAAATTCATAATTTTCAATTTGCTGTTAGTTAAAATGTATGTGTTCCGAGTATTTTAGGGATTTTAGTTTATTTTGTTATTTTAAAAATTAATTATTTAATTAAAATTGTATGAGCCATTTTTATTTGGGCTAAAATTTTCTTAGTTGAGCTAATTTTTTCTGAATCGGTCAAAAATCGGTTCTAAATCGGTCATAAATCGGGTTGACCAATTTAAAACGACCTATTTACTAAAATCGGTACGGTATACTAGATTTTACCGATTAATCGCCGATGAATCAGACAACTCGGCCGATTTTTAGAACACTGTGATAGATGTAGTGGCTAGTTGGATTGAGGCTGGATGGAGGTATCCCGAACAAAGCGAGGCGAGGAATAACTGTGAGCCACATGTCCCACCCCTCTACAATTGTGACACGATAAATGTTCTCTCCCATTTGCGGCAAACATAAGAGGATAACCACTATGAGAAGATGAATTCGAGCCATGGAAAAAAGTGTGTCCAACCAATACACTCCTTCTAAACTGACCCGTGGGTTTGCCTCCCGATGTTACGACCATTACGTGGCTGTTGATTTTGATTGCGCCGGTGAGGCTACTAGGATTATTATTGGGTGTTGCTGGAATACATGGCAGATGTGATAATGGTTGTTTGTTGCAAACGACGGAAGATGTGTCGCTTTTTCGATAACAAGAGTCCATATAAGTGACCAAACGCAATGGACTCATGTTTAGATTCCATATTGATAGCAAAAGGATGGAAATCCTTATTAGGACCCAACATAATATAATCAATGAAATCATCGAGGGAAATAAAATGTTCAAAGGAAGCAACTTGATCATTAATAACCTTTGCATGAATTATATATGTGGAGATCATCCGAGCCTTGAGTGGTGCATATGTTGTAATTAACTGAGTCTAGGATTCCAGGGTTGTTTTAGTATCAAAACACATTAAAACTGAGAAATTTGCAAACTACACCTCAGATCTGGAAATTTACAAATTACAATCACCACTTATCTTGAATAAATTCTCAAAATCTCAATTTCTCCCCATTTTTTTCTCCTCAAGACATCACTGGCATGGAATAAATTATCAGTTGTAATAATAAGGAGTAGATGGCCTCAACGACAATGGATTTGAAAAGGCTCTAACATTTGAATTAGCAAAGAAGAAACCGAGAGAAGTGGATTTAAGTGAGTATTAATTTTGTAATACTTTTAAGGGTAATTTTCTAAAAAAAATTCTTGTGTTTACCAATTTTGTCAAAATGGTGTCTATTTATTTTTTTGACAAAACAAGAACTGTGTTTATTTCCGTTACCCAAAAGGCGGAAAGCTCATTAACGGTGTTAAATGTGATGACGTGTCAAAGGATATTTTAGTCTTAATTTATTGGTTATGTTAATTATAAAAAAAAAAAACTCATTTTCTACACTTTAAATTTGTAAATACGTAAATGTTTTAGGAATTAATTCTTTACCACATTATCATATTTAACACATTAATAGATTATCCACCTTTTGAGTAACTGTGATAAACACAATACTTTTTTGGTCAAAAAAATAAACACATACACCATTTTGTCAAAATCAGTAAACACATGAGTCTTTTTTTTTTTAGGAAATTATCTACTTAGAATTAATTTGAAGAGGAAAATGTCCATAAAAATACTACCAATATGAAGGAGATCATTTGAAGAACAAATAAAATTTAGCATTCGATTCTTTTAGAGAGGAGTAAAGGATAAATAGAGGAAGCATTCTAAGATTGCCACCTAAGCAAAAGGTGGTCTAAAATTTGTTTTATAAAATTTCTCTGCTTTGAAAATTATAGGAATATAGATATATCAAGAGATTGGTTAAACCAAGCTATCTCAACATTTTTAAATGTTAACCTGTCTTAGTAGGTAAAAGATACCATAATATCTAGTTTCATAGAATTGAGGAATTAAACCTGAATGTGCAAAGATGAAATTTAGGTACCAAATTGTAAATAAACATAAAATTTTAAATACCATTAGTGTAATTTACATAAAACGTAAAAATTAATTTTTTTTATACATATTTATAGAACCGACGGATTATAAGGTTTCAATGATTAAAAAAAAGTTAGGTTAGGTTTTAGGTTTTGAATATAATAATATAGTCATTAGGGGAAATGAAAAAAAGAAAAAGAAAAAAGAATTAGTTAGCAACAAAACTTAAAGAGGTGTGCCCACCTTAGCGGTGGAGGTATTAAATTCTCTGCATTTGATCCATATACTATCCTCTCCCATATTTTGACTTCAGAGAGTGGTCCATCCAACACAAAATAGGAACCATTGGAAGGCAAGGCACCATCCTCTTGGACACTTTTGTTCAATTTATATAAGAATGTTTTTCTTTTTAATAAAAAGTTTAGTTAAGAGTAAGTCTATCCACTCGTAAGGTTAAAGTAAACTATAAATTTCGATAAGAGTTTACGGTGATATTTACAAATTACATACCAATAAAAGCTAAATTTTGACGGAGTAATGACTCGAACCTCAAACCTTTCAAGCAGAAAATAAGTGTCTTGCCACTAAAACCAACTATTGACTATAATACTGTTTTCTAGCATAAGGTTTTGCTATTATAGGATATTCATTACATAATAATTACATTTCTCTTTCTAGAACAAAAGGAATACATTAAGAGAAAAGAACCAAGGCATTACAAATAAACTCAAAAAGGATATTGAACCATTCACCTCGACAAAGTGAAATAGAAACAAAAGAGATATTGAACTATTCACCTCGACAAAGTGAAATAGAAACGTTTCTAACTAATAAATGGGCCACCTCCGTAGGAAATTCTCTTTGACTAACTAGGTTTTATGTTTAGAAAATACAGTTAAAAGATTATTTATTCTAACTCTTTAACATTGACTGTAACGTAATAATTTTAACAACAATTGAAGACTTAGGTAAAATCCTTATATGTATATAATTTTAAACCACAAGACCTTGTTTGTAAAAGTTTCGAATCACTATATCCTTTATTATATTTACCCTTAAAAATATGAGGCAAGAGCTCTGCTTTTAGAAGAAGAGAAAAATCTTTTGATAAAGGCAAATATCGAATGTATAAAGTCATGGACAAATTTGTACTGTGTAGTAAAATTGTTTTTCCTAAAAAAAAATTGGGGTCCTCTTGGTACTTTATCGCTTTTAAGAATAAAAAGAATTTGTAATTGATGATATGTCAATCAATTAGAAGTCATTTGGTTCATGGAATAGAAATGAATAGAATAGAATGAAACTGAATAGTTATTTCATGAAATAGAATAGGAATAGATATAATAGTTATTCTCTAAGAATATAAATTCTTATGTTTGAAATAACTATTTCTTACTTTAATTAAAAAATAATTATCTATCCACTTTTGGAATAGTTATTCCGTTGAATAATTATTACGTGTTTGAAAAATCCAACCAAACATAGAAATAGGAATAGGCAATGAATAACTATTCTATTCCTTGCTATTCCTTGGCTATTCCACGAACCAAACAACACCTTAGAGTTGATGTGGTTCTGAGTTGGCAGTTACAATATGGACGTATTGGTATGGCATCTTCCGTTAATAAGAGTCAAAACTTTACCGTTTGGATAATGTAGGGGACAATTATGAATTAGAGTCAAATTGCTAATAATGGAGTCACTTTAATCACTTTTCGATTCTTATTTATTTTCACTTTAATAACTAAGAAGCTTTGTCAATTTTTCTGAAAGAAGTTGAACTCAACTGAAACAAATTGAATTGAACTGAATTATTGGTAGGTTATGTTGTTTTTGGTCTTCTTTTCAGCAAATTTTAGTTTAAATCAATTAAGTTTAGTTTAGTCAAATTCAAGAAAATTCTTTAAACATTTAGTCAAGTTCAAATTCAGTTCAGTTTTGGTCGATTCATCCATCTATAACGAATAGTTTAGAGAGTATCCACGTTTATGGGGCAGTTAGATGCAATAGTAGCGGTACAAAATTTTGCAATTGATACTCTGCTGAGATGAGATGTTTAACTGTGTGTTTCATAATTTTATGCAATTCACCAATACCTAACAAATTTATGTCAACAACTGTACGTCAACTTGTAATGATTCATTGACAAAAAAAACAAAAGGACTATATATATATATATATATATATATATATATATATATATATCCCAACTCATTTTAACACTGAAAAGGAACTCTTAAGAGCTTTAGAAAAAATATAAGAGAATGAATGTCTATGTGAAGTTCATATTAGTAGCTTTGGCTTTGGTTTGCTTGGTTGAAGGGAAAGTTCATCGCCATGATTTTGTTGTAAGGAATTCATCTTTTTCTATTTTTCACAGACATACCCTCTAAGTGTTTTTGCGTTTTCTTTCCGAAACAATATCCATTTTTATTCAAAAGTTGAGTTCATAACGTTTTTAATGCGTCTCCGGTATATCTTGTCTCTTATGTTCTTGAAGTTGAAATTTTATGGCTTTTAATTTAGTATAACTTGTTTTGATTACCTTTATTTTTTCTTAATTTAGCTTAAAGAAAAGAATTTTACAAGGCTATGCAGCACAAAATCGGCAATGGTAGTGAATGAAAGCATTCCAGGACCAGTATTATATGTGAATAAGGGTGATATTCTGTATGTAAATGTTTATAATCAAGGAAATTCCAAAGTTACTCTTCACTGGTAAGCATGGAATTCACATTTTTCTCAATTTAATTGATGTCTTAGAATACGTATAATTAGTTTACCTTACACTTAATTAGTACATCAAAGCCTAAAAATCTGATTGACTTCATTACCAGGTCGTGAAGCTTTTCTTTAAAAAAAAGAAAAAAAAGTTAAGCAACTGCGTTATATATTAAACAACATAGGAAAACCCCCAATCGGGTGAGTTGTAGTTTTCTAAACGACTAAAATAACATAATTAATCTTTTATGTCCACGTGGAAAATTAGAGAGAATTTGAACGAATTGAAATGTATATTACTAATTTAAACTAATTTAAGTAGGGGTGTCAACGAGGCAGGGTGGGACGAGGATCACAATAACTATCCCCGTCCCACGAGCAATAGGAGAATCCCCATCCCGCGAACTAAATGGAGATGAAATTCAAACCATCACCATCTCCACGGGAATCCCCGTCCCTGCATAAATTATTTAATTTTTTAAAAATAACAAAAATAGTAAACATCAATGAAATGTATCAAGAGAATTAATAGTAATGAGATGATAATGTGAGAGTGAAGAATTGAATAAATTTTATATACAAATTTTAATTGCATATTATATTAATTTTAGTCATAATTGATAATTATATACTATAACATATTTTATATGGGAATTAAGCTATGAATTGGGTGGGAACAGGATGGAGATTCGCGGGGTGGGAAAACACATAATCATCCTGCCTTGTTCTAACTGTCGGGGGAACAAAAAAAGATCATCTTTCCCCGCGGGGATGTTAATCCGGGATTTTCCATTCTCATCGAGGCGGATCCCGGCCAAATACGGGGAATTCCTGCCCCATTAGACAAATATTTTTTTGGTAACTAAGAGACAAATATTTAGCATGTTTAAATACAAATACCATGGTTTATTTTTTCCTTTTTAGATCGACCTTGATGGTTCACTATAAGAAAAATGCTAATCTACTACAAAACAATTATGTAGCATAATGGCAAAATTCCGTAGCTGATGTTGTATGATTTCTCAAAATAATACTCTTTAAATTTGACTTCGTAAAATATGATCATTAAATACTGTCAAAAGTAAATTTTTCTAAAATTAAAGTTACTTACAAAATTATCAATTTAACATGTCATTTTTTTGGATTATTAGAAATTATTTTAATGATTTCAACCAAAAGAAATTTCAGTTAGAGAAATTATGTATCTAACCAATCGATGGTTGGCGCAGTGGTAGTATAGGGTTGCGCTTGGTAGGGAGGTCTGCGGATCGATCCCTCACAATCGCGACTGAGAGGGGTTTAAATACCATAATTCTTGGACCCGCTCCGAATCCAGATTAGTCGGCTCAATGTGGTTCGAAAACCGAATGGAAAACTAAAAAAGAAATTATGTATCCAAGAGATTAATTCTGCCCAATGTGGTTCGAAAACCGAATGGAAAACTAAAAAAGAAACTATGTATCTAAGAGATTAATCCTGAAAAGAAAAAACTCACAGTAATTTTTTTATGACTTATTATAATTATTTATTATTATTATCATGATTATTATTAGTACTATTTATTTTTTGTCGCTGTAAAAAAGTTATTATTATTATTATTTGGCGGACATTGGACTGGTAGACGGGGTTTTTTGAAATATGGACTGGTAGACGTTAAATATATGATGCAGATTCATTTATAAAATACCTACTCACTTTCTATTTTTGGTAACTACCTATCATTTTCTTTTTTGAAGCAAGTACATACTTACTCATTATTTTCTCAATCAATAAAGCCTCTTGGATAGAATCTATCTAGATAGAAAAAAAAAATATGACATAAATTACTCAAATACCCTCATTTAATGTTATTATTAATTTAACATATAATTAATTTATGTTTAGATTTCCCATAATAATAATGATTATCTCAATTCCTAACAATTTGACAATATTAATAGTTATTAATTAAACTAAATGAAAAAAATAAATATATTTATAAGCTAAATGCATTAGTAGTATAGTCTTGAACTTTTTCTATTTTTATGTTTACTGTTTGTTTTTTCTTTTCACTTGCTACAAAAAAAAAACATAAAACAAGGGAGAAAGAGAAACAGTAAAAACCAATAACTAAAAATGAAAATCTTTCCGAGAACAAAAGAGAAAAAGAAACAGCACAAACCAAACTGAATTTTACTAAATTAAGTCGAAAAAAACATGACCTTAGGCGCCATGTAGTTTTGGTTTGTGCTGTTTCTTTTTCTCTTTTGTTCTCGGAAAGATTTTCATTTTTAGTTATTGGTTTTTACTGTTTCTCTTTCTCCCTTGTTTTATGTTTTTTTTTGTAGCAAGTGAAAAGAAAAAACAAACAGTAAACATAAAAATAGAAAAAGTTCAAGACTATACTACTAATGCATTTAGCTTATAAATATATTTATTTTTTTCATTTAGTTTAATTAATAACTATTAATATTGTCAAAGTGTTAGGAATTGAGATAATCATTATTATTATGGGAAATCTAAACATAAATTAATTATATGTTAAATTAATAATAACATTAAATGAGGGTATTTGAGTAATTTATGTCATATTTTTTTTTTATCTAGATAGATTCTATCCAAGAGGCTTTATTATTAATTCCTTGCTATAATTGATTTATTCTATTGGGTACACTACAAAAAGGATTCGGTGGGCACCATTCACAAACAGAGCGACTTCTTAATGATTTTGCACAATTTTTGAAATTGTTTAGCGTTAAAAAAGATAATGTTGTAGTGAAAATTAGCAAATTAAAAGATATATAAATATTTGTAACTTTTAAATATAAAACTCGATTGATAGAGATTTTTTAAATTGATCTATAAAAGGATTTACAATTTTTTTTGTTTTGAAGTAGTTTTGGTATTTGTGACGAGACTGAACTTTTAAGATTTTTATTTTATAGGAAAAATTTGTTAAATTTAAATAAGAAAAAACAGTGATTCAGATCATCAAGTAAAATGTCTAAAATATTGATTTAACTTCTTTTTTTAATATTATTAACAGTTTGAGACCTTGTTTGCAAATGGTCTAAAAATTGCTCAAATCATATGATATTTTTTATACTTTACCCTATTTTATTTGTATAGCTCTATTTATGATATGCCAATTAATGCAAATTAAACCAAAAAAAATGCAAATAATGCAATTTATATAAAAGGCACAATTAGACCATATTCTTTGTTACTATATTCAGCATTTCATTTCAGTTCAGTTTAATTCAATGTAATGATTTTAGTTCAATTCAATTTTGCAAATTCAGAAAAATTCATTAGAGCATCTCCAATGGGGCTCCCTAGAACAATATTTAGTTAAATTAGGGAGTGAGATAGGAGAATTCTTCTCCAACCATGTGAGATGGCTCCCTAAATTCTTAGGGAGTTGATTTTGGCTCCTCAAATTTGAGGAGGATGAGAAGCTCTCTATTTAATTTTATAATATTATTTCATTTTTCTCTCTCTTCCTTCTTATGAAACTTTTTTAGTTCAAAATTAAGAAAATTAGTTAAAACAATACATGTTTACTAATATACCCTTAATAAATTAATGGAATAAATCTAATGTAAGTAATTATGATAGTCTTGATTAAAGTGTCTTGTCATTCTATTGGTTGAATGAAATTAATTAATATTGGGATCAATAAAACTAACCTTGTAAATATAAAAAAATAATTAATTAAAGTGACAAAAATAGGGGCATTTTAGACTTTTTGATATTTAATTACCATTTAAAAATAGAAAAATGTCTATATTTTGGGACACCCAAAATAGAAATAATGTCTATCAAAATAGGACGGAGGGAGTAGATTTTATTATTAAGATAATGAAATAGAGAGTGTGATAGGGAGTATGGTTGGAACACACACGAATTTCGAGAAAGTTAAATTTTAGAATCTATTTTTTTAATAATATTTTAGGGATTGTAATAGGGAGAAGCCTTAGAGATGCTCTTAGACATTAAATTAATAATTCAATTCAGTGTAATTCATTCAGCTTATTTCAGTTCGGTTGAGTTTAACTTTTTTCTATTCAACTTTTTCAATCAAAAAGAATGTAATCTTAAATCTATTCGCCACAATTTTTATTTTTGACTATTTCATATATTGATCAGTATACTTTACAAAAAAAAACTTGAATTTTCAAAACGTGTCAATCTTGTTATATTTTTGAAATAACTATTTATTTTCAAAATTGATGGTACAAATATATGAACTATAGATACCGCATGATTTGCAGATCTATTGCTAAATGTGAATTTGTGCGAGTAATTAATTGCAATCTATTAAGCTTCTGTAATGCATTGGCTACTAGTTACGAAATCTGTGACGGAATAGCCGTGTCATGCTTGTCGCAAAAATGTAATACAATTTAACACATTTTTCGTCCATTGATCTCGCGTATTTAGTTCTAGCTGTGCCATGTATTATATATAATCATGTACAATACAAACGACATAATACAGATTATGAGACGATAACTTGTTAATTGGACACCTTCATTAAACAGGCATGGAGTGAAGAACCCAAGAAATCCGTGGTATGATGGTCCAGAATATATCACACAGTGTGCAATTAAACCCGGTACTAATTTCACCTATGAGGTTATATTTTCCGACGAAGAAGGTACTGTTTGGTGGCATGCGCATAACGAGTGGACAAGAAATACTGTCCATGGAGCCATTGTTGTTTATCCTGAGGAAGGGACCTCTTATCCTTTTCCTGAACCCGATGGTGAAGAAATCCTTGTATTAGGTACGATAAAAAAATCATGTTTTTCGAAATTTTAACTATCAGATTAAACTTTTAGATTAAATAACTCTGCCTCATGTGTCTTTTTGCAGCATCTTGGTTTACTTTTGATGTGAATCTAGTGGTTGAACAAGCTCTTGAGTATGATGGACTCATGCCGGATTCAGATGCTTACACTATCAATAGTCAGCCGGGAGATTTGATTTCTTGCGGAAAAGGTATTATATTTAAAAAAAGTAGTATAAGGTTCATAAATTCTTCAAATTTGTTTGGAATACTGAATTTTAATCGTACTGGAAAGAATAAGCCAATTAGATTCGGTTTATTAGAACTAATGTTGTAATGCGGCCTTCTTTAGAACATTAGTCCGTTTATTTTTTGAGAAATTTTACTATAACGCTCTGTTGATTCTAATGCAGGATCAGCATACACTTGGCAAGTAGAACATGGAAAGACGTATCTCCTCCGATTAGTAAATGCAGCCATGTCTTCACAATTTTTCTTCGCAATTGCAGAACATAATATCACAGTAGTCGGAGTAGACGGAGCTTATGTAAAACCCTTTGTCTCAAGCTACTTAGTTATAGCTCCAGGAAACACCATGGATGTTCTTATAACTACAAACCAAACACTTGGTCACTATTACATTGCAATTAGGAAATACACACTTCAAGATCCAGTGGTACCGACCTTACGATTTGATGAGACAACAGCTACGGCAATTCTTGAATATAAAGGCAATTATACTCCCCCAATTTCGCCTTCTTTTCCTACCGATACTTTGCCTACTTATTCAAATGTTAAAGCTGCTCTTCATTTCTATAACCGGTTAAGGAGCCTTTACGATCAAATTGTACCCACAAATATTACCACTCAGATGTTCATTACGGTAGCTACCAATGAATTGACGTTTAACATTACGGACACACTTGCTGCGAGCTTGAACAATATAAGTTGGCAGAATCCCAAAATCGACGTGCTTCAGGCCTATTACAAGTATGTTATTCTATCCTTTTAAGTTGAGTGTGTAAATGGAAGAAAAAATATATTCAAAGTTAACGATTTTTTAAAGACTTAAACATCAGCGATATCAAATCCCTTACAAAATATAGCGAAATTACGGGCCAGATTACAATATTGAGCGACAAATATTACTTATTGGTTCTTCCATGCCTTTATTTGCCAATTTTGTATTCAAGTTTTGACTTCTCACCTTGTGTTACAGTAACATCAGCGGTTACTATGGCGAAAACTTCCCAGATATGCCGCCTGCATTTTTTGATTTCGTCGCTGAAGAATTACCCTTCGATAACTGGAATTCAAAATTGGCAACAGAAGTTAAGATGTTAGAATATGGAGAAGAAGTGGAGATAGTTTTTCAAACAGTCAATATACTAAATTCATCACAAGATCATCCAATGCATTTACATGGCCATAGCTTTTATGTTGTTGGTTCGGGACCTGGAGATTTCGACTTTGAAGTGGGACCAAAAACTTACAATCTAGTCGATCCAGCATATATGAATACCGCTACTCTTCCACAGTCTGGATGGCTTGCTGTTAGGTTTTTCGCCTTAAATCCAGGTACATTAATTCATCAATGAATTTTATTACATGTACGATCGCATTCAATCTGAGTTCGAATTCGTGGAAATGGAAGTGCAACTGTGATTAAGTACTTGGTTGACCGACACCCGAAATTTATTTATTTTTTTGCAGGAGTATGGTTGTGGCATTGTCACTTAGACAACCATTTAAGCTACGGAATGTTAACAGCTTTGATAGTGAAAAATGGAGGCACTACAGAGACATCTATTCGGAAACCACCAGCTTATATGCCTCCATGTGAAGGTGTTGATCCACCATTGATTAAACTTTGGAAATCTTAGAGACTATTTTTTATATATGGTTGTAGCATAGGTGCAATCAGTTTTGGTTTAAACATTTTTACGAATATTGGATATTAATTCCTTTTAGTAAATCTTTTATTAATCACAAAAATAATATATTTCCTGCCACTCAACATATATGCTCTATGTGTCTACAAATATGTTCTGTAAATTGAGTAGGAAAATTTCCAAAGAGAAAGCTCTAAGACAAGTTTGAAAAATACTTTAATTCAGTCATAATTTCACTATACTAAATGCAATCCAATTCAGTTTAGTAATTGTTAATTTAGTTCAATACAATTCAGTTTTTTTCAATCAGAAAAAACATGGCTTAAGAAACTTTCTTACAAAATATTAACCAGGAATTATGGTGATTTGTCAATGAACACTATCACGGTCACTTATCTCCAACGAGTTTTACTTTGTAATATTAAAATCGAAACCTAACAACAGGATCCATCAATAAAAGAAAAAAGAACTTATCCCACGTGAAGGGTGAGATGGTGCAAATATATGTTTAATATATAATCACCTAACAAAATTAGTACAAGTCTATAATAGTCGGTTTGTAGCTCCTAATTAATGGTCTAATTGGATGAACTAATTTATCTGAGACTTTCTGGTGTTACAACTAATTGTTTAAACCTTTCTTAATTTAATATTAAGCTGAATGTCTGTTACAGTATTAAATGACAGTATATAATACCAATCTATTTCTTTGAGTTATTTTATTCCTTTTGTATATTCGTTTATGTCTCTTTAAAGATTGTAGGCTTCAGTCCCTCAATCCTTTTGAAGATCGTGATTATAGGTGTAAAATCGCTCCTCCGATGTCGGATTTCTATATACGCTAGTTTTCACTACATGCTAGAAAGTCTAAACGAAAACCACCAATGTATATGTATGATGATCCATGATTTGCTCTTAATTAAACTTTGGAAACCTTGAAATAAAATGAAGGTTAATGAAAATTGAAGATTAGTTTGAGTTCCAGTAAATTGGCGGGTTAATCTTCATAAAATTTTATAAAACCGTAACCTCCGTCCAGACAACAACTTTCAAAGGTTTAATTATTTAACCTCAACTCACTCTACTTTCCCTCCCACTTCTTCCTCTTCCAAATTTAATGCATGTATCGTTAACTTCCATGGAAACGAGCCTAAATAACACGAGTTGATCCTCTACAGACAATGATATCAGTTGTTAGAAATTGAATCCGTTTGGGTTTATATTAAACAAGTTTGACATGTAGAAAGAAATTTACGATTAAATCAAAAATATAAAATTTACGTGTTTCATTTATTTGAAAACTCACGAACTTGGTGTTTGGGAGAGACTAATGAGACACCAAAGCTCTGTATTGTGTCTATAGTAGGCATGGAAGGGATAGGAAAAACTAGTCTATAATGATGAAATGAAGAAGACCCGTTTTGCGAAAAGAATATGGGTCTATGTTTCTGATCCCTTTGATGAGATTAGGATTGCCAAAGCAATTCTTGAATCAAGGTTCTTCACCGCACCAAGTTGAGTTGCAAAACATAATGGAAAAAGTTCAGGAGTCTACTAGGGGGAAAGGTTTTTACTCGTTCTAGATGATGTCTGGCATGAAGATCCTAGGAAGTGGAAAGAATTGAAAGATTGTGTGAAACGTGGTTTACCAGGAAGCGATATTCTGGTGACTATGCGGAAGGATAACATGGCAACAAGAATGAGTTGCACAATCTCAAACATTCCGAATTGGATTGTTGACGAACAAGGAATGTTGGTCGATATTTTGCGATATTCCTTTTCTTGGGATGTCTAGTTTGAGAGGGCGGATGTAGAAGACACTGGTAAGAACCTTGTAGGCAAGTGAAAAGGCTTGCCTCTTGCTGTAATAACAATAGGAGGTCTTTTGCGTTTTAAGAGAACTCGAGACGAGTAGCAAAGTGTGTTAGAAAACAGAGTTTTGGGAATTAGAAGAAATTGAAAGAAATATTTGAGTCCCATTATGGTTAAGTTATTTTGACTTACTTTCTCCTACCCTAAAGATTACAGGATTGAAAAAATCAACTGATTAAGCAATGGATGGCTCAAGCTAACCTTGAAGAAACACAAACTAAGGATATGGAAATGATTGGTGATCACTTCCAAAGTTTAGCCATGAGATCTCTCTTTACAAGACTTCAAAGAAACACCTATAGTTGTCAAGATTACAATACTGCAAGATGCATGGTGCATAATTTTGCAGCATCACTAGTTAAAAAAGACCATCGTCTCAACATGGACGTTGGAGAGAAAAACTCATTTTCTAATTCATTCATAAAAACCTACACAAAAACCGTAGTTTGAGTGTTCAATCAAGCTCTTCCGTAACCAGTGTACTACTTGCTTGAGATCACTAAACTTAAGTGGTTGTGGTGTTATAGAAATACCATCTAAAATAAGAAAATTGATCCACTTAAGGCTGATTGATTTGTCTCATAATGCGAATTTGAAGATTTTTCATGAAGAGGTATGCAAATTGTATAATTTGCAGACCTTAAATGTGGATTGGTGTCAAGATCTACAAAACATCCTGAAGGAATATGAGAACTAATCAATGTAGGGCATGTGCAGAATGTTCAAGTTTTATGTTTGTTGCCGAAAGGAATCGGGAGTTTAAGTGGTCTCAGAAGGTTAAATAGGGTCAACATTGATCTTAATACATAAAGAAGCATTGTCTCTTAAAGATCTCAAGAACTTGAATCACATTAGTGGATCATTGGGCGTTAGATCGTTAAACAGTAGTTCAGATGATGTTGAAAAAATATCATATTGTATTGGGTACATATATCCTGTCCGTTTTTGTCAAATGAGTACCAACCAAGGCAAGAACCGTATGAAGAGTTACTCGAAGCCTTATACGAGTAATCTCAAAACAGTTTCGGAACAAGATGAATTAGTTGAAGCTTTGAAGCCTCGTGCAAGTTCAGAACTCTTAAGAATACATAACTTCATCATCATCATCATCATCAAATGTTTCACTGTTCTCTAAGTGTTGAAAACTCTTTGTTTCATTTCCATGTATGAATGGGAAGAGTGGAATAATTATGATGATGATGATGATGATGATGATGATGATGATGATGAAGAAGAAGTAATGCCATGTCTTAGATCTTCTCAAGGCAAGACCCATGGCAGGCCAGTCTGGGCCAGCTTCGGGTCGAGCTTAACGGGCTTGTACTTAAAACGGTCGGGTTCAAAAGTTACAATATTAGTTTTTTCAAAAATAAGCAAAGTTTAATCTGTAACTAAAAAACCTTGCAAAATTCTAAATAGTATGGTTAATTACTTTATTAATAGCGAAAACAAACAAAATAATACTTACTTTGTAAACAAAAAATAAGTAATTATAGAATAATCATATATATAAGAACAAATAAACAATGTTCTTCCATCGTATCGTCATAGTCATTCTCTTGTAAGTATCATTCAGAATGTTTTGAAAAAGATTGATAGTATCAAAGCTTGTCATAGAGAGAGGAATAGATGCTCTAATTGTCTAGCGAATCTTACTCATTCTTGTCCGATCGGTACGATGATGCTTGAGGAAGCCGTGCCAGATTAAAGATCAGAGAGGACTTTAAATTCCAAGGATTAGTGGCTTTGTTTTTCACCTTTCTTTTATTTTCCCAGTTTGTTTTTTACCTTATTCAAATAAATTATCTCAAATTTTGTCATTAGCATGCTCGAACATAAAGTTCTTTCAATTAGATTTCTATCTTTTACGGCTTCAACTTTTTAAATGCCTTCTATTGCTAGAGTTTAGTTGTTATTGCTAGCCATTTCATTTTACTTGATTAAAAATATTGTTTGACGTTTTGCCAATATCAAGGGTGATTAATTACCTTAAAACTCCAACTTATCCATAGTGCCTTTATTTCTTTCTCTGTCTATTTACATGTATGTCAGCCTTAGTTCATTCACTTTTTATATTTTTTAAAGTACTTTCAATCTTTCATGTGACTTTTAAAGATTCAATGCTCACTCATTGACTACATATTATTTTAGTAGCCTTTGAAATGTTTATGCTTAACATTAATTACTACTCTTAAATATTCTACCGCTAGATTGAATAAGGGTAAATCTGTCATTTTGTTCATTTTTAATCAACATTAATTACTTTCTTAATCTGTGTGCATTTTCCTTAAACAACAAATATTATGAAACGGATTGAATATTTGATAAATCTATGATGAATTGTTATTAAAAAGTCAAAATGACTAAACTAAATTAATACATAATAACCATACAGGAAAAAAATATTATCATGTAATCATACTACATTTTTCATATATATATTCTACATGATATATAAAATAAAATAAAATCACAGCGAACAGATGCAAATTATCTATATAAATCGCATTATCGAAATGCACTTCATAAAAAATGAATTAAAATGAACAGGTAATTACAAATGTAAACCAATGAATGCAAAAATATTTTCCCTTTTAACCTACTTCTCCAATACAACCGAGATGTTAAAATTGGAAAAATGAAAAAGAAACATAAAAATATTATGCTCAAGAGAGATCATGTAACAAGTTACTGCCATTGACACTGGAAATAAAATTCTTTTTCACCCTCTTGTACATTCACTTGTGAACAAAGAAAACTGATGCAACAAAGGGAGGAATACACAATAAAGCAGCAGTAGAAACTAGCAAATACCTTGCAAAATGCAGCAGGTATGCAAGTAAAACATACAATTGTGGATCACAAAATTCCATCAGAATCTTTAATTGGTAAAAAATTTACTGCTGCTCATCATCCGGCATCTCCTCCCCGAAACCCCGTTGAGCGATTCTGTAATACAGTATACCCATAGTTGCCATGCAGGCCCTGCAAAAGATGAACAGGCTTACATTAGCATATCCAGCCTTGGGGTATCCAATTCCAGTCTGATACCCGCCTCGGGTTTTTTTATTATCTCGTTTCCATCCCAGATAAGATCGGATAGTACTGGATACCCATAAAATCCATTGTCATCCCTAAAGCCAGCTATCATAATGCACTTACAGTAGAAAAAACAGAACATCTTTTAATTTATGATGCCCAGTCACAAGCTAAGCAAGTGCACTTGTGAAAAATACATGAATTAAGATCCTGGTATACTTATGGCGCCTCAACTTTGGCATTACCAACATGATGGCGCATGGACTTCAAAACCAGAGATAAAAGTCTCTAAACTTTGACATGTAACTAACATAAAAGTTCAAATGACCATTGACCAATGTAAGTACCAGTCGACCACATGAATTGCCGGTAAATCACACTCCTTTTTTCAGGCACCATCATGTTAGTAATGCTAAAGTTGAGGTTTACCCATATGATTCACCCGCAATTTATGTGGTAAAATGATATTGAGACTGATAGTCATTTAGACTTTTATGTTAGTACATGCCAAACTTAAAGGACTTTTATGTCTGGTTTTGAAGTTCAGAGGCCACTATGTTAGTACTACCAAAGTGGAGGAAACATGGGTGTATTTAACCCCTTAAGATGCAGAACCCACAAATACCAAATGAACAATATCAGATCAACCCAATGAAGAATCCTAGTGTGACACTTGTGATAAGGACATCATATATATGATTACTCATTCCGAAAAGATGTGGAGGCATTACATGATTGCTATAAAGAGAAGGATTTTTCTTGGATCCATTCTTGATGGTCTTTGCCTTGGACGAGCTTCTGGCGTATCACCATCTGCGTTTGACCCATCTTTGCGTGAAGGTGCAGTGACTGGTAAAGTTGGTAATGCACTTGACCAGAAGGGAAGTAATGCTCTGAGAAACTTATGCCTGAATGGACCTGAAACATAAGAACTGAGGTTGGAAATTTCGGACAGGATTTAAAGCAATCAGCATGTAGGAGGCATCAATGTATTATCTATATCAAACAATTCTGAATTATGTGATGAATTACCCTTGTTCATTGTATTGATTTTGAATCAAGATGTTGCATTAACAATGATTAAGAATTAATGCAGAGGCAAAATACTATTGTAACAGGTAGATACTATTAGTGCACACCATTTATTAACCCATCTGATTTTCGCGCCACCCATACAGCTCGGTTCCCCATTCAGACAGCCATTCATATGCTGCACTATTCCTACTGAGACAGTACAAATTTCTTGGCTGCAATATCAAATTTATTGGTCTATAATGAGCTGTGTGTGCTTGATTTTATCTTATATCAATATCTTTGAGAACCATGGCAGGAAAGCAGAAAAGATCTCATAGTGCATAGGAAAAAGTTGCATTTCATTGTAACTCTCACAAGGTTACCCTATCTCATTTAAGCTTTGCTTATTCTACTTACCCCTTCGGCTGTACTTTTTGCGATTCCCATCTTCATCATCCGCATAGTATGACATTTCAGAATTTTGCCTCTCAACATGGACGCCACTTTTACGTGTTGTAGCAATAGGCTGCATTGCATTGCATAAAAACATCTCAAAACAAAAGAAAAATAAGAATTAGAAGTAAAGTAACAGACACAAGGTTAATTTTTGTTATATGTTCATCCAGTTTAGTTCATTGATCAAAGTATATGTTTCAAATAACTGGCGAGAGATGAAGAAAGGGGAAAATAAGCAAAGGCGATTTCTTACGGCAGGAGGACTAGAGGTCTTCAAAAAATTTGCAGCTGAACTGGGGCTATCGACCTCTATAATATCTGGTACTGAAATTTTAAGTTGTCCTGTTCCAGATGCATATCCGTCTGGTACACTTACTCCCTCTTTCGGAGATGAAGAAATCGAAACCAGTGGATCCGAGGCAAATGCAGGAGGTGGTGCAGGTAGTGAAACTGGATGATTCCCAAACAAGTTTTTCTCCAAACCAGTCTGCAAGTTGGCAAATAAATATTCTTAAAAACTCTATATTGAAAAGGCCAATAACTGACAATCAGTCATTAATCTATTTAAATGTGGACACGTAGGTTGAGATACCACAAATAAAAAGATATTTCAGCTATTGTTTCAAGAATCCTTCCACTGCAAGGTATATATTATTGATGTCCACAGCAGTAAAGAAGTATCACCCCTCAAAAATGGAGAAACATTGAACATAAACATCCCTTTTGCATATACTGTAGTATAGAGCTCTTAAACAAAGTAAACACGGAGTTGGGTCTATTCACTCTAATCTCAACTATCATCTGATACTTAGGAAAGAGGATAGGTGCATAAATTTGTGGATGTCTCACCCAATAAAACAGAAGTGTAAAGATGGAAGTGGTCAACGAAATAAGTAGATAAGACATATTGAGATATTAATGATAAGTACTCATCAAGCAACGATTTAATGACTAGTTATGTGGTCTAACAGATGTTGGTTTATCAAGCAAAGCATTACCAAATGATAGTTCAGGTTGTCATTGCATAGGTATTAGCTTATAGCAATCAAACTTTCAAGCCTAAAGTTACCTGCATGATAGCTTCCTTCAGCTTTGAATGCAGACGGGATCCTGAATCTTTAACACTCTTGGGAGGCCATATCTGAACAAATAGAGAACCATATGAAACAAACTGTGGTACATACCAAAAATGATGAAGAAAACTTCTAATGACATAAGCATGACAAAAGTATATTCCTTTTCTTCTGTTAGAAATAGACATTCAATGCAATACACAAGCCACATGAAGGTGGCCAATAGCAATTTTTCACTGATATTATTTATTGATAAGAGTTCATGTAGTAAATCTAATGCGGAAGAATCCCAGTCAAAAAGAAAATTATAACGCAGCAGAAGCTGTAAAAATATTGAGATGCTATGTGACTTAGTACCAAAAAACAATGAGCATTCCTATTAATGCTCGATGTGAATAACCTGATATTAGAAAACTGAGTGCTTTGGGTACTAATATTTTCTGGCAACAATTGGAAGAAAAATATAGAGAAAACGGTATAAAGTAGGTAGAGATTGTAGCATGAAACTGGACTTTTGGAAAAAATGACTCACTAGTAAGGATTAACCACCAAGCATTCCAGCTGAATGCATTGAATTGCACATCAAAAGGGTATTGCATCTCATCATACACACAAAGCACTAAGGACAAACTTTTTGGAAAAAACATTAACTCAAAGGAGCATTCACAGCCCTATTGAGAAATAGTTGACCACTAAAGCAAGCATCACCCCCAATTTTTTACAGATCTTAATAGCTATACAGAAAGAAAAACATCAAGTGGGAATACATTAAAATAAAGGTTCAACTTGTAAATGATTCTCGAACATGAAGTGTGAATCCAACCCATGTTTGAATTTGAATTGAGCAAATCAAAGTTCAACTGTCCTCCGGCACAAAGCTACGATGAAGCATCAGAATCAAACGGGATACACAATGGATGAAAATCTTATTTTAAATCTAAGTCATTGCCAGTAAATAACAGAGCCTCCCTATATTTGAGTTGATATGTACGAAGTTATCAAAGATTTATCAATTTATCTATTTGCAAGACTATTTGTTGCACTCTTTCACTATCCTCTATCGATCACATCAACATTCATTCATTTTCCTAACAAAATATTAAAATGTGAACGTGTCTGAAGATAATATATTAATATATAGTTAATACAATACATGAATGTTTCAAGAACTCTTACCGATGTCGAACATGAAGGACATGTGTATCCAGCTGGTGCAGTGTGTGGAGGAAAGCTCTTGATATGTGAAACCAAACAATTTGTGTGTATAACATCTACAAGACAGCCCATCAAGAAACATGTCACCTTGTGTACAGAAAGATTTACAAGTTAAAGAACAAATATCTGTTGTAAACATACGCAGGCAACCCAATCGGGTGGTTTGAGGCCCTGTTCCCTCTTCAAGCGCAGCTTGGCATGAGCAACATTTGGAAGGCCAGTCATATTCTCCATCTATTACCCATTCCGAGTAAGTACGAATCTACATATTGATCATAGAAGTTATCGAGAATTCCATAACTTATTAAATATATAAGCATTCATCGGCATTTGAGAATCAAATTCTACAAATTGATTGTTCATTACATGGTAACATTTGTTGCAAAAGGTAGTATTTAAATAAACATTTTAATCAAACAATTAAACACAGTAATCAGATTAAATGACATTTGAAGAATTAAAGAGATATGAAGCTCCATATACATACCACACATATTTGATGCTCTGTGAAGCAGATGCATTCCCCACAAACAGGAACCTTGTGCACGAAACAATATAGTTTGGTTGCCTGAAATAGCAAAGCACACAAACATGAATCCTCATCCTTAGAAACATAAAAGAAGAAAGACAAATTATTTATCAATTTGATCCCCTGAGTCCTAACTGCCAATCATGACACCAGAACTAACAACACCCAGAACCTAACCGACAACCATGAAATACTACATCCCACAGCAGTTCAAACTCCATGACAAACACAAACCTCTAGATTGATTCATTTTGCTACTAAAATAGTGATCACAATTCAATCAGAAATTCATATTCTAGCTTAATCAACGAAACACATGACTATATATAACCCGAGCTGACACTTTCCAGCGGAACACAATGCAGCTGGATAACCATCAAAGCTGCAGTTGATTAGTTCCTAACTAGAGCTTAATGGCAGTAAATTTTAGTCCGGTACCCAACTTGAATAAAAATAGAGACAAACAACAAGATTGATCACCTCACCTCACACCAATCCCTAACACTCTTTCTTAACATCAGATTTCAATCAAAACAATCCAGAAACAAAAGATCAAATTCTGAAGAGTTGATCATGACACCAGAATTAACAACACCCGCAATGTAACCAACAACCATAAAATATCGCGAATATCCCGCAGCAGTTCAAACTCCACAGGAAACACAAACCTCTAGATTGATCCATTTTGCTACTAAAATATCGATTACATTTAACAGTTCAATCAGAAAATCGTACTTCTAGCTTAATCAACGGAACACACGACTGTTAAACAGAAATGTAATCCCAGCAGACACCGGACTACGAAACAGAATGATTACATCAGTTCAAACTGTAGATTGATTCACTACTAAATATTGATTAGAACTCAATCAGAAATTTCATATTACTAGCTTAATCAACGAAACACGTGACTATTAATCTAATCCGAGCTGACACTTTCTAGTGAAACACAATGCAGCTGAACAACCAGCAACGCAACAGTTAATCAGTACCTAACTATAGCTTAATCTCAGTAAAATTTAGCCCGATACGAAAATAGAGACCTAGAACAACATTGATCACCTCACACCAATCCCTAACACTCTTTCTTAACATAGATTTCAATTTTCGATCAAGAAATCAAGAAACGAAAGATCGAATTAGATTTCAAGCATGCGCTCCATATAATACAGAAAAATCAGAGTGCAGATCTAAAACCGGAATCGAGTAATTCAAAACTCCAAGAGTCAATCGAATGAATGACGAAGAAGAAAGAAGTACCTTCCGGCATTTGCAAACCACCATTGCAGAATGAAATTATTGAAGACGACTAGACAAGTGAAGGATGAATTTGCATAAATATAAGTTAGGGTTTAAGCGATCGAGATTAAGAAGAGAGATCTGTTTGCTAATTGGTGATTTGTTTAGGGTTAAATTGGTGTTTAATTATCTAAGTAAGCTCTCCTTGTCTCCTTCTCCTGCAAATTTCATTTCCATTTTCGCTTATAAAAGATCTGTTTTCAGTTTTTCCACAAGCTTCAATGTTGCTGTGAATTGTAAAAAAAATCATTCATCTTGGGCTTGGGCTTGGGCTTCGTAGTAGCCCAACAATCTCCTTCATTCGGAAATTATATAAAACATCATGCTTCAGTTTCATTTTATAGTTAAGAGCAAGTGTTTTTTTGGGTTTTATCAAAAAAATCATTTCTTATAACAATTTTCTTAAAAATTCAAGTTTCTATTTTTGTTTTGTCAAGTTACATGGTTAAACTAATATTTTAAAATTTTATCATTTTCACCCAAAATAATATAAATTATTTTATATCAGATAACTATAACCTCCTGAATGTATGCCACTTTCACAATTTCCTTTTTTTTTCTTTTTGTAGATACTGAATTTCATTAACTTTTTTATTCAAAAAAATTAGAATTTCATTGGAAGAAATCTAATCATATTTTGAAGTTTTAAAACAAGTGAATTTAACCATTGAATTCGCTTGGTGGGAACTTCACTTGTTGGGAATTTGTGTTATTTTGGAAAATTCATCATATTCTAATTCCATGAAGAGATAGTGGTTGAACTAGAAGGAAGAAAATGGAAGGTGAACGAATAATGCAAGTTGTGGTTTAATAATTGGGGACGTTTGGTTCGGGTATTGGGTAATGGAAATGAATCAAGAAAGAGAAACGGATAGAAAGGAAATGAATACCTTTCATTTCTCTATTTGGATTGTTTCCGAAAGAGAATGCACTTCTCTTTGATTCCTTTTGTGACTATTTTGTTCAAATATGGGAATCAAAATTGTTTTTCTTTTTAAGCTTTATAATTGAAGCAACTTTTGTAATTAAAGTGTTCTCAATTGTTACTCGATAAAAAGAAGTCCAAAATGCCACTTATTATTTATATCAATATTAACGAAAAGTTTACAGAACATAAAATTTAAAATTTAAAATATTTTAAAAAAAATCTACTGGTTTGTTTAAGCATTATGCTTCATTGCAAAATAGAGTTAAAGTATTTTAATTGACGCTTTCATGATTTTTAAAGCATCGAGACATTTAGAAAAAATCAAAAGCTTGCTCGAATCAACAATTAGAATTTAAGCTGCTTTCAAAGCTTGTTGTTGATTTATACCTTCCAATGCAAGTTACTCATCCAAAACTTTTTCACTTTTTTTAGTTGCAAGGTGCTCACGTTCATCAGCATATTGCTCATCTTCGTTAGTATGGGTCATTACATTAGCCGCGTTGAAAGATGCACATTCATATCTTTTATGAAACCTTGTAAACTCGCTAGTTCATAACTACTAGCATTAACTTTCTTTTTATCACCCTTATTTTTAGGAGTGTCCTCTCTTTTCATTTTCTTTGACGGAGGGCGGATTCCCCACAAATACAAAGCATTATCAGTAGATATAACATCTTCCTCATCACTTGAATCAAGCATAATTTGATTGGATTTATCAGTTCTTTTTCCATATTGTCAATTATATCAACAAAACCTTCAACTAATTTTCCAGTGGCATAATAATTTCCATAAATCTCCATCAAATTATGCAAGTGAGAAAAAGCTTCTCCATACAAGTTTTTACAATTCGGATGACCCTAACATTTAACAAATATGAATTCAAATAGTTAATCATTTGTAAATGAAATACTTATAAATAAGTATTGATGTTAATTAAAAAATATAACTGACACAAACTAATCATACCTTACAATATTCATCGTACATTGATTTCTCCACAGAAATTATGTTCTTTTGATCATCTCACTTGAATCCACTTGTATTCAACATTTGAGCAATAACTCAAAATTTGGTAACAAGTGTTTTGATCCTTGAATCAATATGTGCCACAATCAGGAATAGCCTTCTCAATCACCTCCTCCAAACGAATCGTATATCCACTTTTGAATCCATCATCGCATTTTCAGTGTGGATCAATAGCCAATTCAGATAAAGCAGCTACAAGCGCGTTATCTTCCTCCAAAGTCCAAAAGTGTTTATTCATACATCTTCCACGAACGATGCTTATTTAAATAAACAAATTAGTGGTATCCAATAATGTAAATAAACACAACAAGTTAAGTTTAAGGAAACCAAACTAATATATTAAGTATCAAATAAAGTATCAGACATTCAAATAACACATAATAATAATAATAATATAATAATAATAATAATAATAATAATAATAATAATAATAATAATAATACAAGCCTGAATGCAAAAAAACCAATAAAAATCCATATAAACCGAGATAAAAAAAAAAAAAGGTTCAAATATTATGCGAAAATAGTTAGGCTTAATGATTTCTAGTTCTCCAATTATTTAACATGTTTTGAACAAATGTATTTTTGAAATTTATCTTGTTTAATATGTAATATATTAAAATATATTATTTGTAAACGGATACGGGTTGTTTGTGGGTAAGAATATAAAAGCATCTACGATAATGATGCTTGAAAGTGCATGAAAAATAAAATCAAGTGCTTGGAAGCACTCATCCCTCTCCTTACTTTCTTATTATAATGCATTAAAGAAAGTATACCTTTCTCATCTTTTTCTTATTATAATTGTAATTTAATTGTTGAATCTAATTATTTATACGAATTTATAATAATTTTGATTACTTAATTTAAAAGATGATGACCAATGTGATTTACAACACTATTTGATGGACTTCTCCAATAATGGATGTATTTGTGGTTCAAAAATTAAGTCCATCAAATAGTATTAATGGACTTAATTTTTGTGCATCTATCGAAGATACTCTAAGATTTCAAATGTGTTATTTATTAATCTATGAAAAGGTACGAATTAGTTTCAAAATAAACAGGTAAGGAAATGGGAATGACTCTAGCCACGAGTACCCTACCCGCTCCTATCCGTGGTTATATATAGTTTCCAATTTGCATTGCCCCCTTGAAATTCAAATTTAAATTCAAATCAAGCCCTTATACAAAGGAACAAGACAACAGCATTTCAAAAACCTTATTTCAAATCTCATTCCCTCTCAAAACCCTAGCTGATACATACAACCAACCTCCTCCTCCGATCAACAATAGCGCCGCCATGACCGCCGTCGTTCCTCCGCCGGGCTCCGGCCGCGAGCTTTCGAATCCGCCTACCGACGGAATCTCAAACATCCGCTTCTCCAACCACAGTGATCACCTGCTCGTATCTTCCTGGGACAAGGTATATATACTATACGCGTGCTCGTTTTGATAAATTGAAACCCTAGCTATGCTGCATTTCTTGATTTGATCTTTTTGATGTTTGAATAGAGTGTGAGATTGTATGATGCGAGCTCTAATGCGGTTCGGGGAGAGTTCATGCACGGTGGACCCGTGCTTGACTGTTGCTTCCACGATGATTCCTCGGGGTTTAGTGCTAGCGCTGATAATACTGTGAGACGGTCAGTTTATTGTTTTCCCCTCTTTTTTAGCTGTGATTGCTCGATTTTTAGCTTGGTTACAGTTGATGTGTGTCGTGCATATGATCTATTTTTCATCTTTTAGTGTGATTTCGTTCTCGAATTTGTTTAAAGATTTTAAGCATGTGGTTGAGAAGAAAGTTAACTATGAAGTTTATGTACGGGCGAGATGTAACACAAACATTGGTGAGAATCCAATGCCCCAAAAACCTAAGGGTTTGAGATCTGGAAACACCTTATTTTCTAAGCAGATTGAACTATAATCACAAGAGCCAGGAGTAGCTAGTAAATTTGACCATTTTAGCCTCAGGAAAATTTGATTTTTTTTTGGGGGAATTAGGTTCCATTTGACAGGCTCGAGTTTGTTAAGCACCCTTTCTTGAAAATGTGAAATGATCAAATAATTAGTCTTTTTTTTTTCTGAAAGATTATAAATTTCTATATATTTAGTAGACACTTGTAGTAGGTTTCTTCTTCTGATATTATTTGACTGCTATGTGATTTCCTGTACTTCTTTTTGGTGGTAACTTTTTTCCCTGTTCATTTCTCAAAGCACAATCAAATTAGTCTTAGTCTTACCTGTCAAGCTTGTATATGTTCTATTAATGCAAAGAGTTTTTTGGATGTTCACTTTTTCTGCCTACCCAGAATGTATATTACGATTCCTGATATTTGCTATGCCATTGTCAATTTTGTGTCTTTTTGCTCTACTTAAAAGACTTGGGAATTGATACAGGCTAGTTTTTAGCCACAACAAGGAAGATATCCTGGGAAGGCACGATGCCCCTGTGCGTTGTATTGAGTACTCTTATGCAGCAGGTGTGTAAGCTTAAGATTGATGTATTTCGCTTGGTATCTATTTTATTGTAAGTTTTAGTATGTTGAAAAATTATGTACATCAGCTAGTGGAGAGTTTATAATGACAGACACTGACTATAATTATGAACCTATGAAAAATATTGGACTCAATGATAAAAGAGCATGTGTGCGAATTTTTTTATGTGCACCAGTAGCAGATGTTAGCTAATGCATGGTCCTTGTTGCAATGTCAAAGTTAAGGATACAGTTATCCACTACCCGTTGGAAATGAAGACTAGTTTTGGCTTTAATTATTTTGTGTAGCATCCCATGTGTTCATAGTAAAGATGCTTTTTAGTGTCATCCCTGACTGCATGCTTCTCATAATGATTGATATTCAGTAAGCTATCAGAATCCATACACAGATTATCACAAAACATGTTCTCCTCTCTTATGAAAATTTTCTGACAATTTTCTGACAATTTTTATTTTTGTGCTTTCTTGAACTAATATAGGGCAAGTTATAACTGGTAGCTGGGATAAAACAGTAAAGTGTTGGGATCCCAGAGGAGCAAGTGGACAGGAGCGTACTCTGGTTGGCACATATCCACAACCTGAACGTGTTTATTCGTTATCTCTTGTTGGCAATCGCGTAGTAGTAGCTACTGCTGGACGGCATGTAAATATCTATGACTTGCGGAATATGTCTCAACCTGAGCAACGTAGGGAGTCCTCATTGAAATATCAAACTCGATGTGTACGCTGTTATCCAAATGGGACAGGTATTGTGTAATCATCAAATTGGCAGCATATCCTCTGTTCTTGCAGTTCGAATCTTGATCATGGACTAGAATGATATACCTATTCTACATTATTTCCAATGAAAGACAGTCGCTGTGATTATTAGTGCTTTGTTATAGAACAAATGCTGTTATTGCTAGTGCTTTTGTACGGATTTGCAGTCACTTAGCGAAAAAAAAGATGTTCCCGTGGTCGATGACATTATGAATCATCAAATAGCTTTGCATGGTGTCTTAATTGGAGTTGGAGATGGAGATCTCCCCTGTTTGATACCATGCTTATTATCTTATTCTGTGTAGTAATATGCTTATATTCTTATTCATGTAGATTTTTGTATACAGGATATGCTCTTAGTTCAGTTGAAGGAAGAGTTGCAATGGAATTTTTTGATCTTTCAGAAGCCAGTCAAGCAAAAAAGTATGCCTTTTGTTGTTATTATTATTTAATTTGTGTTTTGTCTTGCTGGTTTGTGCCATCAAAAGCAGAATATGATGTTGGTATTTTTCTTCTTGATTACATTGCAGTCCTATCATCTTATAATTTTTGTTATTTTGTCTTATGATACATGCTAGACTTCCAAAATTGGCATGTTCTGGTACTGCATATTGCAGATTATGTATTACTCCCCCTTAGTAGCAGTATTATAGATAGTTTTCGGTAGATGTGTCTATTGGCATTCAAGTAACGTGGAATATCTTTATCTGGTTTTCTTCTATGAATCATCATACATGCATCATGCCTTCTTTATCCATGCTCCCTTAGCGATCAATATTATGTTGTCCACTCTATTTTCTCCATAAGGTCTTTGCTTAAACTTTTCATTACTAAGACTGAGGCATGCACTTGATTTGAATAAAGATGTGAACAAAATTATTTGCACATAATTATGTACAAGTGCACAGTTGCATCTTCTAAACTATTTTCAGATTATTGCTTTTCATTTTCTATGATTTGACACACATCTCCAATTCCCAAACCTCTTGCAGATATGCATTCAAGTGTCATAGAAAATCAGAAGCTGGAAGGGACATTGTCTATCCAGTAAATGCCATTGCATTTCACCCAATGTAAGTTTTAAGGGTTCTTTATACATCAAATTTCTGAATTTTTTGAATCAGTGTGCCAAACACAAATTCTAGCCAATGAAATGATTTGTTTTCCCTGAAGTTATTTTATCTGAAATTTATGAGTGCAAGACTGCATATATACGTACGTTTTTCTTGTATAAGCAACTGCTGATGTTGGGATATCAATTAATAAATGCACAAACCAAATTTTTAACCTATTTCAATTTGGATATGGTTCTGGTTTTCTTAGCCTGATGATAAAAATTTTGTATTCCATGGCTACTTATGGTTTTACTGTTCTTCTCGTGATTCTTTCAACCCACAGATATGGTACATTTGCAACTGGAGGGTGCGATGGCTTTGTTAATGTATGGGATGGGAATAACAAGAAGAGGCTTTATCAGGTATGTGGCTGCAGAAGACATATTGCAGCCTTGGTTTATTTCTGAAACTCATAATGATCCAATTTTTATGTACTTGCTCGTCTTTTCCAGTACTCAAAGTACCCATCAAGCATTGCAGCGCTCTCATTTAGTAGGGACGGTAAACTACTGGCAGTGGCATCGAGCTACACATTTGAAGAGGGAGAGAAACCGTAAGATTGTTTCTAGTCTCACTCCCTTAAGATTTTAAAGTGTTTCTCATTTAAACATCCTAATTTCTGCATGTTTGTTTTGCAGTCACGAACCAGATTCTATCTTTGTGCGGACTGTAAATGAAATAGAAGTTAAGCCTAAACCAAAAGTGTTGCCAAATCCTCCAGCGTAACTTTGTGATGCAGAAACCCTTTTGCGCTTGTATTTTGTTATTTAGTATTTGTATTCTTTGTACGAGCTTCATTTATCTCATATGAAGCTGTCAAAACTTGAATTCACCTTATGTTAAATCAAATTAGAAAATATTCGCTTTTTATTTCTTCTTCGTCCCCTTCGTGTAGACATTATGGGTAGCTATCGCCAAAAGCTTAATGTAAAAGTTGAAAATATGTCAGTTACATTGCCACATGCCAATTCCTTGACACACATGCCAATTCCTCGTTTAGGCAGTGGTGTACTCAATAAAGTTATTTGTCAACTTAATTCACTAGAATACTTAGAGACATCAACAATCAACCGCTCATTGACACATTCCAAATTAGAAGAGTAGCCACATTGAAACCGCATGAAAAATATCTTACTAGATGGCTAATCCTCCAATCATTCACGGATCATTTATATTGTTGACAATGTGTCGACGATGAATGCCGCCGCATATGAAGGCCTTTTTGGAGTAATAACATGTTTTATGGTTCATAATAATATTACTATCCACAATTTTGCAAGTTCAATTGATATCTCTAGCTCCACTGAGAAATTTCTGAATCCGAGCAATGCAAGTTCAAATTCCATCTCTAGTTCCGCCAAGAAAGTTTTGAATCCGAGCAATTGAAAGGGAAAAAGAAAAAAAAGAGCCAAGCAGCAAAAGCTATATAATATAAGATCGAAAAGCAGTTGGAATCAAAAGACAGCATTCAGCTGTTTGCATTAGAAAATACTATCTCAAAAGAGTGACCCTTTTTTTACACCTGTAAATTCCAAAAAGCCTTCTTTGGCACATATTACACATTTCTTCATGTTTCCTTCCACAATTTTCAACTATTCTACTTAATAATTTACCTAAATCCTGACGGAGCGGCGCGTGGACCAGCTTGTGCTGCTCTCATGGCTTTAGATTGAGCAAGCAAAGCATCATAATCCTGTATATAGAAAGAGGTTGATGTTTAGTTTGCTGATTGGTGAAAAAAATGCAACAAAGGACATAAGCCCGAAAAGTGAAAAACCTACCCGTTTCTGGAAAGCGTCGTCGCTTGAATCAACTAATTTGTCAGCAAGACCATATTCTATAGCTTCTTGAGCATTGAAGTACTTGGGACGCTGAATGTCCTTGTTTATTTCTTCCTTTGTCTTTCCAGTTCCTTTTGCTAATAATTCAAGGTAATACTCGGTGTTTGCATCAAGCTCCTTGGCCTGATAAAAGAAGTTGAGAAGAAGAAGCAATCCGTTAAACGAGAACCAGAGAAACACGCAAATATATATAACACATGTGATAGAGAGAGAGAAACCTTAATCCACATATCAATTGCAGCCCCGCTTGATCTGCTTACTTTAGGCAGATACAACTTTGCTGAAATTCAAAATGAATTTGTTAAAAAGAATTGATGAAAGTTACAGATGCCATGAACTCAGAAAGGACGAATCTTATGTGAAACTATTAGAGTGTCAAAGTAGGTTCTCATGTCATAATCGTGTGATAGGATACGTATACACACACCACTTTATTATAATTTATATATGATATAAATGCAATGCAACAAAAAGGAAAATCTTGTGAAGCGGGTTCATGTTAGACAGTTGTCTTTATAGATAGTGTTGCTGTTCCAAAAATTAGAAGTTCTAGAAAAGGTTATGAATATATGGTTCGGAAACTGTACAACAACAACAAAGCCTTTGTATTGAAATGCTTCGGGGTCGATAAAATAAGCAAATTTGCTGCTATCCATTAGGGATGGCAATCTGTACACGACAATACGATTTACAGAGACAATCTACTTGACACGATTATCATTCTTGTCTCGTTTATATGATGACTATGTAAAATACATAGATCACATAATACGGTAACTTGTTTGACATCCCTAATAAACATTAGAAAAGAAAGTCTACAAAATGTAAGAAGTCTACAAAATGTAAGTGCTTTATTGCATAAGAAAGTTTAGATCATACTGGAAGAGTTAGGCTGCATAGCACGATAACCCTTGGCTCCAAGAGATAGAAGCATCGCTGCTTGACCATACGCCATGCCACAATTCACAGTGTACACAGTTGATTTGCAGTACTTCAAAAAAGTAGAAAAGGAAAACTCGTATTTAGCATAAAGAATATAGATAGTTGAGCAAATCACTACAGGCAGACATCTATTCACAGAATGACTGAAATAGAAACACATGCAAACACATAGGCACCCACAATGTGCGTCTAAAACATCAAATAGCTATGCTGAATGAAAACTTCAGTTTTGAACCGTTCTGTATTTTGGAAACCAATATCTTGGAAACTTGTACAGAAGTATCAGGTCATGGTTCCATAATTTAAGCAAATTGGAACTGTTTCTTAGAATTTGGAAACTCGTTTTAGATCAATGCTAATCACATGTTCAGTAAATATTTTCTAGGTGATGTTCCACAATGTTTTAACATGAGAAACTCTCAGAAGCTTCTATTTCACTGTTTTAGTGTAAATACGTAGGAAACATGTGTTCTCATAATTCTAAATATTTTTTATAGATATAACCTTTTTTTCTTTATTTCCATGTTTCCCCATGTTCCCATTTCCTATATTATTTTACAAATATCGTTTCTTGGTGTTCATTTCTGTTTCAGCTTCCATATCTGTTTCCATGTAATATAGTAGCATATAATAGATAAGATAGTATGACTAACTAGGATCTTGAGCTACCAATTTGAAAGCGTTCAGATTTTTCATTACATATGACAAGGTACAGGTGCTATTAGGCAAAAAACCATAAAAAGAAAAAAAGAAATTGACTCGGAGATCCATTTTAATTTTGGGCCTGATAATATCACTGACTAATATCATATACAGATGACAATACTTACAGAAATGCAATCAGCAATAGCATATGCCTCTGTTTCAGAACCAACAGTCTCCATTTTGTCATCCTAAATCATAGAAGCAAACCCAATTAGCAACGAAAAGTGAAACTTACATAAGAAAGGAATATGATTTGGCAATACGCTGAATGTCCAATAACATCTCATCTACAGGATATAAACATCTCACTAGGCAGAGAAATTAAGAATAAATCGAAAACAAATACTCGTACCTGCGTCCCAGATGAGTTAATGTACAAATAAATAGGCTTTGAAGAGTCATCATAATCCAAATACATAAACTGAGCCACAAGAAGCTCTGTAACAGCTGGTACAATCTGCAAGAATCAAATACAATATCAAAACGCTATAGGTAAAGACTGAAAGAATATAACTAGAAAACCGAGAAAATTTCAGCCGTCAGCAAGGTCATTCATGGAGTTAGCTCACTGGTAGGAATGTCAAAACAGGTTGTGGAATCATAATTGTATTATGTGATCTATATGTTTCACATGATTATATGCGATATAAAATGACACTCTTGTCAAGCAGTTTGTCTCTATAAATCGTGCCATCAAGTCATAAATTGACAGTTCTACTTACTGGCATCCCTAGATAGCATATCCGAGCATCTAAGAGCAAAGAAGGCAAATCCGGAGGAGCACTTCTGGGTCTCCCAGCTCCTCTGCCTGCTCCTCCACGATACATGCTAACACTCATACTATATTTTGCAGGACCCATATCCGTCATGCCTGAAACGCTGTACATTCCCCCATGATCCAAATAATGCCTTCTAGCTGTGATGCTTTCCTGCCAAGAGTTGTCAAAAACAGAGATTCTATCAGGATTATACAGGCTTCGGAAGAAATTAACAGCCGACAACTACAAAAGGACTAGTTATACTAATTGTTCATTACTGGATAAAATCTAACACAAATAGATGATTTCATCAAATAACAGAATGTAGGGAACCTCTGTAACTTTCTCGGACTGTCTACGGGCTGGATTGTCTTCGGTCATGAACATGTCCATTTGTGAAGGAGTAAGACCATACAGATGCCGTGGTACATTTTTGTAATTATCCGTTACTGCAGTTGATGGATATAGAGAAAACAAAGTTAGAATTTAAAATTTTCTCATCATGCAAGTATGGAACAGAAAACATCTGACTAAAAGTTTCACAAGATATCTCAGAAAAGCTAAAAGAAACCCAACATGATATCAATAAAGAGGGAGTAAAAAGACCATAGTTATGAAAAACTAATCGACATGATTATTACGAATATGGTCAGAGGAAATTACACTTCAATAATATGAATACCAGCCCAGCAAAAGTCATTCAAAAGAAAACTCATACAAGATATAAAGCTGAAAGTACATGATTATTACGAATATGGTCATAGAGGAAATTACACTTCAATGATCTGCCAATTTCTGAAACAAAAATATGAATGACAGAGACAATCCTGCCTGACACAACCCAATTGATAATGTTGCAATTACATCATATAATCACGTAGAAGGGGAATATATAGATTACATAGCACGATTATGACAGAATAACCCATTTTGACGCCAACAATTTGTCCACCAATGCAATGATTATATAAAGTGCTTGTCCACAGGACATATAAACAGGAAAACAAACTGATAGTATTATGTCCAACTCTATGATCTCTAGGAACAGCCATCATTTGATTGAATAACTCAAAAAATCATAGCAAGTCTGGGGACTTCTTGAGTTAATAGTCCAGTCTAAGTAACCGTCATAGTACTTTTCAGCATAGACTTACAGCACAACCAAACTGGAATCTCCTTTTATCCTACTATCAAGCATCAAAGAACACCTTCCCTTAAATTTCAAAGCAACCCAGCTTAAAACAGAAAATAAATTACAAAGGCTTAATACATACTCAACCACTCCAACTTGCACTCAAACGCCTATTAATCCCCCCAAACTTTTATAATGACTTCTCCAACAATCTCAACTTGCTTCAAATGAGTTTTCTACTACCCGAAACTCCCTCAACACATCCTTTCCACAACCTGAACTTGCACCTTTCTACCACCCTAACTTCCTTAAACTACTAGTGGCACTTCGAAACACCCATTCCACCAAGCAGAAATGAAGTTAACCATGGGATGATCCTAAGTTAAAGGGGGCAAAAAACTCGTTTTGAAAGTCTAGAAGCTCATACAAGTTGGAGTAGAAGATAAGTAGTAAACCCAATTACAAAGTATCAATCTTTATGCTATAATTCCTAAAACCCAATACTTGAAAAGTCTCAAAATAGAGCCAACTAAACAAGAACACAAGAAATTCAATTAAATTCTATGAAATACCCAATATTCTTCTCCTTCCAATTAAAAACATCCAAATTCAAAAACTTCCAAGAACCCAAGAAACTAAAATGACCAACATAGATATCAAGTATGAAAAACAAAAGAGAGGGATAAAAACTGACATCCATCCTTGAGATTTTCTTGTCGGAACTGCTTGGGTATGTGCTCAAAAGAATTCCCAGATGCACAAGGAGGCTTATAGAATCTATTTTGAAGTACCCTCTTGTTTCTTGAATTGGGTACAAAGAAAAGCTTAGTGTTGGAGATGAAAGACGATTTGGGAAGCCCAGAAGAAGGATTTGCGAGCTCTGGGTTTGGAGATGAAAGCTGAGGAAGAAAAGAAGATGCCATCATCTATGCCCAAGATGGATAATTGATGCTATCAAAATGGAGTCTTTGTTATGTAAATTTGGTTGAGTGTATAGGAAGAGGATTCGAAAGCGAAGCTTGAGGATTTTTTTTTGTGGATTTGGGAATTTTGAGGTTTGATTTTGGTGTGGTTATAATCATAATTACTGGCTAATCCTTCATGTGTCTTTGTAATGTAATTTTTGGTCCTACTTGTTTCCAAATTTACACCTCTGTTTTTGTTTTACTTTACTTTTCTAAGAAAATATATGGGTTAATTTCATATTAGAGTTATGTATCATTTAATTTTATTTCAGACATTTGATGGGTTAAGTTAGATTTTATGGTCAAAAGTAAAAAAAGAAATAGAACAAAGTTGTCATCTCTAGTTCAAGTAATATATTATTTCAATGCAAACAATGCATTTCATAGTTCTCTTTTTACTCGAAAATAAACCACAAAAACTCATTTGTAAAAAAGTGAAACCACAAAAATACTTATATGTAATTAACTTTACAATTTATTTGTAATGTATGTGTATAGCAATCAAATTATTAGAATCTTTTCATATTTCACTTTTATCAATTTTCGACTCTATCTCAAGATCACACGTTTTCTTTAGAAAGATACTAACTAATAAACTGTTGATTGGTGGATATCAATTTATTAGAATTGATTAATTGTATGACAGTTAGTCTAATATTTGGATTGATCAACCATTAGTGAGATTTTTATGGGACTGAGGTAGAAAATTTTCTTTGTTAATCTTTTTTCATCTTGAGAGACCGTTAACCATCACACAATTACTCAAATTGGAAACCAAAAGAAAAAACATTAATTTTTTATTGTAAAATATTAGTTTGTAATTGTTCTATTTAAAGTTATTTTAAAAAGATATTTCAACAAAAACTAGATCAAGATATTTCTGTAGTCATAATCATCTCAAAGATATTTAAGTCCTTTATGAAAGAAATTCTAATCAAATACATTGTTTATAATAGAAGGAAAAATAAATTATAATTTGGACAGCAGATTACTTTTTCAATCCATGGAATATCTATGTATTCCCTCCACAAAATCCATTTAAGAAGTTAAACCCAATCATAATGAAATAAATATAAATGAATTTAGAATTGCTATATAGTGATTCGATCACACATACATTAACACTTCTCTTTCTCTTTTCAAACTGCTCCAAAAAATAAACATGAATTAACATAGAAGAAAAATGTCAAAAAAATTCACTCTATAATGACAAACAAACCCGACTCGCCAAACCCCGGTGAACATGAATACTCGTACTTTCAGGTTCTATTTGCAATGCCCACCATAATTCAGAAATCTGTTGAATATGCTACAATCCCAGCCACGGTTTCTGAGATGCTAACGTTGTACAGTTACTTGATCGTATTTCATCATGTTTCTCTCTAATGTTACAACTGATCCTAAAGTTCACAGCTACCTTTGGACAACATATTCAATAACTTGTACTCCCATCTGAATACAAATTTGAAGCCAAAACCCAAAATCTGCCTGTTTGAAAATAACTCGGGGAAAGATATTACCAAGTCAATTCAAAGTTCATACCTCAGATTTCGAGGAATGCCTGACACATACTAGATCGTCCAATTTATTGCCATCCATTTTGTAGAGAGACACTCCTTCCATCTGGGAATAGTGATCACGTGCTTCCTTTCTAAGACTCTCAAAGGGCATAGCTTCCCATTTCTTGTAGTTAGAGTACTTCCTCACATCACTCATGTCTGAAGACCCTGACATGGGCCCACCTTTGTAAGTACCCCACACCTTACAACTTCCAAATTGTCCGGGTCCACTTCCACGCTTTAGGCGCAAGGCTGCAGCGTGAGCTCTGCTTATCATTTCTCGGCTGGGAACATCTGACCAATCGTTTCTCTGAGCTCTCATGGGAGAATGGATCCTGATAACCTGGAAGGTAGAATGAAAGAAGTGCAACTTAGGACAAATATTTTTTTGTTTTTTTTAAGAGAATACAAATAATCACTATTGTCATACACCAAGGCACTCTAAAAGCTGATAATATGCACGCCCTTGAAGTGGATTGTGCCCTTTTCTCGGAGTAGAGAAGTATCTCGTCCTGCAACAAATAACAGAATCAGTTTTACTTGAAGAAAGAAGACAATGGAAGCATCCGATGTTGTGCACAAATTAGAGAACTTAATGCACAAATAAGGGAAACCTTGATACGTTACGAAGGCATCAACTTAATTAAATAGTTGCACATTTAAAAAATTAAAGTGAACTTAACCCAATATAACAAGTGAACAACTAAAGCTGTATTGGTAGGTTAAACAAACAGTTTGTTGGTTGAACAAATCTAAATCCTGCCAAATTCTGCTTATTGATACTTCCTTTTTATATCCTCTCAGGTTTGACCCGTGTTTTCAGAAATCTAAAACAGTTCATAGGTCACAATACGGGTTCCATAGGGTCACTTAGACCTCAAAATTCCAACTGACTACTGTCATCCCCTATCCAGGTGTTTAGGGATCTTTTTTTTTTTTTAATCTCCAATCATCTCGGGCCCAAACACCACTGAAATAGCACTATGGTGGTCTCAAATGGTCCGTCTCCTCCATCCTTAGTAACTAAATCACTATTCTGGACTTGCCCATCCTCAGTTGAAACAGTTTATGTTGCCGTCAACTTCCATACTAAAATTGTTATCAATTACCTTAAGAGGTGCAACAGTAATAGGAGGCAGTAATAAAATTTGGGAACAAATGATCTGGAAATCTACCTCAACCTCCAGAGGTAATTTCATTGCACAACTAGCTTTGAAGAATAGAACATCTAAAAGAAGTGATTGAGAAACTGACAAATAGCTCAGGCTGATACTTTGCTGTGGGAAGTGAAAGTATCGAGCATTAGGGTTTAGGTGTCCAACTAAAGGTAATAGAAAATAAGTTCTATGTTATGAAGATCTACACGAAGGATCTAAGGAACAGAACCTGAATGGTAACTTTTATTGCCCTAGTTTTTTCGTGTTTGGCAGGCTAGAAGTAGATCCTTTCACGTTAGTTGGATAAAATGCACGCTGTTTTAAAAGGGATCCAAATATTGGTTTGTTCTTTCACTTCTACTGCAATATGTGCATGACTCATGAGAACTTTCCAAATGCAAACATTACAAATTATGATTCACAAAATCCTAGCGTTTGATGGAAAACATGGTAGATAACTAACTAAAAAGATATATATGGGTTCAATTCAACATTTAGCCACATGAAAAAGAAGAAATAAGCAGAACAATGAATCAAGAATCAAGCAATAACAAATAAAAGACTTGACAATTAAATTACCATTCGGTGTAGCCAGGATCAACTGTGAATCCATATATGTTGACAATGTCGCACATTGAAAGTGCTAGTTCAATGGATTTCATTCCAGTTCCCTTGGCACCTCTCCGCAGAACAATTCCTTGGAAAAGATATACTGGATTTGGAATACTCTGATACATGATTACAAGATATGTTAAAAATGCATTCAAAGAAGATAGCTGCTTGGAACAGAGGGAACTGCATCAGATTTTCTTAAGAACATACATGTGATCCAGTAAATGACAAACAACCAGCCATTGTTCACATTTGATAGATTCCTCAGTTTAGAAATTTAAATATGAAATAAAAAGAAAAATGAAGATGGATTGACATATTGCAGTTACCTTTATCAATGCATTGAAGTCCCTGTGGGTCACACTTTTGATTATAAGTACTTCATCAGCTGCAAAACCAAAAAGCCAATTATTATCAATTTTTCAATTCATGGAACAAAGTACAAACACAATTGTTGTTAAAGGGAAATAAAATCCGACTGTAATTGGGAAAAGACGTAAGAAACCTGAAACCCCAAAAAGACACGATACACAAGTTTACTATCATAATCCAAACAAAATAAAACCACATTTAATTAGCCTTGTTCTCTTCCACCACCTTTTTTAAATGACAAAGGAAAAAAGAAACAAAAAGAAAAAAATAAAATTTCTCCATATTAACCTCATAAAGAAGGACAAGAATTGGCCTATGTTCTCATAACAGTGCATTACTAAAGATGACATGACTTAGCAAGTCAAACCTAAGTTCTTCCATTCTTAAAACTGAAATGTATTTCCTAAAAAGAACCACATCAACAGAATAACTCAATTTGCTTGCCCTCAACATAGAAACTATTAGTAATTTGACATCCTGAAATGCATCGGCTAACAAAAAGAAAAGTAAAAAGGGGGAGAAGGATACATAAAAACTATGGTTACGCCCTCATCATTATATTTTAATTGCCCAAGCATGATAGGAATTATAATAAAACGGTGTCAGAATTTGTATGAAAGAAAAGAAAGGAAAGAAAACACCAGAGCAACACTTTCAGTAGTTGAGCAAAACAGATATATAGGCATACTCGATCCATTGAGAATTTTGACCATGTTACGAGCAGCACCGCGGACAACAAGTCGAAAATCACGTTTCAGCCCAACATGCTTGGCATATTTCTACACAATAAATGAAAACCAGGATAAGCACATAATCATGTGGCTTCCAAAATAAGAAAGACAAAAGAAAGGAAAGTTTAAAAGACTTCACAAACGGTTAGAAATTTATGACAAGGAACTTAAAGATTTTTTAATCCATGAACCGAGCTTCTACCATCCAAGTGATGTAATGGAGGTATCTATGGTCTCTCAGGGTGTTAGAAGAAGAAATAATACTCTGCATAAATATTTGAAAGCTATAGCCTAAGTCCCGCCAGTCTACCTCATTAACAGGAGCCTCATTGTCTCGTATGACAGCATCATGGCTATCAATCTCCTTTCCAAACTCTGTTTTCAGAAGATCTCCTGAGTTGCCAACAACAGCACAAGTGCGAAACTGCCTAGGACGGAAAGGTGGACTTGCTGGTAGAATCAAGTTAAGGTGTTCCTCACAAAGACTCTTATTGTAGCATTTATCTGCACCCCTACAGGCAAAACAATCAGGGCATTTAAGCTTATTTGGCAAATAAAACCTTTTCAGAGAATGTAAGAAGACAAATAAAGATCACAAGCAAATCACAAGGAAGGTGTAATTAAGAACATACAGTTGAGCAATCCTTTTTGCCGCATAGTCTAACCACCCATCTGGACGAGCATCAAGGTACTCCCTGGTTAGCACTGTAGTCATGTTACGGTACTGCAATCGAAAATACATAAGATTGTTTCATTTGATACCTTATGGAAATAAAAAACCATCAGGTACCAACCTGTTCCCACAACAGGATTGCATCACAAATATCATAATGGTACTCCAGCGGTTCATAAATTTTGAATTGTGCATTATACTGAAACCACACAAAAAATATTAATCAATTAATTAATTAAAAAATAAATAAGATACAAGAACTTATTGAAAGAAAGAGTTTTTACCCAAGTGCTGTTAGTGCCTTCAGGAAACTTGAGGGTTAACTTACAGTGGTCAATGATGTGTGCGGTCAGACCGAGCCCTCTGTTTGCCTATAATTAACATAAAGCTTTTATATCAATAGAATTCTAAGAAAGAAGACCAGCATTACGACTCCATTATCACACTAAAGCTCCTCCCACATAGGACACAGAACCCAAAAGTTTCGAGTCACATATGAACAGTAATAACTAAATATCTCATACCAGCAATCCTCTCAAGTATTCAATTTCTTAAGCAAGAAATCATGAAGCAAATTGGAAAGTTCACTTCAATTCAAAATTATCATGGGCATAATTCCCAGGAATCAGAAGAATCTAGAAACAAAATTCAAATCTATAAACTAATAAAATATACAAGAAATGTGGATCTAACATGGAAAACGAAATCATGTTAAAGATGCAAGTTTGAAGTAAGAGTTTAGATGCTAACCACACATTGCTGAATAGTGGACTGAAAATCAGACAAAATTTGGATTTCTTCTTTGTAGAGATTTGAGTTACGACCACCTGCAACAAATAACAGAAAAGTAAAAAGTTAATACTGTACCAGTGTTTAAAGGGACTAGAATAAATAAATAAAAAAGCAAGAATTAAAACCTGTGAATAGAGAGGATTGAATAGCGAAAACGAAAAGAGCGAAGAAAACGACAACGCAGACCAGGTGGAGGATGGCAGGTCTCCTGCTGATACTGTTGGTACTTTTATGAGGTCTCATCTTCGTACTACTGCTAGACTACAACTTCCACACTGGAAAGGAGACCTGAAGGCCAATCATAAAAAAAAAATTGTATATATTTTAGAAGAAGATGATTCCTTTCCAGCAAGACCAATGAAACAGAGGACTATATCATCTTGCTTAATTCATTAATATATATAGTGTGTGAGCGCGGGGTGTGTGTAGCTTCAGAATTAACTAATAGAAAAACCATTTTATACACAAACTATTTCGATAGCTAAATATGTAATAATCCAGTAAGATAAAACTGGTTTTTTGAAAAATTAGAAACCGTAATCTAGTAAAGATAAAATCCATAAATAACATAGCTCATATATGCACCCAGCTTTTCTACCCTTTTAAATTTGTAACATACAAATGAACATAAAAGTTTTCTATAACCAAGTGAAAGCAGCATTTTCACAACAGTACCAAAAGTTGGACAAACATTATGGCAACATCTGTTGTTTTTGAGCACGATAAACTCATATAAAACCCACAGCACCAGTGTGATCTCATGTTCAATAATTACATAAGCTACATTTCAAATCACTATTTACATCAAACTGTAAAATGTAGAGAAGAACCAGAAGGGAAAAGGCTCGAATACCCAGTTTCTGGAATCACTAGCATACCCTTACCTGTATCGGTGTCCGGGCAACATAGGTTGAAATACCCAGTTTGTGAAATGGGTGAAATAGAATGTGTAATACTACTAGTTACTCTTAGTACCCTCCAAATCAAAATTAGAGTTGAATTGAAGATGAAAATGCAATTCCTATAGTAGATAGTTCAGAAATGAGAAAAAGGGTTTGAAATATTACCTTGGAATTCCTGAATCTCAGATCAGATGCATTCAGAATCACACCATTCAACCTCCAAACTTGAAATACTATATGTATGTATCTATGTCTATATATAACTGCTAAATGCAAACCCAATAAATATCTTCAGGTTCCACGAATGATCTACAGAGCAATTCCAACATCTACGCAGCACCTCAACATTTTCCAAAATGGAAATCTAAATGCAGCTCAACATTTTGGTAGACATCTCAACCTTTTGGGCTTTCTAAACTTATTGGGCTTGGGTTTGGGCTTCGCCATTGGATATTACCCTCTTGTTCATGGAAAGTTATTGGGCTTGGGCTTGGCCATGGATATCTACCTACAAATTATACTAACAATTTTTGTACCCTATTTCATAAAAGAATATCAATTTGTTTGAGTTAGATTTTTATATATTCTGTTTCATATAACATTTTATTGTTTCTAGAAATTAGCTAATTCCTCTTTTTTTTTCATCCGGTATCCGAAATCATACTACACCGACTAATCCAGATTCAGAACAGATGCAAAAATTATGGTATTTAAACTTCTCTCAATCGTCGTTGTGGGAGATGGATCCGCATACTGTCCTACCAAACTCATCATTATGCTACCAATGCGCCGACCAACGATTGGTAGATAATTCCTCAGCTATAAGTATGTATTTTTCTATAAGATAAATCCTAAAATTTATATTTGCTCTTTTACATAGTAGCAACAGATTGGTTTTTCTGAAAGAAAAAGACAAAAAAAAACCATAAGCTCTTTGATTATTCAATTTTTGGTTCATCAAATTCTGATGTTTTGGTTGAAATGATAAGCTCGTGATGATTTATTGTTAGCTTATTGTTCATAAAAGTAAAACGTTTATGTTTTCCTAACCTATTATATAAGTACCTAGTATACTATTTAATTTGGTATTTGATCAAACTCATTAATTAATTTGGTGTTGCCACTTGCAATAATAAATTCAAGTTAACAATCAACTTGTAGTATTAGTAAAAAAAATACCAACTAAATTAATTATAGGATGAATGGGACATTGTGGCTTGGTTGAGGCATTAAATTTAACTTTTCTCTGCCCCTTCAAATCTCACTCAACATCAAATTAATTTATAATTAAGACTTCTAATCTTAATCTTAGCCTACCAGAATGGAAAGCCATCACTACAATTGTAAATTTAACTACTTGGATTAGTTGTACATGTCACATGTACTAGACAAGTTTGAATTAACTTGTTTGTTACTATCTTTCACATAAAATTATTTAAATGAAAGCATACATATATTATGCTACATGTGAGGGTTTTTTTTTAACTTTTTTCATTAAAGATAAGAAACGGGTGGATGGAGAGTCGAACATCCAACTAGGTTGGCACCTCCGAACAGCCGCACCCTATACATGTTACATATAAATTTTTTCATTTAGAAATTTGATTTTTCATATTAATAGAAGATAAATATTTTCAAGTCTTTACGATTATCAATTTTGATGTTCATAACTATCTATCACGTTTTAGATACTCATATTTTAAGAGATTTTCCACATTTTTTTAACTATTTTAGTGTCATTTTATTGTTTGTCAGACTAGATTTTATTATTATCATTGTTGATGTTGTTTTTGTTTATTGTTAATATTATTATTGTTTCGATTACTTTTATGAAGTTCACTTAAGAAAAGAAAAAAACAACTATGTGTGTAAGAATTTTTTTCTTTTTAAGGAGAGGATGGGCTTAAACAACCCCAAACAATAGGAAATTAAAAGACTACCAATAACTCTCTTAAGAAGTTTGTGACACTCAACTTCGTAAAGAAAATATTTTAAGTGTTTGTAGAAGGCACAACACACTTGTTTATGATGATCAAAAGAGAAAATTTCCTTTAAAATTCGCCATTCAGTTTTTTGCCAATTGTCGTACCTATACTTTTCGTCTCAACAATTTTATTATTAATGCAAGAATTGTTTTTTAAGGTAAATTAAAAAAATAAACATAAATTTTTTTAAAAAAATTGTGATTTCATTTATTTTCAAATTAAAAAATTGTGCTTTGCTATGGCTCAAAAAGAATTATGGTTTCACGTTTTTTTCAAAAAAAAATGACTTTTTTGTTTGATATTATTAAAATCAACGCTGACGATTTCAAAAGTAACATATTCAAATATATAACGATATTTTAAGAAATTTTAATTCTTCAATTTTTTTATTTCGGAATCATTTAGATGGAGTTTGACGAGGAGAGAGAAAGTCGATGTTTAGAGAGTGAAAGATTAAAAAATGGTGATTTTAAAAAACCATAAATGTGATTCTATGATAAACATAATATTAAACAACTTTAATTCTTGTAATTTTTCATTTTCACGTCGTTAACATAGAGTTTTACAATTTTGAACAGGGAGATTCTATGGTCACTTTGTTTTTCACAAAGTAACCATTACTTTGTTTTGTCCACCATTAGATCATGGGTTAAAACCTAATCTAATGGTAAATATGACAAAGTACAAACAAAGTAAAGGAAAAACAAAGTGACCATAGCCTACACCTTTTGAACAAAATGTGAAACCGTAATCTTTTTTTGAGCAATAGTAAACAACAATTCTTTATTTGAAAATTAGTGAAACTAGAAGGATTTTTTTTCTTTAAATTTACCAAAAAAAATAAAATCTAATGAATTCACTTATTTTTAGATAAAAGATGGTGACTTAGTTTCTGTTAGAATTTGGACTTTTTTTATTACCACTATTAAAAACAATATTGATAACTTCATAAATGATATACTTCAAGAAATATTGATATTCTAACAAATTTTAATTCTTCAAATTGTTTATTTTGAGATCATTTACATAGTTCTTGTGACAGAGTAATTCAATAGAGAGAAAAAGTTCCAAAATCGAAAACCAAAATGTGGTTTCATAATAAATATAATATTAAAAACTTTAGTTCTTAAAAAATTTTCATTTTAAAATTGTTAAGGGTAATTATTAAAACATTAATCCAAAATGTCAATTTTTTAAAAATGTGTGAGACCTCGATCCTTTGTTCAAACAAAATAAACATCAGTTTTTTATTTGAAAAAATGAGTGAAACAAAAGATTTAATTTAGAAATTACTTTTTCTTTTAATTCCTTTTATAAATAAACTTCCAAGAACTAATTTATATTCCTTTTATGAATAAACTTACAAGAATTATGTATATTCCTTTTGGTTACTCACTTACTCTGTTCATGCATCTTTAATTTTTCCCAATGTATACGCAATCTATGGGAAATATACAGTGAACTGAATAAAAACAGGAAAAGGTCATCTAATTTGAACCATTGCAACATGACAAATTCAAAGAAAATGAGTGTGAGAAATAAAGTTATAGACAATAATTTTGCTTTATATAATATGAAGATTATATAATATGAGGATTTCAACAACGGCAGTGAAAATCGAGCTCATGTGATAGTGTAATAATAATCGTTTTCTTCAGATACAAGTAAATCATTCAATTCTAGAGCCAAAGATCGTAATATGGGTCGGTAACAGATGGCTTCTTCAAAAGCGCGTCCCTTCGTATACATCAGGAGTCCATTGATGAGAAGGGGGTGGGAAAAAAAAAGTTACTAATAGCTTGTTCTCGCATACATAAATTTTTCAACAAAAATAAATACTTACATAATATCAAATAATTTCGCGCATATATATATATATATATATATATATATATATAGATGAATATTCGTAATCTAGGATGTCTTTTGAAAATAAAATAAAGATTAAACTTCTCAATTTGAAACTTTAAGAAATGATATTAAAATAGTTAAGAAGATGAATATTCAGGTAATTTAGAATTTCTAAGAATAATACAAGTTTGCATTCAAAATTGAGCCCCTACACGCAAAGAATTCCTAAACTTTTGCTTGCTATTGGGTGACTTGTAAAGCCATTAAAGCTCTATAATTAAGCAACAAGTATCTCCATTTTAAAGCATAATCTCACTTCTAATTAAATTAAATTTGAACTTTTAGCCAAAATTATAGCTTGAAAAAGTCTTCCAACTATAGTAACAGAAAGAAAAGTGTCCAAAATATATTTCTTTTTGTTCCAAGTGGCACTAGTATAATCAATATTTTATTACATCCTAGGTTGATGTTGTGTCACAATAACATGATTTTTAGTTAATAAAGATAATTTGATGTTAAAAAAGAATTGAGGTGTTAAAAAAAAACAAAATTAAATATTGATGTTAGTAAGTACATGGTCCAAGCCTAACACGTTCGTAATAACACTATATTTGTCACATTACTTAGAAAAGTCATTGACCGTATCAGACATAATTTTCTTTGACAAATATATATTTTTTATGAATAATTTCATCTTAGATACAGTAAAAATTCTCATCTCTTAACTTTGTTTATCTTGTTCTATGTACATAATTTTACTGATTAGACTCTTGAAGTATTTTCAGGAGCTCAACCCGTCTTACAGAATGTGCTTAACACATCAAATTCAATATTTTTATTATACCTGAATGTCTCATTTGTATTGATTTTATCATTAAAACTTATTTAAAGCAATACATGTATATATTTCATATTTGATTCTATATTTAATCAATTTAATTTACATAGTACTTTGTTTAAAGAGATATTGTTTTAGCTTGTTCAAATCTCTCTTTATTGTACCACTTAGCAATATTGAGCTTTTACATTAAGCACATTTTTCAGATACTTAGTTTTTTTCAAAAATAAACTAAATAAATTGAATTTTCCCATGTTTTAACTTGCTTTACAAACACAAGCACATTGTGATGAAATTACTTTTCTCAAATTAATAAAATAAGTAGATTTCCAATTTAGCAAAAACTTTTCCATTCAATCATCTAGCTAAAATAAATAGGAGGCTTTGGTATCAATTATTTTTCTTTTTGTTTAAAATATAATTAAATAGTTACAAGTTGAAAATAGTAGAAGAATGATTAAAATTGTCCAATACACAATTATATATGTTTCTTAGTTATATAATTAAAATCAAAACATTTCATGTTAATTGTAATCAATACCAATTCTCAAATTCCTAAGAATGATTTTACTATAATTACCATTATAATGTGTAAAAAAAAACCCTTAAATATATATTGTTGGATTAGTGAAAATAATAGAAAATTCAAATTTGGGGTCAAAGTGGCTCTTGTAAAAAAAAATGATCTCATTACTTAAGCATTAAATCGGGTGGCTCTATAGTTAATTGATGAGCCACACGGTTAACTTGACGTCGAATAAAGACAATATGTTAGAGAAACTTTCAATTAACAGGTAAATTATCTGGTGATAAAACCAAACTCACAAAATTATTGGATGGGCCACTAAAGACATTCACCAAACTTGATAATCGCGACCCTCCTGTCATGAAAGAGCTTTCTTAACACTTAAGGGAATACATGGTGTCAATGTGGTTACCATATGTCGCCCCCCCCCCCCCCCCCTGCTTTCTTTGGAACCTCCCCTATAGTGACTGGTTCCGGGTTTGATTTGAGAATTTATTTATAGAAGCTATTTCCATATGATAAAGTTCATTCAAACATAAGATCTTGTCGAAAATATGTTAAATTTCATAGAAAATTTAATAATTCGTCTAAAATCTGCAATTTTCGTTTTCTTGTTTTTTATGAGAATGCACAAAATACAATGAAAATTTTCGGTATGAGATTCTTTTACTTATGAAATTATAATTTTATACACATGTATAAAATTGCCCCCCCCCCCCCCCCCCCCCCCCCCCCCCCCCCCCCACATCCAACTCTGGATACTCCACTGGCAGCCACGTCATTTGTTAGGTGTTCAATATCTTTAATTTTAAATAGTCGAAGTGACCTAATTAAGAAAAAATTCAAAATTGAATGATTATTTAGAACCTACCTTTAAAATTTAGTGATCAACTATACATTTAGTTAGTAATAAAATCCATTGATTGAAGTTTTTGAAGAATGTCACAGGAAGATAACAAATTCACACACAACCGAACCAAGTATGAAACAAAACGATGATGCTGGCTGGGGTTGGTTTGGGTTGGGCACATGTCCTGATTCTTCTATACGTGGTGTGCATAGTTTATGCCATTTTTATACTATTTTTTTATATGCTTTTTTGGACTCTAAGAGTCTGATATTTTCGCCACTTCTTTGCCACTTCCCACTAATGATTTGTATTTTTATTGTTACATATTTTGTATTTTGGAAGATATATATAATTAGAAGAATCAACATCAAATTAAGTATTAGAATAACACATGTATATATTGATCGATGGTGTCAATAACATAACAGCAAAATTGAGTGTACATGAATCCACTAAACATTTAGTATTTAGGCTCAATAGTTATGTGGTGACAATTTAGAAGGTGTTGTTGAAATGATATATTGACACTTCACTTCATAGTTATTGTTTTAGTATGTTTGAATTTTTTTACAGTTGTTTTGAAAGGCTCACTCAATTTTAATTGTTTTCAATAAAATTTCTCAGTCATTCCAATAACTTTAAAAGAGATTGAACACAAGAAAAATGACGAGACTGTCACATCGTCATAAAGTCGACTTAAAATTTTGACATCCACTCCGACGACATGTGTCACAATTTTTCGTTTAATTGAAAACTAATGCAACATTGTGACCAAGTGATTGTCACGTGACAATCAAAAGCAATAGTTAAAATTACTTTTGATGATGTGATAATCATGTTTCCGATGACAAAACTGGCCGAATTAATATAATAATACAAATTGGAGGTGAGTGACAATTTTTAGATAACCATCAAAATTAAATGACTATGCTGCATTTAACGCATTAGATTTGAAATTTAAATGAATTTCAAAAATAAATATTTATTTCATATGGAATTGTTATGTATTTCCCGTTGTTTAATTAAAGATTTGTAGATATTGTAATGAACTAATTATGCTGAGGCGCCTATATAGAGATTTATAGATACTGTAATGAACCAATTCTGATGAGGTGCCTATATAAAGCTTGAGTTGGGAGCGATCTTATATGATGAGGAAAAAAATGAATCTCATAATGGAAATAAAGATAAAGTGTCAGCGTGTATATGTCATAAAAGAAAAATTCGGATTCATTGCGATTAAGCTTCCAGACTTATTTTAAAAGCCATTAGAGTCAATTAGGGATGTCAATGAGACGGAGAATCTCTATTCTCCATGAGGACCCGCCTCAATGGAGACGAGAATTCCCGATAAGAATCCCCATGGGATGAGGATGAGAAATATATCCCCGTAACGGGATGGGGAGAGGTATCGCTGCTCCATGGGGATCCCCATACCCGCCTGTTATCTCCCTACGGGGATTCCGGATAATTCCCGCTTAACTTACTAATTTTATTTAATATTTTTTGTTTTCATATATTATTTATAAAAATCATAAGATATTACATATATTTTTGCATTATTTAGCTACTTTCAAATTTTATATTTATTTATAGATTTTACTTTATCATTTGATTTTACTAATTTCTACTATATACCTTTAATTTAAAGCACTTTGTTTTTTTATTTGTGACTTAGAGAGTTGTTAATTTTTCTTTTCTCAACTACCAAATAGGAAACGGGAATCCCCGTGGGACGGGAATGAGGCCAAGATTGTCCCCATTTAATTCGTGGGGCGGGGATGGGAAATCTCCATCATATCACGGGATGGGGATGATAAACGTGATCATGTCATGCCCTGCCCCATTAACATTCATAGAGTCAATGAGACCAATGCGATATTTAAGTAATATTGGACCTAACCGTTACAATTGTTGTAACAATAGCTAGACTCTCCCTTGTATTAGTTTCAGACAAACAAGACAAAATTGTTTGATCATTTGTAAATCTGGTCGATCTAGAGCGGAGATATGATGTTGGAGTGGATTTGCAGATTTTATGGGGTTCAAAAAAAATTATGAATCTTTAGCAGGTTTCTCTGAAGGCATGTCGAAAACCCTCGTAGTTTGAATATAGAGATGTCCGACCAGTGATTCTGCTTCCCGTCATTTGAATCTCTGCAAGTCTCAAATTTCCTACAACTATTACCATTCACGTGTAATGAATAAAACTTCACTAATCTAATCTGTTCCTAATAAATTTCCTTACTAATCATCTAAAATCTTCTATCGCGCTAATAACGCTTAATGCTTTTAACATATTGGACATATCACTTAAAATCGATCACTCTAATAACACCTAGCACTTTTCAATATACATACATACATCACTTAAAATGATGACAATATGGATGAACATAGGAGAAAAAAGTACCAAATTTACATGCATGAATCTCAAGAGAGTTGTAAACAAAAAGAATTTATCATTACCATTTATATAAATTAAGAGAATTGTTTGAAAATCTAGGATTAAGTGAAGTGATGTATCTCTAAAATGACAAAAATGTGGCTAGGAATAACCAAGGCAGGTATAGTATTTTAATATACCACAGGTATAACTAACATGATGCATAGGACAAGTGTCCTAAGCCACGCAAATCATGTAGAAAAACTCATCCTAATCATTATCATCAATCATCATTATTATCATATATGGTGCCAACATGTGCATTAAAGCCTATATCCACATGGGAACCGAGTTTTTTATTTTCTTTTTTCATATTTTCTTCTTCATTTCACTCACTATTTCACTCCAAAACATGGGTTCCTCGTTCTTCTTTATCAATTTAATTAAAGCAGCCAACGCGCATTTCCAATCTTTAGATATTTTCGGGCTTAGGCCATATTTAAACACTCGTAATTGAAAATTCAATTTGAAGCGATTAAGAACGATCAGATCGTCTGAACTCACTTAGATGTTTAGAATACAATTTATTCTCACTAGTTCCAAACGGATCTCGAATTTAACTCTGAAACTAACTAATTGTCCGACTAACGCCTAAAGTCAAGTCAATTTACAACATTGCTCATACATTACGAATTTTGTGCTTTTAAAAAGTAATTTTATGTTGAACAAAAATAATCAAAAATAATATGTTGGAATAGTTTATTTTAAATCAAACACTTTGTATTTTGGGTGAACAAATCACCACTTCTTGCCACTACTATCCAACTATGCCATAAATATGAATATTTTATATACGATGATGTGCCTTGTTGCCTGCCTCATTTCTTGCTGTCCTTGTGCTGTGTTTCACACAGCTAAAATACTTTAGCTTCCTTTGGAATTTCAGGCCTCTATTTATTATTCTCATTTATTCCACTTTCAACTCTCTAACTATCTGTTTAATGCATAAGGACTCACTAAATACAGGATTACTATAAATATTAAATAATGATTTTCTAAACTTATCTTACTCTAATTTTATCTATCCCTCAAGCCTCAATGAGGATGAACTCGAGTAGTAGAAAATTACACTCGTACTTTACTTGTCCGGTTAGGAGCTCAAAATCTCTTGTCAAAGTACTTACCAGTGTATGGGGTTTTAGTTCGAATTCGTATACTATATTGTAATTAATTACACTTGTTTTAGAAATTTAATGATGATTTTTATGAAAAAAAAAATCAATTTTGAACTAAATATTGGATTTAGATACACCTCACTATGTATTGGAAGCATTGTTGGGGCTTTGAGTGATCATAAATAATAAAATAAAGAAAATTGAAGTGTATCTTCAAGGAGAAGATCCATTCATATCCAAGAACATAAATATACAATCTTAATTCAATTTTATCATTATTTAATTATTTTAAGAGATAAGAACAAATTAAATCAATGAATATAATCACCAATTGTTTAGAAAAAAAAAAAAAAGTTCACAAACAATGAACAAATGTCTGTACAAAACTAAAGAAATTAACAAACTTCAAATCCAAATTCTAAAAAAAGAAAATTAAAAGAAACATACTAATTAGGTTTAATGTAACCTAATTAAACCCAAATTCTATCTAATTAAGAAATGTTTCTTAGCGTATCAGTTTCTTGCTTAAGAAACGCTAATCTTGGTTTCTTTCCGGGCAGAGGACTTTCCACTTCTTGATCTTTAAACAAATCTTTACTCCCCGACCAGAATTCCGGCAACGCGGGCAAGTTCAAATCGAATTCAAATCCGCCACCACCAGACCCGGACACGCCCCGGCTCTGACTGGCACCGCCTTCAGAGGAGGTCACAACGCTGCTGCTGTGGTTATTGTTATCTTTACCGCCGCCGGGGCCTTCATAGTGCCGGCGCTTGTGACCGCCCAAAGCTTGACCGGTCGGAAAAGTCTTGTGACAGATAGAACACTCATGGGTCTTCCCAGTGGCGGCGGTAGTAGTAGTGGCGGAGGTGGCGGCGGAGGAGGTTGAAGGGTGGCTTCCGTCGTTAGCGGCGGCGGCATCGGAAGATCCCTTCTTGTGGCTAGCCTTGTGCCCGCCGAGTGCTTGATAAGACGGGAAGGCTCTGTCGCAGACGGTGCACTTGTAGGAAAGAGACAACGTCGGCGGCTGAGGTGGCGGCGGAGATAGAGCCGGAGATGAAGATGCTGCTGGGAATTCTTTTTCGCCGCGGGCGAGCATGATAAGGCAGAGAGCTAGGTATTCTTCCTCGGTGGCCGGAGGAGGAGGTGGTGGTGGTGAGTCATCATTCCGGGGGCGCTTGGAGCGCTTTCTTTTAGACCACGTGTCTTCGTAGTTGAAAGGCGCCGCCGCCGTTGGAGAGTTGAGAGCTTCAAGAGCCATTCTTGATTTTCTTGGAGAAAAAGAGTGTTTTGAATTCTTGATTCTTGAAAATGTTTTGTTTTTTTTTTTCTTGGGTTTCTTGAATTAAGGGTTTGGGAGAAATATGAGAGATGGGTAAGTGAAGAGTGGGAGAGAGGAGGGGTTATATATATAGGGAGAGGGGTGGAGTGGGGGAGAGTTGGTGGAAGAGAGTGAAGTCGGTCAACTAGAGAGAGAAAGCTAGAGATAGATAGAGAGAGAAAGAAAGAGAGTGAGCTAAAAAAAGAAAGACTAATTCCAAGTCAATACAATACAATGGTAAGCCTGCCTTTTTAACCCTCAAATAATATAAGTAAAAAGTTTAATGCTTAATTATGTATTTAAACTTGTCACTTTCTGCCTTTTAGTACCTTCAATTGTACACTAATCAATTTTAGGTCCTAAATATGGGCAGATTGCGGGTTCTGGCCCCTGTCATATTCGCATCTATTAATTGTGGTTTCGATCAGCCATGTCTCTTGAAGAATTCAAATCCCTAACTTTTTAAAAATTGGTTTATGTGTAAATTTAGCTCATCCAATTGAAGTTATGGGATTGTTGTTGTTTGTAGATACTTTCTTATTTATTGATCTAAAATAGTTAAATTTAAAGGGTTAAAACAATATTTAGATCTATATTAATCGGTATTCAATGACATTTTAGTTCGTCACATTTGTCTGGATCTATCAAAATTGTTAAAATCTAAATAAATATGCGAACTTTAATTAAATTGTTTCAAAATTATCTGAGTTGTCATAGTTGTTGGCGTTTTAGGTACCACACATGGTAATACATCAATGAAAAAATTGACACGTCTTGAAATATACTATTCATTAAAATAGAAAATTATCATGCATAGCTAACAAAAATCTGATTTGTAACTAGCATTTTGAATAGATCAATGTATAAGTTAATAGTTTAGACATGTTAAATAGATTTTGACCGACAATTATTTATGGTTATTTTGGAGTTGATATGCCACCGTTAAATCAAACCAACACGAAACATATTTGCTATTACACCAGCAAATGAAGGTGTCAGAAGTTTACATATCTAAATGTAGATGTGTAATGGAATAGTTCCATGGATGAAAGAAATGAAAAGTCTAGGTGTCAATTATGAATTTAACCTAGTAATTACTAGTAAATGACTAAACAAAAATGGAAAAGAATAAAAAAGATGTAAATTTGGGGAAGTTATGCTGTTTTGGAGTGTTTTGAGAGTGTGGTGCACGTATAGAGATAGATAAGTGTTGTGTTGGGTCAGCATTCACAAGGTGGATAGATAAAACTTGTGGAGATTATGTTGCCATTATTGCATAATCATTTTCTTTTCTTTTATTCCTAATTCAAATTAGATAATCTTTCGCTTACTTTCTATGATTATTCTTTTTTCTGCCACCCTTGTTCTCTTTAATTAAGCTAAACGTATTAGTAGCTCATTTTCTAATTTTATTTTAGTAGTAGTTATTTTCACCGTCCTACTGGAAAAATATAACATTGGATGGAATATTAGAGTGATAGTTAATTATTACCAGAATAAAGAATGATAGTTATTTTCAATTGAACCCAAAAAAAAAAAAAAAACAATGTGCTATAAATATGTTAATTCAATGGGCAATAATCTTGTATCGGATGTCATATCTAAAAATAACCAAGAATGCAAATAATTAAAATAATAAAAAAAACAATTCATATCTTCATTTTTAGTTTTATTTTTGAGTTAATATGTCAATTTTAATCAATTTGATTCAAAAAAATCTAAACAATTGATTGTTTAATAAACAAGTACTAACAAACTAAATTTTTGTTTAACACTTATCATATTTTCGAGTTTTGTACTAAATTGCCATCTCAAATCTGAGATGAATAACTCTAAATTTATCCATAAAACTTGGAATATGAGATGAAGCAATGAGCTTCTAATCGTTCACAACTAATTGTTTTCTTTTACAAACATTTTCAAATGCGTTCGAATCCTTGATACTTCTCACGTCTAATTTGAAAAATGTAACAACTGAATTATAATACAACTAATTTAGTTTCAGTTGGAGGATTTGTTCATACATATAGATTCTTTTTAATGTAAGAACAATTAGTCATAATTATTTTAGAGTTATTTTAAGGGAAAACTTAAATTACAATTGATTTTTTCTTATGAAGTAAATTACAATTGTTGAACATTATTTCAATTGAACTTTTGATTTAGTATTCTTATTAGAATGTCAATTCCACGAATATTCTCTTCTACCAAATTTCCTTGCACTTGCAAAACAAGATTTCTTTTTCCCCTTTCCCCTTTTCTTTAAATGTATCAATATCTTAAAAAAATGTATCAATATCTCAATTAAAAACTTTCTACCAATACAACATGCATTTACAAATTTTATAATATCTACAAAAGTTTTTCTTATATAATAATTAAACGATCAACAATTCACATATTTTTTTTATAATTAAAAAAAAAGTTTACATAATATTGAAAAATAAAATCCAAAATCCAAAAGAAAGAAGATGGGCGTGACTTTGGGTGGAAGTAAGATGTTGTACTTCCTAGTTCGTTCTTCTCACATTTTTGTTGAGTTTTGACCAAATTTCATACCCACACGCCACGCGCTCCCATAGTTACGTGGGCCAATCTCGTTCACTTTTTCTATTATTTTAATGAAAAATTAAAGCCCAAAAAGATTAGGGTTTTTTGGTAGTTACTTCTTGTTGGTTGTTTATCTAGAAAGACAGCTAGTCTCAGTTTAGGACTTATGAATGTTCCCTTTACTTGCCACGTGTATACCCCAACTTTCTTCTTTAACTTCCCTTGCTTTCTAGAATTTTCCTGCTTCTTCCTACCTTAATTACCCTTTTTGCCCCCCTTAGTTGAGATTTACCCTTAAATTTAATTGTAAATTTGACTTATATATTTGTATTAGATTTTATAATGACGCAAAAGCATGCGTATTTGTGGAAAATAATTAACATTATTATATGAGTTAATATAAAATTGGCTAAATTGAGATGTTTATTTACATTTTTAGACTCATTAACATTTACTAAACAAGCTCTTTGTAAAAAGATTGTTAAAAGATCTTTCGCAAATAAGGATTTGTGAAGTTTCTATGAATCAATTGGTTTACTTTAAGCTTCGTACGTTTCTCAGATCCCCTTTTTACGGATAGTCTATTTGGCAATCTTTCTGCGAAGAGTTTTATTAACAACTTGTATATAAATGAGTCTAAAAAAGTAAATTGAGTTCTTAAATGGAGTCTTCTAACCGTACTATATCATCTTTTTCTAATTAATAGTTCAAATTAACTACACATTGCTAGTGCTTTCATTATAAGAATAAAACTGAAAAAATTTAGCGCTCATTTTAATAGCGTAAATATCAAAAATAAAATAAAATTGGACAAACTTAACTCTTTAAACAACAAATATTATAAAATAAAGCAAGTATTAAACATATACTTTTATCATCCACATTTTTCAATCCATTGTGGTGTTGTTTTCTAAGAACAAATGTTTTGTGATCATTCATATATGCAAATACAGAATATAATTAGAATTTTGGTAGATTTTGATATATCAGTGCAAGTGTAATACTCTAAATATATATGTTGTTGTTGGTATAATCAACAATTGATTTTTTCAAAAACTATAAATTATAGTTTTTGATAAAAGCAATTTATTGTTAAAATAACTTTACCTTTGGCAAACACTATTTTTAGATGGCTAATGTACTTTTAAACACTAAGAAAGCAATACCAAATAGGGCCCTAGATTTTGAACATAAACTATAAAGGTGTTTATTTCACCGTTTTTCCAGCTGTCTTTTCCTTTTTCAATATAAAATATAGTTAATTGGGTGTTTAGTTAGGAATTAGAAAATTATGCTTGTTGCTTTTTAGGTAGGAGGCAACTGCTCTTCCAACAAGCAGTAAAACACTGTTTTTTTTACAAAAAGAACTCTACGAATTTTAGTTTCTTTTATTGTCTTTTACATTTAACATTTAAAATAATTAATTATGCCCATATTAGTCATTTTACATGCTAATAACAATAAACAATTATGATTTTACCAAACACTAGTAATCAAATATCAAACCGCAAACAACAAAATGGAATAATAAACCGCAAATAGAAATAGCAAACCACGAACAAAAACAATTACACCAAACGGACTCTAAGCTCAACCTAATTTTCTTTGAGCCGCTAATCGTTTCATTTATTTTTAAAACATTTGGTTCAAATTTGTGCATAAAGGGTAGTTAAGTCCAATAAAAATAGAGTTAGTACAGTAAGGAGTGAGTTAGAGGAGGGAGAGTGGGCTGCTGCTGTTATCTTCACCGACGCGCAACGGTCAGGGCATACGGCACGCTACGCGTTTCTTCTTATCATATCGCGACACGTGTAACCTTTTTTTGGCTGCTTTCACATGCTAAAAGATAACCGACAACCTATAGATAATCACCACATCCAGCCGTCCATTTGCTAGGAATCCCTCTGAGGCTGCCACGTGGGCTCCGCTGATGAAGGGATTTGCCACGTAACCCTCTTTACACTTGAACACTCCATTGCATACTCTTGACAATTCTAGTGGCTCTTACTACTTCCCAACCCCTTATTAATTAATTAATTATTAATTTGCATATATCCATTTGTGTCACGTTAAATAAAAATATCTTATCTTAGGATAGAATAATGGGAAAAGCAAGTTAAATGGTTTGCACAAGTGAAAATTAAAAACGTAACTATATAGTATTTTATTTACCTATAAATGCATGAATTTTTATACCTTTTTCATTTGTACATTGAAAATAAAAAAATTTAGCTAATAAAAACATGTTCTAAAGCATTAACAAAGAAAATATTAGATTATCATCCATTGCTAATAAAAACATGTTTTAGGATTTGCCGAAAGACAAAGCAGATTGAGCTAAAGTGCGGGTAATAGAATTAGTTATACGCCTAACACTTTAAAGAGCAGCTAAAACGAAGACGATGACATTCGAAAATAAGTAAATTGGACTTCGATAGATCAAAAGACAAATGGACCACTTTACCAAACCATTTCGATAACCAACATTAAACCATTGGTTAAGTTTTAAAGTGTCAACCGATCGCCCAAGTCTCCAGCAATCCGAAGAGCAAGGTATCCCATACGAGGGGCTGCAAGCCAACAAACACACACCTATGCATGAGCACGGATAATAGTTTTGTTATTTACTCTAAACATAAAAATAAATGTTACATTTAAATTAAGAAATATTTATTGTTAATTATTTTAAATCAATGAATATCGATTTGTGTTGAATGTTTTACCCTAGTGATTAAGACTCTTCTTATAACTAAAAAGGTCGTCAGTTTGGATCATATTTCGAGTGGAAGATTTTTCGTTGTTATTAATTGTAAGCGCAATAATACAACTATAAATAAAAATAGTTGAACCAAACATATTGTGTAATATAGTTTCCTTATAGTTAAATGTAACACAAAAACCTAATTCATATTTCAAATAAAAAATTCAAATTTTTTTCCTTTTTGGTTAAATGAATGGCAGAGTGATGGTTTAGTGGGCTAAGGTAGGTTAATTAAGCACATGATAATAAGGACAAGTTTGAGTTTGAGTTTGAGATGACTTAATGGCGAGGAAGTTGGTTGAGTGATGTTATCAATGACTTTGGCATTAAGGGTTAGTTAAGGGTATTTTTAAGTTTGGCCTAAAGAAAGATAGATAGTAGAATTCTATTCAATTCAAATTCATTTTTCAAATGTTTTTCTTTCTAATTTGTTCTACTTCTTGGAATGTTATATATGTCTAATTTGTCAATTAATAGATTATTAGAATAGTGAAAAATAGTGGTAAAAAAGTTGTCTTGTTTTATTGTTAATCAAAGACAAGTGAGAAAGAAGAATTTTATCTATATGCAATAGATGCTATAAATTGTCTAATAGGACTTTGAGTTGGTTGATTCTCTATTTTAACAAGTTACTAACATAAAGGTCACACAGGCATATAAGTTCCATTGATACATAAGTTTCATGTATTTACTTTTGTCAAACATGTGCTTAAGAATAGTTTGAATAATTAAAAGCATCAAAATCGTTTAAACTAGAAATCTGGAGTTCACGTTTTCGTTATATGAGTTGTTTGTGTTATGCAGCTTTGCAATTATAAGTAGGAGACGAACTGCCTAAAAATATATCCGACTACTTCAAACCAATAACTCGAATTCAATGATCGTAAAAAATAAAAGGATGAAGATCAAAACGTCTCCAACCATAGTCAAATTTAACAAGCTTGCATATAGTTCAGGAGTCCTAACTAAATAAACTTGGATAAACTTGAAGTATTTCATAATAATGAATTGTACCTGCACAACATTCTAAATTCGATAATACAAAATCTAGCCCAAGTTCTGTAATGTATTATAGAATTATTAACTTAATTTATTTGATTAATGGATGGACATATTAGATGGTATGGAACCTATAATTCTAAAACTTGTGCAAGTGGATTGGGTTTCACAAAGCTTTTGGAGATAGGAGGGGGCATGCATCATGCATGACTGCTGTAATGGGCATAGGGCCATACTTATGAAATATGTGAAAAGATAGGCATTCATAATATATAGATTCTACATTATCCAAACTAAATATACTTAACTTTAAAAAGCAAAGCTTATGTCATATTTTTAATTAAATATGTATGTAGCGAATTATTTGAATAATTTTTGTTGTTTGATAAATTCATCGATTTCTCGGTTCGAGGTTTGTGGAGCGCCATTTAAATAGATCTTCCTCCAATTAAAGTATTTTGCGCACACTAAAACTCGACCCGAAATTTGACTTAAGCGACTTAAAATTGTTAATCCCTCAAACTAACATTTATTGGTACTAATTATTTGATTATTAATTGTATGAGTTAGTTCAAAGTATTTAAGAGATTAGTTCACTCTGTTTTTATGGTGGCACATTCCATCTGTTTTATATCTCACTTTTCCATGCTTTATCTCCAACTGGATAATGCATTAACTATGCCACACAACAAACCAAAATACATACTCTGTTCTCTCTGGTTTTTTAATCTAAGCAAAAGCTTTATAGAGACTCAATGGATTGAGTTCCTAAATTTTTTAGTTTAATCCAATAAGTTACTTTCTTTTTTCCCCATTAAGTAATTGATTATTAGTAAATTTATATTTGGACATAAAACCTTGTTTAGTTTAGTGTTATTCATTATTTGAATTAATTCACATATTTAACTGTTAAAAATAAGTTTGTTTTATACGTGTGAGATGACTATAAGTAAATGATAAATAATAGAGTAAAGCTTAACGCTTGAAACATAGATCCGTTATACCACGCAAAGAAATGCGAATAAGTCTATGTGTCATGGATCTAGACAGTTGCTACGTTAAAGGAGTATTCACCGTTTTTCCACAAACTAAAAACACACGTCAAGATGGAATGCAAGAGGGGCGGCTTAGTGTGTCTTTGTGTGAGAGACGATCATTTGGCCTGAAATTTTTTTGGACCAAGTGGTCAAGTGCTTTCCAACACCTTCATATTTAACCATTTTTGCTCTATTTTTGTCAACTCTTACCTCAATATTTCAAGTTAATTCGCCACATTCTCAAGGGATCGTTTAAGCAATTTGTTGCTCATAAATTCAAGGCCAAGTTTAGTTCAAGCCTTGCCGAAATAGCCATTTATGCGGTTCCAAGTTTGTCATTAAACTTTTAATTTCGTTCTTTACATTATTTACCCTCCGAATTGCTAGAGTTGAGAATACTTGTAGGAGGTTCAATTCAATTCTAATTGTTCATTTTTCACCACCCTGTATGCAAAGTTTAGATCAATAAGTTGATTTTTTTTAAAATTTGTATGTGAATTTCCAAATTTAATTCTTATTTTTATTACTCATGATAGTCATTACTTAGCTAGTTTCACTTTCACAGTAGAGTTAGAAATTGAAGAGGAATATTTTATAATCTATGGTCCTTCAATAGTCTACTGTCAATTTTTTATTTGGAAACTGAATTTTTTGAGTGTATAATTTTTAACTCAAAATTATTCAGCTTCAATTCGAAAATTAATTTCTCTAAAACACCCGCCATATAATTAGTGATCAAATTACCTCAATTATCAATTTCTTAATGAAATAATTTGAAGACTTTGTTGTTTTTTTTTCTTTTACCAAAATCAGTAGTCCATAACTTTACCAAAAAAAATAAAAAATAAAAAATCAGTAATCCATAAACAAGATAAATAAAGAAGATCAAGATACGAATTGCTGAAGTCATACCTCGCATAATCAGATTAGAACTAAGGAATAATTATATATAAGTCATATTGATATTTTATATTATGTACGGCAGTCAAAATTATTAGGTATTTGTAATTGTTAACACAATTTAATTTACTCAATAAAAAATCAGTTGATCGGAACTTTCATGTTTAATGAAATGGAAAGATAAACCCAATTTAGTGCACCCTTTTAATGACTTGAAATTCCTGAAGCCACGTCAACTAGTTGATTAGTTCTTATTATTTATTGCTTGCCAACTAATTAATATATTTTCCTAATAACCATGCTTATGTGGAGGTACAGGAGAGCATTGAATTGTTATTGTACTTTAGATAGCTAACCATGCTTATGTGGAGGTACACGAGAACAATGGAGTGTCATTATACTCTAGATAGCTTAAAAAATTAAAAATCACTCTCTAAATGAGAGTGATTGGTTTATGCGTCAATTCATTGTGCGAATTTATTTTTCAAATGTACAATTCGTTCCTGTAATAATATAAAAATTGAATATATGCATATATTCTTAACTGTTGGAAAACGCACTTAAAAAGTGACTTTGTCCTGCTTCGCTTTTTGCAATTTTATTTGTTGAAAGTGTAATTTATGTTAGTAAAAAAAAAATAAGATGGCAATCAAGGACAAAATCTGGAAGCTCATAAGAGAATATCGAATCTTATATCTTGAAAACTTCATTAATCTTACTTATAAATTTGTAAAATTTGAATGTGCCAATTTTTTGATAGGTTGAATATGAATGATTTAGGAATTAGTTAAACCAATTTTTATAATCTATACAGAGTTTCATGACATGTTAAAATTTTCTAAAAAAAAGTTGAAGTTGCAAAGAGTATAAGTTTTTCTTTTTGGATAATTAGATGATTAATTAATATGTTTGCTCTATCTAATTATCCTAAAAGGTGGAAGTCTAATCACAACTTTACCACATCAAACTCAACTGTTTAGATTTAGAAGTCAAATAAAATTCGAAAACCACAATTCATATGTATGTGCATTCATTTAATTTAAATTAATTATGTAATTTTGCACGTGAAATATGAGAATGACTTGTTATTTATTACTCCATCTTTGATGCTTTCTATAGTTGACTTTTGACTGTGCAGCCACGTCATAGTTTAAGTAGCAAATTGCTGCTGACCTAAGCCCCCACGTAGGATTAAAGGTAGCTGATCTGGACAATTATTTTGGGCCAAGACACAGCCCCGATTTGGTCAAATCCAGAGTCTAGAAAAGTTCAAAGTGGGCTGAAAATTCTACCTTCTTATTAATTGGTGTAATAGAGAAAGGATCAAGTGTGACAATGTGCTTATGGTGTGACAAGGGAAAAAGGTGGGATAATTTTGTAATTGAACATGAGAAAGTGGCAAACTTGTAATTAGGAGAAAAAGTCTTATACGTGTAAAATGGAGGGAAGGAAGAGGTGGTGATGTCAGCGCTGATGTCACCCATGGAGAGAGAAAATGTTTTAATTATTTTCTTTAAAATGCATTTTCCTGCTCTTCCCGAACTCGTTTTTCAAAAAAAATTATATCACTGAACTCGTATTAATTAGACCGTCATTTTGAGATCCATTTTTGTTATTTATAAACGATTTTTAATTTTTTTATGGTTGTTTCAAATTAATATTCGGTTGTTTCAAATTAATACTGTGTTGTTTCAAAATAATATTATGTTGTTTCGAATGAAATATAATTAACACTTTGGATTGAATGGAACTCTGATGATGGAACAAGTGTAGTATTCTGCTGAAACAAATGTAGTAGTCTGGTGGAACAAGTGTAGTATTCTGCTGAAACAAATGTAGTAGTCTGGTGGAACAAGTGTAGTATTCTGCTGAAACAAATGTAGTAGTCTGGTGGAACAAGTGTAGTATTCTGCTAAAACAAATGTAGTAATCTCGTGGAACAAGTGTAATATTCTGCTGGAACAAGTTATTCCGAAATATTGTTTTGAAACAACACAATATTGTTTTGAAACAACACGGTAATGTTTTGAAACAATCATAGAAAATCAACATTAATATAAAAATCGATTGCAGCAAGGTGATCTTGGTATTGAACTAAAGAAAATAAACTCTTACAATCTCAAATCACTATAAATGATTGAAAATAAGAGCAGCAAAAGAAAAGAAAGGGAAAATGGTACTGCTGATATAAGTAATAAGTATTATCTTGTTCATTAATAAGTAATAAGAGCAGCAAAATATTGTTGTGAGTAATAAGTATTATCTTGTTCATTAATCATGTCAACAGAGCATAAAAGCGCTATGACAGTGACTTCTTTTTTTCTTGTCAGAGGTATTTGGGTACAGTTAGGGAGGAAGAAAGCTTGAATATTTTGCTTGAGTTCGTTCCTGGGGGCTCAATATCATCACTTTTGGGAAAATTTGGACCCTTCCCTGAGGCTGTAAGTCTTGTGAACTCAATTCATGTAATTAGGTGATTTATTTCTATTATCTACTTTCAGGGGGCCAACATCCTTGTTGATAACAGTGGGTTTAATCAGTGGGTTTCAAGGGAGGAATTAGAGGGGAAATGCATGAAATTGAGAGTGAAATTGACATTTTTATGATGGGTTTAAATTTTACGAGGTGTAGTTTAGCCGGAGGTGATTTTGGTGGTGGTCGGCGATGAGGGAAGGGAGAGCAAACGGCGGTGAGATACCGGCGACATCGTTGCAGGTGGGCGACGGAGGCAGCAACAATTTGAAAAGAAGAAGAAGATGACTTTTGAGAAGAACACGAACAAACCTGGAAAAGTTACCTTTACATGCCTAATTAATTACACAATTGATCCCTATCACACCATAAGGAGGTGTCTCACCTGAACTTGACTCTGGTGTAATATTATTATTTTTGAGTAAATTACTAGAAAAAGTTTTAAGATTTGTATCATTTGTAAGTTAAATTAGCATACAGATCCTTCTCTACTCTTTCTCAGCTTGAAAAGCCTTATATTTTTAGATCCAAAACAAAGTTTGACTTTTAGTTCAATACTATATTGAAACAAACTTTTATTTATCATTGACTTTTTGTGTGAATAGATCTCAAGTCTAGTAACTTCTTAGGTAATGTAAAATAGTCCGTAAGCTCATGCATTCTCTTTTCCAGTTAAGTCCTACGGTACTCTAACCATAATGGATTACCGACGCAATCTAGGTTTTGAATAAGAATCCTCATGCTAAGGAGGAACATTAAGATAAGGCCGAACCCACCCGAACTAACCCCCAAGGTTGGATGTATTTTCCACTCTTCTGTGTATTGAAAAATTCTTTTGTTCTATCATCGAACAAAATCTGAACAAGTAACGTTATACTAAAGTCAAAGGTTAGATCAACATTTTTAATATATTAGTTTTAAATATAAAACTCGATTTTCGGAACGTTCTTAATTCATATAGTATTTGAGGAACAATAAAAATTATTTGTATTTTGTTTTCTATAAGTTTGAAGTTCAGTTTTGGATATCGATTCTATTAAACAGTGGATAAAACACCAAGCTTATTGCTTTTTTTTTTTTTTTGAGACAACCAAGCTTATTGCTCATCTGAAATAGATGCAAACAAATATATTTGAATAGAATGGACAAAATAACAGGAATTTAAATATTTGATACAACAACTATGAACAACTGAACAAAAATATTTGCCTGGTTTTCCAATTCAGAACTAACATACAGCTACATTGTTATCATCGGTAGCATCCACATTGGAAGCGAGTACTAGTTGTGGCTTACCAACATACCCTTCTTTTCTGGCCTTCTTCTTCTCCCGCTGCAACCTAAAGTTCTCTCTCTTCCTCACTCTATAGCTGTTGGGATTCTCGGGTTGAATTACCCGTGGATACACACTAATCTGCCAATGACAAACCACTTAGAGTGAGCACCCCTGAATCATACTTAACAATATGAAAACAAAAAAACTCACAATAAGTCTACCTTCTTCTTATGTTCAGGTCCAAACTTCTCAAACTTGACAAGTCCGTCAATCAAGGAAAATATAGTGTGATCCTTGCCAATCCCCACGTTCTTCCCTGGATGGAACTGAAAATACAACACGTCATTCAAAAACCATATTGCAAAAGAGAAAATCCTTCAAATTCTACACAATCACATACGCATAGAAGCAACATCAAACCCTTCTTCTGAATACACAATAAGTTCAATTAAAATTTGTTTCAACTGTGTCTAGATGCAGCATTTCTCAAGTCAAAGTCATTACAGAATGTTAAAATCAAATATATTATTATCAAGCCATATAAGAATTACAGTCAGACATTAATGGTCTTCAATTCAGCAACTAATAAGTATCCGATCAAACGTGCATTGCGATCAAGAAAAATTTCATTCGGATTTGCATAATCTTCTGAGCATCAGTTCTAGCAAAGCAGGCAGAACCATCAACAACCGGGGTGCAATATCCCCCCTTGCTCTCTCGCTAAATAAAAAATTGCTCGATATTCCAATATCTGGACCCAAAATTCTAAGAATGAACTTGTTATGTTCAGGGTATATCTATGTTCATGAAAACTATGTTGCACGGAACGCAATATTTCTAAAAGAATGTAGCTAGGAAACGAAAAAGGAATCGAAACACAAAATGACAACGCACACGGAAACGCTAATGAAGAAGAGTTTAGTGCAACAAAAGTGCCAAATTTAGGCTTCATCCCTATCAAAATAACAATGACACATTAATGGCATGTGGGCATAACTAACGGAGTACATAATACTCAAATGTCGATCTCGATTTAAGTCAGTATAATTCAATAGACATTCGGTCAATAATTCAGTTAAGTTAAGGCGGAAATAACATATTAGAAAATAAAGGTGGGACCTTAGTGCCGCGCTGGCGTACGATAATGGCACCGGGTTTAGCAACTTGGTCGCCGTAAATTTTGACGCCGAGACGTTGGCCTTTAGAGTCACGGCCGTTCTTAGTACTCCCGGCTCCTTTCTTGTGAGCCATTTGAATGGTCAATGGACGCTTCGTTAACGGCAAGGCCACGGAGTTTCTGGAAAGAATGCAGTTGAAGGATCCAGAATCGCCCTTGAAAAATGAAGATGAAGATGATGAAGATAGAGATAGGTTCTTGAAGGAGCCTATCAGATTGAAGCTTACTGCTGCCATTCTTTTATGCTCAAAATTATTCAATTGGGTTTCAATTTCATAGCCAAATTCAGAAATTAAAGAAGAAGAAGAAGAAGAGGTGAGAATTGATACGAGGTTTTAGATAAGGGCATGTTCGGTTAAGATAGGGTGGGTGTTAGCTATTTCCATTGGGCTTCATTGGGCTTTCCAAAACCACTCATGGGCCTACTCGAATTTACAACAAGAAAAATTTAGCCAAATTTGGTTTAATATATCAACTCTTACTAAACTTGTCTTAATCCCTCAACTTAAGAGACACCTATTAACCACATGAACTTGTAACTTTTTTCTATTTAGCCTCTTCTAGTTGTCAAATGCGACCCAGTTTGACATTTTATGTTGACATGACATAATATAAGTGGTAATAATTCATTCATGTCACATTAGCATAAAATGAGCAAATTAGGTCACATTTGAGAATTCGAGGAGACCAAGTGAAAAGAAATTACAAGTTCAGTTGACTAATAGGTTGTCTTTTAAGCTAAAAGGGCTAAGTGAAAAAAATGGACAAGTTCAAGGAGCTACGAATGCACTAAGGTTGCGAAATTTGGTATAGTTTGTTTGAAAAAAATACTTATTTTGCCGAGAACGTCTATCATGAATCGAGTGCAATGGACTCGACCAATAAAACTAAAGAAGCATATCATATACTGAGAGATGATTGTTTAAAGGAAAAAGATGTACAAGGTCAAATATCTATTAAGTATTAGTTGGATCTATTAAACAAGGATCATAATTGAATTTTTGTATTTTGCAGAGTTTATTACTAAATTGGTTTAGATTTAATTAACAGGGGAATAGCCGCGACTGTTTATCCTAATTCTAATCATTAAAGTAACATACATATATCAATAAAGTTTACTATAATCGAATCCTTAGACATAATCTACCAAAAGGCTAGCATCCACAACATTTTATTAAAAAAAGTATAAAACTAAATTATGTAATTTCAAACATTTTCAAATATAGTACTTATAGTTTAAATTTTCACAAACAGATATTTTGTAGTTTAAAATGTGAGTAATTAGAAAGGAATGGAACAAAGTTGTCACACATAAGATCCATTTTAAAAGTAGATGGAGCAAGTCGAAGTCTAGAAGCGTGTGTAAGGACTAGTAATTTGTCTTAGAGTGGAAAAAAAGAGAAGTAAGCGCGACTTGGTGAGATATATAGAGGGGCATAAAGGTCAAACGGAATCGAAAATTTGAGACTCCATCTCGTCCCTCCCTCCGGCCTCAGATCATCATCATCATCATCATCATCATCATGGACGCCATAGATTCAGTGTTCGATCCATTGAGAGAGTTCGCTAAGGACAGCGTCCGCCTCGTCAAACGTTGCCACAAGCCAGATCGCAAAGGTCGTTTCCTTTTCTCATCTCTTCAAATATTTTTCTGATTGCAGTTTTTAGATTCTGATGATGCGTTTTTTTTTGTATCTTTTTATAGAATTCTCAAAGGTAGCTCTCCGTACAGCCATCGGATTCGTAGTGATGGGATTCGTGGGCTTTTTCGTCAAATTGATCTTCATTCCTATCAACAATATCATCGTCGGATCTAGTTAGGTATGCGCATACATCTAATCAGATTGCCCTACTCTCATTTTTTCAAATGTGATTTTTCGGCCTCGATTGCCTTATATGATGACTTAATTTAGCTTTCATATTACATCCATATGTCAATTTCAAAACCCATCCGACTATGATTAAATGAACTGAGAAATCGACAATTGTTTTCTCGGTTAGCAAAATAGAGATGGGTAAGCTTATTAGGTTGAAGCTTTAAATTCTTGTGGCAATCAATCAGGATGTGTTTCTTCTGCATAGAGTAGTTTGGTGTGCTGTAGGTAGAAAGATAAGAGAGAAAGAAATGCAGAGAGAGGTATCTATTAGAGTTCGATTTCAGACTCTATTCCACTTAAGGTAGTAAGGTTTAAATGATATCAAAATTAACAATCTATAGGTGTTCAACGAGATGCTCAAAAAGTTCAGTATGCCAATTGGCAAATCATGCGAAGTTAAAAGGCGAATACATGTGTATTAAGCTGTTTATCTTGATTATGTGAGATTCCTTTTGGTCAAGCAAGAGCTTGTGTTGGTGTCTTCCATTCAATATGAGGATGTAGGATGATAGAAAAACACGAGAACACAAGTAGAGTTGCTGACAAGCGTTCAAATTTGTTCATATTCATACCATTGTTTGAAGCTATATGACGTCTGGATTGTTGAAAAGTTGGTACTTGAGCACCTTGCTGTTAGAAGCTCACCTTGATGTGATTTGTGTGTGTGCATAATGTGTGGGTGAAGCTATGACGTTTGGACCATAGAAAGTTTGGTACTTGAGCATCTTGTCATTAGAAGCACACCTTGGCTTGATGTGATTTGTGTGTTTGCATCGTGTGTGCATGAAGCTATATGACGTTTGGACCATAGAAAGTTTGTACTTGAGCACCTTGTTGTTAGAAGCTCACCTTGACGTGATTTGTGTGTTTGCATCGTGTGCATGAAGCTGTTTGATGTTTGGACCATAGAAAAGTTGGTACTTGAGCACCTTGTCGTTTGAAGTTCACCCTAATGTGATTTGTGTGCGCGATTCTCATGCGGTTTGTCTATTTGCAGGGTATATTGGAACATTAACGTGGGGATTGCCTGGCTTGAATACATCAGAGGAATTTAAACTGCAGAGGAAACTAATATTGTTAGGCTTGAAATTATCTTTTAGTTGCTTGTTTAAAACTACAATGTGAAAGAGATCATTTCAAAATTTTCACTATTATCTGGTGCTCTTTTTACTTCCTTTTTTTTTCCTAGTGCGATAACATAATTTATAGTTATCATTTGATTTATACATGATTTTATCCCCCATCTGAGTCATATACATATGATAATAGTCTATAACCCAAAATCATTACGTTTAGAATTGAATTAACCCTAGAAACGTGATAGAAATTTGATATTTAAGAAATGATAGTTATAGTTGATGAGGTAATCAAATATATTAGGAAAAACCATATTGCTTCTTATTAAAGATTGTTTCATTTTGAGCCTTATATCTCAGCTATTGAAACATTAGGGTGCAAGTACAAGGGTGTTCATAATTGGTATGGTCAATATTTTACTTTACAATTTATTTTAATAAAGTCATTCAAGTCGAACGGAAAAAATTGTTGAACAACAATGTGCAAATCTTGTTAGAAATGACTTACTTTTACATATAACATAATAGCCACTTTTAATACGTACCAGTCACTTTTTTAAGTAGTAGAAACTTTATAAAGTATTAATGTTACAGTTCTAGTAATATAAACTTTCAAAGGATACTGCAACGAGTTCATTGCAACAAAATGAATTCATTAAAATTGTTGAAACTAAGCCCAACTAATTGTGATCTTCATGTTCATCATACATGCAACTAATTATGATTAGCTTTTGTCTATCATAAACAAAAACTAATTCCTAGTAGTCACAGATGATTATTTATTAGTAGCAAAGTGTTTTAGTGTTTTACATTTGTTGATTTTAGGACTCAAGTACAAGTCCGCTCGATTTCTTTTAGAGTGTAGTAGCCACTAAACTATTACTTGATGGTTTGGTTATATGTTAGGTCACTAACTAGCAATTAAAGTATTTACTTGATGGTTATATGTTAGTACTAACTAGCAATTAAAGTAGAAAGTAACTAAAAAACAAATCTCTTAACACCAAATAGAATGAAGATATGGTGTTGACTAAATAGCTAAATCTTTTTGCACATATTGAGAAATGGGTTTGATTTGAAGCATAAGGAATCAAGTATGATTCAAGAAACAATATATCAGATTCTTAAAAGGGACAATCACCATGTGTAAGGGATACTTTTTCATTTTTATTTTAGATTGTTTTTCTATAGATATTTTACGATTGTAAAATATATAATTTTATACATTGATGGGTATGAAAATTCAGGAATACTCGCATTTATCGTGGGGGAAAATATTTCGGATTTGAGTGCTGGACATGTTTTGTTTTGTCCTCATGAATGCAGTATGGTATGGCCTCGAAATCGTTATTAGGAGCTAGAGACACTTAGAAAGAGAGGAAATGGATTAAGTGGACGACCCTATATGAGGGTTGAGTTAATATTAATGGTGATGGTGATAGCAAAGGCTACTCACGGTTTGCCTCTGCTTGAGGCTTAATACGATAGTAACGGTGATTCATTGGGTGGTTTCGCGGTTAAGTTAGACATCTACACCGCGTCTTTTGCTGAGATTTGGGGTTACACTTTGGCCTCAACTTAGCTTAGTTGAAGGGATACATGAAAGTTGTTTTGGAGATGGATTCAAGTTTTGCTCTTGCCTTGGTGACAGATCAAGTTGATAATCACCATCCTCTCGGGTTTACGGGGTGTTAAGATTTTAGGGTCAAAGATTAGGAAGTGATCTTCTTTCACGTGTATCGCAAAGAGAATCAAGTTGTTGACTCGATGACAAAGTTTCACAAGCTCTCTTGTTTTGGCCATGCCTTCTAGATATTCTACTTAAAAATCGTAGTGATCGTAATTCTAAAAGAATTAATTTAATGTAGATCTTTTTTTTTTTCTTTTAACATTAAATTCAATTAGAAGAGTTATTTGATCAATATCTATACTTTTTAGAGTGAGAAGGCAACAAGCTCTAATCTAATAAAAAAAATGTAATGAGTGCGATATAAAAGATTGCATGTTAGGGTGGCGTGATACACATAGACCGAGTGTTTTCTAAACGATAAGATGACATTCGTCTACAAATTTGTGGATTTAATCCTTTAAAGTAAATAAACCTTGTTTTTTATAAATAAAAATAATTGAACTGAAATTACTGAATTGAGGTGTATACGTCGAAATGAAATTACTAATAAATAATTACTAAATCAAATTGAATTTAGTTATAAAGATAAAAAAAAATTAAAATGATAGAAATGTGAAATGTTTTTGATTAATTTTCTTTTATATAAAAGAAATACTAACTCATATGGTGATTTTGGCATCTCAGATTCAAGGCTGGCATCTTATATTTTAAGCCTATTTTTACATGTCCATATGACCTTTTTTCTCTCTCTCTTGAGTCCTAAACAGCTCATAATATATATCTATAGAGTATAGGATAGTACCATTTAAGCATCTTCTCATAACTAATTTAATTAACTGAGCAACCAAAATTCAATTTCATATTAAATGATCTTCTGAGCCATTCAGCATTATCACATGTATAATTTGCAAATGACCCCAAAATAATTTGTCAAAAGACTGAGATTTGCTCCATACTAATTAATATTTGCAAGCAAGTGACTCACATTTTTAGGACCTCTTTGCTTTAATTGTTGTTAGTTATAGGTGAGGAATAACTAACCTTTCTTAAATAACATCCACATCCATTTCTTAATTATTTAAACCAAAAAATGCTTATATATTGAGGAAAATAGACAACATCCGAGTTGTAAAAATTATTTTATGTTCGTCCACTAACATATTACCCAACATATTGTGTTTTTCTCATTAATCATATTTGGTCTAATGTAGTTAGAATTTAGAAACCAACTCTTACAGAAGGAGATTTGTCAAATATTTGAGTTTGAATGATTGCTCACCTTAACAAAATTGTAATAACATTTCACTAATTTACTTAATTACACCACTTTTTTTTGCATAATATTTACACTCCAATCCCTTTTCTAAAATCCTAAAGAGTATTAGTTCTTCTCCATCTGATTATCAAGTGCCTCAAATTTCTTTACATATTACGCCAAATTTTGTCTAAACCAGACTAAATATGATCGATTTCCCCCTTTTGGTTCACTTTTGCATCTCATGCACACAAAAAAGCCTTGTATCATGCCTAATTTAGCGAATTTCCTTACACATACGTTAATTTTTGTCTAGACCGGAATAAATGTGATCGATTTTCCCCTTTCCTGGTCCACTTTTGCATCTCATGCACACAAAACAGCCTTGTACCGTACCTAGTTTAGCGAATTTCTTTACACATACGCTAAACCGGACTAAATGTGACCGATTTCCCCCTTTTTTGGTTCATTGTTACATCTCATGCACACAAAAGAGCCTTGTATAGTCATTGGATAGGTGAGGAGAAGTAGAGTGATGCAGTAATGAGCCAATTAAGAAGCAGAAGAAAAGTTAATTTCTTTAATAAAAGAGAAGAAAGAAAAAAAAGGAAAAGGGTTTTGTGTCAGTTATTGGCGTGCATAGCTGAGCAAAGGTGGCTAGTAATGAGTATCCCCTCTTACTAACATTTAATCAATACCCTTCTTCCCACTTTCTTCCCCCAACACCCAAATCATTAAAATTAAAAATAACTTGAAAAATTAGTAATGCTCATTCAAAAATCTCTTCATATGGTGTCATAAAGTTTGGATTTTTATTTGAACCCTAATCATAGTTGCATCATCAACCATGCTTTTGGTGAGTTTTTTTTTTTTTTAAGATCTTTATCTTGTTTGTTTTTGTTACTTCTTTGAGTTTGAGTGATAAAGACTTGATTTTTACTCTGATTTTGAAATGGGGTTCTCTAATTTTTTTTGTTTTATGCATTTTTTGGTCATGTTTTGAAATGGGTATTTTTAGATTTTTGTTTTTATGCATTTTTGGGGTATTGCTGGGTTTTACACGGAGAGTTGCTTTTGGGACTTGTCTTATGGGTCTAATAAGTTGATTATATATTTTTTTTTCTTATGATTATTAAAAGAGATTTCTGTTGGTACATTCTGGTAGATTCCATCTTTGATTTTCTCAGTTTTGTGATTTTCCTGTTGGTAGTTGATGGTTGATTATTCATTACTGCATATTCCCTCTTGTTTAATGAATAAAGAAATATAGAAAAATCAAAGGAAGATGCTTTTTGTCTACTGTTTTGGTGGCTCCTTCAACTGATACCAAGATGCTGTTTTCTGTTGCAGGTTTTCAAACTTCAACGGTAAAAAAAAAGAAAGAAGAAAAAATTGAACTTGTTAGATATAACTAGCATTGTTTATACATTGTCAATGTTTGGAACTTGAAAACTTCTGAGTTGCAGAGTCATCAGGGAGTGAAGAAAAAGATTAAAAAAGTGAGGTGGAGTCAGATTTTGTGGTTGTGATGTGTTTTTGAATTGTTTAGTTTGGTTATGTCTCCTTTGCTGATTCATCAAGCCCTAACTCCTTGGGGTTTGGCTCTGATTTAGGAGACACCCATTGTTTTTTTAACTTCTTTTTCTTGTTCTATAAGAGATCCTTTTGTTAAAAAATACTCAATCCCATCTTCTCACTCACAGACACTCTCTCTCTCTCTCTCTCTTTCTTTGTTGGCTGTCAAGATTTGGTCATTTAGCATCTTTTTTAGACCCTAAATTTCAGATCCTGAAGAGTCTTTTTATCTTCCAATTTAGGCATTTGGTCCCCACAGATTGTGATGTGTGCTTTTTCCAATTCTGGGAAAGTTTCTTGGGTTTGTGTGTTGTTTTCTTGAGAATGTAAGTAGTGGATACAAGGGGTAAAGTTTTCTGATTTGGAGTGGTAATTTTTTTTCCTTTTGAAGTGGAACAGGTAGATCTTGGATCTTTTAGTTTGTATTGAAAATGAAGTTTATGAAACTTGGATCGAAGCCGGACTCTTTTCAGACTGATTTGAAGAACAATATCAGGTGAGCTGTTTTGCAGAGATTCATATTCTGTTGCTTATTTTAGTTTAGTTCACTTGCTTGACCTTGGTTCTCTTTGGTAGTGTCTATTGGTCGATATTTGGGTACTTCCGTACTTCGTTTTATGTCGTTTATTTGCAACTTTTGGATCTCTTTTGGTCTATCATTTATGAGGTGTTCAAGATTGTGCAATGCAATGTGAATGTCTTGGCCCATGATTGATTTCTCTTCCTATTATAAATCTTTTTCGCCTATGATTTATCTTCCCGACTTGTGCACCTAAACCGGTTGTTGCTAGAATCTAGTAGATACTATATTAGCTGATTTTCCATCCAAAATTGTTGTTAGATAAGGAGAACCTGACGACATATGGTATATGCATCACAAGTGGGCCATGTTTAGCTTGTTTTTGCAATTTTATTTTCTCACATTTAGCCAATCCTCTTTCATTTTCAAAATATTTGGCAAGGATGTTTCTGAAATTATTTTGGCCTGTGTTTGAAAATTCATTTCTGAAATAGTTGGCAATTTTTATCTACTGTTTGTCAATCTGTTTTGAGTTTGATCACTCACAAATCAATGGCACATAAAAAGCATGCCAAATGGACACTATTTGTATTATTTGCCGAGTTCCTTTGAACATTACTTGCCCTGAAGTTCATGGATTATTTTGGTTAATAATAATATACATAGATTTTGAAATTTTATCTGTCATTGTCAAGATGCAATCTTTTTGTATCACGCATTATGTTTGCATTTGACATGAAAATTTGAGCTCCATTGAAGTATTCATTTGCCGTATTTCGATATGGTACTTTTTGATGATTAGGATAACTTGTTTCTACATCTCTGTTTCGACTACCTCCATCTGCAAAAAAACAGAAGTAGATATGCATATTTTCTTTCTATCTCGGATTCCATTGTGAGATTTGAAGATACTTTATGAAGCTATTAACAGTTTATGACATGTTTTCTATTAATCTTAATCTGCAGATCTGTGGCTAATGAATTGGCGACAGATTTCATCATTAACGTAGGAGATATAAAGTTCTATCTGCATAAGGTACAGTAATCCTTTTTATACAGTCATTGTTTTCGGGACGTGCTATCATACTAACCGTTGAAGAATCTGGTTTTGCAGTTCCCTCTTCTGTCGAAATGTGCTCGCTTGCAGAAGTCAGCTACAGCTGCCAATGAAGATAACTGTGATGAAGTTGACATTTCTGATATTCCGGGTGGCCCTGCTGCGTTTGAGATATGTGCCAAATTCTGTTATGGCATGATAGTGACCCTAAATGCTTACAATGTCATTGCGGCTCGTTGTGCAGCTGAATACTTGGGAATGAATGAAATCATTGAAAAGGGGAACCTCACTTACAAAATTGACGTTTTCCTTAGCTCTGGCATTTTCCGTAGCTGGAAGGACTCGATTGTTGCGCTGCAGACCACGAGGTCTCTGCTCCCACTGTGTGAGGAACTGAAGCTAATGAGTAGCTGTATTGATGCTGTAGCAACCCGGGCATGTGTTGACATATCGAAAGTTGACTGGTCTTACAGCTATAACAGGAAGAAACTCCCCGAGGAAAACGGTCATGATCCAAATGCAACAAACGGTATGAGAAACCGAGCAGTGCCAAGGGATTGGTGGGTCGAGGATTTGTGTGATCTAGATATCGATTTATATAAGCGTGTCATTGTGGCAATTAAATCGAGGGCTATACTTTCTAACGATGTGGTTGGAGAAGCCTTGAAAGCTTACGCGTACAGAAGATTGCAAGGTTTGAGCAAGGGTGTAATCCAATGCGGGGAAGTTGCTAAGTATAAATCTGCGGTTGATACAATTGTGCAGCTATTGCCTGCTGAGAGAGGCACTGTTTCATGTAGCTTCTTGCTGAAGTTGTTAAAAGCAGCCATATATGTGGACCTTGGGACGATGATTAAGGAAATGCTGATACGAAGAATAGGGCAACAACTTGAGGAGGCTTCGGTCTCTGACCTTTTGATACGAACTGCGGATGGGGAGAGTATGATGTATGACGTTGACATGGTAAAGAAAATAGTCGAAGAGTTTCTGAAGCAGGATTCGAATACCGAAATCGAATCAGCAGACGAAGGCAATGAAGTACCGGAGATAAGAATCCCGGGGATTTTATCAGATGCTTCAAAGCTCATGGTGGCAAAACTGATAGATGGGTACCTTGCTGAAATTGCAAAGGATCCAAATCTACCCGTGTCGAAGTTTGTTGAGCTTGCTGAAATGGTGACTAGCATACCCCGCCCAGGTCATGATGCTCTATACCGAGCAATCGACATGTTTCTCAAGGTAAAAATGACTCAAATTATTTTTTAATTAAAAATCAATATTACATACTAATATACTGACATCTAGAGGTGCTACATTGCATTAACGCAGGAGCATCCGGGGATTACAAAAAGCGAGAGGAAGAAAATATGCAAATTGATGGATTGCAAGAAGCTATCAGTCGACGCCTGTGTGCATGCAGTGCAGAATGAGCGGCTCCCACTCCGAGTAGTAGTGCAAGTACTCTTTTTCGAGCAGGTCCGTGTTGCTGCCACATCAGGTAGCAGCACTCCAGACCTCCCGAGAGGTCTGAGGGATCTGAAGAATGGATCATCATATGGGAGCTCAAGATCCGCTGCAACGAACCCAGAAGAGGATTGGGATGCCGTGGCTACAGCAGAGGAACTCCGGGCGCTCAAAGCCGAAATAGCTTCGTTGAGGTTGAGTAATGGTGGTGGGGATGCTAATGTTAAACATAGTATAGATAGATCTGCAAGTAACAAAATGAAGGGGTTGATGAAGACAAAGAAGATATTTGCTAAGCTTTGGTCAAGCAAAGGCGAAAAAGGCGAAAACAGTGGGTCGGATTCATCGGATAATAGTCTTGGTTCGGCTAACCCGGAAGAAGCTAAATCTACACCTTCAAGAAACAGAAGACATTCTGTTTCTTAGTAGAAATATATGACTTGACTAGAGTTGACTTGCATAGAGTTGTTTTTTTGGGGGGTTTCCACTTAGTTTAATCAATGATATTTAACTGAACAATTATGGAGCAAATATAGTTTGGAGAAGATTTATAATAGAAAAGTCATTATCTTTTAGTCCATTTTGCAATGATCTAACTCAACTAAAGGATGTTTGGACTAATTTTAGACATCATTGAACGATTTGTTTGGTCGTGATTTATGCTCTCTATTCAACTTGTCCGCCATTATTCTTAGTAACAAATTAAATGTATGTATACGCACATGTGTTATAGGCGTCTCGTTTTATCCGGATTTTGACTTGGTACGTGTCTCATTTGTGTACTTCTATCGTGTGTCTTGTACATGTTGGTCAAAACTAAAATAAACGTTCCAATGCTATTTTGAGCTTAAAAGACTTTTATCTTCAAACCTGATATGAAAATGATATAAATCGTAATTTTAAGTTGTATTATCGAAAATTCTGAGTTTTTTTTCCCCATTATTAAGGTGTGCAATTCCAAAACTTGTTGGATAGTAAGAACGTTAAATGCATTTTTCACTCTAAAGATTTGAAATTGCATCGACTAATGCAAAACTCGCATTATACGTATATCGAGCGTATACTAAATGTTCTCAATTATATCCTATAATTTCCAACTGATGTCACCCTACAACCAAATCAGTCTCGGATCTCTTGATGTATTGTAAAACTAATTTTTTCTAGTGTAGAAATATAATGAATTCCTATAAGCTCTTAATACATCCGTAGCTCTCTCAAATTGAATAATCTCTTATAGTTTATGAAAAAGACATAATTAACCTTCTAAATTCACATGAACGTGAAAGATTTTTATTGTTTAAAAAATTCAAGGAACTTATAAATAATCCTAAATAAATATAGGACCAATAGAATAGGTTATATGAGATAGGATCAGGTGAGACAAGGTTATTATGGAGAGACTTTTTTTAGTGTAAGACAATTAAAAAGTGGTGGCATTTTTGAAATTTTAAAAACATGGAGGAGCATTATTGAAGAGAAGAGGAGGTGATGTCAGCGCTGATGTCACATCTGGAGAGAGAAAAAGTTTTTATTATTTTGTTTAAAATGCATTTTTCCGCTCTTTCCGAACTCATTTTTCAAAAAAAATTATACCACTGAACTCGTATTAGTTAGGCGGTCATTTTGAGATCCATTGTTGTTATTTATAGACGATTTTTATTTTTTTTTATTTTTGTTCCAAATTGGATACTCGGTTGTTCCAGCAGAATACTCTATTTGTTCCACCAGACTACTACATTTGTTCCAGCAGAATATTTTCATTATTTTCTTTTTAAATGCATTCTGGGAGTGTAAAAAAATGTAGTTTTCTGGTGGAACAATTGGAGTAGTCCGGTGGAACAACTATAGTATTATGTTGGAACAACCATAAAAAAATAAAAAAAATAAAAGAATCGTCTATGAATAATAAAAATGGATCTCAAAATGACCGCCTAATTAATACGAGTTCATTGGTATAATTTTTTTTGAAAAATAAGTTCGGAAAAAGCGGGAAAATGCATTTTAAGGAAAATAATTAAAACTATTTCTCTCTCTCCAGAGGTGACATCAGCGCTGACATCACATCATCTTCTTTCCCTCCAAGTCACGCATGAGGGGTGTTCCTTTAATTACAAGTTTGACACCTTCCCCTATTAATTACAAAAATACCTCTTGTCTCATCATAAAAACTAGCCTCATCTTAAACCTTTTGTCTCATTTGAACTTGACTTTAGGTTATATTACATAAATTGAGATAACGGAGTTATTTTAAATAAAATTAGTGGATTTAATGAGACATTCTGCAAATTTCAAAAGTTAATTGCTTTTTGGGCCTTCCACTGGGCCATTAAGGCTCATATAGATGACAAACTCAACGGGATACGATATCGAATCTCTTGGAGGATTATACTAGAAGATCGAATCTTTTTATGCAATTCATAAATCTACACAAGCTATGGTCACTTTGTTTTTCCTTTACTTTGTTTGTACTTTGTCTTATTTACCATTAGATTAGGTTTTAACCCATGATCTAATGGTGGACAAAACAAAGTAATGGTTACTTTGTGAAAAACAAAGTGACTATAGAATCTCCCACAATTTAAATATTAAAATTTTGATTTTATGTATCAAAACAAACAAAAGTTGACATATTATTGCTTAAGAATGATCGTAAATTACATCTTTATCAAATTTCCGGCACCTATTCTCCTCGTAATTACATATTTTTAATATGAAAATGACATCTCTATTCTTCTAAAATAATTTAATTTAATCTAAAAGTTAAAGCTAAGAAGAAAACAAATACTAAAAAGTAAACCCATCTTATCTTAATAATTAATAAATTATAGCTCATAACAACCTACCGAGATATTTAGGTAACTTCAAATTAATCAAGTGTAATTATGAAAAACAAAACAATAATTTTACACTTTACTCTTATTTTTGTTCTATTTATTTTAGGCTTAAACATCTATTTGCCCCTTGTGGTATTTAAAATGTTGGCATTTGCCCCCTGTGGTATTATTTCGTTACATTTGCCCTCTGTGGTATCCTAATTCGTCACATTTAGCCCCTGAATCGATGGAAAGATAAAAAATGTGTTATCTATTGTCACACGTCACTGTTTGACATTTGGACATACCACATAACAACTCAATTTGATTGTTTTTTTGATAATTTGCAATGGATCTTCAACAAATAGAGATGTCAATTGAAGATACAGTTAAACTTTTGTTAGAATTAAACAGGTTAAGTGACATGTTTATATGTCAAAATTGTGGTCTGTGACAATACGTGTCAAAATTGCTATATTTTCATTTGATGAAGGACAAAAAGTGACAAATTAGAATACCATAGGGGGCAAATGTGACAAATAATACCACAAGGGGCAAATGACAACATTTTGAATAGCACATGGGCAAAAAGGTGTTTAATTCTTTATTTTATTTCTAACTTTACTTGATATATACTCCACCTGTTTTAAAATAGATCACTTTTTAGATAGATGTATAAAAAATTTCAAAAAAGAAAGGAAGATGTATAATTTATTTATCTTTAGAAATTCACTTTTATTAATTGTGACCTTCTCATAAGGTTTATGCAAATCACATATTTTGATGAGCGTTTATAAGCGTAGAGTGATATTTATTTATTAATGAGAGTTAAATTTTGACGAAGTGATGACTTCAACCTCAAATTTTTCAAGCAGAAAACGAGTGTATGTATTACTACTTGGACCTATTTATTAGCAAAAAAAATTTTTTAGCCTTTTCTAAAGTTTACTTTTGTCGACTGTAAGATTCGAAACTATTACCTCACATACTTCAAAATAGATGGCCATTTAAGCATATTTATAAAATTGAAAAATGGATCTAATTGATCTAATATCTTAACTGGAAAATTATGTTATCCCTATATTATTGAAATCTCTTAATTACGTGTATACTTAATTAATTAATATGGAAGAGTAAAAAAAATCTAATGTTTTTTTATTATACTCTAAATAGTCTCCGAATCAACCCGTCGTAGAATCCCTTTTACACATGTCAAAATTTTATAGAGGGACAGAAAAATAAAATAGGAAGTTTGGGACATTAGATTATTTTCGAATTAATATACACGGATTAAATCAACAATCGAATAAAGATTTTTCTTTTATATAATCAATACATTTAATATTAAATAAAGATTTTTTATTTTTTACAAATTTTTAGTTTTTTGAAATGGGGAATCGTATATGAATCGACTATACTAAAGCACCAAAATATTATTTATTGAGAAAAAAAATTCTCGTGTAACTAATTAAAACAAGAAAAGAAAATCTAGATAGGTTCAAGATTTTCAGTTTAACTTAATGTTAATTTTTTGGTATGCACCCAAATTAGAAGCTTGTAATTTCTTTTGTCTTTGTCTTATGTACTTATGATACGTGTATCTCAATGGTGGAAGTTAGTTGCGAAGAACTCCAATGGCATATATATACATAAACTATGCAGACAGATGAATTTAATTATTAAAGTTTGATTAATTCTTAAAAAAATAAAATAAAATAATGTTTGATTTAACTCCATTTAGAACGTTTATCACAACGTGGCTAAAAATGGGAAAGAGCTAACACTCCAAAACTTATCCATAACGAATAAACGAATAAACAATTAAAAGTGGAAAGATTTTACAATACCTTCAATACATGGATGATATAGTACACCGAACTTATAATTTAATGTCATGTAATATTTAAATCAATAAAAATTTAACATGTGTAATTAATTAATAAAATACATTTTTGTCAATTATTTATATAAAATCCTACATTATGAGAAAATAAGAGAACATAAAGGACCAATTTTGTAATTTTTGTAAAGATTAATTTTGTAATTTTTAGGAGAGTGTAGTTCACTCTTTCTATGTGAGTAAATATAGATGAAAAATGGGCTAAATGTATCAGTTTTCACAAGTTAAGGGGCTAATAGGACATCTCAGAAGTTGACGGGGTAAATTGACTTTTTTGGCCAAGTATAGGGAGTATTTTATTTCCTTTTTTGAAAATAATAATTGGCTTCAAATGGGTTTTGAACTTAACCCCACCCAAATCTAAAATGTCTCTCAAATTGATGCAAAAGCCAGTCATGGCAATATTGAAAAATGCACTGCTTTCCACTTCATTAACTTGGATATATTGTGGCTTGCGTATTATTCCTCCTCCATGAGTACTACTTTCTCCGTTTCATAATATTTATCATTTAAAGAAAATGCACACAGATTAAGAAAGTAATTAATGTTGATTAAAAATGAAAAAAATGACAGATCTACTCTTGTTCAATCTAGCGGCAGAATATTTAGAAGTACTAATAAATTTTAAGCATAAACATTTCAAAGGCTACTAAAATAATGTGTAGCCAATAAGTGAGCATTGAATCTCGAAAACTCACATGGAAGATTGAAAGTCCTTCAAAAAAGATACAAAAAGTGAATGAACTAAGGCTAACATACATGCAAATAGACAGAGCAATAAATAAGGGCATTATGGGTAAGTTGGAGATTTAAGGTAATTAATTACCCTTGATATTGGCAAAACGTAAAACAATATGAAAAAATTGGCTTCTCCTCAAACATAAAGGAACAGAGGGAGTACAATTATAACCATTGAATTAGTATCTAATAGTTCAACTTTAAATATATTCAATTATTACTGTTTTGACTTTTCAATTTATGATAATTAATACATTTCTATAATAACTATGGATGAGTAATATATGTTAAATAGTTAAGCAGTTAGTTGGTTCGACTACTAGTTAGCTACTTAAGTCAATAGTTACACATTCTTGTAATTCACATTATTAATATGATCTTTCCATCTTTCTCTTATATATTTCATCTGTAATCTTTCTCTCATTCTTGAGTACAGTTCCTGTAATACATTCAATCATCAATACACTTAATTCTATATCAGAATTAATGTTTGTTTCATATGGTATCAGAGCTTTTGTAAACAACAATGATGAGAGCAAATCGATACAGAGAGTTGACAGAAAAAGAGGTATTCGAAGATGATGGTACAAGATCAAACAATGGTGGAAATCGCCAACAATCTTTCAACAATGGAGGAGATAACCCTAGGTTGATCATCAACAACATTCAATTGAATGGCAACAACTACATGGCTTGGAGTAGGTCCATGACTAGAGCTTTGAAGGTGAAAGAAGTCGTTGAGTTTGTCATCAAAGATTCAAGAGTACCTTCAGAAAGATCACCAGGCTACAAGAAATGGTCAAAAACTGACTGTTTGGTGCAAGCTTGGATCTTGAACACAATTGTTAAAGATATTGCTGAAAGTTTTCAATATGTAACCTCTAGTACACAGATATGAGAAGGTATAGCACACAAATTTAGGGTGAGCAATGGTCCTCAAATCTTTAAGATCAAGAAAGAAATCAGCCTTACAAGGTAATTCATTTGTTCTTCTATATCTCAACAAATTAAAGAAGCTGTGGGATGAATTGACTTTCTTGAGGCTAAAGCCTTCATGTATTTGTGAGGAAGCAAAGAAATTTGATTGCAATTCAAAGGTATGATCATGTCAAAAAACCATATAACTTTGATTGATCCTCTACCTCATCTGAACAAGGCTTATTCTATGGTCTTGTAAGTGGAGAAACAGATGGACATATCTATGGAGCAGTCTGTGGAAATAGCAAATTTCACAAAGACTAACAAAAAGGTTGGCAACAGAAGCAGAAATAAGAGATATGATGCTGATGAGAAGCATTATGATCATTGTGATATGAGTGGTCACATAAGATCCACCTGCTTCAAGATTGTGGGATATCCAGAATGGTGGGATGAGAACAGGAAAACAAAGAAGAAAGATTTCAAGAAAGGTAAACCTATACAAGAACAGTAAACCTAAGGCAAATTTAGTTCATGAACAAGCCATGACAGCTTCAGATGCAAGTCATGTTGATACTGATGGTGATGGACAAAACAAAAACATGGCATACATGGTGAAAGCAGTATACAAAATCTTGAAGGGAAAAGCTATACAAGAAAATCCAATTGATTTCAGTGCATTCGTTGGCTAGTCTGGTAAAATCCCTTGAAATTCACTCTCTAGCAATTCTAATTATTTGATAGTAGATAATGGAGCTACTTCTCATATGTGTGCTCAAAAGAATGTATTTGACACATGTAAACCAGTGCTAGATCACCAAACCATTGCTTTGTCTGATGGTAGTTCTCAAACTATACAACTTATGGGATCTGTTAAGCTCTCAACAAAATTGAAACTAGAAAATGTCTTGTTCCTAGTTTTCAATACAATATGCTTTCATTGAGTCAAATTATGAGAGAAAACAAGATAACAATTGTGTTTCATCAAAAGTATTGTACTCTGCCAGACTTAACCATAAATGAGGTCGTTGGTGTGGCCTGGATAGTAGATGTCGACCTATATCTATTGGATCATAATTCCTTTTCCACTAAAATGGTTCAAAAAGTGCATAGATGTTTTAAGGCCATTAATCATACCACTCAGACCTGGCATAACAGGCTTGGTCATGCTTCTCTCGATGCATTAAGCCATATTACAAATGATCAGGTGTCTATTTCAAGTGATAGTGAAGATTGCTCAATCTATCACTTAGCAAAGCAACACAGATTACCATTCAATATAAGTCAAATCAATACCAGTGCTAAGTATGAGTTGCTTCATGCTGACTTATGGGTTCATACAAAGAGAAATCCAAGATTGGTGCTCGATACTTTCTTAACTTGGTATATGATTTCACCAGAGTTACTTGAGTGGTTCTTTTACAACACAAATCACAGGCAAGATCAGCTCTCCAACAATTCTTCCACATGGTGCAGAATCATGATGATGCCAAAGTCAAGACAATGAGAACAGACAATGGCAGAGAATTTGTAAACAAAGAATGCTCACATGTTTTTGCTGATCTGGGAATCTTGCATCAAAGAACATGTGTGTATACACCCCAACAAAATGGAACTGTAGAAAGAAAGCACAGACACCTACTTGAGGTTGCCAAGGCCATACTTTTTCAAGTCACTACCAAATGCCTTTTGGGGAGAAGCCATCCAAATGGCAGTCACAATCATCAATGTCCTACCTACTAGAGTGTTGAAATGGAAAACTCCATTTAAAATGCTCCATGAGAAACAACCAGATTACAACATCTTCAAAACATTTGGCTGTCAATGTTTCTTTGTTGATGTACACCCTCGCAAAGACAAACTTGACCCCAAGGCTCAACAAGGAGTCTTTCTTGGCTACTCCACATGCCAGAAAAGTTTCAAAATTCTGGACTTATACACTACTAAACTCATATTAGCAGAGATGTTCAGTTACAGGAAAACATCTTTCCTTTCGATACAGCCTCATCCTCAAACACACAACCAATCTATCCCATTCTTGACCCTATCAAAAATAACCCTCAACCCTGTTCTCAACTCATTACATCCCCAACTCCAAGAAAATCACTCAGACAAACCAAACCCCCTAGCTGGTTGCAGGATTTTGTTGTTTGTACCTCATAAGCTTCACCTATTCATGTATCATTGTCTGCTAGTAAAAGATCTTTCTTAACCCAAATTAAACAAGTCAAAGAGCCTAAACACTACTATGAAGCATGTAATAATCCTCATTGGGTCACAGCAATGAAAAGTGAATTTACGGCTCTAAACACCAACCATACCTGGGATGTAGTGACAACACCAGCCAATGTAAAACTTCTTCTTACCAGATGGATATTCAGGGTCAAATACAAGCCAACTGGGGAAGTAGACAGATACAAGGCCAGATTGGTTGTGAAAGGATGCAATCAAGAATTTGGTATAGATTACTATGAAAGTTTCAGTTCTGTGGCTAAGTCAGTGACAATAAAGATGTTCTTTGCTATTGGAGCAGCATACAATTGGCATATTCACCAACTAGACGTGAATAATGCTTACCTGCATGGGTTCCTAGATGAAGAAATTTATCTCCAACCATTTATCTCCAACCACCTTTGGGGTACTCTAAAGCATCAAATGGGACAAGCCTGAAAACTTGTTAAATCCCTCTATGGTCTTAAACAAGCCGGAAGACAGTGGCATAAAGAAATCTCAGGCAAGCTCATTTTCTATGGTTTCACAAGATCACAAAATGACGACTGCTTATTTCTAAAAAAAGATGGCTCTCAATCCTATTTTGTTGCGTTACTCATGCATGTGGATGATATACTCATCATGGGGGAAAGAGAGAAGGACATAAAGGAGACCAAAAGCTACTCACACAACCTTTTCACCATCAAAGACATGCAGCATGCAAAATACTTCCTAGGCGTAGAGATTGCCAGATCCAGCGATGGTTTACTCCTGACTCAAACAAAGTAAATTTCTGATATATTCACAGATGCAAAGATGAGTGATGCATCCATAGTAGCTAATCCTATGACACATGGAATCATACTTTCCAAGCAAGGAATCCCTCTCACGGATGCTGCTATTTTCAAAAGATTAATTGGCAGGTTACTTTACTTATAGTTCACTAGGCCGGACCTCACATATGCTACTCAACAATTTGAGTCAGTACATTCAAAAACCTTGTGAACATCATATGTTAGTTGCACAACATGCCTTGAGATATCTACAAGGTACTATTAACTATGGTATCTTCTACTCTAGCAAAGCCAACATCAATGAGATTACTGCATACTGTGATGCAGATTGGGCGAGGTGCAAAACTACTGGTAGATCAGTAACTGAATATTGTGTATTCCTTGGCACCTCATTGGTATCATATAAGTCAAAAAAGCAAGCAACAATGAGCACATCATCTGCATAATCTGAGAATAGAAGCAAGGCATCTACAAGCTGTGAGCTGAAATGGATTCAGTACATAATGCAAGATTTTGGCATTCATATATACCTTCCTATCATGATGCATTGTGATAGTAAATCTGCAATCGCTTTAGCACAAAACCCTATTTCTCATGAAAGTACTGAGCATATCAACATTGATTGTCATCTCACTAGGGAACATATTGCAAATGGTTTCATAACCACTCCTTGCATAAACACCAAACAACAACTTGCTGACCTGTTAACAAAAGCTCTAAGTCTGGAACACATGAAATCTACATTAACAAAGATGGGAATGACAGACACAAGTGAAGTTCAGGCTTGAGGAGGGGGTGTTAAACAGTTAATTGATAGTTAGTAACTGTCATCCGAATTCTGTTATTGAGAGGAGCTCAAGCAGTTAGTTGGTTAGACTACTAGCTCGCTACTAAAGTCAACAATTACTCATTCTTGTAATTCACATTGTTAATATGATCTTTTCATCTTTCTCTTCTATATTTCCTTTGTAATCTTTCTCTCATTCTTGAGTACAATTCCTGCAATACAGTCAATCATCAATACCCTTCATTCTATATCAAAATTAGTGTTTCTTTCATAACATCCATTAATGTAGCCAATATAAGCTAGTTAAATAGTCAACAAACTTTACATTCTTTTAACATTACATCAACTAAACTTTCATAAACTTATGTTGATGACCCAAATGTATAAAATCTCAAAATTGATATATTGTAACCAACTTTGATTCTCTAACTTTATTTATATGTTAAGGTCATGTAGGAATTATACCAGAAGAAAGAAATCAAATGTTTGATAAGATAAAATTCTCTAAATTATGACTTTGGAAAATACATAACTTTAATTTTTAAGAATTTGCGCACCGATGCTGCTAACAATGATTTAAGACGTACCAATGTATTTATATTTAGATACTGTAAAAAGGAGTTACTTTACGTACTTTCTCCGGTCTAGTTTATCTATCACATTAACCAAATAACTCATATCAAGGAAATGATTAATTGACAATAAATTATATCACTCATCCTACATCAAAAACTTAACGTGCAAAAATTTCAATGAGATTAAGTTAATTAATAACGGCAAAATAGAAAAAAAAATTAGTTTTAATATAAAACAAAAGTTTTTTTCTCACAGACAAAAAATATTAACCGCAAGAAGTACATTTTAAAGTACAATAAATATAGGTCATGTTCTTTATAACTAAACTGAACTGAATTTAGTGAACTGAAATAAATTAAGATAGCTTAGTAATTGAATTAAATGCTTGTAGCCGTAAAGTACCTAGCTAATAACAAAGCTATGCTCTAGATTGGAATCAATCAATAATTCCTCTTAATTTTTGCAGTTTTTATTGGGACAACTTAATATTACTACATAAGATGTTAGATGAATATGAGGTACATATGGATAACGATGCCACGTAATACAAACGAGGATTGATGGGTTTCATCGGTATCTCATCCTCTTCTTCATCTTGGAAATTTTAAAATAGATTTTTGGAAAAACAATATATTAAAATGATTAATAGTCCTAGTTGTTGTTTGTTGTTTAGGCTTGTGGTTTGTTGTTTCGTTTTGCTGTTTGCGTTTTGCTGTTTATTATAGTGTTTGGTAAAATTATAATTAATTGTTGTTGTTAGAATATAAAAGACTAATTTGAACATTATGCATTTTTTACTAATGTAAAATTACAAAGGATAATAAAGTAAACTAAGATCTACAGTATTTTTTTTTGTAGAAATGCAGTATTTTGTTGCTTCTTGAAAAAACAGTTGTTTTCCACCTAAAAAGCAAAAGACATCGTTTACTAATTTCTAACCAAACACCAAAAGCAACTGCATTAGGCAAATGACAATACCAAAACAGAAAAACAAACGCCCCATAAATGTTTTTAAAACATTAATGCACTATCAAATTTTGAAAAGAACAATACATTCATCGGTGTATACAAAAGTGAAAGTAAAAAGTCTAGAATACAAATTTTACTCCTTATAAATTTATGAAAAAAAAATAAATTTAATGCACTAAGCCTTTAAAAGAAGCATTAGTGCACTAATAATTTAATTAGTCGAACCATCTCCAAATCCCTTTAACCATCCCCATTTTCTCTCTTACAAATTAAAAAGTGGGAAATTTGGTTCTACAGCGATCCTCATTTTCTACCCCACAAGTGAGGATTCCCAACTTATTTTTCTACTAGTGGGGAAGAAAATGGTCTTCCACATTTTCTATAAAATATTATTTAAATAGATTGTCTCTATTTTCAATAAAAGTATTTTTTAATTTTTTCTATTGGTTTTATTTTTTAGAAAAATATCATTATATTGTAGGAAGAAAGGAATAAGAGAGATATGAAAAAAATTGAAATTTATGATTGGAGAAAAAGTAGAGAACAAGAGAAAAGTAGGAGTTATGGTTGGAGATGACCTTAATTGTCACATTTTTTCACTTGAACACTTAAAAAGGTTTCACTTAACCTTTGTTTGAGAATAAGTTAATGAAGGTTAACATGAGTAATGTAGTGTAAATCATTTAGGAATTTTGTTAGAGATTAAATGAAGGTTAATGGAGGTTAATATTTTACTTTCATTAATCTCCAAATATGAGGTTAATCAAAGTGGCGTAAACATTTTAACTAATTAATATTTTACTTTCATTCACTCTCATTCAATTTCATTAACTCATAAAAAAGGTTAAATTTTAGCTTTCATTTCCATCACTTCCATGTCTTTTCCCTACTCTCATTTACTTTTTTTAACTCTCACCTCCATTAACTCCCAACTCCCAAACAAAACCTTAGACATCTCAATTCATAAAATAACATATTCATAAAACACATTCAATTTAAACTCTTTAAGAAAAAGACCAGTTTCACTTAAAGAAAGTGTAATATAATCGTCCTTAAATATTATTTTTTATACTTTTTTTTCTTTGTTTGGCCCTTCTTCTTCTTCTCATCTTTTTAATAAAATTCAAAAATTCAAAAAATTGGAATTTCGGTCATTGAAATTCAAGATTTCTGAAATTCTAGAAAGCTAAGAATTTCAATCATTGGAATCTTGAATTCTAGAAATCTAGAATTTCAGTTGCTGGAATTTGGAATTTAAGAAGAAGAAGAATAAACTAGAGGTTATTTTTCTGAATTTTCTCCCTACTCTATTAATTGTGCCATATGTAAGATATAAGAGTTTAAATGACGTGATTTTAGTGACTTTAGTGGTTTAAGTGGAACGCACTAAAAATAAAGGGTTTAAATAAAAAAATGTGCCAACTTCAAGAGTTTAAGAGTAGTTAAACCTTTTTTCTAAAAAAAAATTTAATATCAAAATTGAAAGATTAATATTTTTTAGAAGTAAGCAAAACCGAATTATAAATCAAAAATAAAAAAAAACCGATCCGAACCAAACCAAAACAATTTGGACCATTCTTTGTTCGATTTGGTTCAGATCTTGATTTGAGACTAATTTAGTTAGGATGAAAACCAAACTTGGGTTAATTTATATTATGTAAATCTAATATTTTACACTATTATTTTTTTTATGGAGAAATTCTATGGTTACAAAGTAACTATTACTTTGTTTTATCCACCAATAGATCAAAGGGTGAAAAACAATCTAATAGTAAATAAGACAAAGTAAAAATAGACTAAATTAAAAAATAAAATAATCATAGCTCACACCTTTTTTATGATATTAAAAAAAAGGCTTAATACATTTATGGCCTCCTGAACTTGTCCATTTTTTTCACTTAGCCTCCTCAACTTAACGGACAACCTATTAGCCACCTAAACTTGTAATTTTTTTCCATTTAGCCACCTGAACTTATAATTTTTTTCCACTTAGCCACCTGAACTTGCAATTTCTTTCCACTTTGCATCCTCAACTTGTCAATTGTGACATATTTGCCCCTTTTATGATAATGTGTCATGATTTTTTTATAACCACTTATATTATGCCACGTCAGCACAAACAGACAAAATGAGTCATATTTGACAAGTTGAGGAGGCCAAGTGGAACAAAATTACAAGTTCAGGTGGCTAAGTGGTTGTCATCTAAATTGAGGTGGCAAAGTGAAAAAAATTGACAAGTTTAGGAGGCTGGATAGCTATTAAGCCTAAAAAAAATTAATTTTTTTCTAATTACAGTGATAAAAAAGCTACTGATATTTTTTTTTCAAAAAATCTATTACCGCGAGTTTTTTTAATATAGTTTACCTTGAAATAAAAGCGCTAATATTAATATTGTAAAATACACCATTCATTATAATGTTTGACGTTCTGGAGAATTTTCTTTTCAAGATATTTTACGTTTTACAATTTCCAAGAAACATGAAATGAGTTTTTTTAAAGTTTGCCCTTGCAAAGATTGGCTAGGAATTTGTAAAGTCATTTTGAGCTTAATTACTAGAAGTTAGGATGGTAATATCTAACCATAATGGTAATTAGTGATTTTCTTAATATGTGTAGAAATATTAAACGACAAATATTGTAAAATAGAGGGAAGTACTATACTTAGTGCTAAATGAGAAGGTGTGGTAATAGTTAAAGGACCAAAAACAAACAATATTTATAGATGAGGGGGCAATAATGCTATAATCCCAAAATGATAATCCACATTAAAAAAGAAAGAATCCAACGGCTGTGGAACTCTTAAACCTCGCGGAAACACGGAGCCGTTCTTACCTAATTCTTTGGAACTCATCAAAACATTAATTCAAACCTTAACCATGATTAACTTTAATTAAACCATAGTTAATATTTCTCTCTATATATATTCTTTCCTCTCCTTTCATATCCACTAATTATTCTACCTTTGTTATTTATTCTTTATTTTTCTTCTTAATCATTTCGAAACTAAGAATTTGTTGTCGTTGTTCTCTCAAAATAAAATCCGAGCAAACAATTTCATGCTCTCACAGCCGCAAAAAATTTGAGCATAACAAAATATGAGCTGTAACGGTTGTCGGATTCTACGAAAAGGATGCAGCGATGATTGTATGCTCCGGCAATGTCTTCAATGGATTGATGATCCTCAAGCTCAGGCTAATGCAACACTTTTCGTCGCTAAATTCTTCGGTCGTGCCGGACTTGTGTCGTTTCTATCCGCCGTGCCGAAGCATCATCGGCCTTGTAAGTGTCGAATGACTCAACTTTTACCTTTAACCACTTCTCTTAACATGTTAAACTAAAGTTGCGATTGTTTTTAGCAAATTACGTTTTTAGTGCCTCAAGTTTACATGATTTCTTAATTAATTTTCGGTTTTTGTAAAAATGTGTAAAAAAGTCACCAAGTATTTTGCATGTTCCACCCACCATTTAATCTCCAATATTTTTGGATAAATTTAAAAAAAAAAAACCATTGTGGTTACAATTATCAAATACAATTTTCTTGTATTTCTTTTTTCAGTTCTGGAACTATGGTTTTCAGTGTTTTTAAAAAAATGATTATGTTAAGCTGAAACTATGAAATGACTGATATAATACTCCTCTGAAAATGAAAATTTCTGAAATTAAAAATATTTTATGAAACTTTCAATCTTTTTTCTTTTTACCGAAAGCCTAGTAGCTCACTAAATGTAGCTCTAAATAAATTTAATTCTAGAAATTTCTTATTTTGAAACTATCAATGATGATTTTTATTGTGCTAATTTTAAAAGTTCTTATTTTGCTAAGTGACTTATATTTCATTCAGATTGAATTTTATCTAGTCTCAGAATAAAATTTGGATATGAATGAAAAAATCTAAATTTTGTAAGTACAATGTTTATGTTGAAAGTTTTTTTTCCTAAATTAATTAAACTTTTAGGATTAAGTTGTAATGAATTAGTATTTTTTTTTTTTTCTCTCCAGCTTTATTTCAGTCCCTTTTATATGAGGCTGTCGGAAGAACAGTAAACCCGGTAAGCGGGGCGGTGGGGATGCTCTGGACAGGAAATTGGCAAATCTGTCAGACAGCAGTGATGACGGTGTTTCGCGGTGGTGCAATTCATCCTCTGCCGGAATTTCAAGTGAGGGTATTAGGAGGAACAGATTTTAACAAGGTTCCAGAATGTTCCAACTTTAGACCCGTAAATAACAATGTAACAATATCAGGAACATCATCATTAAAGAGGAAGACATGTGATCATGATTATGATTTTGAGACCCAATGTGAACCAACTAGTCTTGGTCTTAGTTTGACATATGCAGCGCAGGAGAACCGCCGACCGGCGACTCCTTCCGAGGAGTCGGAAACAACCACTTTGGGAAGTATTTCGGGGAATAATTGTAGTAGTTCACAAGGAGGAGGTGAAAGAAAGCTATTGACATTGTTTTTATGAGGGTTTTTTCACCTGTTTTTTTCTTGGAGGAATTTAATTTTTACTACTACTTTTTACCATAGGAATACAAGTTCTGACTTTATTGTGTAACTTTTCGGCACACGAGTTGGCAATTCTAATGAATAACGAGAACCCAATAAATAATAAAAAGATTGTTATCTTATTTATTGAGTGATAATCATTGAAAAGATCAAATATGAACAAATAATGATTCATTTACCTAGAGGTATATGACATGTCATACATAACTGATGAAGTATTATTTTACAAGTTTATTATAAACAATGTGGTACATTACATACGAATATCATGTTTATTGCCTAATTCATACACCCGTTTGGATTAAATATGAAACAAATACAATAAAAATAATAGTTGGATTAGACGAGTTGTTATGGTGTGTCATTTTAAAAATTGGCAACCACACAATTGCCTTCAATTTGCAAGAAATTATTTTCATTACCAACAAGTTTGTTTAAAAGGATTGAAGATGGTCAAGCCACCTATTCAATTTTTGTGATTACATATATGATAAACTTGATCTTGCAAAAATTAATATAAATCTTAAGCAATTAAACATAGATGAAATTTCCTATTTCATACAATTGAGAGTAAAAATTTCTAAAACCGCTAAAAATACAGAGATTATTCGAGGATTTTTTATTTTATTTTTTACACAATTCGAGGATATTTATTCATTTATTTATATATTTGATGATGCCTAATGCAACATTAAAAAAAAAAAAGGGGGGCAATATTAGATATGGTGACATGAGAAACCATTAGCAAAACTCATAGTGAATATTGGAAGAAGTGGAGAAGGCAGAAGAATAATAAGATATGGTGACCAAATGCCTCTTTATAGGCAGCAAAAGCCAATCACAAAATTCCCATGTTTCAATGAATCTAAGAGACAACAAACTTTAGTTATATCCAATACAACATTTATTAAATCATTTTCAAATATGATTCCATCAATAAGTTTATTTGGGATAAAGTTTATCTATAAACAATTCTTTTGTTTTATATTAGATAGTAATACTAAAAAAAGAATACACAATGAAGTTGGGAATAAATTTTAATATATTTCGTCTCTCTCCTAGTGTGAAACTAGTTGAGATTACAAGGTTTTCTTGATCAATAAAAAAAGGAATGATTTTTGTATTTGAGTTAGAAAAAATATAATTATTTCTATTTTGTAATATTTTAAAAATAAATTATTGATTTTCAAATGAACTATCCTTTTTTTAATTATTATTGATCTACACACTTCATCATGGTTTTGGTGGTCTCTATTTTCCCTCATCTCTTGTTATTTATGATGTGTTCATTAAAAAGAAAGGCAATGGCCGCCCTTTTGCAGTATCAAAAGCCAAGAATCAAAGGTTTGTAATATTATCATCCTTAAATTTATTTCTTGACATAAAAATCTAAACTCTACATCACTTCAACATTAAAATCCAAAAAGAAAAAGAAAACACACTTGGATCTTATTAAAATAGATATTTGATCCATAATTTTTATTGGTATGCAATTAAAAAGAGTCAATATAGTCAAACATGTTCAAGTCAACAGGGGGCATGGGTGTATTTTATCCAAAGAGCTCAATGATTATCACAAACAATATTGAATATGGTAGATTAGGGCGTGATTTGCATATTAAGTAATTAAAAAAACTGAAACAAGCATTGCATTTTCAGATTAGAACAAGAACAATAACAATAACTACCTAACTAATAATCAGTGATCAGATGACCCGTCCTTCGGCACATTAGATATATCTATATACATATTCATTACTTTTCTTTCGCCTAGAAAACGACACCATCACGTACTTGTATACAGCTAATTAGTAAGAAGAAAAGCCCAATGTCTGCTATCTTCCAATACAAAAACATACAAAGACCACAACTGGATGCCGAAGCTGAAGGCAAAACTAGCTAAGCTGATTCAATTTGTGTTTATTACCTTCTGATGCACCTCCAACCCGGTCGAAAAAGAAGCGGTTTGGTGAAAATGTTAGCGTTTAGAAGTGAATGGTCAAGTGAGAGATCAGTTCTACACACGTGTTGTCAGGTTGCTCGTAGTAGTCGGTAATCGATTTAGTTGTATAACATGCGTTCTCAAGCTACAATCCTTCACCTGTTAAGTAAGAAAGTAAAATTTCATTACGAGACGAGGACAGGAGTTAATCTTTGGTTGCCCATAATAGAAGAAGCAATAACCAGTTACCTGCAAGGCTGCTAATTTTGACAAGAAATCTTTACATTGTTGAAGCAAATATTTTTCCTTTGCAGTCACATTAAGAAGTTCAGCCACCAACGAATTAATATCTTCCACCTGTTGATGATGAAAAATGGTTAACATGAATTTGAATAAGCTTATTTTCATTGACTACTTCCACAATAAGATATTCCACAGGGGTGTTTAAACGGGTGTCCGTATGATACTCGGATTATGTGATTTATATGATATAAATGACGAAAAAAATATCGTGCCAAAAGAGACGTGTTAAGCGGATTGTCTCCAAAATTGCCACATTGGCCAACTCAACACCTATCAAATCCATGACAGCATGAACAAGTTCAAGCCGGCATTTCTCTCTCCAAAGGAAGAGTTAAAAACCTAAGGATTCAGCTCAGCTCAGGGGAATTAAAGAACAATACATAACCGAGAAAGGAGTCAACTATTCTGTCAACATCACAGCTAATACCCATTAGGAAGCTAACTACTACACCTCCAAGATTGACCGAACTTTGATAAGGTAAGCCTCAAAATATCTTCAAGATATAGATTAAAGCAAAATAAACTGCAATTGAACATTATTGCAGGAGCAATATTCCGAGTTATGCCTCCAAGCCTAAAACTCTACTTCCAAAAGACCCATATAAGTTTAAAAATGTATGTAATTTCAACAATTTGTGCCCATCTAATGACAAATCCACCACCCAAGACATAAATCTACTGTCAAGGTATGTTTAGAATCCTATTCAGTTTAGTCTTTCTAGTTATAATAGGAATTGAAAATATCATCTTAAAAGTGAATCCTGCTAAGAAAAAGATTATCCTTTTATGTTTGTTTGCTTAATTATTTGCGGTGAGGAGTTTTGGAACTTGTGCTTTTGGGATACGCTACACATAACAAGCTTGTATATTACACAACCAATCCCAGTCCTAACATCTAACATAATGAAGTCCACACAAAATCCAAATAGGAGAGGGAAAACGATCGTGTGCATAAGCTTGACATAGTTTTTGTCCACAAAAGTACACGTACATACTACATAATAATACTCAGTCAATTAATCTAGTAAACACTGAACTGACTTCTATTCTCCTCCTTAATTTGTAGTTGTTCATTCATTTATGTCTTCTTTATCCAGTTCAAAAGATTAATTTAAAGTTTACTCAATTTAGTAATCACCTTTTCCACAAACAAAATAAGATATATTCCTATAATATTCTGTTCAGAAGCTTTGAAAAAATAAGAAAAAATAATGCGGGAATCAGTTGGTATGCTAACTCCTTGATGTACTCCAGCAGCACCACAAAATTTTTTTGATGTATGCAAACTCTTTGTAAAGCAAGTCATGGCAACACCCTTTCAACTTCTTTTTTTGTCGTTATCTTAATTGATGTAAACAAACCAAGCAATTTATTGTGTTCCAACACATTCCACGGTACAAGGTTTATCAAAATGCTTGGAGTGACGAAACGAAGAATTAATGCGTGCATCAGATTGTAGCATTTTGAATAATAATAGGCGAAAGTTACCTTTGATGTTAGTAAGCATACAGAGGATCCCATTGCTTGCATTGCATCAACTGCCGAACTAACAGCATCCTTTAGATTTTGTACATCAGCCTGTATTGATAGAAAGAATTAGTTTTCTCAACATGTCAATATACAATGCTCTACGAATGTCGCTAGCCACCTTAAGAACTTAAGTGGACAGGACTACTTACTACTGCTTTCCCAACAATTGGAAGACGAAGAGTACTCGCTTTCAAAGCTTCAATTGCTCCTTCCAAAGAAGTTGAGTGATCTCTATCCAGAAGAGACCATTCTTCTAAACAATTAATCTATATTCACCAAGTACAGAAAAAATAAGGTACATAAAGAGAATAACTGTATAAAGTATTACAAAAAAATCATAAAATGACTGCCTTTGGCTAACGGCAGCAAATCTATTTCATCTAACTTATGCTTATAAACTGTGCAAAACAACTGCTATGATTAACCAAAGACATAATAATAACATTTAATCCGTGGAATCATGGATAAATATGAGTTCTAGGCATGCAAAGGTGGTGACCATTCAATTATATATCCCAACCAATAATAAGTTTTTAATGGGTAATGAGATGCAGCACTTATTATTTTATTAATGAGTGAAAACAGGCACAGTTATGAGCTTGCTCTTTCAAGTTAAAAGTCCCTCTCAAAAAATTTGCCGACCATATTCGAACATGACCCTAAACTATAAACGCTACTAACATTATGGTCCCTAAACTTCATTTCTTGGCATTTAAATCCTTAATGTTACATTATTTACCATTGAAGTCCACAACAGCAAAAATTCGTTTCTTAAGCAATGAGGAAAGAATAGATATTTCACAATATTTTTTGTGCTTTGATATATTATTAAAAAAAAAGAAAAAAAGAGAGGGAAGGCAATGATGTGGTCAAACTTGTCGTGCTTACCTTTTCTTTTTTTTCCACTTCAAAGTTACAAGTTGTGAAGTTTTAAGGATTTTTATGTTAAGAATTGAAGTTAGGGGAATTAATGTTAGTAACACAATAGTTCAATGGCTATAGATGTATTTTACAAGATAAGAGATTGTTGGGTTTGGTTATTGGATAAAATTCGTTAGCACAAGCCCAAACTAGGGACAGGGCAAAAAAACTTGCTAAGTACCACAAAAGATGCGTTACAATCTCGCTTCTGCAAGATCATGCCAAATATTCTCCACATACAGAAGTGAGTAGTTTTTTTAAATATTCCTCACTTCTTTTCCAGTTCACAGTTAGGCGTATAAGTTCAAAAAAATTTCCAAGTTGTATACTGCTTTTCAGTTATGAAGCTTTCGGGTAAAAAACACCCATGGTCCCTTTACTTTGACCTTACTTTATGGCTGCTAACTTCAAAACCCGACATAAATGTCCCAAAACTTTTGCCCTTTACTAATATAAAAGTCTATAAACCTTTGACCACTCCAACAGCAGGTAACCCTCCATTAAGAGCTGATGGATATTCTATAAAGCTGCAATTCTTGAACTTTCTGGTTTTTCCGTCATTTAAGTGTTGTTTGGTTAGGAGAGAGAAAACAGCGATTTGGAAAATAAAAAACATGGTTCTATGGATACTGTGGTTCTAAATCTAATTCTTCAACTTTTCCATTTTGAGACCATTTACTTTCATAAGGGGTTATAGTGAAACTTAAAGGGCTTGAGCAACTTTTGTGTCAGATTTTGAAGTTGAGGACCATAATTAGCAAGGGAAGAGTTGAGTGATCATGGATGTAATTTACCCAATAACAGAAGAGTAAGAAAACATAGTATTTATACTACAACAATAAGATTTAAAACTCCACTTGTAAATTTAAGTGTCTGAATCTTACTTGTCCCTTGAGGATAGAAGTTAGCTTCAGCTTTTGTCTCAGCAACAGTAATTTGACTCTTTTAAGAGTGACAGAATGTCGCAGTTCTGATGTCGTTACCCACGCGTTCCACAAAATTTTCTGATCAAATAAAAACATCCATATCACAAAACCACATGACTTTCTGGTATTTATCCTAACAACAGCTTAAGGACAGAGTAGAATATATAACTGAAGACTAAATACATCAAGGCCCCCCTGGATTTAGTCTGAAAAACTAATCGGCGCCTTAAGCTTTGGAGATGTTTACTCATTAGCCCCCTAAACGTACTCAAAACCTATTGACCCCCTGAACCTACTTAAAGTGACTTACTGGCGCCCCTAAACTTAGTTAATGTGATCTATTCCCCTCCTTAAGTAGCTTAAAGTGACGCACGCTTCAAGTTGCCCAAATCTCATCATACTCTGCCGGGAAGCAATAAGGGGTTAATCATGTCACACTAGGCAAGTCGAATGGACTATAGAGTATCCTTAAAATTCAAGGGGGCAATTGGTTTTTTTGGCCAAGTTCAGGGGGGCCTGATGTATTCAGCCTTAAATCAAAGAACGGGAAGGTCATGTTAGCATAGCTAACCAATATAATTAGTTACAGAAGTAGTCGCATAGTAAAATAAGGAAACCCAAAGAAAATGATAATTAATCCAGATATCGTAGTTATTAAAGGCACGGGTGCAGGCGCGCACGTAAGAGATACAAGGCACACTAAACAAATAAATATAAAATCATAAATAATAATAGACATTTCTAAAATGCAATGAACAATCAAGCAATAAATTAATTCCAAATATCTATAACCTTAATCATAACATAAAATGCATGAAATGAAATTCCAAATTAAATACTAGCTCTTCTGTAATCATAATTCATAATTAAAATTTTCTGAAGACTAAAGTTGAACCAAATCCTAAGGTAATTAACTAATAGTTCCGAAAACTAGTTTTCATCAAGACTAAAGACTCCGTGGCCGTTTCTGATATTTCTTGACTCTTGCGGCCAGTCGCCTTCCAGAAAGGGAGGCGAGGCAGGCATCGCCTGGGTCGTCTCTCGGCTCAGGCGAACCCCTTTTAAAACTATGCTATTGCCGTCCAAATTTTCTTTGCTTTTTTGTTTATTTCTTTTTCTTCTAATTAATTGCAGTTATTGGTCATAGAAATAGGAAGTGGTTGAGATTATAACATCCCATTTTTAACTTGAAACCCTAAAACACACTAGTAGCTTCTAGATTTGCACCTAGGCGCTCCTACAGATAAAATTTCTTCTAGTGAAAGACTGAAGTGTCAAGTGAAAGGCGTCTTGAGATATCCTGAGCTGTGAATTAAGAGAAAATACTCCAATCCTACTTCAGCACCTTTCATAAATCTAAACCATTAGAAAGCCCTTATAAATATTTGATAACAAGTTCTTATCTAGTTCCTCTATTTGAGCTTAAATATGCTTTTTCCATGACAAAAGCCAATAGAAGATATTACTTCCATTTATAGCCCAGACACTATTTATGACCTATGCCCATAGGAAACTTAATGAGTAAATTACCATTCTTAAGGTAGCTCAACGATTTCACATTTATTTATCTGCATGAGCATATATATTTCTGGTCAAAATAGAATTTTCTGAGCTCAACTCAACAACTAAGTATTTTACATCATTACTTCAATGTATCTGGTTAAAATAGAAAATTCTGAGCTCAATAACCAAGTACTCTACATCAATACTTCCATAACGGAACATGTAAAATTAGACGGCTAAAACAATGTTTCAACTCATTGCATGCCCCTGGTTCCTTGCATGAGAATAAGACAAACAGAGAAACATCACCATCCAAGAAAGAAACTTGCATAACGGGAATGTAACTTTTTCCAATTCTATTCTTTCAGATAACGAATTCCATCCTGCTCATTCTCGAATCAAGAATCTAAACCTAATCCTAAGTAAAGCATAGATGGCAACAAGCTTGAGAACCTAAACTAGTTGATGGACAGACAATAGTTAGTTTGAATTATAAATTCCTACTAAAGTTGCTCATGTTCACATTACATATCAACTTAAGATTCATCTTTTAATGTGCTCAAAACACCCTTTTACCCTTAGCAATTCAATCTCGCAGACGCTAAGCTACGGCAGAGTACCTACATAGAGTGACAGGATGGACTTTTGACCATTTCTGAACCTCGACAAAAGCAAAGGTGTAATAGTTTAGACCTCTGGCTTGCCACAAGGGCAATAACATATATCAAAATGGAAGGACACATATATCACCATCAGAATTTAAGACGACTTCACCAGAAATGAAATGCAGTTGACTCGTTATAAAATCGGTTGGCAAAATCTAACTAAACCACTTATTTTTTTTCGTAGGAAGTACTTAATGAGCTCTTGAATCACCGATTTAGTAACATCTTCATCTCAAAACACATCCAATCACGCTAGAGACATACATTACAAATGCACGTATTTCATTCCTGTTTATGTGTGCAAGTGTTCATATATGATGCTACAAGTCATAAATAATTTCACATGGAAAAAAGTGTTCTGCTAAGGGGTTAAAAAATATACATAACTAGGTGCAAGTTTTCGCTGGAGAAACTTTAAATTCACACTGTAGGCATCTAGATTCCATATGCTTTTGATCACCGAACACATACTATTAATGAAGCATTATTTTTACTCTAAAAAAAGAGTTATCATACCTCTGCATTCAGTTTCTGCACCATGAAGGTAGCATCAGCTCTCGCATTCACAAACCGCCATTGCACATAACGGTTATACAAAAGCCTAAGCAAATGTGCATTGTCAATCCGATCTTCCCCCATCTTCCCTCTCCTTAAATCAACCGAAAAACTGAGAATCGAAGGCATAATACCCGAATTCATACTCATTGGTCTCACCCTCGAAGGACTAGACATCCCTCTTGATGGTGATGAAGTTGCTGAAGGTGTCCAAAGCTTACTAGGCGACGCAGGCCTTGTAGCTCCTCTAATCGGAGAAGAACCAATAGTTCTAGGAGATGTTGAAGTAGGACCATCACTACTAAATCTCTTCGACTGAATAGACTTCGATGAAACACTCATTCTAGAACTAGGACTAGTCGATAACGGCGAACCCGGATCCTGCAATCGCCTTAACCTACTATTAGTTTCTTGCCAAAACTTTGCTGAACCAACAATGCCACGAGACCCAGTTTTCCCTTTAGGCATCCCACTACTACTCCCGGAGGAGACACTCTCACTATCCGAAGCAGTGAGATCACCGGTAACAAAAGATTCATTCACCGAATTAGAATCCGGGTTCGGCTTAGCATTACCTAAATCAAAACTCAATCTCCTCTCATCAAGGTTCATAGACTGTGTTAACGACCGAACCGTCATCAACCCAGATCCCAAACTCCTCCTATCTCCACCATTACAATCAAAACCCTTAACTCTCTCCCCTGAACCCGAATTCCCATCTCGTCTCCTCGCGGGCCACCTATGTTGATCCACCGGCCGAGAATTTTCCCCCTGATCTCTAACCGGGGTAGCTCTCCGCCTCTCGGGAGTCGCTTTTCGACCCGCATTGGGTGATGACACTGACTTAGCTTTACTAATCGGAAGTGAAAAGGCTTCACCTTGAAAGGAGACGGATAAACTCCGAGTAGAAGTGATTAACATCTTGGTAGCAGCAGACATTTCATTGGTTGTTCTAGATTCTAGATTTGGCGTAATGGGTCTTTGAGTAACTGAAGAAGACCTTCTCCTATCTACAGATTGAGATCTTTTAGGGAAATGGGTTTGATTCGGGGTCGAATTCGCGGTCCGGGGGACCAACGGAGAGGGAAATCTCTTAGGAATTGAAGAAGATGAAGTAGTGCTGCTAGTACTAGTAGTGTTTGTAGTTGTAGAAGAAGAAGGAGAAGGGGAAAGATATCTAGAAGGAACATGTTTACCTCTAGGTTTACCGGGTAGAACCCGACCGCCATTGTTCCTCGGGTCTTTCTCAGAAGGTAAAAGGGGAGGTCTTGTAGTTGAATTTGAATTAGGGGTTTTATTATCTGCTGTTTGAGGAACAGCAGCTACCATTTTAAACCAATTTTAGGGTTCTCTGTTCCTCACATTGCCTTCTTGAGATGGGTTTCAAATGGAAGAGGATGAAGTAGAACAGGTGGGTTTCAATTTCATACCTTCAAAAAATCAAAATCAAGTTAGAAAATATGGAAATTGGGAATGCAAGATGGGATTTTGATGAGTTAGTGACAAGTTATGAGGGGTGAAATGAAATGGGTAGGGAGAGAAAGTGAAGGAGAGTAGGTGAGGAAGTGAGATTTGAGAATGGCAGAGAGTCACAGGTGAAGAAGAAGAAGAAGAAGAAGATGAAGAAGAAGAAGCATAAGGGTTTTTGTTTTTGGTTTTGGTTTTGGTGAATCTTTAGAGAGACGTTAATGTTAATTCTAAATTTTCTCATGTTTATGAATTTTAAAATTTTCTTTCCTCAATTTTCTTTTGTCAACTTTTACAGTGGGTTCTCTCCCGATTAAAGTTTATGCATACATCCGAACTTAAACTTAAAACTAACATGATTTAGCTTTTATTTGAAAGTTGAGATGTTAATGAAGATGAAAGTTAAAAAAAATTAATAAAAGTAATGAGATGGAAAGCGAAATGAAAGTCAAAAATTAACTTAGTTTATGAGCCGAAGTGATAGGAAGTGAATGAATGTGTATTAGTTTAAATGTATATGTTACTTCTACTAATTTTTCATTTTGAGGTTAATGAAAGTAAAATGTTAACACTTATTAAATGATTTTGCATTGCATACTCGAACTTGAAATCTGACTTGTGCGTTTTGAAACACTTAAGGACACGAGCCAACCTTAATTAATTTCTTCAAAATCATTTTTAGCTATGATTTTCCATATTTTTGTTAAGTATAATATAATCAATTTTAATTAATTATAACAATTATGGTATTATATAAGATGATGGTTTAGATTGTGATAGTTTATGATGATGTAATTAACTAGTTGACTACAAATTATAGTATTGTATTAGTTCTTAATTGACTTTCTTTCGTTTTGTTTTTTTGTTAATTAGGTTTTGATGTAACACAAATTAAAATAGGTTATTGATTAGTTCAGTTTTGTCTTTACAATCTTTGGATGATAATTTCATCCATTTAAGTCTAACACAATTTTTCAAAGTTTGATTAATTCACAATTGTTTTGTTATTAAATTCGGTAAAGTGGCTCGAGATTGTTAAATCTCGTCTTAGATAGCTTTCTCCCAGTTAATAACCTTATTATATATGCATATAGAAGTCAGAAAATGTACCATGCCGTTTCTATTTTGTTGTTTATCTACATGTGATAAATATTGTAAATACTATTTTACTACTCAAACCAATCTTAACTAGCTAGAATGATAATTTCAATTACTATTAAAATTTTACTTAATTTTACTTAAATTGATAGAAGATGATAGTGATAAATAATTTAGTAAATCAAATAAAAGGTTACTTTGTATTTATGTATTACAATTTTACTTAAATGATAATGTTTTTAGAGCATGTTATTTAGAGTTATAAGAGGTTTTATACATCGTTTAAAACTGCTATAATAGAGAGTAAATATTTTAAAACTTTTTGTCAATTATGTTCTTATATTATAATGTTTATACCAACATTAATTACGAATATAAAATAATGTAATATGAAAGAATTTTTATAATTAAATAAGAGAAAAAAATTATAATCAAATAATATAATAGTGGGAAGGGAAATTCTATGGTCACTTTGTTTTTGACAAAGTAACCATTACTTTGTTTTGTTCACCATTAGATCATGGGGTGAAAAGTGTGAATAGAGCAAAGTACAAACAAAGTAACTCAAAAACAAAGTCACCATAGCCTACACCGGCTAGTGGGAAAGTATTTTGTAATCAAATAATATTATAGAAAAGTGTATTTAACTAACTGTATTTTTTTATATTTGTAAAACATAACTAATTTTTTTAACCGTAATTAATATTTTTGTTAATTTGAGAATTTTTTTCATTAAAACAATTTAATCTCTATTTTTATAAGTGAAATTTAGTGAACTGAACAAAAATTATTGAATTGAATTGCGTTTATTTGTTAAAAAATATTACTAAACCATATTGAACAGAATTGAATATGGTAAACTGAAAGTGAAATTGATAATAAACAAATTCTTGTTGTACATGAGAATGAAAGGAAAATAACATGAAATCCTTTTCCATTAATTATCAAAATCTACAAGGCTTTATTAGAAAAAGGCATACTTGTGAATTCACTTTCCTTTTGTCCCATTGTTCACATGAATGAATCTTTGCAAATAGAAAAAACCCTTGTGTGTTTGATTTTTATTTTTTTTTACTTTTTACAAATGTGCTTGATTTATTATTGATGTCTTGGATTTGTAATTTTACTAATTATCATATATGGAATATTAAATTTATTTTACTGTTGAGTCCACTTGTGAACATGATTAAACAGTAGTTTAGATATACCAATCTAGCTAACTTCATCAAAACTCACTCATTTGATTATTTTAATTAAAATAAAAATAAAAATAATTACCAAAAAACAAATAAGTCTGACAGAAAAATGTGCCAAATTGTTACCATAACAGTTGCAGATTATCCAAGCAGAACTTTTGGCATTTTTCTAATTCATTTAATTTTTTCTATTGCTATAATTCAATTAGTTAAACGACATCTGATAGGTGAGATTTATAGTCCGTCTATTATGAAATATATCATTTTAGTAAATAATTAGTTTTTTACAAATAATTATTATTTTGTTTTTTCCATTATTAGATCATGAAGTCATAGTTCAAAACTAATTTAATGGTGAACAAAAAAATAGAAAGAAAATAACTATTGTCTACACTAATAATATATGATTAAAAATTCATTAAATGAAGATTTAAAGTATAATTTTACTCTTATTAATATTTAATTTGATGTCTGATTTGTTATTAAATATAGAATAATTTTCTTTTACATTATTCCCTTTATTTTCTTACCAATTATTTTTCATCAATATAATTTAAAGAGAATTTAAAATAAGAACAAAATTGAAAAAAAAATACCAAATTTGTCGAAGAGACATATATTTCGAAATATTATTCTTTCACCTAACTACTTATATTTCAGAATGAAGAGAGTAGTACTTTCGAAGTACATGTTCTCTTAACTATAAATAGCTTTTATTGTTTTTATTATTTCCTAAATAGCTTCCACATCAACCATTTTACCTTTATATTTTATAGAGCATCGTACTTCAAGTCGCTTTAAATTTTCTCGTTTTATACTTAGATAAAATCTAAGGGGTTAATAAATCAACAATAATTATTGGTCTTGATATATGCAACTTGCAGTGATGTATATAAACATTAAGTGTTACAAAATCTTCTATTTAAATTTTGAACATCCATATTTAACGTGTATTGAACTCCTAAACACATCAATATTAATCTAAATGTATTAAATATCTATTATCTCCATGACTCATTTTACAAAATTCTTTTTATATGTAGGAATCTGTATTTTTTATTATATCGTAAATAACCAATGATGAACCTATTGTACATGTCTTTTTAAATTTTCTCAAGGTCTAAAATGTAGAAATTAAAAAAAAATACACCGAGAGAATAATGCTCCATGAAAAATACATATGCAGCTGATTCATCCTAGGATTATTTACAGTATGATAACAAATAAGAACTCTTATTTATAACTATTCGTTGTAGTTTCTCGACTTCTCTTTGGCAAGGGATTGCTGCTCTATTCGGTGAAAATATTCATCTCTCTGGGTCAGTTTTTGATCTAGTTCAGGCTGCTATTAATGTTCGGCTGGGTTCTCAAATTAAAAACTTGTGGATAGCAGCCATTGTGAATTGCTTCTGGTTGATTTGGAAAATAAGAAATAAAGCAATTTTTGATGATGAAACTCCTAATCTTCATATAGCTTTTCGGGATCTTTGGCAAAGCATTCGTGATGCTAATCTCTTCAACACACGAGTTTTTCATGAATTGAATTTGCACGGTAGGCTTTCAAGAGCTCCCCGTACTATTTCAGTTAAATGGCGGTGTCCAAGCATGGATTGGATGAAGGTTAATACTGACGGATCGGATATAAGAACTCCAGGGAGAGGTGGAGCTGGAGGTATTTTCCGGAATAGTCGAGGTTTTCCACATGGTGCCTTTGCTTTTCCAATTGATTCTACTTTTGCGCACATTGCAGAATTAAAGGCGGTTATTATGGCGGTTCACATTGCTAAAGATAAAAATTGGAACTCTTTGTGGTTGGAATGTGATCCTTTATATGTTGTTAATTTGATGCGTAGCAAATCAAAAGATGTGCCTTGGTTGGTTCGAAAAGATTGGCTTCAATGTCTTCGATGGTGCTCGTCTATGCGGATAGTGGTTACTCACATCTACAGAGAAGGAAATTGTGTTGCTGATAAACTTGCAAATTATGGCCGTTGTAGTTCTATTTTTTGTTGGTGGGACTCTCATCCTGAGTTTTGTAATTCCTCTATTGCAGATGATGTATCTGGGAGGAAACAGTTTCGCTTTTGTTAATTTCTCTTGTATGTTTTTTCTTTTTTCAATAAAATTAAGGTATGGGTTTTTTCTCTTTTTGCTTTAGGGGTGCCAACCTAGTTGGGATGTCTGAACTTAAAGGGTTTTCCAGTCCTCGCTTTCAATTAAAAAAATAAACTAATGGAGTACATAATCCGAAAATGTAATAAAAAAATTTTTATAAAATAAATTGTAGAGATAATAAATATTTAATATATTTAAATCAATATTGATGTATTTAAGACTTCAATAGGCATTAAATATGGATGTTAAAAATATAAATAGAATGTGAAGGTTTTGATTACTTTTTTTTCTTTTTGTTATTTTGTCTTCTTCACTATTGGAGCAACTTCCATCTCACTCATCCAATGATGAAAATGGATAAAGTAATGGGTCATTTATAAAAAAAACAAAGTAATTATAGAAAAACTCTAAATTAAAATATTTCATCACATTAAATGATTACATGAAACACTAAACATTGTGTATATCAAATTCCATAATTATTTTGAAAACAACCATCATAACCCTATTTTTGAAGTTTTTTTCTTCATCTATCTTTTTTTTTGTTTAAAAAAATACTTTATAAATGTATCAAATATATCTACAGTTTTATACAATGAAATAAAACATGTTTTGGCTGAAAGATAAGTGATGATAGTTCTTGATAAAAATAATGATATCTTTTATAGGCGGAATGTTTTGAAAATAATTAACTACTTACTTGAAACAACAACACTTTAATAATAAAACTTTAATCAAAACTTATGAAGTTTTGATTTATTTATGTTGTTCAAAACCAATTTTATGCTAACACCACAAATGTATAATTTTAAAAACCACGAGAATATTATTGCAAAGAAATTGTCAAAGCAAACAAAAAAAATCAGTAGGTACAAAAATGTATTATATTTTATAAGGCTTAACGTGGTGGAAAATTTTACACATTATTATAGTTGATCATATAATTAACCTTCTAATTTGCTCACAAACTAATCATAAACAGAAGATGCATATTAAAAACGTTAAGCAAGTAAATAATTTAAAAAGTAAGCTTTTTTCATAAGATTTTTAGGAAACAATTTTAAATTTGTATTGATAAGAGTACCTGAAGAGGAAGAATATATGAAAATGAGATAATTGACCTCCATGAAAATAGCTCTCAAGCAGTTTGATGGTACTTTTATCAATGGAAAATTTCAGAAAAAATAGTTTTATATCAAAACTTTACAAAAAGGGACAAAAAACTTGCTTTGTGATTTTTGCAAGCTAAGCTATAGCAATTAATTAAATGATTAATTAATAATTAAAGTTAATCTTATTCACACAATAAAGAAAAAAACAAGATGCAACATCTCATTCTATCTTTCTCAACCTATATATTTCTTGCTTTTAACGCATTTTCTTGCTACTTGTGACAATAATTGTTTTTAATGGTATTATTGTTTAATTTCACCTAATTTAAATTCAATTACCATCTAATTAAAAGATGTGGAATCTGAAATGTCTAAAATTGGGTTTGAGAACCATTAATTACTTCAACCAGGCCGGTCCTAAAATTTTGAAGGCCCTGCCCAGAACCTAAGAAAATGTCCAACAAATAAAATAAAAAATACTATATTTTAAAACTTAATTAAGAAAAACAAAGTAAAAATATTTAGTTTTCATTTTTTTAAGCAAAATTAATCTGTCTCTTCAAGCAAATTATGTTTAAATACGAAAAATTAATAATATCCTATAAATAATAAAAATACAAAATCTAATAGATATATTTGAAAAATAATGAAAAATTATTTCAATAAGTCAATAACAGCAACACTGGTTTGCTTATTTTAATACTTCGTAATTATTTTAGCTTTTCAAAACATCTTAATTATCAATGCCATAAAAATGTGTTCCGACAATTTGAAGGCTTGGTATCGTTGCATTTTATGCACGCCTTAGGGCTAACCGTGACTAATTCAACAAAACCATTCTCTCCATTAGAAATGAACAAAAGGAATTTGTTTTTCTTTTTTAACAAATAAAGTAAATTTTTTATATATTTTTATTTTATTTTTTGTGTTTTTGTTAAACAAATATATTGCTCCAATAAAAAGAAAATTTGGATTACCTCAATGTGGATTGTATTTGTTGTTGTATTAACATAAATGGTGCATATAAAAATGTTTGGTTAAAATTGAAAAATAATATGTCAAAAGAAAACTAGCCAATATATACAAGCTATAAAAGACAAATAACCATAAAAGAAAATTGCTTAATACATTAGGAACTTTTGAAATTGTCACTATAAGCTTACTGGGTCTTGAAACTTGAGAGTTTTTAGTTAACTTCATAAAGATGTTTAAACTTTAAAGTGACATAAATAACTTTGTAAAACTTAAGTGTCATAACAATAATGGTTGTTGAAAAAATGTAAAGCATACCAATTTATGTAATTTCAATGAGCAAATTATATATAATCAAATTTGTGAGGTCAACATTTAATAAATTTAGGTGGTTAATGGACCACTTTAAGCAAATTGAGAGAGCTAATGAGACTATCAATAAGTTTAAGGAGTCAAATTATTTTTTAAGTCAAGTTCAACAAGATAGATTAAAAAAGGCAAATGATATATACAGTCCACTGGGTTGTATACAATCACATTCTTTTGGTGAGTAGCTCTCCAAATTTAATTTGTAGAGTCACCATTTGATTAATGATAATTCAATCTAATGGTGTATAATAATCCTAACCCTAAAATCTTAAACCCGAACTCAAACCCCAACCCTAAACCTAAACCCTGACCATAACTCTAACCATAACCTTAAACTCCTTCGTCGGAATTATTGTCAACGACATTGCTTCGGATTCAGGTTTGGGTTAAGGTCGCTGAAATTTGGGGCTTAATTACAATAGAATTGTAGTTTGTTGCCGGAACTTGTAATCGGGCAAAAATCCTCTCCAAACTTGCACCCAAATAATTGAGAAAGTCAAACGGTTTCACGTTTTCTATTTTGAAAAAGAAATGAAAAAGTGAAGTTACGGTTTCATGTAGAAGATGGGGGTATTTTTATCCAAAAAGTGTATACACCACTAGTTATGTAAAAAAGATAAATATCAAATATGTTAATCCACCTCTCAGAAATGCCAGATCAGTAGATACCCCGTAAACTAATATTAAATATGTCAAAATAAAGTCAACTTGCCTAAAAGAATTCACAAAATATGTCTTTCAAATGGGTTATTTTCAATTTGGTGTTTGGGTCCCTTTAAAGCCAAATATAGAAGACTATTTATGACCTCATAAAGAGAAATAATGATTGTCAACTATAAAAGGAAATGGAGTGCTCTCAGCTGTGTTGTCATATATCTCATTGTTATTACACTTGCTCCATATAAAAAAGATTCAATAAATAAGGATAAGGAGTTTCTAAATTTAGTCCGAAAAAATTGATTCATTCTTCAATTTGTAGTGTTTCGAAAATTTCGTAACTTTACTTTCAGATGAGATAATTAATATATTTAGTTCACATGTGAAAGGGATGGAAAATTTTAGATAAATTGAATTCCATTGTGGTTCGAACATGTCTAAAACAACAATATATCAATATAAATATATTCACGAGCCATAATATCACTTTAAATAAATTTAAATAGCTAAAGTATCATTTTAATAAAAGAGTAATTAAACAATTAAAATTTTTGTTGATTATAAAGATTTTGAAGAGAAAGAGTAATTTAAATAGCTAAAGTATCATTTTAATTGTACAAAATTAATTCGTGTAGTTATAAGATTTCTTAAAATAAGGACTTTTAAGTTCGACCCTATAAAAATGATCGTTAATGATATATAAACAAATTTTTTTGAGTATTAAACTTATTTTATACCTTATTTCCTTTTGAAAAAATGTTTTTCACTTTTCAAAATTATCATTTGAGAACTTTATCTCTCTAAACATCAACTTCTCCTTAGGCATTAAACAATACTTAAATAGTCTCAAAATAATAAAAAAGAAAGAAAGAATTGAACTACATGGAAATTTTTTGAGCGCTCTCCTTAAAAATATAAAATACAACGAGTTGATAAGTTATTTAGGGTATAATAAAACATATAAAACTCTAGTTATAATTATGAGAGTACCTTACTCCGAAAACGTTCTAAAATCTCTCATAGTATTTTTTTTTTAAAAATAAAATAATCACCAAGTTTTTTTTTTTTTTTAAAAAAAAAAATACCCTTAACAAAATTCAATAGCTGACGAAGATATTATGTAAAGTACATGGTCAATCAATTTTTAGACTATGTTAATGATCATACATATAACTTGGAAAAACAGACACTATAAAAATACTACTACATGGTATATGCATTACCAATCTCTTAACAATTTATTTTTAATTTGACAAATTTTCTAAAAGACATTCTATTATTATTTTTAAAAGACATTTGGTGCCCTAAACTAAAAGCTTAAATTCAGTTAGAACCACAAACTACTAAAATATCAAAATTAAGTCCTGATTTTAGCATAAGATGAGGACTCAATTATTTGATTATTGGAGTTTACAATCTGGTTGGTTTTAAGCCTTTAATTAGGGATGAATGCACTGTTGGTCACTCAATTTTGTTGGTTGCATCAAAATGATCACTCAACTTAAATTTGTCTTAATAAAATCACTTAATTTTGAATTTTACCTCAATTAGGTCACCTCAATCTATTTGGACACCAAACAAGTGATGTGGCTGTCACGTCAACATAAGTCAACATTTGATCGTTGACTTTGATCGCCATGTTGATATCACTTTTTAGACGTCCAAATTAATTAAAATGACTTAATTGAAAAAAATAATTTAACGTTGAGCAATTGTATTGAGATCAATTGAAGTTGAATAACTATTTTACAACAACCAATAAAATTGAGCGACTAATTGTACATTTAACTCATATTTATAGTAACCCAATATAAGAAGCTATGTATTGAACAAAAAAGAATGATGAGTATAGCAAGCAAATGTAACTTAATGTAGACTCAATGGGACAATTAGTTTAAAAGTAACATAACAACTAAGTAATGTTTGATTAATCTATAAATATATATGATTTATTTATATAAATTAGTTAGCCCACTTTTTGAAATTGATAGTAATAATATAGCTATAGGAGTGTGAATTTGTCTGCATTCATTGCATTCCAACATTGCTTATCATTTCCACTTCATCCTCAACTATTAAATCAAATGCAATCAAGCCCATTATTTAAATATTTGTTTACCTATAAACCAATGTGCTTAAATGTACGTGTAGTTCTTAGCTAATAGTGATAGTGCAGCAGAATAGTGAACTACTATTTTGTAGATAATGTTCGTTTGATTCAATCGCAGTAAAATGGGATTCATGATCTTAAACCACATATACACGAATAATATAGTCGCTCTTATCTCATTTAAGATATGAAAATTAGTTTATTCATACCTGCCACTGAATTCGATATGCTCTTTAAAAGCACGAGGTTTAAGATATTAGATATGTCAAAACAACCATTATGTATCGACATCGGGTCTCCATAGTAGTTCGAAGATGAACTAAATAGAATGATGATCCAAACAAGAATGCATGATGATAATGTATAACGGAATTAATATACGTTAGCAATTTTTATACGATTAGACTACAAATAATCTTAGCTATAAGACTGTAGTATTAATAGGACTTGTTAATTATGCGCATGCTTATAAATTTGATTTTAAGTATACTTTCTTAAAATTGAAGAATAAAAGTAATAATTAAAAATAAACAAGTGAAGGAAGAAAAACATTATATTAGTATCACTATCAAAACATCTACCAATCTTTATATCTTTTTAACTATACATCTTATGATGGGTGACCTACATGTTCTAATTAACTTCTTTTTTTCAATGCTCTTCTTTCCAATTGCACCAAATTAAATAACCAAATCCTATCATACAATAAAAAAAAATCTTTATTATTGGTAGACTAATTAACCAATTTTCATGTGTCTAGATTGTTAAGATGGCCTAATTCATACCTAGCAAAGTCAGCATTAAAATAAAAATTATTGTCACAATTCCTCTAGAAAGACTCACACCTTCATCATATACAGAAAGAGAAAAAAAAAAAAAAACTTCAAGAGGAAGAAAAATAATAGAAAAGAAGGTTGTTGAAATGGATTGATAATGTAGCTAATTATTTCTCCAATCTTAAATAGATGGTTTAAGGTTATTGTGGAATTTAGTTTGAATGCATTAATCAGTAGGTTAATTAGTCTACAAACTAATTATATCAATTTACTTAGTTTGGTTATTTGTTCTTATTGAAAGCAAACCAATAGAAACCTTTACCAACCTTAGAGGTTTCTACTTTGGGAATTTTCCTTATGGAATTTTGACAAAACTTGTATGAAAAATGGGTGAAATTTTGACTAACAAGAAGAACACAAAAATCTATGATGCAAGAAATGAGTAATGATTTATTATAGTTTACGAGGATTATGAGAATTCAAGCACAGCTTCATCAAGCTTGTCCCTCACTCCTACCTCAACCAAGTCCACTAGGTGATCGAGGCATTTAGGCACAATAATTTCATAAAGACAGACCACTATGGATGTCCTTTTCAACAATAACAACAACAAGGTGTGATGACATATTAAGAGTTGGGCACATTGATTAAAGCACGGAGTTTTGAAACGTCGTGCTCACGACATAACAACATGGCATAATCATGCCTATATATATACCTCCATCACAATAAATGATGGTCTCATTTTTTATAATATCTCTCTCTACTTTTATCTACTTGTTCTCTTTTTAAAACTAACTAATTTAGATGTTGGAGTGTTCGACCAAGAAACTCATTTTGTATTCACTTCACCATTAGCAGTTAAGCTTGAATTATATATACAGAAAAGAAAACATTAACATTTCTAGGTTTAACCGTTGAAGAAAACAATATCAAAACAATGTAATTTTGTCATCATAGAGAAATCTTTTTTATTTCAATATTGATTGTCTTGTTTTAAAAATGTTAAGGACCCACTGAATTAAAAGTTCAAAATTATAGTAAGGTTTAATAATAATAAAAATTATTATCTATTAATATACCCTTTCACGTGAAGCTATTAAAGTTTAAAACATGTAATATACATGTCTATTTTATCATGTACTTTTAATTACATTGGGGCTGTTAGGGTTTTGATTAATTGGTTTAAAAGACTTTCTTGCGTGTTAAGAAATCAATTCCATTAAAAGTCTGTCTCTGACATGTAAATTTTAAGCTAAAAGTTAAGATCTAAGAACATCTTTTATGGTAATTTATGGCAGTGTCATTTAAGATGGTAGTCACGATCTAAAACAAATGAACAAATGCAATGATCCAAAGCGCGAGGACTCACCACTCCACTCGACAATCAAGTCTGCGGTTGATAGAGAATTGCGGCTAAAGATATCAATAGAATGGTGAATGTAAAAACGCTAAGAGATTGCTCCTTGCTTTTTAGGATGTGATCATGTGTTTACATAAACTAGACACGTGGCATAATATCATTAACTGAACAAATTCTAGTTGTTAAGGGTAATTTCCTAGGAAACTTCGGTTCACGTGTTGGACATGCCCCTTCTATCTCAGTTAGTGGTTATGTCTCTAAGGTAGATTTGTTAGCTTAGGATCTTGTCACGTATTCGTTTATATTACTTGTTAATATATGTTATGATATCACAAAGTTAGAAAGATTAAGAAAAGAGAAAAAAGATAAGCGTAAAAAGCCCACTTAGAAGAGACGCCATTATAGAATCATCCAATCTGAAAACTCACAAAGACGGACACAAACAACTAACACGAATAAAAAAGGGAAATGATTGAGTGGTAGTAACTTATACAACCTTAGGGGTGTCAGTGGGCCGAGGATTCCCCATATTCGGCGGAGGTACGACTCGATGCGAACGGAGAATTTTCATTAACATCGCCACGGGGTGGGGATGGTTTTTTTTGTTCCCCCGATAGTCGGGACGGGGCGGGGAAGGTTATGTGTTTCCCCGCCCCGCGAATCCCCATCCCCGTCTCCACCAAAACCCCGCCTTAATTCAAATGTAAAATATTTTATATATAATTAATAATTATGACTAGAGTTAATATAATATGCAACTGAAGCATAAATATAGTTCTTTTCTCACTTCACGTTATCATTTAATTACTACTAATTCTCTTAATACATTTCATTGGTATTTATTATTACTGTTTTTATTATTTGTTTAAAAAAATTAAATAAGAATGGAGACCTCACGAGGACCCGAATTCCCCGTGGGGACGGAGATGGTTTGAACTACATCCTCATTTAATTCGCATGGCGGGGACGGGATTCCCCGATTGCTCATGGGGAGGGGATGGTTATCGTGATCCTAGCCCCACCCTCCCCGTTGGCACCCCTATACAACCTTACTCCAATGTCCAAGGTTCGAACTCTGCCATATACATGGCAAATTCTTAAATTCTTTGACCAAATATCCCTCCCAATAAGATGACTACAAGTCAGCGAACGAAGATTAGTCAGAATGTGAATATAGCTTAAAGGTGTCGCCACGATTGTGCAGACCCTATAGGATCACCTTGTTAGAAACCGAAATTATTTTAAGAAATTATTTTTCTAACATAAGAAGTATTTAAATTCAAAAGGTAGAAGCTAGTATTTGATGTTTCTTTTTATGTTACATCATTATGTAACATAAAAGGTAGGAGCTAGTATATGGTCTTCTACTCTTCTTCTTTTCAATTCCAAAAGCATGAAACTAGATAAGCCATGATTGATAAGAAATATACTTGGTGCAAATTAAACCAAATTTACATGATAACCAAAAAAGAATATTGAAGCATCATCATGATGATGTGGCCAAGTATTTGTTCTGATTTTGCAATAAAGATTAAAGTGTACATAGCACATGAGGTGAAATCATAGCTCAATTTAATAATGCCTAAATTAGTAGCTAATGTATTCCAATATTAGAAGGTTCATAATTGAAACTTAACTTTTTTTCTGTATGCATTGTAGGTAAACTGAGAAGCCAAGCAAGATCGTTGTTAATATTACAGAATAGGCAACAAAGAATTTAAATCATGTAACTCCAATTTTTCAAATGTTCCATTTTTGTTGAAATTTAGAGCTGTTTACTACATGGATATCCAACGAGCCGACCTAGGCCACCATGAGCCCAGATTGATATTAGCCCATTCGTTTCTGAAAACAACTTGAGATGCATATAAAAATATATAGCCTTTTTTTTTTTCGATATCTTTATGCATAACCTTAAATGCTTACTTTGTTTTATGGTTACTTTGTAACTCAATCCAATGGTGTAAACATTAGTCTATCTAATTAACGACTAAAAAACGAGATCTGGAGGTCTGGATTGCTTCTGTTATTTCCAAACAGATGAAGAATGTAAAATTAAATTTGTATGATTGAAATAGACGAATACTACAAGTTTACTTTGCAATTCCGACAATGCCTAATAGACTAAGAGCGCGCGAAAATTAGACTTGCATTGGTAGGGAATGTTAGGCAGTGAAACAATGTCATATTCACAAGATATTAGTGGTGGCAATGCGTACGTTGCTGTACATATGTTGCCATACGAGAAAATATCAAACATTGCTGTTCATTTGTTGCCATACAAGAAAATATCAAACGAGAGAACTAATTAAGACGAGAAAATATCAAGCAAGACAACTGATTAAGACAAAAGTAAGGAGTACATGTGTATTGAGATAAAAATGAAAAAAAAAATACTAAAGTTGCTTAAAGTTTTAGGTCTTGTTAGGAGTTTTGGACTACAATGTAAAACTATTAAACCGAATCAAGCCCAACCAATAAAGAGGCGTGTAATATCAAAATTGAAGAAAATTTTGAGAAATTAAAGTGAAAGTTGGACTTGCTGCAAATTCATACACAATACTTCAGATAAAAATTAGACATTACAGGAGTTCAACTTGAATATGCAATTTAAAGTGAAACTTTTCATCTTGCAACAGACTTGAGAATATGCTAAACTCGAGTAAATACATAAATCTGAAGTGACAAATTATGATGCAACGGAGAAAAAAAAGGTTCACAAGAATTTATATAAATGATTCAAAACATGTTTACCTCTAATCCATTGGACTAGTCCAATGAGTGTCCAGATATCATTTGCAACTACATGGTATCATATAAAAGATAAAATGTAACATGAGATTATGCTAGTCATTTTCAATCAAGAATTGCCAATATCAGCATCCACTTAACTAAAAAATGACTCATGTTCAGGTCAGGTGACACTGGTTGACATACTTCACTGAACTGAAGTATGACATTAGTCATAATGCATTAAAATCAGGCCATTTTATTCAACCTATAGGGTCAAAACTGCTCTAAATTCTAATCCAAGAGGGTTGCGAAAGAAAATAAGAAATCAAGTATGGAAGACATCCACAAAGCATTGCTAAGTGGCAACTCAATAGTGAAATTATAGCATCAAAGCAAACATATGGCACATAAAAACCAAATATTGTCATATTTTCATGTCTAACAAAAACCATTTAACTCAATTATCAGCCAAGCAAGCAAGTGTATAAATAAACAACAGAATGCAAAAGGTAATATCAAATGAGTATTTCCAAAATATCGTTAAAGTAATTGTCTATCCAACATCAAACCAGGTTCAGCAATACAACTTAACTAACCATAATCTTGAAAATTCATTCAAACAAAAAACACTACTTGGCTGAGTTGGCTTGGCCCCATCTCCTCCCGAGGAACAGTTCATCAATTAGCGGTACTGCAAAGGCAAGAGTTAGATTAGATGAAAGCAATTTATAAGTATTGTGTGCTGCTAATCAAAGCAGATACATAGTTTACAAGTAATTACATATATATACCTTGATGAAGCCGATTTCCTTGGCATTGCTACGGAAGCACTGTCTGCAGCACATGAGCCCATACTTCCTGATAATCCCATGGGGATTTCCACACACACGGCTAACACAGAGCAAACACAACAGGAATCAGACCACAAATATTTACTTCAAACATTAGTACGAAACTACAGAAACACATTATAAATCATCATACACATCTAACAATAATGCACTTTCAAGTAGGAATCTCAGCTCTTGACACAACAACACATATCTAATGATTCCACCCGTGTAAACACACACCGTCTGACATAATTATCATTTCTTGGCATTTATAATTTGACATAATCTGTATTTCCCAGACAGTTAAAAACATAAGTTACAACCTATGACACATGGACACTTCTCCTTACTAGAGTACCCGTATCCATGTCGGACAAGTATCGGACACCGCGTCAGACACTATTTTTAGGCAATTTTATGAATAAAATGACGTTTCCCGTGTTCGTATCCGTGTCAGACACCGTGTCCGGTCCGGGCAACATAGGTTAGAACACAGAGCACAAACACAAAATCTAGACACAAGTAAAGAGAAGTGTCAATGTTACATTCGATACAATCATGTAGAATACATAGATCAAGCAACACATTTACAATACAACACTACTCTTCACAAAAATGTCAAGCTACAGAAACAAAACACAACTGTAAACACTGAAATATAGAACATTAAACATAGTATACAATCATGAAGAATATATAGATCCAGCAAGAAATCACGGCACGGCTCTGCATCGAATTCTCAAAACAAAGCAATAGCTATTCAATAGATTTCAATTCTTTGAAGCATCACAACACAAGATCCAGAACACTAACCCTAACCCTAACCCTAACCCTAACGAAGCTAGAAATCAAATAAGAAATAAAAAAGAATACCAGGCACGGGAACCAGGCCCGAAGTTCTTGGGATGAGAGTTCCAAACGTTGGAGTGACCCATGATTCGATTCCAAGATCAACAACCAAGGCTTCAAGATGCAGAGCCGCTCAAAATAAACCCTAGAATCACACAGAATTCTCAGAGGTTAGAGAAACTGAGTATTTATAGGCCTCCATAAAACCCTACTGCTCTCTATCTTTGCTTTTGGGCCGGGCCGGGCCGGGCCGGTTGAATCCGATTTGCTTAAATTAGTTTATCTTGTAGGACTACTAATTAATCCATTTAGGCTGTACCCTCAAAAAATTACACGTGGTTCGACGTTGTTCTATACACGGTTTGTTTGTTCAAAAATATTTTACTGGAGAAAAATATATTTTCTTGTTTTGGTTACGATGCTGAAAATCTATTTGACAATAATTTGGAAAATATTTTTTAATTACTAACTTAAAGTATTGGACAACAATTTTTTCAATTATACAATTATTCTAAAATTCAAAAATCTAAAAAGAAGGGGATCACTTTGTTTTTCACAAAGTAACTATTATTTTGTTTTTTACCCATTGGATCATGGGTTAAAAACTAATCCAATGGTGGATGAGACAAAATATAAACAAAGTAAGAAAAAAACAAAGTGACCATGGCCCTACACTAAAAGAATGATTTTGATATCATATTTAAATTATTAAAATAAAAAATTTAAGATAGACTTTCCTTCTTTCAAAAAAAAAAAGATAGATTTTCTACAACTATTCTTACGAGAAAGATGCTATTGCTATTGGAAGAAAAATAAACAAATTCCGATATTGATCAATGTCTCGATAACATGAGATAAACTTTACATTATATATATATTAAAAGTAAAAAACAAAATAACTTCAAGTAAAAACAGATACGTCTTCAATTTTAATTGCTATTATTTCTATAATGTAAAAGGGGTTTTCAATTGAAGTTTCAATTGAGATTTCAATCTTTTCAATTATTTTTTTTTTTCACGGAAATATTTTCTATTATCTAAAGTTGAGACAAACAACATTTCTAAAGAGTGACACATCATCAAAAATAATGACACATCAAAATTTAAAAAATAATAAAAAAGTTTTATCTCTACACATTAAAATCTCCTCTTATAGAAGTAAACTAAATTGAGACTCCTAAATACTATATTAATGAGGAATTAATTATTTCTTTGTAACTTTCCAATTTTTTTTCTTTCTTAAATTCTTTTTGGTCCGTTATAAAATAAAATAAAATAAACAATTGTCCCTTCTTCTTACCATTTCCCTTTTTTTCAATTTATATTTAGACCCCGGACATTGAAAGTATGTGAAAACATATTTATTTTCTTTTGATAAAATTAACTTTTGAGTATTGAAATAAAGTTAAATTCGAATAAATTTTTTTGGATAGTGAGTAATATTAGTGTAACTTTAATACTTTTGTCTCGTTTAAATATTTACATCCGAATATCCAATTTGAACCGATTTAATTGCTTAAAAATATTTTAGTTGCTCAAAATCTGATTTATCTCAAGTAATCGACTAACATGTGACGTTTTTTACTCGGGTGAAGTCTATCCTACGATTTACCCAATAAATGCATTCACTATTTTCAATAGTAAACTGGCACAAGTAGGGGAAACGACACCGTTAAAGCCGCCTATATAATCTGACTGAACCCTCAATTTCTTACTGACAAGCTTCAATGACGAACCAAGCAACTGGGTCTTCATCTTCTCAATCTCCCCCACTGGTAAGCAACCAAAACTTTCGAAAAACATAAATTTATATTCTTTTTATTATCTATTTCTACTGTTTGATCTTAAGATTCTTTAAATTCAAAAGGAACACGCCCAGGAAGAAGATGAATTGATGAAGATATACGGGTCGGAGTCTGGTTGGGTCGAGGCCCGAACCTCTTGCGATCATCTGGGTTCTTTATCATCCGATCTTTCTCATATTCCAACCCCTCATACTCCTTGCAACAGGTTAATTAAATTCTTACCTCCTTCTTCATCGAATCGAAGGTTGAAATGTCGGGGGGTCGATTTTACACCCGGATATATACCCAAATGAAAATTTCTATTGTAACTTATGCACCTTGTAAAAAAGAGTAAAAAAATATACATTTTTTTTAAAAAAAATTTCGACAAAATTTTGCATTTTTGACATTATTTTATAAATTTCTGACGAATTTATCATCAGAAATCAGGTTTTAATAGTAAATTTTTGAAACTGGAGCCGGAAACACTTATTATAGGGGTAGTTTCATCGGATGAGTGAACCAAAATCACCCATAATAGTGATGGTTCTGGGAGCTGGGGGGCTGGGGTCTCATCAGGTCCCCCTCTAGCTATCAGTAATTCTACTAGGAATTAGATTGAAATTTTGTGATTTTTTGAATTTGATGTATGGATTGAAATTGATTTAGGTGTGAGCATCCGAACGAAAATTGGGTGTGTTTGTCATGTAAGGATGTGTTGTGCAGTCGTTTTGTGAATCAACATATGCTCCAGCATTTTCAGGAGAAGAAGCATTGCTTGGCTCTCAGCTACAGGTAGCTTTTCTAATCTCTCTTATTCACGGTTGTAAATGAAGTCCGAATGGCCTAGGGTGCTCCAAATTGAGAATTTGATTTGTGACTGGACCATCTAAGCCTGGTTGAGTGCTCAAAATCCGACTTTTACCCCACTAGTTCTCCGACCAATCTCAGATTAGTCTTCAAAAGTCCTGACCCTTCAACTAGCTCCTAAACTGTTTTACTTCACTGATTTTATTGTGAGTTTACTATGAATCTTTGTAGAGCTGTCAACTTGTAAAACTTATTTGTATTTGTGTTGTGTCAATTATCATCAGGTAGTTTTAAACTGATGGTTTTTTTTTTTTTTTTTTGATAAATAACTGATGGTTTTAACCTAATGCAAAAGTTTGGTGTTATAATAGTCATATTCACTAAATCCATTAACAAAACAAGTAATAAATCAAAAAAATAGGCCGATCTCCTAGATCAAAACAAATCATTTCGGAAAAAAAAAAACAGAAAGAAATTCTCTTTTGTTGCTCAATATTTGAAATTGACTCGTTCGTTTAATTGCGTTCGGATCATGTTCATGGATCACGCATATAACTTTTCAATCTCAGCAACATGCAAAAACGTGATAATGCATCCATCTAATTTTGTATGAAAAGGGAAATTGGGAGACGATATTTCTAAAAAAAAATGTTGGTAGGAAAGAAAAGTGAAACAAAACCCAAAAAATGACGGGAAAATGCTACTGAAGAAGAATTCCCGTTTGACATTGATATCTGTTATATTTTTGTATTTATAAGTTAATCCTGTTCGACTCATCCAAAGCCTATTTGTTGGGTGGGTTTCTGCCCTGTTCGCTGATCAGGTGTAATTCTATTACCGTCGATAAGGATAACATTTAAATATACGAGAGATTCCTGACATGTTTGTTGATTGTATATATTTTACTACATCTGTCAAGGTGACATGTAAACCTATACTATGATGTAGTAGTAAAACACTAACTACTAAATTCAGGTTGGTTAGTTTCGTGTTAGCGGGTGCATCCCTAGTACTGAGGTACTGATTCTGTTATGGTTTTGTTGGCAGTGATCTATCAGTTTGGTGTTTCGAGTGTGATGCATATCTGGATGCTCAAGTAATTATGCAGCTAAGGCATGTTTATGAGACGGCTTACATCTTGAAATTTGGCGAGGCTCCTCCTTTTCGCTCACTTGAGGCCACACTAAGTGCTACTACATCATCAGTTAACAAGTAGCAGGTTAATGTATAGGCTGTTTTAAGGAAGTGATGTTAATTAGGATAGTCAGAGTAACCGACTTTCTGATGTCTCAAAGTTCTAGTTATAGATCAAACACATTTCAGAGATTTCTAAATATTTTGTTGAGAATGTGCTTTATTTTGGTGTGAATTATCTGAAGGGTCGGTACAAATTTTGGTATATGGTACTAATGTGGCTTAAAGTACATAGACATGAAATTCTAATTTGATATGAAATTGAAGAGAAGGGTTCCCAAATATTGATGTATATATAAACAGCCAATGGTATTTCATAACCCATTAAAATGTTACGGTGCATAAAGTAGATAGACATGTCAATAATCTTTGAAGGGATTAGTTGAAATTCCCTGCAAATCACAAAGGCGTTGCTCGCAGTCCAGCTTGCCCCACCTCGCATCAACTCGCTCACAGGGGAACACCAATTTGCCAAGGCTGTTTCAGAAATTGACACACATGTTACCAAAACATAACGAGGCAAGACAGATAATTAAACTGTAAGCAATTCAGCAGACAAATGAATATGTACCTTCTGTTAACTACATTATGTACATGACATAACCATTGTGAGAAATCAGTTTGGGATCCAGCTTGTACAGGATTTGCTCTGTGAAATCAGGATGTTAAGTGGCTAGCAGAAGAAAAAACACTACCGTTCCTATATTCCTAGAAATATGCTTCTATATTTTGCATCTTGATAAAGGAACAGCGTAGAACTAGAACAGATTAGACGGAAATTCTTAGTAGAGTTATCAATTTCTAACACGATTTACAGACTTAAGTTGCTTGATACGAGACTTTTGGCATGATTATCATTTTTGTTGCATTTATATACCTAGTTTGGCAACTGGTTTGGAATAAAGCATACCTCAAAACTTCTTTGAAGTGATCTGCACATTCCTTGCAAGGGTACATTCGAGATAGTATTGACATCTACATATTAAAGCAGTCTGGTTAGCGGATCTTAAATATGAGAAATGTAATCAAGTTTCTACAAGTAAATCCACCAGCAACTAAGTGCCAAGTGGTAATAATTGAATGCTTTCTTGCTTATATCTATTGTGAAAATCATTGATGAACCCAGACAAATGATACTATAATTCACTAACCCGAAGCTAAGGTCAAATACAACACCCTTGGCTGAATACCAAATCTAGAAACTAGTTAACTGTCAGCCCAGCTACCGGCAATATGTATAACAATACTAGCAGCAAAGCCAGAACAAAATACTTGGAGGGTCAATGGACATTTCCATACAGATCCCATCTTGATGGATATTTCCATACAGATCCCATCTCGATGCCAAGTTAGTTACAAATTCTGAATATATGGTAATAACCGATGGAAATTTCCATCGTTAGTTCTGTTTAGCTTAATAAAATAGACAGCAATCTATTAAAAAACTTCATAAATTGATGAGTCCCAACATCTTTCAAGAAATTTCTCTAGGTCACATCAAAGTGATCACCGCTTGGCTTTCGATTGCCAAATTAAACTCGACACAAGCTCTAAATCTAAGTTGATTGTTGAGCATCAAAATATCTGATCTTTAGCTTCTTTCTTCTTTTTCTTTTTTTCCAAGAATAAACAGACGTGCATTCAACACACAAATCAAGAATATTGGCTAAGCCTGTGGGGTTACAAGAACTTTTTCTTCCATAGAAACAAGAGACCCAACACGTCTAGCGAGATTATGGGCACTCAAATTCCCATTTTGCCAAGAAAAAACAATAGACATGTTGAAAAGATGTGCCAACAGCCGTTTAACGGCACAACCAGGTACAAAAATGTCATACCAGTTCTTTTACATCCTTCTTTTGCTGCCTTGTTGGATTTTCTGGATACTGCGAAAAAAGAAATTTGTTGAATATGTTGAGCATGTGTGCTTGATAAGATTAAGCAAAAAAGTGGCACATAGTGAAGCTGAATTTTGAAATGCCCTGAATGCTTACAGAGAACCTAGTTTAATAGTTGATGCAAAATTGGGCAAAAAGTTTTTTTTTTTTTTTTTGCTTGGCTTTAGTAGAAACTGTACTAACAGATCAAGTTGATATAAGTTTTTTTGTAATAAAAAATATTTCTCATACTGTAACAGAACAATTTTTAGGAGGCATTAGTTGTAAATGCTCTATCTACTACTAGGAGAGTACCTGAGCAGCAAGTGTGTGAAGGAAAGTCCACGTAGCTCTACCAAGGTCCTCCTTAGTCACCGGTCCAGAAGATTTTCCCTGAACAAATAGTATAAAGAAATTACTGACACATTGTGATTTGCATATATACTTAATGAAGCTATTTTGACGCACAAAGACATTTTCTAATCTTGATACTGTAGCTTACTCATGGTTAAAGTGTTATGTTCTAGTAGAATAAAATGTATTTGTGAATGGTAATGGTTCTTTGTTTGCCTTTGCCTGACTTATAAACTCTTAATAATAGGAAGTTAGGAACAAATTAAGTTTGCTTGAACAAAAGGTATGTCTACTCGCTTAGTAAAGTCCTAGTGTAGGCAAAACAAATTTAATTGAACCTAAAGGGCTCATGATCAACTCTAGATGCAAAAAAGAATCACTAATTTAGTAAGACAATACTTGAACAAGGTGCACCATTTGTTAAGCTATTGTTACTGGTAGCAGAATCTATACTCACCGATACCAAGCAGGCGTACTGAAAGTTTTGCTCCTCAAATTTAGGTCCTTACTGCCTAATATTGGTTATGCTATACAACAAGAGTTTCTACTTTTGGAAGAAGAATATATTGTAGCAAAAGTATTCTTGTATGTGCTGATAAATCTTGAAATTCTGGTGTGTTGAAGGAAGTTTCTTAAACTTCCATTGTGTGTTCTTGTGGCTTCCCATGAATGATGTTGTCTGATATTTAAGAGGCTAATTGTTCATTCCTTGATGGTTTAGGCGAATGCCATGGAGCTGTTGGGAATTTCAGCAATTGTTTTGATCATTAATGGAATATTCGAAGATGTAGCAAAGCTGGTGAAACAGTTATATCTTCCAAAATTCTTCAAAACAAGAAAACTGATCACCTTATTATTTTTTCGGTACCCTATAATTTTAGAAGCACTCAAAACGTGAAGAAATGCTGGTTCGAGTGATAGCCTCCTCTATCAAGTTAATCCTTAATGATCTAATGCATGTCTAACGGGTTTTTAGAAAGAGGAATTCTGCTTATTCTCTTGAAAAAGCAAACTTGTGTAGTTTGATAATCTACTAGCTGAATTAATGAAGAACAATACCATTAGTGGGGGACCAACATTGAACTATGGCTATGATCTTTGTAAATAAAGGTCTAATTCACGGTGAAAGTACCTCAAAGGGAGAGGAGCCTCTCGCACAATTAGCGAGGTAGAGATATTTAACCCACATTTACTGGGTGAAGCTAATATTGCGAAGGACAATATTGAATCATGGCTACGATACCATGTAAACACAGGTGTAACACACTCGAAAATTACTCAAAGGATTGACTCACACATACAAGGAGCCACTTACCTCCATAGTTCAAAAATATGTGATATTCAACAATATCCGTTATCCGTTACACCTTTAGCGAATGGTTTTTTGCAAATAAACAAAATAAAAGTGTTTAAACAAACTTCGCTATAGCAAAAACTAAAAGGTACCGTTTGTTTCGCGGATGTATTTCTTAAGTATTTCTGATCATGTGGTTCATTGATGGAATACAATGATAAATAATAGCTGATTTTGTAAATTAACTTTGATAGGAATAGGAATAACTATTCCGTAGAACGATTATTCCGTACAGAAAAAAACCAACCAAATGTAGGAATAGGAATAAGCAAGAATATCCATCTATTCCGTGAACCAAACGAGCCACTAAGCATTAAATTTCCCATACATGACTCCAGTTGGGAATTTTATCAAACAGGTAATGAGCATAATCTCTGATGAATATTATAGACAATGTATACAACCCAAAATCAAATTGGAATAACAAAGTTGAATTATTTTGAAAAGGGTGTGAAATAAGTTGACCTTGTGGGGAATATCATTGTCATTGGGTTGAAGAAGCGCGGTATCTGTGCTCGATAACGATGGATTAACCTTTGAAGAAGAAGATGATGAGATAGAGAAAAGAGGGGTTTTGATCGCCGGCGACCGGAGGTGAGATTGGGATATGAAATTGTTGAAATGGGTTTGGATGCAATTCGATATTTTGTTAAGGATGTCGGAGATTGGCTTATCGGACATTTTCTCCGTTCAAATTCACGCGCGAAAATTTACAATTACAAAACAGATTCCAAGGGTAGTTTTGTAATTTGGGAGATTTTCTCATAATAATTGCCAGATTCTTGGAATCTTATTCCACGCACGCAATCAATCTCAATGACAATTTGCAACATTTTTTGGGATCCTCAATATTCTATTTTACTCGCGTTGGAGCGCGTGCTGCCAAATCAATTTCCGGAATGAAACTTGACTTACTTTTTGCAAATCAAAATTCAAATTGTGATTCTTATTTTTCTACAATTTTTTCTTTTCAAAAAATTACTAATAGTATTTTGTGACTCGCAATGTATATATAATAATTTCAATTGTGAAAATGAATAAAATAAATGGTTATTTAATAAAACTCAAGATAATAATAGACCATATTTTAGAAATATATTTGACAATTAGTTATATTTTTTCTCTTTTTTGATAAATTAAAGTAAATTATTATTTACCAAGTCCTAAATTAGAGAAAAAAATATTGTTTTTAAAAGTTCATGATTCGATAAACGTATGCAAACCAAAATCATTTTGAATGATTTTATTCCATTTGGATGCTCAAACTTTCATTTGTCCACGATTGATCTTCAATTTTCAAAAGGTACATGTTATTATTCAGTAAAATTATATTATATTGATAATGAGAGTAAGTAGCTTTTAATTTCTTTTGTAACGTTTTTTTTTTTAATAATATATTGTTTCTTTTAAAAGAAAATTAGTAAATATTGAAATATGTAAATATCCTACCCACCCTACATAGATGAGAGTGTGGGGTTCATAGTCTAAGCTCCATTATTCAACTCTTCCAATCAGATTTTGTTGTCCAAGAAACCAGATAAAGAAAAATAATAAAAATACACCCTTTTTACCATTACAAGATATCAGAAAACCAAAACAACAATTCAAACTCCTCAAGCCCATTCTCCTCCTCTTAATAGTTGACTTTGCAATTCCAAACAGGTTTCTTTTTCTTCCCTAAACTTCAACTTGTGTTCTTCTGTTTTTATTCATACAATCTGTACTACTCAGGATTCATAATCTGCACAAATTTCAATTTCACTCACTACCCACTTCTTGAATTTCAATTTCATTCACAACCCACTTCTTAAATTGATAACTTAGAGTTAAAGTTTGAATCTTTATCACTTTTGGTTGATGGGTGAGGAGGGAATTACAGAAACTGATGCTGAAAAAACACCAAAAACAACCCCGAAATTGACACTTCTCCCTCTTATTGCCTTAATTTTCTATGATGTTTCCGGGGGCCCTTTTGGTGTTGAAGATTCAGTGAAAGCAGGAGGAGGTCCTCTTTTATCTTTACTTGGTTTCTTAATCTTCCCATTGATTTGGAGTGTTCCAGAAGCTCTTATCACAGCTGAATTAGCTACAAGTTTCCCCGAAAATGGAGGGTATGTCATTTGGATTTCTTCAGCTTTTGGTCCCTTTTGGGGTTTCCAAGAAGGGTTTTGGAAATGGTTTAGTGGAGTTATGGATAATGCTCTTTACCCTGTGTTGTTTTTAGATTATTTGAAGCATACGTTCCCTATTTTTAATGAATCGGTTGCGAGGATACCTGCGCTTTTAGGGATTACGTGTTCTTTAACATATTTGAACTATAGAGGTCTTCATATTGTTGGGTTTGGAGCAGTTTTATTAGCCGCTTTCTCGCTTTTCCCGTTTGTTGTAATGAGTGTGCTTTCGATACCTCGAATTAGGCCTAAACAATGGTTAGTTGTAGATTTTAAGAAAGTTAATTGGAGGGGTTACTTTAATAGCATGTTTTGGAATCTGAATTATTGGGATAAGGCTAGTACTCTTGCTGGAGAGGTTGAGAATCCTAGTAAAACGTTTCCGAAGGCGCTTTTCGGGGCGGTTGTGTTGGTTGTTTGTTCATATTTGATTCCTCTTCTTGCTGGTACTGGTGCTCTGAGGACTTCATCAAGTGAGTGGAGTGATGGGTATTTTGCGGAAGTTGGGATGTTGATAGGTGGTGTTTGGCTTAAATGGTGGATTCAAGCAGCTTCTGCAATGTCTAATTTGGGGTTGTTTGAAGCTGAAATGAGTGGCGATGCTTTCCAGCTTCTTGGCATGAGTGAAATGGGAATGCTCCCTGCTATTTTTGCCTCAAGGTTAGTCATTTTCTCTTGGTTTTGGTCCTGATTATTTCTTTAAGTTCTGCTAATTGCCGCTTGGACGAATTGTTAATTTTTTGGTGAAGTATATATGTTAAATATCTCACATTGCTTAGTTAGTGAGACTTGTGGATTTTTGTTTAGGATGGGTCTTTCTTTACACATGGTATTTGTGCTCCAGATTGCTTCGGGGTATCCCAAATGCAAACGTAAACTAAAGATGACAAATCAACCATGAAATCTAGACATGGCATCATTGGTTAAGGCTAAACTTGTAACTCTTAGATTTGTAAGTTGGGATGATCACACACCTAAACTCGTAACTTATTGCCATTTGACTCCACGAGCTTGTCTAATCGAATTTGAAGTGTGTTAAGGGTGATGTAGTCACAAAATTGACAAGGTAAGGGTGCCAAACAATAGAAGGTTACAAGTGAAATGTATGATGATATAAGTAACAGGTATCAAACGACGAAAAGTTACAAATTTAGTTATATGTTAAGCCATTGATTAACAAGAACAAGCATAAGAAAACATGAAGTAAATAAGGCTTGATGGAAATAATCCACACATGAGATGACTGTAAAAGTCATGGTAATTGCTCAAGATCGAAAACCGAAAGTGTAAATTAATTCTTGGCGTAGCGGATTGATTGACCATCGTTTGGTCAACTGGCCTTCTAAGACATTAAGTAGGCTATTAGACATCCCACATTGCTTAATTATGGAGCTATACAGCTTGTTATACTATACGAGATGTCCTTGTTTGAAGTTACTTTTTGGGTACGCTAGACTTGCTGATATTATAAAAACCAGAATCGAAAATCATAGTTTAGCGTTATTTGCTTTCTACTACTTATTATGATAAGGGACTTCTCGAAATACATGTGAGCAATTGACTTTTAATCCAAAAATCTCTGATTGATATCTGCAGATCGAAATACGGAACACCGACAATAAGCATTCTATGTTCAGCAACCGGAGTAATATTCCTCTCATGGATGAGTTTTCAAGAAATCTTGGAATTCCTCAACTTCTTATACGCCGTAGGAATGCTTCTCGAGTTTGCAGCGTTTATAAAACTAAGAATTCATAGACCAGAACTTCATAGACCTTACAAGGTTCCGTTGGAGACATTTGGTGTAACAATGCTTTGTTTACCTCCTTCAGTGTTGCTTGTTCTTGTTATGTGTCTTGCTTCTCTCAGAACATACTTGGTTAGCGCTGCAGTTATTGTTTTCGGGTTTGTCTTGTATCATGTTATAATCTATGCTAAGGATAGGCAATGGACTAGATTCATCGAAGAACAGCATGTACAGACATCAAGTGCTGCTGCGCCGGATGAGGAAGATGCAGATGAAGTTTCTGTGATGCTTCTTTCTGATGTGGAAAACAGAAAGATAAACCAAGAAGGTTTTGAAGTTCTGGTGGAAGGAAAGGCCGAGTAGATATATGGATTAGAGTTATTTGAAACTTTTTTTTAGATGTGATTATATGTTGTTAATTGTGATTATCAAATCTTCATTTTTGAAGTTAATTATATTCATGCTACTCCAATTATCTGAAATGTAACAGAAATCACACAAATCTTAAATTCTTAAACGAGGCCAGCAAACAGTCTCTGGAAATACCTGTTTTGATCAAAATTTTGTCACTATTTTTACATTTTTATTTCGTTGTTTTTTTTTTAGGATATGTTTTGTTTTTTGTTTTCGTAAATCGTTAGACTCAAAACAGGACTCCCATCCACCCATTGATGGTCGTGACAGTTGAGCTAACTTGCGAATTATTAAAAAAAAATAATAATATTATTAAATGATATATTATGGTCGTTTGTTTTGTGGGATGATTCTTTGACGGGATGATGGTAGTTTCTTCGCATTACTTAGTTGTTTCTCCGATGGTTCTTGATGCTAAGACAGCTGAGAGTCTCACCCTTCGTCGAGGCATTGAGCTGATCATGTCGTTGCAACTTATTACGGTAGAGCTTGAAGTGGATGCTAAGGTCCTTGTGGATTACTTCCATTCTTCCTCTCAAAATCTCACAGAAAGCATTATCCAAGATTTTCGGATTCTTTTTGGATACGGACCAGGCGTTTCCGTGTCCTTTATTTCGTGATCAGTAAATGAGGTGACTGTCTTATTGCTCGTAAAGCTCTTTCTCATGCTAGTCAGTTTACTATTTTTTACTTTTATTAGTTATCTAGATATTTATGTTTCCTTAAAGTCAACTCAAGTCGTCTATTACAGTACCATTGATTCATTTCTATATCTTTACTCTTTGAATTTGGTTAGAGCTTCTTGTTGAAGCTTCCAGATCAAATCACTAGCAAAAAGATCTCCATTTGTTAATCATTTCTCATGGCAGAAGCTTTTCTATACGACATCGGAAGAACTGTTTTAGGAAAATTAACTTCTCTAGCTCTCCAACAATTCTTCCTGGCACGAGGACTCCAGTCTGAAATTGATGAAATTAAGAACACGATGTTCGCCATCAACGCCGTGCTTCTAGACGCCGAGCAGCGACAGTCACAGAGCCACGCGATTCAGGTATGGCTGACGGAGCTGAAAGATGTGCTTTACGATACAGAAGATGCCGCAGATGAATTCGAGTACGAAGCTCGGAGAAGACAAGTCGTGGCGGAGTCCGCTGGAAAGGTACGCCGGTTCTTTTCAACATCTAATCCGCTCGTATTTCGCTTTAGAATGGCTCATACAGTGAAGAACATCAAACAAAGGCTTAATAGAATTGCAGATCTTAAAGCTAGTTTAGGTCTTAATGAAAGGGTTAATGATTTGCCTAATTTGATCCATAGGGAGAGAGCTATGACTCACTCTTTTGTGAGAAAAGAGGACGTGATCGGGAGGGAAAATGATAAAGAGAACATTGTGAACATGTTGCTAAAACTTAACCATGGTGAAAATGTGTCGATTATTTCAATCGTTGGAATAGGCGGATTAGGGAAAACGACGCTAGCTAAACTCGTGTATAATGATGAACGAGTGGTTAATCATTTCGAGAGGAAGATGTGGGTGTGTGTTTCGGAGGAATTTGATTTACAAAAACTAGTCATTCAAATCCTTGAATCTTTGGGCGTTGAGAGAAACAAGTATGTAGATATGCAGATAGATCAATTGCAAAAGGTTTTGCGTGAGACGTTGGACAAAAGGAGGTATTTGCTTATCTTAGATGATGTTTGGAATGAAGACAGTAGAAAATGGCTTGAGCTGAAAGAATTGCTTTTAGGTGGTAGTAATGGTAGTAGGATTATCATCACCACACGAAGTAACCGCGTTGCTTTGATTATGGGCACGATGTCTACGTACAACTTGCATGATCTTTCTCACAACCATTGCTTGGCTTTGTTTTTCAAATATGTAGTTAAAGAAGGAGAAGGCACACTAAATCTAGAACTCGTAAAGATTGGGGAAGAAATTGTTAAGAAATGTAAGGGAGTTCCATTGGCAGTCATTACTTTAGCAACTCTGCTTAATCCTTCAACGGATAAACATGAATGGGAAAGCATAAGGGATAGCGAGATATGGAGATTAGAGCAGCGTGAAAAAGATATCTTGCCTGCGTTGAAATTGAGCTATATGCACTTGTCGCCTCATTTGAAAAGGTGTTTTGCTTATTGTTCGATCTTTCCCAAGGATTATATATTCGATGATACGGAATTGGTTTACTTGTGGATTGCAAATGGACTTATTCAATCTTCAAGTGCAAATCAAGAGATGGAAGAAGTTGGCTTTCGTTACTTCAAAGAGTTGAGTTTCAGATGTTTCTTCCAAGATATTCAACACTTCGGTTTTCGTTTTTCATTTAAAATGCATGATCTAATTCATGATCTTGCAATATCACTCACACAAAATGAGATATCAGCAATAATCTCTAATGATCAAGATATTCCGGGAAGTGTTCGACACTTATCATTTCCTTATCCTGAAACACTTCCCAATCATCTTCCTAAATCCTTACAAAACCTTTATCATGTCCGAACCATTTCCTTCAGAACCGGAAGATCAAAAGGGATTAATAATGTGAAGCAATTCATGGAAACATGCCTATCGAGATGCCATTATTTGCGGTTCCTCGAGTTATCCTTCTCGAAAATCGATATCCTGCCTAGGAGCATAGGCAATTTGAAACATTTGAGATATCTAAGTTTGTTGATGAATGATTCTATCAAAAGACTCCCTAATTCCATATGCAAGCTACAAAACTTGCAAGTGCTAAATCTGGGAGGATGCAACGAACTTGAAGAGTTGCCTCGAGATATAAAGGATCTGATAAACCTTAGATGTCTCTTGATAAGCACAAAGCAGAAGCATTTACCGGAGGGCGGAGTAGGGTGCTTAAAGTCTCTTAGGTCCTTATACATTTCACAATGTTACAATCTAGAACACTTGTTTGAAGACATCCAAGGCCTTACAAAACTTAAAAGATTGTCGATCTTTCACTGTAATAGATTGATCTCTTTGCCTGAGAGTATCAAACGCTTAACTTCGTTGGACACTGTCAACATTACTTGGTGTTCTGCTCTTGATTTGAATATGGATGAACCCGAAAACAATCAACACTTAACTCAGTTTGGCCTACAAAAACTCGAGATCGCCGGTTTGCCAAAATTAGAGAAATTTCCGGAGTGGCTTCTCCGTGGATCTAACAACAGTTTACAATTTCTCACCATCAAGGAATGCCATAGTCTCAGAGAAGTGCCACAGTGGGTAAAAGATATACCAACACTCAAAAAGCTTCTAGTCAAATATTGTCCACTCGTTGAAAATTCAGGTGAAAATACTACTTCATAACTATTCATATGTTAAATTTTTTATGTGCCATTTATGTATATTCATCACGATCATAACTAGATAGATGGTTTTGAAATTAATTTATCACACTGAAACCGATAATAGTTTGTTCCCATAGTTTATCACAACAAAGCAGATTTACCCTTAATGTATGAAATGGTGAACAATTTCATCTAAAGTTTCCAAGCACGACCAATTTATCGTTATCCGACAAAAAGTTTGAACATATCGATTTAATGCTATTTGACTGTCTATTACACTCTTAAGACCTTTAACACATCAACCACGTCTAAAATATTTATTGCGTTACAAACACAGTTATGAAAACGTCCCAAAGTATCAAAAAACAAGAAGTTGCTTCATTTTATTGATATATTTGTTTAGAACATTTTATTAATAAATTATTTGGAAGGTTCGTTGTGATAGTTAGACAACCGTTATATCAACCCCTTCAAACTTTTTGTCATGTTAAAATTGTACTTTTTTTAGAAATGTAAAATTTTACAAATTCATACTTTTTGTAGAAAACATTGTTTACATTCATCGTGCAGAACATGCAGTACTAATTTCTTTCTTATTGTTTTTGGATTAACAGTTCGTTTTTTATTAAGTGAACATTTGTTATATATTTGCAGATTCATATTCAAGAAACTCAGTAATTCGATGACTTCTGGACTCTTTCTTCTCCAATTAGGGAAATAGTAATTAATATATAATGTTGCTTAAATTAATTCTCATCTTAATGTATACATTAAGAATTTGGTGTGAACTTAAATCTTCTACTAATAAAAGTTTGCCATATTGTTTGTCCATTTTCATATATAGGGTGGTCTCTTGTTAATATTCAAAGAAATATGGAAATCTTTCAGATTCTTTGAGAAACTCTATCAATTCTCTAAGGTTGCTTTGTATTTTACATAGTAAGTTGTTGGTAAAGGATGATGAAGAAGAAGATAATTATTTAATTGATTTAGAAGAAGAAGAAAAGAGAAGAAGAAATGAATTTAATTGTTTTAGAAGAAGAAGAAGAAGAAGAAGAAGAAGAAGAAGAAAAAGAAGAAGAAGGAGGAGGAGGGGTGTCAAAACGGGCCGGATTTGGGACGGTTTGCATCCCATTTCCACCTAAAACTTTCAGGTGCGGATTTGAAGAATCCTAAAAAAAAAAGTTTAGGGTTGTTTTTGCACCCACATCCGCCCGGAACGGGTACCCACGGATTTCAGATATTCTCCATTACCCACAATGTTAAAAAAATTAATAAACTTTCAAATTTTAAAAATAAAATTACTGGTTTGTACATTACTAATAATAAAATGGGTACCAAGGAATAATTTTAGATATAGAAATAAGTTATAAAATCTGTACAAGTAAGAGTACAAAATTTAACCAATTCATTGTAGTCCAATTGGTACACTCAGCAATGTGTGAGTGGGAAGACCAGAGTTCGAATCCTGCTCCTTACAATTTATCAAAAGAAAAAAAAGTACAAAATTTAATGAAAATACTTTATAATGTATTTCAGTATATTGAAATGCATATCATTACATATGGTTTCGGGGATTTTTGCGGATTATTTACGGGTTTCCTCATCGGCTCGGGGTTGGATCAGATATCCCCATGGTCGGTATAGCAACACCTGCACCTGCCCAAAATTAGCTTTCGGGTGTAAAATCACATCCACACTCATCCTCACACCCAAAGAATTCGGAGATTCTCCACTCTATCGGGTCGAATGCCCGTGAATTTTGGTTTTCCTCCATCCCATTGACACCCCTAATAAGAAGAAGTAAAGAACAATCAATTTTTTTATAATTTTTTTATTTTTCAAAAACTAAAGAAAGAGTAAAGGTACAAGCTTAAAAAACTAAACCAATTTCAGACAAAATAAGTGCTCTATAGTTTGCGTTTGAGAAAATAAAGAACTGTGATTTGTATTATTTGCAGAATTAAGGAAATAGTCGATTTTGTTCACGTGAATGAAGACACTTTTAGTCCAGAATTTTTTTTTTTACCATTGAGCATAGCTCTTACATAACCGGTCAAAGGTTTAAAAAAGTATTTGGGTGAAAAATGTCTTCGTTTACATCAACAAAATCGATCATTTCCTTAATTCTGCAAACCAAGCAAACAACGATCATTTATTTGCTCAAACGTACACTACAGTCCTTTATTTACAAAATTACAAAATCACAAGACACTTATTTGAAATTAACCCAACTTTTAAATCTTTGGCATGTTCTACATCAATTTTACATAAGTACAAAAGGCAAGGGTTGTGTTTTTTAATTTCTATCAAAAGATTCCCTAATTTTATGGATAGAACATTATAAATATTTTTATTACTTCTTCCATCTCAAAATATAGATCACATACCCATTAAAACATTGTGATACAATTATATGTTTTACTCATCTTGTCTTATTACTTGTTAAAACAGAAAAAAAAAAACACTTCAAATCTCATTCCTAACACCAACATTTTACACTTATGTTTATAAGAAATATTATTACTTAAAATCGCTCTAAATTTTCTTTCATTTCTAAATGCAAATACTTATCAAAATTACTCAAAATTTAAAATTCCAAGAAACATTGTTTGAATCAAACCGATCACACTTCTATTATCAACATATAAAGAAACTTAACAAAATTTTATAAACGAAAAAAGTTTAATAAAAATTATTTTATAATTGGAAAGAGTAAAATTCAAACTCTAAACTCAATAAATAAAAATAAAATTTAACAAAATATGATGTATGGTGTAATTTTCTCGAAAGTAAACAAAGAGAGGCCAAAAGTCGGGGCATGTTATGTCCTAAAGAAGAGCCCAATAACAATAAGCCCTGAGGATTACGGTCTGTTCTGTTGTGTTCATCTTACGGACTACCAAACAGACAATCATCGATCTATCGATCCCCAGAAACCCCAACCAACCCTGTTCATCTGATCCCCAAACCCTAATTTCATTCGGTACGTCTCTAATTTTCCCCCAATTCTTGATCATTCTTCCCATTTTTCCAATCCCAATGTCCAATTCTCAATTGGGTTTCTTTTATTTTCTTAATTGCTTCTTCTAATTTCCCCAATTTTGTCTAAAACACTTCTAATTTTTCAATTTCCCTTTTTTTTTTTTTACTTTTCTTGCTCTGTTCAGTAGTTTCTTTGCTACTGTTTGTGTAATTTTGAATTGGGTTTGTGTTTTCAGCTCAATTTGAAATTTGGGATTCGCTTTTTCGTTGTTCTATAATTTTAAGAATGTGTGGTGAATTTGTGTTAATTTTTGTGTGTTTTTGATTGGGTGCAGATAAAGATTGTATCTTTGGGACTAGGGTTTTAGGTTTTTGATATTTGAGGAAGTTGCTGATTTGGTTTTGGAGGGGGAAACGATGTCTAATCGAAGCTATACTCGAATAAATACGTTGGAGCTCAAAGCTTTGATTGTTAAAAGGATTGGGCATCAAAGAGCAGATACGTACTTTGATCAGCTGACGAGGTTGTTTACTTCTAAGATAACTAAGTCTGAATTTGATAAGTTCTGTGTTAAGATTATCGGTAGAGAAAATCTTCCGCTTCACAACCGGTTGATTAGAGCGATTGCGAAGAATGCTTGCCTCGCCAAAGTTCCTCCTCCTAAGGGTGTTAGAAGAGTAGAGAGTAGTCTTAATGTGAAAACTCCAAATGGGTATCAGAGAAATTGTCTTCAGTCGCTCTATGGGGACGGCTTTCCTCTGTCTCCTAGGAAGGGTAGATCTCCTGTTAACCGAGATCGAAAGTTTAGGGATCGCCCGAGTCCTCTGGGTCCGCTTGGGAAGCCTCAAAGTATGGTGTGCGAGCAGCAAAGTGCTACGGAGTTGCTTTCAGTCGGCAGCAGACCTCCAGTTGAAGTTGTCTCTGTCGAAGATGGGGAAGAGGTTGAGCAGGCAGCGGGTAGCCCAGGTGTTCAAAGTCGAAGTCCTGTAACTGCTCCTCTTGGTGTTTCCATGAATTTAGGCGGAGCTCGTAAATCTATATCAAATGTATCAGTATGTGGAAGTCGCATTCGAGAGACGTGTCTAAGCAACGGTTTTCTTCCCGATACAAGATCATTAAGAAGTCGTTTGGAGCGCAGTTTGGAAATGGAGGGGATGAGTATATCAGTTGATTGCGTTAACTTGTTGAATAATGCATTAGACACCTATTTGAAGAGGTTGATTGAGCCGTGTATCTCCTTAGCTAGCTCGAGACGCCGTAATGATCATTTAAGAAAGCAGTTTGTCCACAGTTCGAATGGGATGTTGCCTGGTGCTCCTTCAGTATCCATGTTGGATTTTCATACTGCAATGGAGATGAATCCCCGGATACTCGGGGCAGATTGGCCCACAGTTTACGAGAAAGTTTCCTTACGAGCCTATGAAGAATGACTATATATCTTAGAACAACTGATAGGGAATGAGGAAGTGATTCTGGATATCTATAATTCACCTGAAAACTGAGGATTCAGATTTTTGAATCAGTCGGTTACTCCAATTTTTTCGGGTTCTCCGGTTGTGGAGCAATGTATTAGGAAAGAGAATACGTTGTAGAGAGTGAGAAGATCTTGGGATGAGATGACAGATTAGTGAAGGAACACATGTCTATAGAATATAATGTAATATTAGATACAGGTTAATTAGGGTTGCAGCAAATTAGGAAATTTTACACCATTCTTGAGTTAATATCTCATTTCTCTTGTACTTTGTGACTTGGTGTATTGATCTGAGTTATCAATGAAATAAAGGAACTCTCTTTTCAAAGTTTTGTCTATTGCTCGTTGGCTGGGGGGTTGCATACCCCGACACCCTGATCACTTTGTTAAATCGAAATAATTTTGCAAGTGTTCGTTTGTTTCTTTTTATAGTTTATTTATACAGAAGGCCAAAATATAAGCTTTGCTTTTACAGAATTTGGCTCTGAAAAATGAAGAATTTCGCTCTGAAAAATGAAAACTTGAAACATTTGGATTTAATGGTTGAGGAATTATTATTGGAAATTCTGTTTGATGAAATGAAGATAGAACATACGGATATAAACAGGACGGAGATTCATGTCCCTGAGTAACTCCTAAAATAAAACACAGTGAGTAGATTGTCATACTAGAAGGTCGGAGACGGGATTGATATACGATTGATATAGGTATCTCCTATCTGCAAAGACCCCATTCTTCATGTTCTTCTTAGAGGGTCCCTGACTAAATCCCAATTGGGCAGGACAAGAATTCCAAGTTGGGCGGGATAGAACCTCGTTAGGCCGCGAGGCAGGACACAGAAAAATTGTCTTTGTTTCAGTTTGGAAAGGATACTATCAAGCCGGAGATAGTGGATGGGGAATTTAATGCATACCCCATTCCACTCATTTTACTTCCAATTATGCATTGGATATATCTGGCATCGAAATTTTTTTACAACTGATTTGACCAAAATTGTGTGTATCAAAAATTACAAATGGAATTCCTCATATGAATTATCACATTTTGTATATTTACCTACATCAATCTCGTGCAACATAGTGGCGACGATAGCACAATTTATGGATATAAGCTGACTAACACAACGTGATTGCAGAATTATCATTACCCTGTATTTATATGAAATATGTATAAGACATAACAAGATAACCAAATAAGCACTAAAGAAGAATACTTTTGAAATAAGCAAAAGGAGAAGAGCTGTGTAACAAGATAAATATATTACTATTGCTAACGCTATACATAATAAAGTTCATCCGACTCCTAGCTACCATTCCTACTCTGCTATTACAGACGCAGCAGATATATTTGATCCAAAAAAAAAATCCAATGATAGATTACAGCTTTTAGCAGAAGACATGCCGAGACAACAATTTGATTCCGCCTTTGATGTTTAAGGTAAGCACCAGATTAGCTGATCAGTTAGTTGCATCCGCTTTCTCCTTACTTGCCATATATGTCATATACACGGTCCATAGATATGAAAATGAGTTGCTAACTAGTGGCTGGCAACATAACAATTTACTGTATCAGCAACCCGGACAAAGAAAAGGAAAAAGAAGAGAGCTTTATAAGTTGTAGCAGGGTCATTTATACCTGTAATTGGACAGGGGTGAATCGGAAAGTGATGAAATCACATAGAGGCCAGTACATTACACCATTCAACATTGTTGGTAGTAAATCACGTTTCAATCGGGCAACAATCTCGTCACTATTTTCACCTGAGTGACATTCCAGTAACACAAACAGAAAACTTTTGGGTCAGATTTCTCAACAGCATATGCTTTGTACATTACACTATTTTGCATAACAATTGATGCATTAGAAAGGACAACAAAAAGCATTGGAAACTGAAAAAGGATGCTTACCTTGTAGTCGTGCGTTTATCGAGAAGAAAACGACAGTCATCACAGGTCCATAGAGTGTCTGCCCCATGACCATTTTCTTAAATGTTGTGATTAAATCTCGCTTTGGAAAATGTTTTGACACGAAATTGAACCAAAAATGCAGAGATGGTCCTAAAATTAGCATTCCGTATCCTGCCATGCGTAACGTCCTTAAAAAATCATAGGATTCTGATTCCGTTCGTCCAATTGTCTGAAAACAAAAATATGGACATCAACTACCAATTACAGAATTAGACAAAGTACCACTCCTAAAGTTCATTGCAAAAGTATATACACAGCTGTCTATATTCAACACAACTTCGAAATAAAAATATTATAATGGTTCTGAGTCGAATCTGTACTTTGCCAAGACATTATCAACAAAAGAATACGAGCAAATTTGTATTTTTCCCCCTTCCCCTACCCTTCATATGGTTCAGAGATGACCTGAATAAGCTATCTAACCACTGAACATGAATTTGATAGATCATTCTTCCTAGTTAACCACAAAAGACACACACGAGCATTGAGCTTGCGTATAGATAACTGGAACAAACAATTGAACTAGCCAAGCAAAAAGCTGAATGACGTGATGAAACAGCATAGTGGAAGAGAACAGAGGCACAACCATTAATCCATCTCCTCTAAACAACAACCAAAATCCCAAGTGGTGAGGCGGAGGCATCAGCTAGCAATCCCATGATCATGATAAGAAGGAAGACATGAACAACTAGCAAATAAAGGACCATGTCTGTTTGCCTCCCAAATAATAACAATAAATGTAGTCGCCACCACTAACACCATCCATTGATGCCCATTCAGAGTCCACTCAAATCATCAAACCAGTACGAGTTCATTCAAGGAAATAGAAATAAGAAGACGGCAAAGAGCCAAATACAGAAGAGCGAGTTCTAACAAATTCAACCAAAAATATTTCACTTTCTACGAATTATATGGCATGCTAATCCCTTTTTTATTCTCAAACTCTAAACAAAGTGCAAAGCCCCTTCTTCTGTTATATTCCAAGCAGTATACATGAAGTTCTGTAGCTCCTCTTTCTGCTATAATCAAAAGTGTTTAACTAGGATTGAGAAACAACGGTTATGTCTCTGCAACCACTACATAATCAAATTTTGGAAGTAGTGATGACAGAAACCACCTAAAATTGGAAACATTTGACTTTATCTCGCTGCATGCTTAAGGGGTTGGATATATAGCCAATTTCAGGGAACAAAATCAGCTAACATGTACCCAGCAGTTAAAGATGAAGCAAACATACCCAAAGTCTAAAAACAATTCCGACTGCAACTCAATCAATCCTAATATAGTATTCCACAGGGCAATAACCTCACCTAGTTAATGCAACCATATGATTATCTAACCATATCCTAAATCTACAAGCTCAACTCAAATAAAATCAAGAATGGCATCAATTAGCAGATTAAAAAAACTAGAACACACACTAACAGATACATAAAACCCTAGCAGTAATCCTCAAAAACCTACATTTACCTCACAATCACAAAACCATAAACAAACCAAGAAAATCTAGACACATACCGAAACACGAAAAACAATAAAGGATGAAGCTTTGATCAAACCTGAGACGATAAATCAGCAGCAACATAAATAAGAGAAGAAGTAACACTCTTCGTCAAAATAGGGCGCGTCTTAATCATCCCCAAATACCACCCAACAAAAGCTCCCCCTACATTCCCCGACCACGACGAAGATGCAGAACCCGACGACGGAAAAATGTACGGAAAAACCTCACTAGATTTCCTGAAATACTGAGAGAATCGAAAATAAGGTCTCGAATGAGATATTTGGTGTCTGTTAAATGCAGCCATCATCTTGGTCGCCGGATCGGAGGAAATGTCGGAGATCGTCGTGCGTCGGAGGAGGTGGTGGACGCCGGAGTTTCTGAGGAAGGAGCCGCTCATTTTGGGGGTTCTTTCTCTCTCTAGAAGGGTTTTTGAGGGAGGTAGAGAGAGAAAGCTTTGAGGTTTTAGGAGGAAAGAAAAAAGGACGGCGGGAGCGTGAAAGTATTTATAGGCCACAAAGTGTTATTACTTGCTCGAGTAGGATTATAGACATGTACTCGCCTTTGCTTCCTCTAGAAATATGTTGTTTTTTCTAGTGTTCGAAATTATTTTGAAGTTCGCCAATATTCTTTTTAGAAAAACAAAACTCTCTCAAAATTGATTTGTGGGATAGAAGTCATATATTTTTGCATTATAATAACTTGAATGGTTAAAAACATCTAATAATTACTAATCATTGGTTGGCCTCGTGATAGTATGGGTATGCGTTTGGTAGGAAGTTTGCAGATCGATCGACGACTTGAAGGAGTTTAAATACTATAATTCTTGAATCTGTCCTGAATTTAGATTAGTCGGCTCAATGTGAGTTCAAATACTTGATTAAAAACAAAAAAGAAACATCTAATAATTATTCCATAATCTAATGGACACACTGATTTTAGTCGATATTCAAAATGTTTGAACAATTAAGTTATGGTTAAACTGAAAGGTCAGAAAAAAAAATTATTTGCTCAAAACATACTATAGTTCTTTATTAGCAAAAAAACATTATTTGACCATTGATTTATCCTAAATTTGTGCAATTGACCATTGACCTTTTATTTAGTCACATTAGGGCACTCACTTTTGTAATTTGATCATATTTGGACATTCATCTACAAATTTAGTAAAATCTTCCAATTTTTCGATCAAAATTAAGAGTAGATAAAAATGTTAAACATTAAAATTCATCCATTTCATATAAGAAAATGATGCTAAACTAAAAATTGTCCATTAATACAAATGCAAGATCTCATAATTAACACAATAAGAGTGAGATTTCACCAAATTATAAAGGCGAGTGATCAAATGTGATCAAATAAAAGATCAATAACTAAATACAAATTTTGAATATATCAATGGTCAAATAATATATTTTGTCTTCTTTATTCGAATAAATGTAAAACCACATATCTTTAATTTGATTTCATATGAACATTTAATTGAGTCTAAACATTTTCTTATAGAAATCCAAACTCTACTAATAATAATAAAAAAATTGTGTTAATGGAGTGTGGATATAAAATTTACTTTGATGGTTTATATGAATTCAGTTGGGAAATCTAAATAAAATGTTAAAATCTTAATAAATAAATTAGGAATCATGGTGAAAATGGTAATTAGTTACCCTAATAATTTAGCACAGCAGAGGGAGAGTAGGCAATATTTAGGTAAACGCAGCGAGTAGTGTTAAGAGGAAGGGCCGTTTGAAAAGTATGAGTAACCTAACTACTACTACCAATTTAAATCGAATACCTTTCCTTCCAAGAATTCAGGCACACAGCCACCTGTCACTTTAACTCAACACGTGTGCAATTAGAGCCACTATATTCATGCCGCGTGTATTCACTGTTCCACACGTCGGTATGCCACCGTTAAACCTAAACCTTGTTCGTAGAACTCGTAATCAATTACATTGATGGTCCCTCAAGTGTACCTTTAATTTAATTATGCCCTATCGGATGTTTTTAAAGGCACAAATAACAAATGAAACTTAATTAATTCGTGAAAAGAGATCTTAATCCAAGTGTAAAATCATGATATTCCTAGTACAGTTAGGAACAGTAGACTATCTCTATATATTCACATAATGTAGAAACATTATCGAGAAAAAGTATTGCTTTGAGAAATTGATTAGCTAAAGCTAATAATCCATCTAATGGCATACCAAATATGGGAAAAACAGGATGAAGAAGTATTAATTGAAGATTATAACCTACTTCAATTTTTTCCTCAATGGCAATATCAAATTGCTGAACAAAGATTCATGAATTATTCTAATGGATTGACTAAGTACTCTTTAAAAGATCTACCATTAGCGATGTCGAATTTTAATACTTCTGACGATTTGATTCCGTCTATAAAATTGGATTGTGATGCAGGACAAATTGTGGATGGGTTCTTGTTCTTTGATCAGTTCGGTAAGGAGAGATTTAAGAGATCGAATAAGAAGAAGAGTAGTAATTTGAAGAATGAAGCTTATTTGATACTTTTAGGATTTTTTCTTTGGAATATTTTATGGGTACATTTTATGTTTTAATGTCGAGATGATGATAATTAATCTAGTAATAATGTTATTTTTTATTTTTTAAAAATTTTAGGATCCTCAAAACTAGAAAAGATTGTAATTGCAATTATTATTCTGAATTTCTGATTAAGGATTGAATATTTTTTGTTTTTTCTTTTTAATATATTGTTCAACAAATTAAACTCTCAACAAGACTCTCTCCGCAGTGTTCAGTTAAATAAAAACGAACATATCGTAAATATGATTGTTGCTCTACGATCATGGCTCAACAAATGTTAGATATTAATAAATCGGATAAATAAAGCGACTAAAAGAAGATTCAAAATTTGATTGACCTATTGCTTATCGCTTTGGGGACAAATTAACGGTCTGGAATTTCATCACAACTCGGGATAATATGCAAAAAAAGAAACCCGCAACGTTGGCAACCAACATCATAAATTGTATCATTACACCCTTAACATGTTGCAGGTTGGATAAACTGTATCACTAACTTTAGAATTATACCTCTACACAGTTACGTATTTGCAGTGTTCAATGTTAAATATTTAAATAATAACAGTATTTGTTACATATATAAACTCATTATTTGACTGTCCAAATCAAGTTGTATCTACTTATTCATTAAACTTTAAGTCCTATTAGAAATCTAAATCTCTTACAAGACAAGATAAAAGTTGGACTTTCTCTCTATATACTCATAACGCATTAGCACATTCATTAATTAAATTTTGAAGAAAAAACTGTTCCGAAATTTAAATGGAAGAAGATAATCGGCAGCAAAATATAAAGAAATTACTTCAAGAAGAATTAGATAAAGCTTCTCAACAATGGCAATATCACAACCTACAACAGAGATTCCAGAATTATGAACGTAATTTAATCAAATACTATGCACAACTACCATCATCTTCGTCAGTGGCGGAACCAAAAATTCCGAAGACAGAGCATCTTCAATCATGGGCTGCAACTCCAACTCCAAAGCAAAATTATGATCCAGTAAATAGTAGTATTAGGGGTAGTAATGTGGATTATTCAAAATTGACATCGTTTTTGAGTCGGGATAATTCACTCTTTTCGCCATGGAATTGGAATCAAAATCCTGATGAGGCTCAAAATCCCATCGGTAGAGAAGGAGAAGGAGAGCGAATGGTGTTCCAAAACGATTCTTACTTCAGTCATGATTTATTTTCAACTATGCATAGGAGACCAGATTCCGATGTAGAACAGGTTGCGGGCGAATTCTTAGATCGGTTCGATACGAAGAAGAATCGATGCATATCTAAGAAATCTAAAAAGAAGCAATGTTGATGTAGAGAAGTTTAGTTAAATTGCTAGTTTTGTTTTGGTAGATAAATTTCAGTTTAGTTCAAATCTGTTTGACGTTGTTGTTAGCTGTTGCGATTAGTCGTTGGATAATTGTTTGAAAGACTTGTAAAGAACAATTGTTGTTGACATGTGAAAAAACTAATATGGATATACCATTAATCAATACTTGGGGCCGGCGTTTCGTGAAAAGTTCCAAATTGGAGCTTTACGCGAAACGGTCCGTTTTGTTTACTTGTAGTTTAAATTTTTTAACCTAACATCTATTTGTTTCCTTGTGGTTTAAATTTTTTAACCAAACATCTATATGTCAGCATATAGAGATTTCCCACGAAACGCTTTACCAAATACCCTCAGTTTCGCTTGGGTCAGTTCAACCCAATTGGACAAAATTTTCAGCCAATTCAGCTTAGCAAATCATTTCAGTTTCATTCCGTTTAGTTCATTTATAAAAAACAGTAACTTAATAACACTTTATTATTAAACCTACTAAATCTTGAATGTCATATCGTATCTGCAAATAGTCGACACTACCATTACCAAATTTGTTTGAAAAGATATTCGACACTACCATTAACAAATTATATACTAAATACTTGTCACGATATGAGATTAGCATTAGGGCCTCGTACACATATATCCATAACTTGTTAACCGTCTCATTTAGTTGCCATCTATATGAGATTATCATTAGGGTCTCGTATACATATATCCATAACTTGTTAACCGTCTCATTTAGTTGTCATCTCTAATTGTGACGTAACAAAACAAAAGAATTCGGATTTGACATATGTTTACCCCAAAACTTAATTTCTTAACATCATCTTGAATGTCATACCGTATTTGCAAATATTCAACACTACCCTTACCAAATTTGTTTAAAAAGATATACTAATGCTTGGAAGGGTATGAGATTAGCATTAGGATATAGCACACATGTATCCATAACTTGTTAACCCTCTCATTTAGTTGTCATCCCTAAATGTGATGTAACGAATCAAAAGAATAACTAATACCATCAAACTTAATTTATTAACATCAAAATAATCGAATTTATGTTCAATTTTCCGTAGTTCTGGCTAAACCAATTATTGAAAAGCATACTAGGATTGGGCATGAATATTAAATTTGTTCATTTTAATTAAATATTTAAGTAAAATGGTTCATAATTCAACTCAACTATTGACTTAGTTAATATTTTTCTTATGATATTTGATGCACAATTGAAATCGATATAAATGACAATACAAATAAGAATAATGTACATAATTATAAACAACACAATTTTAATTGGAACCTGAAAATTATTACCCATAATGTATGATAATATGAGATAGATATTAGTTGATTTCAACAACTTTCACCTTACTTGCCATATATGTGACATAGATAGTCCATAGATATGAAAAGCAATTGGTCACCAGTGGCTGTCAACATTGAAATTTAAGAATGTCTCAGAAAAAAATCAAAACCTAGATCAAATAGATAAAAAATAACAAAATTTTATAAGTTCTGTCAAGGTTTTTCATACCTGCAAATGGACAGGTACGTATCCAAAAATGATAATGTTACAAAAAGGCCAATATATCATACATTTCTCCATTGTTGGTAGTAAATCACGCTTCAACCGGCCAATAATCTCTTCATTAGTTTCACCTGAGTTATGCCATTATAACAATGACAAACTTCGTGTCAAATTTCTAGGATAAAATACACCATGGTCACTCAATATTGTCTTTACTTTCATGATATGTTAAACTTCAAAACCATATGTTATGACCCTTGAAATAGTGAAATCTATGAGAAATGTGCTTATAAACAATTTTAGTGTTTTTTTTTAATTGTCAGATTCCACATTTTGATTTGGTATAAGCAATGTTATTGTATCAGTCAATGAGTCAAATGCATGTTGGTCTATGCACTTAATGATTACTTCAAAAATTCAATTTTAATTTGTATCAGTACAATTATTTAACTTTGGACTTTGTCTTAATAAAGTCATGCGGGAGACTCGTAGAGAAATTGAACAACAACGTGGTTGCTGCATCAACATGAGTTAACCTTGACTGTTGACTTGACTAACACGTAGTTGCTACATGTTACTGATTTTATCATAACTAATTTTTAGCTGTGAACTACTTCTTCCATATTATAGTTTTCTAATAAAAATTAGTGACACGTAGTATCTAAGTGACTACCACATCTTAATGTTCAAAATTGACTTTTACCAATGTGAAATTCAAATCATTTTTTTGGTATCGAATTTCTCTTGAACACATCAGAGGGGTTTTATTTAGACAAAATAAAATTGAGTGATTAGTTTGAGCAAACATCAAAATTCAATAACCAATTACATTTAACCCATTCGTAAAGTGCAAAGTTCATGGGAATATAATGTCATGTTCTTCTGAAGTTTAAGGGTGATAACAAAAATTAGAGAAAGTTGAAGTACCATAATATATTTCAATGATTTTTTTCCGTCCTAAATTGGTGGAATAACTTTCTTACCATAATAGGAAAGTTCAATGATTTTTTAAAAGAAAAGTTCAATGATTTTTTTAAAGAAAAGTTCAATGATTTAGTACAACAAAATGAAAACTCAATAAACTTTTTGAAATTGACTCAAAACTTTAGTGACTATCCGTAAACGTTATCTAAAATTTGATGTATGTAAAAGGAGAAATAAGATTATTGGAAGTGAAAATGGATGCTCACCTTGCAGTCGAGCGTTGAAGGAGAAGAAAACAGAAGTAATGATAGGTGCAAAGACAACCAAATCCATCACAATTTTCTTGAACGTTGAGATAAAATCTGTCTTTGGAAATTGTTTTGACAAAAACTTAAACCAAAAATGGTGAGATCCTCCTAATATTAGCACTCCATATGCTCCCATTCGCAATGTCCTCATCATATCATATGGTTCTGAACCCGAACTTGCAAGTTTCTGAAATTAAAAGCAACACATTAAATATCACTTACAAAATTAATTAGACATAATGGTTGTTTGAAGTCCGAAATCCAAAGACAGTTTCATAGAGATTATAGGGTTCTTTTTGTTTCCAAATCATTCTAACCTTCGAAGGAAAAAAAAAATCATTAGCCAATTTTACCAAGAAAGAATGACTAACGTGCCTCAACAAGTAATCAACTAATCAAAATTTACTAAATGGCCTTGGCCTTGTCAACGAATAGACATTGTCTAATGCAATTTTATGTTTTCGGAAAATAGAGCTTAATATAGTCTATTATTTGCTCGAAATCAAACCACAAATACCATATGTAAATAAACAAATTAAATCAAAAAAGTTTTATTTCAAATTTACGAACAAAAACTAAAGACTTGCTCATGAGCCCATGTAGTTTGTACATACCCGAGTCCATTGGACTAAGTTTAGACAAAGGAAAGTTATTTGGGTATCTCCTTCAAAGTCGTTCATTCAATTAAATATGGTTAAATTTATTTAACTTTGGGGAAATTCTATGGTCACTTTGTTTTTGACAAATTTGATCAAAATAAGATTTAATGGGCTAGGGAGAAATACTTGAATGAAGTACATAGAATGAGAATTTGTCCAAATGATATTATTTACATGGCCTCCTGACAATAAAACCAACAACCTTATTTATTGCTAATAATGTTTCCTTAAAGTTCTTTCAAAATTTCACCATTTTCTATTCTATTCAACAATTTCAATTCTATTCAACTCAGTTCAGTTTAGCCTCACAAACCTAACCCCATAACTACAACTAAATAATTAACCCAATTATTTTTAGTTCACTTATTTCTCCTTAATAATTCCAATATGATTGTTGGTACTATTCAATCAATTTTCAGATGACTTTTTAATCCGTAAACCTATATCTATGATAGGTATTACAATAATTTAATGAAGTACAGAGAAAATTTATGGAAAGTGACCCGAAGTTTAGCCTTTTCTTTCTTTTTTGAAATCAAAGTCCAGCTTAATATAATTTTATAATCAATAATGAGTATGACTCGAACATGTACTCGAATGTACCAATTGAGCTGCAATCAGTTCGTTAATACAATATAATCAACATACGTACCTGAGACGTAAAATCAGCAGCACTATAAATGATAGAACAAGTGACGCTTTTGGTTATAATCGGGCGTGCCTTAATCATCCCCAAGTACCATCCAACAAAAGAGCTCGCTAAACTCCGCGGCGGCGACGCAGAAGCAGAGAAAGATCTGGAGGTGAAAATGTAGGGAAAAACCTCTTTAGCCTCTCCAGATTTCTTGAAAAACTGAGAGATCCGAAAGTAAGATCTCGAATGAGACATTTGGTATCTCTTAATACCACTCATCATCCTCGTCGCCGGATCCGGGGAAATGCCGGTGATTGTGTGGCGGCGTAACAGCTGATGAACGGCGGAGTTTTTAAGGAATGAGCCGCTCATTTTGGTTTCTCTCTCTAGAAATGGGTTAGAGAGAGAGAGGGGTTTGAAGTTTCAGAAAGAGAGGAATAGAAAAGAGATGGCGGGAGTGGGAACCAATTTTGACCCAAATGTTCTATTTTGTTGGCATTAAATAATTGTTTTGAGTTATTTTTTAATCAATTTATATAATTATTATTTTTGGTAATAGAAAGTTAACTATGTCTACATACTTTTAAAGCTATGGCAAACCACAGACATATAGATTTTACAATGGAATAAAGACGAAGTGGAAATTCGAACTGCTGTTCTTCAAACAGAAAATAAAGTGTTTTACTACTTGAACCAATTTTTATTGATAGTAATATAATTAATTGAAAAAACATAAACTAAGGAAAAGAAAAGAAACCAACAACCAATAAATATTAATTCTCAAAAGGAAATATGTTGTATCAATTAAGGTTGACATGAGGGGATTTTATCAGGGGGTTTAGAACCTGAACTAAAGTTTAAAGACCTCCTATTGAATGCGTGTGTAATAAAGTATATAAATATAAAAATATTATGGGACCTCTGTACCCTTGTCACACATTTAATGAGAGATATTTTTTTCTTTAATAAAGTTTAAGGTCCACCAATTTCAATGATTTTTGAATTAGAATCTCAAAGTTAAGAAAAAAAAATTGAATAAATGGAAAAACTGAAACATCTATTGTTCCTCCAAATTGTCCATAAACTGCATTTGATTCCTTCAAATTAGAGATATTACAACCAACTCCTTCAATTACAATGTGTAACTAACATTTACAGAGAGGGAAACAGGGTGGCAGATTGGCTTGCTAAGTTCGGTCTCTCCGCTTCGACTTTGCATTGATGGGACTCGACACCTGATTTTGCTCTACCTTTATTTCAGATGATTGGTGTTTTCCTGAGTAATTTCGTTTTGTTTGACTTTTTTTATTTTCCTTATTGTCTGTTATTTATTTGTAACTCTCTTTCTTTATTTTTAATAAATTTTTGGGTCGGGTTTTTTTTGCGATCTTTGTTCGGGGTGCCAACCTAGTTGGAATGTGGAACGAGCCTCTCAAAGCTTCCACACATCCAGCTTGTACTGAAAAAAAGACGTAAAATAAGCCAAATAACACGTGGAGAATGCTCCACATCATCGTTAGAAGGTTTTATGATAAAGAAATGTAAGTTAAAGGAGTTAGATTGTAAAGTTTCTATATTGAGGAGATAAACGACAGTTTATAAATAATTAACTTAGATTTTAGAAGAGACTATCAATGTTTTAAGTCAAAAGAAATAGAAAAGTCAACATTATTGTGCTACGAGGGCTAGTTGGTGTGTCTCGTAGATGAACAAATGATATTAAATAATGCAGTTGTATTCACAAAGTTAATGATTGATCAATACACTATTAGATCAAAATCTAACGGTGGAGATTAATTTGGTGATTTTATTAGCAACTAATTAATCTCCATCGTTAGATTCTGATCTAACGGTGATTGACAAATTATATTTGGTCAATCATTAATCATGTGAACACCATTCATAAATAGGGAAATTCTATGGTCACTTAGTTTTTTACAAAGTAACCATTACTTTGTTTTGTCCACCATTAGATCATGGGGTGAAAAGTGATCTAATGGTGAATAAAGCAAAGTACAAACAAAGTAACTCAAAAACAAAGTCACTATAGCCTACACCAAATAAATAATAATAATAATAATAATAATAATAATAATGATGGCAAAAGCCACATCATGTCATTAGAAGTTTAGGTTTTTTAAACCGTTCAAACAAAGTCTTCTTGTAAAATATATTGGGTAAATAATAGAGTATAACTATTTACAGTCCACTTTTTTCGAACTACAATCCACTTTGATAAATTTGTCCTTTTCATTATGGACAAGTCACAAAAGATAAAAGTTGAAAACTCTCAAATAAAAAACCTAATTTTAAAACTCTAACATTAAAAATTCAGAGTTTGAGATGTCGAATGACCCAACGAATCCGGAATGGAACAATTCAGCCATTCAGTTCAAAAATTTCAGTCTAGTTCAGCAATTTCAGCTCAGTTCAGTTCAACCATAAAAGAACAAGGCCAAGTTAAAAAGAAAAAATAGGTCACTAATAAATTCAAAACCCAATATGTTAATGTTGTTAGAGAATATTAATATATAAACCATAACTGACTTTAACTATAAGCTCGAGCTTTTAGTTCAATTGGTTAAATAACTTGTATCAGAGCCTCTGTGATCAAAAAGACAATTTATCTTTTTAATTTTTTCCAAATACACTAGGGGAAAAGACATTATAACAAGTGCATGTTAATAAAAAATATAATTAAGTAAATTAAAGCTTAAATTGAATGTTTTAACATGCTTATATATAACATAATCATCAAATCTAGCTATAAATTAAAACATGGATAAATCGCAATTGATTGTATAAACATAACCATAAGAAATTATCATATATAATATTATAAATTGCACCAAAAAATGAACAAAAAGCCCTAAATGAAAACCTCCTTAAGCGTTACATCCTTTGATCTTCATACTCATCCAACTGTAAATGAACAAGAATAAGATATCCCATTAACAGGAACCAACAAATCCAAATGCCACAAAATGCAAAAACTATAATCTCCGAGCAATTAAGCATACATAAACTAACCTCAAGATTCCTACATTCCATGAACTAAAAGGTTAAGCAACAAGAGGGCAATGCAATGAGCTCAAATTGTAACTCGAAGAACTATAAACAGGGACGAATCTAGGATTATTAAATAGTAGGGGCAAAGTATCCATGTAATATTATATGGGCAAACTACCGATTACAGACAGACAATGATAACCACGTACGGTTTAGGTTGAGTGTACTTGTGGTTACTGGTTGAACTTTAAAGAGTTTGAATTGGAAATTTAAAATTTAGAATTTATAAGTTGAAATGTGAAGGATTGGACATATATATAAGGAGTATGGAACATGAGGCAATTAGGAAAGCGAAAGATTTTACTATTCGTCTAGTATACAAACGACGTGGTATGTAAAACCTATAATTTGATGACACATAACACTTCAATCAATAATAATTTAACACGGTGTAATTAATTAATTATGTAACTTTTAGTTAATTATTTATATAAAATTTTAGACCTTATAAACTTTAGACCCTAAATCATGAACTTTAAATATTAACATATATGACGTGTCATTTAATTATTGATTCGTCATACGAAATATAATATTAGGGTCGTATTTTAAAATTTGTCTTAAGAAAGCAATTAGAGTAGGTATTCAATTTCGTTAATATAGGAACAAAATTAGGAAATGAATTAGTTCTTTTGGATTAGAAGAAATAAATTAACACTTAATTTGGGTTGGGCTGTTGGGTGGGTTTAGAGTTTATTTAGGCCCTGTTTGGTAAAGCGTTTCGTGGGAGCATATAGCGTTTCGTAGGAGCATATTGCATTTTTGTTCCAATATGCTCACAAATAGGTGTTTGGTTATATTTTTGGAACTACAGCATTTAGAGTTTTGGAACCAAAACGGAGCGTTTCGTGAAAAGCTCCAATTTGGAGCTTTTCGTGAAACGCTAGTTTGTATTTTAAACCACAAGTAGACTTTGACAAAACTACCCCAACTTATTTTTTTAATTTATATTATTATTAATTTATATTGGTAAATAGTATACCCGTATAAGTCTTTTCACATGTCAACAGCAACTGTTTTTATAATTCTTCCAAACACTAATTATCCAACAACTATTAGCAAACAGCAACAACAAACAGCAACAGCTAACCGCAACAGCTAACAGCAACATCTAACCGCAACAGCTAACAGCAACCGCAACACCAAACGGAGCCTTAAATTTTTTATTTGGTTGCGTATTCAGTAAACCGACATCTTAAGTGAAACGGCATCGTTTTGGTGAAGGCGCCAAAGAAAAAATAATATAAAATAGCATGAGATATTATCCCTTCATCTTCTCCAACCTTCAGTCTCAAAAACACAGAAGCTTGCCGTCGACAACAATGGAGGCATATCTTTCAAAAATTATTACAGAGATCTAAACTTGATTATAACTAATTCCAAATTCAAAATTCCGATTACGCTTAATGCCATCAAATCCAAACTAAATCGCACTTTCAAGTAAACCAAATTACTCAAAAATCTCAAAGTACCATAACTAACATACTTCAACAACTAAACAGAAAACATGAAATACTCCAAAGAAACAAACCAAAAAATACCAAATTAATTAATTGCTTCAAATCGTTGCTCCTCAATCCAGCAGCCTTCTTTTTCGATTTTTTAGATCTCTTGCGTTTCTTTTTCTTGTCAAGGCAGTCGTAGAAGAACTCACATGTAGTCGGTTCTACGTCACCATCTGATCTTGTAGATGAAAACAAATCATAACTAAAAAAAGAATCACCTTGAAACACCGGCTGATATCCATTGGGACCTTGAGGTTGATCATGATTTTGGTTCCAATTCCACGGTGAAAAGAATGAATCGTCTTGATTGAGAAACGATGTCAATGCTGAATAATTCACATTATTACCATTACTATGATTTTGATTCCGACTCCATGGTGAAAAGAACGAATTATCCGGTTTCAAAAACGATGTCAATGCCGAGTAATCCACGCTATTATTATTACTATGATTTTGATTATGACCCCATGGTGTAAAGAATGACTTGTCTTGATTGAGAAACGATGCCAATGCTGAATAATCCACATTATTATTAACTTCCGATTCATAGTTCACGAATCTATGATTCGGAGTCCGATATTGCCATTTGGGAGGAGATTGAAGTAGATTAAGAGCTCTAATACATTCATCATCTACTTCCTCTTTCTCCATTATTATATATTGAGCTTCAACTTCATCTAACCATTCCTCCACGTTTACTATATCCATTATTTGTTCTTCAACTTATGAACAAGTAATTAATATGTTAACACACACATTAATAAGTGTATATATAGGGTTCTTGTAAATCCTATTTCATTAGAGTTTTGAGTTCCTAATTGTAATTGGAAATTCATATTCTATATGGGTTAGGAAAATGTCTATGGATAAGTTCTTACCGTAAATCCTATTTCATTAATTATATATAAATACTCTATAGAAAGTAATTAACTAACTATAAATCCTACAATGAAAAAATAAAATCCTATAAGTTAACTTGTAAATCTTAAATGCTAAAATAAATTTTTTGTGGTCAATTCATTTGTAACTAAGGATAACATATCAAGGAAACAGTAAAATTTCTCAAAATCCTATCAGAATTTCAAATCCCAGTCCTTTCCCCTCTTTTTTAGAATTCTTAATCCATCTATTAATTAAAACTTCTAATTACTTTAAAAAAAAGAAAAAAGAAATTAAAACTTCCAATTACTATTAGGAATCTTTTTAAAACTATAACAAAATAAAACTTATTACACACTCGGTATATATAGGAATGATAACAATAATGCAATATCACATTAATTAGTTACATCACAAGCTGCAAAATTGTTAAGAAGAGTTGGTTCAAGTTGTAATACACTCATCCCCGCTTCGTCAACATTTAGCTGGAAACTGCAAAATTTAAATGGAAGAAGATAATTCGCAGCTAATTGCGAATGAATTGGTAGAAGAAGTTGAAGCTAATAATGGTTGGATGGAAGACAAAAAAGAACAAATTGAGAATGAAGAAATTATTGAAGAATTGCTGAAACTTTCTCAGCAATGGCAAAATCAGAATGCTCAAGGAAGATAAATGGATTACACTAATCGGTTAACTGATTCTCACAAACAATTACCACCGTCAAGGACACCAAAGTCCGATCAGGCAAATAATGGTGTGGATTATTCAACATTGACATCGTTTTTGACTAGAGATTATTCATTCTTTTCACCATGGAATTTGAATCAAAATCACGATGAAGATCAAAGTCGAGAAAGAGGAGTAGAACGAATGGTGTTTCAAGATGATTCTTTCTTCAGTAGTGATTTATTTTCATCTACGAGATCCCATAAGAGACTGGGTTGATGATTAAATAATGCAAATTCTTGTATTGATGTACATGTGAATCAAACTTTAATTAATTTTGACTTTATATATATTATGAGCTATCTTTTGACTTATTGATTGTGTTACGGCTTAAACTACTGCTAACTTCTGAATAAGATGTAATAAAAAGAAATTCAGATTATAGACTCGTTCTGTTCTTTTTGACTAAAATTACTTCTAAAATTAACTGAAGTTAAGTTTGGTGGTGACCCGAAACAGAATATGGCGGGTTAGAGAGGAATATTGATCAACGACTCATAGTGACAATACATTAAATGGATATTTGTATTTTGACAATATATTAGATTACATTATGGTATGACTTCACTTTGCCTTAGGTCCGGGGACAACTTGATCCCCCATAAAGAGGGTCTTTTAAGATCATCCACTTAATAACAAAGCCACGATGTTCAGAAATTGCAAGAACTGCAAAATTCTCAAAACAAGTTCATAGACAATCGTCCGGTGTACAACTAACAATGCTAAGCAAACAACAGCAAATGTAAGAAATCCTGACCATGTATTCAAAGGGACACTAGGAGGAGGACGTATTGCGACGAAACAAAATTGACATGACACTATACCCAACCCAGATACAAAAGATGTGTAAGATGGTAACTCTTCAAGATATTTCTTCAACATAATGAGTCATCTTTATAAAACTATAGAAATAAAAAAGGAAGAAACTTGCCCATTCATGAATAAAAATGTGTTGCAGTAGCCTCATTAGAACATAATGATAATCCAAATCTTTTATCAAAACTGAAACAAACAGAAGAAAATACAAATTCTACTTTTCTTAAGAACACATAAGCTGAAAACCAGAGCTATATTAGACTTTTCTTCGATTCGCTTGTGCAGGTCTTGATGCTATACCACGAGGAACAAAACATAAAAAACTCACAACTAGATTTGATTCTGTAATTCTTCTTGAATTTACTTGGCTTGGGAGAAGGAAATTGGACCATCCCACAATGTGAGCGGATTTATAGTACGGTTTCCGTCAGGTTTGTTTAACCAAGTCACCGCATATCAGTTGCTGCTGCCTCTTCATTCCAAATGTATGTCAAAAGGGAACTTATATATCAACAGTGCATATAGGAGCTGAAGCTGTGAAGTCTTTGATGTCATTCACTTGTGCTAAATAAAGGAGTGAAGATGATTTACAGCCTCATCGGTCGTGGCCTTTACCGTTATAGTTTTGTCCTCGACCTCAGCTGTTAAACCAGAATTTGAGATCAACAACAGAATGAAATGAAATGTTTTTCTTCTTTACAACTTTAATTGAAGATAAGTTACCATCCAAAGATATAAATAAAATGAACTTACTGAGGTAATGTTTGAGTTGCAAGATAAGTTAACAATCCAATTTGATGTTGACATCGAGAACCTTGAGGCATTCCCCTGAAATGACCGCAGACCAAAATATTCAAATTGAAATTCAAAACGAATACCGCATTAATGTATTAGAAGATATGAAAAGCTTTGTAGCAGTAATACCTTGTGATTCTTGAAACCTGATGAATCCTTACAGAAATTATTCGCATTGTTAGTCAAGATGAACCAACCACTCTGAGAAAGTTATACAACAACTTTGCTTTGGCATTGATCTTCATAGATTACCTGCCTGACATGCAGAAGCTCAGGCTGAACCTTTCCAAGGCATTATCCTGAAACGATCTCAAACCAAAATATGTACAATTCAATGTGATATTCAAATTTGCAAAATTACAAATGTTCATAAGGACATGAAGAAGGACATAAACAAAATAAAGGTAATACCAGATTGGTTACTAGACCACCACAAGCTCCAACGATGCCAGCCACAGCCTAAAGCGATCGATGATCTTCTGCATATGTTACATCAGAACATAATTATATACAGATTTCTTGTTCACCAAAATAAAAAATCTGCAAAAGGAAAATTGAGAACTGAAAGCAGCATCGAAGTATTGGATACGAAAAGCACTTAAATGTGATTTAGATAAGTTACAGAAAACGCAAGAATGAAAAACATGTAATATATGGTTAGAATATCAAATGCTAAGAGATCAATAATATTCATTTGATACAAAATTAGAATTTCAGATGTTCATTTTGAAATACATAGCAGAAAGTTGTCTAATCTGTTATGCCTATAGATTTTTAAGACAAAACTCATACTTGCATCAAAGGCGTCATTCTTATACCAAAAAGGGAGCTTGCAAATTCTACACAAGAGACCATACATGATATTTTCAGCATGAAAAACTACAGATTTATTCAAGTTTATCACCTATCCCAAAAGTACAAGTATTTAAAGATTTACTCTTCTTTGTACCATTTGCCTCATAGACTCGCTTTCGCAGAAGATTCATCTGACTCTCTTAACTAAGCTCATGAAGACTCACTTTTGCAATTGGATTCACTGAACCAAGGCTCACGAGGACTCGCTTTCGCAGCAATGGGTTCACTTGTACTGGTTCATCATTCATGCAGTATCTGATCCAAGATTCAGCAGACTTTAACATCAACAACAACAAGAAATTGGATAAAGAAATCAATGGTTTTTCTCCTTTTTACAGCTTCCATTGAAGATCCAATGAATAAAACTAGATTTACTAAAATGAAAAGTTAAGAGTGGGAACTCAACAACGTAGATTATGATTTCAATGTAAAAGTTTAGAACCAAATTTGAAGCATATAATGTAAAGGAGTTCAAAGAATGAAGTTATAGATCAAAAGGGTCATAAAAGAAGCAACGAATTGATCATTCAGACCAACCTTATCAGAAGCGAAGACAAACCATATGAATCTTTACTAGAAAGCAAGAAAATCACCTTGTTAACTCCAATGAACTTTTTGCTGATACATTTGTTGACACGATCATCCCTCTATATGCCAACCAGCTATATTTAGGCTCGCATTGATTCAAAAAATGATGTATTTTTCAGTGCCGATTCAGTGCTTCAAATTTCATGCATTCTGTTAAAGATTACCAATTAAGCATTAACTTCTGCAATTCCAATGTGTTTTAAAAGTGAAGAGAAGTCCACTGCCAAGACACACCACAAATAGAAATCAACTGGAAGCCATAAAATTATGCATGCCACAACATGCCCCTTGCAACGGGTGGCTTCACACAAATATCTAGCAGAGTTACGGTTGTTCTCCATCTTAATCAAGTCGAAGATTTTACTACAAAAACGTCTCGTAAGACATTGAACTGAAGTTGAAACATAATATATCAAGGAATTTTAAAAAACAAGGCATAGATCAACAGGGAAGATGTGTTCACAACTGACCTTGTCAATTCCCTGTGATTTGTACGATGATAAGTAAGGGGCTATAGTCAAAATCATATGTCTAATGAAATTGTGATGAAATGAGAATAGATCTTTATCCAAACACCAGAATCAGTTAGTTACAACAAAGCTCAAATTTGATCTATGTGATGCACAATGATTCCGTGCGATGCACGATAACTCTAAATAAATGAAATAAGCAATAAAGATGACAGTTTTACAAAATGGCAAATATAGCTAGCTAAAGGACAAAAAAGCTAAACTAATCATCTTGGCCGTGTTGGGGTAGCATCTTCTGGTCAGTTGGGGAGATAGAGTGATTGTTAAATCTTGTAATGCAACGAGGTCCCCCCATCCACTCTGTAGAGTCGTCAAACTACTACACGCGTGTATATAAAGACGTTGCAGAGTAGTAATATAGTGAAGCCCCATTAATTGGTAGAGAAACCAAGTTCTGAATGAAACTAAATCCAACATAACGGAGGACTTTAAGCTTTTGACAATACATGGTCTCATCACTAGCCCGACTTTTGCACTTGCAACCAGTATAGTCAAGATGTTGAAGAGAAGGAATATACTCTAACACCTATATGCAGGACAATCGTCTAGAAATGAGAACGAAAGATGCTCTTGAGAGAGCGTTGGGAAAGGTGAATACGTGGATTCTGATGCTGAAGTTGTCTCCATCTTTAGTACTTCCATCAGGGCTTTTATTCCATTATAATAACTCAATTTCATTATTTTAAGCTCCGGAGAAAAATCTACATGGTGGAGAAGATCTACTAATCCATAAAAAAAGTAACACAGACTATGGATGAGGTTAATATCAATAATTTCTTTGCTTTGCAGCCTCTGTTGACAAAGGATCATGATATTATTCTGAGAAAACTTGAAAACTTCTGCTGAAGACCAAAAAGTTAAGTGATTTTCAAAATTTAAGACTTGCATAAGAGATGTTTTTAGAGATAAAGTTTGTTTTTCAAGTTTTAAGACATTGCAAATTATTTTAGAGAAAGATGTGCAGTGTTCTGTCTGCTATTTGTGTTTCGTCCACTGATCTACATCTTTTAACCGATTGGTATTGTTATTGTTCCTTTTACTGATGGTATAACGTATACAAACCCTGAATTTTATGGCTGGAAATATTATAGAAAATAGCGTATGGAAAAATCTGAAATGGATTTGCACAGAAAAAGCAAATAATGGCGTATGGAGAAATAAAAAACGGAAATGGATTTGCTTTAGCTCTTGAAATTGCAGCTTTTTACACAGGTACTGCTTACTCAGTTGTTACTCGAAATTAATGGCATATGGAGAAAATCAGAAACGGAAATAGCTCTCTTAGAACAACAAATAGGCTAAAGCTTGGTATGATGAAGAAAGTGCTAATATTACTTACATTAGAATTCAAATCTTGAAATTTATTGTAACAAAAATTGGCTGCTATATGGAATCATATCGTGAGCTTCAACAGTGCAGGTGATAAATGGGTCGGGGAGAAACTAGAATTGCATATCATTATATAAGTTAAAGATTTGCTATTTCGTATAAATAATGGTTGAAAAATTTGTCGCTCAGTAATGCAGAACTTAATAGAAGTCATTCGAATTCCTGCAACATATGTGTATGCTGTTTCAATTAGTTCTTATACAGAGAGGCATTTTATATGCTTTATGTATTTCTATCAACTTTTATTTTCAATTTTTACGTACTTTCGATCTCTCTTTTTTTCATTTCTCTCTCAATTCTAGTCCAGTGTTGTCTCTACTAAACATAATTGTAAAGTTCTACAATCAGCAATTACACACCAAAATTAGATGAATATTGAGTAGTTATAGTAAGTGCTTCAAAACACAGTATCACTCACAGTTTGAACCTTCTCCTTATTCTTGCCTTTAAGCCAAGAGCCTCACCATCGCCTTGTCCCGAAATGAGCAGAGAGAAACAACCACACATCTGATCACAAACAATACATCCGATGCCAAAAATGTTCTTATCCTTACATCGACTCGCTAAATAAGATATGAGTCCTATTTACACTCTCCCGGAATCATTGAATCGAGATTGACACTGGCCTCTCCCATCCCTTCCTGCATAGGAGTAAGCATAGCATATAAGTTGATGAATTTGACAACTGACTAAATCTTGATATATACCATTAGCTATGATATTTTTAACAGAGTAATAATGAGATGATAGAAAACGGACGACTGGGTTGATTACATGGCATATAAGTTGTTTTATGAAATGAGAAGTCAAAATATAAAGCCCAAATATCTGCAAGTACGCTGCTCGTATGAATGCATTTGCTCGGGAAGAACTTGTGAGAAGGCTGAGGAAATTTTCGAGCTGCTGCAAGAAGACGGTTATGAACCTGATGTTTATGCTTATAATGCACTCCTAGAGGCATATAGGTAAGTAAAAAGATAAAATTCTAGCTCAATTGAATAATCGTAACCCGTAAAATGAATTGCTTCTTGCTCATTCAGCAAAACCAATCTGGTTTTCGCCTAAGTGCAAATGTTGTTTTAACTTCACAATTTTTATTTTGCAGCCATGCTGGTTTTCCACATGGAGCTGCTGAGATATTTTTGTTTATGCAACATATGGGATGCGAACACAATCGAGCTTCGTTTAACATCATGGTAGACGCCTATGGATAAGATGGTCTTCACGAGGGTAAAATACTTGATCAAGTGTTTATATCTGTCTCGAGTTTGATTATTAGCATATACGGAAAACTTAGTTGGGACATCAGTCACGTAAAGAGTGAATCCAATTACATACTTCATTATTTTCTTTTTGGATCAATCATTGTATGCTATTTCAGATGCACAAGCTGTATTCCAAGATATGAAACGGCTCGAGATCACCCAAACAATGAAGTCGCACATGCTGCTTCTATCTGTCTACTCAAAAGCTGGAAATGTATCCAAGTGTGAACACATAGTGAACGAGCTGCACGAATCAGGGCTGGAACCAGACTCTTCCGTTCTCAACAGCATGCTGAACCTATACAGAAAATTAGGCTAATAAGAAAAGATGGAGGAGGTTTTAAATGCAATGGAAAACAGACCGTACACAACCGATATCAGCACCTACAACATATTGATCAATATATACGGACGGGGAGGGTTTTTCGAGAAGATGGGAAGTCGTTTTCCGATCACTTCCAAGCAAGAATTTAAAAGCGGATGTAGTGACCTGGACGTCACGTTTAGGAGCATATTCAAGGAAGAAATTGTACAAGAGATGTTTGAATTCTTTTGAAGAGATGATTGATGATGGAGTTCAACCAGATGGAAAAACTGCTAAGGTGCTTTTATCAGCAAGTACATGTGAAGATCAAATTGAACAAGTTACTAACGGAGCGTTTGTTTCGTGGGATTAAGGGGGGCTAATGGAGATAGGACTAAAAAATGGGCTAAGCTCAACTACTTCCTAGTTTGTTTGGGGGGCTAAAATTTGAGCTTAGTGCTCTTATCTCAATTTTGAGCTTAAGCTAATACCTAAGGAGGTCTCTTTATTTTTTGAGATGGGCTTAGAGTCACTTAAGTGGGGAAATGACTAAGTAGCCCTTGTTAATTATTAAATATTCCAGCTATATCCCCACTTCCATTTCATCATATCTTCTTCCTGTTCTTCTCCGGCGGTTTCACTCCTCCATTTCTCACGCCTGCCCATTCCTCCACCGCTTCGGAGGTCATTTTTTCCGGCGGAATCTCCTCCATATCTCCGGCGATTTCACTCCATATCTCCGTCGGAGGTCATTTTTCCCGGCGGCTTCTCCGACGGTTTCACTCCTCCATATCTCCGTCGGAGGTCATTTTTTCCGGCGGGAGCTCCTCCATATCTCCGTCGGAGGTCATTATCCGGATGAAACCTACCGTAAATTAATTCATAAAAACTAGAACAAGTAAGATTTTTACTTTTTCTCCTTTGTTCATGTAAAACACATTCATTTTTTTTTTACTTTCATTTGATATACAATTAACTAATTAGGTGTGATTTTTATTTTATTTTTAAATGCAGTGCCTATATATTTATGTTCAAAGAGCGATCTCAATTATACAATTTCGTCTAAAAAATGTTAATTAGGTGTTTAATATATTAAATTTTATTCTTCCAAGATAAACCCAATCGTATTTTCAAAATACAATTCAAGATAAAGCTAATGGTTTCAGACTGAATTTTGATCGCGTTGACATGAATTTTGTAGTTATTGAATATATTTACAGGGAATGTTTAAGCTATATAATAATGGTTGTTACTAGTTTGACACTTACATATTTGATCGCACGGACTTGAGTTAATGAAGTACTATTTGATTTTTTAATTGCACTGACTTCAATTGTAAAATGCGTTGAGTTTTCCAAGTATAAAGTTTTCCACATTGCATCGCGCGGAAGAAATTCGATGACGTGCGACGCATTCTTGGTCACAGACAGTTAGGGAGAAATCGCATTGCATCGTATTTCGGTGGTGCGATGAAATCAAAACCCATCGCACGGAAGGAATTCGACGCCGTGCGATTTCTCCCAAACTGTCTGTTTCCCAGACTTCATCGCATGGCATCGAATTTCGTCCGCGATGAAATTTGAAACTTGGAAACTTCTCTATGAAATCAAAACGCATCGCACGGAAGGAATTCAACGTCGTGCGATTTGTCCCAAAATGTCTGTTTCCCAAACTTTCTCAGGGGTATTTTCGTTTCACTTCTTTCTTTTCTTCGAAGATGATTCGCCGGAATCCGGCTTGCTCCTTTTCTTTATTTTCCCCATAGTTTCAATCACGAAAACCTAACTCAAATCCAACTGGAAACGAGATTACAACTGGAAACGAGATTATTCAATGACATTGTCGCCGTTCTTGCTGCCGACGACGGTAGTTGGAGAAGGTCTTATAGAATCACCGACCGTCGGTTTTCATGGGAGGAACGGTTGACCGTTGTGTTTTTTAGAGAGGAGGTGGGTAACGGTTATGTGGGAGGGGGTTAGTTTTTATTGAAAATCCATTAAGAATGATGAGGGCAAAACTGACATTTACTTTTATTCAAATAAAAACCAATCCCTACTACTCCCTCTAAACAAACATGGTCTTACCCAATCCCAACTTAAAAAATTAAGCCCATCTCAAAATAGTTCATAGCAAAAGTAGGTCTAGACTTATCTCAACTTATCCCCAATATTTGCCAAACGCTACGTAATGTTATTAGAATTATGCATACTAAAATTGTTGATTCTTTTTTGCCTGTTTGATTCTTGATCATCTAGGTTGTACAAATTCACAACAAAAATATATGAAAAACTAAAATTAAGGAGCTAATCTGCTTTTTGGGTCAAGTTCAATTAATTTGGGTTTCAAATAGACGCGAAGAACCAAAATCTCGAAACTTATATGAGATACATCTTATTATTGTTGTTAGTATAAAATATTGATATTTTAGGACGATTGTTGATAATTCATATTATTAATCCAGATTCAAGTTAGATAAACTTTTTCATGAGTCAAACAATTTTTTCGAGTATTTTATACACAAATTGTATTCGAAGTTTCAAGTTTCAACTAGTGTCAGAAAGATTGAACTAATCTAATAAGTTAACTATCTAAACCACGTGATCAATTCTCAATATACACTAATAAAAGGAAACACAATATACAGTTACATATACTTAACCTTATCGTTTTTGTTCATGTCAATTTTTTGTGCCAATATCATTTATCTTCTATAATCAATGTAGTAAAACATGTAAGGCTTTGGTCGAACTGTCGAAGACCTTCACACGCTAATTGAAGAATTAATAAAGAACATGTTGGATTTCAAAATAAATTGTTTGGGGCTCTTTGTTTTTTCCGAAAAATTCCTTAAAAAGAGATGAAATTATTTTTGTGAAATAATTTATAAGTTTGAAAAAGTCTGGGTGAATAAGAGTTAGATATGTAATGAGAGTGATTTACGTAATAAAGAGTATGATTCATTTGGCATATTTTTAGGGATTTCCCCAAAATAAATATGACCTAAAAAGTTTGGCAAATAAAATCCAGCGTCTGTTTCAAAGCCTTCATTTCCTTAACCGATCAAACCCCACCATGTTGACTTCCCTTTTCAAAAGACGCCTTCTTTCATCTTCTTCTTGTTGTTGTTCATTTCATGGTATTTTTAATATTATGGCTTCCATTTCTGGTTTACATACATCTCCTCCTTATCCAGCCGCTTCCTCCAAAGAAGAAATTGTGGCTTCCTTTCATCATCTTCTCCGTCTCAATCCTCGACCTTCCGTCATTCCATTCACCAAATTGGTGTCTTCCCTCGTCCGTATGAAACATTTTCACACTGCCATTTCTCTGTTGGACCACATGCAATCGGTGAGGATCCAGCCTGATATTTGTACTTTTACCATCTTAATTAATTGCTTCTGCCATCTTGGCCGTGTTGATTTGGGCTTCTCTGTTTTCGCCAAAATTTTGAAGCTTGGTTTTGAGCCTGATATTATAACCTTCACTAATTTGATCGATGGCCTATCTAAGGCTGCCAAAATTCATGATGCTATTGATTTGTTTGATAAGATTGTCGCTTTAGGTTATCAACCTAATACATACACTTATACTGTGATTGTGAACGGCTTATGTAAAATTGGAAATATGCATCTTGCTATGCATTTGCTCAAACAAATGACTAAGCCGGGCTGTCATCCTAATGTGGTCACGTACAGTTGTATAATCCATGGATTTTGCAAGTATAACTTGATTGCGGAAGCATTTGATCTTTTCTTGAAAATCAAGAATCAAGCTGTTTTGCCCAATGTTATCACCTATAATTCTTTGATTCATGGTTTCTGTCGTGCTAGCAAGTGGGAGGAAGCGTGGATGTTGCTTCATGAAATGTTAAATGAGAATGTAGCTCCTGATGCTTTTACTTTAAACATATTGGTCCATCAACTTTTTAGGGAAGGATTTATAGTGAAGGCTTATTGTATGTTCAGCATAATGATTCGATGGGGTATTGAGCCTGATATTGTTACTTATAATTCTTTGATAAGTGGATATAGTTGAAGGCTTATTGTATGTTCAGCATAATGATTCGATGGGGTATTGAGCCTGATATTGTTACTTATAATTCTTTGATAAATGGATATAGTTTACATAGAAATATGCATAGAGTAAACAAACTTATTGATGTGATGGTGAAGAAAGACTGTCAACCTGATATTTTTACATATAACATCTTCATTGGTTGGTATTGCAAGTCTAAAAGGATAGATATGGCATTGGAACTTCTTGAAGAAATGCTTCTTAAAGGTTTGGTTCCGGACATTTGTACTTATAATTCCCTTATCCATGGCTTATGCCTTTCAAGCTACCCTTGGGAAGTCTTGAAGATTCTTAAGTGCATGCCTGCACTTGATTGTCCTCCAAATGTAGTAACCTACAACACTTTGATGGATGGCTTTTGTAAATGTGGAGAGGTAGATGTTGCATTGGACATATTTCAACAAATGAAGATGAGCAATGTTAAACCAAATATAGTCACATACAATTGCTTAATTGATGGCTTGTTCAAAGCTAGAAAGTCCAAAGATGCAATGGTTTTGATTTCAAGGCTTTCTCTCGATGGGTTGCAGCCTGATGTGTACACATTAAACATAATAATTGATGGACTAAGCAACACAAGATCCTTGGATAAAGCATACCAAGTTTTCAGAAACATGGAAGAAATTGGCATCTCACCAGATAGTTGCTCTTACAATATCATCATTCATGGCTTTATACGGCATAAGTATGTGTCAAGGGTAGCAGACCTCATTCAAGAAATGTATGACAAGGGTTTCTCGGCAGATGACTTCACGATGGCTCTTTTAATAGGGAAAGATGACATTATAAAATCACTAAATTTGTCTTGATGGATATATAGGAGGAAAGTTCTTTAAGTTTCATATGTAATAACCCATACCTTCTGGGAATGATTTTTCTCTTTCCATTGTAAGTTAATGTTACTTCTATATTTCTCAATTAAGACTTCATCTCATTTCAGTCTCTGTTAGTGTTCCTTTATCAATTATGTGTTTCTTTCATTGTGGAATCAAAGGTAATATTGCTTCACAGCCTCTATTAATATTGTTCTGAGAAAATTGCCAATTTTTTGCTGAATGTCAAAAAGTGCAACTGACTTTTTTCAAATTTAACAATTGTTTTGGAGGTGATTGTAGAGATAAGGTTTGGTTTTCAAGTTTTAACACATCTAATCGTTTTTGTACATTCAATTATTGAACTAGAAGATGTGCAGTTTGTTGTCTGCTGTTTTTGTTTTGTCCATTGCTCCACTTCTTTCAACCGATGGGTATTGTTCTCCTGCTGTTTGCGTATTGTATCAGGTAATTTCGGAGTTTGTTTGCACATTCATCCTGTGGGTTTTATGGCTGAAAATAGATTGCAATAATAGGAATAGCCAAGGACATGTCGGAGCCTTCAATTTATACAAAAGCTTACCATATTTGCCCAGAAAGAGTTAGTCTTCAAAGGGCAGGAGTTGCTTTATCCCTTCTTATTGCAGCTTTTCCACAGGTGCTGCTTAGCTTACTCAGTTGTTATTCAGCATCAGTGGATTATGGAGAAATCAGAAATGTCATTTCATTTGAAGCTGAAGATTCATTATTGAATTCGTCAAGCATTTGTCAAATGCATCAGAACTCATTCGTGAAATGTACAACAAGGGTTTTCCTGCAGGTAGCACCATGGTAGCTCTGCTAAGAATGAATAGCGACATTCTTAAATTTATCTTGATGGATGTCTAGGAGGAAAAATGAGGTGAAAGTTTCACATAATAACTCACACCCTTTACTAATGAGTTTTTCTTTTCCTGTTTTAAATTATTGGTGCTGAGTTTTGAAAGAATTCAGATCTTCAAACAAATTTACAGTAAAAAAATCAGTTCCTATCACAATCCCAACATTCGGAGCTTCATCAGCAGCAGGTAATACTTCCTTCTGTTTAATTAGTTTATCTTATTTGCAAAATCCATTTTGAATATGTTGACGATGGAATTCTGGAATTTGATCACTTCGATTTAGTTTACAGTTATAATGTGGTAGCTCGTCTATTTGAAGATTAGACATGTTTACCAAATCCATTGGACCATACATGAGCATTATGTAGATAAGATTATGTAATTGTTGGCCAAATAGGAATATGTTTTTGCAATGTACAACTAATTTGTTACTCTCTTGTTGTTGTTGCATGTGAAAAATTCTCTTTTTAGTGATCAATTGTTTGATTCTTTCGTTCCAGAATCGGAGTTAATATCAATAATTTCTTTGCTTTGCAGCCTCTGTTGACAAGGGATCATGATATTTTTCTGAGAAAACTTGAAAACTTCTGCTGAAGACCAAAAAGTTCAAGTGATTTTCAAAAATTAAGACTTGCATAAGAGATGTTTTTAGAGATAAAGTTTGTTTTTATGCAGAACAAAAAGTTTGTTTTTAGAGATAAAGTTTGTTTTTGTTGCTCAGTAATGCAGAACATAATAGAAGTCACTTTACAGATTCTGCAACATGCGTACGCTGTTTCAATTAGTTCTAATATTGAGAGGCAGTTTATATGCTGTGTATTTCTATCGACTTCTATTTTCAAATTTTTATGTACTTCCGATCTCTCTTTTTTCATTTCTGTCTCAATTCTCGTTCTGTTTTGTATCTCTACAAAACATAATTGAAAAGTTCTACAATCAGCAATCACACACAAAAAAATTAGACAAATATTGAGTAGATATATAGCAAGTGCTTCAATTGAAACACCAACATAGCATCAATCAATCAAAATTTGAATCTTCTCCAAACTGTTGCTTTAAGCCAAAACTAAGAAACTCATGGATGCCAATAGCTTCCACGTCCTTCCTACCGCCTTTTCTCGAAATGAGCAGAGAGAAACAGCCACAAATCTGCCCATTTTGATCATGAGCAGTACATCCGATGCCAAAAATGTTCCTCTCCCATCCCTTCTTGCATAGGAGTGATAATACAAACATTGTAAGAATTTGACAACTGACTAAATCTCAATATACCATTAGCTATGATATTTTAACAGAGTATTAACACGCCTTTAGAACACGGACGACTGGGTTGATTACAAGACACCAAGCATGTTTGGACAACATTGCACAATTAAAATCATAGAGCCTTTTGAACTTGTGCGGATTAATAGATTTAAGAGGCCAATAAGTCGCTTTAAACAAGTCTACAGACTAAAATTGTTACAACTATGAAATTATTACCTATTTGATTGGATGAATTTTAGAAGGGATTTCTTGTAAACACAGTATAAGTTACAAAGCCCTAAAAAAACACAATACGAGCCTAAGATGGATATAGCTATTTAGGAGTATTCGAGACAAACTAGCTGCAACATGTATATTTAACGAAAATCGAAGGCCAAGTTTTAGTCGAAGGTGAGATCCCAATTTTGAAGTCTGTCAAATCATAAATGGAATTTTGAAGATTCAAAGCTTACAAGTTCTAATGTGCAGGTTGAGATATAAGTTCAGGGTATCAACTATCAGAAGACACCAAAGTGACAATTTAACTATTAATGGCAGTACGATTTACAACAGTCCGCTTGACAAAAATCACCTTTTCTATTATTTATTTATATCATATAGATTGTACAGATACCATAACATGATAACTCATTTCAATACCGAACCTTAATAATTTGTTGTAATTAACTATTTCTGTTTTTGTTTCTTGAAGCTAATACTGATCTAGCTAGCAAAACAAAGTAACAAAAATTATACCAACTACTAAATGTTGCAAACTATAAGTACTGTATATATTTACCATATTTCAACTGTAGAATATATTTGAACCTTATAGTCGGTTAATGTCTTTCCATCTATGAGCTCTTGCACAAAAAGAGAGCCTTTGATCGCTTGGGGGTATGCCCTTTATAGCTCAGATTTTAGCCTTCTCAGTTGAGTCACTCTTCTCAACTTCAAAGGAAATAGTCTTCTGAGTACGGGTCTCAACTAAAATTTGGTACATATCACCTCTCCTACGCAAAAGAGCAAGATGGCCGTGGGTAGACGGTTTGTTCCCTTTCTGATCTTGCTTCAGCTTTTCGTTGGAAATATTTTCAACTGATTTTGCTTCTGTGAAATGTGCCTCAACATTGGTCTTAATCGAAGCGAGGCGATCCTTTTCTAACTCTAGGTGGTGAGCAACATCCTCAAAAGTAGATATGCTTTCGGTATTGATTAGGTGCATCATCACATGGTCCCAACTGTCTGGGAAAGAACAAATTACAGTATCACAATGCATCTTTTTAGTGTCAAAATTAGAAAGCTAGGGAACGAGCCTTTGTTAGAGATGCATCAGTTTCAAAGTTGTGTTTTAGAGCAAACAATCCACAGATCCATTGCATGTCATAAATGTGGAATTGCTTAGCAATGTCATCATCCATTGCACTAAGTAGGATTATGCGAGCGGTGGAGATCTTCTTCCTCCATGCTATATAGGCCTCTAGGTTGCTTTTGTGTTAGGATGTAGTACCTTCCTCAGGTTTCGTCATAACCGAACTCAAAGAATCAAGAACCTCTTGCTCTTCAAGCAAGGACCAGATTTTCGTGTTCCATTCCTCATAGTTGTCCCCATTCAACTTGATATCTTTATTGAGTTCATCATCAATCGAGTTTGAAGCCAAAGCCATTGATAATCCTAATAAGAACATAGAGAAGAAAGCTTACTAATAGGAATACAACTTACTAAATAAAAATAGCAAGTAAAACAATAAATCTACCAATAATAAAAAAAAGCACTCTCAAGTTGTTTTACAGGAAACCAAACAAATCTTATGAAACAGGCCCTACATATATCATTGTATAACTGAATAAAGAGAGAGATTTGAAGTACCTGACCAGCAGGCTCCGTTATGAGAATTCGATCTCCTACGGTGGACCAGTCGGTAGCACCAAATGAATGGTAGACTGGTTTTGAATGTTATAGTCGGACAGAGTCCTATCATCACCCAGTTGTTTACAGTCGAATGTCAGCCTCTGTTGGTATTGGGGTACGACATCAGTAGCCTCAATTGCCGCCTTCAAATCATTAATAGTCTCACCGCTGTCGACTTCAACGGTGAGGATCTTGCCAGTAATAGTTTTCACGAAAATCTGGATACCAATTTCTGGAGTAGATGACTTCTGAGGCATGCATTCATTTGCATAATATTCTTTTTGGTCAGAGAAGGACTCAACTTGTACAATGTTCACGTTTCGTTTGTTCATAGAAGATTTGCCCCTTTTCTCACGTTTCGTGTTTTTAGGCTCTTGAGCCTGCTCCGTGCCATCGTCATTGAAACAACCACACTTGTTGGCATTGTTGTTGAAACTATCTTCAACTGATGCTGTTCCAGTGAAATGTACCTCCACATTGATCTTAATCGATGTGAGAAATCCTCTTCTAACTCCAGATGGCGAGCAGCATCCTGGAAAGTCCTAATACTTTCAGTACGGATTAGATGCAGCCTCATGTGGTCCCATCTATCCGGAAAAGAACGAATTACAGCCTGCACCTTCTACTCTTCGGTTATTTGTTGCCCGCAGCACTAAGATCATTGGTCATGTTAGCCGTTTCTCTTAAATGTGAATTCATGTAGTAGCTTGCATTATACATCCCAAAATTATATATGGATGGCTCTACCTTTACTGGTTTCTTTTGATGACACCATTCAAGTTTTTATTATACTAATAACAAACTACTAGCTCTTTGTATTTTTGGGATAATTTTTCTTATATGACATCAATCTCATACCACAATGTTTTAGCTATTTGAAAAAACGAAAATGCAATACCATTTGTTTTGCAAAATTGTTTATTATCAAATTCTTTTTCGTTGTCACATTAATTGTTTTTAACATCGTTTTTAAATTGGGTATGAATTGAATCTCTAAAATGTAAAAGTATAGAAATACTTGGAGTTGTTTAGATAACGGAAATTCCATAATACATTTGAAAAATTATCTAATAACAACATATGATCAAACTATATACAAGCTTCTTATATTTTCCAACTTTTATTAACTTATATTTTGTGATGTATCAACTTCATATATAATATGGATCCATTGATCAATTGTAATTCACATACATTTATGTCCAAATTGTGGAAAAAGGTAAGAATTAGGGTATGCTTGAGGAACAAGATGTTTAGAATATTTTGAGGGTATAATGGTCATCCACTTAATTAATTCACAACAAAAAAAACATATATTTCATAACATTATTCCCCGTATAAACGACATTTTAATTAAATGACTATAAATATTATTTTTTTACAAACGAAACAATATTATTACGAAAATGTAGTCAACTCATCACAAAAAAGTCGGGACACATAACTACTTACTCCAATAATTATAAATATATTTGTTCATAAAAAATAATAATTATAAATATATTTATTTAGGAACCCTATAGAGGTCATGATTGAATATTTTCTTTGATTTGATATATGGAGCCATTAATTAATTGACTATAAATATACAGTTGTGCTCACCTAGTCAATAACCTACTAACTATAATTTGGTCAATCACCATTGATTTTAATTTAATGATGTTTGATCAATTCTCGACTAGGTGACCACGACTCTATAAATATATTCATTTAGGAAGTGTGTTACTATTTCCAGCCCGCTATTACTATGACAGCCCATAATAATGACGAATTTGCCCGAAAGTTGATTTGCCCTAAAGTTGCTTTTTAAGGTGTTTGACCATGTAGGGACTAGAGGTTTTCTAGTTCTTCCACGTGGTAGCACTAGCCGGCTACAAGTTCCATCGCATGGTGGGACTAAGAAACCCATTTAGATCATTGTTTCCACCGAATGGTGGCACTAAATATAAGCGTTTGCCACAATGAAGGTGTACTAGGATTCTTCTAGAGTTACCATGTGACAAAACACGAAAGCCTCAAGTCCCTACTTTCGTTCTTAGTGAATTTTAGTAATTTATTTATTTTATGATTACGTATCAGTAAGTAAACATAAAATTATAATTAGTAATCTAAAAATAAGTAAATAAAGGCATGCAAATTTTAATTATATATAATATAAAATATAAGTTAATAATACAAACACCGACTACTAATACATTATCGACTCTCAACTAAATTCCTCCATGCTTGAATCCTGTTCGCGTAACGAAAAGGAAATTGTTGAACACTTGGATGACGAAAGTATTGCCTTTGCAAAGCGATAAGGGAAACTCTGGTACTAAATCTAGACGAATATAATGATTCCCAACATGACAGAGGACAATTCGAAAACCAATTCGGAACCGTCGGAACGAAATCCAATTAGGGTTAGAGTTATAGTTAGGGTTAGGGTTATAGTTATGGTTAGGGTTATAGTTAGGGTCAGGGTCAGGGTTGTGGTTTCATGATTTTGTAAATAAAGAACTGTAGTTTGCCTTTGAGCAAATTAAGGACTGTGGTTTGAGTTGGTTGTAGAATTATGGAAATGATTGATTTTGTTGACGTAAACGAGGACATTTTTTGCTCGAAATGTTTTTTTGACCTTTGAGCATAACTCTAACTTGACTCGTCAAATGTCAGAAAAACATTTCGGGCAAAAAATTTCATCGTTTACGTTAACAAAATCGACAATTTTCTTAGTTCTGCAAACAATGCAAACCACAGTCCTTTATTTGCTGAAAGGCAAACTACAATTCTTTATTTGCAAAACCACGAAACCACAAGATACTTATATGAAATTAACCCTTACACATTGAGTCATTGATTAATAATTTATTAACTTTAAAAACCATATTAATTTGTAAAAAGATGATACTCAACCAATAGTTGAATGGGTAACACTATCACATAAATGACTTGTAACGACGCACTTTTTAAGGCTTATTGATATATATGGAAAAAAATTATTTCTTCCAAATGTGAGATTCAATTTATTGATATTTTATTACTATCTTTAGGATCATTTTTTTACCTCATCTTTCCACTATGGTGTCATCCTCAAGTACGAGTTTGTTGCGACTATGAGAATGTGCATGATTATGTTTGAAAACATCACCTAATAAAAAACATAAACTTAGCCTAGAATTTAGTTTACTTTATTGAATGAAATTAGAGACGGTGAAGATCAAATAAATGAGGGACAAGAGAGCAAAGGGCAAGAAATTAGAATTAGAGCATGGAGAAGGTACAAGGGTATTTTGGGACTAAATCCGGCTGCCATAGTAATGGTGGGCTGGATTTAGTCCCCCACTTTAGGAATCCTAGTGGTTTAAGGATGACTATAAATATATGCAAATCTTCAAGATTCATTCATTAATTCATTATACGAAATTCATTGTTTCTCTGAGTATTTGTTTATTCATCGTTATGGAGAACAAAACATCAAAAAATAAGATGGTCTCCAAGAAATCTCAAACTCAGATCCTCCCCAAACAATCTGAAAATAAGGTTGTTCCCAAAAAATCTGAAAATAAGACTGTCCCAAAAAAACCTGAAGTTAAAATGGAGTTCGGGATGCGAATTGCTAGGCATTCCATTCTCAAAGCAATCAAGAACGGCGGACAAAAGAGTTTGGTATTATCTCCGTTATCGTTTCATATTGCTTTGAATAAGCTCGCTGCTGGTTCGAGTGGCCGGACTTTAAATCAGTTGCTATACTTTCTTGAATCGGATAGTATTACTAATCTCAATGCTCAATCTTCTCTTCTTATGGAACTTGCCACCGGAGATACTGATGAAAATCAAGATCCATTCAGGCCGATTATATGTTTGGTTAACGGGATCTGGGTCGATCAGCGATTTCCTTTGAAGAACTCTTTCAAACAGTTGGTGGAAGATGTTTACAAGGCCGATGTTCGATCTGTTGATTTTCTAAATGAGGTATTAACAAAATTCTTATTATTTTAGTAGAAAACAATATTTCATAATTATTCGAATAACGTTTTTCAAAAACTAAACAAAGTTGTTTTGTTTAATTAGGGTGAGCAAGTTATGTACGAAATCAATTCATGGGCAAGAGAAGCATCGAAAGGGCACATCGATCCGCTTCTTACTGGTAAATTCAGGGAAGATACAATTATTGTACAAGCAAATGCACTCTACTTCAAAGGAACATGGATTGATACATTTTATCCCGATTATACCGCAGAAGAAGATTTTCATCTCCTTAATGGAGAAACTGTTAGAGTTCCCTTCATGAAGAAGTGGGGTACTCATAAGTTTTATGGATCGTTTGACGGTTTCAAGCTGCTCAAGATGGGGTATAAAACTGGGAACAATTTAGACAATAAAAGATTCGCCTTGTACATCTTTCTCCCTGATAATAACGTCGGTCTACAAGAACTCATAGAAAAGTTCAACTCTGATCCAAGAAGTTTTCCAGAGGATCGCGAGCTTCATTGTGTCGAGCTTAATAAACTGTTCTTGCCAAAATTGAAGTTTGACTATGCTTTGGATGCTCGTAAGACCATGATAGAATTGGGATTGGATAAACCTTATGATCGTGAGAAAATTGAGATTAATGAGATGGTTGAAAATACGGCAGGAGTTTATGTTTCTAGAACTATTCAAAAATGTTATATTGAAATAGACGAGGAAGGCACAATTGCAACTGCTATCACTGAATCTGATGATGACATGGGGTTTGGTTTCGATTACGAGCCTCCTCCTGAAATAAATTTTGTTGCAGATCATCCGTTTATGTTTGTGATCAAAGAAGATGTTTCCGGTGCGGTTCTTTTTGTTGGGGCTGCTCTCAATCCTCTTGCAGAGGAATCATAAAGGCCTTTTTAATTCTTTTTTGATGCAAATTCAGATGAATGTATTGAGATTACCATAAAGGCCTTTGATTTAAATTCTTTTTTTTATTATTATTGATTAATTTTTAGTAGTCAACAATTTTACAATTGTGCTATATTTTAGTGATTGAAAACCAGAAAATCCGATTGATTTGGGTGATTAATTTATAGATTTACTTAGCTTTAAATGTTAGCATTATATAACAAGCCGTGGGATTCAGCTACTGCTCTGCACGCCTGGAGGTGATGGCTCTGAGAACTGGCATTTGTGTTGGATTGAAGAAAGGTCATCTTGTAACCAAGAGAGAGTTATTTCCACGTCCTGTGGCCCGCAAACGAAAAACCAGCAAAAGGGTACACTTGTGAAGAGTTTGATTCGGGAAGTTGCTGGGTTTGCACCTTTTGAAAAAAGAATCACTGAGCTTTTGAAGGTCGGTAAAGACAAGCGTGCTTTGAAGGTTGCTAAAAGAAAGTTGGGCACACACAAGAGAGCCAACTGAAAGAGAGATGAGATGTCTAGCGTTCTTCGTAAGATGAGGGCTACTGGAGGTGGTGAGAAGAAGAAGTAAGACTTCTCTAATATTGTTGTGTTCCATCTTTGAATTAGAAGATATCAACTGGATGCTTCTCTTTATTGTTCTTTGTAGACTGCAGGTTTTATTTTAAGTGGGAAGGGAAATGTTGTTTGATGGATTTCCTCGGTCGCTTATAATCAAAATATTAGCATTATTCATTTAAAAAAGTAATTTGATTTTATGATTGATTGATTATTTCTCTGGATGGTCTTCGAAAAATCTCAAAATAAAATGGAGTTCGGGATGCGTATTTCTAGGTAAACGTTATTGATTAGAGGTTTTATCTTAAACATTCCTTTACTTTAATTTCTGAGTTTTGTAAACTGCTACTCTAGTAATTGCTTGTATACACATGATCTTGCATCTAGAACATATTTAGCAGTTTATGTAGAAGTGGTTACTTTTTGCTAAGGATGATGGAACAACATTTTCTTTATTCTTCTAATGATGTTAGTCTTAATTCTTAAGTTGTTAATTGTTGGAGAAGACATAGATTGCAAAGCAACTTCCTGATCTGTTAAATGAAGAACCGAGCGTGCTTGGGATAATCATTCAACATTTTCAGGTTTCTTTGATCAATTTGATAGTATATTAGTATTAAGTGGAAAGAAATCCGTTATGGTTCTTTTTCGGTTGCTTCTTCCTGAAATTCTGTTCCGACAGTAAGTATTGGAGAAATCTGGTCTAGGATGCTCCTTCTATCCCAATAACTAGTTTCATTTTGTGGATGGCCATAATAAGTTGAGTGTCAAGAATAGTCATTTGGTTTTCCAGGTCCAGGATGTTGTCAGCTGGTTTTGTGGGAAATCTTTGATTAAGTGACTCTTTCTCGGATGAGAAGGGTATCGTTTCTATACATATACAGTATTAGGTTTTTTTGAATGAAAGACGGGAAGCTAGAATCGAGGAAGGTGTCTGGACATCCCAACTAGGTTGGCACCTCCAGCACACAAACCTGAATCTAGGCCCAAATAAATTAAAATGAAAAGAAGAAATACAAAAGAGTTTAAAAGGAAAATTACACAAAGCGAAATTCCTCAATCATACTAAAATCTTCATAAATAAATCTATTACAAAAATTGGGAGCTGAAGACCACCAGTTCGTATCTGTGCAAGTAGTACCGTGACGCGCTAAAGAGTCAGCTGCTCTATTCCCTTCCCTGAAAATGTGAGAGAATATACAGTAGTAGGTAATAACAATATTACATGGCATAGTAGTTCCAAGTATAACAACTTACTTCGACTTAGTTTAAGCTTGTGATATAAATGGGGGCAATATTGTGATGCCATTGCTTTGGTTGAAAAGTCTGGATGGTGTAACTAATCAGGTTTGCCCCTTACAAACTAAGACTTGAACCTTGATGTCTCTATGAAGGTTGAGATGGTTTGGTTCCTAAAGTGGAGGACACCGCATGAGGTCGGCTACAGAGAGCAACATAACCTCCCTCTCTTTGCAGTGGAAGATTACGAGCTAGTGTTGCTCGAGCTCAATTTGGTCTAATGGACCTAGCTAATTGAACCATCAATAATTGGCAACCAGAGTTTAAGTGAATGTATGAAATATGTAGGTTCCCACCATACACCATTTGTATTGCGAGGGTTCAATCTTTCTTATAAACATTGGGAATGAATGTTTTTGAGTTCGTGGACACCAATTTGAATATCTTTTTTATAATCTAACATTGAAGTATAATAGTTGAGTGATTGAAGGACTGAAATGAACATATAATTATGATATAATCCTTTACTCAATTGTCCCAATGATTTTGAACCATGATTGCACACATTACTTACGTTAAAATATTTGTTGTCTTACGTAAACAATCACAAACAAATTGCAAAAATGTCGAGGATTAAAGTTGACACAGACAAGTTAACAAAGAAAAGTTGACAAATTGTTTTCTATGGATTTCAGTTGCATAGATATGATGCTTTCAGGAGATGACAACCAAGAAAGAAGCACTATATAATAAATGTTAGGCTTAAGATTACATTATTGTATTCATAGAGTTTAGTTTGGTGCTTCTCTCCAACAATTGTGGTTAAACTAGTCGAAAACCCGCGCGTTGCGCGGGCTTTATAATATAGGTTGAATAAAAATAAATATCAAACTCATTTTTTTTCATACGTAACACCTTGTGTATTTTATAATTGCAACCTTCATATGCTTGTACCAAAATATCTTGCTTAACTTACTAATTATATATAGAGGGGCTCCAAAGTGTTCAATTGTTTTTAATGTTTTCCTGACACAAAAGAATGCTTTTTTTGTTACATATTTTATATTAAAAGTATAAAGAAAGCTTTTCAAACTTCCCAAATAGGAATATTGCCGAAGAATTTAGGAACAATCAAGGATGAATGATATTAAGTAACACCCTAAAAGCTAAATATTTAGAAGAGTATATATGTGTATCAATTTCAAATGTTGTATTAGAAGAATTATAACTCATGAATCAATTGCTCAAGCAAATTCCCATACACATAAATAACTTTTTAAAATAATGAATAATATTAAGAATATAGACATGAAGATAGTGAGATAGTGATTTAATCGTATGCAGACAAGAGCATCATTGTATGAGTATTTTAGTTTCTTTCGCCAATCAATATTCATCTATTAAAAGAAAATTTATCTACTACTCTTCTTTCTTTCTATTTTGATTTTGTTTTATTAACTTTCCTAATCTATCCTTTACTTTCTCCATATTAAGAATATTATTATGTGATGTTTGTCTAGATCTTCAGAACTTGAGCCACCGGAGATAAGTTTAAGATTGATAGAAAATCTTCAGAGGGATTAGAGTCTGGCAAACCCGTTCTAATAATCAAGTTAAATGTATCAAGTAAGCCATTCTAATAATCGCACCTTCAAGTAAACCAAGTTACTCAAAAATCTCAAAGTACCATAACATTAACATACTTCAACAACTAAATAGCAAACATGAAATACTCCAAAGAAACAAACCAAAAAATACCAAATTAATTAATTCCTTCAAATCGTTGCTCCTCAATCCAGCCTTCTTTTTCGATTTTTTAGATCTCTTGCGTTTCTTTTTCTTGTCAAGACAGTCGTAGAAGAACTCACATGTTGTCGGTTCTACGTCACCATCTGATCTCGTAGATGAAAGCAAATCATAACTAAAGAAAGAATCATCTTGAAACACCGGCTGATATCTATTGGGATCTTGAGGTTGATCATGATTTTGGTTCCGATTCCACGGTGAAAAGAATGAATCGTCTTGATTGAGAAACGATGTCAATGCTGAATAATCCACATTATTATCATTACTATGATTTTGATTCCGACTCCATAGTGAAAATAACGAATTATCCGGTTTCAAAAACGATGACGATGTCGATGCCGAGTAATCCACACAATTATTATTACTATGATTTTGATTATGACCCCATGGTGTAAAGAATGACTTATCTTGATTGAGAAACGATGTCAATGCTGAATAATCCACATTATTATTAACTTCTACTTCATAGTTCACGAATCTATGATTCGCACTCCGATATTGCCATTTGGGAGGAGATTGAAGTAGATTAAAAGCCCAAATACATTCTTCATCTTCTTCCTCTTTCTCCATTATTAGATATTGAGCTTCAACTTCATCTAACCATTCCTCTACGTTTACTATATCCATTATTTGTTTTTCAACTTATGAACAAGTAATTAATGAATTGTATATATAGAGTTCTTGTAAATCCTATTTCATTAGAGTTTTGAGTTCCTAATTGTAATTGGAAATTCATATTCTAGATGGGTTAGGAAAACCGTCTATGGATAAGTTCTTATCGTAAATCCTATTTCATAAATTATATATAAATATCTATAGAAAGTAAATCCTACAATAAAAAAGTAAAACGATTCAATAAGCAGTTGACAGTTCTTTGTATCTTACTTTAAAATGCTAGGTTATAATTTCAGATTTATAATTTAAAAGTTAGAAACTTAATAGAACATGAACGGAGAGTAACAATGCCTAATTCAACTCTAATTTAAAAACACAAGCTGCAAGGCTGATCATCCATTCCAGTATTTACTTTGGAACCTTCTAATGAAAACCAGAGCCAAGTTTGAAAACCATAGTAAGGAGTTCATGAAATAAAGGCATAGATAAAAAAAAAAGAAAAAAGAAAAGCAACCAATTGATCATTCAGAGAACAGACCTTGTCAACTCCATGCTATGTGTAGGACAAATAAGGGAGAAGTGCACGTCAACATCACATGTCAGCCATCCCGTTTCAGACTCGAACGAAATTGAAGAGACAAGTGCTGACCTGACACGATTGCTTAACAAGGCCTTCGTTGACACACGGAAGAAGAGCACTAGCTTGTGTATTTGTTTGAGAATTGCTTCATATCAACTACGACATCTAAAATCTCAGATATGTAAATAAATGAAACTATTTTAAGAATAACCAAAGAAGAAAAACATACTCATGAAGTTTCGACAAATTGAGTGTTGCCTATATATGAACAGAAAAACTTGATAAAAAATAGAACGCAGTGAACCAAGAACCTGTAAAGTGATTGATTCATGGACAATGTTTTATTTATCTCAATAGACATGAACCATATACAACATCCATGTAGAGATTGCAAAATTCACAGCTTATAAATCTTAATGGAACAACTTACAGAAGCTTATTTAACTAACAAAAAAGGATGGAGATTGAAGAGGACATACTCTGGAAAATGTGGCATATAATTCAGGTGTGGAGTTCAACATAGAAAGTAGAAACCCAAGGGAAGCAAGGAAACTTGATGAATGATTCTCAAGTGTGCAGAAATTGAGTATCTGAAATTTGAGGCAATTATTCATATGGTTAATCAGGACAGAATCTCAATTGTTATGAGAAAGTTATGGCTCAATTTCGCTTTGGCATTGATCTTCTTATGTTACCTGCCTGGGATGCAGTACTCAGAACCCAATTTGAAGTTGATAATGCTGAAACTCCTGAGACGAACGCATACCAAAATATGTCTGACTCAAATTTGCAAAGTTACACATGTTCATAAGAAAATAAGAACATAAAGGTCATACCAAATTGGTAAAAGGACCATCACGAGCTCCAAGGTTTCTAGCACAGCCTAAAGCGATCGATGATCTTCTGCGTTCTGTTACAGAATAGAACATAATTATATACAAATTTCTTGTTCGCCAGAATAAAAAATCTACAAAAAGAAAATCAGAAAATGAAAACAGCATCGATGTATTGGACATGAAAAGAATTGAAATGTGATTTAATGAGCTAAAGAATAAGCAAGAATGAAAAACAACTCATATTTAGTCACCATATATTATGTATGACATTAACATTAGAAGCAAACGGTAAACCATGTGAACGGTTACAGAAAGTGAGAGAATCACCTTCTTAACTCTTGAACAAGTTGATACATGGTCCACATATTTGACAAGGCACTCTATTTATGAACCAGATACAGAATGCTTATTTTTTACATCGAGAGCTGATGCATCAGGCAGAGTCCTTGCCGTGCTACAGGATTCTTGTACTCTGTTAAAGATCATCAATAAAGCTTTATATTCTGCCAAGAAGTTCACTTCCAAGAGATGTCATCATTAGAAATAAAAAAGAACCCTGAAGATTATGCATGCCACATTCACCATCAGACAGATTGGCTCTTTGTAACATCACGCAGATGGCAATTATGAGACAATTTAGATAGCAGCAAATAAGTTACTGGAATCCAAGCCAAACTGGATTTACGCCATGAATATGGTGTCTAAAATTGAAAATAAGTTATAGAATGAAAAAGAATGAAAAAAAAGCTCATATATGGTCAGCATATCAAATTCTACGATATTAACATCAGAAGCAAATGATACATCATATGAACCGGTACAGCAAGCAAGAAAATCAATCACCTTGTAACTGACTGAATCAACATCGTATGTCAGCCCATGTTGTTTCAGAGTCAAACGAGGTTTACATCCCTTCATCACCTGCAAGGGACAAGTCAACAGAAGTATAAATCACAAAAATACATGTGGACAGAAGAATACTCTAATATAAAGATTATAAGGAAACGATCAAAAGGAGTATATTTAATTCAAAAAGGATGGAGATTAAAGAGGAGGTCATACTCTTTCAGAGTGTGAGAAAAAATTGCAGTCAGAGCAGGTAGCAGCCACTCCTTTGAACACTTTGACGGTCAATGGATATATTTGGAATGTGAGAAATCTCAGGCCAATCCTCAGCAGTGTTGTTCTTGCATCTTTCAGATACTTGGGGAGAATGATTGACAGCTAAGTCTTGTAATGTGATAAGGTTGCTCGTCCATTCTGGTATAAATGCCAAACTTGGACACCCAGATATATGCAGATGTTGCAAAGTGGTAACATATTGAAGCATCTTTGGTAGAGACACCAAGTTTTGCATAGCAGAAAATTCAACAAATCGGAGGATTTTAAGGCTTTGCCACTGCATGCCATCATCCTTGTCACCACTTGACAGGCTTTTGTATGAGCAACCAAAAAACTTAAGTTTTTGAAGAGAAGGAAGGTATGGTAGCAACGAAACCACTTGAAAATCTTCCATATATGAGCGTAACCCTTGGCATTTTGATCCAGCCATAATGCCGTTCTTATTTTCTTTGCCTTCAATAGTGAAGAAAAATCATGTGAACTAGAGTTTTCATCAACCCAGAATGCCATATGCTTGATGTTTTCTTTAATACTTGTTCTTCCATAATGTGATACATAAAAATTATCCCCAGCAACACTAATAGCCAGATCATGCATTAAATCATGCATTTTGCATCTTCTAAGCCTGCCAAAATCATCCTTTTCAACATCTTGAAAGAACGATAACTGAAATAGATCCATGAAATATTCAAAGCCAACATCTTGAAGACACTCGTTTGAATCTGTTGCATGATGTAATTTTGTGCCTTCCAAAGATGTATCAATTGTTCTACAGGAATTTTAAAGTCTTTAGGATATAAGCTACAAAAAGTAAAGCAATGCTTATAATGGGAAGGAAGATGGTTGTAACTCAACTTGAGAATTGGCAAAATATCATTCTTGTACACGTTTATCTTTGAGAGTTCTTCAGTTTTGAACGATTCCCATTCAGACTCTGAATCTTTGAGGGATAGCGTACCACCTATTGCTCTTATGGCTGAAGGAATTCCACAACACTTTGCGACAATTTCCCTTCCGACGGCTTCATAGTATGGATTTGGCACTCCTTCCGGCTTGAATGCTATCTGTTTGAACAATGACCAAACCTCATCTTCAGATAGACCTCTTAACTCATGCATACAGAGTGGTTGGCTCATTTGGGCAACTTTCTGGAGCCGTGTAGTAATTACAATCTTACTTCCTCTTGCACCACCCGCTAACAAGTCTTTTAACCTGAACCATTTACTGACATCCTCATTGCACACATCATCCAAAACGAGTAGGTACCTTCTCCCATTAATCTTTTCATGAAGGGATTTTTCAGCGAATCCATCTCGACATTTTGAGGTGCCTGTCGAGTTGCAGATTCTACAAGTTTTTTCACGAGTAACTGCACATCAAAATCATGGGACACACAAATCCACATCTTCAACTCAAAATGCTTTTGGAGCTTATCATGATTATAAAGCAGTTGGGCAAGTGTAGTCTTTCCCAAGCCTCCAATACCAAGAATGGAAACAAGGAATACATTTTGTGGGTAATCAGAAGACAGTAAAAGCTCAACAATTGACTCCTTTTCAACATGTCTACCGACAACGACAGCAGGAAGACCCCACCAGAGCTCTATCTTCTTCAGCATGGAAGAACTCAGCTTTGATCAGAAATGATTGCTTATGCCATTGTTTTAAATTTGAAACTATACCATGAAAATCAGATAAGCGTTTTAATTAAATATTAATATAAAAATTACTTTGTTTCTTTCATACTTTTTCCTTTTTCTTTTCTATATTAATATTAATAAAACTATATGGACACTTGGAAAAACTTTAAATATTGTATATTTGAAGTCAGAGTATTAAAATTAGAAATAATCAAAATAAAGTAAACAATTGGTGATGGTTTTAGAAAAGGGTATCACTATTTACAACCCACTTTTTTCGAACTACAGACCACTTTGATAAATTTGCCCTTTTCATTATGAACAAGTCAGAAAAAATAAAAATAGAAAGCTCTCAAATCAAAAAACCTAATTTTGAAACTCTAACATTAAAAATTCAGAGTTTGAGATATTGAATGACCCAACAAATCCGGAATGGAACAGTGATTATCAATCATTAGAAGACGAGGTACTCGAACGGTAAAAAAACGTTGAATTTTTTGTTTTTTTTTTTTAAAACGGCATCAAAGCCGTTTGCCCTAAGGCGAAACAGCCATGGTGGCCGTTCCACCATATGGAGAAACGGCCTCCATGGCCGTTTCACCATAAGGAGAAACGGCTTTGGTGGCCGTTTCACCATATGGTGGAACGGCCAACTCGACCGTTCCTCCGTATGGAGAAACGGCCTAGGTTAGGCCGTTTCACCATAAGGTGAAACGGCCACCGAGGCCGTTCCTCCATATGGTGAAACGGCCTCGGTGGTCGTTTCTCCTTATGGTAAAACGGCCACCATAGCCGTTTCTCCATAAAAACGGCCTCCAAACCCTAATCAATCCACTTTTTGAAATTTTTGATCAAATTAACTGTTTTTTGAGTTTGTTTTTCGTAATTTATTCGTGTTTTTGTCCATAATTGAGAGCAAAAGGTGTGATTTTGATGTTAAAAAGTTTAATCTTGAAAAATAGGTTGTTTAGAGGACATCAAAATTAAGAAGGAAATTATGAAAGGGGTATTTTGGGCATAAGTGGGCAGTAGTTCAGAAAAAGTGGGCTGTAAATAGCAACCCAGTTTAGAAAATCTGAATTTGTACTAAAATGTCTAATGAAAAGTCGACTAGTAAAAGGTTAGTGAAAGTTGTTGACTCCATTGCCGCCCACTAAAGCCCAATAATAATAATAATAATAATAATAATAAAAGGCAAGGGGTTTTTTATGGTTACTTAATAAAAAATCAAGTAACCATTACTTTGTCCATTATCATCATTAGATTAGTGGTATGAGATGTGATCTAGTGGTGATAAAAATAAAGTAGTGGTTACTTCAAAGTAACCATAAAAAGCACCAAAAGTAAGGTTTATTATTCAATATTTAGCCACCCATTTTTTCAAAAATTTATTTCTTTTAGTCACTCTAGTGAAATTCATCATTTACTGTTAATTAATGGGGCAATTTTAAACGAATCTTTGTGATTTCAACGTAAAATAATTGATTGCGATTTGTTTTTCACAAAAAAATGAATATGGTTATTTTTACTAAAATAGTGATCGTTTATTTATATACTGTAAAATTGATTGTTAATGACCTCAAAAATGAAATATTTCAAGATTTGATGATATTCTGAACAATTTTAATTCTTCTACTTTGTTATTTCATAAAGAGAGAATTCTGAAAATGGTGATCCTCACAAATAAAAAATATCATTCTACAGTAAATATGTATAGTACTAAACAAATTTAATTCTTGAAACTTTTTATTTTAATGGTTAGCAAACATTTACATCCGATATTTAAATAAAAAATCACTTTTTTAACAAAATAAGAAACCTCAATAACTTTTTTATCAAAAAGCAAACACAATAACTTTTTTGACAATTTTTGTAATAAAATGGACTTTTTTTGAGAATTTACCCTAATTAATACTTTTCTATTTGTATTACTATTAGTTGTTAATTTTTAATTTTAGTATAAATTTGTTATTTAAAATTTAATATTTTTTTCTTCTCTTAATATTTTGTTACAATATTGTAAAATTTCACCAAATTTATCAGTAAATGGCTATATAACATAATTTTCTTTCTGATGGAGGCTATATAACATAATTAAATAATAGTTCAAGTAACTAAAATCACAAATTTTAAATTGATTTACAATATTTATCATTAATTATTTTTGTCCCTAATCACTTTGTTTAGATAAAATATAGGAGGAAGAGGGTAACTCGAGTTTAAAGATCATGAAAACTTCAAGGCCACTCTGTATTTTTATACACAAAACTATAGATTTTAAATTTAAAAATTGAAAACAAACACTTATATTTTGGAATTTGATTCTAATAATCCAGACTGAATGAACCAGTCAAAAATAATACGAGGCTCAATTAAATCTGGGCTGGAGTTCTTTTACAAAGGTCCAATGGGCCTGCTCCATGAGCCCGCACCAATTTTGGGTTAATTACATAGTAATCATGGTATTTATTAATAAATACAACTTAATCATCCTATTAATTAGGATTCTAGATATATCAAAAGAGTTCAAATCATAAACTCTTTTTGTCACCAACTGTTTATCCCCAAAATATAGGAATTTGAGAGAAAAAATAGGAAATAATAATTAATAAATAAAAGAAATTTATGTTAAATTAATTTAAAACCCACGTTACTTTTCTTCTTCTTCTCCTTTGGTTCTTAAAACTATGATTTGCTTTTTCTATTAAAAAAAACCTATGATTTGCTTTTTAAAACTTCTGATTTTCACATTCAAAGATAAAACTAGTCAAGAATTTCATGATTTTCAGTCATATCCAAGTTACACAAATATCAAAAGAGGTAAATTCATAGTGGCATTATTTTAAGAATCTCAGTATATGAAGCAAGCTCCTATTGTATTCTTGGAAGGTAAGATTTGTCATTTTTCTACGATATATCTATAGGTTTAATTAAAAAGTGGATACATATAAGCAAATCATAGTTTTTTTTAATAGAAGCTTGCTAATGTCGGTCCCAACTTGGGCTAATGTCGTAAAGTAATATTCTCGCTAAAAGCATAAGATAATAAAAAAATTGAAAGTCCTGAAGAACCCAAGTAATATATAAAGTAATAATTCCAGAATTATACGTATATATAATGGGTATCACTATTTACAGCCCACTTTTTCCGAACTACAGCCCACTTTGACAAATTTGCCCTTTTCATTATGAACAAGTCAGAAAAAATAAAAATAGAAAACTCTCAAATCAAAAAACCTAATTTTGAAACTCTAACATTAAAAATTCAGAGTTTGGGATGTTGAATGACCCAACAAATCCGGAATGGAACAGTGATGATCAATCATTAGAAGACGAGGTACTCGAACGGTAAAAAAACGTTGAATTTTTTATTTTTTTTTAAAAAAAACGGCATCAAAGCCGTTTGCCCTAAGGCGAAACGGCCATGGTAGCCGTTCCCCCATATGGGGAAACGGCCTCCATGGCCGTTTCACCATAAAGAGAAACGGCCTCGGTGGCCGTTTCACCATATGGTGGAACGGCCAACTCGGCCGTTCCTCCGTATGGAGAAACGGCCTCGGTGGCCGTTTCACCTTATGGAGGAACGGCCTCGGCATATGGTGAAACGGCTTCGGTGGCCGTTTCTCCTTATGGTAAAACGGCCACCGTGGCCGTTTCTCCATAAAAACGGCCTCCAAACCCTAATCAATTCACTTTTTGAAATTTTTGATCAAATTAACTGTTTTTTGAGTTTGTTTTTCGTAATTTATTAGTGTTTTTGTCCACAATTGAGAGCAAAATGTGTGATTTTGATGTTAAAAAGTTTAATCTTGAAAAATAGGTTGTTAAGAGGACATCAAAATTAAGAAGGAAATTATAAAAGGGTATTTTGGGCATAAGTGGGCTGTAGTTCGGAAAAAATGGGCTGTAAATAGCAACCCAGATATATAATATGTATGAGTTACAAAATTCAATTTTTTTTTAAAATATGAAAATATAATATCTTGTTTCTTCTTTCCACCAAAGCTAAAATTAACATCATCATTGACTTTACGTAAAGCATAAATAACTCTCGGTATGTTTTGCTCGTGTTGTAACAAGTAATTGTTCAAAGTGTTGATTGTTTCAATTGCTTTTTTTGATGACAAGCTTGGGATGACATTGATATCGTTTGGTTCAAGATCAGTTTTTCACCAATGTTCATTACCGACTCAAAAATTTGTTCATCCGTAGGTGATTTTATTACTATTGTCCGGTTTAGGACTAATCTCTTCATCAGTATTCATTATCGATAAAGTAATAAATTCGATAAAGTAATATTTTTTCCCGGTCCCAAAAGTATTACTTTAAAGAGGTTTAACTATATACACAAATATTGTTTCGATCAAATGTCCAAGAAATATGAATTTACTATTTTAAAAATTCCTGAAATTATGTTGACCATCATCTAATATAAGTCCAATTATCTTTTATAATCCATAGAACTCATTAGAAGGCCATAAAATTAGAAGAAAATTTCAGTTCTAGGAATTTTTCAAGATAAACAGAGAAAAGTAGATTGAAAGGGAAATAGAGTAGTGGATAAAATATTAATGTTCAAAATGAATCGGTTAATTTTCAAAAATTTACACGTCATCATCCTAATTAACTGCTTATATGACAAAAAGCATTATACAATTTTGTATTTTGATAAAAACACTAATAGAAGTTAGTAGAAATGATGAAAATCATAAAATATCTTAACGTATTTGTAAATCATTTGTTAAAGGTGATGGTTTGCGTAATTTCCACATTAGGGGCTTTATACACAAATTTATGTTAAATTCCTATTATCCATAAATGGACTTAAGACATGACTATAAAGATGTTGTGATCAAACTGCAACAAATTTGAAAGACACAGAACCTGATAACTATTTCCAAACATTAACTCAACATAATAATCTTCCACTATAATAGCAAAAAAGAAAAAGAAAGTCTAAGAAAAAACTAAGAATAGTATATCTACGATTTTTGAAGAAAAGGGAGCTCGCCCGTTCATGTATAAAAATAATTTGCAGTAGCCTCATTACAACAGAATGATTATTCTTAACATTTGCATGCCTAACAAAGAATCTCTTTGGCAACAGCTTTTACAGGTTTTGATGCAATTCCACGGGAACGAAACATCGAATACTCACAACTACATTTGATACTTTCTTGGCTAGGGAGAGCATAATTGGACGCTCTGGTAATATAAACAGATTTATAGTACAAGTTCCATCAGGTTCATTAAGAAAGGCGCAGCGTATCTGTTGTTGGCTTGTCATTTAAAATGTTAGCAGTAGATCACGAGCTGAAACTGAAAGTCTTTGATGTCATTCATTGATTCTACAGCAAGTAGTCAAATGATTTGCAGCCTCATGTTTGTGGCCTTCCTTCTGCAACAGCCTCACCTGTAAAAACAGAATTTCACATTAACAACAGAAAGAAATGAATCGTTTTCATTCTTTACAACTTTAATTAAAGTCCAAAATAGAAATTCGATAACGGAGCAACCATCTCATTCAAAGATATAAATAAAATGAACTTACGGAGATGATGATTAAGTTGCAAGATAAGCTCAGAATCCAATTTGATGTTGACATTGACAACCATTTTGAGGCATTGCTCTGAAATCATCTCAAACCAAAATATGCGTGATTCAGATTGATATTCAAATTTTGCAAAGTTACATGTTCATAATAAAATTAAGAGCATAAAGGTTATGGATTGCCTGAATACCATATTAGTTTGAATACCACCACAAGCTCCAATGTCGCCACAATGCTCAATGATCTTCCCGATTAGTCGAAAACATCGAGAAAGAAAATTGAAAAATCAAAACAACATTAATGAATTAGAAGAAATCAAAAGTATTGGAGTTAGTCCCTTGTGAAAACTGATAAAGCCTTACAGAAATTAGTCCCTTGTTGATCCTCTCTTCGGCATCGTCCTGGCATTATAGAATCCTAGCGGAAACCAAACTGTGACCCTTATTGACTCGCCTTTCACCTTTCAGAATGCACGATCCTCTGCATTTTCTTTCTATGATCAAACAAACCTGATAAGGATAAGACACAGTGAACAAAGAAATTGTGGAGTGATTGATTCCCAAAAAGAGCTATCCAATGAATTCAAATCCAAATATATGAAAGCATGACAGAAGTAGTCCTTCAAAGAATGAAATTAAACAATAGCAGAAAGAACTTAAAACATCTTTTGATCAATCATGCTGCAAGAATTATGAAAATATGGCAATAAAGAAGAACAAAGAATATACAAGCTTAAATCAATATGAACCATATATGACATCCATGGACCATGTTTCATTTATCTCAATAGACATGAACCATATACAAAATCCGTGTAGAGACAGCCAAATTCTCAGCTTACATTACTATGGTCCATAGAAGCTATTTTATACCTATGATAGTAGTAGTAGAGTTTGTTGTTAATGTTCTGAATTTATGGTGTACAGATTGGGAAGCAGTTGCAGATCGTCCACCCAATGAATTACTTAGTTCACCTGGCTTGCCTAGTGTATCTAATCTCTCCCTGGAAGATACTAAATCTCATACCCGTAAGCAACATGAAAGGGGAACATTCTCATATAAACAAGATAAATTGTATAGTGATCAGCAATCAGACTCGTCTCCGAAAGTTTCTGAAGAGGATGAAGATGTGGACAGAAGTGTACATGTACAAAAAAATGCAGTATAAATACAATGTAAGTCCCAGTTCTCCATATATATAACTTATAATTTTGACAGTTGATACCCCATGTGTGTGCGCGCAAGCGTGGGTGTTAACTTTTTCTTTTTTTCCAGGGATGGGTGCCAATGAGTATTTAAAAGGGTCATTTTTGTGAATACAAAAGTGAAGGTCTTCAGGTTGCTTCGTCTATGTGTTAGATGTGCTAAACAAAAAGAGAACCCCGATTTAGGATATTGTGCCCTTTTTTGTTAGAGAACCTAATTATCTCTCAAACCACAGAACAGTACTTACTGATCAAATAACAGCACAAGATGAAGAAAATGCAACTTTATTGATGTCTCTTATATCAGTTAGGCAATGTTACAGTTACAGAACAGGTAGCATAGAGGATTAGGATCGAAATCTATGCCAAAAGTCACACCCATGGACTGGTCCCCTCTACAGCTCAGGGAAAGCCGAAAAAGAAATTTTATTTCTTTCAAAACCCCTCTTCCTTCTCACCAAATACATATACCAACTAAGGAGCTCTCTTCTACGTTTTTTGAGCTCTAATTCCCGTGAGGGGATCACTAACGTCTGCTACTGTGCTGATAGCTTGACACTGATCTTACCAACTCAATTATAAGTTCTCAATCAGCAAACTAAATGAAACAATAGCAAAAAGAACTTAAAACATCTTTTGATCAATCATGATGCAAGAATTATGAAAATATGGCAATAAAGAAGAACAAAGAATATGCAAGCTTCAACAATATGAAGGGGAGTGGTATGAACCATATACAACATCCATGGACCATGTTTCATTTATCTCAGTAGACATGAACCATATACAACATCCATGTAGAGACAGCCAAATTCACAGCTTACTAATCTTCATGAAACAATTGACAGAAGCTTATTTAACTAAAAAGGGGATCGAAGTGAAGAGGAGGACATACTCTCGAAAATGTGCCATATAATTCAGGGTAGAAACACAAGGTCAGCAGGGAAACTTGATGAATAATTCTCAAGTGTGCTGAAATTCAGCATCTGAAATTTGAGACAATTGTGTACACTGGTAATCAGAACAAAATCCCAACTGCTATGAGAAAAATATAACACAATTTTTCTTTGGCATTGATCTTCATATATTACCGGCCTGGGATGCAGAACACAGAACCCAATTTGAAGTTGATGTTGCTGAACCTTTTCGAGTCATTGCCCTGAAACAATGGCATATACCAAAATATGCTTAATTTAAATTTGATGTTCAAATTTGCAAAGTTACACATGTTCATAAGAAAATCAAGAACATAAAGGTAATACCAAATTGGTTAAAAGACCATCCCGAGCTCCAACGTTGCTAGCCACAGCCTAAAGCGATCGACTTCTAATAAGCAAGAATGAAAAACAGATCATATTCAGTCACCATATCAAATATTATATACGACGATAACTTTGGAAGCAAAAGATAAACCATGTGAACAGGGTACAGAAAGCGAGAGAAGCACCTTGTGTAGAACTACCCGATTGACACGCTTTAGAAGAAAAGGCACCATGAACCGGCATATGCCCTCTATTTGCAACCAGTTATGGAAGGCTTACATTGATTTCAAGAGATGATGTTGGGCAGATTCCTTGCCGTGCTACAGAATTGACGCATTCTTTTAAAGATTATCAACAAAGGTTTACTTTCTGAAATTCCAAGGTGTTTTAGAGTAACAAGTTCACTGCCAAGAGACGCCACCATTAGAAATCATCAAAAAGCTACAAGATTTTGCAAGTCACATTGATCACAGGACAGATTATATCTTTGTAACAGGTGCTTCACACAAATATGAGACAGAGCACATATAGTAACAAAACAAGTTGCTGTTCTTTTATTGCTTGATATGACACTAAATTTATTGACACAACTGAATCTGCCACGACTAAGGTTCTTCTCTATCCTAAGCAGCTAATATTACTAGAGAATCCGCTAATAAATTAAAGGATGGAGATTGAAGAAGGGAAGGGAATACCGTTTCAGAATGTGGGAAAGAGTTGCAGTCAGAGCAAGTAGCAGCCATTCCTTTGAATACTTTTATAGTCAACTTCAATATTGGGAACGTGAGAAATCTTAGGCCAATCCTCAGCAGTGTCATTGTTGCATCTTTCTGACAGTTGGGAACAACGATTGATAGTCAAATCTTGTAATGCATTAAGGTTGCGCATCCATTCTGGTATAGATGCCAAACTATCACAATAAGAGATAAGCAGATATTGTAGAGTGGTTATATATTGAAGCCCTTTTGGTACAGCAACCAACTTTTGCAGGCCCCAAAATTGAACAGATCAGAGAACTTTTAGGTTTTGCCACTGCTTGCCATCATCATTCTCATCACTAGACAGACTTTTGCATTCGCAAGCCCAAAGCATAAGACGTTGAAGAGAAGGAAGGTACTGTAACAACTCATCCACTGCACAATCTTCCATTTCATAGAATTGAAGATCCTCCAATTGAGAGAGAGAGTAGAGAAAGGTGAAGAGGTGGATTGTGATGTTGAAGTTCTCGTCATCTTCATTATCTCTTTTATTCCATCTTTTTCCAATACGAGAGTTTTAAGCTCCGGAAAAAGTGGCATGCAAGACAGGTTAGGACACCCACCAAAGAAGAAATAAGAAAGACAAGGAAAGAAGGGCGGTAGATCATCCAGTGATCTCGATGACAGTTTCATGCCAACATCATCCTCAGTCTTGCATCTCGCAAATCCCTTCAGATTGGGGCACTTTTGAAGAGTAAGAGTTGATAGGGAAGGAAAGAATGAGGAAGATACTCTATTTTCATAATTCACAGCAACTTCAATACGCTCCAGATTAGTTAAAGAATCAACCAATAACTCTTTGAGATACGGCATCTGATCAAATGGTGGGAGCCACTTTATGTTTCTGCAATCCGAAAACTTAACTAACACCAACTTAATGAGCGATGGTAGCCAGCTTGGAGGCTTCACTCCACTGTAATAGTTCATCGACAATCCTTTCAAATTTTGGTGTGGCTTTAGTGCTTCCAATCCCATTTCATCATTCACACTGCAATCATCGTTATCATCACTATTCTCCTTCCAGCATAACCTCAAATTTTGAAATTGTTTCTTCTCATACAAATTAGCTGCCTTAAATTCAAATCCAGGATCTTTCAAGTATTTCAAATTCTTGATTTCTAATGAACCTCGCAAGTTGTTTAATCTATGTAATTCGTCTAGCCCACCGCTATGCTCGGAGGAGATAGAATTACCCTTTGCTATTACAAAAACAGATAATTTCTCAAGTTGTGTCATTTTTCCAATACCATGCGGCATATGAGTCAACTGTTCACACCTATCATTGATGAGATCTGTCAGATTGATCAATTTTGTGATATTATCTGGTAGTTGCTTGAGACTTCTACACCCACTTAATATCAACACTTGCAAGTTCAGTAGATCCGTCATTGAATCAGGAAGTTTCTCGATATCACGATTCTGAGAGAGATCAAGATGTCTTAAATGCTTCAATTTATAAATCGAACTAGGTAATTTATTATATACCAAGCAAGATAAATTAAGCACTCTCAAGCATCTCAAACTACAAAAAACAGCATCAAGTTCTTCTCCTTTCATGATAACATCTTCATAATAAGACACTCGTAATACCGTTCTCATCTTTTTTCCCTTCAGCAATGAAGAAAAAACTTGCAAAATAGAGTCTCCATTAGCCGAAAATGACATATGCTGAGTTTTTTGCTTTAACGCTTGTTATTCCAGAGTGTGATGTTGCGAAATTGTTCCCAGCAACTGAAACTGCAAGATCATGCATAAGATCATGCATTTTGCATACTGCAATATTACCAAAATTATCCTTTTCAAAATAATCCAGCCTGGCTTCTTGAAAGAACGATAACCGAAAAAGATCCATGAAACATTCAAAACCAACATCTTGAAGACACCTATTTGAACTTATTGACATGAGATACCCTTGTGCCTTCCAAAGATGTATTAATTCTTCTACACTAATTTCATAGTTTTTAGGATACAAGCTACAATACGCAAAACAATGCTTATAATGGGAAGGAAGATGGTTATAACTCAACTTCAGAATTGGCAAAATATCTTTCTTATAAACATCTATCTTAGAGAGTTCTTCATCTTTTAACAATAACCATTCAGACTCCGAATCTTTAGAGTACATCACACCCCCTATTGCTCTTATGGCTAAAGGAACTCCGCAACACTTGGCTACAATTTCTCTTCCTATAGCTTCATAACTTGGATTCACCACATGCCCTTGCTTGAACGCCATCAGTTTGAACAATGACCAAGCATCATCTTCACATAGACCTCTTAATTCATGTATACCAATTGGCCGACTCATCTCTGCAACCGTTCGAAGCCGTGTAGTAATTACAATCTTATTTCCTCTCGCACCACCGGCTAACAAGTCTCTTAAGAGAACCAATCACTCACATCCTCATTCCACACATCATCCAACACAAGAAGGTATTTTCTCTTATTAATTTTTTCATGCAGGCGAGACTTCAAAGGATCCATCTCAGTAACATTAGGTGTCTCTCCAGTTGCAGATTCAATGACTTTTTTCACAAGTAACTGCACATTGAAATCCTTGGACACGCAAACCCACATCTTCAACTCAAAATGTTTTTTGACTATGTCATCATTATAAACGAGTTGAGCAAGTGTAGTCTTTCCCAAACCTCCAATACCAACAATGGGAACAACGGAGACATCCTCTCCATAATCAGAAGAGAGCAAAAGCTCAAATATTGCCTCCTTATCAGCATCTCTACCAATAACAAGTTGAGGAGGAGAGGAGTGAGTTTGGTTCGTGGCGAAAACCTTCTCGAGAGAACGCTCCTCCAAGTGGAACTTCCTATTAGCAGCAACTTCATCTAGTCTCTCCTTAAGGGCCTTAACTTTATGAGCCATTTTGAGGCCAAAAGCAAAGTGGTTGGAAGTTGAAAAGAAAACACGCACCTCTTTGGCAGTTTTAGAACCAGACATAACTTGTTGACGCAAGGCCTCAGTTGAGAAGTCATCGAGCAAATCATCAGCATCATACATGACTTCACTGAGCTCTCCAAGCCAAACTTTGACTTGATGGTTGACCATGGACTTCTCCTCGGCATCAAGAAGAACAGCTTGGATAGTGGAAATTAATAGTTCTCTTGAGTTTGTCAAGCTCATCAGTAAGACCCCACCAGAGGGCTATCTCATTGAGCACAGAAGAACCCAGCTTCGAAATGAGTCCAACAACGATGTCAGAAATGATTGATTCTGCCATTGTTCAGAGTAAGAGCTGCAAATTTCAAGAAATGAACACAAGGCGAAGATAACTCAGAGAAGAAAAGATGTACTGAGCTTTAGCAAATACAAGAAAAGATGTACTTTTCTTTCTTTTTATTATTATTTCTTTGCCGCCCTACCCAACCCATGTAGCTGCTGATCAATGCTTACCCAAGAAAAAACACTCGGTCAGTCTTTATTTATACAAGATATTATATAATAATAATGATGATAAATAATTTAATAGTTGCTATATTTGTACAAACTTCCTCTTTCTTCATATTTTAGAAATTCATTACTTAGTCTTTGAGAACACTTTAGTCACTGCCGTGATATCGAAATACAAATTTCGTTAGTGAATGTAGGTTTTCATAACATATTAACACATATTAGTACCTAAAATACTCTTCTCAATTTGTATGAAATTTAGCACTTGTATTGATAACTCCTTAGCTACTAGTATGTATTAATGAAGACAAAACTTAAAATATTTTAGGTACTAATATGTGTTAATATGTTAATTTTGATTGAAACTTGCGTTGACCAACAAAATTTATATTTTAATATCACGAGCATGAACTAAAGTGTTAACAAAGATAAAAAATAAAAACTAAGTAATAAACTTTTAAAAATATAAAGATCAAATAGTAAGTTCCTCCAAAATATATTTGTCCTAATAATAATGTAACTCAAGTTGTACGTTTTAGTAAAGTCACTTACTTTTTTAATTTTGTCTCAAATTGACCTCTCCATCAATATAAAAATAAATTAAAAATAAAATATGTGACATGGCTGCTACATAAGCAAAAGTCAACTTTTGATCATTGACTTTGACCTCATATGATGACACATGTCATAAATTTTTATTAAATGTTTAGATGTCTACCACGTGATTGTCAAAGTCAGCTGTTAAAAGTTGACTTATGCTTACATTACAACCACATCACTATTTAGTATTTAATTTATTTTTCGATGAAGTAACTTAATTAAGACACAACTCAAAATTGAGTAATTTTATCGTGAGAAATTGAAGTTGAAATAATAATTTTAATAATAATATAGTAATTGACTATTTTGAGACAATAAGTAAAGTTAAGTGACTATTGATACATTTAACCCAAGTTTCTTTATTTCAGTGTGTTTGAAATTTCATTTACAACATGTAATTTAACTCAACAACCGGCAGTGTGAACTATAGATTAGTAATAGATTCTATCAAGTGTAATCCGGACCGAACCAGTCTAAACTAATACCAGGCTCGAAGATTAAGTCTGAGCTGGACTTTTTTACAAAGACCCAATGGGCCTGGACAGTGGCCCATGAGCCCACTCATTAAATAGTAATATTTTTGCTTCTGTTTTTTTTACACCAAAAGCACACTCTCATAAAAGATTAATTGACTACATACGTTCACAAGTACAGACTTCCCCAGCAGAGCTGCTAGGAAATTAGAATTCGTTAAACAATGACGGATCAGTGGAGTTTCATCGGAAAATGGCAGTGGGAGAGCCGAAGCGTCCAATGGATAAAATTGGAGGAGAACGACGGTGATCAAACCTGAAATTGAAGTTGGATTCTTATTATCCATGAATGCATTTGGGACATGACTATTCAGACATTATGATCAATCTGTAACAAATTTGAAAGACACAAGATGATAACTAATTTCAGATATTTAATCAACATAACAATCTTCCTTTTTAATAGGAAAAAAGAAAAAGAAAGTAAAAAAAAAAAAAAACTAAGAATACTATATTTAAGAATCTTGAAGAAAAGGGAGCTTCCCCATTCATGTATAAAATAAAAATAACTTGCACTAGCCTCATTACAACATAATGATTATTCTTAACATTTGCATCCCTAAGAAAGGTTCTCTATCACAACAGCTTCTACGGGTTTTAATGCGATTCCACAGAGACGAAACATCGAAAACTCATAACTACATTTGATTCTTTCTCGAATTTTCTTGGCCCGGGAGAACATAACTGTACCCTCCTATAATGTAAATGGATTTATAGTACAGGTTTCATCAGGTTCATTTAGAAAGGTCGCATCATATCAGTTGCTGGCTTGTCGTTCAAAATGTAGGAGAAGCAGGAACTTATTAACAGTGCATGAGCTGAAACTGTGAAGTCTTTTGATGTCATCCATTAATTCTAAAGAAAGTAGTCAAAATGATTTGCAGCCTCATCATTTTTCAGCCTCTGTTAAAACAAGAATTTTCGATCAACAATGGAAAGAAATGAATCGTTTTTATTCTTTACAACTTTAATTAAAGTTCTAAATAGAATTAGATTACTGAGCAACCATTTCGTTCAAAGATATAAATAAAATGAACTTACGGAGATGATGATTGAGTTGCAAGATAAGCTCAGAATCTAATATGATGTTGACATTGACAACCTTTTTGAGGCATTGCCCTGAAATGATCTCAAACAAAAGTATGCATGATTCAGATTGATATTCAAATTTTGCAAAGTTACATGTTCATAATAAAATTAAGAGCATAAAGGTCATGGATTGCCTTAATACCATATTAGTTTGAAGACCACCACAAGCTCTGATGTCGCTAGCCACGGTCCACAATGCTCAATAATCTTCCAGATTAGTCGAAAACATCAAAAAAGAAAATTGAAAAATGAAAACAACATTAATGAATTAGAAGAAATCAAAAGTATTGGAGCGTTAGTCCCTTGTGAAGACTGATAAAGCCTTAGAAATTAGTCCCTTGTTGATCCTCTCTTCAGCATCATTCTGGCACTATGTAATCCAAGCGGAACCAAATTGTTACCCTTATCGACTCGCCTTTTGCCTTTCACAATACACGATCCTCTGCATTTTGTTACTATGAGCAAAAAGCATGATAAGGATAAGGTGCAGTCAACGAAGAAATTGTAGAGTGATTGATTCCCAAAAATAGCTAAACGATGAATTCAAATGCAAATATACGAAAGCTAGAAAGAAGTAGTACTTCAAAGAATGAAATCACACAAGAGAAGAAAGAACTTAAAACATCTTTTGATCAATCATGATGCAAGAATAAGGAAAATATGACAATAAAGAAGAACAAAGAATATACAAGCTGAAACAATATGAACGGGAGTGGTATTAACCATATACGACATCCATGGACCATGTTTCATTTATCTCAATAGACATGAACCATATACAACATTCGTGTAGAAACAGCCAAATTCACAGCTTACAAATCTTCATGAAACAATTGACATAAGCTTATTTAACTAAAAATGGGATGGAACTGAAGTGGAGGACATACTCTCGAAAATGTGCCATATGATTCTGCTTTGGACAACGTAGAAACACAAGGTCAGCAGGGAAACTTGATGAATACTTCTCAAGTGTGCAGAAATTCAGCATCTGAAATTTGAGATAATTATTTACACTGTTAATCAGGACAAAATCTCAACCGCTATGAGAAAGGTATAGCACAATATTTCTTTGGCATTGATCTTCACATATTACCAGCCTGGGATGTAGAACTCAGAACTGAATTCGAAGTTGATGTTGCTGAACCTTTTCGAGTAATTGCCCTGAAACAATGGCATATATCAAAATATGTCTGATTTAAATTTGATGTTCAAATTTGCAAACGTACACATGTCCATAAGAAAATGGAGAACATAAAGGTAATACCAGATTGGTCAACAATCCGCGCTCTTCGGCACTATGTTAGACAAAACTTAAAATCTTAAAAAAGAATAATGAAAAAGGAAAAAAAACATCGATGTTTTGAGTATAAAAGTGTTCATATGTGATTCAAATGAGTAATAGAATAAGCAAGAATGAAAAACAGCTCATATATGATGAGATCAGCATATTAAATACTCTGAAATTAATATCATAAGAAAATGATAAACCATATGAACGGGTGCAGACAGTTATAGAATCACCTTGTTAACTCTTTTGAACAAGCCAATGCATTGGGCAGAGCTCGTGCCACAGGACACGTATTATGTTAAAGATTAAAAGTAAAGCTTTACGTTTTGCAATTCCAAGCTGTAGGTGATGAGAAGTTCACTGCCAAGAGATAACACCATTAGAAATAAACAACGATCCAGGAGACTATGCCTAACACATTCATCATCAGACTAGCTCTTTGTAGGCGCCTTCTCACAAATATGAGACAGTACTTAGATAGAAGAAAATACTAAATTACAGTCGTTTTATTTACATGATATGACACTAAGTTTATGGACACTGAAGAATGAACTGAATCTACCAGGGTTATAGTTCATTCAATCCTAATGAAGCAGCAGATTTTACTACAGAATCCTCTAATAAGTACATGACCGAATTCGAAGCATAAAAAATCAAGGAGTTGAAAAAATGAAGATATGGATCGTAGGGAAAGACATGTGATAGCCACACCGAATGGGTGATACTTGTGAAATACTTGTGATTTGTATGATGACAACTAAATTGATTCAAGCTGCAAGTAGTTGAACATTGCGAACTGACCATTATGTTTCACAGTGAAATACTAGTGATTTGTACGATGACAACTAAATGAGCTTTAATCATGTAGCCATGTAGAGTATGGAAAACTCAAATCCACAGATTTTAAAGAAACAGTCAAAAGGATGGAGATTGAAAGCGACATACTCTGCCGAAATATGAGAAACAATTGCAGTTAGAGCAGATAGCAACCATTCCTCTGAATACTTTCATTGTCAACGTAAATATTTGGAATGTGAGAAATCTTAGGCCAATCATCCGCAGTGTTGTTCTTGCATCGTTCTGATAGTTTTGGACAGTCATTGATAGTCAAACCTTGTAATGTGATGAGGTTGCGAATCCACTCTGGCATAGACACCAAACCAGGACACTCGTAGATTCCTAAATGTTCCAGAGTGGTAACATATTGAAGCCCCTTTGGTAGAGAAACCAAGTTTTGCATGGAACCAAAATCAACTTGTCGGAGGACTTTAAGGTTTTGCCACTGCTTGCCATCGTCCTTCTCATCACCAGAGACACTTTTGCATGGGCAAGAGTTAAACCAAAGATGTTGAATAGAAGGAAGTTGAAGAGAAGGAAGGTAGTGTAGCAACTCATCCACTGCACAATCTTCCATTTGTTCGATTGAAATAGACTCCAATTTAGAGAAAGTAGAGAACAGTGAAGACGTGGATTCTGATGCATAAGTCGTCTCCATCTTCACTACTTTCATAAAGGATTTCACTCCGTCCCCCACTAATATCAGAGAAAACAACTCCGTAAAAAGTGGCATGTAAGTCAGGTTAAGGCACCTGCCAATTCTCAACCGAGAAAGACAAGGAAAGCTGGGCAGCTCTTCCACCGATTTCGGTGATGGTTCCATTCCAACATCATCAGTCTTGCATCTCAGAAATCCTTTCAGATTGGGGCAGTCTTCAAGAGTAAGATCTGTTAGGGAAGGAAAGAATGACGATACTCCTCCGTTTTCAAAATTAACACCGACATCTATATGCTCAAGCCTAGTTAAACCAAAAATCCATAACGTTTCGAGATACGGGAGCTGATCACATGGTGGGAGACATGTTATGCTTCTGCAATCCTGAAGCTTAATGGACACCAAATTAATAATTGATGGTAACCAGCTTGGAGGCCTCACTCCTCTATAAGAGCGGATCGTCAATCCTTTCAAATTTTGGTGTGGGTGTAGTGCTTCCACTCCCATTTCATCATTGGCAACATCACTCGCACTGCACATATCGTTAGGATCCCCATTCCAGCACAATGCCAAATCTTGAAGTTGTTTCTTCTCAATCAAATCAGCTGACTTAAATTCAAATGTCGGATCTTTCAAGTACTTCAAGTTCTTGATTTCCAGTGAACCTCTCAAGTTATTTAATGCATGTAATTCATCTAGCCCACTGCTATACTTGGAGGAGATAGAATTATCCTTCGCTATGACAAATAGAGATAATTTTTCAAGTCGTGTCAGCCGACCAATACCCCGTGGAATACGGGTCAACTCATCACATCTGTAGTTGTCAAGATCTGTAAGATTGACTAATTTTGTAATATTATCCGGCAGTTGGTTGAGACTACTACATGCAATTAATATTAACACTTGTAAGTTCTGTAGATTGGTCATTGAATCTGGAAGTTGCTTGATATGATTATTGTAAGAGAGATCAAGATGCCTTAGATGCTTTAATTTATAAATCGAACTTGGCAATTTATCAAAATAGAAGCAAGACAAACTAAGCACCCTCAAACATCTCAAATTACAAAACATGCCATCAAGTTCTTCTTCTTTGATGTCGAACTTTTGATAGTCAAACAGAAACTTCTGATAATCAACACATCCTAATAACGTTCTTATCTTTTTTGCCTTCAACAATGAAGAAAACTCATGCGAAGTAAAGTCTCCATCAACTTGAAATAAGATATGTCGAGTATTTTCTTTTACGGTTGTTAGTTTAGAAAGTGATGCTGAGAAATTGTTCTCGGCAACTGAAACAGCAAGATCATGCATTAAATCATGCATCTTGCAGATTGAAAAATTACCAAAACCATCCTTTGTGACCTCTTGAAAGAACGACAACCGAAAAAGATCCATGACACATGTAAAACCAACATCTTGAAGACACATATTTGAATCTGTTCGGTTGAGATACCCTTGTGCCTTCCAAAGATATATCAGTTCTTCTACACAAATATCATAGCCTTTGGGATACAAGCTACAATAAGCAAAGCAATGCTTATAATGAGAAGGAAGATGGCTATAACTCAAGTTCAGAATTGGTAGAATATCTTCCCTATAAATATCTATCTTCGAGAGCTCTTTATTTTTAAACGACAGCCATTCAGACTCCAAATCTATAGAGTACATCATAGCTCCTATTACTCTTATGGCTAAAGGAACTCCACAACACTTGGCTACAACTTCCCTTCCTATAGCTTCATGACTTGGATTCACCACCTGCCCCTGTTTGAATGCCATCTTGCTGAACAATGACCAACTCTCATCTTCATTTAGACCTCCTAATTCATATATACATATTGGCCGACTCATCTCAGCAACCATTCGAAGCCGTGTAGTAATAATAACCTTACTTCCTTTTGCACCACCAGCTAACAAGTCTTTGAAACTGAACCATTTACTCGCATCCTCATTCCACAGATCATCCAACACAAGCAAGTACTTTCTCCCATTAATCTTCTCATGGAGGAGATTTTTCAGTGGATCCATCTCGATGGTTTTAGGTGTCTTTCTAGTTGCAGATTCTATGACTTTTTTTACTACCAACTGGACATCAAAATAATCGGACACATAGACCCACATCTTCAACTCGAAATGCTTTTGGACTTTGTCATCGTTATAAACGAGTTGAGCAAGTGTAGTTTTCCCCAAACCTCCAATACCAACAATGGGAACAATTGACACATTCTCTTCGTAATCAGAAGAGAGTAAAAGCTTTACGATTGACTCTTTTTCAGCCTCTCTTCCGATAACAACTTGAGGAGGAGAGGAGTGAGTTTGGTTCCTTCCTTTAGCTACAGAAACAATCTCAACTGAGGAGCGTGTTTCTAAGTGGAACTTTCTATTAGCAGCAATTTTTTTTAATCTATGTCTCATGGCTTTAATCTTATGAGCCATTTGGAGACCAAAAGCAAACTGATTGGAACTCGAAAAAAAAACACGCACCTCTTTGGCAGTTTTACAACCACCCATAACTTGTTGACGCAAGGCCTCAGTTGAGAAGTCATCGATCAAGTCATCAGCATCATACATGGCTTCACTCAGCATTGCAAGCCAAATTTTGACTGGCTCATCCATGGACTTGTCCTCAGCATCACAAAGCACAGCGTGAATTGTGGAAAGAGTTGCCTTGAGGTCTTCTAGCTCATCTTTGAGACCCCACCAGAGTCCTATCTCGTTCAACACCGAAGAACCCAGCTTCGAGATGAGTCCAACAGCGATATCAGAAAGGATCGATTGTGCCATTGTACAATTAGAAATTAGAAACAAGAATGATCCGAAATGGGGTGGCTGGTTTCAAGGCTTTGAATTGGAGACAAAAGGTACTACTAGTAACATATTCAAGTCTTGATATTTTAGGTAACAGTAGATTGCATCCATTTTCAGCAACATTCTGATACTTGGCTGCACTAAAACGAAAGGAAGCAATGGGCTCTACAGCTTTAGCTTTGGTCATTTTATTCTTTTTCTTTTCAATAAAGTAACTAACAAGGCTTAAAGAATTTTTGTTCAATACTTTTATTTCTGTCTAATGCTTCTTTTTTCTTGTTAGACCTGATTAGACAAAGTATAAATTATATTTTACTAGACAAGCTAAGGCTGTATTAAAAAGAGATAAAGAATAATCTTGAGAGACATAATTGAGAAATAAAAGGAGAGAAAGAATAATATTTATGAGAATAATTGAGAAAAGGTAGCTTGCTTGTTCATGTACAAATAAATATCTTGCAGTAGACTCATTACAATCAGAATATGGTTATTCAGATTCTTTAAAAATAATTGAAAAGAAACAGAAGAAAGTTTCTGGGCTTTCGGCAGATCGTTGGATGTTGGATTGTGTTTTTGGCAGAAAATGTTTACAGGTAAAATAACTGAAAACGGGCAAAGTTGGATTGTGTTTTTGGCAGAAAATGTTTACGAGTAAAATAACTGAAAACAGGCATTTTTTCTTTTGGCTAAAAGTTATATTGATATGCAATTGTTTAGCACTTTATTGTGAGCTGTTAATTGCTGTTTAGGAATAGAAGTGGAATGGTTCCTGTTATGCCTTTTGTTGATGCCTCATATAAATCATTACTTTTCATATGATTGATGCTACTTAGCAATGATGTTTCGGGAGTGACCTACCAGTTTTTGAGTTTCTAACGGGCAACCAACTATGACTTTAAGAGTATATTCTTGACTTTAAGTCGTACTTGGACCTGTTTGAGGGCAAGGTACCTGTCCGACCTTTCAGGCCTGTGCGCAATAAGTCAGGTTATATTGTAGTTGTGGTCTCAGTTTAATTCAAATGTTTAAGAGATACTTGACAGAGGGAGGACACGTTCAGTTCAGTAAAAAATTAAATGGCAAACTTGGAGACAGAGTTATCAGAAGCGAGCTTGGAGGAATAACAGAGGAGCTAGCAGCTACACTATGACACCATAAAGTTCTAATGTTACTAATTACATGCTCTAATTTAAACATGGACCAATTTCATAAATTTAAACCTGGACCACTTCATATCCACCAAAACAAATCAATCCATCAAGCATATTCAAGGACCAGTTTTCACCAAAATGGGAAACTAAGAAATATCAAAATTCAATTTATAATATCAAAATCAACAAAAAAAATACAGTAACAAAATATCACTAGCTAGAAAACTAATTAGCCTTACCAAGAATGGGATAGTTGATTCACTACAAGTTAATCATACCATCTTGGCGATACTAAACTTTCAACATAAGGGGAAGCGTCAAACACGCTTTTAAAGTCCTCTTCATATATAAGATGATCACCCCGAATATCGACATTTCTCACGTAACCATCTTCTAAGTCATAAGTTCTTAGTCCACCCTGTTCCAACAGGATTAGAAGCTTTCCATCCCTTGTAAAGCACTCGTTGCAAAAGATTAAATCAGACCCTTCTATATCCAAAAACTTAAATTTGGGAAGTTCGAATTTCTTCCATGAGCTTTTCATCCCATTATAGTCTACCAAAACCCATAAATTTTTGCAATCTATTATTGCTATAGAGTCCTTGTAATTGAATATGCTCTCAGACTGACATGGCACATTCAAACGATCCAATCTTTCCTCCACCATATCAAAATATACAATAGATTCTCTTTTGTTAGAAGACCTTCCAATCCAATGGAGACAGTTTCTTGTATAAATACTCCTCTTATGTGGAATTTGGTAGGTGAAATTTTTCGGAATTTTCCTGTTACTCCATGTACAACTTTTCTGTGAAAAAACTTCAACAAAAAGGTTTCTACTATCCTTATACTTATTTTTAGGTACTCTCACAACCTTGTAATCATCAGTAGTTGAGTCATATCCCATTCCAACCCTAAAAAAATCGGGCTCTTTCGTCTTCCTAAGCTTTATCTTGTGGTGCTTGTTACCTCTTAAAGTGACCTCTAGCAAGTATACTAGATCGATTATGTAGCTTAGGTAAGTACAAGTGTCATTCCCACGAGGATTGAAGTAAAACTAAACTGAAAAGACCTATGGAACAGTCTGCTTAAGTAACTGGTAACATAAAAAGCTTGATTTTGAGGTTGGTTGTCTATTATCTAAACTAAAGAGCTCTACTTAATAACAGATCTAAAAAGTAAATGGTAAGAAATGATGATTTATAACAATGTGTAAAAGGAACAAGCTAAACCTAGCACGGAACTGGCATTGCAACCTCCATTCTCTTCTTCTTTAATTCATGAATGCATGCAAATATTCTGTCAAGGTCTCTACTTAAAGTTCACTTGATTCAAATGGTCATATCCTCAAGATTCTAAGCAATACTAACATCCTAAAGGCCTTTAAGATGTGTTCTTAACTTGCATAATCACGAAGTAGCATCTCATTTGCATGAGAACCCTTGATATACATCAGTCAAATGGTCATATCAGATGTATAAGTTTATATGAAGAACAAGCATACATAAAAGCAATGGTCATGTCGGTTATGCATACTGTAACAGGTTGTTGAGACCTGAAATCTACAGAACTTCATTAAACACTCAATAAAAGCAACATTCATTCATTAAATACAAAGATAAGAAGACTTACAATGCCAGCCCTAAGGCTGGCTCAGCTTGTAACGGGGTACTACTCACTCATAGTGAGCTTAACTACACAAAGAACTACAATAAACTCCATTAAAGGAGCTTCAACTACTGAAAACTAAAGATGATAATGTTATGAAGACAGAAAAACGGATTCCTCTCTCTTCAGAATAGTTCTTTACTTAAAGAAATAAAGAAAGATTAAAATATTAATTAAGTACAACAAAAGGTAGGTTGTTCCAGCTGGAATACAAGATATTTCTATTAAACAACAATAGAATTTTGTCCTTGTGATCTTCCAAAAGGCAAAGCTTCTTCAATAAGCTTCCAATCTCCAATTAGGCCGACTTTCTCTCCCTTTTCTCCTTGATTTGACTTCTACTTTTCACCAACAAGATGCTTTCTACTGTAGCGGGCTGCTTCAGGTCTGCTTTTCACTGTAGCGGGCTGCTACTAGTCTGCTGCCCTCCTAAAGTAGACAATACTACAAAAAAGCTTGTAAATCCTCAAATAATAACAATTACAACCTATTAAACCCAATTAATAGTGAATTAATGTATAATTATTATAGTCAAATACGAGCTCATCAGTGCTCCGTGCGAAGGGATGGATTCCAAAGGAGGATATCACATCCAGAAGAAAAATTGAAGCATATTAATCCGTCACAGTAGTTACAAACTTCCAAAACCTTGAACGGCAAGGAAATTTGTCTAGCATGTACCATCCGAATTTTCAATATTGTAGAGAACACAATGCTTTGAACCCTTCCAAGAAGGAATAAGAAGACCTAGTACATCCTTGTGCTGATTGTAACGGGTAGAATGAGACCGATTCAAATGCTTGTTCACGAATTCTTTGCTCTTTATAATGCAAAACCACGATTTGCAGACTCGCTTCAGTTTTGGAAAGAGATTTCACTGACAATCTTAACAGAATGTCTATCAAAATATCTTCGGGAAGTTCCACTACTGCATCTCTTTTTCTTCCTGGTTTGTTCATCCTTGCAGATGAAAGAAAGATATATATTAGAAAATCCAAGATATTATATTTCACTTCAGAATTCATATTTTATAATTGTAAAAAGCATTGAATTTACAACAGATCATCTCAAAGGCCGCTCGACATCCCAACTAGGTTGGCATCCCGACTAAAACTACGAAAAACACAATTGAGAATTCCATGATCGATTTTGATTTAGCAAGAAGGAAGACATATAACTCAAATTAAAAAAACGAAGAAAAGAAAATATAGATTTGATTTAATAAAAATTAGTAACCTGATGGATGTGAATGAAGCACCAAAATTCCAAACCCCTAGATTCGTATTGTTGAGAGTTAAACGGATTTGCTGAACCTTTTAACTTGACTTAATGCATATATACCTCCTGAACTTGTTCATTTTAGCCAACTGGCCCTTGAACTTTTAAAAAGTTTTATTAACATCTAAACTTGCCTAAAAAGTTCAAATGACCTATAAACTTGGACCAAAATGTTCAAATGACGGGCTATCTAATAAAAAAAATAAACTTGTCATATAACTATTGCATATAAAAAAATATATACTTATAAAAAGAATAGGGAACCATTATGACACTAATGTTAGAGTTAATTGTCAAAGTTCGGGCATAGTTTGCTTTTGATGCTAAATTTATATTTTTATTTCTAGGTTTATGTATATAAAACTAAACTTACAGTATATAGTTTCTATAAATTTTTAAGCAATATTCATCGATCAGTGGGTGCTGAAGCCCCCGCTATAGCTCCACCAAGATCCGTCCATGGCTAAATACTAACAGTGTGCGTGATCTTTCACCCAGACAAATTGAAACGATGGTGGTCGTATATGCAAATCGTGGACAAGCTACTACCTTTCAAGTTTTGCAAGAATTTCAAACTTGCCAAGATATTCTCAAAATGCCGTTTTTTATCCGTTTTTGCAAATTGTGGACTACTTTTCAAGTTTTAGAATTAGACTGATGTTCCAAGTTTGCTATAAATGTTATTGTTAGTAATAGTAAGGGCATAGTAGACCAATCATATCCTACATAGGCGGCCAAAACACCCCTAACCGGTAAAGCATGCTTCGTTTCTGACGGACTGTTGTTTCAGGCCTGCTTCGGATAGACAAGCTTCTGTCTGGAGTATGCAACACATTGTGATGTCCTTATAACTGGTGATCCATTCTATGAACTTGAGGCCAGAAGAATCTATATAGACTAGTGAAGTGAGTAGAAATCATTTTTTGTTGAACTAAATTTGGTGCAATTAACAACTAATGTACTGAAGCTTTCGCTTATTTTAGTTTTATGGCTTTCTGTTTGATGGTGATTTTTGCAAATTGAAAGGTATTAAACATAAATATTTAGAACATATTTTAAAACAAATTTTAATAAATTTCATATGTGGTGTACCACACCTTTGGGTTAACTTACACTATAGTGTACCACATTTCATTCTAATATGTACCACATTTCTATAATTTGACAATAAAGTATATAAACACACTAAAAGTCACCGGTTAAAATTGGTCAAAAGTGTTGCATCACCCATTTTTTCTATTTCTCTTAAAAAATAAGGTTACCATGTCACATTTTTTATCTTTTTTTCCCTTAAAAAATAAGGTCAAGTAACAGTTAGTTTTTAGCGTGTATGTACTTTATTGTGACATTAAAGAAATGTGACACACATTAAAGTGTCAAATGAAGAGTGGTGTACCATAATGCAAACTAATCCAAAGGTGATACAACACACGTGGAATTTACCCCATTTTCTCGCATAGCTAGTAAAAGTTGATGTAGACATAATAAATGTCTACAAATAACTGCAAAATTGAGGGAATAATGTCTACAACTCAGATTAATAGTTGAGCAAGATATCAACAAACACCTAATAAATAAAGTATATTACTTGTATTTTTATACCCAATTGATACTTGCGTGAGATTAATTCAATAGGTATAAGAGATAATAACATACTCAACTACTAAAGATTATAAGGTTGTGAGAGTACCTAAAAATATGTGTAAGGATAGTGGATACCCTTTTGTTGAAGTCTTTAATTTCACAAAAAAAGTTGTACATGGAGTAACATGAAAATTTCCAAAGTTATCCACAGCCTTTCATGTGTCTGCATGCGTTCGGGTTTTTGTTGTCATAATTCTCTTTTGGGTTCTGCACCCTCTCTTCACTAGTTAACTTTCTCCTTTCGCATAAGCTATGGAAATAGGAAGAAAAAGGAAGAAGTTGCACCCGAAGCAAGATCGAATCAGTGATTTGCCCGATCACATCATTCACTATATCCTCTCCTTCTTGCCGTCAACCAAACAAGCAATTCAAACTACAACTCTATCAAAACGGTGGCAGAACCAATGGACTCGTGTCCCTATTCTCATCTTTGATTCCACAGGTATGCCTTGCGAAAACTTTCATAAATTCATTAACAATACCTTAAATTCCCACCAGTGCACGAAGATCAAGAAGTTCCAACTCAAATATCATTCTAGCATTCTCAAGGATATTATGTTTGATGTGGGAATCCGTTTTGCGGCAAGAAAACATGTGGAGGAGTTATATTTGAGTTCTATGAAGCAGGGAATTTTTCCGTACCGTTCATTGGTCAAATTGCCGGAATTCGTTCTCAAAAATGCCACATTGGTTAAATTAAGTATTTTTGGTTTTTCTCTTGTGCCGGATGGAATGATCAATTGGGAGTGTCTCACCACATTGAATATGGAAAATTGTGCACTGATTGATCAAGCCATGAAACATATTCTATCTGGAAGTCCGTTCCTCAAATCGTTAGAATTAACAGACTGTTGTAATTTTGCTAATAAGCTCGTCATTGCTTCAAAATCTTTGAAAAGATTACTTTTAGGTCAAAATCTCCTCTATTCTAGGATTCCTGCTCTTGAAATTTCATGTCCAAAACTTGAGGAATTAACTCTCAAGAAAGTGACTATAGATGATCAAAAGTCGTGTGCTCAAGCCATTGAAAATGTTTTATCTACGAGTCCACTACTCGAGTCAATCGAATTGTCCAAAATCAGCTATGGTGTTGTTGATCAGTTGGTTATTACTTCCAAATCCTTGAAAAGATTGGTTTTAAGTTCAATTTCCAATCTTTGTTGTATTGAAATTTCATGTCCACATCTTGAGGAGTTGGAGCTTTCGGGTTGTTTGAATGTTCGAACTGCTAAAATTGCTGAACTTGCCTTCTTCACTTTATGCTGCTATTACTTTTAACCATTCCAGGAGACCATGGGATGAAGACGAACATTCAACTAATAAAATTCTTAAAAGTTTGGTTAAAGACATTTTGCAGCAACTTCATCATGTCAATGAGCTGACAGTCGGGTCATGCATTATTGAGGTAAATACTAAAGTGTATTTCTTTGAAATTTTTACTATTAGTTTTTTCTTCGAAATCTCAATTTCTACATTGTGTTTGCAGTTTTGGTCAGCTTGGTACGCGAGACGTCCGTTTTCTCTAGTTTTAAACACAAAATGCTTGACTTTGAAATGTCGTAATTTGTATCGCTATTACCTTGGAATAGCATGTCTACTTCGTATTGCACCCACGCTGGAGAGAATATGTTTCAATTGGATAAACTGTGAGGTAATTTCTACAACCTTTTAAATTTCATATGAAAAATTCAATTTGATTTTTTTTATGCAGAAAAAGCTTTGACATTTCTGAGTTTTCTCGCTGTTTAGCTTGTGAAAGGAAGTGCAACAACAGAAAATATTGTAATGCTTAATGTATTGTTAACTAAATTTGTCTAGCAATATTTATTTACAGGCTGATTTCTCGCGGTCCGGTGATTTTGTGGAGAACTTTTGGACATCATGTGCGACTGTATTCAATTGTTTGGAACTGCAAACAAAGACTATTAAGATCATTGGTTTTCCAAAGAAAGATGTCAAGCGTAAACTTGTTCTAAATTTTGTTCAATTTCTACTCAAGAATGCAAGATTGTTGGAAAAGATGGTCATCGTATTGACAAGACACGGAAAAGATTTTCCGTTCAAAGTATCCCAAGAATTGTTATGCTTGCCAAGATATTCTCCACGTTCTATTATTGAGGTTTCAATGTTGAAATAAAATTGGAAAGCTTTCGTAGTTTTTTTGTGCTTAATGCATGCTTATACATTTGGGATAAGTAGACGATTATTAAAAAAAAGTCATTTCGAATCAGTTTTTTGTGCTCCAATTAGTAGATTCTTTGTTACCAAGTAATGAGGGGTTAAAAATCGGATCATTTCCCAAAAACAAATTCCATTAATTACGAACAACATGCCTCTACTCCTCAAATAAGGACAGATTACTTCCAAATTCATGTGCAAATTAAGGTCGAGCTTCCACACAAAAACTACTAGCTAACATGTCGTACATAATCGGACAGACCTAACAAGTTAGATCATAACAACTCTCCAGTGGCATGCTGATAACACCTCGGGATGCCCAACAATTTTTGAGCAACATTACCCCAGAAATCTGTTCCACCAGCTTTTAGTATCACGGTCATCTTTTCCAACACTCTAGCAATCTTTAGTAGAAACTTGGTAAAGCATAGAACAACTTCATATATACTGTCATTCTCTCACATAGACAATTAAAAGTAGTCCCTCTTCAAACCCAATAGCTCTTTTTAAAACATATCCAGTCAAGATGCAGTCATTCTTGCAAACTGAAAACAGTGTTGATATAAAGTCCCTTGAAGCTAACGGTACCAGAAACAACTGTATATAAATGATAACAATAGTAGTAATTTCTAATGGCCTTACATATAATATTGAAAAAAGTACAAATAAAACACACGTGGTTTCAGCTATTTGCAAGTAGAAGAATGTGGTTGGCATTTTTTGAATAAAAGCAGAGGATGGGGAACGACAAAGGCCAGAAATCCCAACTAGTTAGGCAGCCTTGGACACCAAGCCGCACATCCGAACTCAAAATATATTAAAAAGAGACGAAAAAGTAAATACAATCAGTTAACAAGTCAGTACTGATTTGATGTTATTCCCAACTGATATAAATTTGTATCAATTCATACTTGGGGTAAATTTTTACTGTCATTCCCTAATAAATCTAGTTATCCTTTCCAACGAAACATTGCATTTTCACATGTATTCGTAAATTTTAGCTTGACGGACAGTAAAAAAGAAAACCAACACAGAACTCGGAGAGACCCAGATTAATCCTAAATATGATGTGTAGTCTTCCATATTTAGCTAAAAATATTTAATTCAGTTATCAAGCAAAGTAAAATGATGTGGTTGAAGGAGAAATAAGATCGAATCAGCGATTTTCCAGATCTTATCATACATCATATATTCTCTAATTTTTGCCATCAACAAGAGAAGCTACTCGGACCGAAATTCTATCAAAGCGGTGATTAAATCAATGGACTCGTGCCTAATGATGTGGATACAGAAGATATGTGACGGATTTCCACGCACATCTGGACTCTATGGTTAAGTTTATGAGGCTGCTTCAACATGTCAAGGAGCTGAAATTCGAGACTCAGGTAAGAAATCTGAAATTAAACTATAACAACAATTATTATTTTTCAGTTGTTAAGTTTCATAAATAACATGTCTGCAGACACTATCAAATTTATTAAAGGCGAGAGTTGCCCCATCTTTTGTATTGTTGAACAACAAATCGTTAACTTTGGAAAATACCAATTTCAAAAAGTATTCTGATGGAATCTCATGGGCACTTTGTAGGTCACATATATTCGAGAAATTAGTTATCAACATGGTAAAAGTTCACCTATGTTATTGTATATTTCATGATCGATCGGTTAAGTTTTTGGGACTTACGATAAGTTTGTTTTCAGTCAGTTGACAGGACTACATATCGTCCAAATGTTTCCACAGAGAACTACTGGAGCTCAAAGAAAACAATACACAACAGTTTGATGTCGTATCTAAAGACAGTTGAATTCCGTGGTCTATCGGAAGGTGACGCTGAATATAAACTTGTTCTCACCTTTGTTGAATTCCTTCTCAAGAATGCAAGAGTGTTGAAGAAGTTGGTTGTGGTATTAAAAGATGGAGGAAACGATTTTGTTACTGAAGTTTCTCAAAAGTTTTCTAATTTTCAAACGTGTTCTCAACATGCCGAGATAGAGCTGTTGTGTTCTAATTAGTTTGGAATGAAGTTTCAGGTTAAAGTTATAGCAAAATTGTTAAGCTTCCCAAGGTGTTCTCCACATGTCAATTTATTGTAACGTTTGAAGTTTAGTAATTTTTCGGCATTTAAACTAATGGATGTTATTTTGTGTTGTGTATATCTGATCCTATTTCCAGTTCTTAGTGCAAATATGTTTTTGTTTTCGGATGTCATGGTGCTGTGTTCGAGTAGATATTGCATCCTTTATATAAATTTGTATAGGCAACATCTGACATCTCTTCATTCTCTTAATTTTCAGTTGCAATTTGTTACATATTTTTGTGTTTATACTTTACAGCACGAGTATCCAAATAGGAATTTGGTACAATCTTCGTCTTAACCTTGCCTCTAGTCAAGATTTTCGATAGCTTGTGCACGTTGTAGATTAGCGAGTTTGCTATCCCTACGATTAGGAAGTAAATGATCTTCAAAAAAACTGATTTTTTTCTATTGGGTGGTAAAAGCATTCTTTTTCTCTAATGATTCAGAAATGCGGATTTTATTGCTAAGATTGTTCAATATTTATAAAGGAAGTAACGATAAATAGGAAATATAGACTAATTTGGTAGAGAATTGGAAATATAGACTGAATAGGATTTCTATTATTGTCTGAATAGGATTCTATGTTAGTATAATATTCTATTTATCATTACTTCGTGTTCCTTTCTCGGGTTTTATTCCTTTGATGTTCCTTCTTTGGGCTTCAAAACTATTATATGAATATCCAAATAGAACTACTCTAACAGACATTGGATTCAGATAATAACAGACATAATGCTCTGTAAGACAAAGTAAAGTATTGAAATTTCAAGTGGTTCTGGGGTGGTTTGGTCGTGTAGCGGGTGCTAATTGGGATTCGCGTCTTCCTCTTCACTTCGTCAATGATCTTTACTGAAGAAAGTGGTTCCCATCAAAATCAAACTTTACACTCCACACTTCACACAATCCCTTAACTTAACTTTGTTGAGCTATGCTAGGTCGAAACATGAAGATAGGAAGGATATGTGTTGAAGCTTAAATTGTTTGTATAAGAATATTATATTAAGTTTTTACAGGAATATTTGTATTGTTTTATATTTGGCCTATTTAAGCATGTATTCTAGTTTTGGTTGGAAAAGTTTTACAAGTTTGTGTAGGACTCCTTGTAAACTATATATATACGTACATTGTGAATGAAAATGAGTAGGCCGAATTTACCGCAGAAATTTAACATGACATCCGAGAAGAAGAAGAAGAAATTTTTTTTCTTAGTTGTTTGATCCGAACCTCAAACCTTAATTCTCTTCCCTTTGTATTTTTTTTTTTTAAACCTTCATAAAATTTTATGAGATACTATTGGACCAGAAACCTTCGACAGAGTTCATGAGGGGTGGAATTGAACTAAACACCTTTACAAGTTTGTGAGGTGAGTTTAGTTGGAAAAAAAACCTTTTACAAGTGTTTGTGAAGGACTATTGGATTGGAAACCTTCGTGAGTGTTCATGAAGGCGGAATTGAATTAAACACCTTTACAAGAATTGTGAGGTGAGATTAGTTGGAAAAAACCCTTTTACAAGAGTTTGTGAAGAGCAATTGAACCAGAAACCTTTGCAATAATTTTGTGAAGGATGAACATATTGTTTAAGATCATAATGAAGAAGAAGTATTTTTTTTATATTGATCGACAACATGATTTGTTGAAATTTGAAACTTTATTCTGTATCGTCCAAGTCGGACGTTCGGGATCCTCACCTCCGACTTGAGGGATATTGATGATATTATGAGAATGATATCATGTGGTGCTAGGAGTCTAGCATTGTGAGACACAAATATGGAAAAGAAAAGATTCAAGACAGTTTACCGAGAAGAAAGGAGCAAAGGAAGTTTCTTGAAGATAAGTATTATTTTTCGAGAAAATACAATTTGAATTTTTGAAGCGCAGATTGTACATTTGTGATTAGTTGTATTGTGTTTTATATTTGGCTTATTTAGTCATGTATTCTAGTTTTGGTAGGAAAGGTTTTCCTAGTTTGTGTAGGATTCTCTGTAAACTATATACACGTATATTGTGAATGAAAATGAGTAGGCCGAATTTATCGCAGAAATGTAAAAATTCCATATCCTTACTATACGCTAACGGTCCATGTCAAAAAATAATAGTTTAGAAAGCAAATACAAACAATAGTTTATAGCTATCACTATCTGTGCAGCTAACTGATGTAGCTTATAATCTGTGAGAAAGGGTCCAATTCAAACCAACACTCAACTCGAGGATTCGAAGTAATCCACGAGATAAAAGCTGCATTATAAAAGGGGCCCTCAAATACTTCCTTTTGCTGATATATTATTAGCCTTGGCAGTTAAAGATTCCACACTTCTAGTAAGTTTTAATTAGACTTCAAATGATATTCAAATAATATAACCCAGTTAAAGATTTCATTTCAGTAATCCACACAACCAGGAATGCCCGATTCACCAGATTTAGACAATGCTAGGTCAATCTGACTTCACAGTTGATCAATCATATTCTGCAGAATCGCGAGCTTGCTCCCCCAGATTTCGAGGCCATCAGGATCTCTTCTTTTTGGACTCTGCAAGTCCAACAATGTCCAATAACAGCTGCTTCAAGGACATCTAAAAGTAATTACTCAGCTCTTCTGAGAGGTTTTGTTTACTAAGCTGATGTAGTATAGCAAACAACAAGATTTATGTTGTGAGATTATAATAATCTTGCCAAAATCCACAAGAATTGCTATAATTTAAGAAGATAATAAGAGATACCTAAAAAGAAAAAAGAAATAGAATTTCTTGAATGTAATTGCATTGTGGTGTTATGCTACATCCTTGATGGTATTGCAACTAGTTTCTATCGATGTAAGCAAACTGTTCTCCATAACACAAAGTTACAACCATCTTATCCCAAATACTTCTTCTAATGTTTTAACTATCTCAACGAAGATTTTATCGAGGATTAAGCATCCAGTTACCTAATATTCACTAGCCAATAATAACATATGGAACAATCAAAGATGTCAAGTATGGACGATGAACAAACAAGCTGACCAGATCTTTCACTACATGATTTTTATGCATAATATTTGATATATCTCGCACAAAATTTGAACTACTTTAAATTTGAATATTACTTGCATAAAGAAAACTTCCCTTCACGATACAAATCCAACTTGTCACTTTGAGTCTTATCTCTTCAATTATTTCTTCAACTGTCACTGCATAATTCCTCCGTGAAAGAAACAATTCGACCTTAAATTCTCAATATCATCATGAGATAGATATTTGAGAATAAATAGATAATTAACAAGATATTAAATAAGGTAATCCAGTAATAAAGCGTAACAGAGTGTGCAGTATACTGATCTGTTATTCAAACTAAAAGAGAATACGAGAGCTGGAAATTTCTGAAATAAGTTTTTCCATTGCATCGAATATAGCAAGATTTGAACTTATAGAAAACCACAAACAACCAAATTTTGTCTAGTACCAAATGTTTCATTACAACTCTACAGCTAGTTTTGATGGATGCAAGTAATGATCTCTCCATATACGTTTAGCAAAATCTTTGTTTGACAAGTGAAAGTATATCCTCTATGAACACATAATCACATGGAAAGTTGATAGGCCCTTCACATAATCCAGAGGAATAATTAGTTACACAACATAACAGAATCCTTGCAAATGAAAATTAAGTTACTATAAAGTCATGCTACCATAGGTCTTCTATTCAATTGCACCAAGAATTAAGTGACTATTTACAGAAATGAATGTTGTCTTGTGCTATATATATAATATATGTTTTTGATGAAACTATTGAATGTTCTTTCTATGGATACTGCAAGTAATGCTGTCTCTATATCTTTAACTACTCCGTTTTAAACGGCTAGATCATATACTCTAAGAAATATTACCACAGTCTCACATGGAAAATTGATAGGCTCCTAACAAAATTCAGAGAAAGAATTAAGGTACTAACAGTATTCAATATTGCACCATTTGCTTACTTAGTTTTACAATACAGCCATGAGGACTTTCAATTGAAATTCTTGACTTATATACCCGCTAACAAGCAATTGGCTACACACCACCACAAAAATCAGGAATCTATCAACAACTTAATCAAAAGAACGGAAACAAAAACTCTTCATTGTTTCAAATAAAATGCTGTAAACAGTCAGTAAGAACAATCTAGTCAAGTACAAGCAATAGTGTTCATTTCCAGTTCAGGGTAACATCAAGAATATTTCATCAGTATGCGTTGACTATGAACCTTGACTAGCCACACACAAATCTGCTAGTTCATCTGAATAAGGAATCAAATACTTGTTTGTAAAATTTGCATCAGTCATGTGAAAAAATGTATTAAAACTAGGCCTTTTCATAAGCAAATTCTTACTTAGAAGGGCCTTAAGCACCACTTGAACACAGGGCTTTAACCTCTTCTCCACACTGAAAGTAAGCAACTGCGGGTTGCTAACAATTCCAGAGATGTCAGAGTCCTCAAAACTAAGCAACAGCTGTATTACCTCCTTAATCTTTCTTTCTGATACAGAAAATGCTAGAGGATATTTCCTAAAAGCAGCCAAAATATCTTGCTCGGAAAAGCCGAGATCCCTAAAGACTTGCAACTTGAGCTCCCAATTTTCTCTACTCATACAACTCAAGGCCATAACAACTTGAAATAACATTTTGGATTGCCTTTCAAAACCCATCTCATCAACTCTTTGAACAAAACCCTTTAGCTTGTCTTCAGTGGCGAGAAAAACCAAAGGCACGCGACAAACATATTTCGCAATCAGCAAGGAGAAAATCCCACAACTCTTCAAGTAGTGTATGTTAGGAATCAATGCCCTGTCTAAATCACGCTCCAGAAGCCACCCGAACCCAGAACTCTTTAACAAGCTACAAATATCAGCTTTAGGTCCCAAAGCATTCTTTAACGCTAAAAGAGACTGGCGAAGCCTATTAGCGTTAATATTTAAAATGCGCGGAGAGATAGAAATGATATGAGCAAAATCAGAGGAGTGAAATCCCAAGTCCTGAAAAACTATAATTTTAGGCTTAACATTTGTCTCAAGATTGGCAGAAAGAACAGTAGGTGCTTTCTGGAGAATAGCTTGAATGTGATTGTTAGAAAACCCAGTTTCCTTAAGGAAATTGAGAACGGAAACAGCATTTTGGGGTTCGTTGATGTACTTGCTGGATGATGATGATGATGATGAAACTTTTGAAGCGGATTCCGGGGAGAAATGATGATGATTAACTAAGTAATCGAATAGTGAGATGTTGGGGGCTGAAGTGGAGAAAGAAACCAGAGAGATATGAACAAAAGCCCCTTCTCATCCTAATTGCCCTGCTTTTTATTTTATAAAATTCAAAACAATACTACACACAAATTAAATTATCTCAAAACAAGCTGCCACGAAGACACAAACACAAAATGAGGAGCACAAAACTTATAGGAACTAGCCAGCATATATGTAGCTTTAGATCACATGTCCGATCACACAAAGAAACCAATTGCCAAGCACAAGAGTAATATAATCAGATGGACCCGTAATATCGACACATCATCACTACTAATAGCAATATCGACAATCGGGATAAGATCACACAGACGGTTACCATTTAGCCACTGATCATCCCAACAAACTAAAACTACTGCCATATTGGCAATATCCGGAAAAGATCCTTGAATTGGTTCTTGATTTTGTAAATGTCTGACCATCTCTAACTAGCATCAAATGGATTCAAAATCAAAACACCAAAAAAAGCTCAGTTTTTCGAGTTTATAAGCATACACCCATACAGCCCATAATGAAACCTTATTAGATATAAGATCCCATATATACTTTACCAATAGCAGCAAGGTTGCAATGATATTAAGAACCATACTAATGATATTACAAGTGTTCTAAAAATAATTAGAAAAACACATACTTTAAAAATAAATCCGATTAGTCGCAATGTATTTCATTGAGAAATTAATAGAGGTTTTAGAGAGTGTCTCATGCTGCGGAATAATTAGAGAATTTGAACTGCTTGTGCAATTGAACTTTCTTTAATCTGATACATGTATATACAAAGTTTCTGTAATTCGATATATGTATATACTTGAGTACCTCGCTTAATCCCTGCCTTGATTCGATGATCCGAACCCATCTCCTATCACGACTCACAAGCCTTTGCTTTGTATGTCCACAAATTCATTACACAGTTGGTCTATTGAATCATCAGAATAACACATTAATGTTCAATACAGTAACCCAGAATCCTTCATGGGGTTAATGTACTAGTGTGAGATGCAAAATAACAAATAGTGAAATCACAAATTAATACACAAACAGTTTAAGGCAACCCGTAATGTTGAAGTCTAAAAAACTCAACTGATTAAAGACTTGGACAAGTTAACACATAAAAGAGGACTCATCTAGAAGAACAGCTAATAAAAGAAGCCAAAGAAATCCTCAACCTGAAGATTCTGCATATACAATTATGTGCTTGCCTTAGGACATAAACACTGGTAATAAATGGTGTCCTTCTCACAAGAAAACTCTTACCCGAAGTTTTCCTACAAAACCAGCTGATAAGTCCCCTTCAAGGCACCTGATCTAAAACTCATATTGCATCCTGTGGACACAACAACTAGGATCTGCTAAGAAATAGGACATTGAAAAAATAAATGACCAACAGTTGCGTCACTGCTGATCAGGAACCACCTTCAATTTAAAAAGACTGCTTGACACTTGATCTATCAAGCATGACATCCACAAACTAATACACATTCTTAGCATACAATGAACACCGAAATCAGATTATTCCTGCACATTTTTCATGCTTTTTTTGAAGAGAATTCCAGGCAAAAGCATACGAAAAGGAAAACTCATGCTTATACTAAAAGGAAAACTCATGCTTGTACTAAAACAGCACCTTATATTCACTTCTCACTTTCAACAAGTTCTCCAACACCAACTAGCTCTTACTTTGCAGCCTTATTTGAAGCCACAAGATGCTTCACAAACAACATCCCTCAGCTTTGGATGTACAAGTTCTATTGCAAAGCAATTTTTTAGATTTTCTATCAACTGGAATTATTAGGCTAGAACATATACTCCTCCCAACTATTTATCTAACATTTAGCACAGCAAACATAGAAAAAAAAAATCATGTGTTCTTGGAGCATATCAACTCAATAACGGCATACTAATAACATAAAAAAAATCTACATATGATAATGTTAAAGGTAAAGCCTGCAACCTGTAATTCTATGTACTTTGGGTAAAGTCTAACAAAGCCTAATTAAATCCTCAACATCAGGTTGAAGATTCTGAAAATCCAAATGACTATTTTATTTTTGGTCATATAAGCTTTCTTATGGCAAAAATTACGTTAAACACATGTAACTATTTTATCTAAGTTGAGATTTAATGTGATAAAAGATAAACGATTAGCAACATCATAAGTTGAAATGAAAGATTGAAAGCTAAATACACCAATATCGGAATAATCAAGGACCTCTAGGTGCTTTTTGCCATAATAATTAGTTAATTCAGAAACTAGTTTTTATTGATAAAAACTGCTAATTCATACTTAAACTAACTGAATCTTCATCAAGACTTACTAAACTTAACTAACCAAATATGATCATATCATAAACAAAAGCTCCTAATTCTTGCTTTTCTTAACTTCATCAATGAGAGCATTAAGATCAGAATCAGAAGATCCGCCTTCTTCAATCGCCTTCTTAGCCATTTCTCCGAGTTTCTTCACTTTCTTCCTCATTCCTTCAGCTTCTTTACCTTCCATTATCTTATTCACAGCATTCTTCAAACTCTCACTCTTCACCATAACTCCCCCAATCTGTGTCCATGTTTGAACACCTGCGGACACACCGATCTTCAGAACATCCGTCACCAATTTCTCATTGTAAAATTGTTCAGCCCCAAAAGGCCATGTCACCATAGGCACTCCAGCCACTATCCCTTCCAGTGTCGAATTCCACCCGCAATGACTCACAAATCCCCCAACCGCTTCGTGTTCGAGTATCAAAACATGTGGCGCCCACCCTCGAATTATTAGTCCTTTTCCTTTTGTTCTCTCCTCGAACCCTTTTGGCAAAAAATCTTCTCCTTCATATCGATTTATCACAGACCAGATAAAGTCCTTTCTGGATGATTCAAGCCCTACCGCAATCTCCCTCAGCTGAGCTGCACTGAAATAAGACAATGTACCAAACGATAAGTAAACAACAGAATTCGGCTTCTTCGTGTTCAGCCATTTCAAGCATTCATGTTCATCGACCGATGATTCTGTCCCTCGCTTGTTGCAGAGTGAAACCGGACCGACACTCCAAGCTCTCCTGCCTAAAAAGCTCCTGTAATGATCAGCATAAGCCGGTTCGAGCTCGTAAAAGCTATTAACAATCACACCAAAACCAGTCAATTCCGCTTTCCTGCAATCTATAAACAGTTTCACAGTCTCGTTCGAAACAGAACCATAAGCCGGTAACTGCTTCCCGGTGATCATCACTTTATCAGGAAGATCAGGAATCACAAACGGCGCATTCAGATCCGTGTCAGCATCCGGAGGCTTCCCGTAAATATTCTGCTCAACAGAAATCATAGCACACAACGCAAAATATCCATTCCCATGAAAAACAACCCTCGGGATCCCGAACTTGGAAGCGGAATCATTCACCCAAGGAAAAAACTGATCAGCCACAACAAGATCCGGCTGAAGTTGTTCAAGAACCTTCTCCAGGGGACCTTGAAGCAATGTAGTAGCGAAGTTAAACTTGTCGTAAACTTCAGCCCCAAGCAATCTAGACCGGATAAAATCAAGATGCTCACATCCTTCTGGTAATCCAGCCTCGGCAGTCGGGAATGAAACCAAATGTACACCAATTTCAAGACCGGATCCCTCGACTTGTCGGGACACGATAGGCTCGTTGAGCGGGGTGGTGACGACGGTAGTTTTGAGGTTCTTGGAAGAAAAAAGCTTGGCGATATCGAGCATTGGGATCATGTGGCCATGAGCCATGTATGGGAAGAAGAGGACATGGAGAGGTGATGATGATGTAGTCATTGTTGAGTATGATTGAATCTGAAAAGAAAGGTGGAGATGGCGTTATTCGAGTACGGCTGTAACTGTGACTCATAAAAACTTCCGTGCTTTGTTTGATAGCTACAAATAATATAGTGATTTTTTTAATAGACGTCTTCATGGTTTGCGTTAGACCGAGTTAGAGCACTCCCAATAGACCGTGTTCCTTGAAAATATCAGGGACGATATATTAATACAAAGGCTATTTAGAGTATGATAAAGGTTTAGATCTCTATTTAATATTTATGAATAATGATGTACAAAGAGAACGCTATGTAATCTCTTCTGAACGAGGTTACCCGTAGTTATGCTAAACTATGTTGTTTAATCCTAGTTCAACGTGCATTAAATTTATATTGGGTTTGAGCTAGGTTGGGCCAGGCTAACCAAGTTAATTTCAAGCACAGGCCACCTAATATATTCTACTTCAATATAATAAATGAGTAATTAAATTTGAATATAATTAAATAACTTTTTTATCCAAATTTAACCTTCGAAGTTTGAACTTCAAAAAATGACAGTCAGTCATTTTAAAACAATTAGAATTGTTTAGAAGTCTGTTTGGTATACATGGGAATTTAATTACTGTGGAAAGTGGGTGATTAGAAATTTGAAATTTTGAGTTACTTCATTTTCTCAATTTCATGTCAACCAAATTAGAAAATCATGAGAATTTCCATTGCTTATATAAATTCATGTATACCAAACAAACAACGGGTTAGTATCACACTTTTTTTTTCGTTGAAAATGCTTTCAATTTTTCAAAATCTCATTGAAAGCTTTAAATGGAGGTCAGCCTAGTTAAATATTGACATACATGACATGCAAAATGCAGATTAAAAATAGTACGAAACAAGATTTACAGAGATGAGATAATTAATTACATTGGGAGGAGACATATCCCCGGTACCAGAGGAGATCGACGAGAAAGTGTGTGTTCCGCTGCCGGTAAAGTGGTTGTGCAGCCATGGAATGAGAAAGTGACTCCCTCCCCCGCGGAATCTGAGGAGCAATTGGCCGCAATGAGACAAACTCAAAGCTGTTGTGGCAGCGCGTGCAAGATTCTTAAGAAATGCTTGACTGCTAGGCATGGTGTGAGATTATTTGTGAACAAGGAACATAGAATTAAATCAAAAGGGTGTGTAATCTTGGGGTTTATGTTACATTTTCATTTTTAAAAAAAGAGGGGTGATGTTAGATGATGTATCTATAACAAACATTAGGTGATTTCTAGTAATATGGATTTGTTTTTGCATATCATGGTGAAAATAGATGAAATTATAAGAAAATTAATAATAAAAATACTCATTTTTTATTTTCAATCCGGTATCAGAATCCATACTGGGCCGACTAATTCAAATTCGATGAGGTACAAGGATAATGTTATTTAAGCCCCTCCCAATCGCCGTTGTGGAGGATCATCCCTCATACTACCATTGCATCAACTAACGATTTGATTACTATAAAATACTCTTAGTGTGCTTTGATGTCTGCGGTAATTATTCTCAACAGATGGAGTTCACGTAAAATAGTGAGCTCGTTAAATATTTCAATTTTGATATAATATTGAGCTCGTGATTTTCATTTCAATGTTAAATTCCTAATTATTATGTGTTGCGTTAAATTCCTAATTAGTATTGGTTGCCTAAAGCATGTGACAATTTGATCTATTATCCGGTAGATATTGTTTCTTTTAATCCAAATACAATATGTTATTTTTCAAGCGAGTGTATTACATTCTCTCTAGTGAAGAAATTGAAATTGGGTGCATAAGAGGCCAAAGGTATGTGAAAAGCCAAGTGAAGGAGTTAAGTGAAAAACCCAAAGTTTATGTGCCTAAATGAAAAAAGTGCCAACTTCAAGAGTTTGATGTAAGGTTTGGCCTATTTTTAACTTTATTGTTCTAAATGGTGTATATAAATATTAATTAAAAGTAAATCTTACTTATAAGGTCATGTATTGAATACATCAAAATTGAAAGAGTTAATGTACTCGGATTAAGGAGTAACTTTGATGAGTTATGTGCTTGCCACAACACATAAACAGTGGAAACAACCATACCCTTCTCAACTAAGAAAAACCAATATATTGGCAGGCAGACCTGATAACTCCTCGTTGTAGCATATGACCTAAGCTCATATTACATCACCAGAAAACAATATCCCAGACCTGATTAGATTAGATATAGGTCAGTAAACAAACAAATGACTCTGCTTGATACTCAATCTATCAAGCATGGCCATCTACAAAATAAAACTCATTCTTGAAAGACATCGACCATCTCGAACACTTTCTATCATTCTTTATCCTAAGAGAATCCCATGCAAAAGCAACAGAAAAAAAAAAACAAAACAATTCTCCTTCTATCAGATTGATCCAAAGAAACCTGAAACTATTGAACCATTCTCCAAACATGCTCTGTTTCTTTATTTAATGGATCATGAAGTAGCTATGTCTTCTCTTTCTGTTACTGTCATTAAATGATAATCATCAGCCAAAATAGTCGGTAAACCATATTCCATTTTCATCTACTCTGCCCAACAAATGTAAAAGCTTACATTAAGAACAAGTGACAACAAATTAAAAACAAACTTTGTGATTTACTTACAGCATAACAACTCAATAATAGCATCTTGAGAACATCTTGGCAAGCTCAACAATTCTTGAGACACTTTGAACGGAAAAGCTGTTCCATCATCTTTCAATTCGATGACCATCTTTTCCAACACTCTTGAATTCTTGAGAAAAAAGCGAACAAAGTTTAGCATAACCTTATGTCTTCTGTCTATCTTTGGAAAGCTAATGATCTTAATAGTCTTCAGATGAGATGCCAAACAATGGAAAACAGTCACATCTGACCAGTAGTTTTCCCCGAAATCAAGAGAGCCCTGGTCATAAAAATTGTTAGGCTACGAAACTAAACTTATTTATTTAAAATTTAAGAAATCTCATGAAATGCTAAAACTTTCTAATCCATAAACACTATATTATTCACAATAATACTAAAACTGAAATTGATATTTAGAATATAAAAGTGTCAGTTCTTACCTGATCATAGAGTGTCATATCAATAGTTAATTTCTCAAGCATAGGTGACCTACGAAGTAAGAACGTAATTCCAGAAATATTATTCACAGTCAAGCATTTGATCTTGAACAATGGAGAAAATTGACCTCCCTCATGTATAGCGGATATATACTGCAAATTGTAATGTGGACACTGAAATTAGAGAAGAGACAATGCAACAATACAATTAAGAATATTACACAAACCCCCTCAAAAAAAGGATGAAATGCGTTTTTTTTCCACATTAGAAGTTACCTCCATAAACTAACCCCCAATTGTTAGCTCCTTGACAAGCCGGAGTTGTTGGAGAACATCTTTAATCAAATTTATACGAATGTCTCCACATTGATCCTCATAATGTTGAAACTCAATAAAAGCACAAAGGGAAGAAGAAAATTCTAGTAGTTTAGCAGTTCTAACATTCAGACAATGGGAAAGCCTCACTTTCTGAAGCTTTGGACATGAAACTTCAATATCGAAAATGGTGTGAACCTCCTCTATACCGAAAAATTTCAAGGATTTTGAAGTAATAACCAGCTTCTTAAAATCAGAACACTTTCTTAGGTATAATGTTTTGAGTAGCGGAGTGCCAGATAGAATAAGTTCCATCACTCCATGAGGCTGTCGGAGAATATTAATATATAAACCATAACTAAGCCTTAACTATCAAGCTCTTAGTTAAGGCTTAGTTATGGTTTATATATTAATATTCTCTGACACAGGCAAGCCACAACTTGACATACTCAATGTGATCAGAGATTCCCAATTTATCTTTCCATTAGGCATATAGATACAATTACATGTCATTAATTGAACTAGTGAAGTATTGTTGAAAAGAAATTTCGGCAACTTGTATTTGTCCCGAATTCAAATACAAATCCTGCACATATTTTCTTGTTGCAAAGCGGATTTTGGAACTACATTGAGTATCCTTCCTACCTCTATAGTGATATGAGAGGTGGAATTTGTTGATCTTGGAGCTGTCGTGGAGAATCAAGGTATTGTCAATAAATCTATGGAAGTTATTATAAGACATACCAGTGAAATCGAAGATGAGATCGGGAACTTGAGTCCATTGATTCTCCCAGCGTTCTGATAGAATTCCAGTGCGAATAGCTTCTTTTGTTGATGGGAGAAGGGAGAGGATACGGTGAATCAGTGAATCTGGTAATCCGCTGATCCGGTCTTCATTCTCCTCCAACTTGGACCTTTTGCTTTTCATTTCCTCAGATCTGGAAGAATACAAAGATAAGATGATGGAATGCAGGCACAAACTTGAAACCGTTTTGGGAGACTGTTACTGTTGGAGAGGGCATAATGGTTAATCAAACAAATCGAAATGGGTTCGACTGTAAATTCACATGAAATCTTTTTTTTTCTTGGAAACGAAGAAATCATTTTTTTCTAGAAGGGGAGATGTAGCATACTGCTGCATAAACAAAGGGCTACCAGTCGGGAACTTCCAAGCCGAGTCAAAAGCCTCAATAGAGAGATCCATGGATGAATTCTCTCTGAGTATAAAATTGTCTTAACACTTTATTTTATTTGAAAGCAAAATTGATTTCTACTTGCCAGTCTGTAGATTCTGGCCTCAACTCACAGGATGAGTACTCACGAAAGACATCAGAACAGGTTGCAGACTCAAGACGTCAACAGCTCCATTCGATGTAATAGTTGATATACTTACAGACACATCAGCATTGTTTCCTTGAGTGAATGGGAATTCGTAATCATCACAATCAGTGAAAAGCCTTACTGGAGGTAGAGGATTCACAAGGAAAGATAGCAGCAACTAAGACTACACCAGTTTTCCCGATTCCTAATAGGATATGATTGGTTTACCAAGTCCTGACTAGGGTCGGCCGCAAGCGAAACCCCGAGAGTTTCTCAAGAATCACAATCCATTAATCCACTAACACAGTACTACCATTTTGAAAGTCACAACTCACGTATACAGATTGATCCATAAAAACGCATTTGCTACCCTTTTTGGGCCTAAAGTCACGACATGTACTATGTATATAAAAGTTGAAGCTTGGGATCCTCAACAAATGCCAAAGCCATTGTACCTGTTATGGCTTTTCTAACCATGACCATCATCATGTATCCACAAAAACTATTAAAACTTTAACTAGTTAGAACACAGCAACTTGATAGTTCTATGCACAAAAGTATTTGGAACCTTAAAAAAAATTAAAAAACTTCGAATCTAAAACCTGCTTCCTTAAATTAAAACTTGTCAGGGTAAAAGTTACACATGAAATGGCTACAAAAACTGATCAAACCCCAAAATTGGTCTTGGTGCAGACCCCGGAAGACACTGAAAAATGCAGGTATTCATCCTCTGCCCTTATATATATTCGGTAGCGAGAGCAGGTCAGGCAATAAAAACGAATTGGTAAGCGGTTAGGTTCCTGGATGAGGGGAACATCTCAACTCTGACTCCCCCACTCCAGTCGTTGCTTTTCTTTTTTGTGGCTTCAGAAAGATTCTTCATTCAAATTCTTACACCATCTCTGATATGCTTTTACTCCCAAAGATTTATTCTTGCACTGCATCATAAGATAAAAATAAGATGAGAAGTGAGTACAAAAATGATTATTTCATGAAAATATTATGTATGCTTACCATTCTGCAGATTCTGGCCTCAAGGGCCCAGACTGGATCGATATTCGTGAGGAAATCCTGTCCAAAGCAGGTTGCAGGATCAAGACAAAAGCATCTTAATCTGAAGCGATGGCAGCAGGTGTTTCATTTGGCGAAAGAGAAGCAATAAACAACGCATTCAGTGGAAGGCCTTGGCGGATGTGGATGAATCACAAGAGTTGATATAGAGCTTCTGTCATCTATTCTTCCTGCAAGCAGGAACCCGCTGAGTTTCTCATAATCTAGTAATTCACTAAGGCCATGTAGTTTGGAAAACTCTAATATAAAGCTAAATCCTACCAGATATTGTCACCCGAATATAATGATCGAGGATTGAGAACCTCTACAAAAGTTGATACTTTGCTTGTCCTACACATATTCTGCCTGCTCGTCGAAGCTCGATAATAATCAAGTGTAGATATTTAACAAGACAACAATATTAATTTATTTCAAAGAATTCTACTACCAGTCTGTTAGATTCTGGCATGAAAGATCACAGACAGGATCGATACTCATGAGGACATCATAGCAAGTTTCAGGCTCAAGACAACAACATCTCCATCTAAAGCAATAGTTGCTATACTTATAGACACATCAGCAGTTGTAAAAATATCATAAATATTAACAACCTTATTAGGCGATTAACGTCTTCCGCCAAGAAACACCATGTCTTTATCAACTAATAACCATAGGTTGCTGCTAAAATACAACTGACATGCTTAAAAGCTAACATCAAAAACTACTAAAACTTTTGAACTGTTCTACATATTTGACATCCCTACCTATTTAACATAACAACTCAATAGTGGCATGCTGATAACATCTTGGGAAGCTGGACACTTTTTGAGGGAACTTCAGAAGCAAAATATGTTCCTCAACCTTCTGAACTCAAGCCCAGCATTTCTAGTACTCTTGCATTCTTAAGCAGAAACTTAATGAAGATGAGCACTAACTCGCATTTAACATTATGCTTAGAGAGGCCAAGAATTTTAACAGTTCCCCAATCTGACGCCGAAAATAGTCCCAGTTTGAATTCCAAAGCTGTCTCGAAAATCATTCAAATCGAAAAGATCTGCAGTCAATCGGTGCAGTAGATGGAATTTGTTAACCACAATGACTAAATGAAACATGCATCAAAACTAAATATAATAAGCACTTTAATCAGTTCTGAATTCTGATGGCATAATTCAACTTATTAGTTAAGACTTGAAGCATTAACAGTCTTATTTCAGTTGCTTTCTGATGGCATAATCCATGTATTTTGCAATGAACACCATAAGTGAAAGTTAAGATTGGTTTCAGCGTACTTTACCTTATAGACTTGCAACGTTATAACTAATCGCTGGATCATAGGTGAACAATGGAGGGCATATATAATTCCAGGAAGATGCTCAAAATTAGGAAAGTTTGCTGTTAACCCATGGATAAAATAACATCTCAACATCTGTTGAACCTTCAAATATAATGAAAATGAAGATTCAGAAATAATAAAAAGCAATTCAATAGCAAATTTGAACATTTAACTAAGAAACAGAAAACCAAAAACATTCAGCATTGAAAAACTGGAACAATTTTCTCGTATAGAAGTTACCTCAATAAACAAACGTGCACTCTTAGCTTCCTAACATTTTGAAGCTGCCCAAAGATTTGTTCCGTCGTATCTTCCTCACAACCCTTGAATTGAGAAATCTCAAAATCAAGATCAGCATAAACTAAAGACGGAGTATTCATCGATTTAAGTGTTTCATAAGAGAGACCATAAGATTTAAATTCCTCAAGGTTTGGACAAGAAATTTCAATTGCACATCTATCAGAGATGGTTAAGTCAAATTTCTTCAAAAAAAAAAAAATCAAACATTTTGCATATCTAAAGAAATATTTTATTGCTTAGATGGGTCGACCACTCAACATATTGCTGGCCTTCTGAACAAGGAATAACAAAGTTCCTATTTAAGCCAATGGTATAATACATAGTTGTTGGCTATGACCTCTAACTAGCCGCATATAGACCTCCTACTTCATTTGAGAATGCGTTTACATACTTTTCTATGAACTCTGCGTCAGACATCTTTAAAACTTGAGACAAAGAAGGGTTTTTCTTAAGCAGATTCTTGGTCTGAAGGGCCTTGAGCACTCTAAGTCGGGGCTTCAACCTCTTCTCCACACTGTAACCAAGCAATACTGGGTTGTTAGCAATATAAGAGATGTCCTCAACAGTTAGCAAAAGCTCTGTCACTTCTTTAATCTTCGCGTGTGACGAACAAAATACCGGAGGCATTCGCCTAAAGGCAACACAAATATCATGCTCTGAAAAGCCAAGCTCCCTAAAGACATCCAACTTGAGCTGCCAACTCTCTCTAGTCATATTACTCATCACCCTAACAGCTTCAATAAACATTTTACGATTCCTATCAACACCCATCTCATCAGCTCTTTGAACTACACCCTTTAACTTCTCGGGCTTCGTGAGAAAAAAGGACGGATAGCGGGAAACATACCAAGCAATCTGTAAGGAGCAAATCCCGCAAGTCTTCAAGAAATGTATGTTAGGCACGACTGTCCTACTGAAATCATATCCCAAAAACCTCCCACTGGCAGAATTCTTTAACAAGCTACAAATGTCAGCATTGGGTCCCAAAACATTCTTTAACCCTAAAATAGAAAGACTAAGCCTATGAGTGCTAGAATGCAATAACCATGGACAAGTAGAAATAAGATGAGCAAAATCGGAAGAGCGAAATCCCAAATCCTGAAAAAGCTTGAATTTAGGCTTAATAGTAGAGTGAAGATGAGCAGAAAGAAACCCAGGTGTTCTTTTGACAATAGCTTGAATGTGATTGTTAGGAACCCCGATTTCGTCAAGGAAATTGAGAACGGAAACAGCATTTTGGGGGTTGTTGAGGCACTTAGGAGATGAGAATGAGGAAACTTTGGCAGCGCATTCGGGGGAGAAATGGTGATGATTAACTAAGTAATCGAGTAATGAAATTTTGGGGGCTGAAGTGGAGAATGAAACCAGAGATATGTTATTATTATGTGCAGCAAAGATTGGAAATTTATGGAGATAAAGAGAGGTATTGAGAAAGGGTATTCTTCTGCAGAATATCCATGAAGGAGGCATCTTTGTGTGTGGAAGGAACTTAATCAGATTTAAGTATTATTAAGAGTTAGGGTTGTGTGAATGTACTTTGAAAATGTTACATCAAACATACCGCTACAATCGAAGATGACAACCGGAACACGAATCCGTTCATTCTGCCACCGTTTCCATAATTCCGGCAAAAACGAGAGTATTAGATAATTGCTGATCCCATTGGGCTTTTCTAAAACATAATAACCCATATCCAATTCATTCTTGATGCAAACCTTCATTTACTATATTTTAAGGGTAAAGTACAAAAACAAACATCTTCTCTGATTTCAAGTTTTTACAAAAACATGACTTGTGGTTTCAATTTAGTAAAAAAAATACATGTGATTTACAACGTTATCAAAATTAAGGAGAAGCTACTAACACAGTTAAGTGTGCTGTCGTGGTCTTGGACAAAATGGTCCAAAAATTATGATGGCAAAATAAAAGCTCGAGTAATTCAAGTTTTTACAAATAAAAAAAACCTTTGGTTTCAAGTTTTTACAAAAACATGACATGTGGTTTCAATTTAGTAAAAAAAATACATGTGGTTTACGACGTTATCAAAATTAAGGAAAAACTGCTAACGTCGTGATTTACGACGTTATAAAACTTAAGGAAAAGCTACTAACATCGTGGTTTACGACGTAATCGAAATTAAGGAAAAGCTATGGCAAATGGAAACATGTTCTCATTCCCGTTCATTCCAATAGCAGAATATTAGTAGTTTTTCCTTAATTTTGATAATGTCGTAAACCACAGGTACTTTTTTTTACTAAATTGAAACCACAAGTCATGTTTTTGTAAAAACTTGAAACCACAAGTCATTTTTTTGTAAAAACTTGAATTACCCGAGCTTTTATTTTGTCATCATAATTTTTGGACCATTTTGCCCATGACCACGTCAGCACGCTTAACGGTGTTAGTAGTATTTCTTTAATTTTGATAATGTTGTAAACCACAAGTATTTATTTTACTAAATTGAAACCACATGTGATGTTTTATGTTTTACTTAGGAGGTTATTACTAAAAAGAGTTTACCCAAATTTTATTTCTAATTAGGAGGTTATTACTAAAAAGAGTTTGGTGCCACAAATAAATTGTCATTATGTTTTATACATTTAAATTTTTAACAACAATAAGAGGGTGTTTGGTAAATCATATTCATCCGAGCATACAACATTTTTATTCCAATATGTGTTATATAGGTGTTTGGTTAATTTTTTGAGGGTTAATTTCAAATAGGTGTCTTATGGTTTCGTATTTTTGCAAATAAAGGACTGTGGTTTGACTTTAGCAAATAAAAGACTGTGGTTTACATTGTTTGCAAAATTTAAGAAATAGTCAATTTTGTTGACGTGAACGAAAACAGCTTTTGTCTAAAAAAGTTTTCTGACTTTTGAATTTAATTTTTATATGATCGATCAAAGGTTTAAAAAAATATTTTGGTAAAAAAAATCCTCGTTTATGCCAACAAAATTGGTGATTTCCTTAATTCTGAAAACAATACAAACCACAATACTAACGAAATATTTCGTTAACGGATTGTTACTTTGGACTATTAGGGTATAATAAAAAATAAAAATTATTTTTATAATTAAAATTTAACAGGATGCTACTCGACATTTTTATGGTTTAATAAAAAAAGTAAAAACTGATTTTATAATTAAGATAATATATTATTTATTATAGTTTTTAAAAAACTAAGTTAAATGATTAACTAACTAATAAATAGTTTTTATAAATTCAATACTATTATTTACAGCTCATTTACCTGTAAATATCACTACCCATAGTATAAATAATAAATATTTATTAATAATTTATTGGTAAAAAAATAACAATAATAATAATAATAAATTAAAAACTGAACTAAATTTAAAATTGATGAATTAAACTGAACCTGCTGAACTGAACTTAATATTTTTGAACTGAATGTTACCGAATTAGCTGAATTTAATTTTACTGAACTGAACTTAGATAAGTTCAAAAGAACATGGTCTTATGCTCCGGATATTATACAGGGACAATCCTCAGAGAGATTATTGTTGCTCCGCTATCATAGAATTGACATTTATTGTAGAAGTTCAATTTTATCCATCATCTAAAACATACTAATTTTACTCCTATGGTAGCATCTTTAACTCAATTTGACCATTTTCTAAGTAAATAGCCACAAAGATAAACGTAGCTCCTCAAAGAGAGATAATTACGTAACAGTCTGCTAGAGCAAAATAAACTTTTTCTTATATTTCTTAAAATATAAATATATGTGAAATTTTCCCTGATTTGGGACAAAATTAACCCCTAGACTAAAGGAAATCAATAAAAGAAAGTTTTGAAATAATAAGCAAAATCACAATCACACACATGTAATTATGTAAAGAATAAGAGAAAAAAAAAAAGCAAATCAGAGAGTTAGAACAGTCTTACTGCATATTGCAGCAGACAAACAAAATTCCCAGATTATCATATTCAGTCTTTACATATCAACTACAAAGTTAGAACATCTACCACCAACTACAGAGTTAGAACATAAGGTACAACCAGTGTGTTACAACATTTGGTTTCAACTATATTTCCCCGACCACCATAATATCTGAGTTAAATTAGAAGTTAAGATTGGTTCCATCAAATTTTACCTAATTTTATGACTTGCAACTGCGGATTGAACATATAAATCCGAGAAGATGGACCTTTCACCTGCAAACAATAACAAGAATGGAAATTAAGAAAAAGAAAAATTGAAAAACACACTTCCAATGGTGTTGAATTCTAATATCCAAAAGCTATCTAGACAAAAGAGAAAAAAATAAATAAATAAATTCTACCTTGGTAACATTATGTCCTTTAGAAACCCTCTTGCAAAATTTAGCTTCTCCACATGTCGAAACTGCTCAATGATCTGCTTGGAGGTATTAGGATCACGGGCACAAAAATCCAAATTTATAGTTGCAGAAGTTGGTAGATCCATCGCTATAAGAGATTCAACTTCCAAATGATCCAGCTTCAGTTCTTCAATATTTGGACATGAAATTTCAATTGCACAACATTCAATATTTTCTTCTAAAACTAACTTCTTCAAAGAATTCGAAGCAATAACAAGCTGGTCATTGAAAAAGTTCTTTAACTCCAAGGATCGAAGTAACGGACAGCCGGCTAAAACATTTTGAATTGTCCGACAAGCCAAAGTAATAGAGCAAAGTATTGATGCCTTGGCAGATAGTTCCTCAAGGTTTGGCCATAAAATTTCAACATGATCATTACTGTTATCAAAAGTAACATCTACAAAACTCAAGCGGTTTACAGACCTCGAAACAATAACATCTCTATCAACCCCAACAGAAGATGGAAGATTCACCACTTTAAGAGATCCAATCTCCAAATCATACAAGAGCAATTCTTCAAGGCTTGGACAAACAATTTCTATTGCACAAGTTGTAGAATTTCCTTCCAACACTAATTTCTTCAAAGAATGTGAAGCAATAACAAGCCCATCACATGAAAACTTCCTTACCTCGAGCAAACGAAGTAATGGACAACCAGATAAAGCGCTTTCAATCATTGGACGAGTCACATTAGTAGTAAACGAAAAAGCCGATGCCCTAATAGATAATTCCTCAAGATTTGGACATGAAATTCCAACATGCTTAGTATCATCATGAGCATTAACATATACAAAACTCAATCTTTTCAGCGATTTGGAAACCATAACATGTCCATAAAGCGCACTACAATTAGTTAGTTCCAACGATTCAAGCAAAGGACTGCCAGAAATCGCATTTTGAATTGCTGCAAACCGCGAAGTAGAAGTGTTGAGCTTGAATTCCTTAAGACATGGCCAATATGGTTTCCACTTACGAGTAAGACGACAATTGGTTAACTCCAATGTAACAAAAAGAGCATTGTTGAAAAGAAATTCGGGTACAACAAACTCATCAAGATAGATTTTAGGATGTAAATAAGGGTTCCGATCTAAATCAGCATATCGGATATGAAATTTGTGTATCTTTGGACAATTATGAAGAGCTAGGGTTTGGTGAATAGATTGAGTGCAATTGAAATTTTGGTTATGAGAGGAGTAAAAGATGAGTACCGGAACACGAGTCCATTGATTCTTCCAGCGTTTAGAAAGAATTCCAGTCTGAATAGCTTCTTTAGTTGAAGGGAGATAGGAGAGGATGTGGTGAATTAGACAATCTGGAAGATCGCTGATTCGATCTGCTTCATTCTCCAACTTCAGTCTTCTGTTTGCCGCTCTCTCAGTTTCATCCGCCGCCGATGAAGCTCCGACGATGGTTTCCGCCTCACAGTTCTCTTCTTCCATTTTTATCAGCACCGAAGATTGGAAATGGACTTCAAAAAATCCCTCAATTCTGAAATATAATATCAGTACTGTATAATTAGCAGTTAAAAGACGTTTTTGGCCCTACTTTACCAATAAGAATGTAATAAATAATACAATTATATTCCTAGGTTGAGTTGATGTAAGAGTTAAAGTTTAGAAATGTGAGCATTTTTGTGCATTATTAAGAAAACGAGTCTAAATTGACAATTTAGTTGGTATCATAGTAAACTGATGATAAACCGAGGATCAAAAAGTTATTTAACAAATTACAAGAAAAAGTTTGAAAACAATACTTGTGGTTTATTCAAATTTTATATACGCGTTGTGGTTTAACAATTTACAGATAGGTATGAGGTTTGAATTATTTTTTTACAAATAGAGATACTTGGTATGAATATTTATACAAAATAGAGTATACATTATTGAATTCTGGTGATATTTTTATATTTTAAACAATTTATATTTATGTATTGTCATAATATTGATCCCGAATCAAATTGCAGATATGTAAAATAGACTTAAATATCAATTTAGTTCGTAAACTCTCAAATTTTAAAAACGTAAAAACGTTCATAAATAATTTATATTTCGATTTAAGGATGTGTGATGTCATTGAATGTTATGTTTTATCGATATTTAAATGTAATATTTTTTAAAAAATACGAAATGTACTTTCTGACAATTAAAACGTAAAATTGTAATTTAAGACATTTTATTTTGCATAGAAAATCATACCACGTACCTCTATTTATAAAATGTGAAACACATATTTTTATGTGCAAATTGATTAAACCACAAGTATTATTATTGAAACTATCCTAAAATTATAGAATGTTTTCAATAATGGAGTAAAAGATGTGATGATATCGGTTAAGAAAAGGGAATTAATTAAGAGTGTTAATTGATTGTTTAATTCTTTACTTAGTCGTTATTTCCTATCAATGTTGTTTGAGAAGTCGTATTGTTTACATTAATGTTTTGAAATCCGAACCGAATCTGTTGTTGAACTGGTTGAATCGGGAACCATATTAAATTTCAGTTTAGATACCCTAGTTTCCTTATGCTGCATATAACCGTCCTATCAACTTCGATAAACATCTTAGATTTCCTATCAACACTCATCTTATCGGCTCTTTCAACCTAAACCCTTTAACTTCTCTGGCTTGGTTTGAAAAAAACAATGGATGAATACGATGCAATATGCAACGAGCAAATACTCGTCAAGTATTTTACATTAGGTATGGGGGTTAGTTGTTACGCACATCCAATGATTTAATGTCGCATGTTGCATGTGTATTTCACTTTTTTAATGTAATTGAACAATGTCGTGTATGAGGTTAGTTGTTACAATTGAAAGTTTTTATGAGATCAATTGTCCAATTAAACAAGTTTTACGAGGTTTTTGTTACAATCGAAAGTTAAGAAAGGTTCTAGCAAGAATGAATCAAGTTAAAGGGAGTTTTATATACTAAGCCTTTTATTAAATGAATAGTTTCGTTTAAGACTTTTATAAACTTTTCTGTTGATTTTTAGCACAGAATGCGAAATCAAGGACACATGTCTCTATATTTGTTTTGTTTTTTTTAAATATTTCCCTCCAATCCAAACAAGCAAGACCTTTCATCTTCCACCTTTTGTCATTCCCTGTGTCCATAAGTCTATAAGTATTAAGCAATGTGGAACACATGAGAAGCGTAGAAGATTAACAGATTGAAAAATGCTGGTAATGGAAGAAGTGGAAGTAGTACCGAGTATGGATCATCCTAATCATGAGGAAGATGAACCAAGAACAGGTACTATTACTATATTGATGCTTCCAACTTCAACTCATCAAATCTCAACTTTAGCTTTCTATTTTCATTTCATGCTTATTCGCAGAAGTTCATCGGGAATTAAGGGATCTCCCTCCCACTCATTACCTATTTAAGATCCAAAACTTTTCTCTGCTTTCTGATGCCAAAATACACAAGTATGAATCCTGTGATTTTGAAGTTTCTGGATACAAATGGTACTATTTCTTCCGTATTTTTCCTCTTCATTTCTGATCAAAACTATTTCTTCTGTGTATATGCTTAATTCCTACATTATGTGTTAATTTATTATGCAGGAAACTGTGTGTTTACCCGAAAAAAAATGAAGAAAGTAAAGGAGGAAGGGCATATCGCTCTATCTTTGGTGCTATCTAAATCAAATTCGCTTCCTTTTCATCGGGAGGTTAATGTTTCCTTCAAGTTGTTTGCTTATAATCAAATTCTGGATAAGTATTTGGTTGTTCAAGGTATTATTTTCCTATAATTGTTTAACTACTTCGGCCTCCTGACTTGTTTAGTTTCATTGTTTTCTTTCCTTTTGTGTCTGATTGTCATTATGGTTAATTTTTTTTTATTCTTGGATCATTTGGGAAGATGCCAAGGAGAGGATAAGCCGTTTTCGTGGGACGAAAGTTTTGAACAAGTAGTTCCACTCGATGTTTTCAATGATGCATCAAACGGATACCTTATTGATGATTGTTGCATATTTGGAGCTGAGGTTTTTGTTTTAGAGCGTATAAGTAAAGGGGAATGTGTATCCATTTTGAAGAAGCTTGATATCAGCACCTTCACTTGGAGTATCAAGAATTATAGAAACTTGAAAGAAGAGTTCTGTAAATCCCCTGCATTTGTTATTGGTGGATTTAAATGGTATGCTTAATAATCCCATGAACTTTTGCATTTTTTAGCTTCATAAGTAATCTGGGAATATTTTAATGTCATATAGGACTCTGTTGCTTTATCCAAATGGGAATAAGAACCAGAAAGGCAAAAGCTTGTCCATGTATTTATGCTTGGAGGATCCAAAAGCTCTTAATCCCGGAGAAAGGTTGAATGTTAGATTTTTTTTACGTGTCAAGGATATGATCACAGGAAGAGAAAAAGACCATGAACGATTAGGTGAATGGTGTTGCACGTTGATCTATTTTGAACTTTTCTAAGTATATTGTTTCAGATATGCGTAAAATTTGTATCTGATATTATGCAGGAAATAAACAATACTCTAGTCCTTCCAGCTGCAATCATGGCTTCCGTGGTTTTATGCCTCTAAGCTATCTCAAGGAATCATCTCAAGGATACGTAAACTCTGATAATGTCATGGTGGTTGAACTACAAATTGTTATGCTCACATTGGTCAAGGATTTCTCTTGAAATTCTAGATTTTGTAAGTCTTTGGAGATGAGGAAAAAATGAAACTGATATAAGTTGCAACTTTATATTTTTTTAATTATATGCTTTTGAATCTAGAATTTACACTTTAGGAGGTTATTAATGCTTATAAACAGCAAGAGATGTGAATTCTGATGGTATTATGATTGTTCAAGTGTGAATTCCGACGCTCACAATGGTCAAGAATTTCTCTTGAATTTCCAGGTTTTCTAATGTCAGTTGGAACTTGCTATAGTTTAATTTTATTTTTTTTAATAAATGTTTAGCCATTAAGTTTTTGAGCAATTATAATTTGAACATATATATTAACCCCTTAATGGATATGAAATTAAACTTTGAACATAAAACTCCATGGAAGCATGGGTTTAACTGACATGTGCTGTTTTAGTGAGTCAAATGCTTAATGAGCCTACTAATTCCAATTAGTTTAGGTGAATTATGTCAATTTTAAAGACAAAAATGTTTTATTCAAGATTATAGGGTAGGACTTTTCGAACCATTTTGACCTTACATGGGAAGAAGACTGCTGATTTTGATTGGAAGAAGACCATTTTTGTAACAGATTTTGATTGTTTTCTCGGTAGTGAATTTGAATTTTGGACACAACATTTCGAACTAGCTAGAAGCAATGTTACATCTAAGAAACATAATATGTAAATGGATATCGATTATATGGCCTAACATGGTTGATGGTTCCTGATTGAAAATATATATGGAACTCAATGTTTACTATTTTTTTGTATTAAGGGTATATTTTTACTTTTTTAAACCGTTATGGTAAATTTGGACCTTTGTTAATAAACTGCTCATATGGTTGAGGATATTATCCATATTTCAAAATCTACTGCTAGCTAAAACCAAAGCAGCTAATTCAAGTTGGGTTGTAATATTTTTTATTTTTTTTTGACGACGACGAGGAACTCTACTAAACCCCTTCGGGGTTAGTAGGCAACTCAACCAACGCGGGCTTTCCAGCAGGCCCATTAGGGAGGGGACATTAAATCACCAAATTGCAATTCCTGAGGATCGAACCTGAGACCTGTTGTGTGTTTTTCCCACCTTCTCTGCTCCTTTGACCATCTGAGCTACCCACCAAGTTGGGTTGTAATATTACAATCTATTACCTACATATTTTTTTTTTTATTAGAAGCCGAGAGAAGGGAGGAAACAGGGATTAAGAAACCCAACTAGGTTGGCACCCATAACACCCCGAGACCATAGCCCCAACCCCCAAAACGAACAAAAGAAAGGAAAAGATACAAGAAAAAAGAAAATCAAAGGAACCTAAACTGCTCCTTGTCAGATAAATCATCTGAGACGAAAGAATTACAAATTATAAGATGAGAATGCTACTAATTAAAAATATTACTACGTTGACCATGACAAGCAAGAACATCCGTTGCACCATTACATTTGTTATAAATATGAAAGACATGAAAATTTATCAAAGAAATCCAATGTTATCTACATATATAATTTATACGATTATTGCTTAATATGAATGTAATAAAATTAATATCGTGACAATTGTCAGTTGGATGTCCTTGTGGGCCTCGTATTTAAAATTGAAAGAGAAAGAAATAATACTGATTTTATTTTTTTAATAAATTGTAAGGAGCAAGATCCGAATCTTGGTCTCCCCATTCACACATAAGTGAGTGTACCAATATATGTAAATTTTTAATAAGTTTGAGGTTTTCCACAAGGTGAAGAGAGGGGTCTTTGTTTTTTTTTTATCAATCAAAAAAGTATTATTAAGAGACAGCAAACAACTGAAAATACAATGAGAAGCAACAACCTAATGTAGGCAGAACACAAAAAATACAAGAAAGAAGTATAGCTACAGACTAACTAATTCCACTTATGGACATCGAGCTGGGATGGGATCTTTAAGCTATGCAGTCGATATCGAATATAAAAACAACAAATAGTTCTGATGATAGCAGCTGAGTCAAAACTATTGTTTTGGAAGTAGAGCTTATTCCTTGAAATCCATATATGATAAACCGTACAGGAAAACAATATTACATAAAATGACCATCGTATGTAAAGGACATTTACTAACAGATGAGGAAATAGAATTTTGTTTCTTGGCCACGATATAACACTTATTTCTTTTTTTCTTCTTTTTTTGATAAAAAAACACTTATTCCCTCTCTCCCCCATTTTCTTTTATAAACACAATCTAATTTCTTGCAACATGGCCATGAGATGATGATCTTGAACACCAATTTCTCAAAGAGGGGGATGTTTTCTATAATGAACTATGAAAGAAAATGTTACATCAAACTGAGGATGACAAATGGAGTTGTAACAAGGAATGTATTTCAATTCCAGAACGAGCTTCTTGATAAGCTCGAATTTGACTATGTATATGGTTAATTATTCATGTATTTAGGGGCCAATTCGACCTTAATTGTATATGTTTGTGGGTCTAACAATGATATTTTCAGTTTAAAGAGCCTTCATGGACATTTCGCTGAAAAGCAGCCTGCCTGAGTGAAAAGTAGAAGTCACATCAGAAGAAAGGAGGGGTAAAATTGCCGGCAGCTTGGGAGAGAGAGTGTTGCAGTTTGAAGTGATGTTTGCCGTTCAAAAAGGAGTCTCTTGTCTTGCAAGAAGAGATGTTTAACAGCTGTAAAATAAGTAGTTCTGCTTTATTAGCTGGAACAGTGTACCTAGAGTACTTTTAAGTAGTATTTTATTAGTTGCTTTTTGGGTATTAAAAAAAGAACAATTCTGAGGAGAGATATTGGGGGATATTAACTTATCATCTCTCATCTTCACCTTTCTTCAGTGTATTAACTTTAGATTTCTGGTAGTTGAGCTCCTTTAATGGAGTTCATTGTAGTTATTGTTGTTATCATGCTCGCCATGTGTGAGTAGTACTCTCTACGAGCTAAACCAGCCTTTGGGCTGGTGTTGTAAGTCTCTTTATCTCTTTAATTAATGAATGAATGTTGTTTCTATTTGGTGTTTAATGAAGTTCTGTAGATTTCAGGTCTTAAACCTCCTGTTACAGTATGCATAACCGACATGACCATTGCTTTTATGTATGCTTGTTCTTTATATAAACATATACATCTGATATGAACAGTTGAATGATGTGTATCAAGGGTTTTCATGCAAATGAGATGTTACTTCGTGCTTAATCAAGTAGTAAAGCATCCTGAAAGGCCTTTAGGGTGTGAGTAATACTTAGTAATTTGGGGATATGACCATTTGAACCAAGTTAGCTTAAAGTAGAGACCTTGACAGAATAGTTATAAACATTCATGAGTTAAGAAAGGAGAGAAGGGAGGTTGCAATGCCAGTTCCCCGCTGTGTTTAGCTTGTTCTTTTTAATATATTGTTATCAATCATCATTTCGCATCTTTTAATCTTCAGATCTGTTTTTAGTGAAGTTCATTACAGTAGATAATAGTCAATCAACCTCAAATCAACCCTTTTTATGTTACCAGTCACGTAAACAGACTGTTCCATAGGTCTTTTCAATTAATCTTTTCATCTCAATCCCTGTGGAGACGATAATCTACTTATCATTTTATTACTTGTACCTAGTATAGTTGCTAGAAGACACATCCAGAGGTAACAAGTTTTTGGCGCCGTTGCCGGGGATTGAAAATAAAAGTTTACTTGAAATTTTTCTGTGAAATAGTGTGTTTTGATATGTGTGTTCATGGTGTAGCCACAGGGTGTTCCGATTCCTGTAGTCCATGCGAAGAGCAGGGCTGCAGCCTCTTCCAGTTGATCCTGAGATAGAAAGAACTTGTAGAGCTAATCGTAGAACAGCTCGTCGAGCTCAGCAAAGACAAAGAAGAGGGATGGAAGAAGAGATACCTGTTGGTGGTAACAATGACGGTAACAGACAAGGAAACAATGGTGCCCACAACAACAATGGAGGAAACAACCTCGAAGATGAGGGTGAGAACAATCACCCAGCTGTGATGAGAATCAGAGACTATTCAAGACCTACTACAGAAGGTCATTCCTCATGTATCGCCCTTCCACCTTTTGGGCCTGGAAACAACCCTTTGGAAGTGAAGCACTCTATGATCCAAATGCTCCTCTCATTTCAATTTGGAGGATATCAAAATGAAGATCCTAATGCTCACATCCAGGATTTTGTGACCATGTGTAACACCTTTCGATCTAATCGAGGAGTTACTGATGATACAATAAGGCTGACCCTGTTCCCTTGGTCCTTGAAAGATAAAGCAAAGAGTTGGATGAAGAATCTCCAACCACACTCCATCAGAACTTGGGAGGAAATGGCAAGAATCTTTTTGATGAAGTATTTCCCTCCAAGGCAAGCAATCAAGCTCAGGAATGAGGTTTCTCATTTTTCACAAGAAGATGGTGAATCTTTGGCAGAAGCGTGGGAAAGGTATAAGGAGCTGTTGAGAAGAGTACCAAATCATGGTATACCTATGTGGATGCAGGTTCAAAACTTCTACAATGGAGTTCAGAACATCTACAAGATGCAGATTGAATCAGTTGCTAATGGCAATCCTGAAGATTTAGAGCCACAAGCTCTCTACGATCTTATTGAGAGGGTGGTCAACACAAGTTACAACTGGCACTCAGTGGGAACTGATGGAAGGAAGCAAGCTACCATTCCAGGAACAGAAGTGATCTCCAAATTGATCACAAACCAATTTGAACAGCTTGCTCGACAGATTGGCAAGCTCAATGTGTCATCCATCAACAGTGAACCCCCATTTGGGGAAGAGTGTAGTTTTTGTGGAGGTCCCCATCGAAATATCAATTGCACAGGTACCAGGAGAGACTCAGACAACCAGGAGCAGTGTGATTATGCTGGTTACAACCAAAGAAATCCACCAAACCCTTATTCCAACACCTACAATTCTAACACTCGAAATCACCCAAACTTCTCATGGTCACAACCCAATGATCAGCAGGAGAGACCTCAGTACAACCAGGAGAGACCTCGGTACAATCAGGAAAGACCTCAGTACCAGAATGACAGACCTTAATATCAACAAGTTCAGAGAGGTCACTACCAGCAGAATAATCAGAGCTCTTACAAGCAGCCTGTGCATACCAAGGAAGAGGAGGATCCAGATTTCAAAACTTTGGTAACACAATTCATGAAGCAGACTCAATCAACAATGAAGAGTCTTGAAACTCAAGTTCACCAGTTGGCTGCTTCATCCTCCAACTCAAAAGGAAAATCAACTTTACCAAGCAACACTGAACCTAACCCAAGGGAGAATGTGATGTCTATCACTCTCAGGTGTGGTAAGGAAATTTCTAATCCTAATGAGATTAAAAAGTTTGTTGGTGATGCAGGTACTTCTAAAGAGACTGAAGCTGAAAAGGAACAAGCTGTTCCAGTAAAAGAAAAGCCAAGTGCAAAGGCTAAGGAACCTGTTCTTGTGCAGGAGGAACCTGTGGAGAAATATGTTCCACCTCCTCCTTATCAACCACCAGCACCTTATCCCGGAGCCTTGGTAGATGAGAAACTAGAAAAAAGGCACTCAAAGATCCTTGATACTTTGAGGAAACTTCACATTAATCTTCCTTTCTTGGAAGCTCTTAATCAGATGCCTAATTATACTAAATTCTTGAAAGATATTCTGTCTAACAAGACCAAGCTCGAGAATGTGGCATGTGTGCAACTCAACAGAGACTGTTCCTCAATTCTGATGAACAGGCAGCCACTTCCTAAAAAGATGAAGGATCCAGGGAGTTTTTCTATCCCTTGTTCTATTGGAGAATTACATGTTGAGAATGCTCTTTGTGATCTTGGTGCTAGCATAAACTTGATTCCATATTCATTATACCAGAAATTAGGAATAGGAGAACCCCAACCAACTCGTATGTCTATCCAACTAGCTGATAGATCAGTTTGTTACCCTATGGGTATAGTTGAGGATGTCCTAGTTAAGGTAGGAAAGTTCATACTGCCTGCAGATTTCGTAGTAATGGATATAGCTGAAGATATGCATGTTCCAATTATCCTAGGGAGACCTTTCTTAGCCACTGGCAGCGCTGTGTTTAAAGTGAAAGATAAAGAGTTAAGTTTGGAAGTGAATGGTGATAAGGTCGTGTTCAAAATGAATGAAATGCTGATGAGACCTGTTGATTCTGATGTTTGCTATTTTATAGATGTTTGTCCTAACCCAACTAACTTGCAGGAAACTCAAAAAGATGTTTTGCAGGTTGTTCTAGAAGAGGAGTTAAACACATGTGATGAAACAGGCTGCTCTCTTGAAAAACCAGATTTATCACCCATTCCACCAAACTCAAATGACCTTTCCACCACAGAACCACCCTTTTTACCAAATCAATCCATTTCCACTCCAGAACTCAAACCTTTACCATCACATTTGGAGTATGCTTTCCTTAAACCACCAAATAGCCGGCCAGTTATCATTTCATCACGATTAACTCCGGACCAGAAAAGCCAGCTTTTAACCATCCTTAAACAAAACCAGGAGGCTATAGCTTGGACAATTGGTGACATCAAAGGAATCAGCCCTACTATGTGTGTGCATAGGATCCTAATGGAGGAGGATTACAAGCCTTGTGTTCAACCACAGAGGAGGCTTAACCCGGTCATGGGAGATGTGGTCAGAAAAGAGGTTGTCAAGTTGCTTGAAGCTGGGATCATCTATCCCATTTCGGATAGCAAATGGACAAGTCCAGTGCAGGTTGTTCCGAAGAAAGGGGGCACAACAGTTGTAAAGAATGAGAGGAATGAGTTGATTCCAACAAGAATGATCACAGGGTGGAGGGTATGTGTTGACTACCGAAAGCTTAATGATGCCACAAGGAAAGATCATTTTCCTTTGCCATTTGTGGATCAAATGTTGGAGAGACTTGCTGGTTATGCCTTTTATTGCTTCTTAGATGGCTACTCAGGCTATAACCAAATTCCAATCTTCTCCGAGGATCAAGAAAAGACCACCTTCACCTGTCTTTATGGGACATTTGCATACAGAAGAATGCCATTTGGTCTCTGTAATGCACCAGCTACATTCCAACGGTGTATGATGGCTATTTTTCATGACATGATAGAGAAGACAGTAGAGATCTTCATGGATGATTTCTCAGTCTATGGGAAGTCATTTGAAGGCTGTTTGAAGAATCTTGAGGCTGTTTTGGTTCGATGCAGAGAGACCAATCTTGTGTTGAACTGGGAGAAGTGCCACTTTATGGTGACTGAAGGTGTGGTGCTTGGGCACAAAATTTCAGAGAAAGGGATAGAAGTTGACAAAGCCAAGGTCGAAGTTATTGAAAAGCTGGCTGTTCCTACCACAGTGAAGGATGTTAGAAGTTTTCTGGGGCATGCAGGCTTCTACAGGAGATTCATAAAAGACTTCTCCAAGATTGCTCTTCCACTTTCAGCATTACTCCACAAGGATGCTGAGTTTGAATTCGGAGTAGACTGCATCAGAGCCTTTGACATCTTGAAGGAACAACTCATCAACTCACCAATTTTGATTGCACCCAACTGGGAGCAGCCTTTTGAGTTGATGTGTGATGCAAGTGACACTTGTGTGGGAGCTGTTTTGGGTCAGAAGGTTAACAAGAAGTTCCAACCCATTTTCTATGCCATCAAGACCTTGAATGATGCTCAGAGAAACTATACAACTACAGAGAAAGAGCTTCTTGCTGTGGTTTATGCCTTTGACAAGTTTAGATCCTATTTGGTCTTGTCAAAAGTGGTAGTTTTCACTGACCATGCTGCTTTGAGACACCTCTTTGCTAAGAAAGATGCCAAGCCAAGACTGCTCCGATGGTTGCTACTTCTTCAGGAGTTTGATTTGGAGATCAGAGATAAGAAAGGCATTGAAAATGTTGCTGCAGATCATCTCTCTAGAATAGCAGGGGGAGACCAACAGGAACAACCTGAAATCAGGGATATCTTTCCTGATGAGAGGTTATATTCAGCTTCGAATGTTCCATGGTTTGCTCACATTGCTAATTTCCTTGCAGGATCATATAAACCTTTTAAAATGTCCACTAACCAAAGGAGAAAGTTCTATGCTGAAATTAAATACTATTTTTGGGAAGAACCATATCTTTTCAGGTTATGTGCAGATCAGATTATAAGGAGGTGTGTGACCCAAGAGGAAGGAGAACTCATTCTTCATCATTGTCATTCACAAGAATCTGGAGGACATCATGGTGCTAGTAGAACAGCCTCTAAGGTGTTCCAAGCAGGCTTTTTCTGGCCTACCATATTCAAAGATGCTCATAGATTTGTGAAGGAATGTGATGAGTGCCAAAGGTCAGGTAACATTTCTGCCAGAAATTCTATGCCCTTGAACAACATAGTTGTTTGTGAAATTTTTGATGTGTGGGGCATAGATTTCATGGGACCCTTTCCATCTTCTAAAAAGAACAAGTATATCCTAGTGGCAGTTGACTATGTAAGTAAATGGGTGGAGGCTATTCCAAGCCCCACAAATGATGCTAGGGTGGTAGTAAGATTCCTAAAAAGGCTGTTTGCCCGATTTGGAGTACCCCGTGCCATAATCAGTGATAATGGCACTCACTTTTGCAATAAGCTTTTTGAGAAGCTCTTGAGTAAATTTGGGGTCACACACAAGCTTGCTACCCCTTACCATCCACAAACAAGTGGTCAAGTGGAAGTTTCCAATAGAGAGATCAAGAGAATTCTAGAGAAGACTATTAGCACCTCTAGGAAAGATTGGACAGAAAAGCTAGAGCCTGCTTTATGGGCATATAGGACTGCTTTCAAAACACCTATAGGCATGTCTCCTTTTAGATTGTTGTATGGAAAGAGTTGTCATTTGCCTGTTGAGATGGAACATAAGGCCCTTTGGGCATTAACTTTTCTTAATTTTGAAGAACATGCTACAGGTGAACAAAGAAGGCTGCAGCTGAATGAGCTGGAAGAGTTTAGGCTGTTTTCTTTTGAAAATGCAGTGAAATACAAAGAAAAGACCAAAACTTGGCATGATAAGAGAATTCAGAAGAAGGAATTTCAAGAGGGACAACAAGTCCTCTTGTATAATTCAAGGTTAAGGTTGTTCCCTGGAAAATTGAAATCCAGGTGGAGTGGACCTTTTCAAGTGAGCAAGGTGTTCCCGTATGGTGCAGTAGAGATCTTTTTGCGTGGGGAACAGCCTTTCAAGGTTAATGGCCAAAGGCTAAAACCTTATCTTGCTCACGATGTGGAGAGAATGGTTGAAGTTCACCACTTCTATGACCCACCATAAGCTTAAAAGGGACTTGTGTCAACTGCAAACACCAATTGCAGTGCCCTAAAGGGGTGAAATTTAGTTTAATTTAGCTAGTTTTTGTTTTAGGTTATTAATTTTAGATTAGTTTATTTTAGACTTTTTGTAAAGCGTCCAGCAGAAGTTACAAGTTGTTAAAATTCAAATTTTATTTTTAAGCAAAGATTTAAACTTTTGTTCTCTTTCCATAGAGCTTAAGTTTGAATTTTTACTTAGGAAAATAAAATTTGGGGGTCATCTCTGTGGCAATACATTTTGAGTTTTGTGACTTAGTTATTTTGAAATAAAAAGTGAGTTACCGTGGTGTAGGATTTTAAATTGAATCTGAAGATAAGAGAGAGTGAATTGTCAAATCATGGTTAAGAGCAATTTCTAACCGTTGATGAAGAGTAAAAGAGGGCTTAATGGTTAAAATTATAACCGTTTGGGAGATGAGAGAGGTCTAATCAACCAGTGGTAAACTTTCTCTCTCCCACGCCCCTCAACTATTCATAACTCCTCTCTCTCCTGCTTTTTCGGTTCCCAAAAATCTGCCACAACTACTCCACTTTTTCAAACCGTCACAATCACTTCCTTTCTAGCTATAAAATATTGCCAAATATTTCTATTGTCCTTTTCCAATCCAAACACTTAGCCGGATTTTCTTCTCTCTAACTTTCTCACAACTCAGTTTCTTTTTAAGTTCACAAATTTGCAGAATGAAAACTCGTGGTGGTGTTGTGATAAAACAAGAGCAAGGTGTGAAGAGAGCTGCAAATCGTAACAAAGGAAAAGACGTTTCAAGCTCAGCCATGGTTGCTCCAGATGAAAAGCTAGTCAATAAGCTTTCCAAGTTCTCTGACCCAACTGCTCAGGAGACTTTCGAGTCCATTGCTGATATTCCGTTTGGATCCCCGAGGAGTGTATGTTGGGATTCGCTTAAGAAGTTGGGTTTGGCAGATAGTGTTAAGGAACATGTGGATAAAGGAGGATTTCAATCTTTCTTTGAGTTGGTGGAGCCGTTGTACAAGGAACTCACACTGGAGTTCTTGTCAACCTTCAGGGTCAACCCTAAGATCAAGGATCCTGATGCTGAGAACCATTTCCTGTTCAGATTAATGGGTCATACTCAAAACCCATCTTTGAATACGTTCAATGTTTTGCTGGGATGTGTTCCTGATGAGGAGGCTGCTATTGAGGAGTATTCTCATTTTCTGACTGCCACTCCAAAGGATTTCGATCCTCATGTTTTCTGGAGGCAGATTTCTGGAGAAGCCCATTTTGATAGCAAGTTGGCCAAAGGTTCTTCGATTCTGGAATATCCTATGCGGATTCTGCACAAGTTGGTCTCTGGCACAATCTTTGCCAGAGAAAATCAGGCTAATGTTACTCTGCTTGACCTAACCGCTTTTTGGAGCATGGTGACCGGAAGAAGGTTGAATCTGGGACATTATCTAGGAGAGTACTTGCTGGGCTATCATAGCAAGAAGTTGAATGGAATCTACTGTGGGAATTTGGTTACCAGAATTGCAGAGGCCATATGGGTTTTCAAGCCCGATGATCGATCAAGGCTTACTTTGTCCTGCCATCCTGAACCCATGCACTTTCGTACTCTTCAATACATGGGGTACTGCAAGCAAGTAAACAAGAAATGGGTGTTGGTGAGTGAGATTGATGTGGCTGCCAAGTCTGAAACCAGGAAGAGGAAGCTTGAAATTCCGGTTGAGCCCTTTGAGATTGAGGATGGAGGTGAAGAGGATGATGAACCCAAGGACGCTGCTTACTATCGCAAGTGCCTGAGCCTGAACAATGAAGAGATGTACATTCAGTTGAAAGCTCAAAGTAGGAAATCTGCCAAGTTGGAGAAAGAGGTTGCTTTGCTGAAAAAGGCTTTGCAGGATCTGGAGAAGTCTGTTGCCTGGCTTCATGGACACATGGAAGTCCAGAGGCACCTTTCTGAGCTCCCAATTCAGCATAGGTTCAATGAGGAGACCCTCAATTACGAACCGGAGTTTCATGATCGTTCCACCCCTGCTGCCTTTCGACGACCTCTGAATTTGAATCATACTGCTGGCAAGGATAGTGAGATCCAGGAAAGTGAAGCCAAGGAAAGTGAGGCTAAGGGCAGTGAGGTTCATGGAGATGCTGCTACTCCTCCCAAGGATCCAGAGGCTGTGACCTCTGAGCGTAATCCTGTTACTCCCGAGTAACAGTCTGTTCCGGTTCCCTCCTTCTGTTGGTACCCCTTGATCTCTGCTCTTTACTTTTGTTTCTCTGTATATATTGTTGATATGCTTGCTGCTGCTCTGTGCTATTCTTGTTTTATGTCATCCCTTAGAGACATTGAGGACAATGTCTATCACTAATTTGGGGGTGGGGTAAAACTTGATGTGATAAACTGAAATTGAAAATGCCATGCCTGCTTTGACTCGAACAAAATGTGTAGCATGATGAATTGAGCCCAGAAATTGAATAATTTTTGCTAAAAATGTGAATAATAGCTTAAGTGACATAGAGGAAACTCTGAAGTTAACTTGCTAAATTGTATACCATAGTCAAACCCCAGTTGTCCCCAATGTAAATGTTGTCTGTAATTTAGATGTTTATAGTTAGTTTGTAAATAGTTTTGTGTTAAAATGTTAAAGTGTGAGGCTGTTTCTTGTTGAGGAACAACCTGTGTCTGTTTATAGTGTTAGTTGTCTTCCTTGTTTACAACAGCTTAGTTGAAAATGGAAAATTGCCTAAAATGTAGAAATTTGCCTTTCAACCTACAACCAAAGATTGCACACTTGTACCTTAATCAAAATGTGTGGTGAACCTTTATTGACTGATGAAGTTTGAAAAAGAAAGAAGGTTCAAAAGTTTTTAAGTTGAAAGTCAAAATTCAAGTGAATTAAGCAATTTAGAACCTGTAAACCCTTGTTGCAAAGCCTAATTCATGAAAAATAGAGCCTGTTGCATTCACAAATGCATTTAGGAGATGAATGAGAGGGCTAAGTTCAAAGAAGTCTTAGGTAGGGTTTGCTTTGGTCACCAAAATTGATAACTTATCTTCCAAACTTAGTTATCTAATCTGGTTGCCCAAATTTTCATGATGAAACTGAGGAAAAGCATAGGAAGATGAAGGCACTAGAATTCACAATTTTTACACTCTTAAATAGCCTACCAGTGCATTGCACTCTTATTTTTAGGTTAACCAACTTGAGCCTTAACCATTTTTTTGTTTACACACATTATTTGAAGCCAATTCCCTTCACTTTTATTCCAAATACCCTTGTTTGAATTACATGTCTAAAGAACAGACTGCTTTGTAGTCTAAAGAGCTTAATTTGAAAAGATTTGTTGATGTAGATTCTCCAAGGTTGAGGAAATTATAAGTGTTGACTGAATAAAAAAAAAAAAAAAAAAGAGAGAAAAAGAAAAAAAATTGAAAATTGAAGAAAATCTCAAAGAAATTCTTCAGAAAAATGAAAAAAATAAGTGAATAAAGTCTTTTTATTTCTAAGGTTGCATATTGTGGCCTTAGGATTGAAAGTTGGAATTGCTTTTGTTTTAATGTTGTGTAAATTTTTGATTTGTTTTGTGCCTAAGTTGTGAAACAGGCTGTTTTGAGTAGTTTGTGATTGTAAATAACCAGGAACAGGCTGGGAAAGAAATGAAAATGTTGAAAAGAGCTTAATTGATAAATAATGACATGTTCCACACATTGTAAAAAGCCATTTCACTTCCATACCTTGAACCCTAACCTAACATTATAACCCTGGAAAGACCTTTTGACTATGCTTAGTAATTGTCTAATTGTGAAAGTTTGGACCAATAAGCAAGGTCACATCCTAAGGATTAACTGAACTTAGCTGAGGAGTGAATTCTAAAGCATCTTAGGAACCCTGTTTATGGTAATCTAGTTACCATAGGAGAGCTGAGTGCAAACACTCCTTAGTGAGGTAATAAGGGCAGAACAGGTTGTTCACTTGAATGTTGAAGTTTGATTTAAAACCTTGAGAACTTTCTGGGAACTTAAAATGGAATAAAGGTAAAGTCTAACCACATTAAGAAACAAAGCTCCTGTGTGCTTAATCTAAGGTTGAAAAGGTTGAAGGACATTTTTATTGAAAAAGCTGTTGAACGTTGTAGTTGTCTAGGTTTTCTGTTCCTTTGTCTTGTACAAATTGTTTCTCTCTTAATTTTATCCTTTCTTTAGTTTTAAATTCGAGTCTGTGTTTAGATAGTTTTCCTTTTTGTCTTTGCTTGGGGACAAGCAAAAGCTTAATTTGGGGGTGTTTGATAAGCTCGAATTTGACTATGTATATGGTTAATTATTCATGTATTTAGGGGCCTATTAGACCTTAATTGTATATGTTTGTGGGTCTAACAATGATATTTTCAGTTTAAATAGCCTTCATGGACATTTCGCTGAAAAGCAGCCTGCCTGAGTGAAAAGTAGAAGTCACATCAGAAGAAAGGAGGGGTAAAATTGCCGGCAGCTTGGGAGAGAGAGTGTTGCAGTTTGAAGTGATGTTTGCCGTTCAAAAAGGAGTCTCTTGTCTTGCAAGAAGAGATGTTTAACAGCTGTAAAATAAGTAGTTCTGCTTTATTAGCTGGAACAGTGTACCTAGAGTACTTTTAAGTAGTATTTTATTAGTTGCTTTTTGGGTATTAAAAAAAGAACAATTCTGAGGAGAGATATTGGGGGATATTAACTTATCATCTCTCATCTTCACCTTTCTTCAGTGTATTAACTTTAGATTTCTAGTAGTTGAGCTCCTTTAATGGAGTTCATTGTAGTTATTGTTGTTATCATGCTTGCCATGTGTGAGTAGTACTCTCTACGAGCTAAACCAGCCTTTGGGCTGGTGTTGTAAGTCTCTTTTATCTCTTTAATTAATGAATGAATGTTGTTTCTATTTGGTGTTTAATGAAGGTCTGTAGATTTCAGGTCTTAAACCTCCGGTTACAGTATGCATAACCGACATGACCATTGCTTTTATGTATGCTTGTTCTTTATATAAACATATACATCTGATATGAACAGTTGAATGATGTGTATCAAGGGTTTTCATGCAAATGAGATGTTACTTCGTGCTTAATCAAGTAGTAAAGCATCCTGAAAGGCCTTTAGGGTGTGAGTAATACTTAGTAATTTGGGGATATGACCATTTGAACCAAATTAGCTTAAAGTAGAGACCTTGACAGAATAGTTATAAACATTCATGAGTTAAGAAAGGAGAGAAGGGAGGTTGCAATGCCAGTTCCCCGCTGTGTTTAGCTTGTTCTTTTTAATATATTGTTATCAATCATCATTTCGCATCTTTTAATCTTCAGATCTGTTTTTAGTGAAGTTCATTACAGTAGATAATAGTCAATCAACCTCAAATCAACCCTTTTTATGTTACCAGTCACGTAAACAGACTGTTCCATAGGTCTTTTCAATTAATCTTTTCATCTCAATCCCTGTGGAGACGATAATCTACTTATCATTTTATTACTTGTACCTAGTATACTTGCTAGAAGACACATCCAGAGGTAACACTTCTACCAGAAACGATCAAAAGGTGGAGCAAGAACTTACAAGCACTAGCCACAAGATATGTACGAGGAAGGATGTATTTCAAATGCAGAAACCAATTATGAAGCTTCAAGAATAATATACTCTCATGGATCAAGAAATCTCCATACATGACAACTATTAGAACCTGCAACTTTAGTATCTCGTGCACTATCAGTATCAATAATAACCAGTTTTGGAGAAAGATCACACAAACTGTTACCATATAGTCACTGATCATCCCAATAGAAGCTAAAACTCATGACAAACTGTTAATTGGTTCTTGATTTTGTGAATGTCTGACCAGCTCCAACTAGCATCAAAACGGTCTCACAATACCGCAGACCTCACCACGGCCCATAAAACTGCGACTCAGAATCATAGTGATAAAATCACAAATCAACACGCACTAAGAAACTAGGTTCATAGACATACAACAACTATAACATTATATTTCACATAAGAAAAAGTTACATAAAGTAACAAATGTTCTTTTCTTGCTGAAATCAATCTGAAACAGGACACTTTTCACCAAACACGAATAACTAACATAAAATGCCACAAGCCTAATTAAGTCCTCAAAGGTAAGGTTGAAGATTGTGAAAATATAAACGTTCAAGTGCTTGACATAGGACAAAGACAGAAACAAACATAATATATCCTTCTCGGAATAAAAACCAGAACGATTCTTCTTACATTTAGTACTATCAGATGATCCAAAGAAACATGAAACTGTTGAATAATTCTCCGGAGCATGCTCTGTTTTCAATTAACGGATCGGGAAGTTGTTATCTATGTATTCTCCAAACCAATAACAACTTTAGAATTAACACTAATACTGAAAAATGCAATACTGAGACATGAACTGGAATCATTAGGCAAGATAATATATTAAATAGTCTTATGTTTCTGCTAATGTAAGTAACCAAACAATAAGCATCATCCAAATAGTCATTACACCAAATTTCATTTTCATCTACTCCTCCCAACTATTTAAATGTCATTAAACACAACAAACTATAAAAAAAACTCCTATTTACTTAGAGCATAGCAACTCAATAATCGTAAAATGAGAACATCTTGGCATGCTCAACAATTCTTGAGAAACTTTCAACGGAAAAGCAGTTCCATCATCTTTCAATTCCACGATCATTTTTTCCAATACTTTTGCATTCTTAAGAAAAAAATGAACAAAACTTAGCATAACCTTATGTTTATCATCCCTCTTCGGAAAGCCAATGATCTTAATATTCTTTAGATGAGATGCCAAGCAATTGAAAAGAGTTGAGTTTGACCAGTAATTTTCCCCAAAATCTTGATTGTCCTGGTCATAAAAAATTTAGGCCACAAATTTTTTGACAAAACTCATTAGATGTTAAAACTTCCATGTACACTCAATCTTCCATTTGATATTGGAATTTAAAAGGTTTTACATATTACCTGATCATAGAGCGTAACATCAATAACTAATTTCTCAAGCACGGGAGAATTACGAAGTAGAGACACAATTCCAGAGAAATTATGAGAATTTAGGGTCAAGCATTTGGTGTTGAATACCGGAGAAAACTGATCTCCCACATTTGTAGTTGAGAGATACTGCAAACATAAAGTGGAAATGGAAATTTACAAAAGAGATACTGTAATAATTCCATTTCACATTTCCAAATATTACACAGATTCATCAAAAAACAAGCATGAAATAAGTTTTAAGTTACCTCCATACACCATTTCCCGATTGTCAACTCATTGACATGCTTGAGTTGTTGCAAAATGTCTTTAACCAAACTTATACGAGCTTCATCAGGCGCATCCTCGTGATGGTTAAAATCAATAGTAGCAGAAAGTGAATATGGCAAATTCAATAGTATAGCAGTTCTAACATTCAAACAAACGTTAAGATAAACTTCCTCAAGCTTTGGACACGAAATTTCAAGATCAAAAATGCTGGGAAGATCTTCCAAAACCAACATTTTCAAGGATTTGGAAGCAATAACCAATTTCTTAAACTTAGAACAACGTACAATGAGTAACAGTCTCAGTAGCGGACTACCAGATAATATATGTTCCATTGCTTGATCAGGTAATCTACAAGATGCCATATGCAATGTGGTCAGACATTCCCAATTTACCTTTCCATTAGGTTTATAAGTACAATTACCGGTTACTAATGTAACCAGTGAAGCATTGTTGAAAAGGAATTTGGGTAAGATGTATTTTTCGCAGGTTGCACTCAAATATAACTCCTTCACATATTTTCTTGTAGCAAACCGTATTTTTGAAGTAATTTGAGGATCATTCGTACCAAATTGACGATATAGGAGATAGAATGAGTTGATCTTGGAGCACTGATGTAGAATTAAGGTATTGTCTATGAATTTAAGGAAGTTTTCATGAGACATACCATGAGAATCGAAAAAGAGAACCGGAACATGAGTCCATTGGTTCTCCCAACGTTTGGATAAAACTCCAGTCCGGATAGCTTCTTTTGTTGATGAAAGAAGGGAGAGGATGTGGTGAATCAGTGAATCAGGTAAGTTACTGAGTCGGTCTTCCTTCTCCTCCGACTTCTTCATCCTTTTGCTTTCCATTTTCTCACTCTAGGGTTTACTGAATCCCAAATTGTTTTAAACTGAAAACAACTAACTACTCAGAAAGTCTTAGGTTTAAATCTACTTATATATTATGTGTATATAATTTAGAATGTGACGAGATGGTTAACGGGTATCCACATTATCCGTTACCCAAATATATCACGTGTAGCCGGTACCTTAGGGATAATTCTATGATCGTCCCATATTCATCACAAGTAGCGGTCATAATCTCATATCTGTCCCGTACCATTTTAGGGTCTGTTTGGTATAGCCGTTCCTGTTTGCTGTTTGCGGTTTTGTTGTTCTGTTTGCGGTTTGCTGTTACATTTTGCTGTTTGCGGTTTGCTGTTTGATATTTGGTGTTTGGTAAAATCATAATTATTTATTGCTGTTAACATATAAAATGACTACTATGGACAAAATTAAATTTTTTAAATGCAAAGGACAATAAAGGAAACTAAAATCCATAGAATTTTAATGCAAATGACAATAAAGGAAACTAAAATCCATAGAATTTTTTTTAGAAAAAGCTTAAAAAAATAGTTACCTTTCGGCTAAAAAGCAACCAGAATCATTTTCTAATTCCTAACCAAACACCAATTAACTACTTTCAAAATCAAAAAAGCAAAAAGCAAATGGGAAACGATGAAACAAATACCCTCTTAGACTGAATTTAGACAGTGTCAGATACTCGAGGCTACCATCCCTAGTCTAGATTACACTATATAACCTCTAGTTTAATTTGAAGAGAGATAAAATTGAGTTTTAGTAGTGTATTATTAGTTGGATACATAACTACATTTCCATTAGGATGTACTTTCACCCACTTTCTCTTTAGGTGAAAGTGTGTAAAATTAATTAGGATTTTTTAAAGGTACAGTTAAAATATAATTTTACAAATCTCTCGATAGGGTAATATTTATGATTAAATCTTGATTTATCTGAGATTAGATATATCTTTACATCTTATTAGTTTCAATATTGAACAAGTGGAAGATGAAATAATGACATTTTTACGCATACTTATTCATGACTTTGGCACCTGCTTTTTAAAAATGAGGTATTTTTGTAAAATAAAAGTCTCAAATTAATTGACACTCTACACAGCCAAACAACTTTACCATTACTTTATATGTCTTTAATCATATACTGCACAACTGCAAGTTCGCTGTCCCAGAACCTTTGCTTCTGGCAATTTGCAACAAAGTTTTGTCTAGTAAAATGAAGCTTTGATGGAAACTACTAGCGAAGAAATATGCAAAGACGAGTCAGGTTTTGTGAGTCATCATTACTGCTTTCATCTTTCAGTGACAAACAAATATTTTTCATTTACACACCTCTAATGCCATTTTCCTTTCGGTCTTCTGATGTCAACGATGCCTTTTCTGCATTACTTGTGGTCTTGTGTTGAATCAAAGAAATTACATATTCCATGAAGTCTGCTTCATATGGCAAGCTTAACTCGTCTTTTACTGTCTTGAGAATAAACTAATTGCGAAGTTACAACGGTTGCGAGCTAGATTAGCATTCTGCACAGTAATAATCTTATCTCCTAAGTGGAAGACAACATTACAATTCGAAACTTCTGAAATAATAATGCAAATTGGAAATTAAACAAACAAGTATTTCCATTGCTTAAAGCATTTGTTTTACAAATTTGAGTTATAACTTCAATAGCCCTGAACAAGCAAAGGAATCACATAATTTCCTATCTAGCAAAAGGTATGATATAGAATTTGTTGGCTATGACCCCTGCCTAACCGCATGTAAACCTCCTACTTCATTTGAATAAGGACTTACGTACTTATCTATGAACCTTGCATTAGAGATGGCTAAAAATTGAGCAAAACCAGGTATTTTATTAAGCAAATTATTGGCCTGAAGGGCGTTAAGCACTCTAATACGGGGCTTTAACCTCTTCTTGTTACAACTAGAGATTTTATGATAATTGATAGAAGTTTGGGAAGAAGAGATAGAGAGAATTGGGAAGAGAAGTAGAAATTAAAGAGAGAAAATGAGATTGATAAACTTCATTGATGATCTTTCATGAAGAAAGCATGATCTAATATACAGCTTTCCAAGCTGAGATCATGATCGTTACAAAAGATTTGCCAGCTGGCAACTTACAGAAATGACAAAATTACAAATAACAGAATGCTTTAGCATGTAGTGAAATAACAAATTCAGTCCTTAGACTTCCTTTTCCTAGCATATGTAACAATACCTCCCCCTTGAGAACATTCTTGTCCCCAAGAATCATAAAAGTCTGGAAACTGCTGACTGATAGTGACCTCATCCTCCCAAGTCGCATCCACAGCCGAATAACCAGTCCAAAGAATAAGTAGTTGTTTAACAGCAGTATCACCAATAAGGGCAGTGCGGGTGTTAAGTACCTTTTTAGGAAGTATAACCCACTCAGCATCAATGATGGGTGGTAGGGTAGTAAGAGTAGGAATAGCAGGGGAGATGTGTTTCTTGAGTAGAGAGACATGAAAAACAGGGTGTATTTTGCAATTAGAAGGAAGCTGCAGCTTATAAGCAACCTGACCAATGCGTTCCTCTACAAGGAAAGGGCCATAGTATTTGGCTGAGAGTTTGAGAGAGGCACGAAGAGCCACGGTAGTTTGCCGGTAGGGCTGCAACTTTAGATAAACCATATCTCCCACCAGAAAGGTTCTGTCAGACCTTTTACTGTCAGCTACTTGTTTCATGCGGTTCTGGGAAGAGGCCAGACAATTGCGGAGATAAGAACTCATGTGCTCGCGTTGACTTAAGAAGTCTGCCACTGCAGCTACTGAAGTAGCAATAAGAGGTACAACAGGTAATTGAGGGGGAATTCCATAGAGAGCTTGATGTGGACTCATCTTAAGGGCACTGTGATAACTAGTATTGTACCAATACTCAGCTAAACATAACCATTCACACCACTTCTTAGGAGTTATAAAACACATACTTCGCAAGTAATTTTCGAGGCACTGATTAAGCCTCTCAGTTTGGCCATCTGTCTGGGGATGATAAGCACTGCTAAACTGCAGTTTGGTGCCTAATAGCTTCATGAGCTCCTTCCAAAATGCCCCAGTGAATATCTTGTCTCTGTCTGAAGTAATAGTGCGCGGCATGCCATGATGCTTGAACACATTATCCAGGAAACTCTTAGCCACAACTGCTGCATTAAAAGGATGAGACAAGGGAATGAAATGACCCACCTTAGTGAACCGGTCTACCACCACTAGTATAGTGTCAAACCCATTGGACTTGGGCAATTTTTCAATGAAATCGAGGGCTATGTCTTGCCAAGCTCCTTCAGGAATAGGAAGGGGCTGAAGTAGGCCAGGATAAGCAGAGCGATCGGCCTTGCATCTAAGACAAACTTCACAAGCAGAGACCCATTTAGTGACATCTACAGACATCTTTGGCCAATAGAAAGTATATTGTAAGCGAGTCAAGGTGGCCTTTACCCCTGAATGGCCCCCTATCGAAGAGTTGTGACAAGTTTGTAGTACCCTGCTCCTGAGGTTAGTACTACTGCCAATGTAAATTCGCTGCTTATACCGGATTACACCTTGTTGCAGAATATAGTTAGGATCTTGTGTAGGTTGAATGATAAGCTCTTGTAACAGTTTGGTTGCTGCATTGTCACCTGTATAAGAAGCCTGAATTTCCTCCAACCAAGTAGGTATAACTACTGAAATAGCAAAAAGAGAGGTAGTATCCTCCATCTGCCTGGATAGAGCATCTGCAACTCTATTTTCAATTCCCTTTTTGTATTGAATTGTGTACGCTAAGCCCAACAACTTAGAGATGCCTTTCTGTTGTAAATAGGTATGAAGTTTTTGCTCAAGCAAATGCTTGATACTCTCATGATCTGTTTTTATAACAAATGGGGAATTCTCTAAATAATGCCTCCAGGTGGAGCAGGCATGAAGAATTGCTAATAATTCCCTCTCATAAGCGGACAAGGCTTGATTTCGAGGGCTAAGACTTTTAGAAAGGAAACATATGGGCTTACCATGTTGCATTAGCACTGCTCCTATTCCAGTTCCACTCGCATCACACTCGAGAACAAATGACTGATGGAAATCTGGTAGAGCCAAAACAGGAGCCTCGGTCATCAATTTCTTCAATGCTTGAAAAGCCTCTGTAGCTGAGTCATTCCAATTAAATTGATCCTTTTTGAGTAAGTCAGTGAGAGGTTTACAGATTTGTCCATACCCTTTGACGAACCTTCTATAATAGCCTGTTAACCCTAGAAATCCTCGAAGTCCTTTGAGAGTAGTAGGCAGTGGCCAATCAATCATAGCTGAGATCTTAGTTGGGTCAGTAGCAACGCCTTCTGCTGAGATTATGTGACCCAAATAAGAGACAGAGGGTACCGCAATTTCACATTTGGACCCCTTAGCATAGAGTTGATGATTCGCTAGAAGTTGAAAAATCTGAGCTAAGTGGTCTTGGTGAGCTTCCTCACTAGGGCTGTAGATTAGTATATCATCAAAAAACACAAGTACGAACTTCCTCAAATAAGGCTGAAATATAGTGTTCATAAGAGACTGAAATGTAGCTGGCGCATTTGTTAACCCAAATGGCATTACTAGGAACTCATAATGCCCAGAGTGAGTTTTGAATGCAGTTTTGTGGACATCTTCAAGCCTCATTCGTATCTGATGATATCCAGACCTAAGATCCAACTTAGAAAACACCTTTGCACCCTTTAACTCATCTATCAGTTCCTGTATAATGGGGATTGGAAACTTATCCTTCACTGTAGCTTTATTGAGTTCTCTATAATCAATGCAGAACCTCCAAGTGCCATCTTTCTTTTTGACTAAAAGAACTGGAGAAGCATAAGGGCTTTAGCTGGGTTGAATAACACCACTGTTTAACATTTCTGCAATTTGCTTCTCAATCTCATTTTTTTGGTGATAAGAATATCGAAAGGGTCGTACATTGATGGGCTCAGTTTGTGGTTTAAGGGGTATGTGATGGTCATGAGTTCTGACAGGAGGGAGAGTAGTAGGGGGATGGAACAACTGTTGGTATTGGTTAAGTAATGGTAAGTAGTCGGTTGGGGCTTTAGGTAGGTGTTTTGTGTTTGAGTTTTCTGATTCAGGGGTAATAGCATTCAAGTTAATGAGAAACAGGGTGGAAGAAATGCCTTTCCAACCCTTAGTAATCATCTTATTCATAGACTTCAGGGACATCAGCTTAAGAGATGCTTCCTCCTTTAGCCCTTTCAGCTCAATCTCTTTCTGACCTTGGTGAACTAGCAACCGATTGTTATCAAAATCAAAAGTGACTGGTGTGTGTCTACGCATCCAGTCTGAACCAAGTATTATATCATAGTCTCCTAACTCAAGGATACGAAAGTTAAACATAAACCTGTTGTGGCTCATAGTCCAGCAGCAATCTTGACATTTAGAGTTAACTGTCAGTTGCCTGCCATCTGCAACTGTAACAGCTACAGGTTTCACTTTCATCAATGGTAATTTCAGCTCCCGAGCCACCTTTGCATCCACAAAACTGTGGGTGCTGCCACTATCAATCAATATCATGATTTGCTTCTTTTGTAATGTGCCCTTGAGTTTTAAGGTACCGCTGGTCATTCCCCCATCCAATGCATTAATAGACACAGTGATCTGTTGCCCTTCCTCTGCCATTTCCTCCCCGTGAATTTCATCACCATGATCTTCAGTTGGTTCCATTTCCCGTATATCCTCTTCCTCCTCACCGTTGATAGCATTGAGCTTCTTATTAGTGCATTGGTGACCTGGAAAATATTTATCTCCACACTTCCAACATAATCCAGGAGTTCGTTTAATGGTTGATTGGTTATTATATGGTGGGTTTGATCGGGTTTCAGTAGGTTTAGGTGTTTGGAAAGGGTTGGTATAAGGTTTGGTGTTGGATGAATTTGAATTTGTCCAGCTTTTAGAAGGATTTGAATATTTGGGAGTGGATTTTGATTTAACAACCTCCATCACATCGTTAAGATGTGTCTCTTGGTACTTAGCAAGTTTAATGGCTGAATACAGGGTAGTAGGTTCATAAGGTCTGACAGCTGAGCGAATTTCAGGTTTCAATCCAGTTAAGAAACTAGATACATAGTAAGACTCGGTATGATTAGGATGTACCTTCTCCATTTTGAGCTTAGCGGCCTCAAATTTCTCTTGATACAGTAGCACTGTTGATTCCTGCTTCAATTGCGAAAACAGCTGAACTACATCCTCAATCTCAGTTTGCTGGAATCGTTCCTCAACCTGCAACATGAATTCCGTCCAGGTTACTCTAGGATTGGATGGAATCCAATTCCTATACCATTTCTCTGCGCGCCCTTGGAAATACAATCCAGCTAACATGACCTTCATTTCGTCTGCAACTTCAAAAATCTCAAAATATTTGAGGCACTTGCTTAACCAGAGGTCAACTTCACTTCCGTCGAATGCCGGCAAATCACATCGAGGAAGAAGTTTGTTGAGGACATAAGGCCTCTCTTGGTTAGAATTTTCACCGGTCAACAAAACAGGACCGCTACCGAGAATTCCTTTGCCAGAATGTTGACTGTAAGCCATAGGAACAGAGCCGGACGGCGAGAGGGTGTTTTCCGGTGACGGACCGGGTTGGATAAGCTTCACTAAGGTCGATATGGTGTTATGGAGTTTCTCCTCCATCGCTCGCTGAGAATCACCTTGATCTCGCCGGATCTGCGCTTGCTCTGTTAAGAGCTGGGTTATGATCTTCTGTTGCTCATCTTGTTTAGCATCGATTTGCTCCAACTTCTCAGCAGTCCTTTCACCACGAGCATAAATCAATTCAGTGAGCTCCTTGAGACGATTTTCTAAAGAATCCATGAGTTTCGTAGTAGCACGAGTGAATTTGGGTTGTTTTTGTACCATAAAAGTGCGGCCGGAGGACCGCTGGCTCTGATACCAGTGTTACAACTAGAGATTTTATGATAATTGATAGAAGTTTGGGAAGAAGAGATAGAGAGAATTGGGAAGAGAAGTAGAAATTAAAGAGAGAAAATGAGATTGATAAACTTCATTGATGATCTTTCATGAAGAAAGCATGATCTAATATACAGCTTTCCAAGCTGAGATCATGATCGTTACAAAAGATTTGCCAGCTGGCAACTTACAGAAATGACAAAATTACAAATAACAGAATGCTTTAGCATGTAGTGAAATAACAAATTCAGTCCTTAGACTTCCTTTTCCTAGCATATGTAACACTTCTCCACACTGTAAGTAAGCATCATTGGATTGCTAGCAATATAAGAGATGTCCTCAACTCTAAGCAACAATTGTGTTACTTCTTTGATCTTACTTTCTGATGCACCAAATGATTGAGGAGTAAGAAGATTGAGACCAAATTCAAGATATTGGATTCATCTTATTTCAACAAGGAGAAATTACAGAGCTTAAATATAAAACTTCAAAGCAAACAAACAAAACAATGAAAAGGAATCGTTGGGCGTAGTACGATGAGCTGTCTATATTTCTTGGGGGCAAAGGCGAAATGGATAGGATCAAATGAGCTGGATAGTACGGTGGTACGATCCAGCTGGTAGGTGAGAGTGGAGTGAAGGATTTGTTTGTCCAGGTGAGGAAGATGAAGGCTGTAGCTCGTTGGATGGAAAACAACTGCGTTTAGGAAAAGGAGGGAATTTTGAAAAGGAAACGGGCATGTGGAGTTTAAGTGAATGGACTTTTCGTTACTTGTTTTTAACTAACTGTAAGATGACCGTTTGAGTTTGAAAACTCTTCAGCCTCCCTCAATCTTGACTTTGTAAGGATTGCACAAGTGAAGATTGGCGATCAAAAAAAGTAGTTGTGGCGAATGTTGTGGTTTGGTGAATAAATCGTTGAGCTGGAGAATTGAGTTGATTGGCATGAGGCGGATGAGACCTGTTTGAACTCTTTCTCGAATGACATGACGGTCTATGTCAATGTGCTTCGTTCGCTCATGAAAGACGGGGTTTTGAGCAATGTGGATTGCTGAATCGTTATCACAAAACATCAAGGAGAATTGATATCAGGAAGTGCAAGATCTTTGAGGAGATTGATTAACCACTGCAGCTCACAAGAGGTGGATGCCATTGCCCTGTACTCTGCTTCTGAAGAAGAGCGTGAGACTGTACTTTGTTTCTTTGATCTCCATGAAATGGGTACTTTCCCTGAGAACAGCACATAGCCAGTCAAAGATGGTCGAGTCTCTGGACGTGTAGCCTAGTCAGAGTCAGTGAAGGCTTGCAGAATTGGAGTGTTTTGTGAGGGAAAGTGTAAACCAAGGCCAATTGTGCCTTTGAGATAGCGCAAGACTCTATGTGCTCGCTGCTGATCATCCATTGTGGGTTGATTTAAGTGCTGTGACAGCTGATTTACAATATAGAAAATGTATGGTCGTGTATGGGTGAGGTAAAGTAGTTTTGCAATGAGTTGTCCGTAGGCTGTGTGGTTGGCTAGGTGAGGGGATGCTGGATGGGTTTGAAATTTGGTATGGCGATGCTGCTTTGGAGTCAATAAAGTGTTGTTCTTGTAGTAATTCAAGGGTGTACTTTCGCTGAGACATATGTAGCCCTGCGTGACTTCTGGCAAATTCAAAACCCAAGAAGTATTGCAGACATCCCATATCCTTGATGCTGAACAAGGTACGTAACCTCTCTTTTGCCGACTGTATGATGTTTAAATTGTTTCCTGCTGGTATGACATCATCAACATATACTAGCATAAATTTCACCATGTTCACGGCTCTTCTTTATATGAAGATGTTAGAGAAGCACACTCGAGAATCACCACCATCAATCTCAGTAACTTGATCATGATCTTTCACATCTTTTAACAAAAGGTCACTGGCTCACTTATCTGGATTCTAATTGGCACTTCAAACTAAAGTATGCTGTAAAGAAGAGAAACCATTCATTTCATTATCTGATTCTTGCTGCTGTTGATGTGACTCTCTGGTTTAACTGCTGTTGATATCAATGGAGCTCTTTCTAAATGAAGTAAACACATCTCTGTTCGTTATGCTTACTGCTACCTCTTTCTGAATGTTTATCTGTATCTAACAGACGAAACAAATCCACCCATATTAGTTGATTCACTCATCATGTTTCCAAGAGAAGCACACTTTTTTTCTTCATTTTGCTCCAGATTTGTATTTACATGTTTTTAACTAAGCCTTCAATTTTATACAATTGAACACGATTTTTAGAGACAAGTCATTGGACATGATTAAGTGATCTACTTGTTTCTTTTGTTAAGAGATGTTGAAGCTTTATTTTATTTCAGTAATCATGTTGGATAGATTGGCTGGAACAAAGGATTTGTTGTTGTAATAATAATAATAATAAAAGGCAATCCATTCTGTATAACTTTTCGTTCTTTCTTTCTTTCATAAATAAAACCGTTTTTTCCAGATTAGAAAAAGTGAGTCTAAGACTTTCTTGCAATTAATATTCTTTACACATATCTGTGGGAAATGCAGATTAACAGAAAAGCAGCAACTCTCATATATTTATGGGAAATGCCATTTAATCCCATTAACATTTTTTAATCTGATTAATCTTACCTTCACTTGACAAAAAAAATCTGAACAGACAGATTCTACCGTTATCTTACTAGTTTAGAAGGATGTTTGTAGCTATCTACGTTTTGTCAAGTATAGATAAATTAGTAATAATAAAATATGATTCCTTGCCTAAATTCCAAGAGCTTTAAGCTGACATTCAATCAAATAGAGTTTAAGCTAGGGAATGGATCATCTTCAGTTCTAACAAGCTGGATCAACTTCAGTTGACTACACAGTTAAACGAAATTTCAAACACACTGCAATTAAGAAAGTACTTGTGAGTGTGACATTGTAAATAAGGCTCAACTTCAGTTAAACTATTATTATTATTATTATGATATTTTATATAAAGTCTGGGTGTTTTTTATTCTGTCAGGATTCATCAAGGAGTTGGGGTAGGCCGGCAAAAAAATAATAAAAAAAGATGGGTACGCTAACAGAAAAATATGGAATGAACTCCCATTGTCATTTTCCTAGTAAACTCCTTAGGCATCTCCCCAGAAAATTCAGATTTGAGACTTTCATTGCTAAAGCTCAGACCTTGTGTTCTCTCTGTTCTATGCTCTGGAATTAGTAGTTTCTCGAAATCATCCCCAATTTACAGCTCTCGTTTCCGTAAAAAAAATGGCAGCAGTCCTTTATAATATTGATATTGCTGCTAGAATCATTTCAGAGTTGGGTTCTTTGCTCCTGGATGATGTATGGCTGTGGTGGGGTGTCAAAGTTGAGCTTGAAAAACTGCAAACAACGCTTTCCACAATCAAAGCTGTGCTTCTTGATGCGGAGGAGAAGTCCATGGAGAATTGTCAAGTCAAACATTGGCTTGAAATGCTGAGTGATGCCATGTATGATGCTGATGATTTGGTGGATGATTTTTCTACAGAGGCTTTGCGTCGACAAGTTATGGGTGGTTCTAAAATGTCCGAAAAGGTGCGTTTTTTCTTTTCAAGTTCCAACCAGTTTGCTTTTGGTCTCAAAATGGCTCATAAGGTTAAGACCATGAGAGAGAGATTAGATGAAATTGCTGCTGAAAAGAATAAGTTTCACTTAGAGGAGTGTTCTGTGGAGAGGGTTTGTGTAGTTAAAGGCAGGGACCAAACTCACTCCTCTCCTCCTAAACAAGTTTTCGGTAGAGAGGCTGATAAGGACAAAATCGTAGACCGTTTACTCCCTTCTGATTACGAAGAGGATGTGACGGTTGTTTCCATTTTTGGTATTGGAGGTATCGGGAAGACTACACTTGCTCAACTGGTATATGCTGATGATAAGGTCAAAAGGCATTTTGACTTGAAGATGTGGGTTTGTGTGTCTGATGATTTTGATGTCAGGTTGCTGGTGAAAAAAGTCATTGAATCTGCAACTGGAAAGCCACCTCAAAACAATGAGATGGATTCGTTGAAAAATTTCCTCCACGAAGAGATTCATGGGAGGAAGTACCTACTTGTGTTGGATGATGTGTGGAATGAAGATGTGGTTGAATGGTTTAAATTAAAAGATTTGTTAGCGGGTGGTGCAAGAGGAAGTAAGATTGTGCTTACTACAAGACTTCTAGAGGTTGCGAAGATGAGTCAGCCAATATATGTACATGAACTAAGAGATTTGTCTAAAGATGAGAGTTGGTCATTGTTCAAGCAGATGGCGTTCAGACAAGGGGAGGTGCTGAGTCCAAGTCATGAAGCTATAGGAAGAGAAATTGTAGAGAAGTGTTGTGGTGTTCCTTTAGCCATACGAGTAACAGGGGGTATGTTGTACTCCAAAAATTTGGAGTCTTGGCGTTTGTTCAAAAATAAAGAGCTCTCGAAAATAGATGCGTACAATAATAATATCTTACCAATTTCGAAATTGAGTTACAACCATCTTCCTTCCCATTATAAGCATTGCTTTGCTTATTGCAGCATATATCCTAAAGACTTTAGAATTCATGTAGAAGAACTGATACATGTATGGAAGGCACAAGGATATCTCAACTCAACAGATTCAGATCAGTGTCTTCAAGATCTTATTTGGCTATTCTTTTTTCAAGATGTCGAAAAAGATGACTTTGGGAATATAATATTGTTAGCGATATTTTTGAGAAACAAAAATATTTCCGTTCAACCTTGGCTCGTGTGGAAAAAAATGCGGGCGTGCCAGAGAATTTGGTTCTCAACCTACGCTCTAGGAAGCGGTGTTACCTCTGGATGTGACTACTAGCAAGTATACTAGGACGATTATGTAGCTTTGGTAAGAACAAGTGTCATTCCCACGAGGATTGAAATAAAACTAAACTGAAACTACCTATGGAACAGTCTGTTTAAGTAACCAGTGACATAAAAAGCATGGATTTGAGGTTGGTTGTTTAATATCTAAACTAAAGAACTCTATTGATTAAAAAATCTAAGATTAACAAGTGAGAAATGGTGATTTATAACAAGATATTAAAAGGAACAAGCTAAACATAGCATGAAACTAGCATTGCAACCTCCCTTCTCTCCTTCTTTAACTCATGAATGCATGTAACTATTCTGTCAAGGTCTCTACTTTAAGCTAACTTGGTTCAAATGGTCATATCCCCAAATTACTAAGTATTACTCACATCCTAAAGGCCTTTCAGGATGCTTTACTACTTGATTAAGCACGAAGTAACATTCCATTCACATGAAAACCCTTGATATACATCATTCAACTGTTCATATCAGATGTACATGTCTATATGAAGAACAAACATACACAAAAGCAATGGTCATGTCATTTATGCATATTGTAACAGGTTGTTAACACCTGAAATCTACAGAACTTCATTAAACACTAAAAAGAAACAACATTCATTCATTAAATATGGAGATAAGGAGACTTACAACACCAGCCCAAAGGCTGGTTTAGCTCGTAGAGAGTACTACTCACACATGGCGAGTATGACAACAAAAGGAATTACAATAAACTCCATTAAAGGAGCTTCAACTACCAGAAATCTAAACTAAATGCTCTGAGGAAGATGGTAATAATATCCGAATTGTAAGATCATAAAAATGATGATGATGATGATGATGATATCTTCCCTCAGAAATTGTTCTCTACTTAAACCCAAAAAGTAACTAATAAAATACTACTTAAAAGTACAAAAGTACAACTTCCAGCTAATAAAGCAAAGCTTCTTTAATTACAGCTGTTAAAACATCTCTTCTTGCAAGACAAAAGACTCCTTTCCAAGCGGCTAACATCACTTCAGACTGCTACACTCTCTCTCCCAAGCTGCCGGCACTTTTACCCCTCCTCCTTCTCTGATGTGACCTCTGCTTTTCACTTAGACAGGCTGCTTTCCAGCAAATATCGTTGAAATATCTTTTAAACTGAAAATATTGTTATTAGTACCACAAAATAGGCAAATGTGAACTAATTAACCCTTAAATTTATGAATAAACAACCATATACCATAGTCAAATTCGAGCTTATCAAGCGGTTTAAAAATGAAACGTTGCGCCTATTGCCTAATAGATACTTGATCTAAACAAAACGATTGGGCGGGAAAGCAAGGATTGAGAAAACGCTTCCCTTGGGTTCCTAGTCGGGGTCAATACAACTTTGACTAGAAAAATGACCAAAAATGCTTGATAAATTAAGTAAAAATGATGAAATAAAACCAAACTTTTAGAAATTTAATTTTATTAATCAAATAATGTCGAGATTACAATACGAATAAGGATTACAAACGTCAACAAAAATCAGCAGATGATTAGTGTTATCGAAGTTAAATAAACCAACAAAATAACAACAATTAAAATTAACAAATGAATGAAAGAACATCAAACTCGATCTATGAGTCGAACTCTGATATGTCGCTTCGTTTGGACGGGTGTCTTGAATAAAAAATGGAGGTGACGGGTGGTGAACAACATGAGCTATAAACTCTCAATTCGATACACACGATGGTATAGAGTGTCAAGTTCGATGAAATAAAGGTCGGGATTGAGCAATGGTATATATGGGGTTATGAAAATTGGGTTTGGGACTTCCTATGGACGACTATATGGACGTAAATTAGAAATAACGGGGCTGTTTTGGTTTAGGAATTAGAATAAGGAATTAAGCTTAACGATTGAATGTTTTTTGGTCGAAGAACACTAAGCGATAAGAAATTGGTAATCTAGAATGAAAATAATGTTCAAGAATGTAAACTTTTACCGGATTGTGATTAAAAATGACAAGAAATTGGTAATCTAGAATGAAAATAATGTTCAAGAATATAAACTTTTACCGGATTGTGATTAAAAATGACAAGAAATTGAAATCAGAAAGCGAAGAACTTAAGGAACTAAGGTCGAAAATATTGAGAGCTCTAGAGAGAAAAATGTTTTTTGTTTCAAGTTGAGTTTTTGTGTTTGATTTGTGTGTGTTAAAATGAAGGATGGGAGGGGGTATTTATAGACAAATTCAGCTTGCCCAACACTCAAATTACCCACCCACTATCTCCACATTTTTTCATGTCCATTATGCACATCATGCTCCACGTTTTTAGGCACCCCTTGGATCATGGTTGCTTGAAAATAGCCATGTTCATTTGGTGTAGAAAAAATTCCATTAGCCTTTGTTCTTTTCGTGCTTCTTCAAGTGTCTTCAAAAATTTGTTGTGCGACGCCCGTTGATCCCGCGAAAAATCCGAGAATACCGTTGAAAAGGTGAGGATGTCTTCTTTCCGGTGATGTCAATTTCTCCACGTGTCTTCGATGTTCGGGTCCTCAAATGATTGAATCAAAAATGTTTCATGTGACAAATAAATAGTAGAAATTAATAGATTAATTAAAAGGTTTAATTAATCCACTAAATCCACTACTTCCATCTCTACTACCTAACTTTTGACTAAGTCTTTTCCTTCTCTTTTTCTCTTTTAATCTCCCTTTTGTCACTTCCATCATCTTATTCTCCTTATATTCTTATTTCTAACCTTACTTTCTTCTCTCTTTTCCATTAACATTAAATACTATAGGAAAAAAATTATAACCTATAGTTTCATGTGAATGAATGTAAAAAAAATTACATTTACCCCTAACAAATATATTGCAAAATGCATGATTTAATGCATGATCTTGCTGTTTCAGTTGCCGACAATAATTTCTCAGCATCGCTTTCTAAACTAACAAGTGTTAAAGAAAAAACTAGGCACATCTCGTTTTGGGGTTGATGAAGACTCGCATGATTTTTCTTTATTGTTGAAGGCAAAAAAGATAAGAACAATATTGTCATTGGCTAAGCGTGTAACGTCTAAAATTAAAGAAGAAGAACTTGACGTCTTGTTTTGTAATTTTAGGTGTTTGAGGGTGCTCAGTTTATCTTGGTTGAATTTTAATGAGTTGCCAAGTTCAACTGATAAACTAAAGCATTTAAGGCATCTTGACCTCTCCAACAATTATACAATCAAGAAACTTCCGGATTCAATCACGAATCTACACAATTTAGAAGTGTTACTATTGAGAATGTGTTTCCGACTCGAGCAACTACCTGATAATATCACAAAATTGGTCAATCTTACAAATCTCGACAATAGCTTTCGTTCAAGCTTGTCTTGTATGCCTCGGGGTATTGGAAAAATGACACGACTTGAGACATTATCTCTATTTGCAATAGATACTTCTATCATCAAGCATAGCAGCGGTCTAGCCGAAATAGGTGGATTAAACAACTTGCGAGGTTCACTGGAAATCACTAATTTGAAAAACTTGAAAAATTGTGCATCTGAGTTTATGGCAGCTAATTTGAATGAGAAGAAACAACTTCAAAATTTGAAATTCCGCTGGCAGGAAGATGATGATAGTAACAAGGATTACAGTTATGAAATGGGATTGGAAGCACTACGCCCTTACCATAATTTGAAAGGATTGGAGATCAACACTTATAGAGGAGTGGGGCCTCCAAGCTGGCTACCATCGCTCACTAATTTGGTGTCGGTTGAGTTTCGATATTGCAGTTGCATACAGTGGCTCCCACCATTTGATCATCTGCCGTATCTTAAAAAGTTATTCGCTCTTCATTTAACTAACCTGGAGCATATAGATGTTGCTGTGAATTTTGAAAACAAAGGATCATCGACATTCTTTCCTTCCCTGTCAGAACTTGCTCTTGAAGACTGCCCCAACTTGGAGGGATTTGTGAGACGCAAGACTGATGATGTTGGAACGAAACCATCACCGGTATCAACTGAAGAGCTGCCCTGCTTTCCTTGTGTTTCTGAGTTGACAATTTGTAGGTGCCCTAACCTAACTTGCATGCCACCTTTTGCGGAGCTCAAAAAGCTTAATTTAATGGGAGTGGCATTGAAATTCTTGACGAAAGTAGTGAAGATGGAATCCGCATCAGCATCCACCTCTTCACCTTTCTCTACCCTATCCCAATTGGAGGGTCTTACAATCTCGGGTATGGAAGATGGACCGGTCGATGACCTGCTAGAATGCCTTCCTTCCCTTCAATATCTTGAGTTTCATTCTTGCCCATGGAAAAGTCTGCAGTTTCCGAATCTAAAGGCCCTCCGTGCTGTTGATTTTGTTGACATGAAAAACTTGGTTTCTCTACCAAAGGGGCTTCAGTACGCTACCAATTTGCGACGTCTGCATATCTCTAGGTGTGGTAGTTTGGCATCCATACCAGAGTGGATAGGCAACCTCAAGACATTACAAGATTTGACTATCATTAATTGTTCCCAACTGTCAAAAAGATGCAAGAACAACACGGCTGAGGATTGGCTTAAGATTTCTCACATTCCAAACATTTGCATTGACTATCGAACTAAGCAGAGTAATGGCTCCTACGTGCTATGACTGCAATTCTTTCTCATATTTTGGCAGAGTACGTCATCGTCCTCTTCAATCTCCATCTTTTTTGAATTAGATATATTCCTTTTGATCGTTTCTTAAAATCTTTATTTTTTAGTTTTCATGTCTCTACATAGATCCTGCATCTCGTTATTATTGTAATTTATACTCATGGTGACATGTCTCTTGCAGTAATGAAGGGACTTAAATACCTGGTTTCACTCTGAAAAATTGTGGCTGACGCACGTTGTCGATTAAATCACAGGGATTAGACAAGGTCTGTTCAGAATGATCAACTTTTCTTCTTTTATGACCTTCTTCTTTTAGTCAACTTATTTTATTACCTTTTCAATATGCCTTCCCATTTGACCTAAACTCCCTTTATGAACTCCTTGAAATGTTATCTTCAAATTCGATTCAAGTTTCAATTAGAAAATTCTGTAGTAAAACTGGTGCATGATTAGGATGGAGAAGAACGTACCCGTGTTAGATTGTCATATGTCATGTTTTTTCTACATTAGGCTGTACTGACAGAGCTGTAGCACCAATTTGGTACGAGTAATACGATGCAGACAATTGTCATATTATTCCGTTCTTTGAACAGTAAATTATTATCTGCTTCTATTTGAACTGTCTCATAATTGTCATCTGCATTAAGTTACAAAGAGCTAGGCTGTCTGATAACCGTCATCTGCATAATCCTCTGGCTTCTTGTTTATTTCTAGTGGTGGCATCTCTTGGAACTTGGAAGTGAACTTCTTACCAAGGACTTCTTGTTTATTTTAGACGTGAACTTTTGCATTATGTAAAGCTTTATTGATAATCTTTAACATAATACACTAATCCTGTAGAACGGCAATGACTCTGCCGGATGCATCAGCCCTCAATGTAAGCATACGTAGCTGGTTGGTTAATGGAGTGCCTTGTCAAACGTGTGCACCATGTATCAACTCGTTCAAAAGAATTAACAAGCAGACGCTCTTGCTTTCTGTATTTGTTCACATGGTTTATCATTTGCTTTGCTTCTAATGTTAATGTTGAGATTTCGTCCTGATTAACAGTATGAATAATTGTCTCAAATTTCAGATGCTCAATTTCAGCAGACTTGAGAACTATTCACCAAGTTGCCCTGCTGACCTTGTGTTTTGTATGTTGTCCAAACCTGAATTATATTGCACATTTTCGAGAGTATGTCCTCCTCTTCAGTCTCCATCCCTTTTTTAGTTAAATAAGCTCTTGTCAATTGTTACATTAAGATTTGGAAGTTGTGAATTTTTCCGTCTTTACAAGGGTGTTCTATATGGTTCATGTCTATTGAGATAAATGAAACATGTCCATGGATGTCGTAGATGGTTCATACCACTCCCATTCATATTGTTTAACCTTGTATGTTTTTTGTTCAACTTTATTTCCATATTTTCATAATTCTTGCAGAATGATTGATCAAAAGATGCTTTAAGTTCTTTCTGCTATTGTTTCATTTCATTCTTTGAAGGACTACTTTTGTATAGCTTTCGCATATTTGGATTTGAATTCATCATTTTGCTGTTTTTGGGAATCAATCACTCTACAAGGTCTTCGTGCAGTGCGTCTTATCCTTATCATGTTTTCTTGCTCATATTAACAGAATGCAGAGGATGATGCATTGTGAAAGGTGAAAGGCAAGTCGATAAGGGTAACAATTTGGTTCCGCTTGGATTCCATTAGTCCAGGATGAAGTTGAAGTGAGGATCAACAATGGACTAATTTCTGTAAGGCTTTATCAGTTTTCACAGGGGACTAACCAATGCTTTTGATATATATATTATTAAGACAATGCTTTTGATATCTTCTAATTCATTAATGCTGTTTTGATTTTTCAATTTTCTTTCTTTATGTTTCCGATCAATCTGGAAGATTATTGAGCATTGTGGACCGTGGCTAGCGACATCAGAGCTCTTGGTGGTTTGAAACTAATCTGGTAATCCATTTCCTTTATGCTCTTAATTTTCTTAAGTATCGGTTACTTTGCAAATTGGAATATCGAATTTGAATCAGACATATTGATATTTTTTTGTCTCAGCAATATCAACTCCAAATCGGATTCTTAGCTTCTGCATTCTTGCAACACAACAATATCTCAGTACTTCGAGAAAAGGTTCAAATTATTAGTATCTTTGAATGAGATGATTTCTCATTTATCCAATTTTCAAATTTAACAGCGAATTTGAATCATGCATATTCTACTCTGGGATCATTCCAGGGAAAAGTGCTTCAAAAAGCTTCAGCAATATCAACTTCAAATTGGATTCTGAGGCTCCGAAATCGTACCACATCAATAGTATCTCAGTAAGTTCATTTTACTTGTATCGTCGGATGATTGCTGATTTATCCAATTCTCATTTGGTACTTCAATTAAAGCTGTAAAGACGTACAAGAGTTCATTTATTTATCCAACTTCTTTCTGTTGCTGATAAGAAAGTCAGGTTTCACAGGTGATGCTGACGACAAATTGTGCGATGCTAAAGGCCACAGATGATGAAAGTTATCTTCATTCTTCAGTCACTTTCTGTTGCATCAGTGAATGAAATCAAAGAGCTCATAGTAGCTTGGTTAAGGGTACTCTTAATCCGTTGGCATCACGGAAGTTCCAAGTACCTTCCCGAGCCAAGAAAACTCAAGAAGAATTAATCAAATGTAGTTGTGAATTTTTGATGTTCGTTCCTCGTGGAATCATCAAAACGCACAGGATCTGATGGGAAAGTGAGCCTTTGTTCTATGAAAGCGATTCAAAGAAAAGTCTTGATAAATATAGGTCTGTGATTTTAAGTAAAGTAGAATTTTTATTTTCTTCTGTTTGTTTCAAAGAATCCTTATGTTCTAATGAGGTTATAAATGATGAGGCTGCAGATCATTCATCAATGTCTTCATGGTTATCAACTTCAAACATTAGATATAAAGTTTCTGGTTAGGATTCTAAAACAATTATTGATAGCAAGATGACAACCAATCAGGTTATAACGGGCTTGGAGCGGGGGGAGGTTCACTTCTCAATAACCATAAGATTAAATTTACCAGACCATGGGTTATTATCAGTACTTATATTATAAAGGACATATGTACATAAAAACTTTATGGGTTAAAATCTTTACCATAAGCCGATTGATCATGATCATTGATTATGAAAAGTCGCTGTTAGTAAGACTGTAAATATGCATAAAATGTATTGATTATGAAAGATATTTCTCCAAAATTCTAGAAACTTTTGGGAGGTTTTTTAATCAAATTGCAGTCTCGTTTGCATTTAATTTAACTATGAAATTCTAGAGAAGCTGCAAACAGTTATGTGATGGTTTGGATGGTAAATGTTCAGAAATTGCTTATCAAAATTTTAGTGAATAGATGTTTCGCATAAACTAGCTAGTAGCTCTTTCCATAAATACGATTAGCAGAACAAACTCTTTGACTTAAAAGTACAAACCCGCTAATGTTGGAATGGAGATGCTAAAAATGTTGGAATGGGAAGACATTTAGCATCCACTGGGATGCAAGATTACAGTTTAACTTCTTAGACTTCAAGTGAAGCTGAAATCACGATGGACAAAAACCCGGACTTGACTGTCTTTTTTAATGCATACAGGCTGGAGGACCTAGCTGGGAAGTTCCACTAGGAAGAAGAGACTCAAAAAAGTGGATTGAACGATAACATTCCTCGTTCAAGCTTCTCAACATTTTCAGTCTTGTAGCGTTATCTGGTGGATTTTCTACCTTCTCTCTGACTAAGAGACAGGATCGCGAATTCCTTCACCCTAAACCAAATGATCAGAAATTCTCGATGGACCAGCTTCAGACAGAGGCGGAACCTTACAACTCAGACAATGAAAACCTGAATTCACAATTGATTAATCATATGCTGCGGAATTGCGAGCTTGCTGTCCGAGATCTGCAGGGATCAGAGCCTCTGCTTCTGGTAATTTGCAAGAAAGTTCGACAACAGTTACAGCTTCAAGAACATTTCAGCTTAGTGAAGTTCACGAATGCTACATCAAGTTCAAGAACACTAATTAAAACTGTAGCAATACATGTTGGATCAACAAATTATGTATTCCATGAACTCTGCTTCATATGGCAATCCTAACTCGTCTTCTACCGTATTGAGAATCAACTATTGTGAAGCAACGTTGAGCACTCTAAGTCGGGGCTTTAACCTCTTCTCCACACTGTAAGTGAGCAACGTTGGTTTGCTAGCAATATAAGAGATGTCCTCAACACTTAACAACAGTTGTATTACTTGTTTGATCTTACTTTCTGATGCACCAAATGATTGAGGAGCTCGCCTAAAAGCAGCCAAAATATCTGTATAGCTAGCTGTTGCAACTTCGTTTGCAGCATTGTGATGCATCATAGCAACTAGAGACTGCTGGAGCATAATCTTGTGAATAAGGATACAATGCAAGGCGGCACCCAACTCGAGGATTCATAGCAACTGATGAGATAAAAGCTGCATCACAAAATGAGGGCCCTCTCAAACACTTCCTTTTGCTGATATACTAGCCTTGGCAGTAAAAGGTTCCACAGTTCTAGCAAGTTTTACTGAGACTTTAAGTCATATTCAGATCAAATACAGATGTCAATTCAGGAATCCACACAATCGGGAATGCTTGACGCACCAGCTTTAGACAAGGCTGTAGAACCCAGTCAGGCAATAGTCAATCTGATTTCATAGTTGATCAACCATATACTGCAGATTTGCTAGCTTGCTTCCCCTGTTTCAGAGGCCATCAGAACCTCTTCTTTTTGGACTCTGCAAGCCCAATAACGTTTGACAACAGCAACTTCAAGGACATTTTGGCTTCAAAAGGCCCCTTGAGTCCTGGCCAAGTTGTGTTTACCAAAAAAGAAACATCAACGGAACTAATGGAGACGTACACCTTCTGAGAGATCTCATTTACTAAGCTGATGCAAGAAACTAGTTAAGCAAACAACAAGATATATGTCTTGAGATTATAACAATCTTGCCTAAATCCACAAGAATAGCTATATAAGAAACAAAGAGATAAAATCTCTTGATTGTAATAGCATAAAGGTTTTATACATACATAAAAAGAGAATCTTCAACAACCACAAACAAGCAAATGTTGCGTTGTGCTACATTCTTGATGGAATTTGAAAATGTAAGCAAAACGTTCTCTATATCATTCCCTAATCCTTTAATGACCAGTGAAATTATATACTCCATAAGCACAAAATAGCAATGGTCCTTTCCTCGGCAACCCAAATGCTTCTTCTAAAACTCTAACTAGCTCAACAAAGATATTATGAGCTGAGATGCCAATGGAACAACAAAACAGTCAAGTCAAGCCAAGTACAAGCAATAGTGTTCATTTCTAGTTCAGAGTAACATCAAGAATTTTTCATCAGTATGCATTGACTATGAACCTTGACTAGCCACACACAAATCTCCTAGTTCATCTGAATAAGGAATCAAATACTTGTTTGTAAAATTTGCATCAGTCATGTGAACAAATGTAATAAAACTAGGTCTTTTCGTAAGCAAATTCTGACTTAGAAGGGCCGTAAGCACTTGAACACGGAGCTTTAACCTCTTCTCCATACTGAAAGTAAGCAACTGCGGGTTGCTAACAATTTCAGAGATGTCAGAGTCCTCAAAACTAAGCCACAGCTGTATTACCTCCTTAATCTTTCTTTCTAATACAGCAAATGCTAGAGGATATTTCCTAAAAGCAGCTAAAATATCTTGCTCGGAAAAGCCGTATTGGCATGCAAAACAATATTACACACAACGTTATTTTTTTTCGGTTTTTTATTTTCTTTTTTAACTTTAATAACTTAAATTATTAGAATTGTTTAAACTTTTTATTTTTAATTAACTAAGCTCAATTAATTGGACTTCACCTAATTGGTATACCTACCAATACGTGAATAGTGAGTTCGGAATTTGTATCCCACTCCTTGTAATTTTATTGAAACTCATTAGTCCCACAAATTCACTTAAAGTTTCATAAGTGACAAAATAAGAGAAAATTTGAAGAAATTGAAATTACATCACCTTTAGCAACTATAAATACATTCAAGAGACTCATACGCCACATCACATAAATTGGATCCAAATGACAATTGGCTATACAAGTCAAGAATGCTCCTTCTACCTCCTTTACTATCCCATTGTTGATTAAATCAGTAAGCTCTCCCTTTTATGATAACGTAAGAAGTCCATCCCGTCGCCACACAGTCCAAACTCGTCTTCTTCCATGTTGAATTAAGATATTGCAAATTAAGCATAAAACACTTTTGATTTGCAATGGAAACAACAAAATGATCCTTCTTTGCTTTCGATTGGGCGCTGCAACTATTACTTTCTGCAATTTTATCAATTTCTCCGCTGATGTTATTCTTTTCCGCTTATCTGCAACAAGATTCTGCCATGTCAAGAAAAAAAAACGATGCCAATAGTTTTGGTTCTAGTTAAGATTAAGCATCACATTAGCAGGTTATTTGGTTAGCCAACAGTACCGACATATTTCAATATTTTTTAATAGACTTGGTATAGGAGGTGAAAAAACGAGGTGAAAAAACAAGATGCCTAGATTTTCCGTTTAACTCTTAAGTAATCTAAGGTGATAAACACGTTGAATTCAAATGAGCAACACGTTCATAGGTAGCCAATATGGTTACTAATCTTGTGATCATTAGGCCATGTTCTCCAAGATTTTAGTCATAGGTAGCTGATAGTTGAAACAAAATTGTTTAGAAAGCTGCCCCTTTATACCCGAATTTATTGCTAAGTCAGGAAAGAAACGCATGTGATTCCTTCAATGCAGTTCCTTAAGAGTAGTGCACGAACCCGTAAACACTTGGGAGGGGGGGAAGGAACCTTAAACATCTGAGCACAAACATCCTAAAAAGGAGTTTTCTTGCTAATTTTGCTTCTTGCAAGTGTGATCTGAGGATAGTGTTGTCAAGCCCCACAATTGCAGATTTCTAACCAGGATTTGCTGCATTCTTCTGATACTAGTATCTTATTGCATTAGCATAGCAGTAAAATAGACTTCAGCAATAAATAACATAAAATTGAGAGCTATTTTATCTTCCAATGTTCCTTAAATGCACCAAAATATAGTTTATATTAGGCAAAACAGCTCAAGTGTTCAATACGAATGATATAAGAAAAATGATACACTCAAGTGCAAGATTTAACCTTTTCGAACTCAAACTCATAGATAGGTTCAGGAAACAAAGAGATCAATATGAATGAGATATCCAACAACCCGAAGAAGGGAAGTAACTGAATTTTGTTGTGTTACTTCTTTATTCTTCCTTTTGATGGACCAAATACTGGAGGATTCACCTAAAAGCAACCCAAACATCCTGCTTAGAAAAGCCAAGAACCTTAAAGATTTGCAACTTCAACTGCCAATTCTCTCTAGTCATAGAAATCATCACCTTAACAGTTGCTATAACTAGATCTGCATTCTGCTCGGTAACAATCTCATCTACTAGGTGGAAAGAACATTACAATTGGAAATCCTGAAATGATAAATAGAACTGGAAATTACAGAGACAAGCTTTCACTACATGAAATATTTTTGATGGAATGTGCACAAGGAATTAGAAAAATTTCCTATCTGAGCCAATGGTGTAATACAACATTGATGACTATGAACCCTAACTAGCCGGAAACAGATCTCCTACTTCATTTGAATATGGACTTACATACAACTTGATGAATTCTGAATCAGAGATCTTTATAAATTGAGCCAGACCAGGTTTTTTCTTAAGCAGATTCTTGGTCTGAAGGGCCTTGAGAACTCTAAGTCGGGGCTTTAACCTCTTCTCCGCACTGTAACCAAGCAACACTGGGTTCTTAGCAATATAAGAGATGTCCTCAACAGTTAGCAACAGTTGTGTTACGTCTTTAATCTTCTTCTCTGATTGAGCAAATACTGGAGGTATTTGCCTAAAAGCAACCAAAATATGGTGCTCCGAAAATCCAAGCTCCCTAAAGATATCCAACTTGAGCTGCCAATTCTCTCTACTCATATTACCCATCACCCTCACAGCTTCAATAAATATCTTGGATGTCCTATCAATACCCATCTCATCAACTCTTTCAACAAAAACCTTTAACTTCCCGGGCTTGCGGAGAAAAAGTAATGGACGGCGACATACATATGAAGCAATCTGCAACGGGCAAATCCCACAACTCTTGAAGTAATCTATGTTAGGCACAAATATCCTCTCAAGATCGTACATGAGAAACCTTCCAGAGTTAGGATTCTTTAAAAAGGTACAAATGTCAGCATTCGGTCCCAAAACATTCTTTAAGGCTAAAATAGAGAGCCTAAGTCTATCAGAGCTACAAGTCAATAACGATGGAGAAGTAGATATGATTTCAGTAAAATCCGAGGAGTGAAATCCCAAGTCCTGAAAAACCTTGATTTTAGGCTTAGTAGTTGTGTGAAAATTAGAAAAAAGGGAGCGAGGTTGTTTACGGAGGATAGATTCAATCTGAAGGTGGGAGAAACCATTTTGGTTGAGGAAATTGAGAAAGGAGTCAACATTGTGGGGTTTGTAGAGGGACTTGGTAGATGAGAATGAGGAAACTTTAGCAGCACATTCCGGGGAGAAATGGTGATGATTAACTAAATAATCGAATATTGAAATCTCGGGGGTACAAGTAGAGAAGGAAACAAGCAGAGATATATTATTATGTGAAAAGATTGGAAATTTCAAAGAGGGAATTCTGCACATCAAGGGATGCATTTTTGTTTGGGGAATTCAATGAAATTTTAGAAAAGGTTGGAAATTTATTGTCTGAAAAGAAATCGAACTAAGTAGGGTTCATAATACCTGTTGATACTGAAGCAGAGTTCGTTTATATTGTCTCATCTGACATCATTTGCCCCAAGGAAGAAGCATCCATCCAGCTGCTGAAATTTGGGGGTTCAAGCAAGACTGAAGAGAACACATGATTTTATGACTCTGTAAAATGGGCCTTCTAGTTAGTCAATTTTGGGGTCTTAATTGGGCCCTTCAACACAAAAATTAAAGGATTTAAAAAAACTTTAACAAAAGAACAAGGGATAATAGCAAAACTAAATAACCTCTTATCGCGCCTTTATGTTTCTAGACAAGTTTGACTAACGTTTGCAAAACTAGATACTTTGAAGGTTTTGAAACAAAAATAACCTCATTTGGATACATTACAACGAACCCTTTGACTTTCCTCTTCTTTCATTCCTTCTTTTGTTCTTGTTTTCCAGTAACTCTCCCACCTTCAAACAACAACAAAATGAACGATAACAACGACAACTGACGGTTTCAACTGGTGCCGAAATCTAATGATCAGGAAGAGAAGAATGACAGGTTTAGAAATGACTAATAAGAAAAACAAAAGAAGAAGAAAGGGAAAAAGAAACAGAGTAGAAGAAATGATTAAGAAGAAACATCAGATTTAATTTCAATTTTATTGGCGTGCTGTTGTGCCAGGCACGACAACACAACATTGAAAAAAGACGAAAAAAGCTTGTCGTGTCGGGCACGACAACACGACAATTTTGACAGCACAAAAAACAACGAAAAAACATGTCGTGTTGCCGTGCGGGTCCAAAGATTATAGTATTTAAACTTCTTACAATCGTCGGTGTGAGGAATCGATCTGCAGACCTCCCTACCAAGCGCAACTTCATGTTACCACACACCAATCAACGATGAGTACTTAAGCTATTTAAATAGGGTCATATTTTTATTTTTTTTACTGCGTCATATTTGTTAAAAGCTAATTAATAGCATAAATTGAATAAAAATGACAAGAAATTTTGAATCAAAAAATTGCATCTAAAGAGACATCTAATATGGAAATGAGGGAGTAATTCTTAATTGAACAGTTTAGTGTTTAAATACTAACTAGTCGTATGCCCGTGCGTTGTACGGGTCAACTTAATATCTAAAAACAATATTTTTATATAGTATTTAAAATTATTAGTAAAAATAAGTTTTGTCAAACTCTTGAATTTTCAAAGAAAATTTGTTCATTACAAATTTAAAAGTTAATTAATTGATGCAAAGATAATCTATTTAGTAGTTATAGTGAAGAATTCACCCATCAATAGTTGTTTATACACTAAAAAAGTGTAGATATGGGTACAAATTTCACAGTCTAAAAATAAGATTGTTGTTTCATAATCAAATATCTAGGTTAACTTTGTTTTAATAAAATGTACAACCAATACAACTGTATATTGATTAGCAAATGAAAACTAATATTACTAAATCATAATTCAACACCTTTGTTTTGATATCTTCACCCAGTTTTCACAATTCAACACAAAATCTCGTTGCATATTTTTATATTTTTATTTCTTTCTAAATTATCATAACATTACATACTAATTAACAAAATGTATTTCATTAAAAAATAATCTAAGAGTGACCTAAGAAATTTAAACTGTTCACTAATTAATCTAGTGAAATTATACTTAATTTATGATAACAAATAAAAAAGAAAAAGAAATTACGGTTTTCAAAAAAAAATCAAAATTATTAATTGGAAATGCATTTAGATGCTTCCAAGGAGAATAAGTGTAAACAAAAGACAAGAATGAGATGAAATGGTCATGTTGTGCTTAGATCAAACCTTAAACTGTCTATTGATATTCGATCGAATTTGATGGAACACCCACCCAAACCATATCATACACAACTAATATGTTTCCTTAATTTGCAGGTTACTCATTCTTCAATATAACGAGAGCACAAACAATCAAGTATTGGTTTGTATTCTTTGGACTTGAAATCATATACTAATACAATGAACTATGGGATCAAGTTTCAAACAATTTATAACTATTTTTTAGTTTATAATAAAATATTAAATATAAATAGTTAAGATATATATTTTAATTTTATAAATGATATAAATATATATACAGTCCCATTCAAGTGGGTAGTGACTCTGATATATATAAATATAAAAGTTGAGCTCATCAGATTGTTGTTTCATAATCAAATATCTAGGTTAACTTTGTTCTAATAAAATGTACAACCAATACAACTGTATACTGATTAGCAAATGAAAACGAATATTACTAAATCATAATTCAACACCTTTGTTTTGATATATTCACCCAGTTTTCACAATTCAACACAAAATCTCGTTGCATATTTTTATATTTTTATTTCTTTCTAAATTATCATAACATTACATACTAATTAAAAAAATGTATTTCATTAAAAAATAATCTAAGAGTAACCTAAGAAATTTAAACCGTTCACTAATTAATCTAGTGAAATTATAATTAATTTATGATAACAAATAAAAAAGAAAAAGAAATTACGGTTTTCTAAAAAAATTCAAAATTATTACTTGGAAATGCATGTAGATACTTCCAAGGAGAATAAGTGTAAATAAAAGAGAAGGATGAGATGAAATGGTCATGTTGTGCTTAGATCAAACCTTAAACTGTCTATTGATATTCGATCGAATTTGATGTAACACCCACTCTCAACACATGTCTACTTCATGAATTTATAAGTCATGAAAATCCCGAAAATTCGAAAGGATTCTAAAAAATTAAAGCAATGTATCATAGAAATCAATAAAATAGCTTTGTTGAGATTATGTTTTTTTGATATTCCCCAATGCACAATTAAGGTTCAATTTAAGAAATAGATTTACAGTAGAATTTAATATAAATTTCATGGAAATCTTTACCACACGCTCCATGTAATTCGTACCCGTGATCTCTCAAATTTTGGCAATGAATGACGAATCGATCTACATAAAAAAAAACATCAACAAACAATTTCACCATAAAAATCAATAAGATAGCTATTGTGCATATGTTCTAAAAATTGAAAAGATAACAATTACTTCCACTATTCATGAATCAAAAAGAAAATGAACGCTATTTTAGTATAGCACCCACAAAGATCTTACTTTTTGCAAACGAAATTCATCATATTGCAGATTATGTATTGCTTGGCTTGAAGTCTCCGCCTATTATTTCATCTCTTATGGAGCAAACAATCATGTTGTCTTTCTCGTTCAATTTAAAGATCTAAAGTTGAGGATGGTTGATCTTCTTATGCAATGGTAACGGCCACATGAATGAAAATAAAAGTTGTAATCATAATTAACCTTTAAAGACATTTATAAAGATTAAAAATGATATATTAAATTAGAAGTTACATGCCGTAGAATATCGAGTGTTAACAATAAAAATAAAAGTTTGTAATCATAACTAACCTTTAATGACATTTATAAGGATTAAAACATTAATTTGATGAAATGATATATTAAATTAGAAGTTACATGCTTTAGAATATCAAATTTTAACAATGCATTATTTGGTGGAATAAAAAATAATAAAATTGAAAATTCTATAAAAATGACACATAAAATTTTGATAATGTGGCTCATTGTGATAATAGAGTTTTAGCTCCCCTTTTATATAGAATATATAGATAATGACAAAATATACTATTTGGCCAATGATTTTAAATTTATACATTTGGCCAGTCATATTTGTAATTTGACGAAATATTGCTGTTTTCCATAAAAAGTAAATTGTAAATGGAGGGTGAAAATGGAAGTTTGAGCATATATATATATATATATATAAGTAGAATCCCTCTTCTTAAAACGCCACCTCCATTTTGTCACTTCACCAGCCTTTCTTCTTCTTCTTCTTCTTCTTCTTCTTCTTCTCTCTAACGGATGCTTTAACTTCCGTCCCCGGTTAGTAGATCGGAGCATGCAAGAAGTGTCGTCGGAGTTCTTGCCGGTATAGATAAATCCGGCAATTGTCTAAGGTACTTTTTAAACATCTATTTAAATTCTAAAGGTTCTTTCTAAATGTTAAAGGATTCTTTCTTTACCTTAATAAGTTAATTGCTCCTTAGGTTATTTGCTTTGTGTTCTTGATTCAATTGTATTTTCACTGTAACAGTCCTCAGCAGCCATACCTCACTTAGTAAATTAGTAATAATGGAGGCGACCGATTCACTGGATCCTGAAGAAAGGGGAAAAAAAAGTCTTAAATTGCAGGATAAAGAAGACCGAATCAGTGATTTACCAGATTCCATCATTCATCATATTCTTTCGTTTTTGCCTACAACAAAACAAGCTATTCAGACTAGCATTTTATCGAAACGCTGGAGAAATCAATGGTCTTCTGTTTCAGTTCTCTTTTTTTATTTCCACTGCAATGAAAAAGAAGATTATGCCAGATTCATTGACAATACCTTACTTCAATATGACTGCTCCAAGATGAAAAGGTTGCACATGGCTTATGACTTTCAACGGGATGCTAATTTCACTTCGAAAATTCGTTTTGCCAATACAAGAAAAGTGGAGGAGTTATTTTTGTATTGCAATTGTCCTATTAAAGATTCAAAACAAGCATACGTGTTGCCGAAATCCGTTTTCGACAATGTTTCATTGGTGAACTTTGAACTTTTAAATTGTGAACTTCAGCTTAGTTCGCAGGTAAATTTGCCATCCCTCAAGGTATTGAAGATCGGTTGTCATCGCTTGAAGGATAGCAAATCAATTGAAAACGTTTTATCTGGCAGTCCGTCTCTTGAATCTTTGGAAATACGTTATGTTACTTCTACAAATCCCATTTTTATTGCTTCAAAATCTTTGAAAGCATTGATCTTTAAAGATGTCACTATTACATATGATCTTCAAATTTCATGTCCAAATCTTGAGGAATTACGTGTACAGGTAACTAAGCCAGATAGACCGACTATCTTCCCCAATAAAACTGTACTTGAGGTTTTATCCAGAAGTCCACTTCTTCATTTCTTGGAACTGAAGTTTTGTAATTGTGGAGACCTTGTTATTGCTTCAAAATCTTTGAAAATATTAGCTATAGGCTGGGTATCGGAATCTGCACTTGAAATTTCATGTCCAAACCTTAAGAGATTGGTTTGCTTTGGTCCGGTTTTGGACAATTGTAAGTTGAGGAATTTGCCGCCTTCATGTTGTGCTAGTCTTCTTTTTGCCCTTAAAAAGCAGTCCAAGAAAATTTTGGCGAGGAAGATTCTTGTGGAGCTTCAACAAGTCCAGGACCTGGAAATTCATTCCAATTGGTTTGTCGAGGTAATTCTTACGAAATATTTACATTTCATTCATCTATTTGTCAGTTAAACGTTAAAATATGAAATTGAATTACTGTATCATTTATAATATTTTCATTTTGCTTGTTCGTGAAGATTCTATCAGCTTTAAAGACTGAAAGGCTCTCTGATCCACTGTTAAACGTCAAATGTTTGACTCTACACAGTCCAAATTTTGATCATGCTTTGGGAATTGTAAATGCACTTCGTTGTTCGCCTGCTCTTGAGAGATTAGTTATAAAGCTGGAAGTCGATGAGGTAAAGTTAAGTTGCTCGGTTACGTTCGATTTATTCTAGTTTTATGGTGCAGCTAGACTGCATTTCTAAATGAACTTATGACCTTATAAGAAAGATTCCTTCTTCAGTTTCAAGAGGCTGCAGATTTTGACTTCAAAGTTTTGAAAGAGAGCTACTGGGTTTCAAATGGGGCTGTTTTCACTTGTTTAGTGTTGCAACTAAAGACTGTTGAAGTTACTGGCCTCACAAAGAAAATCGATAAATATGACGTTGTTCTACGCTTTATTGAGTTTCTACTTGAGACTGCAAGAGTGTTGGAAAAGATGACCGTGATGTTACAAGATGGTGGATCAGATTTCCGGAGTGAAGTTGCTCGAATATTGTTTGGCTTCCCAAGGTGTTCTCCCCATGTCGTTGTAGAGTTGTTGTGATCTAACTTCCTAGGTATGTACGATTACATAGCACGGGTTTAGAAGTTATATACTATCTTTTTTTTTTGTTGGAAGCTCTTAAATATGTAGCTTCTGTTTGTTTTGGGGCCAGATGCATATTCTGTTTCCGAAGGGACTTGCGTTTGGCTTGTAATCTGGTTTTCTCATCTTAATCCATGTTTCTTTTCTTTTTCATTGTGATTGTCAATGTGCTGAATGCTTTGATAGATGCCAAGGTGAGGGCAAGTCGTTTTGGGAATTGGGTTATGTCATTTTGAACAATATGTTCTGCTGAGTGTTTTCAGTGACATGTCACATTGGTACATCATTGAGGGTTTCTGTTGTGGAATTAAGAATCATGGAATTTACCATTAGGAAAAAATAAAAAACCAATCATGGAATTTGGAGCAGAAGAATTCACTAATACTTTTTCAGCTCTACAACTTGAATGGACCAACAAAAGGTTTGAATTTTTACAGAAAAGTATTTACTTCAACTCATAATTCTTTGTGGTTACAGTATGTATGAGCTGCAAAAAAATTCCCAGTACTTGAAGAGCAACAAAGATTAAGTCAATAAAATTATGTCTTCATTAGGAGTATAAATGGACCAAATAATTAATTAACGTCAATCACAGTTATCTCTATTTTATACCATATAATTCAAGTCCATTTAAATGTCAGAATCGCTTATAAAATGATCAATATTTGATATGGTAGTAAAACTAGATTTAGATCGATGTTGCTTTTTAAATGTCATGTAATCGATATGGCATTACCAAACATGCCCCGAAAAGGTGCTAAATTCCGTCTACACTGGACAAAATGAGATCTTATTTCTGTGAAAGGCACGTTTCGTTGCATATCCAGCACAACAGAACACCAAACTTGCCCGAAAGCAGGGAGGTATTGTTTTAGTATTTTTCCTTTTTTTTCTTTTAGAAAAAAAGCAAATGTTTTCTTCTATTTCTACATATGCCTACAGTGATCATGAATACATCTTGTCCTATATAAGAGTTTTTATGAAGCGTTGGTCTCTGCTGCTGAAATGCTGTATGATATTCCTCATCACTCAGAAATCGGTGGGCATAATCCTGAAATAGCTTTCCATTTTCAATATCCATAACAGAAATGTTTTTATTCTTCGTTGTTGTAAGAATTTGATTGATCGCTTGATTGCTTCCTGCAATGAGTTTCGCTTTTATCATCCCATTTACTAGTTTGCTATGAAGTTCAATCAAATGTGAGAACGCTTTGATTTTTCACATTAAATTATGTTGACATCGATGCTTTCCTCAAGTTTATTAAACTTTAGGAGCTTCCTAAACTTGACTAAAACTGCAGATCGACTTCCTTAATTTACAAAGTGTTTCATTAGTTCATCGAACTTAAAGTGGCATAACTGAGTATTTAAATCCAAATGGTAGTACAAGAGTGAATTTTGACAAATAGTAAATATACCACTTTATACAAGTACAACGAGTGCATGCATATGTATAAGCATGTTTAGAACGTCAATTAGCTATTCTAAACGAATTGAACAAAGTCTGTAGAGCCAATTGCTCAAATATTTGCACAGTTTCCAATCTATTGATGAATATGCTCTTCTATAGAGCCACATTCATACTTTATTTGAACAGTAATTCTAAATCAATCCATTTGAAATTGGGTAAAAGTTGAAACTCACGTTACAAATAGATAATAGTCATTAAACCCTAATCATTATTACAATTTTCATTAACCCTTACCCGAAATGCAAAATCTACTATTTTTTTTTATTTTTTTATTTCTTTAGAGTATAGAACCTCTACAATGGCATCTTGAGAACATTTTAGCAAGCTTTCTAACTCTTGTGAAACTTTCAACAACAAACATGTTCCAACATCTTCCACTATGACCACCATCTTTTCGAGCTCTCTTGCGGTATTGAGTAGAAACTGAACTAAGTTTAGCATAGGTTGATGTATGCCATTTCTTTCCACATAGCTAAAGACGATATTCAAGTCTTGGGTTTGTTCTTTTGTTTCAGTGGTGCCTACCTAGTCGAGAGGCCTGAGTTCTGAATCTCCCTTGCCTCTGCTTTTAATTTTTTCAAAAAAAGTAAGATGAACTCATGAACTTTACGTACTTAAAACATGACTATATTCTTCAAGCGATAGTAAAGTACATACACCAAATAATAACATAACTCAAATTATCTTTTTTGATTAATTCTTTAATTCGAGGACCACAATATCTCCATTCACTTCAGTTTACTCCCCATTAATAAACAAATTTCCATAAATGTCAAAATACAAGTGCCAAAGCATACACAAAAAAGTACTAAAACTTCTGAAAGTTCCTACGTATTTCACATCTTAGCTATTGAGAGCATAACAACTCAACAATAGCATGTCGAGAATGCCTTGGGATTCTTGAAACCTTTTGAGAAACTTCAAATGCAAAATCTGTTGTTCGTCGATACTCTTCTTTTATCACCAAAACCAACTTTTCTAGTACACTTGCATTCTTAACTAAGAACTTAATGAAGCCGAGCACTATCTCACGTTGAGCATCTCGCTGGGAGAGGCCAATAATTTCAACAGTTTTCAAATGCGACACCACACAACTGGCAACCATCCCATTTGAATTCCAGTAGTTCTCTCCCAAAGAATATGAAGTCAATCCGCCCTAAAGATAGAATATAGTCTGTTAGCTTAGCACTTTATCTACCGGATATCAAAATTGAACGAAATTGACACGACAATTAATTCTTATTGCAACAGACATCAAAATACTTGATTGAATTTGAAATTAAGGTTGGTTCCAACAAACTTTACCTCATAAACCTCCAACGTTATGACTAGTCTCTCAAGCACAGGTGAACTACGAAGTGCACACATGATTCCAGGAAGATGCCCAAAATATGGACCATTCAGAGTCAATGTTTTGTTGTTAGACCATGAATAAGATAGACCTCCCATCTCAACTTTGGATAGCATCTTCAAAAATATTAAAAATGAAAAATTCAGAACCACACGTCCTGTTGTATTGAATTCTAATATTTAGCTCTGAAATATTTGTCTATTGTACTACCAAAACAATTGAAAAACAGAAAAAGAAAATCTTTCAATATTGAAATGATTTTCTCGAAAAGAAGTTACCTCGATAAACCAACCTCCCATTGTTAGCTTCTCAACATTTTGAAGCTGCTCAAAGATCTGTTTGGAAATATCTCCCAAACACCGGCGGTGAGAAAGCTCAAAATCAAGATTAGCACAAATTAAAGATGGAGAATTTATCAATTTAAAAGTTTCATAATTGAAACCATAGATGTCCAATTCCTCGAGGTTTGGACATGATATCTCAATTGCACAACGAGGAGCCATTTTTCTTAAAACTAACTTTTTCAAAGATGTGGAAGCAATGACAAGCTTATTATCAAAGTAACATGTCTTTAAAACCAGCGAACTAAGGCACAGACAGTTCGATACAACATTTGTAAGCAAACAACTTTTTCCAGCACAGTCATCCATCTCGAAAGCCTTGAGAGATGCCCAATTTATGATACGATCACCGAGAAAAATACAATTAATCATCTTTAGTTTAACCAACGAACTGCTGTCAAAAAGGAATTTAGGCAGCAGATAACCATGATAGTAATCCAAGCAATTCAAGCAATTCAAAATTAGCTCCTCCACATGTCTTGTCATTGCAAAACGAATTTTGAAAGAAAAATTAGAATCCTTTTCAAAATCATAACCAAGTTGTAATTTCTTGATCTTCAAGCAATCGTATTGAAGCAAGGTATTGTCAATGAATCTAGCAATATCTACAGAGTTGAACTTACGAGGGTCATAATCGAAAATGAGTACCGGAACACGAGTCCATTGATTCTGCCAACGTTTCGATAGAATTCCTGTCTGAATAGATGTTTTGGTACAAGGCAAAAAGGAGAGGATATGGTGATTTAGGGAATCAGGCAAAGCACTGATTCGGTCTTCTTTTCCCCCTACTTTCAACATTTTATCTCTTCTACTCAGCTCCATTACCGTTTAGCTATGTATATATAAACCCTAAATTGGGGAGTCAATTGCAAAGAGGGGAAAGTTTAGGGAATGGTACCAAAATAGACTTAAACTTGTTGGATAATCGCCAATTTAACCCCTCCAATAAAGTATAACTATTTTTGTGGTCCTTTTTGCCTTGTACCAAAAAATCTATTCAGACGGGAATTCTATCGAAACGTTGGCAGAATCAATGGACTCGTGTAAAATACTGGGAATTTATAGTTCTACTTTAATGTCTCATGGAATTGAATATGTAAAATGCTTGCTTCTTTGTTACTCAAATCTCATATTTGCTTCTAAATTTGTGGAATTTGGTTTTGCTATATGTTGATAGTACAGACATTAATTATTGAAATTTCTTGTGGAATTATCTACCAGAGCTACCTATAAATCTGATCCAAAGCTCGAGAAACTAGAGGTTTTGGGTCATTTTAATTTTTGAAACTGCTAAGTTTCTAGATTTGCTATCTACACTATGTGCTACTATTGATTTTTTACCATATTTTGATGCCGTTCTATGTGCTACTATTGAATTTGTCAAGATTCAAGGTGGGAGGTCTGTTTTTTCCAGTGTTAAACATCAAATGTTTGACTCTGAATTTTTCTCATTTGAACAGGTCTAGTATTAAACGAAAATATAGTTGTTTTGCTTGTTTTGTTTCTCTTTATCATCACTTACGAATACTCCAGCTTTGGCAAAGCCTTCAATGGTATGTGATGATTACTTCTTATTGACGAACAAAACACATGCTGCTCTGTCTGTACGTGTAGTCCTATTGCTTCAGACGGAAATGTTACAACCTGCTCGGTATCAATATAGGGCGTCACTAATTTTGAGGCTAGAAACTAGAGATTAGAAATATTTTTATTGATGATATAAATAAATTTATTTAACAACAAGAATAACCAATCTCGATAAAGAGCAAGTTTGTCATAACGGCTAGCTCCTACGAATAGCCAGAGAGGATCAATGCCTACAGGGTCTGCGTCAAGCAAGACCACGCCCTCATGAATGAGGTTGCACTCGACCTGTTACTGTTGCAACTGAAGCTCGTGGTAGGGCAAATTTGCAGCAACATCATAATCAACGAGCCTCTTAAAATGTCAGCACAATTACTTGCGATAAGGTATTGAAGTAGTTCGGTTCATTTCAAGTTATTAACGTATAACAGTTTGATCGAACATTTAAGTTGTCTTGCCTAATGTAAAATATATTTTGTGCATTAAAGGAGCTTTGGAGGATAAAATAGATCTTAAATATTATGTTTATTACTGCTGAAGTCTAGTTTACTGCTAATGATTTTGCAATAAGATAACAGTATATATAAATAGATGGAGAAGCTGGGGGAGAAAGAAATGAGGATGAAAGGAATGCAAGGTGCGCTTGTCGATGGGATCTATCACCATAGACGGGTTAGTAAAACTGTATACAAAACTATAAGTTGATAATCTCTATGAACAAATTCTTATGTTTGTGTTCTTATCAGTGGACGTATCTTTCATAATCACCATAATTTATGCAACTTATAGAATCTCAAACCATAAAATCTTGCTCTCTTTACAGATTTAATCTTGATTCTTGTCGTAACATCAGCCCCGTAAGAGATATGGCATGGGGAAATATCAGATGAAGAATGCAACAAATCCTGTTTAGAAGACTGAAATTGTGGATGGCACATCTCTATTCTCAGATCACACTTGTACGAATCAAAAGCCTCCATTGGGGTATGTTAGAAGAATTCAAGGCGGACACAGATCCCCTATAGCGAAAGCTTCCATTGAGGTATAGGAAAAATCTACGGAATCAATGGACAGACCTCATTTATAAATTCCTAATAAGAAGAAGATCTCAATTGTAATGTTCTTTAGGAGATCAAATTATTATTGAGCAGAACTTAAATCTACTTATAGGCTAGCAACAACTGCTATTGACATATCTGACAGAGAGTTATGTTGCAGATCGTAGCTATATTAGCGAGTTAATGTATTTTATCTACAATTTTCAGAAAAAAGTATGATTATGATTAGTGCCAAGAAGCTCTTGAATCAGTAAACAAATGACATAGCCCGTGTTCCAATCAATCGAAAAAGTATCATATTGCCACAAACCGATGAAGTCGCAGAAACTAGCAGTAGTAGCACATTAGTGCACTCTTGCATCTAAAAAAAACAAAATTGGTGCTGATATGTAGAATACCCTTTCTCAAGAGCTCTCATTGTCTCCCTAAATTTCCAATCTTTGTTCATATATCTCTGGTTTCCTTCTCTACTTCAGTCCCCAAAATTTCGATATTCGATTACTTAGTTAATCATCACCAATTCTCCCGGGAATGCGCTGCAAAAGTTTCTTCCTCATTGTCATCTACCAAGTACCTATACAACCCCCAAAATGCTGATTCCGCCCCAATTTCCTTAAGGAGATTGGCTTTGCTCAGAATCAGATACAAACTGTCGTCCGAAAAGCACCCAATCTTCTTTCTGCTGATCTTGAGATAACTGTTAAACCTAAAATCCAGGTGTTTCAGGACTTGGGCTTCGGCTCCACTGATTTTGCACACATTATATCCACTGATCCGATCCTTATTCAACATATCCTCTCCTTCTTGACTTGAACCAAAGAAGCTATTCAGACTGGAATTCTATCGAAACGATGGAAGAATCAATGAACTCGTGTTCCGGTTCTCATTTTCGATTCTACTTGTAAGCCCGATTCAAATTTCTCTCAGTTCATTGACAGAACCATAGCTCTACGTAATTGCTGGAAGATAAACAAGTTTCATATACAATATGATTCTCGATTGGGGAGCGACTCTCATTTAACTTCCAAAATCCATTTTGCAATAAGAAAAGATGCTGAAGAACTAATCTTGCGTCTGTTTCCTCAAGATGAGTTAAGGGAGATTCCATATGAGTTGCCCGAATTCATATACGACAATGCTGCCTTGGTTAAGTTATAGTTGTTCAGTTGTAGTTTTGCACCTGATAATGGGAGGGTCAATTGGTCACGTCTCAAGGAATTGAAGTTGGAATGCTATTGTATTTCTCTCATTCGTTATCGGAAAAGTTGTTTCTGGCAGTCCAATGCTTGAATTATTGGAATTAAGCGGAATTATTGGGTTTCAAAATGTTGTTATTGCTTCCCAATCGTTGAAAAGGTTGATCTTAATAGATTGTATAAGTGTATCTGATGGAAAGCTTGAAATTTCATGTCCAAACCTTAAGGCATTATCTTTCAAGCTATCAACGGAATTTATGACTCATTCAGCTTGTTCAAAATTGCCTGCCCAAATGATCGAAAAGGTTTTATCCAGCTGTCCTTTACTTCATACATTGGAATTATCGGATTGTAAATGTTCTGCTTGGCTTGTTATTGCTTCAAAATCTTTGAAAAAAATAGTCTTGGGAAAAATGTATGGAACTTCAGATTTTGAAATTTCATGTCCAGACCTTGTGGAATTGAATTTGTATCGATTCTTGCCTATTGTACTTAGATCTTTTGAAGTTTTAGATTCTAAGTCTAGGTGGGAGCAAAGTTTGGCAATGAAGATTGTTGGGCAGCTTCAACACGTGAAGCTGCTTGAATTTGGGAGCTGGTTTATCAAGGTAAATTATAAATCTTTTAATTTTTGTTGTGGCAAATATTTGATGGTTATATGTTTCAGCTAAGTGTTCAAATTTGGAACTTGATATCTTCACTATTGCTTCTGAATTTTCCTTCTTATTATTGTTTGAAGATTCTATCAGATTTGGCAGTAAAAGGGATACATTCTCCATCATTGAACTGTGAAGTTTTGACTCTGGACGGATCTCATTTTGTTAAGCACCTCCCTGGAATTGTATATGTAATTCACAGTTCACCGAAGCTTGAGAAATTAGATTTGAAGTTGGGCCTTGATCAGGTACAATCTTATCTTCAAATTCAATTAACATATTATTGAGTGTGCGCTGGCAACGTAGTGTGGAAATCCAATGCTGTAACGTGCTTGTTGTAGAGTTCATGAACTAAGGGATTAAATGATGCCATGAGAGTTGATTACCATGCCAATAATATTCAGTTTCATAGTGTTGTTTATGTAGTTCTTGCCTTGGGGCTAACAAACTCTATCTACAGGGTCAGAAGCCAACAGACCATCGGGACTTGAATGATGGCAAAGCAAAGAACTATTGGAATTCCGATTGTTTCGTGCCGCAGCTAAGACTGTTAGGATTATAGGTCTTTCTGAAGGAGATAATCACTGTAAGCTTGTTCTCCACTTTTTGAGTTCCTACTCAAGAATGCAATAGCTTTGGAAAAGATGGTCTTGATATTAAAAGATGGTGGAACAGACTTTGTGGGTGAAGTTTCCGCAAAATTGTTAAGCATTCCAAAATGTTCTCCACACGCCATTGTTGAGCTATTGAGTTCTAACTAACTAGGGACTTTGATAGAGAGTAGGCTTCGAATACAAGTAAGCATGTATTATTATGAGTTATTGTGTTCTTCTAACTAACTAGTTACTTGATAGCCTCTAACTAACTAGGTACTTGATAGAGAATAGGCTTCAAATATCAAGTATCGACATGCTATTATAGAGTTATTGTGTTCTAACTCGAAACTGATCGAGAATAGGCTTCAAATATCCCGAATCAGAACCCAAAGTAGGGAAGATATATGCTTGGATTGTGGGTTAATCATCTATTCTTTAATTCATGTACTGTGTTTGTGAACTTTCTTAATTGATTTTCTATGGTTTGAGTGTTGATCTTTCCTTGTAGAGTTTTGGGGGAACCTCAACTTTTATCCCCTGTTGTAATAACTAGCTCAATTTTCCCCCATTTTAAAATCCTAACTCAATTTTCCCCATTTTCATAATATTTGTATATATGTCTCACTAAGACTCCCTTTCTCAACATCTTTCGAATGTGATGCAGTTCCACGAGGAACGAAACATAAAAAAACTCGAAACGAGATTCAATTCTCTAATTCTTCTTGAATTTTCTTGCCCTGGGAAAAGGAAGTTGGACCCTCCAGAAATGTAATTAGATTTTTAGTACGGTTTCCATCACATTCGTTTAAGCAAGTCACCACATATCAGTTGCTGACTCGTCATTCAAGATGCAGGTGAAGGAGGAACTCATCTGCGTACATGCAGGCGCTGACCCTGTGAAATTTTTGACTTCATTTACTGGTGCTAAAGAAAGGAGCGAAAACGATTTGTATCTCATCATTCGTGGCCTTCCTTCAAATTGACCACAAACCAAAATATGCATGATTCAAATTGAAATTCAAATTTTGCAAAGTTACATATTCATAAAGGGCATGGATTGTCTTAATACCATATGAATTTGAAGACCACCATAAGCTCTGATGTCACATCTGCAGTGCTAAATAATCTTCCAGATTAATCGAAAACATCAAGAAGGAAAACTCAAAAATGAAGACAACATTAATTTAATATATTAGATATGAAAACTGATGAAGCCTTACAGAAATTAGTAGAGTTCAGTTGATCCTTACTTGATCCAAGCCAAACCAAATTGTTACTGCATCAATCTGGTGTCTAAAATTGAAACACTTTGATAACATTTACATGCCTCGTGAATTTAATTTTACTTTAAACAAAAATTATAAATTCGTAACTTGCACTGAAATATAGAGATTGGATGACAACAGCAATATGATTTTAGGGTAATTTCCAAAAAAAAAAATCCCAGTGTTTATTAGTTTTGTCAAAAAGGTGTTTGTGTTTAATTTTTTGACAAAATGAGGATTGTGTTTATCTCCGTTAACCAAAAAATGGAAAAATCATTAACGGTGTTAAATGTGATGACGTGACAAGGGGTATTTTGGTCTTAATTTATGGGATATGATATAAAAAATTCATTTCTCACACTTTAGAGTTGTAAACACATGAATGTTTAAGAAATTTAAGAGTTTTCAGTCTTTATTTATTGATAAATTTCTTAAACATTCATGTGTTTACAACTTTAAAGTGCGATAAATGACCTTTTTATATCATAACTCGTAAATAAAGACCAAAATACCCTTTGCCACGTCATCACATTTAACACCGTTAATGATTTTTTCGCTTTTTGGTTAACGGAGATAAACACAATCCTCATTTTGTCAAAAAGATAAACACAGACACCTTTTTGACAAAATTGATAAACACAGGGGTTTTTTTGGAAATTACCCATGATTTTACTACTTTTTGATAGTTTTGAATGTAATTTTTACTCTAATGAGAAAGTGATAATTATTTTCATGGAGTGTGAGTTGTATGTATGACAAATACTCTTCGTTTTTGTGAATAACATTTATTTTTTTACAGTTTTTTATAATCTGTTAATTTTTGTGTTGAATGGCCGAAATGGGCTTTCAAGAAGGCCCACTTTATAAGAGCCCTAAAATCATTTCTACTCCTGAGGCATGATTGAATCCCCAATTTCAACAACTGGACATATGCTTGGTTAGGGCGAAGGAGCAGAAATCAAAGCAGGGAAACGAACTCCGCAGCAGCAGCAGCAGCAGCAGCAGCAGGAGGTATTATTATTCATTTCTGAATTGGATTCTGTATTTAGGTCAAAAATGCATCCCTTGATGTGCAGAATAGCCTCTTTGAAATGCTCTCATAAATTTCCAATCTTTACTGCACATAATATAACGCTTGTTTCCTTCTCTACTTGTACCCCCGACATTTCGATATTCGATTATTTAGTTAATCATCACCATTTCTCCCCGGAATGCGCTGCTAAAGTTTCCTCATCTACCAACTCCCTCTACAAACCCCACAATGTTGACTCCTTTCTCAATTTCCTCAACCACAATGGTTTCTCCCACCTTCAGATTGAATCTATCCTCCGGAAACAACCTCGCTCCCTTTTTTCTAATTTTCACACAACTACTAAGCCTAAAATCAAGGTTTTTCAGGACTTGGGATTTCACTCCTCGGATTTTGCTCATATCATATCTTCTTGTCCATCGTTATTGACTAGTAGCTCTAATAGACTTAGGCTCTCTATTTTAGCCTTAAAGAATGTTTTGGGACCGAATGCTGACATTTCTACTTTGTTAAAGAATCCTAGCACTGGAAGGTTTCTCAGGTACGATCTTGAGAAGATATTTGTGCCTAACATAGATTACTTGAAGAGTTGTGGGATTTGCCCGTTGCAGATTGCTTCATATGTATGTCGCTGTCCATTATTTTTTCTCCACAAGCCCGAGAAGTTAAAGGTTTTTGTTGAAAGAGTTGATGCAATGGGTGTTGATAGGCAATCCAAGAAGTTTATTGAAGCTTTTAGGGTCCTGAGTTCTTATAGTAGAGAGAATTGGGAGCTCAAGTTGCAACTCTTTAGGGAGCTTGGCTTTTCTGAGCACGATATTTTGGTTGCTTTTAGGCGAGCTCCACATGTATTTGGTCAATCAGAAAGTAAGATCAAAGAAGTAATACAACTATTGCTAAGTGTTGAGGACATCTCTTATATTGCTAGCAACCCAACGTTGATTACTTACAGTGTGGAAAAGAGGTTAAAGCCCCGACTTAGAGTGCTCAACGCCCTTCAAACCAAGAATTTGCTTGATAAAAGACCTGGTTTGGCTCACTTTTTAGCCATGTCTAATGCAAGGTTCATAGATAAGTATGTAAGTCCATATTCAGATGAAGTAGGAGGTTTATATGCAGCTAGTCAATGTTTGTAGCTAACAAATTCTTTATTATATTGTTGGCTTAAATTGGAAACTTTTGAGTCCTTGTTCGAATGGTCAGCAGTTTGTTATTCAATAGACCTATCTCAGCTGCAAAATGTTTGATGGAGTAATCAGATTAGTGGGTGGAGAGCCTTAAATTTCCATGTGATTCAGTGATTGTATAATCTGAATCAGACTTGTTAAAAATATTATGAGCTAAACATTAGAGAATGCTTTGCTTGTTTCAACCAGTTTCTTTCTTGTTATTGCATATCTCATTCATACTCATCTCTTTGTTTTCTTGAACCTAACTTGATAGTTCTATACACTGGTCAAGTTTTTGGGGGTTCTACCTTGAATTACAGACTGACGATGTACGATTTGGTATTCCTTTAGTGTCTCTGCAACATCATAATCAACGAGCTTCTTAAAATGTCTGCACAATTACTTGTGATTAGGTTTTGAAGTAGTTCAGTTTTGTAAATATTTCATATCAAGTTAGTAATGTATAACTCTTTTATCGAACATTTCAGAGCTTTGGAAGATAAAATAGCTCTTAATTTTATGTCCTTTACTTCTGAAGTCTAGTTTACTGCTAATGATTTTGCAATAATATAACAGTATATAGAAATAGATGAAGAAGCTAAGGGGGAAAGAAATGAGGATTAATGGAATTGAAGGGGTGCTTGGCGGTCGGATCTATCACCATAGATTGGTTAGTGAAACTGCAGACAAAACTAATCTCTATGAACAAATTCTTATGTTTGTGTTCTTATCGTTTTAATATCTTTCACAATCCCCACCATATATGCTACCCATAGAATCTCCAAACGTAAAATCTTGCTCTCCTATTCCATATTTAGTTTTGATCATTGTCCTAACGTTAGCCCCAATATAAATATGGCATGAGAGATCATCCTGACATGGAAGAACCGAAATATCAGAAGATGAATGCGGCAAATCCTGTTTAGAAGACTGAAATTGTTGGACTGCACATCACTATTCTCATATCACACTTCTAAGAAGCAAAATCTTCCATTGGTGTTTGTTAAAAGATTTCAGGACACAAACAGATCCACTATAGCATTCTTTAAACTTGGTATAGGAAAAAATCTACGGTATCAATGGACAGCCGTAAATTCCTGATTAGAAGAAGAAAAATCTTCATATTACTTATTTTCTTGTCCTATTTTACATTTCTTGCCCTTGTAGCTTCTGCTTTCTTCATTCATATGTGTAGACTTCTTACTACTTGAAAAATTCCATTAATAATTGGTGGCTCGTAAACAGAACTTGGTGTCACAACTCCAGAAGCTTTTTCTAGCCAAAATTTTCTTAATTTAGTTGTTGTCCAACTTGCTTGACTTTTTTTATTAACAAGTTCTGTTTGACTTGAAGATAGGAAACATTGCAAAGATATACCATGACATTAAAATATCAAAATTTCCATTTTAATGTTTGGAGAAGAAACTAAGAATTTGATGCTGGTGATGAGCTTCCAAGGATCAGAGTGTGATACGTATATAGCCATGCTAACAGTCCTTATGAGAATGAAGTAGGAGGTCTATATGCATATTCTATCAAGACAACATTTGCTTGTTTTGTAGTTATTGAAGCTGTAACTCCAATTTTATGAACAGATGCTTTATGCAAAAAAAAAAAAAAAAAAGTCTGTAATATCTAATCCTCATTATCATTGCATAAAACCCAGTTGTAATTTTCTTTAGGAGATCAAATTATCATTGATCAGAACTTAAGTCTAGTTATAGCAACAACTGTTATTGACAAATCTGAGGTCTCCAAATATTCGGGAGTTGCTCTATTCAATCCTTTTCCTTTTTCATATTGTTGGATACCTTGTTTCTACAAATCTTTTCGTTTCGCAATACTTTCTCTGAGTTATAGACAGTTCAAAGAGCATTCCGGCGGGCCGGATTTTGAAATTTCAGACTCCAATCGCCGGAAATTTCAAAATCCGACTGTCAGATTCTAAAATTCCAAATTTCGGCCGCCAAATTTTGGAATTCTAGAATCCAGCTGCCGAATTCCAGATTTTCGGTGGCCGGGTTCCGAAAATTCAGATGGAAGAAGAAGAAAAAGAAAAAAGAAAAATGAGATGCAGAAGGAAAAATTAGAGAAGATAAAGGACTACTTTTATAATTTTGTAAGATTAATTTTGTAATTTTCAGAAGAGTGTAGTTCACTCTCCCAATGAGATTGAATATGGATGAAAAGAGAGCTAAATGTATCACTTTTCACAAGTTGAGGGGACTAATAAGACGTCTCATAAGTTGTGGGGGTAAAGTGACTTTTTTGACCAAATATATGAAACTACATATGCTTTAAGCCAATTCAAAAATATAATATTTGTGCTTCAATTTTTATTTTTTCAATAATATATGCAATTAACATTAATTTAACTGTGAAATTTTTATTTTATAGTCATATATACTTTTTTAAATAAAATTATTATAACTAGTTTCAACATTTTAATTTGTCTTTCATGTCATGTAATACATATAAGTTGAACTAAATTTCTAATTTGACATTTTAATTGAATTGACTATGGTGGGAAGAACATAATGCAATTTGTTAAACTGTTCTAATATATGGGTAAATAACACCATTGAAACCCAAACTATACTATACGTTCCAATTTATAGAGGTTGGGGAAAGAAATTGACGAGAGAGAATAGGGAGAGAAAGAAGAAGATAGTTAGGGTTAATTCTGTCATTTCATAATCGATGGTGGATGAGGTCAACAAAATATTAGGGTCAAAATTGATCAAATGAGAGTTGACAACTGTTGACAAGTCATCAATATGTCATTTGGACCTTAGTGAGAGGTCATCAATAGTTTATCAACTCAGATGAGAATTTTTTTTTAGGTACGAGTTTGGAACAAAAAGTATAATTTGAGTACCAATTGTGTAATTTACCCTCCAATTTATGGATAGACCAAAATCTATGCTAGCTTATCGCAAAGACAATCAATTTAAAGTAATCTTGACTTACAAATCTTCCTTAGAATTTTTTTAGGGCAAATTCTAAAAACAACCATTGTGGTTGCATTTTTTCCAAATAAACCATGTGGTATGTTTTTTGTCAAATTTAAAGGATTATAGTTTGTCAATTTAAGCAAAATGAGTTGTTTTAGAATCAATACGGTCAAAATGATATTTAACCACCTCAAACTAGAAAATTTCAAGAATTAAAGTTGTTCTAAGCAATATCTACTATGTAATTACATTTTCGATTTTAAAAAATAACAATATTTGGAGCTTTCTCTCTCTAAAAATTTACTTTCCCTCTCATAGTCAAACAACTCTAAAATGCTCTTAAAATTAAAAAGTTGAAGATTTAATATTGCTTAAAATATTATCAATTCATAATATGTTAATTTCCGGATGTCATTCGAAAATTCATAGTTTTTGAATTGACAAAAGACAGACCACAAAATTTTATTCGGAAAATTTGTAACCACATATAATGTATTTGAAATTTGCCATTTCTTTTATTAATACAATATCTTATAACCCGCACAAGCGCAAATATTCTACTAATTTTTGTTTATTTGACAAGATGAATCCCGGCAAGCACGTTTCCGATGGATGACTGTAGTCAAAAAGCCAGTGGTCCTCCTTAGCGCGTTAATTTTAAAAGATATCAAAGCTTTCAAGTTATGGCTATACTCATTTCCACTCCACTTTTTCAAAAGGAAACGACAAAAAAACAATCTTTTCATTGACATAGAATACTAATGCAAACCATAAATCTATGTATATGCTAATATTAACTTTTCTTATATATATGGGTAGCTTCTTTTGCAGGATCCATATAAATATATTTCCAACTGGAATTCCTTTTGCTTCACGTAATAAGATGAGAAATTAGTTACAAAAATGGGAAACAAATTTTGTTGGCTTATTATAATCATTTGCTTTGTTTTTGGTATCCTTGAGATTCCTATTTCTGCAGAAGCAAGAAATATAATTCACGAGAGTAGTAGTAGTAGTAGTAGTAGTAGAAGTATTACACCAGAACGCATATCAGAAAGTAAAGCAGGAGTCCATGCAAGTTTTTCATTCCATTCTCGTTCAAATTCAGCGCCCTCCCCCACGAGCTTCTATTTGAAGAAGCAGTATAGGCACTGGTATAGGGCTCCGGATTCAGGGGGGCCTCCAAATCCCCATTAGTTTTCAAGTTGATAACCAGTTGCAAAATAAAAGAGATGAGGTTGAAGATGACAGAGGAGACTGACCTCACTCCAATTTCGGATTGTTTCGAGTACAATAAATGTTGATATTCAAGTTTTTAGTATCTATAAATAAGTATTTTTCTATATAAACTTTCATGTTGTACTCTATCTATTATTTGGTTTATTATTTTTAATTGTTTTTTTTAATAAATTGTACAATTGCGCTTACATTAAATAATAGAGGAAAACTCTCCACCTCTTTTGATATGGAGTGTTTAACAACTAAGCTAACACATTCACCATTTTTTAATTGTTTGATTTTAGGTATTTTTAAAATTATTAATTAGGATAAACAATTCAATAGTTAATGAGTTTAGTCATATTATACTAATTAGTCCCTATATTCAGAGCTAATACACAATTAAAAGCATTTGAGGGGCTAATAAGTCGCTTTAAATAAATTTAGAAAGTCAATGTAGTTCAGGAGGCTAATTGGAAAACAATTACAAATTCAGGTGACTAATAGGCATTAAAAAGTCGACCACACTAAATATTCTTTATGACCGAATCACTACAATACTTCATGCAAATAGGTAAAAAGTTGAGCACAAGATTAATGCATTAATACATTTATCTCCACTTTAATACATTTATCTCCACTTTATAAAGGTGAAAATGCAAATAAAATGCATTAATACTTATCGCGCCTCCTTAACTTGTTCATTTTTTTCACTTTGACACCTCAACTTGGATGACAACCTATTAGCCACTTGAACTTGTAATTTTGTTTCACTTGACCTCCTCAACTAGTTAAATATGACTCATTTTGCCTATTTGTACTGACGTGACATAATATAAGTGGGAGGTTATAAATTTTTTATGTCACATCAGCATAAAGGGGGCAAATATGTCATAATTGACAAGTTGAAAATGCCAAGTGGAAAGAAATTACAAGTTTAGAGGGTAAGTGGAAAACAATTACAAGTTTAGATGCCAATATGTTGTCCCTTAAGTTGAGCGGACTAAGTGAAAAAAAAGTTAACAAGTTCAAGGGGCCATAAATGTATTAAGCCAATATGTAACAAGCTCTAAGAACCATATAGTAAAAAAATTGAGGTGCAATTCCACAAAAATTTCTACTTTTATCAATCTCACTTATTTCTCTTCTTAACTAATCAATTTTATCAATTGAACTTGTACACTTATAATGGTGATAGATACATACATGTATCAAAATCTTCACAAATGTGACACTATAGGCTGACCAGCAAAGCTTTCATTAATTAGATCTCTAGCAAAAATTTACATTCCTTTGGACTTGAATTATTTGCAGGTAAAAAACTGTGAAAATTAATTGAAGACTTAGCCTCACCACTTGCAATTTTGCATGTCATATATACTAAATTTATGTTACCACATGAAGGATTCTGAGTTACTAGTAAAATTTCTAAGCGGAAGATGCATATTGTTCAAAAAGCAACCCGATTCCAGAAACGACTTACCCTCGCTCCTTGGCATCCATCAACGCATTCAGCGCATAAACACGAATTTAAGTGGCGAAAATAGGATCACATGCTAAACACAAATCCCATTAAAAACAGAATATGCCTCTAGTCCCCAAATAAACAGAGGCTACATATTTAAGACCGTCCACCAAACCGAGAACTACTATAGCTTCTAAACCCATGGTATGTAATCAGACATATACCTAGGAAGTCAGATCACAACAACTCTACAATGGCATTGTTGAGAACACCTTGGATAGCCTAACAATGTTTGAGAAACTTCAACCTGGAAATCTGGTCCATCATCTGATAATACTAGAGTCATATTTTCCAACACTCCAGCAGTCTTCAGTAGAAACTCAATAAAGCATAGAATAACCTTATTACATTTAAGGTCTTTCTTCGAGAGGCTACTAATCTCTACAGTCTTTAGATGCTCCGCCAAACAAGTAAAAACAGTCCCCTTTGAAGTCCAGTAGCTCTCTTCCAAAATTTTCAAGTCAAGATCTTCAGTATTTTCAAACTGAAGATGGTTGTTAAAATAAGGTCAAGAAAGTTATAATACATAAAAAAAAAAAAAAACTGAAGATAAATTGAACTTAAAGATGCTTTTAACATGCTTTACCTGATGCGTAAGCAGCTTTATCACTAATGTCTCAAGCATGGGTAAATAGTGAAGGACATTTACAATTCCCAAAATGTGATCAACATTAAGAATCCTGAGAGTCAAACTTTTGACGTTCAATACTGGATTAGATAGCTCTTCCGTCTTCAAACCTGATAGAACCTTCATACATAATGAAATCCAAATTTTAAATTCTCCCGTGAAACATTACCATTTTTAGAGAGACCAATATTCAGACTCTATTAATATATGGAACATCCATTATTGTTAATTTGATTCCATGTTTGCGCTACTAAAGACTCCTTGTAGAATCATTCAATGTCATAGCATTTACATGAAGACGCTGGCGGAGCTTCGAAGGCAGAACATGGAACCTAATTTAAAGAGATTATGATAGATTTTCCATTGATAGAGAGTTTGAATACATAAGAGTCCAAATCAGTTTTCTCTCAATAACCATAAGATAAGTTCAGTACTATTGGAAGGTTTGAAGAATTACATACCTTTAAAAACGAACTCCCAACTTCTAGTTGCTTGACTTGTTGAAGCTCCGTAAGAATCTTTCTTGCCAAGATTTTGTTACTCCCTTCCATCGGGTTGAAAAAATAAAGAGTAGTACAACAAGAAGAAGGCAAGTTCATCAACTTACAGTGTTCAACGTCCGAACAACACAAATACAATTCCTTAAGATTTGGACATGAAATTTCAACTGTGAACCAGTCAAATGTGCTGTCTACAACTAATTTTTTCAAAGATTTTGAAGCAATAACAAGTTGATCGAGATTCAAATCTAGTATTTCCAACGAATAAAGAAATGGGCTTCCAGATATAAGACTAAGGAGAGTTTTATCAGGGAAAACAGACAGGTAGTTGTCCATATCCTGTGTCGTGACAGATAATTCCTGAAGATTTGGGCATGAAATTTCAAGATCGTGCGTAATAATGATGTCTGCAAAGATCAATATTTTCAAAGATTTCGAAGCAATAATTATGTGATTCACCGAAGTAAGAAACTGTATTTCCAATGATTCAAGCGATGGACAACCGGATAGAACATTTCCAATTGATCCGCTATCCTTCAAGAAATAACAGTCAAGCTTCAATACCTTAAGAGATGGCAAATTTATCCTCGGACTAAGCTGAAATTCAAAATTTAAAATCTGCAACTGCACCAATGAAGCGCTATGAAAAATGAATTTTGGCAGCATGTATGCTTCTTTTCGAGCATTAATATGAGGAAGATAGAACTCTAAAATTAACTCCTCCACATTTCTACTTGTGGCAAAAAGGATTTTAGAAGTTAAATTAGTATCCCCTTCAACGTTATAAGCAATGTGGAACTTCTTGATCTTCAAGCAGTCGTATCGAAGTAAGATATTGTCAATGAATCTAGCATAATCCTTCTTTATTCTTCGGAAATCGAAAATGAGAACCGGAACACAAGACCATTGGTTCCTCCATTGTTTCGATAAAATCCCAGTCTGAATAGCCTCTTTGGTTGAAGGCAAAAACGAGAGAATGTAGTGAATGACCGAATCTGGCAAAGCACTAATTCGGTCTTCTTCCTCGAGAAATTTTAGCCTTTTGTTTCCCATTTCTTCAGTGCCATTAACAATCGTTGAATCGCTCCCCTCCATTAGGATGGACTTACGAAGTGACTATGGATGCTGTGGAAGAAGAATATATTTGAATATAGAACAACCATTCAATTATATTTCAAGGTGAAGATTTCAATAATATATACTTTTCTCAAATTAAATAAATCAAGAACAATTAATCAAACAATGATTAACCCCTTCTAAAACACCATGTAATTATAAATATAGATTTTAAATTGACAGCAGACATAGTTAGGGTTATATGCCTCATCTTGAGGCTTGCTTGAATAGAAGTTTATAAATTTGGTAATATTAAATGAGGGTTATAAAACTATGATTTAAACTCTAAATCAGTCCCACCAAAATCGGTTGGATCCGGAGCTTTTATATTAACCTTACCTCTCTCTACTTTTTGTGTAACCTCAATCCAAACAAACCCTAGATAGGTTCACTCCCTGCGAGAAGAACTTAATGGACAAGCATACAGTTTGTTGAATGCTTAACAAAGGAGATCAAACAATTATCTTACTCACTAAACAAACTAACAAAATCAGAAAACATGAAGTTTTTACCTAAATATGTCCGAAAGACATGAGTTAGCCCTATACGTCTCGCCAGATGACAAATCGCGTTGTCGGGTAAGAATTTCCCTAAAGCATGTATCTATGGACTTTGAAATCACGAAATAAAATGTTACATTGTCAAAAGGATGAGCATAGATAGGTCAGAAAAACATTAGAAGAGAAAGCAATGAAAGAAACGTACCAAGCAAGAAACGACGCACTTTAATGTTCTTGCAAAGACTATAAATTTTTTATATTTTTATTTATAGTTGTTTGCAATAAGAATGGGCTTTAAAGATGGCCTAATTATATAATTTCTCAACTCATCTCTTTACTGAAATATCAAAACTAGTACCATATCTGCTAATTATATCAAATATTATGCATAAAATTCATGTGGTAGTCATCTTGTTTGCTCATTGTCCATTTTTTAAATGAAAAATGGGAGGCTAACGGGAAAGAGGAGGACGAGCATCCATATGATATTGTTGGCTAATGAATATCAGCTAATTGGATGCTTAATCCTCAACTACAACTGAAATTATTGGCGTCAAATTATAAAGTACATCAAAATGCATTCATTTTCTCTTGCATAAGACTTTTTCCTGAAGTTAGCTGGATTCAAAATTTGTTACCAGTGATAATGTTGTTCTGTTCTCGAGTTGTCCTCAAGATTGATTATAAGAATATATATAGTGAAGATTGAAGAACTTTGTTCAACAGTCCTAAGCTAGAAAGTGGCGAGCGATTGCTGTCGTAAGCAGGTAAACGATTTCTTTTTCGAAAATCAATATCAGGTCTAGCAGAAATCCAGATAGTTGTGACTCACTGTTGGCTGAAATAGGAAGTTTAGATATTTACACCATTGATGACCGCCGTTTTGTTGTTGCATTGGCATCTCAGCTCATAATATCTTTGTTGAGCTAGTTAAAGTTTTAGAAGAAGCATTTGGGTTGCCGAGTAAAGGACCATTGCTATTTTGTGCTTATGGAGTATATAATTTCACTGGTCGTAAAAGGATTAGCGAATGATATAGAGAACGTTTTGCTTACATTTTCAAATTCCATCGAGAATGTAGCACAACACAACATTTGCTTGTTTGTGGTTGTTGGAGATTCTCTTTTTATGTAAATATGTATAAAACCCTTATGCTATTACAATCAAGAGATTTTATCTCTTTGTTTCTTGTCTTCTTAATTATAGATTGTTATGCTATTTTTGTGGATTTAGGCAAGATTGTTATAATCCAAGACATATATCTTGTTGTTTGCTTTACTAGTTTCTTACATCAGCTTAGTAAATAGAATCTCTCAGAAGGTGTACGTCTCCATTAGTTCCGTTGATGATTCTTTTTTGGTGAACACAACTTGGCTAGGACTCAAGGGGCCTTTTGAAGCCAAAATGTCCTTGAAGTTGCTGTTGTCAAACGTTATTGGACTTGCAGAGTCCAAAAAGACGAGGTTCTGATAGCTTCCGAAACAGGGGAAGCGAGCTAGCAAATCTGCAGCATATGGTTGATCAACTGTGAAATCAAATTGACTATTTTCCGATCGTGTGGATTCTTGAAATGAAATCTGTATTTGATCTGAATATGACTTGAAGTCTCAGTAAAACTTGCTAGAACTGTGTAACCTTTTACTGCCAAGGCTACTATATCAGCAGAAGGAAGTGTTTGAGAGGGCCCTCATTTTCTGATGCAGCTTTTATCTCATCGGTTGCTATGAATCCTCGAGTTGGATGTCGCCTTGGGTTGTATCCTTATTTACAAGATTATGCTCCAGAAGTCTCTAGCTGCGATGATGCATTACAATGCTGCAAATGAAGCTACAACAGCTATGCAGATAGTGATAAATATTAACTGTTATTTGTGTTTGCTTTTTAAACTATTGTTTTATGGCATTAACCATTGGCGTCCCGTAACCAAACACATTTGGTCCAATTTTGAAGTAAATTAGCTGGTATATTAGAAGATTTATGAAATGTGTTTACATTTGATGATTGTCAATCACGATAAAACTTTTACCATTGGCAATGATTTCAGAGGTTAAAGCCCCGTATTCAAGTGCTTAAGGCCCTTCTAAGTAAGAATTTGCTTGCGAAAAGACCTAGTTTTAATACATTTGTTCAGATGACTCCTGCAAATTTTACAATCTAGTAGTGAACTGGTTATCTGGTTATAAGTATATTCAAGTTCATTTCATCTAATTATATCCAATATTATGCATAAAAATCATGTAGTGAACTGGTCATCTGGTTTGTCCATAGTCCATACTTAGCATCTTTGATTGTTTCATATGTTATTGTTGGCTAATGAATATCATCTAACTGGATGCTTAATCCTCAGCTACAACTGAAATTATTAGCGTTAATTTAGAAAGCCAATGTTAAAATGTATTCATTTTCTCTTTCGTAAGTCTTTTTCATGAAGTTAGCTACATTCAAAATTTATAACTAATCATAACATTGTTTTGTTCTCGAGCTGTATTTAAGATCGTATAAAATAATATATACAGTGAAGAACTTTCTATATACTACAGGAAAAATGTGCTTTAGTTTTCATCAAAAGCTGCTGGTAGTCTTCATTAGTTTATTCAAGCAATTGTCTGATTCTTAGTACTGGGTGCCATATTTACTTTAGTTAATTAGTAAAAGAGAAGCATAATAATGAGCCCGAGAAAACTCATTCAACTACCTAGAAAGTGGCGAAAGATTGCTGTCCTAAGCAGGTAAACAATTTCTTTTCCGAAAATCAGTCTTGCAGAAACGCAGATAGTTGTGACTTACTGTTTGCTGAAATAGGTTATTTGTTATTTACACCACTGATGACCACCGTTTTGTTGTCCCATTGGCATCTTAGCAATAAAATCGTTGTTTATGGAGTATATAATCTCACAGTTTATAAAAGGATTAGAGAAAGATTTATAGAACATATTGCTTACATCCATAGAAACTAGTTTCAAATTCCATCAACATAAGAATGCAATTGCATTCCAGAAATTTCAATCTGTTTGTTCTTTTCAGGATCTTTTCTTATTGTTGTGGATTTAGGCAAGATTATTAATCTCAAAACATAGATTATTGTTGTTTGCTTTACTATTTTCTTGATGCTTCATTTTTAAAGGAACTTGGTCAAGACTCAAGGGGCCTTTGAAGCCAAAATGTCCTTGAAGTAGCTGTTGTCGAACGTTGTTGGACTTGCAGAGTCCAAAAATAAGACGTTCTGATATATAGCCACCGGACCTGGGGGAGCTAGCTAGCACTTCTGCAGCATATGATTGAGCAACTGTGAAGTCAGATTGACCTTGCCTGACTGGCTTATACAGCCTTTTCTAAAGTTGGTGCATCGAGCATTCCTGATTGTGTGGCCTGCTGCAACGAAATCTATATATCATTTAAATTTCTCTTGAAGTCTCAAGAACTTACTAGAACTGTGTAATCTTTAACTACCAAGGATAATATATCAGCAAATGGAAGTGTTTGAGAGGGCACTCCTTTTGAAATGCAACTTTTATCTCATTGATTACTTTCTAATCCTCGAGTTAAGTGCTTGGATTGGATCCTTTTTCACAGATTATGCTTTCAGCACTCTCTAGCGACAGTGTTGCATCAAAACCATACAAATGAAGCTACAATTAGCTATACAGATAGTGATAAATATAAGCATATGCTAAGATGTGTTCATCTCTTTATTTGCAGTTTGATTAGCAATGATGAGTGTCTAGTCTAGGTATACAACCGAAACAACTTCCGTTCCAGGTATGGCTTTCTCGAGCTTCTTTTACTCTCTTCCATTCTCTATTTTCATTTCATTTTAGCTTCAAATCTCATTAAAGTTTCCCCCAGAAAAATGGCTCCATGGATATGCTGCAGAATAAATTATCTCAAGAGCTCTCATTATCAACCTAAAATTCCAATCTTTACTGCAAGTAATTATATATCTCTGGTTTCTTTCTCCACTTCAGCCCCCAAAATTTCATTATTCGATTACTTAGTTAATCATCATCATTTCTCCCTCGAATGCGCTGAGAAGGTTTCCTCATTCTCATCTCCCAAGTACCTCTACAGAAATGTGCTCGTTTACATCAACAAAATTGTCTATTTCCTTAATTCTGCAAACAATGCAAACCATAGTCATTTATTTGTAAAATCACGAAACCGAAGCACTTATCTGAAATTAATCTTTTTTTTTTACCTTTTTTAAAAAAAAATACAAAAATAAACCTCGTGGTTTCGGCGATTTGCAAACATAAGCTACGTGTTTTTAAAATTTGCAAACAAGTACCATGAGGTTTGAACCGTTAGCAAAGTCAGTCTAATTTCCAAAAAAAATGTTAAAATTTCTCGTCGTGGCAAAAAGAGTGATATTTCATGGAGGGTATTTTTGTCCGTTGAAAAAAAATAACTCATAAACGTTACATATTCTCTCTTCGCATCCCTCTATTCTCTCAAAGATCGTTCGATGTTAGACATTTTTTGTGAATCAAAAATACAAAATTCGGTACGTCAACAAGTTTATTGAATTCAAAGAAATATTAATCTTTTTGTCACGTCGACAAATTTTAACACCATTTGAAAATTAAATTAACTTTGCTAATAGTTCAAAACTCATGGTATCTGTTTGTAAATTTTCAAACCACATAAGTTATGTTTGCAAATTGCCGAAACCACGAGATTTATTTTTGTAGTTTCCAATTTTTGTTTTTAATCTGTTAATTTTTGTGTTGAATGGCCGAAATGGGCTTTCAAGAAGGCCCACTTTATAAGAGCCCTAAAATCATTTCTACTCCTGAGGCATGATTGAATCCCCAATTTCAACAACTGGACATATGCTTGGTTAGGGCGAAGGAGCAGAAATCAAAGCAGGGAAACGAACTCCGCAGCAGCAGCAGCAGCAGCAGCAGCAGGAGGTATTATTATTCATTTCTGAATTGGATTCTGTATTTAGGTCAAAAATGCATCCCTTGATGTGCAGAATAGCCTCTTTGAAATGCTCTCATAAATTTCCAATCTTTACTGCACATAATATAACGCTTGTTTCCTTCTCTACTTGTACCCCCGACATTTCGATATTCGATTATTTAGTTAATCATCACCATTTCTCCCCGGAATGCGCTGCTAAAGTTTCCTCATCTACCAACTCCCTCTACAAACCCCACAATGTTGACTCCTTTCTCAATTTCCTCAACCACAATGGTTTCTCCCACCTTCAGATTGAATCTATCCTCCGGAAACAACCTCGCTCCCTTTTTTCTAATTTTCACACAACTACTAAGCCTAAAATCAAGGTTTTTCAGGACTTGGGATTTCACTCCTCGGATTTTGCTCATATCATATCTTCTTGTCCATCGTTATTGACTAGTAGCTCTAATAGACTTAGGCTCTCTATTTTAGCCTTAAAGAATGTTTTGGGACCGAATGCTGACATTTCTACTTTGTTAAAGAATCCTAGCACTGGAAGGTTTCTCAGGTACGATCTTGAGAAGATATTTGTGCCTAACATAGATTACTTGAAGAGTTGTGGGATTTGCCCGTTGCAGATTGCTTCATATGTATGTCGCTGTCCATTATTTTTTCTCCACAAGCCCGAGAAGTTAAAGGTTTTTGTTGAAAGAGTTGATGCAATGGGTGTTGATAGGCAATCCAAGAAGTTTATTGAAGCTTTTAGGGTCCTGAGTTCTTATAGTAGAGAGAATTGGGAGCTCAAGTTGCAACTCTTTAGGGAGCTTGGCTTTTCTGAGCACGATATTTTGGTTGCTTTTAGGCGAGCTCCACATGTATTTGGTCAATCAGAAAGTAAGATCAAAGAAGTAATACAACTATTGCTAAGTGTTGAGGACATCTCTTATATTGCTAGCAACCCAACGTTGATTACTTACAGTGTGGAAAAGAGGTTAAAGCCCCGACTTAGAGTGCTCAACGCCCTTCAAACCAAGAATTTGCTTGATAAAAGACCTGGTTTGGCTCACTTTTTAGCCATGTCTAATGCAAGGTTCATAGATAAGTATGTAAGTCCATATTCAGATGAAGTAGGAGGTTTATATGCAGCTAGTCAATGTTTGTAGCTAACAAATTCTTTATTATATTGTTGGCTTAAATTGGAAACTTTTGAGTCCTTGTTCGAATCGTCAGCAGTTTGTTATTCAATAGACCTATCTCAGCTGCAAAATGTTTGATGGAGTAATCAGATTAGTGGGTGGAGAGCCTTAAATTTCCATGTGATTCAGTGATTGTATAATCTGAATCAGACTTGTTAAAAATATTATGAGCTAAACATTAGAGAATGCTTTGCTTGTTTCAACCAGTTTCTTTCTTGTTATTGCATATCTCATTCATACTCATCTCTTTGTTTTCTTGAACCTAACTTGATAGTTCTATACACTGGTCAAGTTTTTGGGGGTTCTACCTTGAATTACAGACTGACGATGTACGATTTGGTATTCCTTTAGTGTATCTCAGCAACTTCATAATCAACGAGCTTCTTAAAATGTCTGCACAATTACTTGTGATTAGGTTTTGAAGTAGTTCGGTTTTGTAAATATTTCATATCAAGTTATTAATGTATAACTCTTTTATCGAACATTTCAGAGCTTTGGAAGATAAAATAGCTCTTAATTTTATGTGCTCTACTTCTGAAGTCTAGTTTACTGCCTAATGATTTTGCAATAATATAACAGTATACATAAATAGATGGAGAAGCTAAGGGAGATAGAAATGAGGATTAATGGAATTGAAGGCGTGCTTGGCGGTCGGATCTATCACCATAGATGGGTTAGTGAAACTGCAGACAAAACTAATCTCTATGAACAAATTCTTATGTTTGTGTTCTTATCGTGTTAATATCTTTCACAATCCCCATAAGAATTTGTCCATATCTGTCACCATAGATGGGTTAGTGAAACTGCAGACAAAACTAATCTCTATGAACAAATTCTTATGTTTGAGTTCTTATCTTGTTAATATCTTTCACAATCCCCACCATATATGCTACCCATAGAATCTCCAAACATAAAATCTTGCTCTCCCATTCCATATTTAGTTTTGATCCTTGTCCTAACATTAGCCCCAAGAAAGATACGGCATGAGAGATCATCCTTACATGGAAGAATCGAAACAGGTCAACAAATTTGGTCAAAATTGGTTTGACTCGCGTTGACCGGCATTGACTTGGGGAAAACTGGTTATAGGAGGTCATTAGGTACCAATTTGTGAGGTAATCGATAGTTTGAGAACTTATATGTGAAAAATTAGTTTTTAGGTACCAGTTTGGAAAAATGGGCATAGTTTAGGTACCTGTGGTGTATTTTACCCTAAACTTGGTATAGGAAAAAATCTACGGTATCAATGGACAGCCGTAAATTCCTGATTAGAAGAAGAAAAATCTTCATATTACTTATTTTCTTGTCCTATTTTACATTTCTTGCCCTTGTAGCTTCTGCTTTCTTCATTCATATGTGTAGACTTCTTACTACTTGACTAATTCCATTAATAATTGGTGGTTCGTAAACAGAACTTGGTGTCACAACTCCAGAAGCCTTTTCTCGCCAAAATGTTCTTAATTTAGTTGTTGTCCAACTTGTTTGACTTTTTTTATGAACAAATTCTGTTTGACTTGAAGATAGGAAACATTGCAAAGATACACCATGAATGGAAATATCAAAACTTCGATTTTAATGTTTGGAGAAGAAACTAAGAATTTGATGCTGGTGATGAGCTTCCAAGGATCAGACTGTGATACGTATATAACAATGCTAACAATCCTTATGAGAATGAAGTAGGAGATCTATATGCATATTCCATCAAGACAACATTTGCTTGTTTTGTTGTTATTGAAGCTGTAGCTCCAATTTTATAGAACAGATGCTTTATGCAAAAAAAATAAAAAAAAATCCTCATTATCATTTCACAAAACCCAGTTGTGATTTTCTTTAGGAGATCAAATTATCATTAATCAGAACTTAAATCTAGTTATAGCAACAACTGTTATTGACAAATCTGAGGTCTCCAAATATTCGGGAGTTGCTCTATTCAATCCTTTTCCTTTTTCATATTGTTGGATACCTTGTTTCTACACATCTTTTTGTTTCGCAATACTTTCTCTGAGTTACAAACAGTTCAAATGTCAAGTTTTTGATGATTCTGTCATACATTATTTAGTTGATTATTCTGTATCTCACTTTTGATGCTAACTATTAAAACATCAAGTACTGTTTTGTACTTTCTAGTCAAAGAGTTTCTTTTGCTAATCGTAACTATATTAGTGAATGGTGAACTGGTGTATTTTATCAACATTCTTTAGCAAAAAGTATGATGATTTGTGCCAAAAAGCTCTTGAAATCAGTAAAGAAATGCCATAGTCGTGCTCCAAATCGAAAAAGAACCACATTGCCACAAACTGATGAAGTTGCAGAAACTAGCAGCAGTAGGCAGTAGGGCATAAGTGCACTCTTGCATAAATAAAAAAGAAGTTTGGTGCTTCCTTTGCTATATGATCAGCCCAAGAAAACTCATTCAACTTGCTCGAAAGTCATGAAAGATTGCTTTCCTACGGACAAGGATGCAAACAATTTCAGTTCCTAAAATTAGTACATCAGATTTGCAATACTTGTCTAACACCATTGATGGAAGCCATTTGTCATTCTGGTTTGAGGATGAAAAATTACTTTACTTTATTCGACCCTCTTTTTATTCACTTTCTTTTTGAACGGAATGTTGCAACAAAATTAACGTGTAATCCTTCAAACCCATTTTACTAAGACCAATACTTATTAATTTGAACAAGAAGACTTAGTAGGAGAGATTCTAGGATGGACTAGCCCAACACGTGGCACTTCCACCCACTTAAATTTTGTCACATATTAAATTTATTATTGTTAATTACATTATTACTTTACTTTATGATTGTAATAATAAGTGTTAAATCACTATTGACTAGAGAGTAGTGGCACATAGTAGACATGGTCTACTATAGAAATTCTCGACTTAGTAAGCCGAAAACAAAAATAAAATATTTTTTAATAATGTGTTTTTTTGTTTTTCAGTGTTTGGTTGAATTTGATAAAATACTTAAGTGGATTGATATTAACAGTCCATATTTTTCAAACGACATCCCACTTTTTCTCAAAATACTCTTTGCCATAACTTTGAGAGATTTCAACTTTTACTTTGGGATAAGGGACCAAAATGACCCTAACGTTTATGGGGAAGCACCAATTGACCCCAACGAATAATATGGTATCAAAATGACCTCAAATGTTTCCCAACGGGTGCCATTTTGACCCTCCCTAACGGAAAATGCCACATAAGTACATCCATTCCTTTACCAAGTGCTAACTCGACCCCACGTCAATGGAAAAAATCTAAAATAAGGGACCAAAATGTCCCCAACATTTTGAGATAACACCAAAATGACCCCAACGTACAAAATGGTGCTAAAGTGACCCTAACATTATCCAGTCAATACCATTTTGACCTCATTAACAAAAGATAACATTTTTCACGAGTTAAAAAATAAAATTTAAACTTATAAATAATCAATGGTTTTGAAGCTTCTTTAACTTACAACACATTTAATTTGCCTATAAATGATCAATGCTTGTGAAATTTAACAAAATCTAAACGTAGCGAGATTTTACTGTACTTCTGACATATGAATAACGTGGTACGTCGAGCCTATTATTTGATTACACGTAATCGTTCAACAAACAACATTTTAACACTATGTAATTAACAAAGCATTCTAAAGTTATTGGTCTTGTATACAGATGACGTCGTACGTTGGGTGTGTTCTAAAAATTCTCCCAAAAACAATTCAAAAAAGCATTTATCATATAAAGGCGAACTAAATGTGTTGTAAATTAAAATTGCTTCAAATCATAAGTTTATAAATTATTTTTTAACTCATAAAAAATGTAACTTTTTGTTATTAAGCTCAAAATGGTACTAATTAAATAACGTTGAAGTCATGTTGGTGCTCTTTTAATACGTTGGGGTCTTTTTGGTCCCTTATGTTAAATTTTTATTTTGTGAAGTGGCAAGTGTTATGGCACTTAGTTGGCAGTTGATAATGACATGGATGTGCTGATGTGGCATTTTCCTATAGAGAGGGTCAAAATGCACTACGCCAAATACCCTTAAGATGACGGGCAAAAACCGTCATCGAATTGATTTTTTGTCCGTCACGGGGCTTATCGCCATCTATCGAGCCTTCAGACGACGGTCAAAAACTGTCATGTGAATGAATTTCTAATGACAGTCAGCAAATAGTGAAACGTCATTGTACATTGTTTCGCACGACATTTATTACAAAAGAATCTGTCCTCCGAGTACATTTCACATGACAACAATTTTAAACATTTATTACAAAAGAATCCGTCCTCCGAGTACATTTCACATTACAACAATTTTAAGTGTATCCGTCAACCAAACCATCCTAAGTTGAAGTATGTAATGTTCAGATGACAGTGTATTTAATTTATCCGTCATTAGAAAATAAAAAAAATGTAGTTTTTCATTTCTTTTCTGTCATTTGATTCTCTCAAGATGACATTTTATAATGTCGTTTAAATTATTCACCCAATAAAATATAATAATTTAGATTGAATGGAGCTCACTTATATAAATTTGAACTAGAAAACACACATATAAAATTACAAATTTCCAGATCCCCACTAGTGATTTCAGAAGGTATAAGATTTTGAAAACTAGAATACTCTGCACTTGACAATCTTATCTACTTTTTAAAAATATACTGAACTATGAATTCATTATCCAACAGAAAATTGCCTCGACATAGCATTCACAAAACATCTGCACAAACCAAATTTCAATTTAGAACTAACATTTTCAACAATTGAAGTTCAATGTAATGGAAGCTTGAAGAGCTTTATGTAATTCTGCAGAGAGGGAGACTTACCTGCAAAGGAAGCATTGCTAAATCCTGGATATGCATCAATACTCACACATGAATTTAAAAAACAGTAAAAAATAAACATGCTAAGAGACACAAGAAGATAAATAACAAATTATCTTAATATAATTTTTCTCAGTCACCAATAATTCCAAGAAGATGATGGAAGACCCCAAAAATCTTACCTCCACAGTCCTAGATTTCTCTTGCCATGTAAAGATGGGGAAAGAAACAATTTTTGAGTAGTTCTTCACCAAACCCTGAATTCTGGCTGGATCTGAGAATTCATACTTACCAAACCCAGCAATCAGAACCTCATCCTGCCATTCAAAGTATACACGATTCCATCAGAAACGTGGAGGTAATAGATATAATTAAACAAGAGACACTTTTATAAAAATATGAAGAGATCCTCACATTCTCTTATGTTGGGGGAAATCGGGGAGCCACGCGCATACGGGAGACATTGTGAATGAGTCCATAATGGGCTTGACACCACATGTAGCCCAAAACCTTAAGGCAATGGGTTAATGGGTCTCACCACATTATAAACCATTCATAATTCTCTCATACTTTCAATGTGGGATTCTCCACTCCAACTCACTCACACTTATATATTCAACACTCCCCCTTAAGTGTGAGTCTCTCCCACATTGCTCCCCCTCAAGCGGAAACTCTACCGCATCTCCAAGAGTTCTTCACACACTCTTCTTTCCACATGGGACCACCGACCATGGGAGCATCACACCTTCGGCTCTGATACCATATTGTTGGGGGAAATTGGGGAGCCATGCGCATACGGGAGACATTGTGAATGAGTTCATAATGGGCTTGACACCACATGTAGCCCAAAACCTTAAGGCAATGGGTTAATGGGTCTCACCACATTATAAACCATTCACAATTCTCTCATACTTTCAATGTGGGATTCTCCACTCCAACTCACTCACATTTATATATTCAACAATATTGTTAAATTAACCATTAATTTAAAATAGTAAAAGAAAAATAAAAATAGAAAATAAGAAAAGAAAAGACAAAAGAAAATAATAGTAAGAAATGTGCCAAGCAACTTGGATGAATTATTTGTAACTTGGATGATGTATTGAATTATTTGCAACTTGGATGATGTATTGGGATATTGGGAAGATGAATGCATTATACATGATTTGTCAATAATTCAACATATTGAAGTTTTTGGAGGCTATATAAGCTTATACGAGGCAGACTAAGTTTAATGAGAGAGTAGTTATATTTGTGAAGAGATTGTTATATATTGAGAGCAAAGAAAATTTAGAGTATTTTGGGAAACATTTGGGTGTAGAATTTCGTAGGATATTCTCGGGTTTGAGGTTTCATAAAGTCTCTTGTAATTGTTCTTGGTTGCTCCAATAATAAAGTTTCTCTAGTCTCATGGTTTTTCCCGTTTGGGTTTTCCACGTAAAATATCTGTGTTATTTTATATTATGTTTGAGCTGTCAGTAATTTCTATTCCGCATATCAAGCTTGAATAATCAATACCAAATTTGATCCCCAAATTTCCTAACAAGTGGTATCAGAGCTCGGGAGTCGGTATTGATTATTTCCGAAGAAAAAAAAAATGGTTTCGTCAATGAAATTTGATATTGAGAAATTTGATAGATCAACCAATTTTGGTCTATGGCAACTCAAAATGCGAGCCATTCTCATTCAGAACGGGTGGGAAAAGGCATTGTTGGGAAAAAGTAAGAAGCCCGCTGCCATGACGGAAGATCAGTGGGAAGAAAAAGATCAAAAGGCACTTTCGACTTTGTTTCTATGTCTGTTGAATGAAGTGTTGAGGGAAGTTGCAAAAGAAACTACTGCTGCTGGTGTCTGGATCAAGTTGGAGTCGCTCTATATGACTAAATCAGTCACAAATAAACTGTTGTTAAGAAGCCGACTCAAGGAGCTCTGCTTGGAGGAAGGTAAATCTGTTAAACCTCATCTTGACGAATTCCTTGAAATTACTATGGATTTACAAAATATTGATGTTGTGATGGAGGATGATGATTTAGCTGTAACTTTGCTCTGCTCCTTACCCAGTTCATATAGAAATTTTCGTGAGACTATGTTGTATGGACGTGAGGAGATAACTCTGGAGGAGATTAAAAATTCATTGTTGCAACGAGAATTGATTAATGGTCAATTAGCCCAAATTGATGAGCCAACTGGAGTAGGATTGGTTGTCCATAATAATAAAGGTAACTTTCAGTCTAGGTTTCAATCTAGAAGAAATATCATTTGCCATTATTGTAATAATCCAGGGCATGTAATAGCTAATTGTTGGCGTCGAAAAAATAAAGAAGAAGCAGAAAGTTCTGAACAAGGAGAAGCGAAATCAGAAAAGGCGCATGCCATATATGCTGATGGTGATGATGAGGGTGATGATGAGGTGGATGCATTTACAGTTACCACAGATAGAGAAGAGACGAAGGCTTCAGATTGGGTACTTGACTCTGCTTGCTCTTTTCACATGTGTTCCAACAAGGAGATGTTTTCAAAGTTAAATCCGAGTGAAGGATCCACTACAAGAAAACACACTTTTTGTGGAGAAAAATTTCCCCACTAAACATTTATATTTCGCCACTAAAGACTTTTTGAGAGGAAAAATAATTCGCCACAGGGTCGTCACTGTAGGCGCGACACAGAAGGTGCTTGTGGCGAATTTACATTTCGCCACAAAAATAAGTCATTTGTGACGAAACTTGATTTTGCAGCAATAGCTGTTCACTTTTGTGGCAAAGTTCTTCCCCACAGATATTTGCAATTCTGTGGAGAATACTAATTTCGCCACAAAAAGGGGTTTTATTTTGTGGAGATAATTTCGCCACAAATAGTATGCTTTGTGACAGAAATATCATCTATATTCATTGTTAATTTTCTGAACTAATATTTTTGCATATTTGCTTCTTTTTTTTGGATTGAAGGAAACTCATGGTTTATATAAAATAATGAATAAAAAATATAATAAAATGCATTGAAACTTTTCTATTAACTAGCTAGAATTTTACATATGTGATAACTAAATTGACACAAGTACAAGCAAATGTAGATATTCCTCAAACATTCAAAACCCAGAATAAATATTTTAGTACTTATTAGATTTAACTAGTGCTAGTATGGAAATGAAACTGACCCAAAACTTGAACTTTAGTCACTTAAGAAGAGGCAAATTCACAGATTGAGACACTAAACATGGATCCTTATGACACTGACTTATGCAAAAAAAAAGGTCATTAGTTACATATATAATTTCGGCATTCCGTATTGCAGTAACAACTATAGAAAACCATAGGAGCTCTCTACCGATCTATGCATACTTTCAACTAGATTGTCCTGTAAACACAGTGTCATTTGTTAGCTTATGTTACAACAAGGACAAAGCATGATTTTAAATGTCAACACAAACTCATCGTCAACATCAATTACACTAATTTCTGCAGTAAACAATTAGCTATAGAAGAGGCTATCACTTCTTTTCTTTTTTAAACTGTCAACACAAACTCATTCTTGCTTTTAACTCAACATTTCTTATACATAAGTCAGAAATATTATGAAATAGAGCTCATATAAGGCAGCAAAAGATATCATTAGAAAGACTAAGAACGAATAAGTGTTTAACCATCTAATTTAGATATACACAAAAGATTTGCCTAAGTAAACTGTACCTATAAGTCAAGTCAAATCTGGTTCGAAATTCTTTAAACGAAGCTACCAACTTGCGCCCAGATTAGCATATTCGTTCTAGATATGCAAATCATGTTAGCATGGACAATTGTTCTAACCTCCTCAATCTATATATTTTTTTCAACAAATATAAAGGTGAATTAGAGAACGGTAAATAAAATATAACCACCAAACTCTTTCCTGTTATGCCACCACCCACAAAAATAAAAGAGGCTGATGGGTTACTATAAGGAAACTTGATGTGGTACCATTGCCTTTATCATCAGACAACCGAAGCCTTCATGTGCAAGTGATATAATTTAACCAACATGCAAGTGCAAGTGATATCACTCACCAAATCAATCAACAGGAGCATATCATGTTTAATAATGTGATTACATGGATAAACATACCTTTAAAAAGAGGACCAAGGAACCCAGCATCCTCTGTTTCTGAAATATTTCTTATCATTTACATGCATTATTCCGACGTTTTCTATAACCATACCAGATCAATTGTGTTTAGCTTAAATTCAAACAGGATGCAATAGTGTGTCATGACTGCAAATGCTAAAGAGCACAAACAAAGACATCTATTCCATAAAAATTTTAAGAAAGCCATACTTGCCGTCTTTCCAATTAGTGTTTCACAAGTCGGTTCACCAAGCTTCTTTTGCTTCACAGAGACTTGAAGCTCATTCTGCAACCATAAAATAACTTAGTGCAACAAAAAATGGTTGGTCATAGAAATCAAGGAAACTGTGGTAAATTAACAACAATAGTATTCTAAACCTGAACCTCTAGTACACAAAATCTAAAACCGGACACTGGAATCATAAATTGCGAAGATATTGCCTTGTACTGATGAAACCACAATGTAGAGGTGAGGAAGCATGATGACAAAGACATGAGGAAACATGGTAAGCACAACTACAGCGGCCAGATATCTACGATAGAGTTTAAGACCATACCATATCTGTGTTCATGTTATAAAACAAAGGCAAAGGTTCATTCACTAATCAGATTCATTAGCATATCTACATTCAGAACTAAGCATCAACTCAATTTGACTGCAGTTTAATTCATTAGAAGAATTACTGAATCAGCAGAAGTATGCTTGAAAACATGCATTAATCAGATTTCATAGGTCATTGTAACTGAACTAGCTCAATACAACCACCAAATAAGCAAAAGTGAACCTCTAAGTCTTATACATGCTTTGAAAGGAAGGCCTAACATCAAATATATAGCCATGTCACAAGAAGCTGCATTTCCTGTCCTCACTAGGAATTCTAGCAACTTTGATTCCACATCTTGTAGCAGTGTCAATGTCAATACATGTTTGTGCATGCACGAATAAAAATTAAACTTATTAAAAACAAAGAGTAAGCAACAAAACACTGAAGATGATAGGAAATGACCAAATTAATACCATCCAGCCCAACACCAAATGACATCAATAGCTTCATCCGGGAAGCACTGGATATGATAGTGGAATCAATCAGCATGGTGTTGGTAACACAAATGTCGCAATTCTCAATGACATCAGGAACACCACTATGGGGGACACAATCAGCCTAAAGCAACGTGAAATCGAACAAGTTGAATACATAAAATTATCTACCTTAACTGGATGCCTCTTATGTTATTGTGAAATGGAAAAAAGTAAAAATTCAATTAGAGCATAAGCATTTTAGTAAAAATTATCATATCTATTAAAAACAGAGAACTAAGGCTAGAAAAAAAATGTAAAACTCAGTGCAATAATACCCACATTGAAAGTAAATAATAAATGGTTGTATAACAGAAAAGAAACCACTCATATAGCAATATAAATAATGAGCATTATCTGCAACACCTACTGTAATCTGATGTCATTTAAAAATTCATAAAGAAACTTATCTTTTCAGTTCAGAGTGTACCTGGAATTGCCTCAGCAGATTCAACATTAGCACATGCATTCTCCAATTCTAGTGACCTACAATATTAGAGAACGAAAACATCAACTACCCAGCATTTATCCATCAAGTTTATTTCCGTATCCTAAGCTAAAATTACATGAAAACATCAGTAGATCATAAAAGAAAAACATATTAGAATCACTGAATGTATATATTATGACCTATTGGAATATCAAGATGATTTTAACATGTATGTGACTTAGAAATCACAATTGGTACTAATATCCCCAATAAATGAAGCATTATGCGATCATTTAGCATCAAATATACAATATCTACTAAAATCAAGCATCAGAAACTTCTAAAGTGAGTAGATGCAAAACAAATTGTGGTTATAAAATCATCAACCTAGAACAATACAATAATTGCAATTTTAGTATATAAAATCATCAGTGGATAGAAAAACACAAATCATAGAGTCGATAGTCAATTGGAAGACGCGTTGATAAGCAATCCAAATCAGTCAAACATCAAAGATACCCAGGAGTAATAACAGGAGTATCTCCACAACCTCTGCTATTGAAAACGACAACGCGCCAACCTTTACTTTTAGCTCTAACTATGCGTCACATATGAATCCTCACTTCCTCCGCCAACCCTGGCTACAACATTCAAGCTGTAAATTCAAATTCAAATCCAAATCAATTAATCAAACTCCGGATCAGAAACAGTAACAACTCACCATTAAAATAAGCACCGGAGTCTCCAGCCCTTGCCAACGGGAATCGCCGGAAATCCAATCGAGAGCAACAAAGCCACCGTCTTTGGTAATGAAAAACTCTCGTTTATATCGTACGAATGGAGCCATTCCGAAGAAGGAAGCAAAAATAGTCTCCACGTGGCGGTTTTTGCCGACGAGGAAGAACGGAGAGTACGGACGATCTAAGGTCTTGAATGCCTGTAAAAAGAGGTCGCCGATGACTTCGAGTGAAGAGTGAGATTCCATGGCGGTGGCCTGAGTAGCGAAACGGACGGCGGAGCTACGACGGAGACGGGAGAGGTGAGGGAGGGAAATGAGTGCGGGAATGGAGCAAATGGAAGCGAGGCAAACCCATTTGTTGATATTTCAGAGAATAAGGTTTTCTATTTTTCCTTTAGCGCTAAAGTGAAATATTTCAATTTTTTTCCTTTCATTTAGCGCCTATATTTTTCAGAGATTTAGCGCCTGTTTTAGGGGTTTAGTGGAGAATAAACTAAGTTCCCCACTAACACATTCTGTCTTTTGTGGCAAATTATAAATTTCCCCACTGAAATGTGATGTTATGTGGGGAAATCATGATTTCGCCACTATACATTTACTTTATGTGGCGAAATACAATATCCTCACAAATACATAGAATTTAGTGGCAAATGTAGTTTCCCCACAATGATTTCTCCACAAAAAGTCTAGTTTCTTGTAGTGGGAGGAGCTGTGTTTATGGGTAACGGTGATCCATGTAGAATCTCTGGATTAGGAACAGTGAAGATAAAGATGTTTGATGGAGTAACACGAATGCTGAAGAATGTTCAGTATGTACCAAGTTTAAAGAAAAATTTGATCTCTTTAAGTACTCTTACAGAAAATGGGTGCAGTTTTGTTTGTCGGGAAAAGAACTTAAAGGTAACACGAGATTCTTCTGTTGTGATGATAGCCAGAAAGACTGGTGCATTATTTATTTTGCAGGGGCAAACGATTATTGAAAAATCAAGTGATCGTTAGGCACGAAGGAAAGATGAATAAAGTTTTAAATTAACGGTTAAATAGGAGATTGTTAAATTAACCATTAATTTAAAATAGTAAAAGAAAAATAAAAATAGAAAATAAGAAAAGAAAAGACAAAAGAAAATAATAGTAAGAAATTGTGCCAAGCAACTTGGATGAATTATTTGTAACTTGGATGATGTATTGAATTATTTGCAACTTGGATGATGTATTGGGATATTGGTAAGATGAATGCATTATACATGTTTGTCAATAATTCAACATATTGAAGTTTTTTGGAGGCTATATAAGCCTATACGAGGTAGACTAAGTTTAATGAGAGAGTAGTTATATATGTGAAGAGATTGTTATATATTGAGAGCAAAGAAAATTTAGAGTATTTTGGGAAACATTTGGGTGTAGAATTTTGTAGGATATTCTCGGGTTTGAGCTTTCATAAAGTCTCTTGTAATTGTTCTTGGTTGCTCCAATAATAAAGTTTCTCTAGTCTCGTGGTTTTTCCCGTTTGGGTTTTCCACGTAAAATATCTGTGTTATTTTATATTGTGTTTGAGCTGTCAGTAATTTCTATTCCGCATATCAAGCTTGAATAATCAATACCAAATTTGATCCCCAAATTTCCTAACATCTTCGATGTAGTTTAAGCAACCATCATTTGGAATAAAAGCAGCGATTTTTCTTAATGAGCTGAACTCTAGCACATTTTCTGATAGCAGAGTTAGGCTGCTTAGCCTCAATACCTCTGCAATAAGACAAAAAATCAGCAAAACGAAGTATAAAAAATTTAGAAATAAGAAGTAAATACAAATACTGCGTTCTCACATCTTCTCAAGAACAATGCCCTTGGCGTGGGAAGAGCCAGCAAATGGCTTTTTCCATTCATTTCCAAGATGGGATTTCTTGTATGACTTGTCAGCCGACCTCTGAGTTCTGCGGTGGGACTTCAGCTTGCGGGCAGCTCCCATACCACGCGTTTTCCTGCATGACAAGTGCACAAACATGCCAATCAATGCTAAAACCAGACCCATATTCTTGTGACTGGAATACCATTAAAGGGAGGATAAAAGCTTTTATAGACTAGATATTCTGGCTTCAATTCATAAACTTAAGTATACATTAACTATATCTTCTGTACTTCATGGAAATGGAAACCGAGGCTAACAAAACACATTTGTAAAAAACATAACTAAAATGTAGTGATACACATTTACTCATGAAAAAGGAAGATTCTTCATTTGCAAAGCTCAAAAAATTATCTGGAAAACAATGTTTGATTGATTAGCTTCAATGAGCTTCTAACAAGGCAGGCATTACATCCTAGAATTCAGCTTTCAATTTATTTATTTTTCGGTCAAGGAAACAAATATGGAAAACGTGAAACAAATTAAAATAGAAGTATCCACACAACATAGACTTCCTCCGCAGTCCAAGAACAACCCCACAGTCATATTTTCTCCAGACAGATTTCCGCTAGGCCTCAAAAGAGCTAATCGAAAAAAAGTAGAATTCCATTTTCTTCCACTCATGTTCTTGAGGTTCAAATTGTAAATCGAATCAATTCGGTGAACCTTAAAAGTTAATTAACACAAGTAGTCAAGCCCTCTAGATTCTTTACATTATTTCCATGTGAAATAAACAATTGACATTCAGGACTTTAAAAGCTAGGCATACTGATTTTCATCAAATCAACTCCAATCTATATGGGCAACTCCAATCTATGTTAGAGAAAAATAAATTACCTTCAATGCAAAAACGTCCCAACCCATTTATGACGAACAAGCTGCACTACACCACCGTTGTTGAGTCGCATTTGTACATATTTTTATATTCTTATTCTTAGAGTCTAGTGTTATTTTAGTCGTTTTTGTGCTGGGTTACCTTGGTTTTGTATTTTGTAGGTATCTTTGTGACTCAATTCAAATTGGTGGTTAAAGTGGTGATTCTAAGGAGTATTTGGAGTAATCTGTCAAGACCTAAGGCGTGCCTGTGGCTTAAGCTATCCCCAAAGAAGAAATATTGTGCTTACATGGCCTAACTCATGCCCATGGGAAGGCAGATCCGAAAATCACAAGTGGAGCTATGTTAGAAGACTTGCTCTTTTGGAAAAAAGACTATTTTGTCCTGTTTTAATTATAGTAGGATTTACCCAGACTTTATTTTGGCATTTATTTTTATTAGAATTTATTTAGCTAGAAATTAGGAAAGTGGGGAATAGGTAGCGTTTACATGGGATGGAAGTGGAGAGTCGGTTATATTCACGTATTGGAAGAAGAGCATAAAAGGGAGAAGAAGATCATTCATCTTTACTGTTGCGCGTCTTCTTGACTTTACTAGCAAGTATACTAGGTCAGACAGTAGAAGTGGAAGCATACAAGTGTCGATTCCACAGGGAGTAAGTTAAGTGTATTAGAGATTTACAGAGGAACAGCTTGTTCTTATGCAGAACAGGTTGTTTCATTCAGTTTTGAGGTTGTTTGTAATTGTCACGGTTTGAAAACAGAATTCTAAAGGTTGTAATTCACTGATTTGGGAGAGACAAGCCTGGTACAGTAATAACCAACAATTGCATGTATGTTTATCCTTAATTTTAGATGAATGTTAAGTGAATTGCGTCAAAGTTTCTACTATGCACCTCACTTTGAGTCAACAGTCGTATTTTCCCAAAGATACTAAGAACTTACTAACACTTAATGGCCTGTTAAATGAGTTCTTTTCCAGCCTTAAACACGAGTAGCATTCCATAAATTATGAAAACCCTTGATACTAAGATCAATCGCGTCCCCGTAACCATGATCTTGCATGCATAATGATACTAAGCGAAGATAAACCGATCCCTCGTGAACTATCAACACTAAAATGGGAAATTGATATCATTAAGCACTCAATTATGAAAATAACATTCATTAAACATTGGACAAACACACATACATTGCCGGTATTGACTGACCGGACTTGACTAAGGAAGACTACTCACTCATCATGTTGAGTGATAGCCTAAAAACATAAAAGAAAACTAACTTAATCGAAACCGTAGCTTAAAGAGTACTTAGATAAGTAGAGAAGGTAACTCAGTATGAGATGGGATGATAAACATATCTCCCAACTCAGAATTTAAAGAGAAAATCGCACACTACAAACAAACTCCTAAATTATGCAGCTTAACAGTAACAAACAGACTGTTCTGGGCAGAAATTGGAATTGTCAAAGATGCTTTGCATGTGTATGCATTGGCTGGTGATTTCAGCAGCTATCCTTCCTTATTGGCTTCCTGGTGGTCAGCCCTCTCTCTTTCTTCACATGTTTGAGTCAAGACTCTTTCCTTTGGCTTCATTTGCATGGTTTTTTGGCTGTTTCTGCTGGGTTTTGGCTGTTTCTGCATGGTTGTTCGTCTTTTAGCTCCACAAAGTGATGTCACAGCCATGTCATACTCCACTACCTATAATTAATTAATATCAGCAACAATACTACACAAAAACCTTTACTTTGGGCTGAAATTTATTAATTAAAGGTGCTAAAATATAATGTTTTATGGAGTCTAATATTGGTACATCATTTACACAATTTTTAGACAACTTTTCAATCATCAAAAGAGCTTCTTCCATCAATCATCCATGGCTTCTCCTTCATCCTTGGTGAACTAATTTCCCACTTTCTAGTTAGAGGTTTTTAGGGTCTTGAAGAATTTGAATTGTGAGATCACTCTACTTCTTTGTTTTCATCTTTTTTTCAAGTAATCGATTTCTTTTCAGTTCTTATTCAAATTGCTTGATTTCATTGAATTCTTAATTCATTTAATTACTTGCAATTGATATGCTATTTGGATGCTTAAATACGTAATCGTTTAGGTTATCTAATTTGAGTAGCAAGCAACATAGTGATTGTGGACAAACTTTTAGTCTATGTTGTGAATTGAAATTGGTATGCTTTAAACAATCCCGCTTGTGTGATTGTTGAGTAGAATTGATATCTCTTTTGTGTTTTATGCTTTTGATCAAATCAAGTTCCGAAGCTTGTTTGGAATTGTTTGATTGATTAGGGGTAATTAACGAGCTTCTCTTAATTATCTATACCGAAAGAAGAGATAGATTATTGATGCTTTTCATAATCATAATCAATTTATTTGATTGGATGAGTTCTACATTTTTGTGATCAATGACCAATTCGAGCAATTCAAGATTCAACCATTAACCTCTAGCTGGAAACTTCGTGTTAATTGCTTTGTTATTTTAGTTAATCGTTATTTTTAATTACTCGTACAAATCAACCAACCAAACCCCCCCTTTGTTACTTTTACTGTTACATTTAGAAAAGTATAATTCAACCAGTCTCTGTGGATTCGACCCTACTCCATTTTATACTACAGTTTAGAGTTCCAAGAGTAGGTATTTTATTTTTGGTGAATTCGACACTCATCAAATTTTGTCCCTTTGCCAATGACTTTGATTGTCTCCAAGTCATCCAATGAAAATTCGAAATCAAGCTCCTTGCTGTCAGAAGGCTGACAAAAATCAAAATAGACACAAATATAAAAACATGTAGGTTCCAAATGAAAACAGAGGAGGTCATCTGCACATAATGTATGAAGTAAAACAGAAACTTCATCTACAGAATCACAAACATAGGATTGCAGTTATTAGACTATCATCTGCAGAGAATATTGATAAAATTTACACATCCAGCATCCAGAGGATCAGGATGAGAAATCATGTAGTTATCTGTAAAGAGGCAAAGAAATCAAAAGCCAAGTTCAACGCACACGACTAAGATCAGAGCTGAGGACGGAGAGGTGCAATGTCCAAACACGAAGTTTATACCCTCAGCTCATCCATTGGCATTGACCATAAAAAGACGTTTGAAAAGCTCATAACAGATTTTCCATAGACCCCAACAGGAAGTATACTAATTAGCCCTTGCCATCAAAATATGTAAATTAATACTCCTCCAGTAATACTAATCGAGAACTGCATTTTATCACACATTCTAGTAATATAAAGCATAGCAGCTTTGCTTTGCCTTTCGAAACTAACAAAACTCAAGCTACCATAAAGTCGGAAACAATAACTGCAGATTGAAAACGAAACAGAAAGCGAAGCAGCAACAGTAGTAATTACAATACTTACATGTTTAATTTTGGAATCAGAAAACCTTCTCCTCTTGTACTTAAGAAGCTCCCCGGTTTTCCCCATAACCTAGCCCGAAACACAAAACGTGAAGCATAATGATATTTCGAAACACTAATTGATAATTGACCGAAAATAGAGCATTTCAAGCTAAACGCAGACAAGGAAACAACGAGGCAATTGCAAAAAAAAAGAAAAAACAATTTTCAGATTCTTGAGAAACCTCAAACCCCGAGATTTGAAGTCTGATATATGAATAATTATCTGGAAGCAAAGAAAGAATGAAAGAGAAGGATAAAGAGAAATACCGAAGCAGAAGAAGCATGGAGAAGCAGCCTGATTTTGGGAATGGAAGGAGAGAGACAATTGAGCCAACGTTAACTCTTCTTCTCCTCCGGGAGATTTGGAATCTTGCGGCGCCGTTCTGATCGAAATAGGTTCTTCCGATTAGAGTAAAGCTGGAGGATCTCAAGGCCGTCATCATCGACAGTGGAGGAAGCACGAGTAGCCATATCGAACGCCTCTTCCTCGATTCTTCGGGCGGCGACATCAGCCTCGTCGTGGGAGATAGCACCGTAGCGTTTGGAGAGGACGGAAGGGGAAGATAGGGTTTCGTTAATGGAGTTAGAAGGAAACCCTAAATTGTGTGAAAGTAGATATGCAAAAGGAAAAGAGGAGAAAAGTTGGGGGTTTTAATCTCAACCATTGATTCAAATAATTTGACCTCAACCGTTGATTCAAATTTGATCTCACGTGTTTTTTTTCAAATAATTTGTGCTCCGCTTGCTTCAAATTTAAAAATTTCATTTTCTATTGTTAGTTCACATGACAGACATTATAATAACCGTCGTCCGATTAAAAGTGCATTTTGGCACATTTTCTTTACATGACAATCAATATTAAACTGGTGTCATGTAAAAGATATATCAAATTTTATTGTCTGCATTCAGATGACGGTTTTTTAAAAGCCCGTCACAAAGAAAATTCAGATGACGGAGAAAAATTTGTCTGTCAAGTATCCAGCGTCATCTATCAAGGAAAATGGCATAGTGATGGTACCATTATCGTTATCCATTTTCACTGAATAAGTTAACTACAACCATTTTTATTATCCATTTTCTCTGAGTTTAATGACTTGATAGTCGGAGGTTCCTCGTTGGAAGCCGACAGCGCCTCACATAAGCATTTCTTCTTTGTAAAATATTTAAATGGGCTGATTACTGTGGAAAATGGGCTATTCAGATGACCTAAACTATCTATTTTATGTAAGTATTATTTTCTCTAGGTTTTGATTATCTACGAAAGAAAGATGGCTGCATGGATTTCCAAAATGCCCTCTTTGAGGTTATCTCTTAATCTCCATAAATTTCCACACATACAATCTCTGCTCTCTTTCTCCACTTCAACCCCCAATATTTCCTCATCATCATCTCCCCAAAATGCTGATTATGTTCTAACTTTTCTTAAGGAGATTGGCTTTGCTCTCTGATTCAAACTGTCGTTCGAAAAGCACCCAATCTTCTTTCTGCTGATCTTGAGACAACTGTTAAACCTACAATCAAGTTTTTCAGGATTTGGGATTTCGTTCCGCTGATTTTTCACATATTATATCTACTTGTCCATCCTTATTCACTTGTACCTCTGATAGTCTTAGGCTCTCTATTTTAGAGTTAAAGAATGTTTTGGGACCTAATGCTGATATTTGTAGGCTGTTAAAAAGTTGCAGGGGTGCGAGGTTTCTGATGTATGATTTGGAGACGACATATCTACCTAACATCAAATACTTGAACAGTATTTGCTCCTTGGAGATTGCTTCATATGTTTGTCGTTATCCGTTGTCTTTTCAAACCAAGCCAGAGAGGTTAAAGGGTTTAGTTGAAAGAGCGGATGAGATGGGTGTTGATAGAAAGTCTAAGATGTTTATTGAAGCTGTTAGGGTGATGAGTAATATGAGTAGAGAGAGTTGGGAGCTCAAGTTGGATGTCTTTAGGGAGCTTGGCTTTTCGGAGCATGATATTTGTTTTTCTTTTAGGCGAATGCCTCCGGTATTTTGTGCGTCAGACAAGAAGATTAAAGAAGTCACAGAGCTTTTGCTAGGTTTTGTGGACGTCTCTTATATTGTTAGCCACCCATCAATGCTTGGTTACAGTGTGGAGAAAAGGTTAAAGCCCCGACTTAGAGTGCTCAAGGCCCTTCAGACCAAGAACTTGCTTAAGAAGAAACCTGTTTTGGCTCCATTTTTAATGATATCTGATGCATTGTTCATAGACAAGTATGTAAGTCCTTATTCGGATGAAGTAGGAGGGTTATTTGTAGCTACTGAGGTTTCTTAACTAACAATTTTATGTGTCATACAATTGGCTGATATAGGAAAATTTAGATTTCTTGTTCAGATGGTCGGCAATTTGTTATTCCATCGATCTATCTCAGCTTTAAAATCTTTGTTCAGATAGAGTGATCCTTAAATTTCCATGTGATTCAACATTTGTGGACAGTATAATCTCACTTTTCGAACAAGGATTATGTAAAGATAGAATGCTTTTCTTGTTTGTATCTGTTGAATCTATAACTTCAATTGTTTAAAATTATCTTTGTTATCTTTGATCAAACACAAGACCGCAAGAAATTATATTTCTATGGTGTGCCACCATTAACGCACTTATACTGACATATATGACTGTCAAATTTTCTTATATTTCTCTATTTAACCATTTTTGTTATTGGATACCAAGTTAATACATATCTCTTTGTTTTCCAAACGCATCTTGTGCTAGAGAATGAGTTAAAAAAAAGTTAAATCTTGAAGGTTCCTGTTGGGCGATTTCCGCAAGTGTACGGAGTCACTCATGTAGTAATAAAATATCGATCCCACAGGGAAACGCTAATTACTCATTTACTTTCATCGTTTAGTTTATTCGTTTTCTCGAGGTTTATAGAAAAGCGATAATTTGGATTGTTGTTGATTAAACTAATCTAATTCCTAAACTAACATTTATTCCTACACTAACATCTTAACCAACATTCATCATCCAAGCAAAGACAACGATTCATTTAAGCACAATGAACATTATAACAATTTACTCATACAATTCAACCAATTCTAGAACATAACTTAATCCGATCTCTCGATTCTTGCGATCAAGTTATCCTTACGTGACTTAACTTAATAAGATTACTGGACCTATCCTAGACAATCTTAATTAGATTAATGAACATCACGTAAGTTAGATTGATTACGACTTACTAACTGGACCTATCCTAGATTAATAAAGCGTAAGTGATGCATGTTCTATTGATTTTACTTGATAGAAACAAAGTAAATTTACCAAGCAATAAGATTTGAACATTCAAACACATGAACATATATGAATATAACTTTTATTATAAGTATTGCAATTGTCAAACATTCATAGAAATACAACGGAAATTCAGAGAAATGTAAGAACTGTAATCGATAAAGGGAAAGAGGGTTGTCAATCCTTTTTACTCTTGATCGCGAGGTTTGTCAATCCTCAGGGCGTTCTTGCTCGTCTTCTCCTCGATGAATCAATGAAAGAAGTCTATCTCTCGATCAAACTACAATGCCATGGAATCTAGAATGAATGGTAAGGTGTATGGTGTTTACGAATTCCCCGAAGGGAATTCGGTGGAACAAATGGGAAAACTACGAATGTGATTTCTTATAGATTATTCTATGATTCGTGATTCTCGGATTCTCAATTGATTGATCTTTCTTTCGCTGGAGAATGGTGTATTTATAGCCAAAAACTCAAGGATTACATTGCTTGATGAAAGGATAAAGCTATTGGGTGACACGGGGTGTCGTTTGGGCGATAAAACACAACATTTGATGAAGGGAAAGGTTGGTCGAAGTGTCACTCGATCGAGTGGGCTTTTCACTCGATCGAGTGAGCCATTCAGGGCAGGCAGAATGCCTCACTCGATCGAGTGGGCATTTCACTCGATCGAGTGAGCCATAAAGAGAAGGCCACTCGATCGAGTGAGAAGAGTGCCTCGATCGAGTCCAACTTCAAACCCTGTTTTGACCACTTTCTGCTCCGAATTTGGAAAAACGTAAAACATGAAAGTTGTTTGTCTATGTCTTAGCTTTCCAACGCAACTTGAAACACCCAAAACTACGTTCGTATGAGGGAGTTATGGCCGAAATACTGCAAGGTGTCGAAACTGCCTCGTTTGCTTGAGAAAAGCCCGTTTTTAGCACCAAATCGATTGATTTCACAAAACTTGATCCCTACACATGGAAACACAAATACAAAGGTAAAGTTGCCCCTAACCTATGTAAATCTAAGCTAAATGGATCAATTTCGCATAAATACATCGATTAAATGCCTCGAAATATAAGTATATTTTGGACTTATCAGTTCCATTATACACTGGTCAAGTTTTTGGGGTTCTATCTCGCGTTACAGATGGCTGATGGACGTTTTGGTATTGCCTTAGTGTATCTCAGCACCATCATAAGAGCTTCTTAAAATGTATCTCAGCACCAAATATGCAAGAATCATTAATCATGTATCTTTGATTCATCATTGAGAACATCAAGGGCAAGTAATTTGTAGAAACCACATTGTATTTTTGTCCCAGGAAAACGCCTTATCCTACACTTGGCATCTGCCGCAAATGATCAATAATACACTCAACACTTGCACGTAGTCTATGTTTTTTCAGGTTCAAGGATTACTAAAAAAACATCAACACATACCTATCCAGAATTTGATTATAAACAAACAGGTGGAAGTAAGCATTAACCCCCTGAATGTTATTGACATACAAAACATCAATAAGAATTCAAATTTTACGCAACAAAAGGAAGAAAACTTACCATTTGAATCCACCAATTTCAAAATCAGATGAGTCATACTTGTTTGACTTAGTATTACAAAGAAATGAGAAGTTTTTGATCTTAAAAACGTAGTGAAATGGTCTAAGAGAAATAAATATACGGATTAATCAAACTGGAATATAGTTTATTGAGGAGAAAGAGAATTTTAATTCTCACCTGATTCTTCATCTTCATTAATTCCTTTTACATGTTCTTCCATATCTAATTCTACTATCATTTGTCTCTTCACGCTCTTGCCTTGATCGTTAATAATCTGAAATAAACACGTGAACAGATGATTATCAGAAAAAGAGATACTAAGATGAACAGTTATGTTTAGACTTGTGTGTTAAATATTTGAGAATTCCCATAATTCTGTTAAGAGTTTTATCTCAGAATCATGGAGTAGTTTGGAACTGATAGAATTTTTTCACTTTTATATTTTTTAGTTCAGCGAGATCTATTTCGAAGATACAAAAAGCAAAAAAGATGTTTCAACCAAACAAAAGACTCACAAGAATAATCTGTTAGAGATAATTACTTTTATCTCTTTATTTGAATTCTGAGAATCTATTTGGAACCAATTTGTTAGACTATAATCCTTAACTGATTATTCTGTAAATCTCCATCTTAGTTTCTCCCTTATATAGAGTCTCTTTTGTAATCATTAATACAATTCTCAATTGAGATAATTCATTTCTCAACATTAACAGTCTCAGCCCCAAAGTGAGAAAATGGAAAGCAAAAGGATGAAGAAGTCGGAGGAGAATGAAGACCGACTCAGTGACTTACCTGATTCTCTCATCCACCATATCCTCTCCCTTCTTCCATCAGCAAAAGAAGCTATTCGGACTGGAGTTTTATCCAAACGTTGGGACAACCAATGGACTCATGTTCCGGTTCTCATTTTCGATTCTCATGGTATGTCTCATGAAAACTTCCTTAAATTCATTGACAATACCTTAATTCTAAATCAGTGCTCCAAGATCAACAAATTCCATCTCCAATATCGTGATGCATATAGGAACGATCCTCAAATTACTCCGAAAATCCGGTTTGCTACAAGAAAATATGTGGAGGAGCTATATTTGAATTTAATGGGCGAAAAATACATGTTGCCCAAATTCCTTTTCCACAATGCTTCACTGGTTAAACTAACAACAGGTAATTGTACTTATAAACCGAATGGAAAGGTAAACTGGGAATGTCTGACCACATTGCTTATGGCAAGTTGTAGATTACCTGATCAAGCAATTGAACATATATTATCTGGCTGTCCGCTACTCCAAACGTTGCTCATTAAACGTTGTTCTAGTTTTAATAAATTGGTTATTGCTTCCAAATCCTTGGAAGTGTTGGTTTTGCGAGAGGTTCCCAGCAGTTTTGATCTTGAAATTTTGTGTCCAAAGCTTGAGACAGTTAATCTCAACGGTTGGTTGAATGTTAGAACTGCTAAACTATTGATTTTGCCATCTTCACTTTCTGCTACTATTGATTTTAACCATCATGAGATTGCGTCTGATGAAACTCGTATGAGTTTGGTTAAAGACATTCTGCAACAACTCAAGCATGTCAAAAAGTTGACAATTGGGAAATGGTTTATGGAGGTAACTTAAAATATATTTCATCCTTGTTAATTTAATGAATTTGTGTAATTTTTGGAAATGTGAAATGGAATTATTACAGTATATCTTTTCTAAATTTCCATTTCCACTTTATGTTTGCAGTGTCTGTCAGCTGTACATGTGGGAGATCAGTTTATTCCGGTGTTCAACATCAAACGCTTGACTCTAAAATCTCATAATTTCTCTGGAATTGTGTCCCTACTTCGTAATTCTCCCGTGCTTGAGAAATTAATTCTTAGTGTGACGCTTTATGATCAGGTATTAAGCAAAACCTTTTAAATTCAAATATCCGACGGAAGTTTTAGCATCTAATGAGTTTTCTCAAATTTTATGTTGGCTAACAATTTTATTTTTTTTTTTGACCAGGACAATCAAGATTTTGGGGAAAACTACTGCTCTGACTCAACTGTTTTCAACTGCTTGGCATCTCATCTAAAGAATGTTAAGATCATTGGCTTTCCGAAGAGTGAGGGTAAACATAAGGGCATGCTAAGTTTTGTTCAATTTATTCTCAAGAATGCAAAAGTATTGGAAAAGATGGTCCTCAAATTGAAAGATGATGGAACAGCTTTTCCGATGAAAGTTTCTCAAGAACTGTTGAGCTTGCCAAGATGTTCTCAACATGCCATTATTGAGTTGCTATGCTCCAAGTAAATAGGAACGCTTTTCCTTTAGTTTGTTTTGCTTAATCTAAGCTTTTACAATTAAATAATGTGGAGGAGTAGATGGACATGGAATTTGGTTTAATGACTATTTGTTGCATGATGATTATTGTTTGGTTATTTGAATTAGCAGAAACATAAAACTATTGAATATATCATCTTGCCGAACTATATGTCTCAATGTTGCATTTTGTTTATTGGTGTTAATTCTAAAGTTGTTGATGGTTTGGAGAATGCATAGATAGCAACTTCCGGATCCATTATATGAAGAAGCAGAGCATGCTTCGAAGCATTTTTCAACAATTTCATTGTTTTTGGATCCTTCTGATAGAATTAGGAGAATCAATCTAGTTTTTATTCCGAGAACGATATATAATGTTTTTTTCTTTCTTTGTCCTGTGTGGCAAGCACTGATTCGTTTATATTTTCACAATCTTCAACCTTACCTTGAGGACTTAATTAGGCTTGTGGTACTTTATGTTTATGGGTTTCGTTCAAAGATCTGATGAGATGGGTGTTGATAGGAAATCTAAGATGTTTATTGAAGTTGCTAGGGTGATGAACTCTGTTACTCAAGAGAATTGGGTGCTCAAGTTGGATATCTTTAGGGAGAGCTTGGCTTTTCTGAGCACGATATTTTGGTTGCTTTTAGGTGAGCTCCTCAATCATTTGGTGCATTAGAAAGTAAGATCAAAGAAGTAATACAACTGTTATTAAGTGTTCAGGACATCTCTAATATTGCTAGCAACCCAAAGTTGCTTACTTACGGTGTGGAAAAGAGGTTAAAGCCCCGGCTTAGAGTGCTCAACGCCCTTCAAACCAGGAATTTGCTTAAAAAAAAGACCTGCTTTGTGTCAATTTTTAGCCATCTCTGATGCAAGGTTCATATATAAGTATGTAAGTCATTATTCAAATGAACTAGGATGTTTGTATGCGGTTAGTCACGATTCACAGCAAACAAATTATGTATCATACCACTTGCTAAATAGGAAATTATGCGATTCCTTTGCTTGAATGGGGCTATTGAAGTTATAACTTCATTTTTGTAAAATAAATGCTTTATGCAATGGAAAAACTTGTTTCTTTAACTTCCCATGTGCATTACTATTTCAGATGAATGAGCAAATTATGCTAGACAGTTAGAGCTCAAATTGTGACCTCTTCTGTTTCAATCACTGGTGCAATATAAAATGAATGACGAATGACCTCTGTGGCCTTAACATTTTAGAATTTGTCCTCGGCATCGCCTGTGAAACCAGACTTTCACATCAGCAACAGAATGAAGTCGGAAAAAGAAATGAACTTGTTTTCCTCTTTACATCTTTACTTGATGTACCAATTGAAAATTGGATAAATGAGGAATCATATCATTCAACGATACGAATGAATTGATCCTTTTCTTGAGGTACTGAGATATTGTTCTGTTTGCAAGAATGCAGAAGCTTAGAATCCAGTTTGAAAACTGATGATCCCTTGCAGAAATTAGCAAAGATATGCCGATCGTCCTTGCACTACATACAGGATATCAAATAGTATGAGATTAGTATTCAGCAAGCAAGAGAATCACCTTGTTAGCGCATTTGAAAATTGGTTGACATGCATGTGACAGAGTCCATACAGAAAACAGCTCATATTTAGTCACCTTGTTAGCCATACTTTCTGCAATCCCAAGGTGAAAAAACAGCTATATATTTAGCCACCATATCAAAAACAGTACGGTTTCCAGGGAACTTGATGAATGATTCTCAAGTATGCTGAATATGAGTATCTGAAATTTGAAGCAATTATTCACATTGTTAATTAGGACGAAATCTCAACCGATATGAAACAGGTACAGCACAGGTTTGCTTTGGCATTGATCTTCAATTAAATTAGAAACTTAGGACTATGTATAAGTTATAATCGTGCAATGCACTGGCATCCGTCTAGTATTACATTAAGAGTAAAACTAATATTGATTGTCAATATCAAAGATATTTTATGTTAAGGCAGCCGATTCACTTTATTCAAAAAAGTATACTTTAGTGCAATGTAGATATTTTATGTTAAGGCAGACGATTCACTATATTTTATGTTGAATTTTTGTTTCTGTGCTGCCTGGTCGTAATGCAAATGAGCATGTGTTTAGTATCTCAATGATTACAAGGCTTAAATCTGAAGTTCGTACACCGTTTTAGGTTAATAATTATCTAGAAGTACAAGGTAAGGGCTACTACATCTTAGTTTCTGCTGTTGTTTATCTGATAGGTGTCATGTTCGGTTGAGATTCATTTTATATTATGAATTCAATAGAATTAGATTTTCTTTTTGCTAGAAGAACTCATAGCTAACAAAGCTTTCCCACAACAACAAGAACCTCGGAAGCAAGTATTTGTTGCATTCTTCTCATCTTAGTTTTCAATTTGTTTGATAACATTTCTTTATTATGTTTTTTCTTCTATTGGTAACTGTTTATCTTAAGGTAACTCATTACAATTTATTATTCCACGAAATTATATAAATCTGGTCAAGGCCAACAGATTACTCTTTCGAGCCATGGAATACTTGCTATTGCAAATAGAATACTCGAGAGGCGGACAATGTTATCACAAAAGCGCCTAACAGTGGGCTACATTTGCTTTTCCTTTGTCTGACTTGGAAGGTAACAACCTCATATGTTTAATATTTCTGTTATAGACTTGGCTACTATTGTAGTAGTTACTTGAAGTTTCTTTTTTTTGGCTTATTTGTTTGGTTGACTCACTTTTTCCATAATGCGCGCGACTTTCATGCGTGTGAATTTAAGACATTAGGTAACTTTTCTATGATGGTTACAGGATAACAGTTTCCACTTTCCGAGCAATCCAGTATAACATAGCAGCATGGTTATCATGTCCCCGCTTCTTTACAGTCATGAAGTGAATTCATGAGCACATATAGAATGATTGGGGAATGGGTGGTTTTCGCCCAAGCTAAGAACACAACTGCTTCAGCGGATTTTCCCTCATCCGTACGGCAAACATCCTAGTCCAGTTTGCTGCTGCTTTTAGTTTTGGTTTGCTGCTGTGCATTTTTGAATTTACGTACATTTTACTCATACTGCGATACATCAACGTCTAATGGCATATAATCAGGTCTGCTGCTTAACTTCTATTTACACCTCCATTGTTTAATATCTTAATGTCAAGTGAAATTGCAGAGTTGAAATTTGTTGTTTTTTTTTTTTTTTGGTAAAGGAAGAAGGCTAAAAGCCAGAAAGAAAAAAATTAAACAGAAATAATTCTTCTAGCCGACCGACCACTTCGATCTTCTATAAGATTCTCCTGGAGGCCTGCAAGAGGCACACCACACTCGTGATGACCCAGAGCTTGAGCGTCTGCAAAATTCGCCAACCAGTCAGCTGCGCGGTTACCTTCACGAAAAACATGAGTCAACCGAACTTCCCTATCCCTATCTCGAAAATCTTGACAATGCTTAACATGAGTCAACCGAATCTTCCCAATCTTTTTTTCGCTTTCTATCATCTGATGTTGTATTTGTTTCGTGTGAATTTGTTATGAATTCGGCAGCTTTAGAGTCCTAATTAATATTCTGTTATTTAGTTAGTTTTTCCTAAGTCTATTAGGATTAGTTATTAGTTATTATTTATTGTTCTTATTTTGTGTTGATTTCATATTTCTATTTTAGTTGTTGTTTTAATTCCTAATTAGTATCTAGCCTGCACAGCCCTAGTTGGCCTTACATAGAGAAATGATCGAGTGTGACAATGGGCTTATGGTGTGACAAGGGAAAAAGGTGGGGTAATTTTGTAATTGAACATGAGAATGTGGCAAACTTGTAATTAAGAGAAAAAGCCTTATACGTGTAAAATGGAGGGAAGGAAGAGGGGGTGATGTCAGCGCTGATGTCACCCTCTGGAGAGAGAAAAGATTTTAATTATTTTCTTTAAAATGCATTTTCCCGCTCTTCACGAACTCGTTTTTCAAAAAAAGTTATACCACTGAACTCGTATTAATTAGGCCGTCATTTTGAGATCCATTTTTGTTATTTATAAACGATTTTTAATTTTTTTAATTTTTCTATGGTTGTTTCAAATTAATATTCGGTTGTTTCAAATTAATACTGTGTTGTTTCAAAATAATATTATGTTGTTTCGAATGAAATATAATTAATGGAGCTCTGTAATAAGTTAATAATGTTTCAACAAAATACTCTATTGTTTCAAATTAATACTCGGTTGTTTCAAATTAATACTGTGTTGTTTCAAATCTTGAGATTAGTGAGATGAAAACATTAATTCTTGAGAAACACCATAGGCACAACAAAGTTTTGAAACAATCTAGTATTATTTCGAAACAACAGAGTATTTTGTTGAAACGATACAGCATATGGAGCAACCGAGTATTTTGAAACAACACAATATTGTTTTGAAATAACACGGTAATGTTTTAAAACAACACAGTATGTTTTTGAAACAACCATAGAAAAAAGTCTAATTTCATCACTTCACATATGAGAGAGAGTTGGATTAATTGTTTTAAACATATGATGATGATGATGATGTAAATTAATTCATCATTTTTATCTTGCTTCAAAACAACTATGTAATTAATTCATCTCTTCTTCTCCAACTTCACATCTGCTGCACTATACAAAATGAAGGGAGGAGAGGAGAAGATGAATCTAAATAAACAATTGAAAAATAATTGAAACCAACAAGACTTTTTCTTTTCCATCAGTAGACCATTCAAAGCCTGACCAAAAGAGATAATTTGTTTGCAAAAAATTAAGTGCAAGAAGCAGCATACCACAAAACCAAATGCTAGAGCTGAATGTCATAAACTATAATACCACACAGACCAAATATTAACAAATCGTACAAAACGAGTTGGGTGAAGTTTCTCTTTTTGCCGCTCGGCTGTACCAAAAGAGCTTCTTTATCTCCCAAGGTAAGCGAGAGTGGACCTTGTTGATGAGTCTCCGGCGAAACTATTTAGTGAATTTGTGAGTGGTTAAACTTAGCCGGAGGTGTTTTGGTGGTGGTCGGCGATGAGGGAAGGGAGAGCAAACGGTGGTGAGATACCGGCGACATCGTTGGAGGTGGGCGACGGAGGCAGCAACAATTTAAAAAGAAGAAGAAGAAGATAGGCTTTTGAGAAGAACACGAACAAATCTGGAAAAGTTACCTTTACATGTCTGATTAATTACACAATTGGTCCCTGTCACACCATAAGAGGGCTGTCAAACCATAAGGAGGTGTCTCACCTGAACTTGACTCGCCTTACATATATTTTTTTTTTAAATTGTTGTAACATATGATTTTTTTAGGGTAATTTAAAAAAAAAACTCCTGTGTTTATCAATTTTGTCAAAAAGGTGTCTGTGTTTATTTTTTTGACAAAATGAAGATTGTGTTTATCTCCGTTAACCAAAAAGCGGAAAAATCATTAACGGTGTTATATGTGATGACGTGGCAAGGGGTATTTTGGTCTTTATTTATGGGTTATGATATAAAAAAAAGTCATTTCTCGCACTTTAAAGTTGTAAACACATGAATGTTTAAGAAATTTATCAATAAATAAAGACCGAAAACCCTTAAATTTCTTAAACATTCATGTGTTTACAACTTTAAAGTGTGAGAAATGAATTTTTTATATCATAACTCATAAATTAAGACCAAAATACCCCTTGCCACGTCATTACATTTAACACCGTTAATGATTTTTCCGCTTTTTGGTTAACGGAGATAAATACAATCCTCATTTTGTCAAAAAAATAAAAACAGACACTTTTTTGACAAAATTGATAAACACAGGAATTTTTTTAAAAATTACCCTTTTTTAAATACTTTACCTTAAATTTAATTTTACAATCCATTTGAAAAAGTAATAAATTATATATTTTAATTTTTAATAATGCATTGGCTGACTAGTTTTTAAGCCACATCAAGATTTCATTAGATGCTTATCGAATAACAGAATAATGTAGTGAAATTAGTGTTAAAGTTGTTAAAATATGTTAGTATTAAAATATTAGTGTTAAGCTGAACTACCTCCTTGTAGTGGCTTCGCCTCTCGGTTGAACTACCTCCAGTTCTTGATGATTCTCTTAAAAATTTAGATCCTATGTCACAAGCATAAATCATATGTATGTTCTTAAATTTGTCTATAAAAATCAATTGATTCTTAAGAGCGATCTATTTAGTCTTTCTACTATTAAAAAGTGAATTTATAATCTCTTCTCGCTGATTTGGCAGAAAGTTATTTGATACATAGTTCGCTGACTCTACAAAATACGGTCACATTTTTCTTTTTTGTGCAAATGACCAAAATACTCTCATTCATCTGTCTCCATTTCTCCTATTAATGAGGGTCTTTTGATCTTTTTGCACAAAAATTATGTTACTTATAAGAATTTTTTACCAGAACCATGTGTTCAATAAGTTTGTACCAAGTCAGCTCGAATAGGCTCAATATGTCCACTTTTTCAATAACTGAAAAACTCAATGAGTCGTGCCAAATATTAAGGGACTCAAGTGACTTTTATGGGCAAATTTAAGTACCCTATATGATATATGCCTTAATAATATAACATATTGGAAAACACAACCCTATTTAAGTACCCCTATATGATTTATGCCTTAATAATGTAGGTTTTGTATTATTCTTCAATAGCGTACTATTCTCTCTGTAGACCACAGCAGGCGCCAAATAACAATGGAGGAGAAGGTTGGTTCTTTAGGGTTTGCTTGGATCATGGTTTTTGGAGGTTCATTAAAGGGAGGTTATTGTTAAGTGTTTGTCACTATGGCTGTATTAACATGTGATCCTTTGTCTTTATGTTCATGTGACTTTTTGTTTTATTAGTCTCAGTTTATAGGTACTTGAGTTTATTGGGACTCTATTTGCTGTAGCTTTTTGTTAGTTTTAGTTGACTGCTGGACATCAATCTCTTTGTAAGATTATAAGTACCTTGTTTCATGTATTGAATTTTTTAAGCTTTCCAGTTCATTCAACTGTGTTTGGTTTTCTGGTTTACAAATGGTACCAGAGCTGTTGATTTAAAGGGACTGTGAGTGATTGTTAGTTGGGTGAGAGAAAACAAGAAAGGAACCCTTCACTAAACCAAATTTGTGTGAGCTCTTTATTACCTACATGGCTTCAAGTAGCTATTCAGCCTCTTCACCTCCACCATTTTCTGGTGAAAACTATCAAATTTGGGCTGTGAAAATGAAAGCTTATTTAAGGGCTTTTGATATTTGGGAAGCTGTGGAAACGGGAACAGATCCTGCTCCGTTGGGTAGGGATCCTACCATAGCTCAAATCAAACTTCATAAAGAGGAGGTTGCGAAGAAGTTCAAAGCCTTGTCTGCTATCCATTCTGCTGTAACAGATGTTGTGTTCACAAGAATCATGGCTTGTGAAACAGCAAAGGAAGCTTGGGACAGATTGAGAGATGAGTTTCAAGGGAGTGACAAAACCAAGCAAATTCATGTTCTCAACTTAAGAAGGGAGTTTGAAAACTTGAAAATGAAAGATGTGGAAACTATCAAAGACTATGCTGATAGGATATCCAACACTGTCAATCAAATCAGGTTGCTAGGAGAAGACTTACCTGATTCAAGGGTTGTTGAGAAAGTTCTTGTAAGTCTTCCAGAGAAGTTTGAAGCTAAGATTTCTTCTCTTGAAGACTCGAAAGACCTCAGCAAAATTTCTTTGGCTGAGCTTGTCAGTTCCTTGCAAGCTCTTGAGCAAAGAAGAATGATTCGTGAAGAAGAAAGTACAGAGGCAGCCTTTTTCGCGAAGCAAAAGGGTAAAGCTCAAGTGAATTTCAAGAAGAAGTTTTCTAATGACAAGAAGGATAAGGAGAAGACTGCATCTACCGGCAAGAAACGAGTTTTTCCTCCATGTTCTCATTGTAAGAGGACTGACCACTCGGAGAGATATTGTTGGGTTAGGCCAGGAGTTCAATGCAGGGCATGCAAACAATATGGACATGTGGAGAGGATATGCAGAAACAAGGTTAATCAAGCAAATTTACAAGCACATGTAGCTGAGGAGCAAGTGGAGACAACTCAAGAAGGAAATTTGTTTATGGCTATGTGTTATGTTGCAGCAAATTACAAAGACGAATGGCTAGTTGATAGTGGCTGTTCACATCATATGTCTTCAAATGCAGAGAACTTTCATGATTTGAAAAGTTCAAGCATAATGAATGTGCAAATTGGAGATGGGAAGTTGCTAAAAGTGAAGGGGCAAGGAAATGTTGCTGTGCAAACACCCGAAGGTACAAAGATAATTTCTGATGTACTTTTAGTTCCTGAAATCAGTCACAACTTGCTTAGTGTTGGACAAATGCTTGAGAAAAATTACTCTATGCACTTCAAAGACCAAGCTTGTGTTATACTTGATCCTTCCGGTGGCGAATTTCTTATTGTGAAGATGAGAAATAGGAACTTTCCTATAAATTGGAATCTGGTGCAATGTCAAGTCTCAATTGCTGCTGCAACAGATCAACATACTTGGCACAAAAGGTTCGGTCATGTTAATTGTGAGAGCCTTAAGAAGTTAGAACTTGGAGCAGCAATCAAATTTGATGATAGCAATTTGATGCAGGAACTTTGTGGTACTTGTCAGATGGGGAAGCAAACCAAATTACCTTTTCCAACTAATCAAGCTTGGAGAGCTCGAGAAAAACTTCAGCTGATCCACACAGATATATGTGGTCCAATGAGCATTCCATCTTTAAATGGAAGCAAGTACTTCATAACGTTTATTGACGACTACAGCAGATGGTGTTGGGTTTATTTTTTGAAGCTGAAATCTGAAGCTCTTCATGTGTTTAAAGAGTTCAAGGTGTGGGTTGAAAAGCAATCTGGGCATCAAATTAGAATGCTTAGATCTGATAATGGAGGCGAATTCACTTCCAAAGAATTTGATACTTTCCTCAAAGCAAGCGGCATCCATCACCAACTTACAACACCCTATACTCCGCAGCAAAATGGAGTAAGTGAAAGAAAAAATCGAACCCTGGTGGAAATGGGCAGATGCATGATGATCGAGAAGGAGTTACCCAAAAGTTTTTGGGCTGAAGCAGTTCATACTGCTGCATATTTACAAAACAGACTTCCGACGAGTTCTCTTCAAGGAAAGTCCCCTTTTCAAGTGTGGAATGGTGATGATCCAACTCTTGAACATCTCAGGGTATTTGGTTCCATATGCTATGTCAATGTTCCTAAGATTCAAAGAGACAAGTTGGATCCAAAGGCGTCTATAGGTGTGTTCGTTGGCTACAGCAGTACTTCAAAAGCATACAGAATTTTTGATGTCAATAGCAAGAAGGTGGTTCTAAGTAGAGATGTCAGATTTTCTGAGAATGCAGCTTGGAATTGGGAGAAAGATGCTATTTCAGTTGCTAAACCAAATTCAAGTAAAGCACGAGCACAACCGTTTGTAGAAGCGGAAGACGACGATGACGAAGACGATGATGAAATTGAAATTGGTGTTAGAGGTACCAGATCACTAAGTCAAATTTACAGCAGCTGTAATATGGTACTCTTGGATCCGGTTAACTTTGAAGAAGCACAAAATGCACCTGGTTGGATGGAAGCAATGAAGGAAGAGATGAGAGTCATAGAGAAAAACGAGACATGGCAGCTTGTTGATAGGCCCAAAGATCGAAAAGTCATTGGAGTTCGATGGGTTTATAGGACCAAATTAAATGCCGATGGTTCCATCAACAAATTCAAGGCAAGATTAGTAGTCAAAGGGTATGCACAAGAGTTTGGCGTTGATTTCCTAGACACATTTGCACCGGTTGCAAGGTTCGACACGATCAAACTACTGATTTCACTTGCAGCTCAACTCGGATGGCAATTGCACCAAATGGATGTGAAATCAGCCTTCCTCAATGGTTATTTGAAGGAAGAGATTTTTATCGAGCAACCCGAAGGCTTTGATGTTGAAGGGAGTGAAGATAAAGTGTGCTTGCTAAAGAAAGCTTTGTATGGCTTAAAGCAGGCTCCTCGAGCGTGGTACAGCAGAATCAATGAATATCTGCTAAACTTTGGGTTCAAAAGAAGTCTGAGTGAATCAACTTTGTACGTAAAGCAAGTTGAGGAGGAGTTGCTTATAGTTTCTCTCTATGTGGATGATATCTTGGTGACAGGAAACAGCAGCAATCTGATTGAGAAATTCAAAAAAGAAATGCAAAATGCTTTTGAAATGACAGATATGGGATTAATGTCTTACTTTCTTGGTATGGAAATATCCCAAACTCAAAAGGGAATATTCATATGCCAAAAGAAGTATGTTGGTGAAATCTTAAAGAAGTTCGGCATGGATGAGTGCAAATCAGTCAACAATCCTCTAGTTAAAGGTGAAAAGCTATGTCTAGATGATGGTGCTGATAAAGTTAATTCCACCTTGTACAGAAGTATGGTTGGGTGCCTTTTATACCTTACAGCTTCTAGGCCAGATATTATGTATGCTGCTAGTTTGTTATCAAGATTTATGCAAGCTCCAAGTGAATTTCACTTAAGGGCTGCTAAAAGGCTTCTTAGATATGTCAAAGGAACTGCAAATTTTGGAGTTCAATTCAAGAAAGGGGATGAAGTTAAGTTAATTGGGTTCACGGATAGTGATTGGGCAGGCTCCAACGATGATTCAAAATCTACATCAGGCTATGCTTTCACAATTGGAAGTGGATTTTTCTGTTGGAGATCGAAAAAGCAGTGTACAGTTGCTCAATCAACAGCCGAAGCTGAGTATATTGCTGCTTCAGTTGCTGTTAATCAAGCAATTTGGCTCCAAAAGCTATTGGAGGATTTGAAGATGAAACAATGTGAAGCTACAACAATATTCTGTGATAATCAATCTGCAGTGGCAATTGCAAAGGATCCAGTTTTTCATGATATGACAAAGCATATAAAGATTAAATTCCACTTTGTGAAGGAAGCTGAGAGTGATGGCATAGTCAAATTGGTGCATTGCAATTCAGAAATTCAAATTGCAGATATATTTACTAAAGCTTTGCCAACTGAGAGGTTTGAGCAGCTAAGGAAGGAGCTTGGAGTTTGCAGCCAAAGTGTCAAGGAGGAGTGTTAAGTGTTTGTCACTATGGCTGTATTAACATGTGATCCTTTGTCTTTATGTTCATGTGACTTTTTGTTTTATTAGTCTCAGTTTATAGGTACTTGAGTTTATTGGGACTCTATTTGCTGTAGCTTTTTGTTAGTTTTAGTTGACTGCTGGACATCAATCTCTTTGTAAGATTATAAGTACCTTGTTTCATGTATTGAATTTTTTAAGCTTTCCAGTTCATTCAACTGTGTTTGGTTTTCTGGTTTACAGTTATATGGCTCACCTTGCTTGAATAGAAGTTTATAATTTTAGTAAGGTTAAATGAAGGTTAAATGAGGGTTATAAAACCATGCTTTAAACTCCAAATCAGTCAGAGATATCAATAAACCGAATGGAATCGGATGGACATAAAGAAGATCGAATCAGCGATTTTCCAGATGTCATCATTCAACATATCCTCTCGTTTTTGCCCTCAACAAAACAAGCTATTCTGACTGGAATTCTATCAAAACGTTGGCGGAATCAATGGACTCGTGTTCCGGTTCTCATCTTCTATTCCTCCGGTGGTTGGTATAACGACAATTTCTCTGAATTTATCGACAAAACCCTAGCGCTTTATGATTGTTTAAAAATAAAGAAATTTCATATTCAATATGATGAATTAGAGGATCTTATATTACACCGAAAAGTGAATTTTGCAGCAAGAAAATATGTGCAAGAGTTAATTTTACATTGCTATTCTTTTCGAGACGATGATCAATTCAAGTTGCCCAAATCCGTTATCAACAATGTTTTTTTGGTTAAATTAGAGTTACTCAATTGTCATCTTAATATTAAGTGGAAGCCCAATTGGCCATGTCTCAAGGAATTGAAGTTGAGTTCTCGTACTTTGCCATTTCAAGCATTACAAAAGGCAGTATCCGGGAGTCTGTTGCTTGAATCTTTGGAATTACTTAATTGTAGTGCGGTTTATGGACATGTTCTTGTTTCCAAATCGTTGAAAAGATTGAGTCTTGTAGATGCTAATTGCGATGATAATTTCTTCAGAATAAAGAAGAATAAATGCGATGATAATACTAAGCATCTTGGAATTTCATGTCCAAATCTTGAGGAATTATCTGTTAGTGCATTGGATTTTATATGCACCTATTTGAATCGTAAGACGATTGAAAGTGCTTTATCTAGTTGTCCGTTACTTCGTTTCTTGGAGTTGAGGGACGTTTCCTATGGTGAACTTGTTATTGAGTCACATTCTTTGAAGAAAATAGTCTTAGTAGGAAATGATAAACGCTGTGCAATAGAAATTTTTTGTGCAAACCTTGAGGAACTGAACTTGGATTCTTTGGAAATTGGATCTCTTAAAGTGGTGAATATTCCGTCTTCCGTTGGGGTTGATAGAGATGTTATTGTTTCGAAGTCTATAAAACGAATGAGTATTGTAAATGTTGATTTTGATGACAGTGATGATGATGTAAAAGTTTTATGGCCACAGCTTGATGAATTATCTGTTAGGGCATCAAAGCCTGTTTATTCTATGTCTAGTCAGGCAATTGAATATCTTTTAGCCGGCTGCCTGGTACTTTGATCCTTCGAGTTACGAAGCTTTTGGAATGATGAGCTTGTTATTGCTTCGAATTCTTTGAAGATGTTAGTATTAGAAGAAAATAAGGGATGCTGTGCGGTTGAAATTTCATGTCCAAATCTTGAGGAGCTGTGTTTGTATGCTTTGGCTATTGAATCTCTTAAGGTGTTGCATCTACCATCTTTTGTTTCTACAATTATTAATTTGGAATTTTGGGCTCTTGATGAAAATACGATCAAGCAGATCGATGAGCAGTTTCAACATGTGAAGAAACTAAAATTTGCAAAGTGATGAGGAAAAATAGAGCAAATGTGGGATAACTTTTGAATGTTGGAATTTAATACCCTTGAAAGTGTGTTTTTCCGGTTTTATTACTTAGTAAATATTCAAATTTGAGACTGAATATCTACACTACTTTTTCTCAATATCCATTGTCTTTATAGTTTGAAGGTTAAAGGTGGTCTATCTTCTATGTTATCATATTGCAAATGTTTGACCCTGGATGGTAGTAATTTTGAATGTTAGAATTCAATACCATTGAAGGTATGTTTTTCTGTTTTATTTCTCGATAAGTATTCAAATTTGAAACTTCTGTTTCTGAATTTCTGTCCTGATTACTGTTTGAGGTGAAACTCCCTCACCCTTTTACTCCTTGCTCGTGAACCGGCTTTTTATTTCAAAATTGTTTGAAGGTGAAAGGTTTTTCTTCTCTATTGTTAAATTGCAAATGTTCGGTTTTGGATAATAGTAATTTTGATAAGAACCTACCAGGAGTTGTATGTGCTGTTCGTGTTCATATGAGCTCGAGAAATTTTCTATAAAGCTGTAATATTAACTTCAAGTTTAATTAAAGTTTTATCGAGTTTGTTATAATATTCTTTCACTCGAAATCGAAATGTTTGTAACATGCTAGTTCAACATTATGATGTAGTTGATATATCTTTATCAATGGATGACCTTCAGATTGATTTAAGATCTTGTTGACGAGTGTATTGTCTATATGGCTTTAAATTGTTCTTTTTATGTTGTTGTTTAGCTTTATTGCTAATTCTATTCTGACTCTCTTTGTTTGACAATTCAGCGTACGATTCGAGCATAGGAGCAAAACTAGATGTGAATCTGTATATGGAGACCTGGGTAACTGTCAAATTTGATTACTAGCAATAAAAGTGGGATAACAGTCAAATTTTCTATAAACTTATTAACAAAGTTTGATTTTACCCTGATCATATAAAATGCTCCAATTTAGTATGCATAACTTGATGTGAATCTGTATACCGAGACCTGGATCAATAGCAAATGAAGTGAAACTTCCATAATCAATTGCAATCCTTCATCCCCTGAACCTTAGAAAATGCCCTTTAGTTGAGCAAGAATTGGTAGATTTTTTAAGAACTGAAGTGATATCTACAATTTGATCGAGATTAATTGACCTTGATTGCCAACTTTGATTACATTTTGCTCTTAGTTCGGAGGTAAAATATGGATAAATCATAGGAAACCAAAAATATTATTTAACATCAATTCAAACATCTACAAGCTGTAAATGAGTTATATCAGAATAAAAAATAAAGAAATATCAACGATAACATCTACGAAATAATAATATGTTTCATTTAGAACCGCTTAATGAACTTGGTACCCGCCTACTTGGTTCTATAGACCTGCATCTAATAACAGCAATTTCATTATCTGACCCAGATGCTTTAAAGTTCAAACATGAAAATGGCTTCAGGCATCTGTAGATAAAAAAAAAGTTAGCATATATTATAATTAGATATTAGTTGAAACAATTAGCAATAATTAAAGCAAAATAGAAAAAAGGACCTAGTATAATTGCAGAATATTTTTCAGATAAGGATGCAATCACATTGCTGCAACTAAAAATCTGAAATTTAAGTCATCAGATGAGAGTATATCGGAACTTTCAGTCCAACATATTCGAGATACGAATGTACAACTACATTTACTCCTGCTTCATACATTCTTTGGAGTGGAAATAATTAATGAGAATACGTACTTAACGAGATATTTACCTCTGTGCGCTGCAGATTACATTGTCTATCTCATTTTTGTCAAGGTTAAGAGTCAGAATCATCAGATTCTTCAGATTCAGAATCAGAATCATCAGGTACCAAAAAAGAAGAATCAGAATCAGAACAGGTAACAGGATAAAACTCTTGTTCAACTAGTGCAATATCTGTGGTCTCTTCATGCAGTTCCAACTTTGCAGACCTGATCAGCAGAGTAATAGATAGGTTAGAGAAAGATGAATACAAGATGCAAATCCATTCTACGAGTACTTCTTTAGTTTCTCAAAATCTTTCTTGTCGTAATCAGCAGAATCAGAAACTTCATCATTTATCATATGCATTAATGGATTCACAACCATAATATTTGTAAAATTAGCTATACCTGGCATTGTGTACCTTCAAATTCTGTCCTGATAGAGCATCTTTGAGTGGAACAATGCTTTGAGTATGAGCAATTATTTCCACATTTGGTAAGAAGGGATTTGAGCTACACATCCCATGCATCTTCAAACATCTGATACGATTTCTTATTGGATCCATATAAACTAAAACATAATTTGAGTGAGAGTGAGACATGAAGAATGCTCCATCGTTCAGGTACTTTATTGGTTGAAATTGGCCATTAAACAATGATCGATGAGAAGATATGTTGAAGGAGAAAACTTTAGACCACTCATTTTTGGTACAACGATCTTTCATTGCCCAGATATTTATGAGGCCGGACTTGAAAAACCTAGTTATGCAGAGTTCTCCCCCTAATACTCCCACACTTGCATAACAAGAAACATAACTTTGATCCAGTGTTGGTGTTGATACCGAACCAAACTTTTCATTCTCAATGTCAAAACTACACACATGTAATAGTTCTAAATCAGAAGACCAATAAAGAAACCCATTCAAATATGAAAGAGATAACTTGGCCATGGTGGACCGGGTGAAAGAGCCACGGTGTTTCTCCATGTTTTTGTGCCAATAATGTGTACTTCAACCTTATTCGGAAGATTAATGTCTCCCTCAAACATTCTTATCACCTAGTATTGGTTAGTCATAGGACTAAAACCGAAACCATAATGTATCCGATCGAAGAGCGAGTAAACCTTATTCTTAGTCTTTGGAAGGTTAATAAATACTGCGACAAAAGCAAAAGGCTTTATCATCACACTGAATAAAACTAAAAGATGGTCATAAAATAACTGAAATTTGAAACCTAAAAGATAGCAAGGTTCTTAATAAATTCACGGCAAAACTATAATATTTAAGAGAAAGAGAGAAGAGAGTTGCCCAAGGTTACTATTTCTGTTATTTCAGCCTACACAAGGTTTGGCCGCTCTTATTATACCATCTCATGTGTGCATTCCAAGCCTCTAATTTCTTGAGTTAAATGCAATGTTTTAAAATCCGAACCGGACATCAAACTGAATTTATAATTGGATTACGGGTTATTTGGTTCAACCATATAGTTCGAATTGGTCGAACCGAATGATATAATGATATAATAAATAATATATAAGTCATGTATCACTAATTTAAAATTATTTTTAGAAATTATATTCTAAAGACAATATAGGTAAAATGAGTCAATTCCATAATTATTTATTTTTACCATATTTCTTAATATTCATTATCTTAAAATTAAAAAAACAGATGTTACATATAATAATATATTTAATTGGAAATGCTATTATTTATTATAGTCTTTTGTTTAATTTATTTTGAATACTAGAAGGAATAGAAAATGAGAATTTTGAAAAAATGAATTCGAACGATTTAATAATAAGAAAGGTACAACAATTAAAAGGAAAAAATTAGAGTTAATATGCAAATTATTATCGGTAACTAAAAATAAAAGTTAAAAGGTTACGGTAGTCAAACTAAAAATTTGATGATATCCCACATTTGATTGAAGATTTGATTGAAGATAGGAAGAACAATATACAAATGCCTATAAAAAGAGTTGTTTTTCTCTTTTAATTAAACTAGTAAATTTGATGGGCCAATTTTTTTGAAGCCCGCCTAATTTACCATATAATATATGAATTGGGCTTAGTTAATATATAGTTATTTTATATTTTTTCAAGAAAGTTTAAAAAGTCGGAGTCAATCCGGTTTCCGGTTCAACTTCGATGCTCTTTGGGCTGTTGAAGAGAAAAAGGCAGCCTGATTTAGACCGAATGTTAACTCGATTCGATCGACTAGTTCGATTCGAGTTTTAAAAACATTGGTTAAATGCAATATTGGTCACTAAAGTTTGAGGTTTATTCAAAAATTATTATCAAACAATAATTAAATTTGTTTCACTAAATCATTTAATTATCATTCGTTTCAAAAACAAATCAATAATTGTTCTTTAATTTGAGAATTTTTGTAACCAATGTGTCAGAGATTGATTTAAAAATGTTGTTAACCTTACTAAAAACTCAAACTTTTGGTTCAATTAGTAAGTAACATGATATCGGAGTCTTTGTAACCGAAAGGTCCTCAGGTCAAATACTCGCAACCTTTATTTATTGGTAACTAAAAACACATGGTGTAATGGGCATGTATTGTGGACGATTCAAGCCTAATGGATAATATAAAAGATGATGTTACACTTAAATAACAGATCGAGCTTTTTTATTCAATTAGTTACTAACAATATGGTGTTATTTTGAACAAAATAAACTACTTAAGGAACAATATATAGTCACAAGGATTTTATTTTTTTTTTGCCTAAACCATATTCATCCACCTATACTTCGCCATTTTGGTCACTTTGCACCTCGAATGTAATAGACGATCTATTTGGCTCCTGAACTATTTAAAAGTATTTTTATTATAGCTCCCAATGTTTTAAGTATAACGGAAACAATTTTAAGTCGGTGTTAGGCGCACAATAACAATCATAGGAAAAGTTAATCGTAAGTCGATCATTCGTTTAACTCTTTTTTCTAATTTTGAGGGCATTTTAGTTTTTATTTACATCCCAGTATTTACATCCCAGTATTTTGAAATACAGCCCAATATTTCAATTTTGCACTTGTCAATCTCACATTTCCTTCAACTTTTTTTTCAAAATTCTTTTAACCCTCTCTCTCGTCTAATTAGCAAACACGAAAAATTGACAAAACTTTAAGATCCATAAACTAAGACACGAAAAGATACCAAAATCAATTATAAAACCACAAAACAGTTAACAAACTCTAAAACATATAAAAAAAAAGTAATAAAATAAAAGATAAACATGGACCGTAAAAAAAGGGAAGGGCGGGAGGCAAAAGGCTAAACGGCCTAGGAGGTTGTTTGGCCGATAGGCCAAATGCCTCCGTAGGCCGTTTCGCCATTAGCAGCAACGGTCTAGGCAGGCGTTTTGCTTTAGGCACAAACGCCCTCTAAACCGTTTGGTCTTTTTTAGAAAAAAGAAAAATTAATAAAGAGAATTGATAAAATATTTTTTTATAAACTTGTGTTTAAATATTTTGGTAAATTTAGTAAAAAAAATACTTTAGTAAATGTGATTAGTGAAGTGCTATTATTTACACGATTAGACATTAATTTTAATTAGTTACACGTAATTGTTAGGGCTAGGGTTTAGCATCTTAGTCTGTTTTGGCAAAAAAAAAATGAGCGAAAAGGAAATTTTTTTATTTATTTTGGAGAATAAGAAAACTCTAGTTTAGGGTTAGAAAGTGAAAAAATGTCCAAAATTTGTTGTAGTCTGAAAAAATTAGACGGTAAATATTGATACTTTTTCTTAATTATGTTCTTTTTATCATCATATTAATTTTTTTATTTTTTTTTTAACCGAATCTTTGAATGGATTATTTTTTCTTTGTCGGGCCTTTGAATGAATTAGAGAAACCCGAAATTATTTTATCAAGGATTATATATACACCACATCAGGTCATTAAATAATTCATATATTGAAAGTGTTAAACAAAATAATCCATAAGTAATAGATTTTGATATTAGGGTTTCACCTTTGTTCAGTGCCATTACTCTTTCCATTCCATTGCATGAAAATGGACGAGAACGGTGAAGCTGAGGGAAGAAGATACAAAAGGCTCAATTTCAAGGTCAAAGAAGACCGAATCAGTGCCTTGCCAGATTCACTTCTCCACCATATCCTCTCTTTCTTGCCGTTAACATCAGACGCTATTCGGACTGGAATTCTGTCAAAACGCTGGCACAATCAATGGACTCGTGTTCCCGTTCTCATTTTCAAAACTTTAGATTTTTTTGATTCCCATGACGCGGACTTCGCTAAGTTCATTGATAACAGCTTGCTTCAATATGACTGCTCCAAGATCAAGAAATTACACCTTGCTTATGACTTTGCAGAGGATACTAATTTCTGCTCGAAAATCCGTTTTGTAGCTAGAAAGCACGTGGAGGAGCTAATTTTGGATTGTTCTGGTAATGCTTATCTGTTACCGAAATTACTTTTCGACACTGTTTCACTGGTTAAATTGGTGATGATTAATTGTTATTTTATGCACGATTGGACTGTAAATTGGGGTTCTCTGAAGGCGTTAAAAATTAAAGGATATGAATGTGGGAAGATGGTTCGCAATGTTTTGCGAGGCTGTCCATCACTTGAATCGTTAGAGTTAAACCCTTATGGATCTTATGGCAATGTTCTTGCTTCCAAATCGTTGAAAACATTGATTCTTGTAGACATTGATATCACCAAGGTTAGTCGTTTTGAAATTTCATGTCCAAGCCTTGAGGAATTGTCCGTTCGCTCATCAACTGACTGCTATCCTCGTTTGCCTTATAAAGTCATTGAAAATGTTGTATCCAACTCTCCGTTGCTTCATTCTTTGGAATTAAAGAACTGTTATTTTGAGAATCTTATTATTGCTTCGGAATCGTTAGAAAGGTTAATTTTAAGAAACCCTATTGAAAGTTGTGCAATTGTGATTTCATGTCCAAACCTCAACGAACTCAACTTTTGTGGCTACTGCTATGGAACACTAGAGTTTATGGATATTCCGTCTTTAATTTGTGCAACTCTTGATTTTGAGATGTCTTCCAACACGGGAGCTAGTGAAGATATGGCCATGAATATCTTTTCAAATCTTCAAAATGTTAAGGAGCTAACAATTGGCAACTGGTTCCTAAAGGTAACTTTAAAATTTTCAATTAGTTATTACAGTGTCATTTCTGAATCTTTGTTTTTGTTATGTTTGAAGATTCTATCAGATGCAGAGATGACAGATGTATCTTATGAATGGTTCAACAACAAAATTTTGACTTTGAATCGTCCTAATTTCGAGCACCTTCCTGGAATTGTATGCGCACTTCATAGTTCTCCAGTGCTTGAGAGATTAGTTATAAAGTTGGAAGTTCATAAGGTAAAGTCTGATTAAACTAATCTCAACTTCAAATTCAATCAGAATTCTCTAAATTCCTAGGGCTAACATACTCTTATCTGTAGGGTGGGTCGACTTCAAATGCATCTGGAGAGAACTATTGCAATTCAAGTGGGATTGTTGCAAGTTGTTTGCTGTCGCATTTGAAAACTGTTGAGATTATTGGCCTCTCCAAGCGAAATGATCAACATGAGTTAGTGCTCTACTTGATTAAGTTCCTCCTTAAGAATGCAAGAGTTTTAGAAAAGTTGGTCTTGGTGATATCAGAATATGGAGGAGCTAGTTTTGCGTATAAAATTTCTCGAAAGGTGTCCAGCTTTCCAAGATATTCTCGGCAGGCCGTTGTTGAGTTATCTTCACAAGCTGATGATCTTAATTAGTTCATGGATATGCAGAAATCTTCAGAAGCTTTAGTACCTTAACAGTAGTCCATGAATATATTTTTTTTTTATGTTAAAATAACTATCAAAATAACTTCTTGCCTAATAAATCTGCAATTTCCTGTATTTGTCCCAATTCAACCATTATAATGTCTAGATTATACATGATATTCTTTGATTTTTGGTTAGAAAAGCTGATCGATTCCTTGAATTTTAAGGGTTTCACATTAGCCCCTTGAAAGCTTGCTTAAAATATCTCAATGCACGACTAAACAATTAGAGATTTTGGCAGAGCTTCAAGCAGTCATGGAGGTACTCTGCTCTTGTATATATATATATATGGAATTGAATTACAGCAGTTTAAATTTCATCTTCATTTATTCTGAAGTTTCTGTCAGCTTTGGAGATTGGAGCACTATCTTAACCTTTGTTAAACATTAAATGTATAACTTAATTTGGATACTAATTTTGAGAACATGCGGGGAATTGTGACAGCACTTCGCTGTTCATCTTCAGTTGAAAGATTAGTTATAAATCAGGTACGTTTTGTTGCAATCAATCGTAACTTCAAATTTAATAGAAGTATTGTGGTGTTTTTGGAATGAATATCGATTTTTTACGAGCTCGAGTGGAAAATTTTGACTACCTGCTCTACAAAATTTTAACATTTCATGTTCTATGAAGAAACTTGTACTAAAATTTATTTGAAGTATGCTGTTAGAAATGATTGTTGTGATTATAATGTTAAGTTCCAGTATCAAGAGACTGCAGATCTTTATATGAATAATTTCACTTGTTTGATGCCGCATTTGAAGAGTAAAGATTATTGGCCTGTCAGAGAGGGATGGTCACAGTAAGGTTCTATCCTTTGTGGAGTTTCTACTCAAGTAAGAACCTTGGAAACCGTGGTCGTGACATTGATTTTCAGGCTAAAGTTTCTCAAAATTTGTGAATCATCCTCATGCCATTTTAGAGTTGTTATAATCTAATTTGACAAGTACGTCTCTGTAAATTTTCAGTTGAAATTTGTTTATCCTCCTAATTTCAGTTAGCTTATGGTTCTTCTTTCCTCCTATTTGAAATAATGTCAAAATATGAATGTCATCATGTGTTCTGTTTCTAAAGCTGAATTATGGGGGCTTTTTGATGGTCTTAACCTTGCCTCGAGTGAAGGTTTTTTCAGAAGCTTGTAGCTAAAGTAGACAGTAAAACTATGTTACTGATACGATCAGGTAGGACGATGGGTAGAACGTTCTGCAGAATCTGATTGCAAAATGTTTAAGAAGTGCAGATTATATAGGTCAGGAAAACAAAGGAAGCGAAAGGAATGAAAGCGAGCAAGCCAGCAAGAATCGACGCGGTTTAGTGTTCTTGCAAAGACACTATAATTTTATCATTTTTTTTATTTATAGTTATACGCAATATTTTCAAAACCGGACCGAGTAGGATTGTGATATGCATTGTTTGGTTTCACCTCATATTAGTGACATGTTGTTAACTCCATATCAAAGATATGTGGTTTCACCTTTTCATAATTAATAGGTTTTTGTGGTTTTGTTTTGAACAAAAATAGCACTATGATATGCATTGTTTGCAAAATTAAATATATGGGTTATACTAAAGTGTGTTTGTCAAAAATAATAATTCTGACCATCGACCCTTAACCTGACATCAACCCTTAACATGACCTAACCTAAACTAACCTAACTAGTCAAAGGTCGTTATAAGCTATGTGGAAATTTTTCATCTTCGAGCAGTGATATTGAATTAAGGTATTATCAAAGAATCTACCTGCACTGGAAATCGAAAATCAGAACGGGAGCAGAACACCATTGGTACCTTCATAAAAAATCAGAACGTATAATTTTTTTCAGGTACCACACTCTATATAGGAATAATCTCCAATTTTTATACAAATTGTTCACAAACATATTCTTATACAAATTGCGTGAGGCCGGCTTCACAGAGCAGCTCCCTCTCCAAGCAATGGCAGGATTACGAGCCGGTGTTGCTTGAGCTTACATGGTCTAATAAACCTAGCTAACTGAACCATCCTGGGTTTGTTTTTTTGTCATCTTTTGCTAGTTAAAATGAATAATTGGCGACCACATTTTTAAGTGAATGTATGAAATAGGTACGTTTTAACCATACATTATTTGTGTTGTAGTCAGATTGTGAGGGTTCAATCCTACCATATAAATTTGGAAGGTAGTGAAAGATAAATTAGGAATGAATTTCTTTGAGTTGGTTGACACAATTTGAATATGTTGTAGTCAGAATATGCATGTAATTTTCGCCTCACATGTTTCCCAGAAGAATACCAGGTTGCTGATTCTTTAGCCAACTATGGTCACAAGATTTTTGGTTTAAAATGGTCGGATACACATCCACCTTTTTGTTCTGTTTTTATTTTTGATAACATCAATGATTGGCACATCCGATTCACTTAGCTTGTTTTCTTCCGTTCTTACCTCTTTTTTCTTTTGTATTCTTCTATTTTTAATATATTTGGATTCGGTTTTAGGTTGTCTGTCTGAGGGTGCCATCCTAGTTGGAATTTTCAACTTCATTCTTACCCGTTCCCGGCTTTCATTCAAAAATTGGATTAGTTGAATGATTGAAGAACGGAAATGAACATGTACTTATTTCTAAACATGATTGATTAATTTTATATATACTAACAGCATGTATGATATTATATTTTATTTAATGGTCACAATGATTTTGAACCATGATTGCAAACATTATGTTAAAATATTTGTTTTGTTATGTAAACAATCACACACAAACTTGCAAAAATATTGAGAACAAAGTTGACACATACAAGTTAACAAAGAAAAGATGGACTAAATTGCTTCCTACGGGTTTCAGTTGCATGGCAACATTATTTCAGGAGACAACAACCAAGAAAAAAACACACTATAACAACTACTATTATATTTATACTTTATGGCATTGCTTTTTTTATCACTCAAATCTATTAAATATGGTATGTATATTGAGTTTTAATGCTGTTAAATTGCAAAGGATTATTTAAGCTAAGCTATTTAAACTTTTTACTACTCAAACATGCTATTAATTGGTAATTCAATGCTAATTTAGATTTCCAGAATGTATACTGAGCTCGAAGTATTAATTAATGCATCCCACATCGGTGAAGAATGGGTTTCTTGAATTTCATATATACACCGCACGATCACATTACAGTACCGAGCTTGGTAACGCAAGCATGTAACCCAAGTGGGGGTATTAAAGTGATGGGTTTAAGCGCAAACTGGCTAACCAAAAAATGGTGTCATAGTGGGGTGAATGTGGCAAATTAACTAAGGTTGACCAAATATTGGTTGTAACACGTTTGTTCGAGTGAAACGTGGGAGCTGGTAAACATACGAACCAACACCCGTTTCTGAATCGAAGAAAACACGGAAAAGCTGGCTTAATAGAGCAGTGAACCTTTCCCCCCTCTAAATCCCAAACTCACCTGATTGGTTAGCATTTTGCTATAATCTCAACCATCACTTTTTAACAAAAGTCTATAACCTTTAAAAATATTTATGAAAGTCATTCACAAAATTATAGTCTATCAAAGTAAATTCAAAATCCATTAAAAAAATTAAGAGTCTTCCATTTAAAAAAAATAGTGTAAAGATCCTTTCTTAATAGAGTGGAGAGGGACTGCATCCATTATAACCCGGACTTACATGAGTGTGGGCTTTGCGGGTGTTTCTGGTCATAAAAAAAATAAATAAATAGTGTGAAGATACTTTTAAAATCCTAGTTAAATACATCCCTAAAATTAAATTGTATGTAAGATTTAGAAATTCAAAACTGAAACGAAATATAATAATTAAATCTATATATATTAACTCCATAAAAAAAATCTATATATATTAACAAATCAAATCATTATTTGCTTCAAGAAAAAAAATCAATTATTGATCATTTGTGAAACTGAATAATTAATAGATGAAAATAATTTACAAAAAGAAGCTCTTCACGATGTGGAATCCTTTAAAAGTGTCTGTTAATGACATTAAAATGAAAAAAATTCTGATTTAAATTTGTTTCTAATTATTAAAATTACTCAAAAGTAATGTTTTCTATTTTTCAAAATTATTTTCGAAATTTTCTCTCTCTAAACTTAACTTTGTCTTTAAACATTAATTTTATCTTTCATCACCAAACAACAATTAAATTATATCATCATGAAAAAAATTTTTTTTTTTAAAGCAACATGAAAAAGTTGAAGAATTAAAATTGTTTAAAATAATGTTTTTTTTTTTATATATATATATTTAACAAATTTTAGATTAACTCCACACCATGTTGTTTTTCTTCGATTCTAGAGGATCTCTACCCTCTTTAACCATCAAGTAATCTTGATTTTCTTATTTTGTGGAATACATACTATACATCGAATTATCACCATTATACAACCACCACAAAAACACTTCTGCTATCGAAACCGAATCACTGAGGTTCAAGAAGGAGGTAATATTGAGTTACAAGCATATTTTTTCCTGGTTTGTGATGTATTTTCATCTATAGAAGAATAGAGTTTATGTATTTCAGTATATCTGATACACCTCGTTACAGTGGTATATATACAGCAGCCTAGTAACGGAACAAAATATAATCCCTAATTATAAGGTACAGCAATAACAGATGGCATAAGACTAGGTAACTGTTTGAATATTTCAAACCAATGCCTACAATAGATCAGAGGAGCATATACAGCTTTTTGTTACCCCCACAAGCTCAAGGGCGGGACGAACTTGCTGCTTGGTACGAAGAAGTGCTACTCGATCTTTGACCAGGGGTTTGGTGAAAATATCCGCCAGTTGATCTACTGAAGATATGTAACATATCTTGAGCGCACCTGATTCTACTTGTTCCCTTATGAAGTAAAATTCTAATGCAATGTGTTTAGACCTGGTGCTAATGACCAGATTCTTGCTCATGAAAATTGCACCTACATTGTCACACAACAGTAAAGGAGACTGATGTAGGGGAGCATGAAGATCAGACATTAGTTGTTTAAGCCACAACAACTCAGCTGTAGTGTAGGCAAGCGAGCAATACTCTGCTTCAATGCTAGAGCGAGCAAGGACACGTTGTTTGCGAGAAGTCCAACTGATAAGATTGGTGTCGTGAAAAATAGCAAAGCCGTATTGAGATCGGCTGTCATCAACATCGGAAACCCATCCAGCATCAGAATAAGCAAGTAGAGAGGTTGCTTTTGTTGGTTTCAAGTGTAAGCAGCGGTTTAACGATCCATTTAAATACCGTAGATTTCTTTTCACTGCCTGCCAATGAAGAGTGGTCGGTGAGTGCATATATTGGCAGACTCCGTTGACAGCATAGGCAATGTCAGGACAGGTAATGGTGGCATATTGAAGAGAACCGACAACTTGGCGAAACAGTTTCAGGTTATCAAATAGGTCACCGTGTCGGCTGAGCCGAGTATGAGGATCAGCTGGAGTGGAAATTGGGGCAGCGGTCTTCATGTTGCAAGGAGTAATGACATTTTGTATGTAGCTTTGTTGAGACAGCGTCCAACCTTCAGAATTTCTGCTGATTTGTAAACCTATGAAGAAATGCAGATTGCCAAGATATTTGAGTGCAAATATTTGACCGCTGGATTAGCACTGCGTCAGTACCTGTGATAATTAAATCATCCACATACACAAGAATATAGATAGTAGTTGTGTTAGAATGATGAACAAACAATGATGTGTCAGATTGACAAGCATGGAATCCTTGAGTAACCAGATAATTTTTGAGCTTATTAAACCAAGCTCTCAGTGCCTGTTTGAGGCCGTAGATGGTTTTGTGAAGTCGACATAAATGAGTCGGATGACTAGGATCCTCAAATCCACGTGGTTGTTTCATGTAGACCTCTTCCGTTAAATCACCATTAAGGAAGGCATTATTGATATCAAGCTGTAAAACATAATGCAATATAACTTCTACAAACGATATAGTATGGCTCCATCCTGTAAAACAATCTTTTATCTAAAATAATATTATGACTTTGTTTATTTGGAGATGTTTTCATGATTTTGCGGCGTCTGTTTATACCGGTTATTAGAAACCACTGTTGTCTGTGGTTGATGACCGAAAATGTCACTGCTGATCGTGGTTTCCCGGTGACTGGTGACTGTAACCGTTGTCTACATTTCCCCTTGGCCGGTGCCAGAATCTGCTCCCGCCTGTTCCAGTCACCAGATTCCATAGGTGAATGTCGTGGATTGTCAGATTTACCATTTCTAGCATGCTTCCTAATCTTTCCATGTTTTAATCCAAGCTTACTCCAACAAGGTTCCTGCAGAATAACTTTCCTTTTTTGACCGAAGGGGCTGAATGTGTTCCGATGTGTTGCCAGATATGAATACGAAGAAGTGCATAATGAACAAGAACACTTCTATGTAAGGTTAATAGAAAACTGAAGTAAATTTGTGCAACATAAATAGCTTAAGATCAAATGGGATATCATAACATTTAGCAGTTTTAACCAACTGATGGCTTCAATGAGTGCATTTAACAGATGATCCGGATGATCTTCAACGCAAGCAACACCGTGTTCCAACTGCATTGTTCTCAATACCCTTTTGACGGTCTGGGAATAATCTAAATCATTAGCAAAAATTCCCGGAATGTTAGCAGAAAACCAGGAGAAGAATCTGCTATACTAACCTTACGTGCATACCCTCCGTAAGCAACCACACCAATTAAAGCTTCCGGTGAATCAGACGGTGCAACCGATTCTGCTCTCGAGAAAGCCCTTCCTTTTTCAAGGAGAGATTCTATGGCGCTCCAGGTGTACAGTATTCCTTAGAATAGAATTTTATGGTTTCTTATTCCTAAATTAATAGCAATGTATCGATCCAGTGTCCTTTATATTGTTATTATGTTTTTTATTTTACTCTAAATAACCGTCATATCGACAATCCAGTGTCCTTTATATTGTTATTATGTTTTTTATTTTACTCTAAATAACCATCATATCGACCCTTCATGTTTTATATTTTTAAGAGATACCGTACTTTGGAAGTTTTCTAAAAAAATTTCTTTTCAACCTTAACCCTTTAATCCATGTTTTTGCATAAATATTCGTTAATCTCCTTAAATATTCCCTTTTAGTTTGGATAATTAAATATAATGTTACAAGTGAAAATTTCCCTTTTTGAAAACGGATTCCAAGTAGAATTAGGAATCCAAAATAGAAACGGAATACACAATTAACTTTCTCTATATATACTGTACTACATTAACAAATCAAATCATTGATTGCTTACAAAGAAAAAATTACTTGAGAAACCCAGGAATTCATACATGGAAAAAAACTCTTCCTTGATGATGGATCAAACTACTTTTGATTCTCTTAATTCGTGGGATACATACTATTCATCACAATTACCACTGTTAACCATACAACCACTCGAGCGGAGTACCAATCCGAACCCTAAAGAGAATCGGAATCAGAATCAGAATCACGGGCTTAAAAGAAAAGGAGGGCACCTCGCATTCCAAGCAGATTCTTTCTTCGTTTGTGATGTATTTTCATCTACAACTGTTGCAGACGACATCTACAACCAATTCAACAAGAAACAAAAAATATGATTGAGAAATTTAGACTTGTTGCTTAATATTTTTCTATTCTTTGTAATCTTTTTTCTATTCTTTGTAATCTTTTTATCTTTCATTTTTTAATAATATTTGAGTCAGCTTTGGGTTTTGGTTTTTCGGGGGTGCCAAACTAGTTGGGATGTCTGAGCTCCTCTTCTTAAGGTCGTTACTCGGCTATTCATTAAAAAGAAAAAAGATGATATGTTTATATATTAATTGTTGATTGATGAAGATTATGTTTTATATAATAGTAACCAATTGAAGGGATCAGGAACTGAATGAAAATTTATATTTACACATATATTTTTGTTTTATTCTTTCAATTGGCTTTTACGTCTGTTTTTTACTCTCATGTCACTATTTAATATTTTTCTATTTGATTTCAAACATTTTAGTGTACAAAAATATTGTTTGGAAATATTGAGGCAAAAGTGCAAAAGTGTTTACAAGATGCTATCGGAACAACATATAAGATCCTTCTCTATGGCTTGGCGAATGAAAATGCTAGACGTCAACATATGCTAAACTTGGTTCAGTTTCTACTCAATAATGCAAGAGTGCTAGAAAAGATGGTGGTCATAGTGGGTGATGTTTATCACTTTGGTTCGGAATTTCGAGCTCAATGCAGCTAAGGTCTAGTTTGCCCATTCCAAGCAAAGAGTTTAAACCATGTTTCATTTTCGAAAGTATAGAAGGCTTGGTTCCTAGAGTGGAGGGTATTGCGTGAGGCTGGCTTCACAGAGCAGTGAGAACGCTTGGTTCCTAGACCGGACGGTATTGCGTGAGGCTGCCTTCACAGAGCAGCTCCCTCTCCAAGCAGTGGAAGGATTACGAGCCGGTGTTGCTTGAGCTTAAATGGTCTAATGAACCTAGCTAACTGAACCATCCTGGTTTCTTTTTTCATTTTTCTAGTTAAAATGAATAATTGGCGACCACATTTTTAAGTGAATGTATGAAATAGGTACGTTTTAATTAACCGTACATCATTTGTGGTGTAGTCAGATTGTGAGGGTTCAATCTTACCATATAAATTTGGAAGGTAGTGAAAGATAAATTAGGAATGAATTTTCTCGCATGTTTCCGAGAAGAATACCAGGTTGTTGATTCTTTAGCCAATTATGGTCAAAGAATTTCTGGTTTAAAATGGTGGGATACACATTTCTGTTTTAATTTTTTATAACATCAGTGGTCGGCACATCCGATTCACTTAGCTGGTTTTCTTTTATTCTTACCTCTTTTTTCTTTTGTATTCTTCTATTTTTAATATATTTGGGTTCGGTTTTGGGGTTGTCTGTCTGAGGGTACCAACCTAGTTGGGATTCTCAACTTCATTTCTTACATGTTCCCGACTTTCATTCAAAATTGGATTAGTTGAATGATCAAAGAACGGAAATGAACATGTACTTATTTCTAAACATGATTGATTGATTGATTTTATATATACTAACAGCATGTATGATATTATATTCACCTTTTTTTAATTGTCACAATGATTTTGAACCATGATTGCAAACATTATGTTAAAATATTTGTTTTGTTATGTAAACAATCACACACAAACTTGCAAAAATATTGAGGACAAAGTTGACACATACAAGTTAACAAAGAAAAGATGGACTAAATTGCTTCCTACGGGTTTCAGTTGCATGGCAACATTATTTCAGGAGACAACAACCAAGAAAAAAACACACTATAACAACTACTATTATATTTATACTTTATGGCATTGCTTTTTTTATCACTCAAATCTATTAAATATGGTATATATATTGAGTTTTAATGCTGTTAAATTGCAAAGGATTATTTTTTTGGTAGAGCAGGAATTGCAAAGGATTATTTAAGCTAAGCTATTTAAACTTTTTACTACTCAAACATACTATTAATTGGTAATTTAATGCTAATTTAGATTTCCAGAATGTATAGTGAGCTCGAAGTATTAATTAATGCATCCCACATCGGTTAAGAATGGGTTTCTCGAATATCATATATAGTGAGCTCGAAGTATTAATTAATGCATCCCACATCGGTTAAGAATGGGTTTCTCGAATATCATATATACACTGCACGATCACATTACAGTACCGAGCTTGGTAACGCGGGCATGTAACCCAAGTGGGGGTATTAAAGTGATGGGAATTAAGCGCAAACTGGCTAACCAAAAAGTGGTATCATAGTGGGGTGAATAAGGCGAATTAACTAAGGTTGACCAAATATTGGTTGTAACACGTTTGTTCGAGTGAAACGTGGGAGCTGGTAAACATACGAACCAACACATGTTTCTGAATCGAAGAAAACACGGGGAAGCTGGCTTAATAGAGCAGTGAACCTTTCCCCCCTCTAAATCCCAAACTATCACCTGATTGGTTAGCATCTTGCTATAATCTCAACCATCACTTTTTAACCAAAATCTATAACTTTTAAAAATATTTATGAAAGTCATTCACAAAATTATAGTCTAGCAAAGTAAATTCAAAATCCATTAAAAAAATGTAATAGTCTTCCTTTTAAAAAAAGATAGTGTAAAGATCATTTCTTAATGAAGTGGAAATGGACTGCAATCATTATAGCCCGAACTTACATTGATGTGGGCTTTGCGGGTATTTGTCATAAAAGGAAAAGAAAAAAATATTGTAAAGATACTTTTAAAATCCTAGTTAAATATATCCCTAAAATTAAATTGCAAGTAAGATTTAGGAATTCAAAACTGAAACGAAATATAATAATTAAATCTATATATATTAACAAATCAAATCATTATTTGCTTCAAGCAAACAAATCAAATTATTGATTATTTGTGAAACTGAGTAATTAGTAGATGGAAAATAATTTTAAAAAAAAAAACTCTTCTTATCAGGTAGGATTATCTAGAGAAAGATGAAGAAAAGCTTCATAATGTGGAATCCTTTAAAATGTCTCGTTAATGACATTAAAATGAAAAAATTTCTGATTTAAATTTGTGTCTGATTATCAAAATTACTCTGAAGTCATGTTTTCCATTTTTCAAAATCATTATTTTTAAAACTTTCTCTCTCTAAACTTAATTTTATTTTTAAACATTAATTTTATTTTTCATCACGAAACAACAATTAAATTATCTTAACATGAAAAAGTTTTTTTTGAAAGGACCTCAACATGAAAAAGTTGAAGAATTAAAATGGGAAAAGTAGAAAAATAAACCACGTGGTTTCGGTCATTTTCAAACATAATTCTGTGGTTTAAAATTTTGCAAACAGGTACCTTGTGGTTTTGAATGTTAGCAATTAGAAGCTAATCAAACAGCGATGTTAATTTTTGCTCACAAATAATAGTCTTTTTTAATTATATGAGCTCATTTTAAATCTAATATGCTCCTGTCGGAACAACCTTTTTGACAGAGTTGCAGTAATAATGTTGACAGTTATGGTTGATTGATGCTTTGCTGGATTATTCTTGTTGGCTGCCTTTTAGACTTTACTAGCAAGTGTACTAGGTCAGACAGTAGAAGTGGAAGCATACAAGTGTCGTTCCCACAGAGAATAAAGTTAAGTGTATTAAAGAATTCCAAAGGAACAGCTTGTTCTTCTTCAAAACAGTTTGTTTCATATAATTTAAAGATTGTTTGTAATTGTCACAGTTATAAAGCAAGAATTTAAAGGTTGTATTCAATAATTTGAAAGAGACAAGTCTGGTACAGTACTAACCAGCAATTGCATGTATGTTCATCCTAACTTTAATTGAATGTTATGTGAATTGGGTCAAAGTCTCTACTATGCACCTCACTTGAGTCAACTCCCGTGTATTCTCAAGATTCTAAGATGTACTAACACTTAAAACGTCTTCCAAGTGGGTTCTTTCTTGCATCAACTCGAGTAGCATTCCAATAAACATGAAAACCCTTGATACTAAGACCAACTGCGTCCCCGAACCATGATCTTGCATGCATAATGATACTAAGTGAAGATATACCGAGCCTTCGTGAACTATCAACACTAAGATTGGAAATTGATATCATTAGACACCCAATTATGAAAATAACATTCATTAATCTTCAGGAAAACACACATACATTGCCGGCATTGACTGACCGGACTTGACTGAAGACGACTACTCACTCATCATGTTGAGTGATAGCCTCAAAAACAAAAGAACAACTAAAACTAAACACTTCGTGACTGATAGAGTACTTTAGAAGAGATGATTGAGTATGGGATGATTCATAAAAACGTCTCCCAACTCAGTATTTAAAGATTTAAAGTGCACAAAACAACAAAAACCTAAGTTATGCCACTAACACACAGGAACGGCATGTTCTGAATAAAATATTCAAAAGTCAAAGATGTTTGATTAAATCTATGCATTTCTGAGTCAGCTATGGTCTCCTCTTCAGATTTTGTTCCCCACTAACTCTTCTCCATGCAAGTCTTCCTCTCTCTCCCTCACATGCACGGCTCTCTACTCCAAATTGGTTGTTTCTGCTGCCTTTTGGCTGTTTCTGCATATCTTTTTGGCATTTTGCTCCTTAAATTGATGTCATCCTTGTGTCACCTTCCACTACCTACATATAACCAAAATCAGCAATAAAAATATACTAAAACACTTTACTTTAGGCTGAAATTAGTCAATATTAGGTGCTAGAATGTAGTGTTTAATGGAGTCAAAATTCGGCACATCAATTCTTCTCTCTGTTAAGAGTTATTTTGTAGTTATTAAATAATTTACATCACTTAAACGACAATTCGGTTCAAAATTAGTGAAAATAATGACTTTTTACTTCCAAAAACTTAACATATACCAGCAAAAATTGGCATAATATCCAACTAGCCTCTAATTGCTAGCAATCAAAACCACGTGGTACTTGTTTGCAAAAGTTTAAACCACCAGGATTATATTTGAAAATTGTCAAAATCACGTGGCTTAATTTTGTATTTTTCCCAATTAAAATTGTTTAAAATATCATCTATCTCTTAAAATGTTGTTTTTTTAATATTTTTAACAAACTTTAGATTAACTCCGCTCTTATTTTGTGGAATACATACTATACATCGAATTATCACCATTATACAACCACCACAAAAACACCTCTTCTATCAAAACCAAATCACTGAGGTTCAAGATGAAGGAGGTAATATTGCGTTACAAGCATATTTTTTCCTTGTTTATGATGTATTTTCATCTACAACTATTGCAGAACATAATGCAATATAACTTCTACAAACGATATAGTATGGCTCCATCCTGTAAAACAATCTTTTATCTAAAATAATATTATGGCTTTGTTTATTTGGAGATGTTTTCATGATTTTGCGGCTTCTGTTTATACCGGTTATTAGAAACCGCTGTTGTCTGTGGTTGATGATGGAAAATGTCGTCGCTGATCCTCGTTGCCCGGTGACTGGTGACTGTAACCGTTGTCTACCCATTGGCCAGTGCCAGAATCTGCTCTCGCGTCTTCCAGTCACCAGATTCCCTAGGTGAATGTCGTGGATTGTCGGATTTACCAGTTCTAGCATGCTTCCTAATCTTTCTATGTTTTAATCCAAGCTTACTCCAGCAAGGTTCCTGCATAATAACTTTCCTTTTTCGACCGAAGGGGCTCAAAGTGTTCCGATGTGTTGCTAGATATGAATACGAAGAAGTGCATAATGAACAAGAACACTTCTATGTAAGGTTAATGGAAAAATTGAAGTTATTTGTGCAACATAAATAGCTTAAAATCAAATGGGATGTCATAACATTTAGCTGTTTTAACCAACTGAATGGCTTCAATGAGTGCATTTAACAGATGATCCGGATGATCTTCAACGCAAGCAACACCGTGTTCCAACTGCATTGTTCTCAACACCCTTTTGACGGTCTGGCAATAATCTAAATCATTAGCAAAAGTTCCCGGATGTTAGCAGAAAACCATGAGAAGAATCTGCTATACTAACCTTAAGTGTACCCTCCGTAAGCAACCACACCAATTAAAGCTTCCGGTGAATCAGATGGTGCAATCGATTCTGCTCTCGAGAAAGCCCTTCCTTTTTCAAGGAGAGATTCTACGGCGCTCCAGGTGTACGGTATTCCTTGGTTATAAATAGAATTTTATGGTTTCGGTGTCCTTTATATTGTTATTATGTTTTAATCATATCCTAAATAACCGTCATATCGACTCTTCGTGTTTTATATTTTTAAGGGAGTACTATACTTAGGAAAGCTTTCTAAAAAATTTTCTTTTCAACCTTAACCCTTTAATCCATGTTTTTGCATAAATATTCGTTAATCTCCTTAAATATTCCCTTAGTTTGGATAATTAAATATAATGTTAGAAGTGAATTGTCCTTTTTGTAAACGGATTCCAAGTAGATAGAATTAGGAAATCCAAAATAGACACGGAATACACAATTAACTCTCTCGATATATACTGTACTACATTAACAAATTAAATCATTGATTACTTACAAAGAAAAAATTACTTGAGAAACTCAGGAATTCATACATGGAAAAAACCTCTTCCTTAATGATGGATCAAACTACTTTTGATTCTCTTAATTCGTGGGATACATACTATTCATCACAATTACCACTGTTAACCATACAACCACTCGAGCGGAATACCAATCCGAACCCTAAGGAGAATCGGAATCGGAATCAGAATCACAATCACAATCACGGGCTTAAAAGAAAAGGAGGGAACCTCGCATTCCAAGCAGATTCTTTCTTCGTTTGTGATCTATTTTCATCTACAACTGTTGCAGACGACATCTACAACCAATTCAACAAGAAACAAAAAATATGATTGAGAAATTTAGATTTGGTGCTTAATTTTTTTTTATTCTTTATAATCTTTTTTCTATTCTTTGTAATCTTTTTATCTTTTATTTTTTAGTAATATTTGAGTCGGCTTTTGGTTTTGGTTTTTCGGGAGTGTCAACCTAGTTGGGATGTCGGAGCAGCTCCTGTTCTCAAGGTCGTTACTCGGCTTTTCATTAAAAAGAAAAAAGATTATATGTTTATATATTAATTGTTGATTGATGAAGATTATGTTTTATATAATAGTAACCAATTGAAGGGATCAGGAACTGAATGAAAATTTATATTTACACTTGATTTAACATTTTAAATATATATTTTTGTTTTATTCTTTTCAATTGGCTTTTACGTCTGTTTTTTACTCTCATCTCACTATTTAATATTTTTCTATCTGATTTCGAACATTTTAGTGTACAAAAATATTGTTTGGAAATATTGAGGCAAAAGTGTAAATCAGTAATGTAAGTGTTTACAAGAAAACATAAGTGAAAGATGTAAATAAGGAAACTTAATCATTTGAGCGAATCGGTTAGGTAAAACTATGAGAACTAATAAAAAATATGGGTCTCAATTTCTGACACGACAACAAGATTTACATAAAGCAACTTCAACAAGCTTCCCTGTCTTTTTTATGTTTTACTCCAAGCTTGTTTTGAAAAGGTTCCTGCAAAAGAACTTCCCTTTTTCATGCTCAATGTGTTCCGATGTGTTGCAAGATATGAATACAGAACGAGCAAGGAACACTTTGATATAATGTTAATGGCAAAACTGAAGCAATTTGTGCAACATAAATTGCTTAGAGATCAAACGGGATATCATAACATTTAACTGTTCTAACCAATTGAAGGGCTTCAATGAGTGCCTTTAACAGATGATCTGGATGATCTTCAATGCAAGCGACACCATGTTCTAATTGCATTGATCTCAATACCCTTCCGACTATCTGGGAATGTTGTAAATCATTAGCAAAAGTTCCCAAAAAGTTGGCAGAAAACCAGGAGAAAAAACTGCTATACTAACCTTTCGTGCATACCCTCCGTAAGCAATCCCACCAATTAAAGCTTCCAGTGAATCGTCTGGTGCAACTAATTCTCCTCGAACTCGAAAAACACCTTCCCTTTTTAACCCTTCAACCGTGTGAGCGTTAGTCCCACCTGCCAATTGCAAGAAACCTACAACCAAAACAATGTGAAATTCACCCGAAAAAGGGGGAAAGCTTAACAGTATGATAAATACCGCGAGGCTTATTTTTGGCTTTAGCCAACCGAACGGCGAAAGCAATTGATTCCCTTGTGGCACCTCGGCCTATGTCTCCACTCATTGGGCGCCCATCCAGCTTTAGTTCATAGAGAAAAGACAGTTTTAGAAGAAAAGTAGAGTTTTATGATGATGTACATATCTGAAATCGATTCACAAACCTGCCACAGATTGAGGCAAGTTAACTGAGGTTCCATGACAGAGTACATAGCGTTCATTGATGACACAGTTGAATCCCCGAAATAAGGTAAACTAACCTGCACATAGTAAATGGTAATGCCAACAACTCGATACGACATCTAACAAAGGGTGCATATCTTTCTTACTTACTGCCACGAGCTTCAGGTATTCAACTGAGTTTCTCAAACCGTCCCAAAGCTCCCTGAAGGGAGCTATCTGCCTAAGGACAAACATGAAATGCTATTCAATTGATTGCAAAATACTGAATGCATGTAAGAATCACTAATATGGTCGATTACTTAATTCTACCTGCCACTTGTATGTATCTCTACAGAGTCCACATCATTTCGTTTAAGAAGATCAGCAGTAGCAATAGCATCTCTTACGTATGTCACTTCTCCTATATGAATTTAGTCCGAATTGGAAAACGACTAATGTGAAAGACATCCATGATTTTGCTGGGAAACTGCTGTAACTATATATAATAAATTGTACTTATTCTATCATAAGGACAGACGGGAAAGCAACGACCACAACCATAACAACGCTCAGTCACAACTCCACCCTGCATATCAGTTATTATATATACATCAACGACAATGATATAGGCAAAAAAAAAAAAAAAAAAAAAAAAAAAGAAATCACACAAACATGAAAGAAAAGACCTTAAGGACATTATCAGATTCTTTCTGGAATGATATCGCATTTGCAGGACAAACATTTTCGCAAGGCCTCGAACAGTCCAGCGGACAGTCTTCTGGGTCAAATTCTGCAGAGGAAAACACTAAAGTCACTTTACAAAGATCCATACAGACTACAGTCCATAGATCATTGGTTTCTCCTTCAATGGAACAGAATCACAGACAAAAATATCTCATAAATTCGGTTCCGAAATCGAATCTGCTACCCAATTAAGTTTGTTCGCCAAATTGATTTCACTAAAACTTCAAATGCAACACATTAAAATGCCAATTATGACACAATAACAACATAATCTATATGGACAACCCGTTCGATGTAGACTCATTTGAAATATATCGAACACATAACACGATTATGGCACTACAACCCGTTTTGACGCCCCTACTTCTAGACTCCTGAGAACAACAATCATCACCATTACATTAGGTACCAAAAAAGGAGTAAAAAGAAATCACCAGCTTTTCGAAAATGAAGATCTTGATCGTCATTAACACTGATCATCACCCACGGCTTTCGAATACGAACAATCTCTCTTGCAGCCTCAATCCCTTGATTGACAGCATTCACCACAGATTCATCAGCAGCACAATCAATACAATCAACTGCAACAACAACAAAAAAATATCATCTTCACAACCTAATCTGAAACCCCGAAATGAAAATTAAAATAGAATTAGGGATTGGGATTGTTGACCTCCAGCAAGAGTGTAAACAAGAGAGAGATTTCTGACATCAACAACATCCTACAGAGACAAAAAGGTGACAACTTTACAGTTTTGAAGCCAAAGTTTGCAACTTTTAATAAAATGTCATCGTACCTCGAAGCTAGCACCGCATATAAGCTTAACCCAGTTACCCTTTTGCAGTGATTTTTCTGGAGAAGAAAGGGTTGATGGAATCTGAATTTCTTTTACAAGATTTCTTACAGTGCTCAGACATTTGTGCTTCTTCTCACTTACTTTTACTGAAACTCAAGCATTAATTACTGAAAAATATTCTCAAATTTTAAGAAATTTCATTTTTATTTTATGTTGAGGTACACATGAATTTTACCTTGATGTTGAGGTAAAAGAGTAGCAGCAATGGAGAAACTCAGCGCCATGATTTCTTTGAAATGGATAATTATTATCTTAACTAATAATTAAACAGATTTTTGACAAAATTTCAAGAAAATAAATTATTTGTAGTCCATTTAGGCCCATTGGGCTTATTGGGTGATATCTCTTTGGTCCAATCCAAAGATTTGAAAATGTCAAAAGTAGTCAACCCGAGTTATAATATAAGTCGTCATTGGTTCAAGTGCTACGACATTTATCGTTTGTTCAAAAGTTTGAGGTTCTTGTCCACACTCTTGAAAATTCATATATTCAGTTTGAATTTAGATCTATAATCCGTAGAATCAAAAATCCAAAGAATTAATTGTATCTAAAGTAAGTTTGTAGTCAATTTGGTTGGTCATGTAAAAAAGAAGTTCAATCCGTTCAACTCTATTTTGAATATTTTTATTAGAAAAATTACTCGGATGTAAAAAAGTTGAATCCGTTCAACTCTAATTCCTTTAAGATTGATAAAATATCCTAAATTTTGAAAAGAAATATTAATATCTTTTATCATCAAGTGAGGAAGACAAAATAAGACTCTGGAAAAATCGAACTCGTACATGTTGAACACGAGTCCTTGATGTGATATTAACGAGTGATAATGTAGTGTACAAGATCGAGAAAGCAAGAAGCAAGCATTAGTTATCAGCTAAAAGTGACCGGTTGATGAACATAAATAGAGCACAGATACTCTCCAGCTTTAATTCTTGTACATATAATGAGCCATTGTCAATTACTCAATTGTTAAATTACAAATCATCCCTTCTATTACATATATACCATACCTAAACACTTAGCAACTTGGAGTTTAACAAGGATAGATCAGCTACATCAACTGAACTGCAGTTCAGCATCCGAAGTCGTATGGTGCAAGTCCCTTCAGCTCCGGTCCGTTAAGTCTGTTATTCGCGTAACTGCAACAATATCACCAAATAAAAAGGTAGAACCACAAATTTAAACAACACAACATATTGTTTGCACAAGGCTTTAAGTTGTCTGCAACCTGTTTTTCCAACATATGTATCACAGAATTCGCACACAAATGCATGATTCGTGTTGATGATAATAGATTATATAATACAAGATTGAGGTGTTTTCTGCGTAGGCATTTGGATGATTTGAAGCCACATTGCGTCATGCTTTTATCAACACTAGACAAGCTTTAGTACAAGTTCATAAAGAGTTCAAGCATACATAATCCATTTATTTCATTGCAGTTTAACAATGGCCTCGATTCCACTCATTACATATGTTGACATTAACAACGAACACGAAACGCTATTTGACCTGTACTGAACTTGAAGAACACTGAAACAGCCAGTAACTCTCATGTCTTGATAGTTACAGAATGCAACTTTGTTCAAAAGAAAGTGTTAAAAACAGTACCGGCTCGACTAAGTGCTATTAGGCTATTCATTTGCAACGATGAACACGAACTCAGTAATAAACATTTTAACATTAGTAATTCTATACCGAAATGGAAGAACAACAGAAACTTCCTTGTGTTAACAGTTCAAGAATGCAACTTTATTGAACATGACATCTAACTGAAAGGATGAGACAATACCTTTCCATTGAAAAAGTCGAAAAAGGACCATCAACCGGAATCGTTCCACAGAGATCATTATTAGACACATCACTGCAGACATATAATACAAAACATAAGCAAAATCGAGATTAGAAAAGCATAAAGTTAAGCAAATAGTATCAAAATTTCCCCTTTTCATTATACTTACAAAACTTTAAGGTCGTTTAAGGTGGTGAGCTCCCTTGGAATTGATCCAGTAAGCTTGTTGTTATTAAGCCGTCTACACATGTTAACATTCAACATTAATCAAGATTAGAGTTCCTAATAAAGGAATTAACAGAAGGTGAATCTTTAACTTACAGGAATCTGAGTGATTTTAACTTGGACAAGCACTTAGGAATTTCTCCTTCAAATTTGTTATCAAACAAGTCCAAACTAACAAGATGTTTCAAATCACAAAGTTCTTTTGGAATTGGTCCACTTATATCGTTCTTGTAAAGCTCCCTGCAACCAAGAATTTCACAACTCATTATTTAGCGCTTGTTTGGTTCTCCTTTTCGCTATTTTTACTCCAAAATCCCAAACACTAGATATAAAATGTTTGATTAGGATTGAGAAACGTGATCCTCGCAACAATTTTGAAAAAGAAACTCAACAAGTATCTAACAACAAACATTAAACAACAACTAAACCAAACATGCCATCAATATCCATTTATTTCTACTTTTTGCAACTACTTTTTTGAACTTTTTACTCCAAATAATAGAATAGAACTATTTGGTTATGATCGAGAAAAGTATTGCTAGCTACTTCAAAGACTTGATACACCAAAGGCACAAAGGCCTGGGAAATTGATTTGTCCTTAACTTTGATGATATTTTATCAGCCCCTAAACTTGCTTAAGGTGACATATTAGGTCCTCGACGTGCTTAAAGTGATACACAAATCAACTTTCCACAAGTCGTCTCTTACTTAACCGCATAACACTGGTGGATTAATCATGTAACTTTAAACAAGTTCACGGGAGCTAGTCAGCTAACAGAATTTTTTATATGATTTTTAATTTTTATCACAAAGGCTTAAACAATTTTTTCACTTTCAAAAACATAAAAACATAATGAAGTACAGCTTAGAAATTAAAATTGGATAAGTGAAAGAGGCATACAAGTACTGCAGATGTTCAAGTTGCCCAAGCTCTGGTACTAAACTCCCAGAAATGTTAGAATTCCCCAAATCCCTGAAATTAGAGGGCACAAAAAAAATTATGAATATTAATAGAAAAAATTCAATTAAAAAAAAAAAAACAGAAAAAAAAAATTAAAAAAAAAAAAACTCACAAGCGAATGACATTATTGTTAGAATCACATAAGACATGGAACCAAGTACAGGGATTGACCAGAGTTGGGTCCCAACTCTGCAACACATTGGTTGGATCAGAAAGCTTGCTTCTCAAAGCATGCAAAGCATTTCCTGAAACACAACACAAAACAACAAAAATAATATCAATCACAATCACCAACAAAACAAAAATTATTATTTTCAAACTAAAACCCACAAAAAATAATTCTAAAATATATGATCCAACACATCAAAGATGCTAACTTTCTAAAATTCTTTCAACTACCCACTTCTCAATTTCATGTTTCAGGCATTACCCACTTCTCAATTTCATGTTTCAGGCATTACCCACTTCTCAATTTCATGTTTTTGTGCCTAAAACATGAAATTGAGAAGTGGGTTTCAAGGGGAAGAAAGAAGAGAGGAGGAAAGATTGTACCTTCAGAGTTGGTGGAAAGAGAAGGGGAGAGGGAGAGGAGGAGAGAGAAGGAGAAAGAGAGGAGAGAGAGAGGTGACATTTTTATTTTATTTTTGCAAGCAGGAATGGAGTGGAAGTGAAAAGTCTTTTATGAAGGTGATAAAAGGAAAAAAGATGGAGGAGAGGGTTTTGTACTTTTTAATATTTCTAGAGAGAGAAAGTGAAAGGTCAAGTCAATTTAAGTGAGCAGTTGAGTGGAAGAAGATGTTTGAATTGAACAACAGTGTTGAAAAACAAAGTGGAAGGAGGGTAAGAAAGGAAAATCAAATATGGTACTTTGCACATAATAATGTTATTTAATTCAAAATAAAATCATTAATATTAAGGTCTCATAATTACACTTTTCTTTTATGTTCTACAACTTTTGGAAAAGGAACCACAATACTACAAAACTTCATTTCTTAACATAAAATTTATCAAATTTTTAACATTTCTTTCATCGTCCTTATGGCTGGTTTCCGGTATCTAAACACGCTAAAAACCCCACATGACTGTCACATAATGAATTTTTATCACGTGTTAAAAAGGTTGATGAGTCATTACATCACCCAACATTTAATCAAACTTTTCTAATTACCCAATCTAATCCAATTTTTATTTATTAATATAAAAATTAATTTCAAAAACTCTTAAGAAAGAGAAAAACTCTAAATTCTATAAGTGCCGCCACTATCATAGATAGACAATTGTTGGAATGTGAATTTAGGTTACGAGATAAAAAAAAAAAAAAAGTGGGTCTAGATTTAATGGGTAGAGAGAATTGTTTTAATACATTTTTAATTTTTACAAAAAATCTGGTTTAGGTTGCTTAAATCCGGTTAGGTTAGGTAATTAGTAAAATTGAGTCAATTGTTGTATGTTTTAATAAGTCATCAATTTTTTTTTGACACGTAAAAAAATTTAATGATGTGGCAGTCAAGTGGTATTTCCAGCGATTTTTGGTACCGAAAATCAGCTGTAAGGACGATAGATAAAATGTTAAGTTTGGAGAGTTTTGTAAAAATGAAGTTTGTATTATTGTAATTCCTTTTCTGAAAGTTGGAGGTCGCTAGATATAATTAATCACATATTTGAGTCCCGCGTTACAAATCTTAATTGGAAGAAGAACAGCCTAAAAGATATTTGAACAACCTCGAGCTAAGCAATCGAATTGTACCAAACTTTACAAAAAGAAGTTAAGAGGGTGGAAAAAAAGCCACACCTTTGAATTTTAAAATTATTTAACATCTAAATATTTAGATTTTTCTCAAGTTTTTTTGTTTCAATTTTTGGTAACAAGTTTTTTTGTTTGTTTGAATATCCACATTGCAATTATTCTAACAAAATCCAATCTCCCTCAAAAAAAAACCTAGTCAAACGCCCAAATAAAATAATTAAACGAGTCAACTTTATTAATCAGGGTCAACTTTATAATAACATCTCAATTTTGATAGCATTGACTTGCAAACCTCTAACGTAATACAAGATATATTTATTTGTTTAGTTATAAGCCACTTCACATATAAGCAATAATTAAATTAGTAAGTTGGAAATCTATTCAATAAGTTGTTTATTACTAGTATATAGTTGTAATGGATTAGAACTTTATTACTCTAAATTTATTACAATTGATTAAAACTCATATATTTATTTATCCATATTAAAATTTTGAATTTTACTTTTAATTTTTATACACAAAAGAGAAAATTCTTCATTTCAAGACCGTTGTTAAACAAATTAAATGAAAGTGTAAATCACGCCATGGAAATGATAGTTTCGTAAGGAAGTGTGTGGGACCCAAAATTACAATATTAGACATCTAAATGTGAAAGTGAAGTTGGAAAAATTGTACAAAAGTCTTCCATAGCTAAAGGACATTTTTGGGAAAACTCAACATGGGATCTGGACCTACTTCCCATTTACATTATGCCACGTGGACTTTAGTCCTCACCCAGATACACTGCTTTTTTAATCTTGTCTCCATGCTCTTGATTTGTATTTTACTATTTTGTCCTACTTGCAACAAACTATTGCCATGACGGAGTCCATTTCAAGATCAAAATGATTTCAATAGAAACAGTTGGTTAAAGTGTGATTTGAATGTCCAAATTGAATTTGGACATTGATCATTAGACCTAACAATTTTGTTCATATAGACACTAAAAACTAAACTATAGACACTAAAAACTAAATTTTAGACTCTAAATCATCGACCCTAGACACTAATTACTAAACCCTACACCCTAAATCATCAACCCTAGATACTAACATGTGACGTGTCATCGAATTATTAGTTCGGAGTACCACGTCATCTAGGGTCGATGATTTAGGGTCTAGAGTTTAGTTTTTAGTGTCTAGGGTCGATGATTTAGAGTCTAGGGTTTAGTTTTTAGTGTCTAGGGTTTAGTTTTTAATGTGCATGTAAACGGAATTGTTAGATCTAATATAGTCAATGTCCAAAATCAATTTGGACATCTAAGGATCACTTGAACATTACTGAAGAAATTATTTTTTTTTTTTCATTATCTATTTTATCAAAATTAAATTTTTTTGTGAGGTAGTTTATAGATACTACAATAAAACTGTTATCGTGATTTATGTTAGTGATTGCGTTGAGATTGGATAAACTCACCCTTAAATGATGTTGCTGGAGTATATTTTTTTTTGTTAGTAGATGTTTTGGTGCCGGCTATCCTCACTTGGTTTTAAACTAAGTATGTTTACTTTGTTTTTTAAGCCAATAACAACATGACACCTCAAATATGATGTATTAAATAATCTATTAACTTTTGGTTGCCTTTACCTGTTGAACCTGTAGGATTTACTTTCCACTTCACTCGGCATTCATCATAGGTGGGGAAGTTATATTTTTTTTTTTTTTATAAGAGTGGGGAAGTTATATTTAAATAAACAAATACATGGCAAGTGCCTAAGATATACTAAAAGTGTTGAATAACCTCTAACTTAATAAATATTCCTATTTAACTCCTAAATGGACAAAAAAGACATCATTTTACCAACCATTTCATTCGATGTTTTTCTTTGAAATCTTTACATAAAATGTTTAATTTACATTGAGTTGTTATTTCTAAAAAATAATCACTAATTCCGTGAATTCAAAAAGTAAATTTTATGTAAAGCTACTATTATTTCAATAATTTTGAACTTCATGTAATAATTTTTGTTTTACGTAAATCTTATATTGTTAAGTATAAATTTTGTAAAGTGGGCTTAATTTACGTAAAATGAGACTTAATTTATGTAAAGTTGTTAGTCTACAAAAAAAAAAAATTCTCCAACTTTATGAAAAAATATAACTTTACGTAACTGTTCGATATAGATTACATAAAGTAAAATGAGGCTTAATAAACGTAAAGTTCCTTTTTCTATATAAAAAAATTCTAGAATTGCACGAAAATATCCAACTTCACGTAAATATTTCGTTGTTAAGTATGAGTTCCGTAATGTTGAGACCTAAATTACGTAAAATGGGACTTAATTTACGTAAGGTTATTAGTTTACAAAACTCTATAAATACCTGAAAAATCCTATTTTACTTTACTTAAGTTTCCTATTGTTAAGTATGAGTTTCGTAAAGTGAGGCCTAATTTACATAAAATAAGACTTAATTTACGTAAAGTTGTTAGCATACAAAAAATCTCCATATTCATCAAAAAAAAAATAAAAATTTATGTAAATCTTATGTTGTTAGGTATACATTTTGTATAGTGAGACCTTTATTAGGTAAAATGAGACTCAATTTACATAAACGGTATAAAAAAAACTCTAGTCACGAATAATTTCAAATTTACGTAAGTCTTTTGGTGTTAGGTATAAATTTCGTAAAAAGAGAGGCCTAATTTACGTAAATGAGACTTAATTTACGTAAACTTGTTAGTTTACAGAAAATAATCTGTAACTTAATGAAAAGAAATAGCTTTACATAAATCTTCTTCTGTTAGATATAAGTTCTACAAAGTGAGACATAATTTACTTAAATTTTTTAGTTTACATAAGAAGTTCTCTAACTTCACGAAAAATTCCAACTTTACATCAAGTTTTTGTCGTCAGGTATAAATTCCGTAAAATGAGACTTCATTATGTAAACTTGTTAGTTAACAAAAAAAGATTCAACTTCACGAAAAATCCAACTTTACATAAATCTTTTGTTATTAGGTATAAATTCCATAAAGTATGACATAATTCACATAAATTGAGATTTAATCTACATAAAGTTGTTGGTTTATGAAAAAAATCCGTAACTTCATGAAAAAATCCAAATTTACGTAAATGTTTTGGTGTTAGGTATAATTAAATTTTTTAATTTACTACATAAAATGAGACTTAATTTACGTAAACTTATTAACTTACAAACAATCTCTAACTAAATGAAAAAATATAACTTTACGTGAAACTTCTTCTATTATTGATGGACATCATTTACGTAAAAATAATTTTCAATTGTTGGACATAATTTACGTAAAGTGAAATTTGAATTAGAAAAGTGTTTATATCGTAAAAAAGTACTATACCGCGAAGAGACCGAGGCTAACATAGCTTCCAACTTTTCATAAAAATTTCACCTAAAGTTTGCATTTAGACCCCATGTTCATTCACATTAATGACCAAATTATATTTGATCATTAAGCATTAGATTTCATCCTACGACCTTATAAATAAGAAAAATATCTAAAATTCCCTCGAATTATGGTACTAAATATAAAGGACGACGGGAGACTATTTAGGGTATAAAAAATACAAATTTTTATTTTATGCTTATTTTGGTCATCAAGGTATATGTTAGCGGAACTATTGATAGACATATTTAATGTGGAAATTATACTCAATTTTTGTAAAATTACTCAATTTACTTAAAGTTGATATTTTGTGAAAAATAACAAAACGTTATTTTCTTGTAAATCAAGTTTCACATATTATGTAAGACTTATTATTCATAAAATTATATTTTTACCTACAGAAATGACTAATTTTAGGAAAAATTTATAATTTTAATGAAAATTGTTGATCATGTAGTTTAAATTTTACAAATAACTTAGAGTTAAATATATTTTTTTAAAAGTTTATAATTAGATAAATCAACAAAAATTAATTTTAGAAGAACTTTATTGTAAGATATTTCCGAAAATTTTAGTAAATGTTTTATATTTTTGTAATGTCATATAATTTTTCTTAAATTGAGTGGCATGTGTGTAATTATAGTTTTTTCATGTTATTTTAAGCTTTTTACATTAAATGGTAACCTGCTATTATAAGTTACCTTTATATATTATAAATTAATATTTTAATAGGAATTAACACTTTTTCATTGATTATTGGTTATTTAAAACAATGTAACCTCACTTTGTTTTAAAGAAAGTGAGGATAGAAAATCCCAGATGTTTTATATCTTGTAATATGCTTCTTAAAACAATTTGGAATGAGTAATTTGATTAACAAATAATTAGAACCAATCTCTAAATTAAAATCTATTGAGTTCAATTGCCAAAATAATTATCTCGTATGAATTGAAAACAAAAAGTATCACGAGATTTCTGTTCTTTCAATTTTTGGTCTATTAAGTTCTTGAACTTTTTTCTACATTAAGCTTTTGGTGATTCATAATTAGATATATTAAACCATCAACTAGGCACAATAACCTTTAAATCAAAACTTAAGATGGTTGGTTCTCTTTGACAGTAAATTTCATATCTTATGTTTTCGCAAACTACTATGTTTATAATAAAAATTTAATAAAAGAAAGACTTAAAAAATATATTTTATTCGTTCATTCCAAACATTTGTTGAATTCCCCACCAAAAGAAAAAACATTTGTTGAATTCATTTTAATCATAGTGGTCCAATATAAAGTGTTGGGCTCCATAGTTGGGCCTGGGCTTCATAAAACTCAGAATATTCTAATAACAAGAAATATACACATTTTGTAAGAAGAATTCAAGAAACACTGAACAAAGTTGTTCAGTATATAGCAAAATAAAATCTGACTACACTTTCTCCACAGCTTGTCTTCTTTCCTCTTCTTCAGCTTTAATCCAAGCAGCCTGTAACATGGAAGAAAAATGTTAAATAAAACAACAAAAATTCTACAGTTCTTCACATAATTTCACTAATCAAGACATTCTGAAAATTGAAATAAACTTGCCTTGTCTCTTTCAAGTCTTGAGAGGTGCGGTTTGACGGAGTTCCCCAAACCTAAGCCTCCCCAAGCTTCCTGCAACTCTCGCTCCCGTGCTTCTCTGCGCGACATGCGCTGTCTACTCCCTTCTTCCCCAGCTTGTTTGGAGGAAGAAGAATGAGAAGCAAAAGACAGCTTTTCCTTCTCAAGTTTTGAACTGTGTTTGACAAGAATTTGATCCAGGCTACTGCCTTCTTCATTCGTCAGCTGAATATGCCTGTTTCTTCCACTTATTTTCTTGTCCTTTACTCCTTCTTCTTCCTTCAATCTGAACTCTAACTTCTCTTTCTCTAGTCTAGATACATGCTTAACTAAAAGCTTGTCCAAACTTTCATATTCTGGATCAGTTTTTCCTCCGTGTTTGATGTATTGGAGCCTTTGATTTCCTTGTTTTCTTGCTTTCAGATTCTCGTCAATGTTTTCCTTCCCCGCTTCTTCTGTAAAAACAGTGTCTTTCTGAGATTCTGCTGATGAATTATTCACTATCTTATTCACGTTTTCCGTCCTTCTGTTCTTTGCATCTTGGACCTCTTTCTCAAGCCTTGACACATGTTTCACAAGAAACTTATCCAGGCTGGGGACTTCAGAAACATTTTCCTTTCTTCGGCGTTCATTTGGTGCTTTTTCGAAGCTCTTCCTCATCTGTTGGACTTCCTTTTCGAGTTTTGATGAATGCTTTATCAGTACACTTTCAAGGCCTGGTATGGCTGCCTCTGATGACTCATTGACTGGTTTCTTCTGAGTATATTCGTAACTCCTCCTTGGATTTTTCTTTGCATCTTCAATCTCTTTCTCTAACTTGGAGGCATGCTTCTTCACAAGAATACTCCCCAAATCCGGAATAGTCTCATGTGAACTCTCATCTTCAGTTTTATCCGCATGTTCTGCAGTCCCTTCTGTATTCTTCCTTCTGTTTTTAGCTTCTTGCACCTCTCTTTCGAGTTTTGACATGTGTTTCACCAAAAACTTGTCCAGACTTGGTAACTCTGACTCAATTTGCTTCCTTCTCATCTGTTCAGCATTTGAATGTGCCATCAATCCTGATCCTGCAGTAGACATTCTACGGGGAAAGTTATAATCAACAGCAGATCCAGCAGAAGACATCCGGCGAGAAATAGTACTACTTTCTTCTTCTGCTAATGCAGCACTTAAGCCACAAGTAGCAACAATAGTTGCCAAAGAAGAAAGCTCATCTTCTTTCAAAGATCTCAGCCTCTCAAGCATCATATCTACAAGTTTTGTCATATTGAGCTTCTCCAAGGACTGCCTCCTCCGAGACTTTCTCAGTTTTGTGTCCAGTATTGACAGCTTAGAAACCTTGTCAGGGGCATCAAAACCATCATACTGTGATGCTATTTCGGCTTCTGAACCTGACTCCGACTCGTACTCAGAGGAGAACTCTGATGGTTCCTGATTATTGTTATCATCTATATCCGAATGCTGGCTGATTTTGGATAGCAGCTCCTTGAATTCATCTTTGTTAAACGAAGGGCAGCTAGCGAACCGGATGAAAGCAGTTCTGATTGCTGTGGCTACTTCTTTATCTACTTCAAAAGCAGTTTCAAAAGAAGCTGTGACAGTATGAGAGGTAGATCTCCCTCCATTAACTTCAGAGAAAGTTTCGATTTCGCTAAGTTTAGAAGGGTGATTCGGCTTATCATACATGATTACTCCTAAATTGGTTGCTGTTTCAAAAGCTTCAGCTGCAGTTTTCTCAGCTTTTAGTAGAAGCTCTTCAGCTTCTTTGCTCTGAATCCTGTACATACTTATTAATTAATCCCAGAGTAAAAGCAAATACAAATGTCTATTGATGAAAAAATTGCTTACCTGGCGGCTCGAAGTATTTTACACCAAGATGCTTCGACCAATGCAGCTTTGCGAGCCTCCATTGCTTTCTCTGCAGCTTCTCTTGCTGCAATTTTTTCTCTTAAGACTCTTGAATAATGTGGATTCGAGTCGCCTAAAGTCTCATCAAGAGTCAAATTCATGCCATCTATTTCCTGAAAGTGTACATTTCTTTGAGCCAAGCCTATGCAAAGTGTAGTCAAGAATATTATACGAAAAAGAAAAAAAAAGAGAGAACACAACCTGCAGCATTTTGATTTTTCTCTTTAAGTAGGAGTCCACCTTTTTGCGAGGGAACCAATTGATCGGAGAATTCTTACGGTGAGGGGGCTTCTTTATCTGTGTTGTTGACTTATTTACAGCATTCAGTGTTGATCCTCTAGGTGATTTACTCTGCATTATTCAGGATAAGAATACTTATATTCCAAGAGTGGACAGGACACGTTAAACTTCGGAAGAACAAGTAATGTAAGGTTAATGAGGCCAAAATCATATTTTCAGACAATGCATTTGTCAAATTTTCAAAATTCATCCCATCAACTTTAATTTGATGGTATTTAACTCATTACTTCTGTAACTTGGTAAGAAGTGAAACTTCCAATTACAAAATTAGCATCATAGTTACTTAAGGTGCAAGGCTCAAGTGCGCGTTTGAGTGACCACAATGAAATCATCAAGAACAACAACTAACATTTCTAAAATGCAACAAATAACCAAATACTAAATCACGTTCATTATTTATAATCGTAATTCATCTTCAAGGTACTCATCTACAAAGACATCCTCTTCATCTCTAAGAAGTGTAGGGGTTTTTTCTCCAACACTAGAAGATGATGCTTTAACCTACTCCTTTGACCTGGGCACAGTACTTGAAATAACGGTATTATGATATTTTTTTACTACTCTTTAGTAGGGTCTAGAGAACGAAACATCCGCTTTCTTTAGCTAGAAACCATAAAAAACTAATTGGCTTATAAAATTGTGCCTAAACATGCGCATAGACCGTCTTTTGACTTTTTAGGTGACATGCCTATAGCCTAGCAACTTTTGCATCAGAGGCACACCTATGATAACTACGATCAATATATATCAGCCATCATTCCCAGATTCCACTATCCCAAAAATAAAATTACCAAACATTACCAGCAAAGGCAGCAATACACACTGACAAAATAAGCAGTTCATAAGTTTTGTTTCCTACAGGCTGAAATTTAACAATATAATCACTATTATAAAATGAAATCGAGTACCAAATGCCTCAAATATTCATCAATTAGATTTATCAAAAAGAATCAGTAGATATAGTATCGGATAATCAGTGAAAATATCTACTTCAAATTCATAATCGCCATTCAAATTACATAGAATTTCTTGTATCAATCGACTAACTAGTTGCAGTAATTAAAATCTATGTCACCTATGATGAAATTCAATTCACATTTTCAGGGTTTCAGTTGAACATCAAGAAAAATTGAACAAACATAAACTAACTAGTCATGGTAATTAAAATCTATACCATCTACATCTCAATCTATTTTAATCCAATACACATTTCTAGGGTTTCATTTGAATATCAAGAAATATCAAACTCGACATCTCTAATTACCAACGAAATCGAAACAAACATACAAGAAAACCAAGAACATTGTACCTTCCCAGTCTTAGAACCCGAAGCTACATTTTCAGTAGCATCATTCCCTTTATTACAAGGATCAGCGCTAAGCTTATCGGAGACGGAGATGCAACCTAAGTCAAGGCATCCAAGATCCATTGCCAAACAGACCTCGATTTCGGGTTGAGGAGTAGAGATCGAAACGGAGTATTTGAAAATGATTGAGGGAAGAAGGATGATTTATGGAATTTGAGAGAGTGATCGTAGGCTGATGATTAGATGAATATGCGTTATGAAATTAAATTTTCTTTAAGAGTATGATTTTGTTTTTTCAAATGAAAAACTAGCCGTTACCGATTGAATGGATTCGCCTTCTAACGGTCTGGAGAGTAATTATACAGTGTGGACGGGCGTACTAGACTAATTAGTAGGTGCGTAACTCGTGTGGGATTGTGCTAATTGAAGTTTTTTGTTTGAGATACGGTTAATTAATTGGATAAGTTACCAAACTAGGAGAATTTTTAGGATTTATGCGGTACCACGTCATCTATACATCAGATCAATAATTTAGTAATATGTCATAACTATTAAGGTTTAGGGTTTTTAATTTAGGGTCTCGGGGTTCATTTTCTAAGGTTTTTAGTTTTCATCTAAAATTTTATATAAATAATTAACTGCAAAATATACTATTAATTATTTACATGGTGTAAAATTTTGATTGGTTGAAGTCTTATATGTCAATTCGTTTGTTGTACCACGTCACCATACATCATGTGTATTCTAGAAACTCTCAATAGGCTCTAACATTTTATAAAAAATAATGAAACGATACCGATTTAGGCTGAACAGAAAATAACACCGATTTTAGTTTAATGTTTATAAAAATGCACCAATACCAAAATCCCACACATCATATATACACGAGTTTTGAAGATAATTTTTTTTTTTTTTTGCACAATAAGATTTATTGAAAGCAATGTAACTGAGAATGCAAGTTAGAGTGTCAAATTTCGTTACCGACTTTTTAGTTTGTATTACTTTATAAACATTTTATCTAAATTGATATCATTTTATACGTTAGGCCTAAATTGATATTTTGTAAAAATGTTAAACCTATTTTGGTGTCATATCCCTAATTAAGTTTGCTACTATAGAGAAATTCAATTTTGCACCTTATACAAAATGGCTAATTCTTCATTGTATAAAATTTTTTTTAGCTCAATGTACTATATTTATGTATTCTTTAAAAAAAACAAACAAAAAAAAGGGAAAAAGAAATAATTGGGTCGATTCGTTTTGATAATGTTTATGTACAAAAATGACGGAATTCGAGCAAAACTTTCTACTTGGGAAAAATTTACTTTGAGTAATAAAGATAAAATTACTTCCCTCAACCTTAAGGATAATTTAGTCTTAGTCCTTTCCATTTTTCAATTACTCAGAAAAATATTGGAACTTTTTGTTCTTAATTTACCAATTATTATGCGCCAGTTTTACATTAACGAGGAGAATAGTTGGTATGAGGAAAAGTGATATAGCGAAAGTGTTGTCACGGCAAAGCAACAAACAAAACATACATGGTAAGTAAGTGCATTCACAAAATCTTAAAAGATAAATAGGAAAACAAAAATTACATATCTATTAAATTATATTGAATATTAGAATTATTTTAATAACAAAATATCAATAGTCATTTTTCATTTACTTTTCATAAAAACTAGAAATTGTAATAGTTCCTGACATCAACTAAAACAATATTTGTTTAGTTCCATTGGTAAAAGAAATAACATTACGAAGTTTATGAGAAAAAATTTCTGATAATAGGCAGTTAAAACAATATTTTGCTTTACCAAAATTTATATTGACTTTTTCCTGCTATTTCAAAAAACTCAATGGTAAAGTTATTTAAAAGTATGCACCTCTATACACATAATATTACAGTCCTGTAATTCAATGTTAGAACTAAATCAGTTTCCAGACAGCATTTCAGCATACCTAAAAGCTTAATCTGTCTGAACTTGATCTCTAATCCACTTTGTTGCCACCCATTTCTGACCTACAGCCACCGGACAGCTTCCGTGAAGCGACGTCTGCCGGAGAAAACAAAAAATGAGTGAGAAAAACTAACACATTCAAAACTCAGACACAATGGTTAATGGCTAATGTGCATCATCATTCACATTTGTTTCATTCTAATGACCGGATTGGACAATTCCTCGGTCTTATGCTTAATGCAATCAATCGACAGGAAAAGACGGATATACGTGAGCAGAGAGCATAAATGGACAAGGGAGAGACTCACCGGGTCGATTGTGCCATTCAGAAATAGAGAGTAAAACAGGATCCCATCACCTTGCCGAGGTTTCACTTTTAAGCCAATGCATTTTTTGTAATCATAGCCTGAACTTATATCTGCACCGTTCTACAATTAAAGGAGGGAAGTAATCAGCAGCGAAAATAAACCATAAAAACGCCAACGAGGAAAAAAGATGTGTGTGAGTGTGTCGACAATGCCCTCGCATACCTCGAAAGGAAACATGGTTTCTCCGCCTTCTTCTACATCAGATAAATACAACAAGAAAGAAGCAACCTGCGTTTTGAATGAGCTCAGGGAATGAATTTTTTCTTCGAAAAGGAAACAAATTAAACAATAACTTGTAAGATTCTAGATGTCACTGCATTTGCTTTGGATAATTTACATTGCCTCAATGCTCAAGAAAATGACTAGGCCATGGAGTTCATCTCCAAATATATTATGTATAACAGGACAAGAAAAGGTACCCGAGTTACCATCATCCATAGAAAGACACCAAAAAAAGATTAGAGAGAAAAAATATATAAGTGGAAGCCCAAAAAAGAGGGGATTGTTAATCACATACCCTTTGGCTCGTTTGCGGACCGTATTCTGCTGGGTTAAACGCGTCATAATGTGAGTCATATTTCTGACCTATTTCATAACGCAATACATTGAACGCCTGCAATAGGGTTGTTTCGATAATTAAGTGCAAGAGACGGCATAACAAACTTTAAAGATGTGATTTTTGCAGAGGATACAAGATACTCTTCTTGAAACTGTGATTCCGAAACAAGTTAATGAAAACATATGATAGAATCACGGAAATTGAACATATTCACGCATTCCTAAGCATTAGGAAAAGCATTCAAATTTTGTTTCCCTTCCTACGAAGATATGAAAACTAAAACACAAATCTATAACACATGAATCTATAGAAGCTAGCATAAAGTACCTCCCCGTGGTCTCTTGGAATCATTGTAGCTCTCGCAATTTTCTTCTCAACGAAGTCCAACACTCCAGTCTCATCTTCTGATGCACTAATAAACGTACCAGAACTGTTGCCATGATTTGCAGACAAGAATATGAGACACACCCTCGAAGATTTGCAGTTCCAAAATCCCAAAAATTATAACGAAAAATGAATTTAGATACCTCGTTCTGGTTCCCTGGGTACTCTCATCTGTTTCCCCTTTTCGTAAAGCCAGGCTAGATGGTTTAAGACGAGATTTCGCCAATTTAATCACCTTTTTGCATTGTTCTGGACTAGCAAATTTCGGAAAATAAACAGCTCTTGGTTTCCAGCTTAACACCTGCAATCCAGAATATGAGGTCCAATTCATTGTGATAAAGCACATAGAACTGAAAATATGATCAAAAGCAAATGATTGGGATTTTTAGTACACGACTTAGATTCCCATCAGGATTTTGATGAGTTTATTACAATTAAATCCACTATTCCAAACTTTCCTTGATGAAAATAAAGCTTTGAATTCAATTATTCATTGTCTTTCTACTATTGCCGTTCTTCTTCATTGCTATCGTTTTCTGAGCACATCAGAAAATGGAACACTAAATAATCGGAATTAAGCATCAAAACTACAGAAGTTTAACTTCCCTTCCGAAATCAGAACATATAATTCTTATTTTCAAAGAAAAAAGATGGCCACAACAAAATAGTCTCAGTGATGGCTATTTTAGCAAATGATCCACATTCCTACAAAACAAAAAGGCACATTTTCAACTTATGTTCTGAATTAGTGCCCGCTTTATCCTCCTTTTTGTAGCTTTTTTTTGTTGTTTTACTCCAAATAGTATATATAAAGTGCTTGATTAGAATTGAGATGCAGTTGTCCATAGTTATTTTGGAGAGAAAAAAACAGCCAACATCTATCCACTACTAGGACTGAAATTTTGTGATGTTATACCAATGTCAATATATCCAAAGCATGCTCTTGCTTTGTGCATTCTAATCTCTTCAAAGTAAGAGAGTTGGAGACACAGCCCGTCCAAGTAAGGCCAAGAGCGCATCACGAGCTGATTAACAGGAACAGTCAGGGTATTCATACTTCACAGTCAAGAAGTACAGAGGTGGAATTCTAGGATTTACGAAAGATAAGCAATTATGAAACAATTTTCCAATTATAATTTCATTAATCAAGAACGAAAATTTGGGGCTTGCCTGTGATTTTCCTGAGCAGCTACTTTGAAGTAATTAGAGTGCTCAAAGCATAACGCACTGACTGGATACATTAACATGGGATTATACAGCAAACAACAACAACAAGAGCTGAACCGAACAAGCATTTAATCTGCATAAACTCTCCCTTAGTAAAGCATAACCTGAATCCTACAATGAACTGAGCAATCGATCTAAACATCGTTTACATGAATCCTCCAAGTTAAACTTAACAGTTAACACAAACCCAATCATAGTCGAATTCAACGGAAAACAAACCTTTCAAAAATTCACCATAGTTACTGATGTCCGGCAAAATAATACATCTCACGATCTTCAAACTCTCAGGACGCCAAATAACATCTCTACTCTACTAATATCCTAAAGGATTCGGTTTGCATCAATGAGCTAATATCGTGCCTCCACATAAGCTCTCTATATCTACCGTAGTATCCCCAAACAAGAACGACTCCTAGTTAGTCTATTGTTCCTGAACAAAAGAGTCTTGGTTGCGGTATGGAAACCGCACTAATCCCCTGTATCAACAGTTCATCCTACATCTTCATAGGTACAACTTAACCTAGTACTCGAACTCAGTTACACCCCTACACATGAAAACAACTTCCAGAACTAAAAAATCACCTGAAACGGGATAGCTTCAACAGAAGATTGACCAGTAACACCATGAGGCATCCCATCATCCTCTCCATCAACCATCTCAAGCCGTCTCAAGCGGGGTCTAATGACAGGCACATCCTGCACGTAAACAAAACCAAAATCAAACCCAACCCCATTTCAAATTCCCAATCAAAATCACAAAAAAAAAAACAAACAAGAAGCATACCCGAGACAGAAAAACAGAAGCATAGAATCCGGCAAGGAAGAAGACAGAACAAAGAAGAAGAATAGCAGGTAACCCTAGATTAGTCTTAGAGCGTTTCGTCTTGGGTTTCATTTATTTTGACTTGTGGAACTTCAACTATGTCGGATCTTGCTCAAAACAAAAACTTTCAACTTTGAGAGATGAGGGATGGGGAAAGTGGGAGGAGGGTAGAAGAGGAAATTGCAGAAAAGGGTAATGGCGGGAGAGAGTTTTTAGTTATGGAGTGCTTTGGTTTGTTTGAAGTCAAAGACAATGGTGGATTGTCTGAAAGTCTCCGTGAGTTCTTTCACTGTTGTGTCACGAGGGGGAGAATAATATTGGCATCACACGCCATTTTCTCAGACTTTACATTTCACGTTACACGACTTCATTTCGCGTTTTTATGTAATTTGACTTTAAACGAGTAAGTATTATTTGCAGAATTTAAAAAATGTTTAATTTATTAACGTAAATAAATACGTTTCTTGTTTAAAACTTTTTAAAATTTTTAGTTGGTTATGTAAGGGTTAAGCTCGAAGGTCGGATAATTTTTAGAAACAAAAAATATCTTCGTTTATGTTAATAAAATCGATCGTTTCCTTAATTCTGCAAACAAATCAAAGGACAATCATTTACTTACTCAAAGTCAAAAACACGAAACTATATTGTACGTATTTAAAGAAACAAAAGGTTTTTTGCAAAAGCAAATAAAATGAAAATAATTTTATTTGTATACCAGGAGTTCTCTCATGGAAGGTTTGTACAATCTTAACATCATCTTTCAGCTACGTCTATAGATAGGTGGCTAAAGGATTTAAAGTTTATTTTATGATCAAGGTAGGGTTTGAACCATGACCATTGATTAAGGTTGGATGAGTCTCTACCATTCTATCACTCTCTTTTAAATTAAATAAAAGTGTTTAATATAACTATCTAAAAAAAATACTCCCTCTATTCTGAAATAAAAGTCTTTTAAGACAAAAAGTATCTGAAATAACATAGGCTTAAAAATATCATCTTACCTTTATTATTTACTCATTTCATATTCCATGTACCTATTATTCTTTCCATTATTACTAATTACAAAAATATCTTTATCATATCTCAAGATTCTCAATTTTTTAATTGAAAAATGAAGAGAAAATAAGTAAGACACTATTTAATTCATCCAGGGTTAAAATGAAAAAAAAAAGGATGAAAAATAGCCAAAAACGAATTGTAATTCAGAATTTCTTTTATTGTCTAATAACACTTTCATTTCAAAATAGAGGGACTATATATTTAAAGTTAAATATCCAACTCAAGTAATCGGATGACATGGTGATGAGTAATACGAAACGAGATCCAAAAATGTCTATTTAGGAATATTTTGTAACCCAAGAGAAGTATCGGGTACCCGTGCTCCGGCGGATAGATTATTTGTTGCCATTTCGAAATTTTAAGTGTTATTAGAAGACTTATAAATGATTTAAAGGTGTACTGTGATGTAAAAAAGAGTAAAACTATTTAGAATATAATTTAATAATTGAAGAACTTGAATAAGAATTTATGGGTGAGCATTTTTCTTCTTTTTGTTTATGTACTAAGAAAATGAATAAAAAGGGTAAAAAAGACGTAGGATTCCAACCTCACCTCAACATCAACGACAAATGTAAAAACTCGAAGCCGCTATTTCAAACCAAGCTTTAGTTCAATTATTTATAGGTCGGTAGGAAAAAAACATAAAAGGAGAATCTTATCGATAGTACATAATTTCAGCTCATAATTCTTTAGTCTATATCACACTAACTTTTGACTAATTATGGATAGAAAAGTTACTTTTATTTACATATTTCTTAGAGAAAAGTTACAAGGTAGATTAAAAAATTGTATAATATGATCGTATTTTGTAAACTAATCATAGGAAAACATGTGTAGAGCGGTCCTAAAGGACAACGATGCAAATAAAAATGAACTTTAACATCAAAAATAGAGATAATAAAGTTGACTTATAAGTCAAATGTAGATCAATAATATGCGTGTTGTAGTTTAAAGCTGTACGACCTAATTGTGAACACAAGGAATTTTCTTGATTATTATTGATACGAAAATACATAGATATACACAAGCAATACCGAATACAATTACTTGAACGCTAAGTTAAGAACTTTTAGAAGACACCTGAAACTTCATGATATTCGGATTACTATAACTAAACAGACAATATTTATGTTATATTGAATTAGATGTTACATTAGGATGGATCTAGTGCAACCTCCGAATCCTATTTCTTAAAAGAAGCCACCTGAAATTACCTCTTCCATAAGAAATTTCAATGGTTCCTTCCTCACCATTGACCAGTCTATATTGCCATACAATTGGTTGTCAATTAGGCTTGAGTATTAAATTAATTAATCACCATTCTTTTACAAAAGGAATTATTATATTCTAATAAGATAAAAGCAGGGTATCACAACAATATAGCCATTCATTTCTTTAACTAGTTTTCCACATTCTTATATTCCGATAAGATATGCAAATTAACGATTCCTGGTATGTGCATAGCCGTACAAACAAAAGTTCAGAATCAAAGATTTCATTGAATTTTTTATTGCAATTTTCTTTAATATATCAAGGGAAGCAATGAAAATAAAAGGAATAGTATATATGTATACTTTTTTACATAAATACCAAAACGTAATGAAAACTCAATTAATACATTCATCAATATAAATTTTAATTTCGACAAAAGTAAAATTCTAAAAAAACATAAACTATAATTAATCACTTGATATGACAAACTTAATGATAGAGGTTAACTATAAAATAAAAGTATAAATTTAAGTTTGATTTATAAAATGATATCAATTTAAGTTAAATGTATATAAAATAGAACTACTAAAGATTTTGATTTACACCGTCAGTCATATCTATCTCCACCTAATGGATGCTGGAAAAAGACAACAAATCATCTCCATCGTATACGATGTGTCAAGTTTTGTTATGCAAACCACTAAGGCCCAGTTCTTTACGTATCAGTATTTCAGTTCAGTTCAGTTTAGTAATTTCAATAATTTCCATTCAACAAATTTCAGTAATTTCAGTAATTTTCGTTCAGTAAATTTCAATAATAAAAAACAGGGCTCATCGTGTTATTTTATAAGAAAATTGGTGAATTGGTGTTATGTTATAAACTTTTAATTAACCTAAATTAGGAGAAATTCTATTGTTATCCCGGTCCATTGGACCTAACTAATTGAAATGCCACAATTCTACAATATTTCTCTTGACACTAATCATTTATTAATGAATTGGCAAACTACTCTTTTTCATTGACCGAGTTCATTACACTTGGTACACCGTAACTTTTTCCAAAAGAATCAAATTCTTCTCTTGTTCATTTTTCCATATTTTGCAGAACTGCATGCCCATTTCACATTCATTATACAAATGTACAAACAAAATCCATTTGGCATAAATGTGTACTTATAGATATCACCTTCACCAGATGTTCAAAACAGAACCTTATTCTTTCACATACTGAAAAGCAGAATTATGTCATGATTCATGCAGCACGAGCACTATAAATATGGATTTGAAAGAGTAGCTTTCAAATCCTAAGCTTTAATTACATCTTCTCTCTTCTTTTTGTACATTCAATTTGAACATCATGTTCATGTTTAAGGTTGGGATTGCAAAAACCAAGATGCTTATTCTTAGGTAACATCTCCATCAGTTATACATGCAATCTAATTTCTTGTTCTTTGGTATGTGAATTTGATTGAAGAAAAAAAAATGATTAAGATAACACGGCCAACTCGAACTTGAGTAATTCTATCATAAATCGGGATCAACAATGGTCCTGCGCAATCAAGTGTTGTCACGTCAGTAACACGATGACGTGGCAGCTTCTGATTGCGCGGCACCAATACTAGTCCTAACGCAATGTAGAATTTTTCTTCAAACTTGATTCAAAAAGTAGATTGATTTATATAGTATCTTGTTCGCACTTTGTATTTGATCAAACTGATATATTGACCACTTAAATTTATTTAAATTGACATGTTAGCCTCCTAAATACTATTATATTCGTCCCTTAAACTTACATAAAGTATTACATTTATAGTTTGTCAAAATTTTGTTACGCTTAATTTAACGAGTTAACTATGTCATTTTAAGTAAGTCAGACAAGTCACCTAACAAATTTTGCTTACCAGGTCATGCATGTGGGAAGCAAAGGGAGTAGAAATGAGGCAATATTGTAACAGTATTTCATCGGCTGCATCAAGAATTGATGGTGATGATCAGAAAAAATCATCAAGATCAAAATGGATCAACGGTGGAAAAAGCGAGAGTACATCATGGTGGGTGCCTCATGCTCGTACAGGAATATACGTTCCAAAAGGGCATGAATGGGTCATGGATGATGTACCCGACAATGCGGCGTCGTTTGATCAAACTTATTGGCTGAGGACCGTTGATGGTGTTGAAAGGCCTGATCCTGACCATCAAACCATTCTTATTAATTAGTTCATTATTGTGTATTTTAAGAGAATCCAAAATCATCTTGTATTTATCTATTTTATAAATTAATAAATCTGGATTTCATACAAATTTTTTTTTTCAAAAACCAAATCCAAAATCCAAGTAATAAATTTTAGAAAAATAAAAATTGGTGAGGAGGGGTTCTCGCCCAAACTGAACATGAATTTGCTTCCCTAATGATTTACGAAGCAAATTTGTAATTCTATGATATAATATCCTTTTATCGGCCCTTTCTTTGAATTTTCGACGAAAAATTATTATTTGATATGCAATTCGTTCGTTGTCTCTGTGAAATGTCATCGCCCTTCTCTTTCTTGAATTTTTCTTCTATTTTTGTTTTTCCAAACAAGATATAATAGAAAATAATAATGAAAAAAACTCCTTTTAGTAGCCGGTGTGAAAATGAATCTCAAATTGTAAATGACCTTCTCAAAAAGGTGATCCTTGTAATTGTAATTAATCCATGGTGATTTATAGTACATTTATACAACATTTAAATATTATAAGCAAACGAGTAACTGATAAATCATGGGCTTTCCTCCACCATTAGCTAACTTGGACAAACGTTGTGAAGCGTCGTTGGTTCTTCCATGGAACTTTCAACGATCTAAGTCAGTAAAGTCTTCAAGTGAGGGAAATAAGTATAGAAAATATGATACGCTTAAATAGCTTGTTTTGGTGTCTTAATATTTGTCTTAAGAGAGTATTTTTGCTCTTTCGTTGTTTCCTTTGTCAGGAAAGAAATATTGATTCCTCGAGATTTTATATGTATGACGATACAATAAGGTGACAACTGACCTTGTTGTCATCCTTATCTTTTATCTCTTGGTATCATGAGAAATGATTCACCCACAGACAGTCGAACCTCCTTATACACATTTCTCTGTGTGTTTCCTCATATCCTGAATGATAGATAGATATGTCATAGTGATGCTAATAGAGCTATGAGAACCAATGTATGGTAGCTCAGCTATAACTGATGTGTTGAGCTGGGAAAAAGACCAGGGTTCGAGTTCCACTATCAACATTGAAAGAAAGCTTGATATGATAATCCACTAAACTGTTCTATCGAAACTGGACTAATCAACATTTAATGTGGTGTTCTAAAACCAGTTGTATAATGCACCAAACTGCTTTTTCAAAATTGGATCAGTCAACGTTCAGTATGATGTTCGAAAACCAGTTGTATAATAAAGAAAATAAAGATATAAGAGGTGCCCATTCCTTTATGGACTCATCCTCATGGGCTTGCAAATCCATTCCTTTTCGCGCCCTAATTTGACCAACAAAACCTAAATTGAAAGCTTCAATTGTTGAGAAGACTCCATTTTCATGGCTTCCAAATTGGGCAACACTTTAATCAGAAATGTGTTTTCTCAAATCCATAAACGCTTTCTTCAATCCTCTTCAACCCTTTCCTCCACTCCTCCATTACCCAACACCACAACTTCATCATCATCATCATCATCATCATCATCATCATCATCATCATTTACAGTTCAATTCCTCGTAGAATCATGTGGGCTTCCTTTAAAATCTGCTCTTTCCGTCTCCAAAAAGGTCCAGCTTGACGAAACGAAGCCACACAAGCCTCAATCTGTGCTTCAATTCCTTAAATCCCGTCATTTCAGTGATACCCAGATGGCTAAATTGATCGTGAAGTTCCCCAAAATCCTACACGTCAAAGTGGAAAACATTCTGCGGCCCAAAGTTGAATACTTGGTAGAGAATGGCATGGCGGGTGAGCTTCTTCCGCAATTCATTGTTTCGAATCCCATTGTTCTTCACAGGTCTTTAGATTCTCAAATTAAACCATGTGTTGAGTTCTTGAGTTCATTCTTTGACAGTAATGATAAAGTTGCTTCGGTTATTATGCGTAGTAGATGGTCCTTAAGTTTTAAGTTTGATGGAACATTGCGATCGAATGTTGATTTTTTAATGAAAGAGGGAGTGCCTAAACATGGTATAGCACAACTTATGTTGATGGTTGGATTACTATCTGAAAAACCCGAAACCATGATTTACACTGTGAATGCTCTTAAGAATCTTGGTCTTGAACCGACTACCCCTATGTTTTTACATGCTGTTAAAGTGATGTTATCATTGTCCTCGTCGACTTGGGAAAAGAAAATTGAGTTTATGAAGAGTGTAGGATGGAATCAAGGGGAGATTTTGGACGCTTTTGGTCGCTTTCCTTATTTTTTGGCTTATTCAGAGGGGAAAATCACCAAGGCGTTGCACTTCTACTTGAATACTATGAGGTTGGAGCGTAAAACTGTAGTAACAAACCCCAAATTACTTGGCTATTCGATTGAAAAACGGGTTCGGCCTAGATATAACGTTTTGAGTGTGTTAGAGTCGAAGAAGCTGATAAAAATTAAGATGCGGCCCTTCTTTTTGACTGACAAGGATTTCCAGAAGAAGTATGTTGATCCATACATACCTAACGTCCCTGGTTTATTGGATATTTATCTTGGTAGCGAGGAATCTGAAAAGATGCACACTTGATACAAGAAAAGTAAGTTTATGTATGCAAAGTGAAATTCATTAGTAGTTTATTGTTGCTTCTAATTTGGCAAACAGAAAATATTTGTAGATTTTCGGCTTAGTTTAAAATCCAAATTCAACTAATGTGTTCAACTTCATCGTCATTTTGTCAGTTTTTCAATTGCCTATATTGTGATTGTTTTTCTTTTTTTACAAGTATATTTGCTGACAGCATTGTTAGCTGAACTTAAGCATAGCATGTGTGGGAGTTCAAGATGATGCTAAGAATAAACTTTATTGTTTTGTTATTTCTGTCAATCTTTGGGAGGACTTTTCAACCTTCACTTGCATATTGTCGCTCATGTAAATTCTAGGATCTCTAAGAATATTAGGAAAAGAAGAGTCCTGAGAATTGGAAGATACAAACTTTGGAGAAGTCCGCCAACACTTGTGTATTCATAATAGAGAAGCCTACTATGGAAGGATTTCCACGTCAAGAAAAGTTCGAGGTTGGAGTGGTGTGACATGTTTATTTTTCTTGATGATAGAAACTATGTGTTTACTCCATCCGTAAGAGCATACACATGCCAAAAAATGATTCTACAGCTTTTAGATATGTGCACAAGAGCAACTCTTGAATCCTATGATACCTCAAAATTTTAGAGTAAGATTGGAAATGTATGAATCTGCTCTTTCAAAAACAAATTTTAGCTCCTATTTGCTGTTAAGAATCTGTGCTTTGAACCAATAACTCCTGTTTGCTCAAGTGTTCGTATACAGTAATCAGGGCTTTACAGACCGGATAATTTCTCATCCGCTCGCCTATGAAGAAGAACAACTATAGGAGGAAACGGAAAAAACCAATAGTGGAATTGACATGGTACGGTTAACAGTGTTTTGCAGGGGTTATTCTAAGGCAATAATTTGTCTTTCACATGATATTAGTATTGAACTCGATGGATATTGGTTTGGAGACTGATTTAAAAGTCTCCCTTGCATACATCAGTTAGCTGAAATCAAACATATTGTCGATTGGATGATAAGTTCCGCAAAGAATCTTTCGTTTGATCATCAGAAGTGTAAAATGGTTTATCTCTCGTATCTATTGAAGATATTATGTTTGTTCTCGTCAGTTTAATTTACCTTGAAATCTTGTGCTAAATGCAGAAAGGTTCTATAACACCTCTTTCCATACTAGATTTACAATTTGTATGTCTCTGTTTTAGGCACTCTAAAAGTCTCTCTTAATTGGTATGGAGTAGTTTTGGACTCGGGCAATTGAATTCATAAGACGAGATTCTTATCTAGGTCCCGAGATTGGGGGTATAATATACCCAAGGCCATTGGAAATCACCCCTTATAAGGGTGGTTCCATCTCCCCTTGTATTCACTCTTTATTTAGTTTATGATCATTTGTTGCTGAGATCTAAGTTATATCAGTTCAAGGCTTTTCAGAAGTTTTGAATTTTCATACAGGAAACTTATCCAATTCTCATGGTGCTTTATTGTATTATTGTATTTCATGGCTACAATAAGTTGTCAATTGCTATTATGCCTAATTACATCTCTATTGATTTGTCTAGAAAAGTAAACTACATCATTGTAAGTAAGTTTAGCAGGTTAACATGCCATTTTAAGAAAGTTCAAAGTCAATATTTGCTTAATTTATACAAGTTTAGGTGGAAATTGCAAGTTTTCAAAGTATAATATTCATAGTTGTAAACATTTCAATTGTAGTTGTACTTCGGTCCGAGTTATGAATATGTAGGAAAAGTGATAATTTGCATCATTATTATGTGTCGATTCAATGCAAATGTCATAGTTTATTGCCTTCAGCGAATTCTACAGCTCATTGTTTAGTCAAGGCTGTAGATTTTACGTCTTTTCATGAAGATTGGGTTGGCTCATTGATGTTTTGTTGTTCTTTCTTAATAAAATTTGTTTTTGTTGTCAAAAAGAAAAATAATGATTTTGATTCAAGAGGGTACATAATGGTACAAGGGGGGGTATGATATGATCGAATTGTAAATTTGTAAATTTGTAAATGAACTTTTAAATATAAATTTCGTTCGTAAACATGTGAAGTATTTGTATTATAATGTCATTGGAGATTATATTTTAACTAGAGTCAAGTTCAAATGAGACAACCCTTTAGGGTGAGACTAGATGCTTATGGTGAGACAGTGGCATTTCGGTAATTAAAAAAGCACGGTGGCAATTTTGTAAATAATGTTTGAAGGACAATTTTGTAAAATGGTTGAAGATTGTAGCTTCCACAATTCACAAACGGTTCAATCTCCATCATCATCATCATCGCATAAGCGCTGTCGGCCTCCTCCTCTTGCCGATCATTTAGCATGTGACTCTAGATCTCTCTCGTAATAGCTTCACCGGTTCCGTCCCGCCGGAGATCGTTAACTGTAAGTTCTTGAATAATCTCTATTTGAACGATAACAAGTAATCTGGTTCGATCCTCTACGGTCTCGGTAGTCTTCACCGGTTGAAGCAATACTTTGTTGCGGGTGACGATCTCTCCGGTACGATTCCGCCAGATTTAGCCGATTTGCCGGAGGATGATTTTGATGGAAACCAAGGGCTTTGTGGTAAGCCTCTTGGTAAGTGGCGGATTTGAGTGGTAAGAGCCTTGGAATTATAATTATCGCCGGTGTTATAGGCGTTGCTGGTTCTTTGACCCTGAGGTTCGTGATTTGGCAGTGGTTACATGTTCGAGCCGAGCCAGTAAGAAAGCTAAAGGCTATGGCGCTGGGAGTGGTAAGGATGATTCTAGTTGGGTTGAATTATTAAAATTCCATAAGCTTGTTCAAGTTCCATTGTTCCAGAAGCCAATTAGACATGAAATTGCATATTATATTAGAGATAATAAAATTAAAATACAGAGGATGATGGCTCCTTCCATTATTATTTTTTATGGTCATGTGCAAACAAACAGGTGTGAGACACAACTCTATTGTTGTGGGATTTTTCCTTGAAGGGGATTTTCAGGTGTAGGAATTTGCAGGCTGTGAAAATTCTTGATCATTATCAAAGTGTTCGATTATGATTATCAAATATGTGTTTGCTTGTTTTTAATTATTATAAGGTTAAATTTTAATTATTCTCTTACAACAATGGTCATAAATCTAATGTATGTATAGAAGAGCTCCATTCAATCCAAATTATTAGATTATTAAGTGTTGTTTTAATAGAATAGTTATATTGTTCCACATGAATAGTTATATTGTTCCAACAAAATAAAATAAATCAGTGTACCAATTGTTCCATAACAGTACCAATAGTTAAATTGTTCCACGGGAATAGTTATCTTGATTTTTGTTTTTTTTTTATGATTTTTCCAAATTGGATACTCGGTTGTTCCAGCATAACACTACATTACATTTGTTCTACCATACTACTACATTTGTTCCACCAGAATACTACCTGCTGGAACAATATATTATTTATTAAGAAATAACTAAAATGTGAAAAATAAATTGTTCCACTGGATAGTTATATTTGTTTCACGTAATACTTACAGTTGTTCCAACATATTATTTATTAAAAAATAAAAAAATGTGAAAAGTAAATTGTTCCACAAAATACGTATATTGTTCCACCATAATACTTATATTGTTCCACCATAATACTTATATTTTTTTAATAAATTGTTCCACCATAATACATATATTGTTCCACCAAAATACTTATATTGTTCCACCAGAATACTTGTATTTTTTAAAGGTAAACGTCAATCAATTTTTTAAATCAATTACAAATTGGTGTATTTAAGGTAAATGTTCACGTTTTGAAAAAGTATCACAATATTTTGAGTGTATGAGAGGTATGCATCTAGTACAAATAATATTTTCTAGATTTACATTTTCTAATTTTTCTATTGCACCATTAAAAAACTAAATAAAATAGTATAAAGAAATGTGAAGGGCCATATAATGATGTTCTTGGACATTAGTAACACATATAACTAAACACAGGACTATATAATTTGTATAAACATTGAAATTAAAAAATAATGTAAAAATGTTATTGTTCCAACAAAGCCTTCTGGTTGTTCCACCAGAGTACTACAATTGTTCCAGCAGAATATTTTGGGAGTATAAAAAAAATTAAAAAAATTTAAAATCATTTTTACCTAACAACAATGGGTCTTAAAATGACCGTCTATATCAAGACGAGTCCAACGGTGTAAAAAAATTTGAAAAACGAGTTCGAGATAATCGGGAAAATGCGTTTTAATGAAAAGAAATTAAATGATTTTCTCTCTCCTGTGATGATGTCAGCGCTGACATCACCCTCCTCCTCCTTCCCTTCCTTCCCACGTTGACCATTTTTGTATTTATTTACAAGTTTGCCATCTTCCCCCATTTTCCTACCAAAATGGTCAATGTCTCACTATAATATTTTGTCTCACCATAGTCTCATTGTCTCACTTGAACCTATCTCATTTTAACTATATGTTAATGTATTTTACTTCAAAATGTTGTTAAAACTGGTTTCACATACTTTTATTACAAATTACTATTAAACTAGATACCTCTAATTACAAAATTAAATAAACGCTATATATTGAGAAGCTTTGTATAGTCATCGTTCTCAATTCTCATTGCACATTCTCAAATCCCTTAGCCTCTATTTGGAAGGAGGTTAATGGAAGTTAACAACAGTAAATTTTCGAGTTAATCTTGTTTTGAAGTTTATTTAAAGATTAAATGAAGGTTAATAAGAGGTAGCATTTTACTTCCATTACCCTCAAAATCTTAACCTCCAAACATGGTTATTGAAAGGAGTGCTGATCACGTGATCAATGATTGACCAAATATAATTTGGTCAATCAGCTAATAGTGGAAATTAGCTTGGTGATTTCATTAGTAACTATTCCCCACCATTAGATTCTAATCTAACGGTAATTGATCAAATTATATTTGGTCAATCATTGATCATGTGAGCACAATTATATTAAAAGTACCGTAAACACTTTAACTAATTCATCTCCATTCAGCTCCCATCGATTTCATAAAGTCTTTTAACTTTTATTTCAGTTACTTGTATTTTCATTCCATTAACTTTTAAACTGTCGCCTCGGTTAACTTCATCGTTCTCAATTGTCAGTGCAAATTCTGAAATCCCTAATTCTATTTCTGCATAAAAAATGGCTCCCAATATCTACATACCCTTTCTTCTTCTCCGTTCATCTTCTCCATTACATCATCTCATGGGCTCCATTTCTCACCTCCACACTCACCATTCCACCAGCGAGGTCAATCAAGCCGTTGCTTCCTTCCATAACCTTCTCCGTCGAAGACCCCAACCCTCCGTAATCGAGTTCAACAAATCCCTTTCTTCACTAGTTAAGCTAAATCAATTTCAAACTGTCATTTCTTTGTCCACCCACATGGAACAATCCGCCCGTATCAAACCTGATCTTTATACTTGTACCATTTTAATCAATTGCTTCTCCCATTTAGCCCGTGTTCATTTCGGGTTTTCCCTTCTCGCGAAAATTTACAAGATGGGTTTTCAACCTACTATTGTAACTTTCAATACTTTGATCAATGGGTTGTGTATGGATGGTAAGATTGGTTACGCGGTCGATTTGTTTGATAAGATACAGTACATGGGTTATCAACCGAATGTACGTAGTTATACTTGTATTGTAAATGGCATGTGTAAGATCGGGGAGATGGATATTGCTATGGGTTTGCTCAAGAGAATGACGGAGAAAGGTTGTGAGCCTAATGTGGTGACGTATAGTGTTGTTATTGATGGTCTTTGCAAGAATGACCAAGTTGTTGAAGCGTTTGAGTTGTTTAGAGAGATAGTAAATAGTCGAGGGATTTTGCCTAGTGTTGTTACTTACAATTCGCTGATTCATGGTTTGTGTTATTTGAGTAAATGGAAGGATGTTTCGACGTTGTTTGAAGAAATGATGAATAGGAATGTTGCTCCGGATATAGTTACTTTCAGCATATTAGTTGATGAATTTTGCAAAAGTGGAATGCTGATAAAGGCTGAATCAGTATTGAGCAGAATGATTCAAATGGGTGTTAAGCATAATGTTGTTATGTATAATTCACTAATAGATGGGTACGGTCTTCATGGGAAAATTCGTCTTGGTAGGAAGTTGTTTGATGTGATGATGAGAAAGGGTTGCGATCCTGATATCCGTACTTGCAACATCTTGATCAATTGGTATGGTAAGAAGAAACGAATTTCCGAGGCAAAGCAACTTTTTGATGAAATGTCTTGTAGAGGTTTAATTCCTGATCAATATACTTGCAGCTCTCTTATATACGGGTTATGTTATGCAGAAAAACCTTGGGAAGCACTCAAGGTTTTAAGGGATTTGTGTGCAGGTGGCTTCCTTCCGAATGTAGTAACATACTCAGCTTTACTAAATGGCTTTTGTGAAAACGGGCATATTGATGTAGCATTCTCCTTATTTCATGAAATGAAAGTGGCCAAATTGAAGCCTGATATAATTACGTACAATATCCTGATTGAAGGCATGTGCAAAGCGGGGAGGTTTAAAGATGTAAAGAAATTATGGTCTGAACTTTTGATTGCTAAATTGCAGCCCACACTTCACACGTATACAATAATAATTGATGGACTTAGTAGGAGAAGATTCATAGATGAAGCATACCAAGCGTTCAGAAATATGGAAAACAAAGGGCGCTCGCTGGATGCTGGCATTTATAATGTGATGATTCACGGATTTCTTCGGCACAAGGATTTAGTGAGGGCAGCTGAACTTATTCATAAAATGCGTGACAAGGGCTTCTCTGCGGATAACACGACATTTTATTTGGTAGCAAAGAATAAAGCCATAGTGGAACTACTCTAAACATTTTCATGCATATCAAGGTGAAGATTATTGGGAAACCTTTTCACTCTTTTTCTTTTTGCTGTATGCATTCTTCTTATTGATAATGTTTGGCAGTCTGCTCCTTGTAGTCTAATGAGATATCGTATAAAAAATTTATCCTCTATTCATTGATCATTTTTAACATGGAACCGATGAAATGGTCTGAACGATTTCGTTATATTGCCTTCTACATGCTGAAGTGTTCTTTCTGATAGTTATGGATTCAGTATTTGAATTTTATTTACTGTTAACTTGTTCTTGTTTGTCTTTTCTGTTTTGTTATCTCATAATTAAAAAAAGGTTCAGTGCTAACTTATATGGGTTTTCAAATTACAGTATTTTCGGAGCAATCTGTATTACTATTTTGCTAGTTATTTACATTTGAGTGGACTACATTTCTGCAAATCTTGAGGTGGTTTCGAGTTCTTTTGAATTTTTGGAAGGGATGAGCCTAACAACTGAGATTACTTCTTCTTGTTCTTTTTCTTGTTTTGTTGTAGTGGTTGAATGTTATTGTTATGACGTTTTTTTATCATAATGTGCTGCTCTATATATTTTACAGCCTTTCTCGCTACATGAGGAATCAAATTCTGTGGATCCTTTTGTTAAAAGATCTGGATGCAGAGCAGATTTTACTTTTATTAAGTTATATTTCTTGGTTTGATCAGAACCAAAGGTGCCACAGCAACGAACCACATTTCAGTCTCTTGTCTGGGTTTGATAGAGCCCAAAAACTGATAACGGAATGGGATGCTGCAGTGTCTTCAAAGCAGATGCAGAGACCAGCAAGTAGAGTTGCAGATTGCCCGAAGTGGAGACCTCTGATACCGGGGATGTGGACTGTTGCAGTGTGGGAGCTGTTGTCCGAAACGAGTTGGGGACTGTTTTCCTTGCTGCTGCAATGCCCGCTAGGAATCTGTGATTCTCGAAATTGGCTAAGGCGAACGCAGCTAGAGAGACTTTGAGACTGATCCGTGGTGCCGGGTTCTCATCTGTAGGTTAAGCTGGATGCAAAGAACTTGGTTCATGCAATTAATGGGGACCTTATTTCATCAGCTGATGCTTTTTTGATCCTGGAGGATATTTTGGAGATTGCAGCAAAAGTTCAGTCTATTACACCTTCTTACATCCCGTTCGAGCTTGCAATAAACTGGCACAAAAGCTGGCCCCTTGGGGGAAAAATCTTGGAGAAACAGCTTGAGGACTATCCTAGTTTCATTCATGATTTTGTTTCTTGTTGAGTGTTTGCTGTGCTTTCTATCAAAAGAAAAAACGAAAATGTAAGACGATGTATTTCGTTATGATTTTGGAACTACCCTTCTTAATCCATCTGAAGTCGCAACTCGAGCATTTTCTCCTACATGGTATTACTCTTGAACCGCCCGAAACTACTTCGACAACAGATTTCGGTGGACATCTACAATGCAACGGACCTTCCGTGCACCCCTATCTTCACTATTGACCGGTCTATATAGACATATCTAATATAATTGGCTGTGAATTAGGCATGAGTATTGATAACCATTCTTTTAGAAAAGAAAATTCTTATATTCTAATACGATATGAAAATAGATAAAAGCAGGGCATCACAACTATTTAGCCAGTTTTCCAAATTCTTATGTTCTATTAAGAAATGCAAATTCACGATTCCTTGTATGTATAAATGCATAGTATTACAAACACAAATTTTGAATCCAATATTTAATTGAAAAACTTGTTGCAATTTTCAGTCGTTAGTATGTTTAGTATTGAGTTTACCCTATTATAAAAGTCTTTATCATTTGTCATATTTAATTGGTTAGTATGTTCAATCATTGTTACTTCTAGGCATCTAGTATAAGGAATTGAGGAAAGAACAGTCTAATTGATCTACTGCAGAGACCTATCGATAGAAGAATTAGACACTGTCGCTCACAATTTTAGTCATATTATTTCCACTAAATGATTGCACGAATAAAACAAACCAAAACATCACAATTAACGTGTTTGTATGACGTATCAACTTCTGTTAATGAAACTATTACTTGTATTATTTTACAAGTATTATGTCTAAATTGATACTATAGACTAAATTCAAATTGGTACCTTTTAAAAACTTTGAGATATTCTGTTAGCTTATAACTAAAATATATAAAAAAAAATCAAATTATTCTGTTAGATAATTTTGTTCATATTTTGCATTACTGCATGCCCATTTCACATTCACAAAATGTTCAAACAGAACCTTATTCTTTTTATATACAAAAAAAGTAGAAATATGTAATGATTCATGCAGCAGAAACATTAGAGCAGTCTATAAATATATCTTCCGATCTCTTCTTCTTGTACCTTTGAGTTTCAATACCATGTTCATCTTTAAGGTTGGGATTGCAAGGACCAAGATGCTTATTCTTAGGTAATATCTCCACTGTGCCCCATAAAGTATCCTTCTGGGCCAATAATTGGGCTATTTATATTATGAGTAATGAGTGCTTAAGTATAATATTGCTCAACTTCTATAACATTTAACCTTTAAAATACAACACTTGATTTTAAAATTTTATCGATTCTCGTAATGGTTATTTTGGTCACATAACAACTATTACTTTATTTATTTTAACTACTTTTCATCAAATTTAGTGGTGTTAGAAATAAAGTAAGTTAAATTCAAAGTAACCATAACTTTTAACGTAGTTGTTACATTTCTTAACATATTAATTTATATTAAAAGGTTTCATGGAAGCAATAAATTGATAAGAATCTCGATCCAAACTTTTTTGAGACAAATTATGATATATTTGTTTCGATTTTAATCAATAAATATCTCAAAGTGAATCTATAAAGGGTTTTTGAATTAATTTTTGTTGGTAGGATGAAATAAAAAGCATAATGATGGCATGTAGGAAATGGAATAGACATGATAAAGTTAGTGGCAACCTCAATTTTTATCAGATGAATTCTAAACCATTTATTATAATTATTGTATAATATAAAGATATATAAATCACCTACAACATACAAATATAAATTTTAGTCTTAAAGAAAAGATAATTTTACAGTAAATTTTGAGATAGTGATAAACTTTTACAAGCCCTTACCTTGTCTTCTAACTAAACAAAAACCATTCATCACATACATCATACTCTTTGAAATTTCATAGTCATTCAAAAAGAAAAGAAACCTAGGAAGTCAATATTGGATGAAATCTGTTTTTGCTGTGTTAATTTTTTTTTTCAAACACAATCTACTATTTCTTTTACATCACAATTTATGATATAGAAGATGCAATTTTCTTATATTTTTTTTAATATAAAAATGAAACATATTTTTATTGAGAAAGAAAATCCACTAACACTTCAATGTCCCATCAATCTATTTCAACTTATTTTTCTTCCTTTTAACAATAAATCCTATGCACACACACCCTCCAGATATTTTTAATTTCAACTACTAAATTCTCAAGAAAACATAAAGTCTATTTGCGAATACAAATTACATGGTCCACCAATAGTCTTTTCTGTCCACTTCACTTTAATTTCTCAACATATAATCAAAACATTTTCTAAAAATAGCGTTCTAAATTATATGCAAATCTCTAAAGTTGTTTAAAAATGTTATTTTAATCTTTCAATTTTGGAGATGATTTTATCGGTCGTACAACTATTAAAATGTGACATGTTAAGTCGTTATTCAATGATGTAGCACTGAGTTGACAAATGTAAAAAATATTAATTTTAATGCCAATTTAGTGTCACGTTATCAAATAAGAACTCAATAGGTCCACATTATAATAGTTGAGGACCTAATAGATTGTTCCCAAGGTTATGAGATTAAAATGATTTTTTTGAACAACTTTAAGAACCTATGTATAGGTTAAACATTTATGTAAACAGATTAAGAGTCAAGTTCAAATGAGACAAGAGTTTAGGATGAGACTAGTTTTTATGGTGAGACAAGAGGTATTTTTGTAATTCAACAAGGGAATGTGGCAAACTTGTAAATAAAGAAAACCACTCATGCGTGAATTGAAGGGAAGGAAGAGGAGGTGATGTCAGCGCTGATGTCACATCTGAAGAGAGAAAAAGTTTTAATTATTTTATTTAAAATGCATTTTCTCGCTCTTTCTGAACTCATTTTTCAAAAAAAATTATACCAGTGAACTCGTATTAATTAGGCGGTCATTTTGAGGTCCATTTTTGTTATTTATAGACGATTTTTTTTAATTTTTTTTTAATGGTTGTTCCAGTGGACTATTCTATTTGTTCCACCGGACTACTCCAATTGTTCCACCAGAATACTACATTTTTTTACACTCCCAGAGTGCATTTAAAAAAAAATAATGAAAATATTCTGCTGGAACAATTGGAGTAGTCTGGTGGAACAAATGTAGTATTCTGTTGGAACAACCGAGTATCCAATTTCGAACAAAAATAAAAATCGTCAACAATGGATCTCAAAATGACCGCCTAATTAATACGAGTTCAGTGGTATAATTTTTTTTGAAAAATGAATTCGGAAAGAGTGGGAAAATGCATTTTAAATAAAATAATAAAAACTTTTTCTCTCTCCAGATGTGACATCAACGCTGACATCACCTCCTCTTCCCTTCAATAAAGCCCCTCTATATTTTTAAAATTTTAAAATTGCCACCACTTTTTAATTGTCTCACACTAAAAAAAGTCTCACCATAATGACCTACCTGATCCTATCTCAACAGATTAACGAGGCGTTTGTTTAGAATTGGGGATGAGATGAGATTAAATTTGGGGTTGAGATGAGTGAGTTGAGATGAAATTGGAAAAAATGGGTTGACAAGCTCTTGTTTGTTTAGGGAGGGGGATAAGAGTTAATGAGATGGAAATGACTAAGTATCCCTTGAGTTTTAAAAATAAAATAAAAGAAAGAGTGGACCAGGGAGGAGGTAACTTAGTCATTTCCATCCCTAAACAAACGCCCCGTAAATGCATATAAGTTATCTTCCAAAAAAAATAATATCTAGGAACCAAACGACAACGTTACATCTAAATCAGTTAAAGAGAGAGAGATCCGAAACCGTTGATCACGTGAGATATCCTCATCAGTAAGTCTTCATCTTCATCTTCATCTTCATCTTCATCTTCAATTCAAATTCTCTTTCACAAGAAATTTTGAATCTTGCAATCTTTTTGGCTTGTGGGTTTTCCTACAACCTCATTTATTTCGCGTTTCTCAGAAAGTATCTTCCTTCCAGTTTTACCCTTTTTCCCTTATTCGAATCTCTACTACTCCCTTTTTAAACTTTGGGGATTAGGGTTTTTGAATTTAGGAGAAATTATTAGTGTATGACGAGCGCATCGGAGCTCTTTTATCAGAGAAGGTCGCGTCTCGGCCGCCCCGACACGGAGTTTGATCCCTCCAGTTCTCACCGTCACTTCCATTCTGGGTTTACACGGAGACATTTTCATCATACTCATAGCCGCCATGATTTAGATGCATGTGATACTATCCGGAGATCTTCGCACGTGCGGAATTTGTGTCATCGCTCATCCTCCATCTCTGTAAGAACTATAATATTTTATTTTATTTTATTTTCAATGGCAATTTATTACTAGTTTAGAATAAGATGAGGGAAAATCGACTAAGGTGGTGTTGCACATATAAAAAGAATGGCTAGTGATGCCCCGGTTAGAATGCTTCAAAAGTGGCAAGAGGATGAAACCATGAGGCTTTTAAGCGGACGCCTTAGGAAAGTTCGAAGAGTGTGTTTGAGAGCAATATGTTGGTAGATAGGACGGAGTGGCGCGAGAGAATTTATGTCGCCCATGCTACTTGAGTTTCACTGTGCTTTATGATGGGTCATGTTGGCCGACCCCGAATTATTTCGGGACTAAGGCTTTGTTGTTGTTGTTGTTGTTTTCAGTAATTTATTGATGCACTGATAAAGTGGAATTTTCCGATTGTAATCCGATGTAAATGAGAGGGGCAGTTCAGTAATCCTTCCCAGTATGTTGATTTTACTTCCTGCTATGCAATAATGGTTTCATTAAGCCCTTTTTAGGAGGAGGTTATAAGTGGTTAATCTAGTAAATAGAATGTAAAATGTTTGATTAAATCTTAGTTGGAGTTTCTTTTAAAAATAAATGAGGGTTTAGTGGGAGTTAAGTTAGCTAATGCTTGAAAGAAAGTTCAAGTCTTTAATATGACTATGAGAGAGAGAGAGCGAGAGAGAGAGAGAGAGAGAGTCTTAGGATCTGTCTTCCTTGAGCAATAAATGCCCCTTTATATAGTAATGAAATCTTAATCCTATTTTGCATGGAAACGGAATTAAAAACGGATGACCACACTGATAAATTTAATCCTAAAGCATAATCTTCAAAACGGACACGAGATGGGAACTCTGCAAAAGAGGAGTTTCCATATAAAATGTTATTAGTAGAGATTATGTGGCCGGGAGGGAGCTAGAGAACTCGATTGAATCTGGTCTACAGAGCTTTAATATTTTGAGGGTAAGGGCACCCAACTTTTTATTTTTTTTTTAAGCGCCCATTGTCATTGGAGCATCTTTTGCCGGTGATTCTGGATCAATCACTTATTATGATTTGATGGGTCCCATGGCTTGTGATCCGTTCTTGTGAAACTGCCGATTGGCGGATTGGTATCTGTTGAAGTGTGCACGACTTCTAAGACTTTGTGGGATATCATATCAATCCAATAGATCAAGTATCCCGCGCGAAAGTTAGGGTCTAACTCTGTGCATTTTTGCGTGTTAACTATTATCATAATCCAAAATGCCTAAGGATATTTGATAGCGAACCCTCTAATTTCGTAGTTTAGCTATGCCGTTCAAAACTCATTCCATTTTTCCTTTTTGCTTTCACAGGAGCGTGCCTCTTTTCGAGTTGATCAAAGTACCAGTCAGCCAGTTCACAGTAACAGTATCAATACAGAAGCTTTAGGCAGCACAAACAGGCCAAGATTGACAGAAAGTGATAGACTTCCTGGAGCTGTGTTACTCGCAAGGGCGAGACTTGTTGAGAGGCTGAGAGGGATATCTCAATCCACAAACAGGTAATTTTGCTATCTTTTCTGCGCTTTATATGGAATAATTATAATGGTCAGCTATATTGTAAGTAATGGCCCAATGTCGCCTTACAATAGTAACTTCAGTTTATTTTTATCCTGTGATAGAAACTGTAGCTCAGTTTTACCATTTTCTAAATAAATACAATCGGTGGAATGGAACCCTCGAAAAATGGCAAAGTTGAACTAGGATTTCAAACCCTCAAAAAGTTGTAAATTGAGATACTATTTCTACTCAGACAATACTTGACCTTTTGGAATAACAAGGATAACGTTTTTTTATATCTTCCCCTCTGTATGTAATATTGAATGATGATACACACTTGCCATTATACTTGATCTTGCACACTTGCCACTTGGGCGTTTCAAAACTTTGATTCTAGCCCGTCAGCTGTATACCTAACTCCGGCGTTCCCAATTGTTCCCTATATATGCATTGCTCTAGAACACAATTTGTCACTTTGGAACATTTTGTTCGTACTGCAGTTCGTAAAGTTCAGGTGTAATACACTCCTAATAGGAATAGTATGTCAAGAATTGTAGCAGATTCTATGAGCCCCTTTCTCTCCTTTTCTACCATCACTAGCATAAGATAATTGGTAGATGGTCTTGCTGATGATTCGTCTGCGATTGAGATTTGCCTCTTACGCTTTCCCATTCAAGAGAAGGTGGGATTTCTACCTGTCTATAGCCTGAACTCTTTTACTATAGAAAGTGAAAAAGAACGTGACTGTATTCTATCCCTTTTTTATCCTCTTTGGTATAAGTGATAAACTGATCCATTGATCTGGATCCATTACCAGGCTTGCATGAGGTCTTTCAAAGGGTAAAGTACAAAGGTTAAATGTGTCAGTTAAGTACAGAAAATCGCGCATTAGTATGGAATGCCTTGTATTTAATTTGAACCGATTTAAGTAAAATTATGAATTCGAGACGCTTGCATTAGTTATTACGATGGTGAGAAGAGTTATTATTTATTAGTTACTACATAGATTTATTGCAAAGTTTGATTGATGAATTAGTAATTTTAATTGTTGTTTGTTATAGTACGTCTTGTGTCGTTCAGGCGCACCTTATACCTGTGGCTGTGCAGTAGTTTGTTTCTATCCATTCCTTCTGCTATTACATGTTTTTAAGGTTCTCTTGAATGATTCACACCAGGTTCTGTTTTGACCAACTCTTCTATTCTGCAGGCGGAGTAGCAGAGTCTCATTTGACATCTCCAACAGGGAGCATACCTCCGGTGATGACCTACACGTGGATGCAGTGGACCGAGAGGCCGGGTGGTCTGCCAGAGGAACATCTACTTTCAGCGTGTCAACTAATTCAGCCGAAAGATTGCAGTTAATTCAAGAATCATACAAGAAGAAACCTCCCGGTCTATCCTCAGAAGATATCAACTGTTTGCAGTTGGAGATATTCAGCAGCTCAGAGAAAGGGGAAATTGGTCGTCTTTCCCGTGATTGTAGTATCTGTCTCGAAAGTTTTACGGAAGGAGATAAGCTTATTCATCTACCGTGCGAACATAGGTTTCACTCTGTCTGCTTGGATCGGTGGATACGAAGTTGTGGGGATTGTCCATATTGCAGAAGAGATATAGTTGTAACTTGTAAGTAGTAACATATGATGATTAGTGAATGTGTTTGCTCTTCAAAGGAGAGTTTGTTACTCCATCTATGCGGCGGCTTATGTTGTGTTCTAGTTAATCTTTTTGACCATACTAGTGTGGTTTGTGAGTTTGATAATATACTACTGTGTTCAACAACATCCATCTGTTTTTGGTTTGTGAAACTCTCATGTTTGCTCACACTGTTTCTGAGTAAGTGCAGATTTATCGCTAATGTATGAAATGGTATAGATTTATGTATAACATTTTCAAGGAAAATCATTTGACCCTTATGTATTGGAGTATTTAAATGGATTGATTTAATCGTTAGCCAAATATCGCCGGCCAGGGTAGATTCTCAACATTGACTATACTATTTTACCGCAGGATTACAAATAACTCGTTAAACTGTCGGTAATAAGATTTGTCATGTATAAGGTAATTTGAAGTGTTTAAAACGTGTAACCTATAATTATTAAACTTGATTGTTCAGTTTTCTCAATGGAGACATGTAAAGTTAGCCCTGTTTTGAATCGTTGGCGAAAAATTTGAAACGTTAGAGGGCTATTATGTATGTCGTGGATACATTATATTTAACTAACTCCTAAGATTGCAAGATAGGACTAGAATTTTTTCTCTCTCCTAATCAAGAACTCTACAACTATCGATTAGTTAGAGTAAACCTTTATGTTACAGAAATAATCTCATTAATGTTAAAGTTCTTGTGAAATTTATATGTTGTTGATACAACTACCGTTGTTGCTATACCAAGGTGAAGATAGGCATATGAAAGCCATGACCCCCAGTCGTTGAAACCATCTCAAATAGGGGTGATTGCAGCCCCCCGTTTTTCTTAAAGAGAGGCGCAGTTCGCTCGCCCCTCAATTTGGACCGTCTTAGAAGAATTTATTCCACGTATAAAATTTGCTTCCCAATAACAAAGAGGTTTTATATTCATTAGTGGCTCTAACTACTAAGAAACATAAATATATTAGCTAGAAAGTTGTACGGTTTGAGTTGGATTTCAAAACTAGTTCGTTTAGTCATGTTTAAGTGTTTTTTTTTTCTAATCAAATTCAAAAAAAAATTTGGACCATTTCTCGATTTATGCGTGTCATCCTTGCGCAGGGGCCATGCTAATCTTCTCTGTATCGTTCCAATTTTATCGGATGTCCCCGAAGGGACAATGTTGTTGGTGCTTCTTTTTACTTATGAAGTTAACTGATATCTTGATATAAGCGATGTGGGATTTCCTCGCAATTTTAGTTTAGGACTTGTACTTGTTTAGGCCTAGCCCATGGATCAATCAGATTATTGAAAGCTCCAACTAAAGGCACCTGGGTCAGGAGAGCCCATCTCAAGTCTTTAGAGGAAGATATATAGTGGGATTAAACAACCCTCTCAATCTGAAGGAAGGTTCCTACAGGTCTTGTCCCCCAGCCTCTCAAGGAATGATGAATTAATTGAAAATAGGATTGGAATAAAATACTTCATTCTATTTTTCAATGTGCTCTATATATCTATCTTACATTTCTTTCTAGAAGAAATTCAATGTGTATGTTACAATGCAATTCTTCACATAAATTGTTTTGAATTTATATATTTCAATAAAATATCATGTATGAGCTATCCCAATCATATTAAACATAAGATACATATTTAAAGAGATGGGTAAATCTATAATTAAATCTACCAAAAAAAAAAGAATCTATAATTGAAGTCCCTAAATTAGAATAGTTTCAAAGGTGAGTTCATGAACATTTACTTTCTTTCAAACTTTAACTTTTACATATATCGAGTCATTCACTAACGTTTTAGTTAGCTAAACATATATAAAAGTTAAAACGTATTATGAATTATATTAAATTTACATTTTATTTTTAAGTTTCGGTTCTCCTTTATATATTTTATATGAGATTCAATTCATTGATATCTATTATTATGATCCTTTATTGCCCCTATTTGTAGACAACAAACATCAAACAAGCATCAAATAAAAAATAGCAACCATGAGCAGTAAAAAAACAAACATCAACAACAAACCACGTTAACTGTACGGATGTATCAAAATGCAGAACATGCTTCAGTTTTATATAAGTATATCTGAACAATTGAGTTTAGGTGTTATATGACAACTAAATTATCATTAAACTGCTTGTTCAAATTTCTCATTAGATATTTGTAGAATTAGCCTTGTTTTGAATAATTGGAAATAAGTTTGAACATTAGAGAAAATTGTACTATGTATGCTGAAAATACATTGAGTAAGGCTTTATGTTAGAGAAATCATCTCATTGACGTTAAGTTTTTGCGAAAATGATAAGATGTCAATACATTAAGATATAGAATTACCACTCGTTGCTATAACTAAGGGTGAAGGTAGGGAGCGGCAGTCCTTGAAACCATCCTTAATTAGGGTAATTAAAGATTGGTGGAGTTTAGAATTACCCTCAATTTGGAGTGTCTCAAAAGAATTTGATCCAGGTATAAAAGTGGCTCTAACTAGTTTGAAATGTAGATATATTAGCTAAAATTTAGACGGTTTGAGTTGGATTTCAAAACTAGTTCGTTTAGTCAATTCCATCCTAACACAAGTTTCACGTAAAAAAAGTATGAATTAATCTAATTTGTATAAAGTGATTTAGTTTTAGTCCTAATTTCAAGGAACTCCAAAACTTTTTAGACCATTTCTCAGTTTATCATCATCGTGTATTGTCGTACTTTAAGAGTGCTATACATTTTCTTGCTTAAGGCTTTAGTTAGTTCAGAAATTAGGAAAGCAAAAATTAACATATGAGCCCTAAAGGATAATAAGTTTCTACCACCGAATCTTCCCTTTTTAATGTACCATCGATACTAGTAACAATAAGAACTTGCAATATGTGAGTTTATCTTCTTTATCTACTAGTTGCAACTACTATTCTTAAAGCTCGATAATGACACATGATCATTTGTATATCATTTTTAATCTTTTAAACTCGGCTTGAGAGACATTGCCTCTAAACTTTAACGAGCTAAAACCTACATAAATTCGATATCGGTTCGACCGTGCAATTTTCATATTCGATGGAGAGAGGAATAAGGAAACTTTTACCCAATCAAAGACGAAGATATATAGTAAGTTAAAGCACCCTCTCAATTTTAAGGAAGGTTCCTACAGTTTCCCCTTCCAAGACAGCCTCTGCCCCCTGATTCCAAAATTTTTAATGGCGGAGAGAATGATGAATTAATTGAAAATAGGATTGCAATAAAATAATTCATTCTATTTTTCAACGTGCTCTATCTTTTTTTCCCTAAGAAATTCAATGTATATGATAGAATGCAATCTTCTCATAGATTATTTGATTCTTATATATTATTAATTAGAATAAAATAACATATATGTCATTTACAGATAACTCTATTCCAATGAAATCACAACGTGAATACATATACAAAAAGATGTTAAATATAACTGTTTTAAATTTGTGCTCAAATGAATGTTCTTTGGAAAAATTCTCTTATGGTATTTTTATTCACCAGATAAATTATGAAGAAAATAATGTTTAAAGAAAGTTTTCCATTAAAAACCATTTTAAGAAACTTTCTTTTGAAAAAAATCTTTTAAAAAACTTTTTTTCTCAAAAGTTCTATTTGGAAACTTTCTTGATATGGTTTTCTGATGCGCATTTTTTCTCGTCTAATGCACCCTTTTACTTAGAGGAGGGAACCATGAAGTGCACCTAGGGAAAATCAGTATCGGATCTAGAATGTGGTGCCCTTGGAGAAAATCATTTGTAGATCTAGAAATGAGGTGCTCTAGGAGGAACCATGAGGTGACCGGGAGAATATTTTTTCTAGAAATGAGATGCTTTGGAGGGAATTATGAGGTGACTTGGGAGATAACTTTTAGATCTGGAAATGAGGTGCACATAGAGGGATTCAAGGGACCCTTGATTTTATTTTTCTTATATGTGCTTTTTATAAAGACAATTAAACATTGGGAAAATAAAGTTGATCAGTTATCAAAGATTTGACTCGGTCAAATAAAAAAGAGATCATGAAAGTGGAGAACCGTCAAATGGTGTTCTGAAAGGTGCATGGGGAAGTTGAGATTCATTAGTGGAGAGCAGTTGATGAGTGATGAAGAAGTGACTTAGTGGATGCAACTAGTTTCCCTCCGGTGTCTATAAATACCATAAAGATTGATGGAAAACGTCCAACCAAATCGTCAATCAAATCAGAGCAAAACTTTAACAAAATTCCTTTAGACTTTAGCTTTTTAGAATTAGACTTCAAACATTTTCATAATTTCATCGTTCATTTTAGTTCAATTATCACTTGAATTCCTCTTTCAGTTTGTAGACATTCGCTTCAATTTCAATACAATTCCAGTTCTCTTCAATTCAAGTTTATATTTATTTTTAATATTCATCAATTTTCTAAAGGTGGTATCGTTTTGATTACCAGAACCCTTAGGAATTTCAAGTCTCTTTATTCCTTTGCAATCGTTTGATTTTTAGAAGTTAAATTAACGCAATTCAATTCATAGTTTGAGAAACTATAGATCTTTGGCACGCACGCACTTCCACTAAAAGAGCCGAAACAATAACTAAGCCCTGAATTACAATAATTCAACGTTTATTTTTTAAAATTATGATATTTTAACTTTAACTTTAACTTTAACTTTTAGCCTTTGTTTGAGAGTTGAGAGGTTAATAGAGGCGAGAGTTAGAGGAGGTTAATGAGAGTAACGAAACGGAAAGGGAAGTGATGGAAATGGAAGTTAAATGTTAACCTTGTTTTGGAGTTGGTGGAATTGAATTGGAGGTTAATGGATGTAAATTAGTTAAAATGTTTACGATGCTTCCGTTTAACCCTCAATTTGGAGGTTAAGGTTTTGAGGTTAATGAAAGTAAAATGTTAACTCTCATTAACCTTCATTTAATCTTTTAAAAAACTCCAAAACGAGGTTAATTGTAAAGTTTACGTTCCATTACTCTCGTCAACCTCTTCTCAAACAAGGGCTTACATATATTGAGTTTATCATTGATAGTTTAGTTAACTAAACAGATATAAAAGTTAAAATGGAAGCTTAATTTGTAACACCTAGATACTATGTAGATATTGTATGATCTGGACGCAACCATCGCCTGAAAGCTTTAAAACGAATCATATATGTCTTAGATAATCTCACTTATAAGTTTCATTTCTCTTTACTACATTTTCGATATGAGATTCAATTCATTCATGTTTCTATTATGATCTTTCATAGAAATAAAAACATCGAACGAACATAAAATCAAAATGACAAACCTAAACAGTAAACATCAAACGTCAACAACAAACCGTAATACCTATATCAAATTAAGCTATATAAATAATTTATCAAAAAGGAAAATGTACTAATAATGTGAATGTGTTTTTATTTTTTAACCAACGGATAATTTCAGTGTAGGTAGACAAACTAATTTCTTTTCTTATTGTCGAAGTTTTAAGAAGGGAAAGTAATTACAATTATAAAAAAATAGTGAGAAGATTTTATTTTTTTTGTTACATTTAAAATGAAAATATAGGAAAAATACGTAAAATAGGAAATTTGAGATATATTTCTGATTTTATTGCCAATTACTTTTTAAAGAATTTTATTGCCAATTACTAGTTACTTAACTTCCAAGGAAAAAGAAGAGATAATAACTAAACGTATTTAGGGAATCATCACCAAGCTGTAATGCAAATCCTTTTGACATTCTTTTTTAATTATTAGTCAACCCTTTCCTCCTTCAAATTTAATTATTTTAGGATGCTTTTTTATATGCAAAATCTATTAATTATTTCATTTAATTATGTTTGGTAATTCCTAATAAGAATTAAGGAAAATAATATATTTCAGTACTGTTTAATAAAATATGGAATTTAAAACAGAAAAAAAGTTGTATAGGCTTAAATAGTTTCGGAATTTACATTGAAGTTAAAATAAATAAGTTTTGGAAGTTTATTGGAAATTTCCAAGAGATTTAAAATGCCAAATTATATAACCCATTATACTTTATGAGTAACAGTGTAAATTTCCATATTAACATTGTGAATATAGCCTTCCACAAAATAATCGTAAAAATAAAAATTAAGTTTGAATTATAGAAAACTGACTTAATAGTATAATTTGTAAATTTTTCAAAAGATGTTTAGACTTTTATTTTGTTTAGGTGAAATTGAATGATATATGTGACTGAAATAACACGAACAACTCGTTGATATCTTGTCATCTAGTAAACTCTGCGTAAAATCAACATTGGAAAGTAGCGCAATTAATGACTGATTTAAACTGTAAGCATCACAATAAAAATTTCATCAAACAATTTCTAGTGAACCGAGTTGAAATTGGTTAGGTTTATGTGAAGGAGTTAGGCCCCGTTCTTTTGGACTGAAAAATTCTGAACTGAACTGAATGATGCTGAACTGAACTGAACTGAACTGAACTGAATGTTGCTGAACTGAACTGAACTGATCTGAACTGAACTGCTGCTAAAATGAAAAATAAATATTGAAACTCAATTGAATAAATAATAATAATAATAATAATATTAGTTTTTAATAATGAGATCGGAGAGGAGGATGACGATAATGATGATGAAGGTGAACAAAATGATGAGATTACGGATCATATGGTAGAAAATGATTAGAAAAATAGAATGAGATGATGCTATTTGTAAATTTTTGAATTTGCTCTATTTGCTAATTTTAATTTTTTTTACAAGATTTTTGAATTTTTTTCAGTTGATACTAATTTGTTCCTAATATTATATAACACTATTATAAGATTTTTGAATTTCTTTAATTGATGCTAATTTGCTCCTAATACTACACAACGCTGTTACAAGATTTTTGAATTTCTTATTACAATATATAACCAAAATTGGAACCTTTTGTATATTAAATCCAAATTTATATAGTATAAATTATTAAGGTGGTAGAACATTGTAACATATATTGGTAATAATATTTACTTACGTCCAACAACTTTTGCAAACAAATTTGATCAACTAGTTAAAATTATAATAAATATTAACATATTATATATAAATAATAAATATTTATTTGTAATTTATTAACCTGAACCGAATTAAATGTTGGTGAATTGAACTGAACTGAACTAAACTGAATATTACTGAAATGAACTAAATTAAATGCTACTGAAAATTAAATTAAATGTTGCTGAGCTGAACTGAACTGAGCTGAACTGAACTGAACTGAATGTTGCTGAACTGAACTGAACTGAACTGAATGTTGCTGAACTGAATTGAACTGAACTGAACTTAAAATAAGTTCTAATGAGTTCAAAAGAACAGGGCCTTATAGGTTAACTCCAAATACGTATCTCTAAAATATAGTTCTAAGTTTCAGTTTTTTCATAAACTCGTAAAACAAAATCAAATTAAAAGTTTGCAAACTAACCTCTTTGATGATGAATTTTTTTTTCTCAATACCTGCCTTGAAATTGTTAAAAATCAGAGTAATATTTTGTTTTGGAAATAGATTTTATTCCTAGAGTCCGAGTCAGAGATGCTCAGAGCTGTGATATTCAAACTACACCCGCTGCAAAAAAAAACTAACGAATCAAAACAATAAAAATGCTAATAATATGAAATATGAATTGAAAGAGCATTGAGACGAAAAAATCGAAACTGTTTTACTGCCTGCAAATATATTCTAAGATAGAAATTCATATTAAAATAGCAAAGTTAGTTCATAAAACAAAAGAGCCAATTATGGTGAGTGAAATTGTTTTTTCTTAAACTCATAAAACAAAATCAAATTAAAAATTTGCAAACTAACTCATAAGTTTTCAATATAAATACAAATTGTTAAGTTATAATGTGTACTAATTAATTACATTTAATCACTTCTTTTTGTCCAACATTAACTCATATATCAACATCATAGTATGAAAACATACAAATAGCAGATTTTTCCTAACTTATTTTAAGTCATCTTTGAGATTGTTTAGTTTAGTGTTCACACTATTAAATGCGTGTTAGTTATTGAGTATCTATCAATTGGGATAATTTGGTGTCAAATTCGGAGTAAAATTAATCTGTAGATACAAATAAAAGAGCTTATAAAATTTGAGATAAATCTATTTTTGTTCTATGTCCTTAAAATTTTCGTTTATAATTTTCGACTAATTTGATAAACTGTGTGAAATACAAGTCATAGATCAATCAAAATACAAACCACAAACACTTATTTTTTTTGATTTTCTATTCGATATCTAAACCCACACTAGGCTGACTAATCCGAATTCGGACGGATTCAAAGAACCACAATCACTTATTTACAAGTCAATATAACCACAAATCACTAATTTATATTTGAACCTTGATTTTTCTTTCTTAGTTCCAATCAAAAATATGTTTTTAATTCAAAAAGAAAATATGTTAAACAAAATTAGTAAATTATATATTTTTGAAAATTCACTGTAGAATCATAGTTCATTTTTGGAATATGTCGTCATATATGCAATTCTAGCTGTACACTATTGTCACCATATATATCTTCTTCATATACAGTAATTTCTGATCGGTGCAATTTTTTGTTTTCTTTTCATCAAAATCACCAAATTTCAGTAATTAATAATATAATAAAATATTTTTAAATAATATAATAAAAAGAAAAAACCGAATTATTAGCAGTAATTAGCTCACACTAATTTCAAATTTGTCAAAAAATAAAAAAAGCTCACACTAATTAGTAACACATCTGGAAACACAAAAGTCAACAGAAAAGTCAAAACAAGGAAATAAAAACAAATAATTAAAAATGAATATTTTCTTATATTAGAAGAAAACGGAGCAGAAACGGAATTTTATAAAAACGCGTATAGCAGAGTGTAACATAAGCTAAGAAAAAAAAAAGAGAAGAAGAAGAAGAACGAGTCATCGTCGTCTTCTTCATCACGCGGCATCTTTTCCTCTTCTTCTTTTCCACATTCAACCCTAGAAATCAATACCCTTTTGCTTCCCTGACAAAACCCATCTTCTTAAATCTCAAAGTTCTCATCTTTAACTCTAAATTATACCCTCAGAAAACAGAGGAAGAAGAAGAAATTAAGAGTGAAAATAGGAGGATTGTGATTGTGATGATGATGAGGTCATTATGCCGGCCGCTTGAGCGGTGTTTTGGGAGGATTGCCGGCGGAGGTGGCGGCGGAGGTGATGGGTTGCTATGGCATACGGATTTGAGGTCTCATGCTTCTGGGGATTATTCGATTGCTGTGGTGCAAGCTAATTCGAATTTGGAAGATCAGAGTCAGGTTTTGACGTCGCCGTCGGCTACTTATGTTGGGGTTTATGATGGTCATGGTGGTCCTGAGGCTTCTCGCTTTGTTAATAAGCATTTGTTTCCTTTTATGCAGAGTAAGTTTCTTCTCCCTCTCAACTATTTTCACTGTTTGTCAGTGCTGGGCGCTAGTCGGGTGGCCGAGGTTGTCTGAGGACTAATCGAGGATTCGTCCGGGATAAGTCGGATTTTGAGCGCCTAGGTGGATACTCCATTTTGAGACCCTAGCCGGGGTCTAGACAGCCAGGCGGCCTTTGTTGACAACATTACTATTTGTATAGTTATCCCGAAAAAGTATGTGTTTTGTTTATGATTGTGTGTTTTTGTGGTGTCTACTCTGTTTTAGCGTTATGTTATGGGTCGAAAGATTTTGTTTTGATGCAGTTTTGGTTATGATGGGAGTGAATGTTTTCATCATGTGTTTCGTGTATTGCTAGCAGCCTAGTTAAAAGGGCTGGGTGTTAGTCGGGTGGCCAAGAATGTTTGATGACTAATCGGAGATTAGTCGGGGAAACTAATTGGGAATGATTCGGATTTTGAGGGTCTAGAGGTGCCTAAGTGGTCTAGTGGGCGGATACTTGATTTTGAGCGACTAGGTGGGGCCTATGCGGTCCCGATTGCTAGAAACGTTTCATCTTTTTGTCCTCTGATGTTTTTACTTCTGTTATCATCTTCTTATGGAATGACTCGATCAATTTTCTATGATCAATGCATTGGGTTCCTATTTATATATATCTAATGCCGAGACTATCCCCAAGTCCAGGGCTAGATAACTGATACTGAGGTGACTTCTGCCCTTTCAACGTCCCTCCGAGCAGTGATGAGTCCTTGATTTATGACAGGGTGCTATCTGTTGATCTATCGGTGTTAAATTGATATCTTCTGGGTTTTTTACGGAAAAAACTAAGCTTTATTCGCCGTTTCCATGAAGTTTTCTGTCTTTTAAGGGCTACCAGCCCAGCCTGGCCTGCCCTTGGATCCAGCCCTGATGCCAAGTTTTCGATTACTGGGAGTGCATCAGGATTAGCCGAGCATATACTAGTTGTCTAATTCCGGAATACTATTCCTAGACCCTAAATCTTGACGGCCTCATGGTGTCGGGCTTTTAGTCCCGGATGGGTACGGAGAATCAGTTAAGCAAATTGCCCAATCACTGGCTGAAATAGGTTAGAAACACTATGCTGAACTGTCATTGTCCCACTAGCCAATGATTAGGCCACTTTGTGTATGGGCCACCTGCCTCCCCTTTGCGGTTTCCCCAACGACCCTGTTGATTGAGCACGCCTTATATTTTCATTTGTTTTAGTATGTTGACAGTAGTTTCTTATGAGTAGGAACAAATAAGATTTTGAATCTCTTGTAAAGTTCAGTTTTTTTTTTTTTTGGTGGAATTTGAAATTTGTTCTTAGTGTTCCTTATCTTTCTAACACTGAACTATAATTTTCAATCACAGAATTTGCATCAGAGCAAGGAGGAATATCAGTCGATGTGATAAAGAAGGCGTTCAATGCAACTGAAGAGGAGTTTTGCCATTTAGTGAAGCGATCATTGCCAGTAAAGCCACAAATTGCTTCTGTTGGGTCATGTTGTTTAGTAGGTGCAATAACAAATGAAGTTCTATACATTGCAAATCTAGGGGATTCAAGAGTAGTTCTTGGTCGGAAAGTTTATGAGGATGCAAAGAAATCTGTAGTAGCAGAACGATTATCAACAGATCACAATGTTGCCGTTGAAGAGGTCAGGAAGGAAGTTGAGGCACTTCATCCCGATGATTCGCATATTGTAATTTATAACCGCGGAGTTTGGAGGATTAAAGGCATAATTCAGGTAATGTACCCTATAGACTAGTCATGCCTTAGTCAGAGTCTGCATTGTATACTAGGTCGAGCTTAATATAAGAGACTTGTACTCGTTTTGTGTAGAATAGACCATTTCTACAGGATTCATAAACCTTGTTTTTCTATTCCATTTCAGGTATCGAGATCCATTGGTGACGTTTATCTCAAGAAACCAGAATTTGGAAATCCTGTTCCGTTGAAGCGGGCTGTCATGACAGCAGAACCCGCAATAATCATACGGAAGCTCAAACCACAGGACATGTTTCTGATATTTGCTTCAGATGGTCTTTGGGAGCAGTTGAGTGATAAAACTGCTGTAGACATTGTTTTCAAGAACCCTAGAGCTGTAAGTACTCTTTTTTTACTTATGATTTTCATCTAATCTTTTGCTGTAAACTATAATCCTCGCTAATCGAAATTTAAAAATTAGGATCAAGGGTCAATTCGGCAATTCAACTTGACTTGCAAATACAATTTGTTCCAAAATTCAACCTTCCACACTTTGAACATCTTTGGTCAAATTAGTCTTGAAGTGATACTTGTCAAGAACAATTTGCTCCATAATTCAAAGTTCTTAGTTCCTCATTTCAGTCAAATATGTGTTATCGTATTACCTTATCTTTTGCTACACATAAATTTCTCATGCACGGTGCATTTTGGATTAATTTGATAAAAAAAAGCCGAATAGATGGATCATTTGATACTCGAAGGTTTTTTCCGAACTAATTTACCCTGCGAGCCAAGATGAAGTGCCGACATCACTCTTTTTGCTTCCAGTTTTGTCTTGCGAAGTAATTTGAATCACTTGGCAAGTATTTGATGCAAGTGTAATGAAAATGAATAGTATCGGACCCATTGTCTTTGTAAATTGTGTTGTCGTGTCACTATTTAACAGTCCTAGAATTTGTTATTGACTCCGTCTGTCCGTGTAATTGCAGGGGATCGCTAAGAGATTGGTAAGAGCTGCGATTCAGGAAGCAGCAAAGAAAAGAGAGATGAGATACGATGACATAAAGAAGATTGACAGAGGAGTAAGAAGACATTTCCATGATGATATAACAGTGGTTGTAGTTTTTCTAGATCACGGCAAAATGTCTTCGTCGAATGGTAAAGTTCCAAAGAAAAACAAAGGAATGGACTGCACTACTGCTCCCGTCGACATTTTCACCTTAAATGCAGAACAAAATATGCTTCACTCTTGAGATCATACTAGAAGAAAATAAACAAACAAAAAGCACCCTTTTGAATGGTGATTGATACTGACCTTTTTTTTAGTTCTAGGCCTTGATTTAGAGTTCATATGGATATGGAATTTGAAGCAATGTAGATAGGTTGGTGCAGATGGAAATTGGGAGAAGATGGAAGAAACATAACTATGGAGTTTTTTCATTCATGTGAAGATTTTTGTCCATATTTTTTTCTTCATTTTGATGTTAGATTTATAAAAATCCTGATAGATCATAACAGTTGACACCAATTTTGTAATTGCCTTTTTTTAAAAAAATTTCAGGGTTTTTTTTTCTTCATATTCAAGCATTTGCATGTTTTTTTTTAATGCAGAGAGGAAGAATTTGCAAGATTTTTGAGTTAGAAATTGAATAAGAATTGAACCATCCTGCAATTTGATAAAAAAAATGAACTTTAACTCTCACATTTTCAAAGTAGTAATTTTGGTTGATGAAAATTATAATTTCAATAGATTGAGATGAATTTCTCCAGCTAACGGGTAAAATTACCTCAAATCCAACTAATTAAAGATTAGGAAATACAAATAATAAGGTTAAAAAGTTAAGACTACAAAGAAATATCACTTAAATCTGAAATTCTCATCATTTCCACCAATGACTTGCATTGCAAATTGATTTTGATATTGTAGTATTGAATCTTGAAAAATGCAAAACATATATTTTGAAGATAAATGCCTTAGCTTTATACAACAACTTAAATCGTACCAATCCGAACTCGTATGAAAGAGTTCATTAGAAATTTTATTTTTTAGCTTTATCGGAAATTTTATTATATACTGAAGTAAGTTGAAAGAATTTTACTTTTGTTACATTTCTTTCATTCGTGTTATATCCATGTTATTTTTTTGTTTAATAACTATATTCATGGTATGTTTAGTGCAGACACATAATTGAACTGTACATAATATAACTAGCACATCTTATAGAATAACTTGTTTTACAAAATTTATTTGACCTTGTTATCATTTTTTTCTGACTATCGCCCATCGTACATATCAATTAAATATGTATGAGATTATTTATATATCATTATTTAAAGGATAGCTTATCATAGATCATAATGGATTTTTATATAAAAGAAAGATTTATTAAGTTATATGATTCGATCACTGTATGATCTTATATTATTAATCTATTCTCATATACACATTGGTCCTATGTTTAACTACTTGATGTTGTTTTTGTTTCAATAATTGCTTATACTAGATCATTCTATCTATTCACATTGAACAATTATCATAAGCTATGCACTTTTGGAAGTACTAATTATAAAAAAGAATAGACAAAAATATCTAATTTCATATTCATTTTATAACAATGATATCTACTAATTTTGGTGAATAGTGAGTCGTAATTGAGGTTATTTCAGTGTAGTAAAATTTGTTAGGCCTTAATCGGGGGCCTTGAGAACTAATCAGGAACTAATTGAAATTATTTCAGCATAAGTCCAACTTTGAATAGACAGGTCTAGATGGTTCAATTAGAACAAATCAAATTCTTAATTTTGAGCACTTAAACGGAGCTTATCGACTTAAGCGACCTTCATTTACAATGGTGAGTTATGGTACTCAAGATTGAAAATAAGCCCGTTCTTGAAAAACATTTCTATTACAGTTGAGAGTTAAAGTAGTGGGTCTCTTTAATCATGTATATTCAATTGATAATTTCATATAGCTAAAATGACAGTAAATGCAATCAAATTATGATCTTTTCCTTTGACCTCTTTCTATGATTCTTATCGTAGATGCAGATATTCTCAACTTTAGGTTCACTAATCTCTACTTTGTCTATCAATTTTGTGTGTAGGGAGAGTTGAGTAGCTCATTTTCTAGTTGTTTGGGCTAAGAATCTTAATTCTTCTATTTTTATGGTTGAAAATTGTCATGTATTACTTAGCCTATAGTATGTAAAGATTCTCCTATATTTCAAAAGATTGCATTTATTGGATATATTAGTTTTGTTTTGTATAAGGCATCGATTAATCTTTATATCTTTATTCGCTCGGTGTCCTTGTAATATAATATTTTCAACTCTTATTGTTATTTCAGTGTTCAATTAAAATTGTGAAACTGTTGTTTGTTACCTATTTTAAAAGTAAACTCAGTTAATTTTTTTAAGATTTTCAATACCCATATTTCCCGAAGCTGAAACTTTCTTACACTCATTTCATTTATACTCCAAACGTAGTTGCTATAATAATCTTCCTTGACCACTTTAAGACAGATCAATCTTAAGAAAATCGTTGATTCTATAGCCTCAACCCAATTGGGATTCAAAGCTACTTGATATTTTTACAATATCAAGTAATTGTTGGGTTATGAGTTAAATTCTGAATGTCACGTAAAACTTAAACTAATAATAATAATGATAATAACATCAAGGATAATGTAGCCAACACATGAAGCTATCTTACCACGGAAAATCCTACCTTTCTTGCATAACATCATTTTAATAGCCACATCATTAGAGCATCATCCTAGACACACACACCCCATTATATGTGAGGATGCGTGTCAGACACATGAATGGAACAATCTAAAGAGATTCTTTTTTCTAACTACCATCATTTTCTTAAGCTAATTACACGTTAGCACATGTTTAGAGCATACTCCAATCTCTTAAAATTTTGAATTTTTCATTTGAAAATCATTAACATTATATTTTATAGCATTAATCCAAAATGTCATTTTTCCTATAAACATTGTGAAACCTCAATTTTAATTTATAAAGTTAAAAAGAAAAAAAGCATGTGAAATTGCAATGTATTTTTTTTTTTAGTTTACCCTAAAAAAGGTCATGCATGAAGTCATTGGAATAAACTAATGGAATCTACCTAAAAAAGTTAGCATTTAATTTGATATTAGCTATGAGTGGCATATGATATACAATATATGCCTACTAAATAGCTGTGTAAGTTGTGTTTAGATTAGTGCCACTAAAATGGTGTCAACTAATTAACTTTTGCTTTTTCAGTGCTTGTTCAACTACGTACTTCTTTTGAAAACCAAAAGAATACCATTCTAACAAAAAGCCGATTTGGTAGCCATGCTAATTTTTGGGTTTAAAATTATCGAAATAACATAATTATGATAAAATATAAAGTTGAGTGACTCTATTGAGATAAATTAAAGTTGAATGAGTACTATTTTGAGACAACCATAAAAATTTGGTAGCCCATAGTGCATTTAACCCAATATTATAGCGGTTGGTTTGGATTGATAAACTATTTAACTACTATTTTGAAAGAAAAATCAACTAATATCTAACATAATCAATTGGGATGGTAAAATTTTGACAAGACAACATAATTTGCATAGATAATTAAATTGACACGGTCATCTATATAGGTAATTTATTAGAGGATTAAGGTCCTCACACTTTACTTGAGGACATAAATCCTCCATTTATAGTTATATATAACTACAAGAAATATATAAATATGTTGTATATCGCTCATATAGTATCAACGAGGTTTTTGTCATCGCAGAGCGGAGCAAGAGGAGCATGCACATTTGGATTTTCTTGTCTTTTATGGTTTCAGTTCTCTTTATAAATACATATATTCTGTAACTGATTGATGACTTGATTCATAATTAGCCAAACCTCGTTAACAAATTTTGTGTCGTTTATTACTTTATATCTTGATTAATTTAGTTTGTTTATCAACAATAAATACGTATAACATGATACAAAATGCAATTCCATTTGGTACCCCCAACTATCAACTACTATGACTCAGGTACAAACAACACTTGAACCAAACATCTTGAGTTATTCTATAATTAAAAAATAGAATTTTATGAGAGAAGTGTGTTAAGGGTCAATCCGTTATCTTAACAATATAAATTAGTAGTTCACTGAACCTAATGAAAAACTTTAAAGTATAAAGCCACACATTATATGCTTATAATAAGTTGCACTCTTCTAACCTATATTGCATCTCCACCTTTATTTGGAGGCGCTATGATTTTAATGGATTTTATTAAAGAAATTAACTTTTTTTTAATAAAAATTATAGGCTTGGTAGACAGTGACTTTTAATCAAAAACTTTCAAATATTCCTATGAACTTTTAAATTATGATTCTCAATACTTGTCCAAATGTAACAAAAAACTCCTTATTCTTATTCATCTAATTATAAATAATTGCATACTCATGTCCAAAAGTACAAAAGACCTCTTAGTCTTGTTTAATTACTTTCAGTAATCCATTAATTTAAAATTTGACTGTATCAAAATGTGAAAATAATAGATAGTAACTTTTACAAAATTTCTGACACTCAGTATCATAAACTTGCAATTTTCATCTACAACTTGCATGTTTTGATAAATCAATTTTGAAATTAGGGGATTATTTGTTACTTTTGGACAACTATATATAATCATTTGTAACTTTTGAGAATTTAAAGGGGCAGTTGAAGTTTTGAGACAATTCCAAAAAGGCTACTATGGATTAAACCAAAAATATAAGTTAATTTGAAGAAAGTATATAGGGGAATTGAAGTGTTATATTGCTTCTTTTTTGGTACAAAGTGTATTGCTAATAATTTGTTCTACACAATTCCTTTTGCTGTATTTTGACAATTTATATATAGTTAAATAATAACCAGCTTTGTGAAATTGGATTTCCAACTTGGGCTTATTCTCAAGTCCCAACCAATGTTGGATGTGCACCATCTTAATGTGGCAAATGGCTCAGGCCCAATAGATGAGTGAGACTGCACCCATAAAAGATTCGGCCTTGTATATTCCCATAAAATCAACGGCTCAAGTCGAAATGGTTCGCCAAAGCAACCCAGAGTCGTCCATGATAATACGGGCAGGTCGAATCATAAAGGTTTTAAGGTTCTGTTCTTTTTGACTTATTTTTAACTTCAAGACTTAATCTCTCAGTTTAATTCTGGTTTAGTTCAGCGAGATCGTGTTTAATTTTATGATTACAAGATGGTTATGATTTCTACCATTACAGAAAAACCTTGCTAAATCTTCTAACCCGATTAAGTTGGTGAAGTGGCAAAAGCTATATCCATCTATCAACTTTGAAACGCTAAAAAATTTATTTGGTCATTAAAATTGTCAAATTAGTGACTGTCTTTAGTTTCGTGGATAAAGTGGTGGTAATAGTTTCTACCAATTACCAAGAACTAGCAAAATCAATGACAAAAAAAAAAAAGAAACCATTGAGATATATAATCTCAACTTCAAAACAGTGAGCATCTCTTAATACAATTTTACGAAAGCAAGTGCATATTGCTTCTTTTGATTTGGTTTTTGAACATGTTCCGCGTGATTAAATGAACATTATACTTAGATCTTGTTCTTTATACCTTATCAGTAGTTCATTTGAGTTCAGTAATTCCACTTTAGTATATTGATTTTAGTTCAATTTAACATTGTTCAGTTCAGTAATTTTCAGTCATAAAGAACATAGCTGATAGGGATGAAATATCCCTATCTTTTCGGGTTATTTACGATGTAATTAAATGTTATTTTATTACTTTTAGTATAGTTTTAAGTCTTTTTATTATACTTTGTGAACAAATTAATTCTCAATCACTTAGTTTGAATTTATCTCCGTAAAAGCACTATTTTCACCGGAAATCGTCCAAGTAACTCATGTTTATTTTGTTTATAGGTTTTACTTCAAAGATAAAAATTATCCATGGTGAAAGACAACTTCCAGACATGATTAGAGGTGTTTTTGTGCTAATAAAGAGCTAAGAGAAAAGGAGTTTTGCAAATAATTCAAGGAAAAGTCAATCTGTCCAGAAATTGCTCTTGACACGACCCGTGTCAAAGTTCCACACGGTCCGTGTCAGGACAAAAATGGTCCACACGGTTTGATTTCAGGGGCGTGTAAACTGGTGTTCACACTTATATTGAAGGACACGACCCCGTGTCAAAAGGGACACGATCCGTGTCACAAAGGAGACATTTAATTTGCGCGGCGTTTTAATTAGCAAAAATCCAACTTGTCGAGTAATTAATGCGACACGACCCTGTGTCAAGGGACACGCCCAAGGACACGCCTGAGCTGATTAAAGTCATTTTAATGCATTTTTGCCTTGACACGGCGTGTCAAGTGTCCCACACGACCCGTGTCAAGCTTTATTCTGCACTTCGATGAGATTTTCAAGCATGTGTTTTGAGGATTCACACTTGTTCACAAAGCCAACTTTTTTGTATAAATATAGGAATCCCTCTCCACTTGTGTTAAATCCCTCTTTAGTTATGTTTAGTTCCATTTAGTTGTAATTCTCTCCATTTAGTTGTTTAAAAGAGGCGATCCAAGTACGATCCATGTTCCATTTCACCTCTTTTGCAAACTTGTAATCCATTTTCATTCCATTAATACAAAGTTACTTATTATTTCCTTCATCTTCATCCATTCTATTCAAATCTTCAAGTTGGCAAAGAGATCCTCTCCGAGGACATAAGCGACGATCGTGTGTCTGGTGTAGTGCGATAAAAGGGAGTAGCTAAACTCGGTAGTATCATATTATTTCTTTACATAGTTTATACAATAATTTTGTAGAAATTAGTATATTTGATTCATCATCATCATATGCTTCTCTTTATGTTTATTTATAAATACTTGATATGAACTTGACATTTCTACCGGATTTATATAGGTGTTGCCCCCATCGGAAGTGACGAGCCGGAAACCGTAGATATTGACGACATCACGGAACTTAAAGAGCCCTAGTTTCTAAGTCCATTGGAGACACTTAACCTTGAAATTATAGGATTAATTAAGTGTGTACCTACGAGTTCATACGTGTTGATAAAACATCATAAAAGCTAGCTATGATAGTTTGAGTAATCTTAAGGCTATTTTATCTTTATTATTGTATAAAACTTACCATCACCATTTCATGCTAAGGAATATGGAAAATATTTGTGTGTTGTAGTATAGGAGTAGTTAATTAATAAATCCAAAACTCTAAAGTATAAATTCGCTTAGATAACAACCCGAAACCAAGTAGTTTGATACTTATTGGTATAAATCCCGTGGATTCGATACCCGGACTTAAACCCTGGATTATTACTTGACAACGATAGGGTACACTTGTCCTCTAATTGTAGGCCTTTTTGTAGCACTAGCTCGAGGCCGCATCAATAGCCTTATTAGCATGTTGTTCCACATCCATATTCTAATATGTAACAAATATAGCCTCTAATAACATAACAAAATGTGTACAAATAAAATAAAATAACATAACATAATAATCAACACCATTAAGTCTTTTAAACAAACCCAAACAAAGGCTAACAAGTTCAAAACTTAAAATACAAATCAATGTAATTTGATCCACTTGTGCATCAATGCTAGAATCTGCATGATTTAATAGTCTTCAACCAAAGAAAGAATCCATATAGAACACCATCCGGTCTCATTCTGTTTCTTGATTTTGAGCCTCAACGTGATTTTGATTCCAATTCCATGGTGAAAAGAATGAGTAATCTTGATTCAGAAAAGACGTCAATGACGAGTAACTCAAATTATTATCTCCTAAATCATAATAATCAGTTGAACAACTAGAACATCACATAATCTGAAGAGCATTATGATGTTGGCATACCAAAACAAGTTGCCGCATAAATTCTTCCTATTATTCCTCCATTATTATTTGTTTTTCATCTTCTTGGAATGCGATATTCCCTCCTTCTCCTTGAGCATCATAATTCTCATGGAACACCATCCGGTCTCCTTCTGTTTATTGATTTTGAGCCTCATATCGTGATTTTGATTCCAATTCCATGGCGAAAAGAATGAGTAATGTTGATTTAGAAAAGACGTCAATGATGAGTAACTCAAATTATTATCTCCTAAATCATAATAATCAGTTGAACAACTAGAACATCGCCTAATCTGAAGAGCATTATGATGTTCGCATACCAAAACAAGTTGCCGCATAAATTCTTCCTCTTGTTCCTCCATTATTACTTGTTTTTCATCTTCTTGGAACGCGATATTCCCTCCTTCTCCTTGAACATCATAGTTCTCATTCGAATTCTGAATGGGAGTGCTCTTTCGGGGTATGGTTAACGGAGGTAATATTGATGCATAGAATTCAGTCCACGAAACAAGAGATTCAAGAATATTTTGCGCGATCATTGAAGTGTGTTTTGACATCTATATTAATTTGTTTACTTAATACGATTACGAGTCAAGTTCAAATGAGACAAGCCTTTAAGATGAGACAAAATTTTATGGTGAGACACACCCAAAACGCAGAAGCGCGTTTACCCAAAAAACGCACAGTAACGAACAGTGCCTCCCAAAATCTGTACTTCTTCTCAAAAATCTCCAGTCCTTCATCAAAAATTGAGATTCTTCATAGATCGAGCTCCGCTCGATCTGATTTTCTTCAATCTACGAACAATCGCACGATTCAGCAAATCAACACAATCTTTTCGACCTAATTTTCAACAAAATCGAGCTGAAATCGATTTGGATCTGGAAAATTTTGATCTAACCTTCATCTGCAACTCATCACAACTTTTTTGATCTAATTTACACAAAAAAAACGAGGTAATTTACATCTATTAGCTTCTGTGATCGCGAACAATTAGATCTAAGCTTCTTCTGCTTATAATCAGAAGTTTTGTAATGTAATATTCATTAAAATCGAGTTGAAATCAAATTTGAAGATCTAATTTACAGATCATAACTTCTTTGATCTTGATGAATTTAACCTAAGCTTCATCTCCATATAATCACAAGTTCTATGACTTTGATCTCAATGATTTGCATCTAAACTGATTTTGATTTGATATTCTTCAGATGAAATCGAGTTTTTTATACAAAAAATAAGATACCATGGACGCAGAAGATCAAACTATGAGTCATACAGAAGAAGAACAACACTCAGATGTTCTATCACGTTCTACAGGTACTTTCTTATCAGTACTTTAGAATGATTTTTGTTCCACCATTGAAATGCAAATGTTCCATACATTTAAAGCATTTGTTCCAAGCCAATAATACATTTGTTCCAACAACTTTAACTTATAATAACACTCTTATATAATGATTCTAGGTTTATCTACCACTGAAGAACAAAGCAATTGCACTTCTACAATAATTGTACTAGCTACACCAGAAATAACACCAATTCAGACACTTAATGGAACAAGAGAATGGTTGCCAAGTTGTTCAACTGACTTAAAACCAGAATTAGGAATGATATTTGACAGTATATATATAGGTTTTGAATTTTATAGGTCATATGCACTTGCTGGTGGATTTTCTTGTAGGAAATCAACATTAAGAAAGAAAAAAGATGAAGATATTATAAGAGAACAGTTTTTTGTGTGTAATAAACAAGGGTACAAAGAACAAAAAAAAAATAGCAACATCCACTGACAAAAAACGGAGAAAAAAAGACCAAATACTCGTGTTGGATGCAGGGCTATGATGATCTTAAGACTTTTTGATGATGGGAAATATGAGATTATAAAGTTCAAAGAAGAACATAGCCAGCCACTTTACACTCCAAGTTGTGCACAGTATCAAAAGGAGGCTAGAAACATAAGTCTGATACACAAAAAAATGATATTCGATAATACCAAGGTAATTTATTTATTGTTCCACAAGCACATACTTGATGCACCAATATAAATCTTCTATAGTTTCAACTGCAATACTTGTACTTTCATAAATAATCTAATTAATATTTATGTTATGATTAAACAGGTAAATGTTGGACCAGTCAAAACTTTTAGACAAGCCAAGGAAATATATGGTGGATACGAAAATATAGGTGCTTCTAAAAATGATTTCAAAATTTTTCAAAGAGACATGAAAGCTTACATTTATGATTTTGATGCTCAAATGTTTGTGGATAATTTCAAGAATAAGCAATCTACATCTAGTGGATTCTTTTTTGATTTTGAAGTAGATGAGAAAGGACGGCTATGTAGAGCTTTATGGGCAGATGCTTTATGTAGAAGAAACTACGCCCTTTATGGTGATATGGTGTCATTCGACACAACATACAACACAAACAGGTAATTCAAAATACTTTACTTGAAATAAAATTGTTCCAAGTATGTGAATATGTTGTTCTACGATTCAACTATGGTTTTTGGGCCATTTACTGGAATAGACAACCACAAACGCTGTATTACATTTGCAGCCTGTTTACTATCTAATGAAGATATTGTCTCATTTGAGTGGGTATTCAAAACATTCCTCAAAGCCATGCAAAACAATGAACCCACATGCATCATCACAGACCAAGATGGAGCAATGCTAAGTGCTATAAAAACAGTTTTCAAAAAGACAGAACATAGGCTATGCATGTGGCATATTATGAAGAAATTTCCAGAAAAATTAGGTAACAAAATCAAACAGTTATATTTTGTTCCAACAGGATTACTATGTTGTTCCAAGAATGCTTACAATTATTATTGTTATGTAAATACAACAGGAAATCATTTGAAAGACAAAGATGAGTTTCTCAGCAAGATAAACAGATGCGTTTGGAACGCAGAAACAGAGCCAGAAGAATTTGAAACAGAATGGAAACATGTTATTTCAGAATACAATTTACAACAACATACTTGGTTGGCGTCATTGTACGAGAAAAGAACAATGTGGATACCGACATATTTCCGCGACTGTTTCACTACAAGATCAAATTGTGAACAGATTGCTGATCAAGCTGCCAAGAACTCAGGTTGATCAAAGTAATCATCTTGGCTAAAAACACCTTAAATAACTCCTTATGCTACTCCTTCTCCTTGTTCTGAACGCTGGCTAACCCTAACTTCTTTAGGAATCTTATATTTACTCCATATGTTATCAATAAGGGTAGCCATCTGCATTGACAGATCCTTTTCTTGAAACATCATACCAGCTTGGTCTAAAACCACAGACATTTCAGCAACATTTCCAGCTAATTTAGTAGCCAAATCCTTAAATTTCATCACAAAACTCTGAAAAAATTACAGAGAATAAAATTAAATATTGATAAATCTATTAAAGAAGTGCTAAAATAGACCAAGATATTGTGAAGTAAGCAAAAAAAACAAACATACCACCAAATCAGTAGGATTCAATGGAACTTCTTCTCCATACTTCTCTTCAAGACCAATTCTATCTGAGACTTGTTTTTCACCCCACACAGAAGTTAGAGGAATTTTTCTGGGCATCACAAGATTTGAACGTTGTAAACGGTCAAAATAACATATCTGCAATGAAAAAAAAAGGCAAAATTTCAAGTTATAACACAAGTATAAAAATTGTTCCAAACAACATATCCTTTTGTTCCACACAAACAAACCATTTGTTCTAACAGAAATACTTACCATAACAAAAGGTAATGGCCCACAGAAAAAAGAAACACCATCCTTGTAATCACGAACACACTTCAGCAATGATTTAAACACGAAACCACACCAATTAAGATTCTTAATTTGTCCTACATCCATGCAGCTACACAAAAACTTGAGGTACATTTGCCTATTATTTGTAGAATAAATGCAAGAGTTCACATCAATAACCAAAAAATTCCAAATGAACTCATCAGAAACAGGATCCTTCACCAGAGTATCAAGCTTTTGCATAACAACAGTATCATGAGGACTACCAATCCTAAGATTATAACCCTTCCTAAACTCCTTTAAAAAACTAATCCACCTTCCAGAACTATCGCCCTTATGTTCATGGGCTTCTTCAATATCTTTCCCTCCACGAGGCAGACCATAAACAACATTCACATCTTCTTCACTTATGTTTATTTTCTCACCAGAAGGAAGCAGAAAACAACATCTATCCACATCAATACTACGAACAAGTTTCGCACAAAAAGATGCATTGTGCTTCCCAATATCTAGGTGTAAAAAACCACCAAAACCAATATCTCTAATAACATCTTTATGAGAATCAAGCATTCTCTTCAGAAAATCCATCAGAACCATTGGCCTAATTCTCTGATTTAAACATTCCTCTGCAGACTTCTTCTTCCCCTTATTCCTATTAGGACGAACAGACTTAGGATTAACAATAGAAACTCCAACCACCTGCTTCTTAGACCTAGAAGCAGCCAAAGACTTTCCAACAGCTTTTACAATTTTCTTATAATCAGCAACAATATCATTATCACTATCATCACTTCCCAATCCACATACTAGTGAACTTGCACTAAACACACAATTAGGATCTGCATCACCATCCCCATCATCATCATCTTCCCCACTATCATGTTCACTGTCCCCATCATCATCATCTTCCCCACTATCATCTTCACTTTCACTTCCATTATCTGAACTGCTTTCACCATCATCACATCCACCTATATCACCACGAGAAGATACATCTTTCCTCTTCTTTAAAATAAATTCAGAAAGAGTCTTATCCTCATCAGAATCTTGAGCAGCAACATTCAACTTATGACTCTGCAAAGTACGTTTCTTATCTGGAACATCTTTAAAAAAACAGAACAAACAGGAAAACAAAACCTAATAAAACACACAATCCATAATTATAATACACTATTACAACATGCAAATTGAATTGTTCCAACACACAAAAGCAAATGTTCCGCAAAGAAAATACCTGTTTGAATTATCTTCAAGGTAGTGAGAGTTTATATCAGCAAGTAATTTGGGATCAACAACATGATCCGAACTTCTTTTAGTCATTGTTCAATAAGTTCTGCAAAACAAAACCCTAGAAACACTTAGAAACATGCTAATCGCATGAAAATCAACAGAAAGAAGAAACATAAGAAAAATTAAACAAAACTTAAAAAAAACAACGAAAACTAACCGAGCAACTTCAGAATCGAAGAATCAAAGCAAACAAAAACGCATAAAATTACAAGAATGCAAAAAAGAAAGAAGAGGAAGAAATATATACAGAAAATTTTACGATCAAACACAGAAAACTACTCCAGCCACGATCGACGACAACAAAACCTGTAAATCAACACGATCGAGCACAACAAAACTCAAAATAACCACGATCGCAAAAACTGCTTCCTCAGAAAACGGTTGCAGACGGAAAAGACGAAGGAAGAAGAATGAAGGAAAATCGTAAAAAACAAAAAAAATCTTATATACTCCATAGGTAAAAAGACAATAATGCCCCTCCGTTTTTTTTAAATTTCAAAACTGCCACTTGTCTCACACTAAAATTCAGTATCGCCATAGTGAGCTTGTCTCACCTGATCCTATCTCTATAATGTTATATATAAGTAGGGTGAGTTAGTTGTACTTCGTCTGGGTTTTGGGATCCTAATTCTACTTAAAAATGCATTTTATTTTATAGTTGGATTAGGAGTTGTTTTTGTTTGTTTATTTATTTTTTATTCAATCAAACGATGATATCGTCAAGCATGCACACCAAATCCTGTGTCCACGATGATTGTTAAACTTGTTAAATAAAAATTGGTATGATTTAATGACTTAATTACATTCGCAACTTGTATATAACTTGATTCACAATCTATGTCATCTGTCAAAGATTCATGAGAGATTCTAAAGCAAATCTAGAAATATATACTCTTTTAATCATAAGTTGGGATCTATCTTTTTTACCATACCCTAAATAGCCCCCGCGTCGTCCTTTTCGTGTGCAGTCAATGACTCGTCTATTAGAGGTTCTTTCATATTTTAACGCATAGTTAAAGGTTGTTGATTGTTTCTTAACGAGCTTGTTAATTGCACATAACATTTGTTAAACGCTTTGCTAATGCGGTACCTCCTCATTTCTATTGGTAATCCTTTCAACAAAATATATCTTGGTAATCCTTCCATCTTATTATTGACAAAATTGTCACTACTTTATTTGTTTTAACCATTGGGTCACCTTTTATAAAATTAATTCAATAATATTAAAAATAGAGTAGGTAAAAAACAAAATAATCATAACATCAAATGTATTTTATGTTAGATACAATCTTGTAAAAAAAGCAACGATCTTGTTATCAATAATTCTTTCTCGGACCCATAAAAATAAATTCATAATATAAAGATGTGTCACCAAACAAATAATAAAATGATATAAATTTGAGAATATAGCACCATAATATTAATAATATAAAGAACTTTTAGTCTTGAGAAACATTTTTCTTTTTTTCAATAATGGCTCAAATCTGTGAAACCATGTCAGTTGAAGAGATTAATTAAGGGTATAGCTTATTCCAAGTGCAAGCATCATGACTTTTTATTAATGAAAATTGTATAGAATAAAGACAGTTTACAATTGTAATTTCATGATATATATATCAATTAATAATAACTTAAATTTTATAGAAATTAACGAAAAACATGTAAAGTAAAGCCAAAATGGAGATGGTTGAGATGGATAATGCCAATTTTTTTGTATGAAAACAATTATGCCAAATTATTTAAAAGAAATGAAACTGATATATTTCATGTGGATCTTTAATTGATTCTCTTTTAATTAGGAAAATGAAACTGGCATCCATATTAAATTTTTCAGTTTCAACATTTTACGTTTTTTTTTTTCCTGGATGGATCTTGATCTTACACATCAGCAAAAATTCTGATGTGGCACTCTTAGAAACACTTGTTTTTCTCAGCTTTATAGAATGTAAAGAAAACGTATGTTCTTACTAGGTATAAATATGCAACAGAAAACACATTAAAGAACAAGGAAAAAGAAAATGAAAATGGTGAATTTGCATGGAGTGGCATTCACAATTATCTTTATGGTATTGATAAGTGAAAGTGAAAGTATTTTTCCACAGAAGAAGACTGTTAAAATATCAAACTTTTTAGAAACAGAAAGTGATCTTTTGTTCCATTGCAAATCCGGCGATGATCTTGGAAATCATACCCTCCAGTATACCAAATCCTACCAATTCTCGTTTAAAACAAAATTTATAGTTAAAAATACTAGATTTCATTGCTCCTTTAAATGGCAGAATTCGAATGGGGATCGTTGGTTCGATATCTACACTGATAAAAGGGATGAGGAAAAATGTGACTTTTGCCAATGGGATGTGTTTACTACTGGACCTTGTCGCTATAACAAGTTAGAAACTGATTGTTTTCCATGGATCTAATTCATTCTTCTTCCCTTCCAACATGGCCGGCTCAAGATCAATCGGGACCCTAGGTGAAGTACGGATTTTAAGCCTTTTATCTATAAATAAAGTTTTATAACCACATGTATTCATATATATGATCCTCGCTATTTAATTTAATGAAAGATTGTTTTATATATTTTTTTACAAATACGTATAATTGAGTAAATATATAGGTTGAATTCATCTTTAGTCCCTCTGAATTGTCCATAAACTGTATTTCACCCTCTCAAATTAGAGATGTTACAACTAACCTCCTCAACTTGCATTTTTTAGTAAATATCTTCCTCAACGAAGTCCAATATTACTCAAAACTTTCCATTCGAACATTTTTTGCTCCCACATCTTATTCAAAAAAACTTCTTTTGTAGAAGAAGTTAGTCGTGAATCTTGGTGCCGAATTCCTAGTTTTTATCTTAATTAAGAAATCCATTGGCAAACATCCACTTTCCACTTCCGATGCATCGAGATTTCATCTTGGATTTCTGCATTTCTTTTAACAAATAACCCTTTGACTTTAACGTGGAGCATTCTCACATTGACGTGAAGCATGCAGATGGCACGTGGAAAATGCTCCACGTTAACGTCAGGGGTTATATATTAAAAAAATGCAAGTTGAGGGGTTTGGTTGCAACGTCTCTAAGTTGAGGGGGTAAAATGCAATTTATGAACAACTTGAAGGGGTTAGAGATGCATTAAGCCAAATATATGAATAAAAGAACATTCATATACAAATAAGTAAAAAAGTACAATTAATATTTATCTAAGAATCCTTGCAATTGTTACATAAAATCCAACGAATCGATCACTTATTGATAAAATATTTTAGAGAAACTTTATATGTGACTCCTAAATTCTTGAGGCCTAGTTGCCCTAAAAGTAGAGTCGGCACTGATATTCATGACTACCATATAATTTATGCTCAATAAAAAATTATTAATAGTTCTATTGGTCAAAACTATCTTTTCATTATGTTTTTAAATAAAAAGCAAGGTAATAAGGCACTTTTAGAAATTAGAAATAATTCTATTGCGATGTGGGATGAAGGAAGAAGGATTTAGGAGCCCCAAGCAAAAATTTGCACACCCAAGTACTTAAATGAGAGTCACCCATAGTGAATTCCGACTTGATTAGTTAATTCTCAATGCGTCGGAGATCGAAGAACTGAAGAGCCAAAGAAGACTTCAGATTTATCCCACCTTACTATACTTGCCCCGATAAGCTACTATAAAGATTAAAAACATCCCCGTAAAACTCTCATATTGCACAAAGATGCTTTGCGAAAATGCAAAATGTCATCAACATGCATCAAATGAGTTGGCAACTTATTATCCCTAGAATATGCATCAAATGTATCAAGTAACGACTTAAAAGGTCTTATGCAGTGGCACATAAAATAGGCGACAAGTGGTCTCCCTGCCAAACTCCATAAGAACATGAAGAATTCGTCCTCGTGTGAGAAAAAAAATTCTAGAAGAAGAAAAAAATATCAAGCAACCATATGTGTGAAATTTGAGATCGATATTGTTAGACCCTTATTTCTTTTTTTCGGGTTCATGTATATAAATCTTTAGAAAATTAATCCACCTCTGAGTTCATATTAGTTGAGTTCGTTCTTATCATTAAAACTAATCCATCCTGAGTTTCCAGTTTTAATTTATAAAATATTTTGTGTGTTGTTCTCCTCGTTTTAAAAAAACAAAAACCTTTTTTTTTTCTTTTTCTTTCCAAAATTTTTCGTAATCAATATACACGTAAAATGGCACCAAAGAAAGATACAGGAAAAGTACCACAAATCTCGGAGTCAGATGACAACCAAGGCCAAGATCGCAATACGAATGAAGAGATTCCCTATGGTATGGTGGCGAATGCTGTGAACCAGTTCGAGGGTGCCAATCGAGCCTCACCTTTGGAGGAAGCGTTGCAAAAGAATAACACGATGATGGGAAAACTAGAAAAATGTATAACAGAAATGGTGCAGGTCATGAAGGAGCACGTGGTGACTAGAGTGCCAATTGCACATGAGCAAATAGGTGATTTGATTGGTGAAATAAGCAAAATCCCCGAAATATGTGCTTAGGCACTCTCTCGAAAGGGTACTAGTCAAATGATGCCTGAAAGTGGAAAAGAAAGCTCAGTTGCGGGGGAAAGGTATAGACCTCCTTCAACTCGTGAAGATAACACGAGATTCAATGATCGTGGTGACCAGATAACCCCTGATGGTTTTGGTGTCTTGACGGCGGCATATCATTTTCGAGCGCACACTAGCCCTCACTATAATGCTGAATATTATGGAGACAATCATGCTCGTAATTCGAGGGGCAACTGAAGGAATCGTGAATTTCATACTTTCAGGACAACAAATATGCGTGCAGAACCAACAACTGACGTTGATGAGAGACAAAGAATTAGGGATATTGTCCAGGAGATTTACGGGCCGGCAGTAAGAGAAATTTATCGCCCAGAATCTCAAAAGCCTTATCGACGGAGGTTTGACCAGATATACCGTTTCCCGCATAATTTTAGAATCCCTGATTTTACCTTATTTTCAGGCGTGGAGGGACAGTCAACGATGGAGCACATTGCTCGATTCACGTTCTAGTGTAGTGGGTTAAGCGCTGACAATAATTTTGACATGTTGCGATGACGTTTGTTTCCTAGTTCACTCACAGGTCCAGCTTTTACTTGGCATGCCTCAATACCAGCCGAATCAGTAGGTAGTTGGGGGCATATAGAGGAATTATTTCATGCTCACTTTTATTGCACGGAGCCTGAAGTATGCGTAGCAGAGCTATCAAGGATGGTACAACGCCAGGGAGAGCCAGTAGAAACCTTCATTAACAGATTTAAGAAGATGAGACATAGGTGTCGAGTTAACATCCTAGAGAATGAATTTGTGAAAATAGCCCAGGAAACTTGATTTTGAAAACCGCAAAATATTCCAAGGGGTGGATTTTCGTGACTATTATGAGCTTGTGGCTAAGGTGTCAGAGTATGAAGAGCTCATGTAGGAGGATCTTCGCCGGAAAAAGAACACTGTTGGGAGTTATCATCAGGACATCGAAACACACGAGGTAGGTGTGGCAGACTTGAGTAGTACTGGATTCCGAGTTTGTCTGGTCTTGAAAAAAGGGCAACAAACTTCAAATGTTCCTTGGAAAAACTCAAATGTCCAATATACATTCGACATTTCGAAAACGGAAGAAATATTTGACTACTTGCTCAAGCAGGAGTTTATAACGCTCCCTCACGGACACGTGTTGTAACATTCGTGTTCCAAAATTTTAATATAGATACATTAATAATATTAGACTATATGATATTTAGGAGTTATAAGCATTTTATTGAGATTAACTTAATATTCTAAATGTATTAATTAAGAGGAAGTTAACTATTATTTGGTAATAGTGTGTTATAAACATATTTTGTGGATTAGTTTGATATTCACTTGATATATAGGGTTTACGGAAAATAAAAATACAATTAAAATATCTTTTTGTTAATAATTATAATGATATAAGGCCGATGTCATATAAATTAGAATATAAATGACTTAAAATTTGGGGATGGAAATAATTTCAGAGGATGGAAATGTGGTACTTTTACGTGGCATGTATTTAGGTTTGAGGAGATGATTATTTGACATGTAATATAAACTAGCAAAAACAATATGTTGACAAGTTGTAAGATGAGGTGTCAAATAAATAAGGTTAACTCCATGACTTATATATATGTCGGAGGAATTAAAGAGGAGGGGGAGGTAGTACGTTTCTCTTTCTTTTCCTTATATATTTGTAGTTTTAATTATCTAATAAAAGAACTCTTGGATAGTTGAATTAGACTATATATGAAATGAGAGAAACTTAAAGTATTTGAGGTGATTAGTTTGGATTAAGCTAACTCAATACGAGATCAAGCGGAACATAATTATATTAATAATTAAGTAGAATTACGTGGCTTTGATTCCTGGTTGGAGATAACAGGATACGTAGGAAGCTTGATAATTAATATTATCAGGTCCAAGCCAAATAGATAGATAAAAATAAGTAGTTTAGTTAAGATATATATTGTGGGTATATAAGCTATTGACGAGTGAGGATAGTTGATATTAAATATTAAATTAGGAAAAAAGAGAGTTATTGAGCTGGAATGGTGGTTGTAATATCGACTAGAAGAAAAAAAAATTAACAACTAGTAATATTTAAAAGTTGGGATGTTACACGTGTTTCCAACCAAGGTGGAGTTTGTTGGCCCTAACAAGATCAGAATCACCTAGAGGGGGGTGAATATGTGTCTAAGTGGAGAACTGAAAATTTCAAGTTTTTAGGGAAACTTGTTTTTCAGAGTCAAATTTCCTCAGAGTCAGAGGCAAGCTTACTGAAGTAGCCTCTGAGGGAAATTCTGCCTTAAGTCATTTTTTTTCCTTCAGTAACAGAAGTTCTGTGTAACAGATATTCTGGACAGTCTTCTGAACAAAGACAGAGATAAAAGAGTAAAATCTGTTTCAGCACTAAATACAAAGCAAGTACACAGAAGCAATAAATAACAAGTTAAGGAAGGGAGAAAGAGATTCAGGAGGTCCCGATGAACAGAGCAATTTATCCAGGTTCGCCACAGAAGTCCTGTGACTACGTCCTGTCCCCTGTGAACTTGTCAGCAGAGATTTCAAATCTACTATTCAGAACTTTTATGGCAAGTCCAGAAGCTTCTTTACATCAACAGAACTTAAGCTAATTTCTCACTCAGTTCTAACTAGCCTAGAAAGAGTTAAAGGATTTCTACCAGAACAACAACAACCCTGTTTTCTGGAATTCTCACCCAACTCACACCTTAACTAGATTTGTCTCAAAATCTAACTGAATATCACAAACGATATCAGTTTACAAGATTCTCCTATTATGAACTTGTGTTTCTTCACTCTCTCACTTTTACAATTTAAAACAGAAAAGATTAAGAATGGAAAGTGTGCTCTGTTTTGCTTGTTAAAACAGTGCGCTAAGATTTTGCTCAATAATCGCGTGTGTTAACACAAAGGAGCTTGGCTACTATTTACAGTGATTTGAGATGACCATTGCTTGAGTTTGAATCTTCAATTTGATGACATCAGTTGTTGTTGCCGTTAATCCGTCATTTCTTCAAGCGGTCTTCAAAGCACTTTGATTCCGTTAACCTTGTTCTTTAACTTAATCCGGTAAGTGATTTGAAATCAAAGATGAGGTTGACTGGAATTTTACTTCAAATAGATCAACAAGGGGTAGACAAGGAAAATCTGGTTTTGTTTGTAGCAGACATGCGCGCTCATTCAAAACAGTTTTTTTGAACTTTTGGCGCCTTGCATTATATGCAGATGTCAGAGCATTAAATGCTTAACAAAATCCGTGACTTTATCTTCTGATCACTTAATTTCCTTTGTCTAAGCTTCTGATCAAATGGGAAGCTTGTATCTTCTGGTTGCTTCTAAACTTCTGAGGAGAGCGTTAACAGACTTCTGAAGATCTTCTGAGCGGAGCATCCAGCTTCTGAGCTTTAAACTTCTGTCTTGTAGAACTCTTCTCTTCTGAGTTAACTAAGCAGTCCAGACTTGATTCATTCAGCACCTGCTGAGAAAAACTTATACAAAACTTAACAAAAATTGTTAGTCAACATTGAAAAGTATATAAGTATAAATTGATTTTCATCTTCTGAAACATTTGGACATAATGAAAACATGTAGGGTTCATCATTCTCCCCCATTTTGGTTATGGACAGACCGTGGTCCAGAAGGAAAAGTTACTTAAATAAATACAGAGTTTAGAAAGCAACTTCCTGACTGTTATGTTTTTAAGGCTTATGAGAAACTTAACTCCCCCATTTTAGTGTAAATGGTGAACTCCAACAATCTGTATTTACTTAAAAGGGCTTAAGATCAAGTTGTTAGATTTAGTGAGGTAAAAGTTACTAAGCAAAAACATAAACAGTATAAGTAACAAGAACACAGAAGCAAAACATAATGGTCAGAGACAAGTGAGAATGATAAAAGGGTTCAGAGCCAGTGATTATATAAAATGATCAGAAGATAACACATAAGACAATCAAAAAGAGGAAGAAATAACATAAGTCCTAAGACATGCTACCCCAACCCAGAACCTATAGCTAAGAAGCCTAAGTCCTATTTCTTTTTGGATTGAGTTTCAGTAGCTTTTGACTTCTTCTGAGCATTTTCACCAGAACCAGCATCCTCATTCTGTCTCTTTTTACCAATGCTAGGACCACCATGCTGTGCAGACTTCTCCCCCGTTTGGCCAGAACGCAAACCCAAAGCACCTTGCTCATTCAATCTCTTCTGTTGAGCCAAAGCAGCATTGTACTGATGTTGACTAGGCCTTACAGAATTAATGAAGTCCATTCTTCTTCTGAAGTCAGCATCAATATTGGTCATACGATCAAAGGTTGGTCCAGACAGAGGTCTCTCTCTATGAACATCTTCAATAAGAAGCTTGATAGATAAGTTATTGGCATACACTGCACCAGCCAAAGCTTCATTTTGAATGTAAGTCTGTCCTCTGAGAAACTTATAGCAGTTATGTAGAACTTTCTCTTGTTCCCTAGCTTGTGCATGCATTATCTTCATAAACTCAGCAAGCTCTGCAATTTGAGTGTTATGAGCAACCAAGGTGTTCTCTATGTTCTGTAGTCTGTTATTGAGATCATGAGTGATGTCAAAAACAACTGGAGCAGCATCAGAGGATGATGCTTGAGCAGAATATTTCACTTCTCTCAGAATGTGATTTGCAGTACTTTGTAAGTCATCAATCCTTGCAGGAATTACTTTACTCTGAGTCTCAAAATGCTCATTTGCTTCCTTGACTTCTTCAGTCAGAATCTCAATTGTAGGCAAAGTCAAAGCAAGTTGTCTCAGTTTGTACAATTCATCATTTGCAGCTAAGTGAAGTGTTGAAAGGTTGCGAATATACACAGAAGGATCATGTATCTGAAACATAGACATAAGTTGCAAGTTCTGAGCCTTGACATATTGGAGCTCTTGAAGAACATCACTTTGTGCAACCATGTCAGCAGCAGGGTTCCTTGGACCCATTCCAGCAAGCCTATTCAAAAAGTCACTTGAGCCACCCTGACTCATTCTTCTCAACTCTTCAACAGAAGGAACAACACCAGCTCCTGAGGAGATTGGAGATCTCCCAATGAATCCCAGTCCACCAAAATAATTGTCACACTCATGCTGATTCATCAAACTCCTGAGAAATTCATAGTTTGGAGAAAGTCCAGGAAAAGTAGTGGAGGAAGTGGAAGTGGTTAAGGGATCACACACAGGGGGTGTATGTCCAAATGTTGTGAGTGGAGGAATTGATGTAGTGGAAGAAGGAGCAGAGGTTGTGGTAGTAGAAGAAAAGGTAGGAGTAGTGGATGGAAATGTAGAGGGAAATGAAAAAGATGGAGCTGTAAATCCTTGTGAAGGAAAAACAGATGAGGTATTTAGAGATGAGGTAGAGGAAGTAGTAATAGAATCCGAAAAGAGGGGGCCAGAGGCCATGTTCACTTCTGAATAGGATCCAGAAGGAGGAGCGGTTTTAGGAGGTACAACTTCTGATGTTGAAGTTGTAGGAGGAAGTGAGGTATTAAGATCACTAGCTTCTGTGACAAAAGGTAGTGGGGATGAATGTGGAGGTGATGGAATAACCTGTTCAGGAGCAGGAGGGATATTCTCAGGAGCAGATGGATTGTAGGAGGCAAATGGTTCAGCATAGAGATGTGATAATCTCTCCATTGTTTCATAGGCATCTCCAGAACTTCTGCCCTGTCCCAGAAGAATATTGTCAATGAAGTTATCATTGTCAACATTTTCAGCAAACTCTCGTGCAACCTTTACAACTGTTTCAGGATCTCCAGCTTCTAGGTCTGTATCTTCAGATAACTCCTCAATGATAGGAGCATCAAGATTACCTTCAGCAAAGACATCCATCATGTCATCATCATCATCATCATCATCATTCTGATCCTCTTCCTCAGGAATATCATCCTCTAGTTCAGGAGTAGGAGGAAGGATAAAATCTTTCTTCCTCAACGGTCTTCTGGTAGAAGCAATTACCTTAACATTCTTCCTTTTCAGAGAAACCTCCTCAGAGTCTTCAACAGCTTTTTCATCAGCATTGGCCTTAGCCTTTGCAATTTGTTCTTGCACAGCTGCTTCAGCATCTTCTAACTCAGCATTAGCTGCCACAACAGCTTCTGCTCTCATGCTCTTTTCAGCAAGCTGTACAACAACTTTCAATTTCTCTGCCTCAGCAACCCTTGCTAGTTCATCAAGTCTGCTATCCTCAGCATCCTTTGCTATCTTCTCAGCAGCGCTTCTCAGCAACCACTTTCCTATAAGGTTTAACATTGATTCTTGTTTGAACCAAGTTAGGAAGAGGTTCTGAAGCCACATTCTTCTCTATGGTGAACACCATCTTACTAGAACCCTTCTTACCTTTGCCCTTCTTGGCAGCCTTGATCTTCTTCTCAGTTTCTTTCACAGTTTCCTTCTGAGCATCTAAGACAGACTGTGGAGCAGAAGATTCTGCTTTCTTAGGCACAACACCATGAGTAAGTCTACTCAGAGTTGGCATCTTCAAAGGGGTACTTCTGCTAGTAATTCCATCTTTTGGAATAGGTATTGAGGCAGCTTCAAACAACCTCGTCATGAGGGATCCATATGCCAAAGTGCTGACCACCTTGACATTCTTCATCTGCCTAATTATCATAGCAGGCAAGTTTATTTTCTACTGGTTGATTACATGGTACATGAACACTCTTTCTCTGTTGGAGACACAGTTAACTCCTCCATACTTAGGCAAAAACACATTAGTTGTTATATAATGTGCCCACCTCTGATGCTGAGAGAGCCAAGTGGCATAAGTTTCCTTAGCAGTCAGATCTGGTTTCCCCTAATTCTCTTCTGCGTAACCCTCAGCAGAGCCATCATCTCCAATAATGACTCCTCATCAGCAATGTTGATAGCTTGTGCAATAGAGGTTCTGCTAACCTCAAAATTCAATCCTCCTATGGATGAACGCACAACATCTTCTTCATCTGACCGGTAGTGAAGGTTCTGGTAAAACTCAATTACAAGTCCAGGGTAGATGAATTCATCCAGAGAGAGGAAAGAATTCCAATTTTGAGCACTTAGCCATTTTGAGATGGGGTTAGTGAGTTTTACTTCATTATCTAAGAACCTAGAGGTAAAAACCCTAGATTCACTTAACACATCTTCTGGTTTAGAAGAGAAGAGATAGGTAACAGTGATTTGGGGAGCAACATTTTGTTCTTTAGCCATTTGAGAAAGATTTGAGAAATTAGGTTAAGTAGAGAGAAAAGAGATTGCATAAATTGCAAGAATTGCTATGGGAATTCTAATTGCAAGAGAAAAACGAGTGAAAATTTGCTAAGTATGGAAATCCCTATTTATACCCAAAGGATAAAACCGTTCCAATTCAAAAAGTAGATAACTACCATTAAAAAGGGAATCAGTTACCGTTAACAACAGAATGCGCAGACATAACATTAAATATAGAAACACATTAAAACAGAGAATAAAACACCATGATTATCATTAAGCACACTTAACTACCTTAAAACGGCTAGCAGTTAAGTCTGAACATAAATGATAATTACTGAAGAGGGTAAGTCATACTTATGCCTTCACGCAAGCTTCTGAAAGGAGTATAAGCCAGAGGCTTAGTAAACATATCAGCAAGATTGTCTTCAGAAGGAACATGGGTTAGAATGGCATCCTTCTTCAGAACAAGATCTCTCAGAAAGTGATGCATGAACATGCTTCATCCTGCTGTGTTGAATGAGATTCTTTGAAAGGTCAATTGCACTCTTGTTATCACAATTAATGGTAATTGTTCCAGGAGTAACACCATAGTCAGCAATTTGTTGCTTTATCCAGAGCATCTGAGAAACACAGCTTCCAGCAACAACATATTCAGCTTCAGCAGTTGAAAGAGCCACAAAAGTTTGCTTCTTACTATGCCAGGAGACTAGGCACTCCCCCAGAAAATGACAACCACCAGAAGTGCTGACTCCCTTCAATTTATCTTTACCATAGTCAGAGTCTGTGTATCCTACAAGAGTAAAATTTGTACTACAAGGATACCACGAACCAGCTTCTAAAGTGAGTGATGTGGGATGAGAGTATTTTACTCTCTTTAAACTTGTTCCATGTGCTCTACTTTGAGCTTGAATATCTCATTCATCACAAGTTCATTTTAAGCGTATAATATGTTGTTGGAAAGTTTACGTGTCATAAAATATGTTAATGTAATAACATAATTATAATGACCACTTTAGCCCTCGTATATAATGTCTTAAACATGACATAAAATAATGCACAAAACTCATTATTTCCAACAATTCTATCCTTATTAATATCTTTGGTTATCATCTTGCAGGCACGGATGTTAGCATTTTAGAATACTCTTGGAGCACGGATGATGTGGTATTCTGGACCAATAATTCAATGACACGTCATATCGATTAGTATTTAGAGTTTGTCATTTAGGGTCTAGGATTTACTTATTAGAGTCTATGATTTTTATTTTTGAATCAAGAATTTTATATAAATCATTGACTAAAAAATACATTTTAATTGTATCAAAATTTTATTGGTTAATATGACACATGCCAACCATTTATTGGCTTGGAATACCACATTATCGTGCTCCAAAAGTATACTAAAATCTCTCTAATTTAAGTATATTGTTTGTTTGCTTCTCATTCAATGTGGACAGTATTAATGTGTATAACTGAGTATATTAGAATATTTTTTATTGGTTGCAAATCTAACAACTATTATAAGATCTATACGGTTGTCTCTAAACAAAATTCCAAAATCTTGTTACTATTACCAATAGACTTTTAGTATAAGTTATATATGTCGTTGGTCCTATTGCCAATAGATATATTTTGTTGAAAGGATTACCAATAGATTTTTACTAATAATAACATATCTAACAATAATTAGGTAAATAATTTGTATTGAAAATATGGCTGTAACATGGACTATTATTAACAATAACGTATGTTCTTACCAGATATAAATATGCAACAGTAAAGACATTGAAGAACAAGGGAAAAGAAAATGAAAATGATGAAATTGCATGGAGTGGCATTCACAATTATCTTTATGGTATTGATAAGTGAAAGTGAAGGTATTTTTCCACAGAAGAAGACTGTTAAAATATCGAACTTTTTAGAAACAAACGATGATCTTTCATTCCATTGCAAATCGGGCGATGATCTTGGAAATCATACCCTCCAATATGGCAAATCCTACCAATTCTCGTTTAAAACAAAATTTATAGTTAAGAATACTAGATTTCATTGCTCCTTCAAATGGAAGAATTCGAATGGGGATCGTTGGTTCGATATCTACACTGATAAAAGGGATGAGGGAAAATGTGACTTTTGCCAATGGGATGTTTTTACTACTGGACCTTGTCGCTATAACAGGTTAAAAAGTGATTGTTTTCCATGGATCTAATTCATTCTTCTTCCCTTCCAACATGGCGGGCTCAAGATCAATCGGGCCCCTATATAGGCGAACTACGGGTTCTAAACCTTTTATCTACAAATAAAGTTTTATAACTACATGAATTCATATGATAATATCTCTTTAATTTAATGAAAGATTATTTTATATAATTTTTACAAATACATATATTTGAATAAATACATAAATAAAAGCACATTCATATATTTATATACAAATAAGTACAATTAATATTTATCTAAAACCCGTTGTAGTGTTTTTACATAAAATCCAACATATCAATTGTTTTTTATAAAATATTTAAGAGAAACTATTATACGGGGCCTCTAAATTTTTGATTAGTTGGCCTAAAGTCAGAGCCGAACGTGAATTACTCAACTACCATATAACTTATGCTCAACGAAATACTATTAATAATGTATTGGTTTCATTCATGGATTACACGGATGGTTGATATAATTTGCAGAAGATACATTTGCTTTTATGAAATAAGAGTATAAGTAGTTTAAGCACAATTAATGAACCAACAAGTATATATAAGTAACAAGTGATTAAATAGCAATAAGTAAAGAGATAAAGATAGAAAGATTAGACTCAGAGCATTTGTCATGGTTCGGTCACCTCGTGAGCCTACTCCAGTCCCCAAGAGCACCTCTTGAGATTTTCCACTATTTGATTTCTTTACGGGCTGAAATCAAGCCTGAAACCAGTCCTCACAATCCGAGACCTTGCTTAGCAAATACCTCTACGAGTATTTACTCTCTCGAATTCCAAGTATTCGAGCAACTTTCCCTCAGTTTTCACAAACTCAACTGAGAAACTTTCCACACTTTTCAAAGCTAAGTGTTAACATCTCCTAAACTTATGGGTGCTTAAGAACCTATACACTTTGAAGGCTCAGTATTAACCTCTCCTAAGCTTACGGTTGTTTAAGAACATTTTACACTTTCATCGGGATCTACTGATAAACTCAAATTAAGCCCCACTGCTTAATCTCTACAATATATTTTGAATGAATATAAAAAGACTCCAAACTCTCGTAATATAGTTGAAGGAAATGTTTAATTAAAGTTGTGTGAATAACTCAATTTATAAGCTTTAATTCTCGGTTTGTATTTCCTTGCCTACAACCATTGAACTTCCATTGCTTTTATACTCCAATAAAGAGCTGTTGGACATTTGAATTTTGAAGCTTGAGAGGAGATAGTCCTTGAAGGTGTTGTTCCATCAATGACAACTAGCAACAAGCACATAAGATCTTAATTATATTAGGAGATTTGTATAATCTTGCAACATTTGATTAAATCTTGTGTAGCACTTTGGATTGTCTCAGCTGGATGCAAGCTAGCAAGATGTACTTTTGAAATCTTCACAAAGATTTGATTAGTTGTCATGAAAAGACTTTCAAACTTGATAACCAAGATTATATCATAGCCGTAGGATTAGTTTCAAGTTTCATCAAGTATATATGCAACTTTTAATCTCAGTTTAGAAGCATATATAATCAGCATGCATGTCATATACGTATCGTACTTTTTACTTTATTTATGCATGGTAAGACAGCCTCAAAAACATAAGCATATATGTCATGGTATAAGCAATACTTGTTTCATCTTTAAATGACAATATGTTCTTATGATTTTGATGCTAATGATCATGATAGGTAAATGATGTCATAGTATTTAAACAACTCATGGAGATATGATATATAAGTGTCATCTTTTTTTATCATATTACTTTAATTTGTATTTTTATTTTTTTGAAAGAATTTTAATTTTTATTTGATCATGGCATCGCTAGTGTTTAAAAAAATCTTATGACATAGTGAACGTGCGAAACATCATGATATAGTTGTTACATTTTTAGAGCTCGATAAAATAGTTGTTACATTTTTAGAGCTCGATAAAAAACTATCTATAAAGTAAAGTTATCAAAATCAATAATATAACAATTTCTCTCTTTTTGACAACTTAGAAAAAAAATCAAGTGGTTTTTATATGCAGCCCCTTCTCACATAAACATGACAAAACAAATTTATCTATGATGATGTAAAAACATGCATAAAAACATTTCAATATTTTTATCCCTTTTTAAAAGGCACCGAAAAGGTAACAAGGGAGTAAGCAAAAGGTTGTTTTCAACGAGAGGGGGGGGGGGGGGGGGGGGGGGGGGGGGGGGGGGGGAATATTAATAAGGATATAATTGTTGGAAATAATGAGTTTTGTGTATTATTTTATGTCACGTTTAAGACATTATATACGAGGGGTAAAGTGGTCATTATAATGATGTTATTACATTAATATATTCTATGACACGTAAACTTTCCAACAAGATATTATACGCTTAAAATAAATTTGTGATGAATGAGATATTCAAGCTTAAAGTAGAGCACATGGAACAAGTTTAAAGAGAGTAAAATACTCTCATCCCACATCACTTTCAAAGGACATAATACTTAGGTTTATATAGTAGAAGGTTTCATAAGCTTTCAAATTATTCAACCGTGTTATGCTCCAATGTCTTCATCCATTCAACTAGTACACTCTGAAATCTACAAAATATTCTCTTCCGAGCTATTGATTTTCTGCTCTTCCTGTCCGTCTTGCTTCCGGTGATAATCAAATGTACGCGATTAGAGTTCGTCTACGACTCGTTGTATCTTTGGACACTACACCAACACGTGGTGTATTTGTCTTATGGAAACTGAAAGGGCCTCGAGTATTTCCTCTTCGGTAAACTGTTCTAGTATTTTTTATGTTTCAATTGTTTTTTGTTCAAGTTGATTTATATATCTGTAATCGTTTGCAAAATCAATATATAAATCTATTCTTGTCACTTGTTAATTATCGTTTATATTATTATTATCACTACCAAGAATCGTATTTTAAACGCACCCTTCATTGAGATATTACTTACTAGAAAAGCATATATTTCACAATGGAAGCACTTTGTGTAACGCTTTCACTTTAATATATATATATATATATATATATATATAGGGGAGGGATCAGGTGAGAACACCCTCATATGTAAGAACACTTTTATATGTGAGAACACCTTCAAAACTACGTATTTTTAATAATGAGATAGGACCAAAAGAGAAATTTGTCCCTTTTATTATGTTGCGCAGGAGATAAAGGAGAGAGAAGGTGTTGGTGATGAGTAAAAATTTAACTTTTTTTATTTAAAATCATTTTCCCGAGTTGTTCGAACTCCGATTTCAAATTTTTTTATATCATTAGACTCGTGTCGTCTAGAGGTTCATTTTAAGATCCATGATGCTTATGTAAAAACGATTTTTCAAAATTTTGAACATGCAGAATATTTATTTGAACATAACATTTTTAAGTTTCAATTGCTGCTGTAACCAATAATTTTAAGTTTTTGAACATGCAGGTTATTCTTTTGAGCATACGTTTTAAGTTTTTGAAAATATGAAGTATTTTTTTGAACATAATTTTTTAAGTTCTTAAACATGTGTCAATTGATAGTTTTGATGGGAAAAAATAATATTAGTATAATGTTTTGTGAAATTATCTAGTTTTAGTGATAATACGTTCAAATTAAGCATCAAAACATGAAAAATTATCAAATCTTAGTGATAATATTAGTTTCTTTAACATTTTAACAATGAAAAAATGCAAATTAACTACAATTGACACTCATGTTCAAAGTTACAACACGTATGTTCAAATTGTTAAAACGTCAACTTTACCTAACAACAATGGTACTCAAAATAAGCGTCTCGTCAAAACAAATCCAACGGTATAAAAAAAGTTCAAATCGGAGTTCGGGAAAGTCGGGAAAATTTATTTAAACAAAATGAAATAAACAATAATTAAAAAAAGTACTAATTTCTCTCTCCTGCTCTTACATCTCATACGTGTCTATAAAAAAAATGACAAATTTCCCTTTTAACCCTCTCTTATTAATAAAACTACGTAGTTTTGGAGGTGTTCTCACATACAAAGTGTTCTCATATATGAGAGGTGTTCTCACTTGATCCTTTCTCTATATATATATATATATATATATATATATATATATAGGGAAGAGATCAGGTGAGAACACCCTCATATGTAAGAACACTTTTATATGTGAGAACACCTTCAAAACTACGTAGTTTTAATAATGAGGTAGGACCAAAAGGGAAATTTGTCCCTTTTATTATGTTGCGCATGAGATAAAGGAGAGAGAAGGTGTTGGTGATGAGTAAAAATTTAACTTTTTTTTATTTAAAATCATTTTCCCGAGTTGTTCTAACTCCGATTTCAATTTTTTTTATATCATTAGACTCGTGTCGTCTAGAGGTTCATTTTAAGATCCATGATGCTTATGTAAAAACGATTTTTTAAAATTTTGAACATGCAGAATATTTATTTGAACATAACATTTTCAAGTTTCAATTGCTGCTGTAACCAATAATTTTAAGTTTTTGAACATGCAGGTTATTCTTTTGAGCATACGTTTTAAGTTTTTGAAAATATGAAGTATTTTTTTGAACATAATTTTTTAAGTTCTTAAACATGTGTCAATTGATAGTTTTGATGGGAAAAAATAATATTAGTATAATGTTTTGTGAAATTATCTAGTTTTAGTGATAATACGTTCAAATTAAGCATCAAAACATGAAAAATTATCAAATCTTAGTGATAATATTAGTTTTTTTAACATTTTAACAATAAAAAAATGCAAATTAACTACAATTGACACTCATGTTCAAAGTTACAACACGTATGTTCAAATTCTTAAAACGTCAACTTTACCTAACAACAATGGTACTCAAAATAAGCGTCTCGACAAAACAAATCCAACGGTATAAAAAAAGTTCAAATCGGAGTTCGGGAAAGTCGGGAAAATTTATTTAAACAAAATGAAATAAACAATAATTAAAAAAAGTACTAATTTCTCTCTCCTGCTCTTACATCCCATACGTGTCCATAAAAAAAATGACAAATTCCCCTTTTAACCCTCTCTTATTAATAAAACTACGTAGTTTTGGAGGTGTTCTCACATACAAAGTGTTCTCATATATGAGAGGTGTTCTCACTTGATCCCTTTTCTATATATATATATATAGGGGAGGGATCAGGTGAGAACACCCTCATATGCGAGAACACTTTTATATGTGAGAACACCTTCAAAACTACGTAGTTTTGATGGTAAATTGTGAAAAAAACATGATTTGTAGCAAGTGGGATTCGAACCCAGCATGCCTCAATCCAATACATAGCTTCTTACCAGTAGAACAACTCCTGTTATTGATACTTTAGGAAGGCGCTTGTATATGAACTTTAATATCGTTTATAAATTCTTTATTTTAAAAAAGGTAGAACTGCACCTCCTCCATCCACTCCTTCCACTCCTCCACCGTCATCCACTCCTTCTCCTCCAGCTCCTCCTACCTCATCTTCTCCACCGCCTCCGGCATCATCCTCGACTCCTCCGTGTCCGCCGTCTACAACTCCATCTCTGCCTTCTACAACTCCGACTCCGCCATCGAGTTATCGGAAGTTTCAGGAGTTAATTTTAGTTGATAGTTTGAGTATTGTGCCTAGGAACCTTGGCATAAAAACATTTTTCTTATAGGGGAAAATATATCATTTCTATCTTCATGGGTTTTCATTCTTTTATATGTTTTAGTCCCTCAATTTGAATTCACTCTCCACATCTGTTTTACTAGAAGAATTTCTTGATGTTTTATTATAGTGATGGTGTATTTATCTTATGGTTTTAAGCCTTACCTGTTGTTATGAGTTCCTTTCATGATAAAATATATTTGGGGTCTTCTTAACTTTGATCCTTAGTTTTAATTTTGAAATTTTGAACATGCAAAATAATTTTTTGAACACGCAAAATAATTTTTTGAACATAACATTTCTAAGTTTCTAAATGTGTTTTAAATTTTATTGCTCCTGTAAACATGAATTTTAAGTTTTTGAACATGCAAGTTATTTTTTTGAGCATCAGTTTTAATTTTTTGAACATGAATTTTATTGTTAAAACGTCGATTTTACCTGACAACAATGGTACTCAAAATAAACGTCTCGTCGAAACAAATCCAACGGTATAAAAAAAATTAGAATCGGAGTTCGAAAAAGCCGAGAAATTTAAGTTAAACAAAATGAAATAAATAAAAATTCAAAAATCTATCAATTTCTCTCTCCTCCGTGTTCAGCCTACAGCAAAGGGAAAATTTTCTATTTTGGTCCTCCACTATTAATAAAACTACGTAGTTTTGAAGGTGTTCTCACATATAAAGTGTTCTTGCATATGAGAGGTGTTCTCACCTGATCCCTTTTCTATATATATATATATATATAGCCTGAAGAGTTGAATTGTGTCGAGTGTGCTAACCTAGTTGGAATATATGACATGCTTTTTCTCTTGAGCTTCCCGTTTTTAATCGAAGAAGAAATGGAAGCAAATTTCTTTTAATTTATAAAATAATATAATAGATTATAATAATTAATATTAGAAATATGGCTTTATATGGAATACTATTTACAAAAACATATGCCCTTACTAGATATAATCAAAAAACACACGAGAGATGCAGAAGCCATTGGTTTAAGGAGAAATTTTTAGAATACTCTTGGAGCACGGATGTTAGCCTTTTAGAATACTCTTGGAGCACGGATGATGTGGTATTCTGGACCAATAATTTGATGACACGTCATATCGATTAGTATCTAGAGTTTGTCATTTAGGGTCTAGGATTTACTTATTAGAGTCTATGATTTTTATTTTTGAATCAAGAATTTTATATAAATCATTGACTAAAAAATACATTTTAATTGTGTCAAAATTTTATTGGTTAATATGACACATGCCAACCATTTATTGGCTTAGAGTACTACATTATCTTGCTTCAAAAGTATACTAAAATCTCTCTAATTTAAGTATATTGTTTTTTGCTTCTCATTCAATGTGGACAGTATTAATGTGTATAACCGAGTATATTAGAATATTTTTTATTGGTTGCAAATCTAACAACTATTATAAGATCTATACGGTTGTCTCAAAACAAAATTCCAAAATCTTGTTACTATTAGCATTAGACTTTTAATATAAGTTATATATGTCGTTGGTCTTATTGCCAATAGATATATTTTGTTGAAATGATTACCAAATAGATTTTTACTAATAATAACATATCTAACAATAATTAGGTAAATAATTAATATTGAAAATATGGCTGTAACATGGACTATTATTAACTAAAACGTATCTTCTTACTAGGTATAAATATGCAACAGAAAACACATAAAAGAACAAGGGAAAAGAAAATGAAGATGATGAATCTGCATGGAGTGGCATTCACAATTATCTTTATGGTATTGATAAGTGAAAGTGAAGGTATTTTTCCACAGAAGAAGACTGTTAAAATATCAAACTATTTAGAAACGCAAAATGATCTTTCATTCCATTGCAAATCGGGCGATGATCTTGGAAATCATACCCTCCAATATTCCAAATCCTACCAATTCTCGTTTAAAACAAAATTTATAGCTAAGAATACTAGATTTCATTGCTCCTTCAAATGGCAGAATTCGAATGGGGATCGTTGGTTCGATATCTACACTGATAAAAGGGATGAGGGAAAATGTGACTTTTGCCAATGGGATGTTTTTACTACTGGAGCTTGTCGCTATAACAAGTTAAAAAGTGATTGTTTTCCATGGATCTAATTCATTCTTCTTCCTTTCCAACATGGCAGGCTCAAGATCAATCGGGATCCTAGGCGAACTACGGACTTTAAGCCTTATATCTATAAATAAAGTTTTATAACTACATGTATTCATATATATGATACTCGCTCTTTAATTTAATGGAAGATTATTTTATATATATTTTTACAAATACGTATAATTGAGTAAATATATAGGTTGAATACATCTTTAGTCCCTCTGAATTGTCCACTGCATTTCACCCTTTCAAATTAGAGATGTTACAACTAATACCCTCAACTTGCATTTTTTAATAAATTTCTTCCTTAACGAAGTCCAATATTACTTAAAACTTTCTATTCGAACATTTTTTGCTCCCACATCTTATTCAAAAAAACTTCTTGTGTAGAAGAAGTCAATCGTGAATCTCGGTGCCGAATTCCTAGTTTTTATCTTAATTAAGAAATCCATTGGCAAATATCCACTTTCCACATCGATGCACCGAGAATTCATCTTGGGTTTTTGCATTTTTTTTAACAACTAACCCTTCGACTTTGACGTGGAGCATTCTCACATTGACGTGATGCATGTTAGATGACACGTGGAAAATGCTCCACGTTATCGGCAGGGGGTTATATATTAAAAAAAATGCAAGTTGAAGAGTTTGGTTGTAACGTCTCTAAGTTGAGGGGGTGAAATGCAGTTTATGAACAACTTGAAGGGATTAAAGATGTATTAAGCCCAATATATAAATAAAAGAACATTCATATACAAATAAGTAACAAAGTACAATTAATAGTTATCTAAAAATCCTTGAAACATTGTTACATAAAATCCAACAAACCGATCACTTATTGATAAAATATTTTAGAGAAACTTTATATGAGACTCCTTAATTCTTGAGGCCCTAGGCAACTGCCTAATTGGCCTAAAAGAAAAGTCCACCCTGATATTCATTACTACCGTATAATTTATGCTCAACCAAATATTATTAATATTTCTATTGGTCTCAACTATCAATTGGCTTTTATAAAATATTTAAGAGAAATTATTGGTGCCAACCTAATTGGAATTAACAAGTTCACTTTCTCCATTTGTACCTGCTTTTTACTCAAAATATTTAAGAGAAACTATCATATGGGGCCTCAAAATTTGAGTAGTTGGCCTAAAGTGAGAACCGAATGTGAATTACTCAACTACCATATAATTTATGCTCAACGAAATATTATTAATAATAATGTATTGGTTTCATGCATTGGATTACACGGATTATATATAAATGGTTGATATAATTTATGCTCAACAAAATGTTATTAAGAATTCTATTGGTCTCAACTATTTATGCACGAAACACAACACAAAAACAAAACATAAATTCAAGTCAATCATTATTATATGAAGGAACAATTCTATGAGATTTCAATTTATCAATCCAATAAATGAAAGACTTATTTGAATTTCTAAACCCAAAAAAGCCATGTTCTTTGCTCTTGTTCATAGTGTCCATGAAATCAACATCCCCTTTGAAAGCAATATCACCAAGCCACCATGCTCCAACTTTCTCAATTTCACTATCCACTAACTCTTTTTCTTTCACAATTTGGTCCCAAACTCCCCCTTTATCTTTCATCATCTCACCTAAGCTTAATCTCCTACCGTCGTCCTTTACAAACCCATAATTCTCGATTTTAAACGCCTCTGCTAACACTTTCCACAAGTGTTTCCACTTGAAAACATCTCCATTGCTACAATTGAATGCTTCATTCTTTGCATTCGGGTCAACCGACGCCCATATCTGTTGTTCCGCGATCAAGTCCGCGTCTGATGCGTACCAATACCTCTCCCAAACCCGTTTTTCGCCCGGGAAGATCAAAGGAAGCCCTTGATGCTTACAAATTGCTGCATAAACACATAATGTACTCACCAAATTCATCAATGAACATGGTGAGAACCCGAAAATCGCGCCGGGTCTATGGACTGACCATGTCAATCCATCTTTTTTTCTCACTTCATTAAACAAAATATCTTCAAGTGTATAATAAAAGTTGACTATTTCAAGCCGGGGAAGATCCTCATGCCACGGAGCTTCATGAGCTTGATGAGGATCACCAAATGACTCGAAAGGACCTACATAATGCTTTGATCCGGTCTGTAAACAAATATGTTTCAAATTTTTCGAATTCGGGATCACGGATCTCAACACATTCCTCAACATTGAGCCATTGGTTTCACAATTCTCAGCTTCTGTAGCTTTGCTTGCCCAAGCAACAAAGAAAATATGAGTGATATCTGTCAAAATTGAAAGCTTTTTGAGGGTTTCTTCTTCTTTTGAGACATCACATTGAATGTATTCAATCATATTATCTGCCTGCCAGATTGGCCACGGGTGACGGGCAACCCCGTAGACTTTCCAGGGGCCACCGGGGGTATTGGAAAGAGGTAAGATTTCAGCAAGACTATTGCCAACGATGCCCGTGATTCCGATCACAAGGGCAACACTTTGGTACTCTTTTGGTGCATTATGATCTTCTGATTCTTCAATTTTTTTCTGTTAAACAAGCAACCAAAATAAAGTTAGAATCTTTTGAATAAGGAAAAAGGCACCCGACCTTCAAATCCACTCCAACAGGGTCATTTCTTTTGGTCCCCCGTATGTTATTTTTCTATAAATTGCAACGAGCGGAATTCGAATCTAGTATGCTCACTCACATATTAAAGAATGTACCAATTGAGCTACAACCGATTAGTTTAGTACTTGTATGTTAAAGATACTACTACAATATTTGTTTCTTCCCTCGATTTGAGAAATTTATTAGTAAATGTTGATTTTTGATGAAAAAAATATATAAAATAGTTTCAAAGAAAATGTTAAATTTCACCGAATCTAAGAAAAGAATCTGCTGAAAATCTGTCATTTTTGTAAAAAAAAAAAAAAAATTCATTTTTTTCCTCATTTCGACAAAATTCACGAGATTCAGTGAATGCTCAATACAACATTCCAGCTCTGAATTAAGAGCCAAATATGTTAACTTGCCTTTGGTGCTGCAATGGCTCGAGAAGACCACCAGGTCATTGAATTGATCTGCAGGTTTTGTTATGAAAATTGATGGAGGGTGTGGATAATTATATTCTCTGATTAAATTCCAAATATGTGGTCACCATTTCTTATCTAAAATTCAATTAGCTTCCATTATGGGTATTGCATTATCTGATCGACAAGTTTTAGCTTCCAGTTACAATTTTTGTCATTTCTCATTAATGTTTGTGATAATGTAATGAATTAAGAGCTCATACTTGTCCCAACAAACAAAATCTTATAAATGCTCGTTTGACTAATCTCTTTTGGGAAAATTTCTAAAATACATCCGATGTACTACGTCATTCGTACATTGGATCAATAATTTAGCATCATATCATAACTATTAAGGTTTAAGGTTTACAATTTAGGATTTCGGGTTCAATTTCTAGGGTCTAGGATTTTGATTTTGTCATTTATAGGATTTTATATAAATAATTAACTACAAAATATACTATTAATTATTTACACGGTGTAAAAATTTGATTGGTTGCAGTTATATGTGTCAATCACTTATTCGTTTGGTGTACCACGTTACCGTACACAGAGTGTATTCTAAAATCTGCTGTTAAATACCTAAGTATGAGAATTTTTTTAATAAAACATAAGGGGCAAGGTTTTCACTTTTAACAACAAAGATTTGTGGTAATAAAACTTCAAAATTATCTATGACTTAAACTAATTAAAATTGTTTAGTAACTCGTTTATTAGGTATGTTTTCAATTTTTAAAAATCACCACATTTTTTTTCTTAGAGTTATTCCTTTTTGAAGTCACTAATAGTCATTTTGACGTTTTTAACTCATACGTTCTACAACAACAATAAAATTTTAGTTCTGAAATGATTCAGGATCGGTTAACATGAACCACATAATAAATTTACCGTGCATAAATTCTCTCCCCCCGCCACTCCGTCCTATCCACCACCATACTTTTCGCATTCCCTATAAACTCAAATCACTCTCTCAATCACCCTTTTCCAAGTTTGCTTACGTCTTCCCTATTCCTCGTTGTTTCCTCCTCTTGCCAGTTTTCAATCCTTCTAACTGACGCATCACTCATCCTCCTTTTTATATGGCCAAACCATCTTAATCGATTTTGCCTCATCTTCTTCTCAATACTTGTAATCCCTACTTCAATCCTAATTATTTCATTCATAATCCAATCTTTTCTCATATGGTCACACATCCACTGCAACATGCGCAACTCCACCACCGACATTTTATGAACGAGGTATTGTTTCAGTGTCCAACGTTTCGTACCATACAATAATGCATATCGAGTTGAGCAATCAAACAAGAATAAAAGGTCATTTATAATAATTGGAAAAGAATAAAGAGTTTATTTGTAACAGTTGAACAAAAATATGAAGTTATTTATTACATTTAGACAAATATAAAGATAAATTGTAAAGTTTGAAAGTTTAGAAATGCGATAGAAGTTTTGAAGTAAACTTTGGAGACTAAGGACTAATTAATTGAACGCACATCCCCACCCTAAACATATATAGATATGCTCCTTTTTTTTCCAAGCTTTCCAATTATCAAGAAATCTTCCTTTTCATTAAACAAGGTTGATCTAATTAAAAGCGGAGGATGTAAAGAAATTCAAACCCAAGAAACACAAAAAAGAAAAAAAGAAAAAACAAAAACAACTAAAAAGAAATTATAAAGAAAAGGGAAAAATAAAAAGAAAAAAAATCAAGTCAATGTGAGAAGCGTCTAGGAAGCCGGACTTGTCTTTTGGAACCAATCCGAAAATACGTACGAGTATTTTGAGTTACTGGTGGTTTTATCTGACTTACTGGAGTATATCTATCCTTTCGTCTTTTCACATTATACCACCATTCAGGGTCATAATGTATGTCACGAAGCTCCTCAAACAAGTTAGTTTGCTTTCTATTTTTTATTTAATTTAGGTTGTGGTATTTTTTTAGGTAGTAAATAAAGTTAGTTAATATTAGAGCTGTTCGTAAATTTTAGAGATTCTTGAGCCAGATCAAATTGAATATTAAAAATAATATTCAGAACTTTATTAAATTGTTTTACTGTTTTTTAGAATCAAATTGGATTTTAGCGTTTACTTTCATTTGGTAGAGTTTTGAGATTAGTTAATATCCAAACTGGAGAACCAAACTTAATTGTGTAGAATCGAAAGTACCGAATTTTTAATGTATTATAGCATATTTATAAATGATAATTGTCCGAATTTCCAAGCAATCATTTCCTCGTTGAACCTGCAAAACAAGACCGACGACGGTATCGCCGGGTAATTCTTTGATGCCTAAGTCAGTTACTTGTTTGAGGAGTGTATTGCAAGTAATGTATAGTTAATTGAGATTGTACCGTATTTGTGGGGTTTATATAACCATGTGCCCGAAGGGTTTTAGAGTTTACTTCATTCTTGAATTCGTAATTGCAATCTATTTAGGAGGAGACCCTAAAGAGGAATACTTCTCACCCCGAACTTTCAAGCCATCCGCCCCATCTAAGTCTTCTTTGAGACTATAGATGGGCTTGAAGAATAACAGATACAACATGTGGGCCTGTTCATTCTAAAGGTAAGGCCCGATAACAAGTAATGCTTGTTATCAGATGCCCCCCATCAGGCCCAAGTCTGTTTCTTTAGGAACGGTCTTTTGGTATTCCGCATGCCAAAATGGAGGGAATCCTCATTAACTGACCATTTAAAGACACCCATCCACCTTCTTCTCCCCTACTTATTCTCAAAGACAACCAGTTCACTTCCATTTTAATTACCCCGCTTTCTCTATGATTTCACTCTGCGTTTTCGATTCGAGCTATTCACTTCTTAACTTCATGTGAGTTTCTGTTTTTGATATTTTACATTCTGTTCTGCTATCTGTCTTGTCCCCTTTATCATATTCATTCCCGTTCTAAATATGTCTGGAGATTCAAGTGACTCTCACGACCGTCGTGTTTCTGCCGAGGTATCGGAGATGTTCAGTGATTCTTCTTCTAACTCTGTGGTCAAGTTTACCAACATCCATCCCCTGACTCGCCTTCCACCCGAAGAGATTGCCGCCGCTCAAGAGAAAGTTGTAGATCTAACGCCGTCGTCGCTATCTGACTATCCTTTTGACAGGAAACGGAAGGTGGGGTCTTGGGTTACGGAAGCCGCTCTTCATCAGTTGTGCATGTATCATCCATGGCTACAAGGTTTAGCGTGTACGGTTCCCGCTCCCCACCTCACACCAAAAATTTGCCATAGGAATCACTTCGTGATCCATTTCGCACAAGTCAAGATGGGGTTCACCTACCGCTCGCGGATGACGTGGCTTCCCTCTTGGGGCGGCTGAACCTTGCTCCCGCTCAAATGCATCCAAACGCCTGGGCGGATATCACACTCAACCGGTTCTTGTGCCAATGTTTGGACTTCCCGTTTAATTATAGGATATTAATGAGCTTTCATTCGCTCAAACGGAATAAGGATGGCACGTATACCTTTGTTCGGTCTAAGGATTACTCGCCTTTTCACGAAAAGATAAACAAATTCCATCACTGGGATAGGGCATATTTCTTTGTGGAGATCTCGAAGAAGGCGGACGTAAACTTCTACAGATGGTTTACTTGTCCTTCTACTAAAGGACCAAAGGAAAGGCCCAACCCCGAAGAACAGCATGTAGTCGATTGTATCAAGCGGGTGGACGCTTGGACTTAGACGTACGAACAAGCGCTCGATATGAAAAAGAAAAGTGAAATACGTTTGTTTTTTACTTGTTATTTCACTTTTTGCATGGTGAATTTTTTTGCGGTTTGTTTTTGATAAAAAAAAGAAAAAGAAAAGTGAAATACCTTTGTTTCCAAAGTTAAAGAAAATTTTCTTGACATACATATATGGGAGCATTTTGGGCATAAAAAAATATTTTAATCTTTGAATCTAAACTTTAACTTAACCTATCAAATGTCTCAAAAAAATTTGGGTAAGAATCTCTAGTCAGCCCAGCGGTCTCTCATTCTTTGAAGTTCGTTCTAATTTTGGTTTCTATCTTCAATTTATCCTACAACATCGAAAATTAGCCTTGATTTGCATATGAATTTGAGTTGGAATATAGGAGTCGTTTGATTTGGCAACTTATGTGCCTAGAAACTGTTCGATAAATTGACTGCTTCGATATTCCGTTTAATGAAAGACAACTTTCAAGAGTGAAATTCACATTGACATAGAGCGAACGAGTAATGGCAACGGATATCAAGGCTAGGATTTGTCTTTCCCCTGGATTTCGGCTAGATCATACATACAATTACGTATCTTTGATTGAACGGATTCTAGCAACACTCTCACTGAAATTTCTTACTCAAGTCACCCATTCAACCTAAGTACCATGTAAATTCACTTAACACGGTGTGACATATAATTTGTTTTGTCCCTCTCTGTTTCCCTCTCTTATAGAGTACGCGTCCAGATGGAATGGATGGCTTGAGTAAGCGTCCATGTTAGCAGTTCCTGTGAGAAAGTGTAGCTTCAAAACGTTTTCAATGTAACTTAATTGCTACGATATTAAGGAAGCGTTTGCAATGTTAATGAAACATTACCCAGAAATATGTGACTGTCGATGTGATCTTCTCTTAGTTTTACACGTGGTTGGAGAAGCAAGGAGGAAGGAGGAGTACTTTCTTTCCCAAAACACTATTGTGCGTGTTACTCGTTCTTCTATGACATTGTAAACAGAGGAGAACAACTTTGTGTAAGACAATGTCCTCGATCTTTATCATTTTAGTTCACTGTGAAAGGCTTGCTGAAGCACTCGGAATTTGTGTGGATGTTAAAGTCTGCGACGAGCAATTAGCCCTGCTTCTTGTAAAGCTCTAACATAAGTGGATGGAAAACCATTTTTTATCAAACCGATGAGGAGGTAAAACCCAGAAAGTTTCTCGGTCCGACACTTGTACTTACAGTAACAACCCTTATTACTACTAAAACAAAATAAGCAAATAAGTAGGAACGTAAAGAAAACACTAACAACTCTTATTACAACATCAATAACAACATGGAGATTCTTATTATCCTCATCATATTCAAGTCAATCATCAAAAGAAGGAACGATTCTGTGAGACTTCAATTTATCGATCCAATATTTGAACGACTTCTCTGTATTTCTAAACCCAAAAAAGCCATGTTCTTTGCTCTTGTTCATAGTGTCCATGAAATCAGCAGCCCCTTTGAAACCCATATCAACAAGCCACCATGCTGCAACTTTCTCAACCTCACTACCCACTAACTCTTTTTCTTTCACAATCTCATCCCAAACTCCCCCCATATCTTTCATCATCTCACTTAAACTTAATCTCCTATCACCATCTTCCCCAAACCCGTAATTCTCGATTTTAAACGCCTCTGCCAACACTTTCCACAAGTGTTTCCACTTGAAAACATCTCCATTACTACAATTGAATGCTTCATTCTTCGCATACGGATCGACTCCCGCCCATATCTGTTGCTCTGCAATCAAATTTGCATCCGAAGCAAACCAATACTTTTCCCAAGCTGCTCTTTCGCCCGGGAAGATTAAAGGAAGCCCTTGATGCTTACAAATTGCAGCATAAACGCATAAAGTACTCACCAGATTCATCAATGAGCAAGGGGAGAACCCAAAAATCACGCCAGGTCTATGGACTGACCATGTCAATCCTTCTTTTTTGCTAACCCCATCAAATAAAATATCTTCAAGTATATAATAAAAGTTAACTTTTTCGAGCCGGGGAAGATCCTCATGCCATGGAGCTTCATGAGCTTGATGATGAGGATCCCCAAATGACTCAAAAGGACCCATATAATGCTTTGATCCAGTCTGTAAGCAAATATGTTTCAAATTTTCCGAATTCGGGATCACGGATTTCAACACATTCCTTAACATTGAGCCATTGGTTTCACAATTCTCAGCTTCTGTGGCTTTGCTTGCCCAAGCAACGAAGAAAACGTGAGTGATATCTGTCAAAGTTGAAAGCTTTTTGAGGGTTTCTTCTTCATTTGAGACATCACATTGAATATATTCAATTGGATTATCTCCCTGCCAGATTGGCTGCGGGCGGCGGGCAACACCGTAGACTTTCCAGGGGCCACCGGGGGTATCAGAAAGAGGTAAAATCTCCGCTAAACTATTGCCAACAATGCCAGTGATTCCGATGACAAGGGCTACACTTTGGTACTCTTTTGGTGCATTAGGATCTTGTGTTTCTTCAAGTTTTTTCTGTTAATGGGAGCAAATTAAGCAAAGCAAATTAAAGTTAGAATCTTTTGAATATAAAGAAAAGATTGGTGACTATGTTTAATGTTGCACAGAGACAGAAACAAACAGAAATAAAATGCACGGACACGGACACAGACACAGACACGGACACGGATACTAAACATAGTGCCCGTGTAATATAGTTAACTTGCCTTAGCTGCTCCAATGGCTCCTGACCACCACCAGCTCATTGAATTGATCTGCAGGTTTTGTTATACAAAGAGAGAGAGCTGAATTGAAGTACATATAGATATTGATGGAGATGTGCTTGTATTATGTACTCTGATATTCTTATTTTTATTTTTGGTAAGATTATGTACTCTGAGTAATTTCAAAATATGTGGTCACCATTTGAGTACTTATCTGAAAATTCAATTAAAGTTCCAGCTTCCATTTGGGTTGCATTGCATTATTGATGATTTTTGTACATTTATTGGACAACTACTATAAGAGTGGTAAAAATAGCAAGACTTAATACATTCATTTATTTTCTATTTGTAATCTTCTCATTAAAGTTAATGAATTCGGAGCTTTGACTCATACTAATGAAACAAAATTTCAAAATACTCAGTTTGACTAATTTGTTTATTCTAATTTTCTAAAAAAAAAAAAAAAAAAAAAACTGTTCTTTACCTTTTCTATCAAAATAGTGTCCGTTTCTTATTTTGTTACGTGTTTACAAAAAGCAAATATTTTGATAATGGTGACTCCTATTTTCAATAATACATCTTAAATTTCTTAATGTTTGTAATATTTAACCGTGTAGTTCATCCATCAATTCAAAGTATTAATTTACCCTTGAAATATTAAGTGCAAATTATATTTTGGGGACATAAACCTTTACATGTTTACAATTCGATCCCGCAGAATTTATATTTTCACTTAAAATTATTATTTTAATATTAAAATACATTTTAACTTATTTTTAAATTTTTTATTGACAAATTAGAATAGGTGAAGAAATCGAGTGAATTAAGAGGCGAGATAGGAGGAAGGACACATTTACAATCCCTAGAGAGGCATGAAGATAATTGTGGGGCGGCTTCATAATCTCATAAGTTACCATTATGGTAAAAAAAAATATTTCATGTATTATTTGTTTATTTTTTAAATTAAACATTAGTTTTTAATAATAATAAAAAGTTCCACTATTGTACTCTTACTTATTCCAATGATTAAAGTAAGGTATTGTTCTTTTGAATTGAAAAAAGCAGAACTGTTATGAACTGAATTGAACTTAATTTTGCTGAACTGAACTGAACTTAATTTTGCTGAACTTAACTGAATTAAAAAATAAATATTAAAACTAAAGTTAACAAAATAATAATAATAATATTGCATTATAAATAATAACTATAATAACAAATTAAAATCAAGATAACAATAATAATAATAATAAAAAAAATAACGTCAAGAAATAGCTGCCTCAAATACTTTTGGATAATTAAGAGTTTAGGCATGAAAAACGTAGAGGAATGGAAGAACATTACAATGATTTACATTCATCATTGAGAATGAATGTAGAAATGACGTTTGAATAGTTAAAAAAGATGGAAAGTGCTATGCAATATGCTTTAAGTGTCACAAAAGTATCGAATATCGATTATTCTTTCTACTTTCACGTTTTATGCACGCTTGGAATACCAATTATACAATATGGTCTTAATGTTAATGGAAGGGTAGATTCAAATATGTTTAATACGGATCGTAAAACTGTCATGTTTGCAGTGCGAGATGTTGGGTAAATTACACCAGCGGTACCTAAACTATACCCACTTTCCCAAACTGGTATCCAAACAAAATTTTGTCCCAAACTCATACCTATACTATCAGTGACCTCCCAATTAAGTTCCTATTACCTGCTATAACCAGTCAACACGCAGTCAACGCAAAGTCAACGTCGGTCAACGCAAGTTTGACCAACTTTTTATTGACACTATTAAATATTTATACTTAAATGACCAAAAAGCCCTCTCCTTCTTCCTCCTTTTTTCTTTCTCCCTCCCTCTCTCTTCCACCATTAAAGACTTTTTTCCACCATTGAAAATTCCCCATCCTCCTTCTTTTCTTCTTCTTCTTCTTCTTCTTCTTCTTCTCCTCCTCCTCCTCTTTCTTCTTTTATTTTTCTTTCTTCTTTTCTCCTCCTTTTCTTTTTCTTTCTTTTTCTTTCTCTTTATTCTTCTCCCCACAGATTCCGGAAGTTCCAACCCCTCCAGATTCCGGCGGCGGCAGGAATCGGTCGGAATCTGGAAATCCAGATTCCGGCGGTACCGCCGGAAACTGGAAAAATCCAGATTCCGACGGGTGGGGAGAAGAATAGGAGAAAGAAGAAGAAGAAAGGGAGGAGAAAAGAAGAAAGAAAAAAAAGGAAGAAAGAGGAGGAGAGAAGAAGAAGAAGAAGAAGAAGAAGAAGAAGAAGAAGAAGAAAAAAGGAGAAAAGAAAGAAAAGAAGAAAGAAAAATAAAGAGGGGGAGGAGGAGGAGGAGGAGGAGGGGAAAATTATGGTGGAGGGAGGTGAGAGAAAAGGAAGAGAGAGATGGTAGTAAGGGAGGAGGAAGAAGAAAAAGATTAATTTGGTAATTTTGCATAAGATGATTAATGGGCCTATCAAAAAGTTGGTCAAACTTCCGTTGACCGTCGTTGACTTTGGGTTGACCGCTCCTTGACCGGTTATAGAAGGTAATTTGGACTTAGATGGGAGGTTACGGATAGTTTGGGTATGAGTTTGGGACAAAATTTTGTTTGGATACCAGTTTGGGAAAATGTGTATAGTTTGGGTACTGCTGGTGTAATTTACCCGCGAAATGTTATATCACAATAACTTTAGGAATCACATGGTGCAAATGATGATGAGGATGATGAGATCATGGATCATGTGAAAGAAAACGATTAGAAAAATAAATTGTATTAGAATTATTAAGTTGCTAGAAATAATAATATTTTTATATATTTTATGTAAACAAATTGGACCAAAAAATTATAATTATAATAAATATTTATATATTATATATAAATAATATAAATAATAAATATTTATTGGTAATTTATTGATAAAAAAATAGCAATAATAATAATAAATTAAAAACTGAACTAAATTTAAAGTTGCCGAATTGAATTGAACTGAATACTTCTGAAATGAACTTAATATTTCTGAATTGAACTGAACTTAATGTTGTTGAACTGAACTTAATTTTGCTGAACTGAACTGAACTTAATGTTGCTGAATATAAGTGCTGATAAGTTCAAAAGAATAACGCCTAACACTTTTAAAAGGCTGCTAGAACCAATTCCACGTGACCAAATACTACCCGTAAAATGGTAAGATAATGCTTAAAATGTTTAAGGATCGAGATTCACATGGTTAAAATTTAGCTTCCTATTTGGCTACACTTTTCTATCATGGAAAAAAAAATGTTCAATATGGATTAGTGAGAAAACAAAGGATGAGCAGTGCTAATTCCGTTGCCGATTCAGTTTTCAAAGCCATCGAGTGTAATTCTTGAGGTTCTTTCTTTACTAATCTTAATCTTCAATCATACAAACTCGAATTGGGTTAACTTAATTTTGTTTTATTCGTTGCAGTAACTGAAGAACACCTCATGTGAGTAATTTTGTTTTATTCCTAATTTAATTTAGCTGTTTAATTTTTTTTTGTTTTTTTTTTTTGTATATTGTAGCTTGCATTTCTTGTATGGTAAATTTTTTGAGAGAGCAACTAAGATAGTTGATCAAAGAAGAGTTAAGAGGATCTCTGGTCGTTCCATCTTTCAGGTTTGTGACATATTAATATAAAATATGTTGTTGCGTCTTCATTTCAATATGAAATTTAGGGACCTATTAGATTTGGCAACAAATGTTGATCAATTGGCTACAAACTGTTCGATAACTTGACCGCTTTGATATCCCATTTATAAAAAGAGACGTTTCAAAGAGTGTAGTTGACATTGACATTGACATAGAGTGAATGAGTAATGGCGACGGATATGAGGGCTAGGGTTAGTCTTTCCCCGGCATTTTGGGGCAAATCAGACATACAATTACATATCTTCTATTAAGCGGATTCTAGCAACACTCTCACTGAAATTGCTTACTCAAGTCGCCTGTTCGACCTCAGCACCGTGTAAATTCACTTAACACCGTTTGGCATACAATTTGTTTCTTGTATGCATCCACGTGGAATGGATAACTTGAGTACGCATCTGTGTTAGCACTTCCTGTGAGAGAGTGTAGCTTCAAAACGTTCAATGTAACTTCATAGGAATTGGTACAATATCGAAGACGTGTTTGCGATGTTATTGAAACATTACCCGAAAATATCTCTGTCGGTTTGATTTACTCTTGGTTTTGTAAATATTAACTGGATAATCTCAGATTGGGATAATAATTGATTCACAAGCAGATAGAATGGAACCGTTTGAATTGAAACTTCTTGCTTCTATGTTGTTAATAAGGTGGTTGGAGAATCAAGGAGGAAGGAGTACTTTTGTTTTCCAGAACACTATTGTGCATGTTACTCGTTCTTTTACGACATTGTAAACCGAGGAGAACAATTTTCTGCAGACAATATTCTTGCTATTTATCTATCATTTTAGTTTGTTGACCTGGTTTTCGTTGATGATCTAATGTGTTTCCTTTTTCTTACCTTTACACCTTTCCTGGTGTAAGCATCAACTAGCTGCAAGGGTTGCTGGAGCACTCGGAATTCGTGTGGATATTAAAGTCTCAGACAAGCAATTAGCCCTGCTTCTTATAAAGCTCTAACATAAGTGTATGGAAGATCATTTTTCATCAAACCGATGAGGAGGTAAAACCAACAAAATTTCTCGGACCGACCCTTACATTAACAACTCTTATTACTACTAAAACAAAATAAGCAAATAAGTAGTGTCCATGGATATTCTTATTACAACACTTATTACAACATCAACAACAACAACAACAACATGGATATTCTTATTATCATCATATTCAAGTCAGTCATCAAAAGAAGGAACAATTCTTTGAGACTTCAATTTATCGATCCAATATTTGAACGACTTTTCTGAATTTCTAAACCCAAAAAAGCCATGTTCTTTGCTCTTGTTCATAGTGTCCATGCAATCAGCATCCCCTTTCAAACCCATATCAACAAGCCACCATGCTGCAACTTTCTCAACCTCACTACCGACTAACTCTTTTTCTTTCACAATCTTGTCCCAAACTCCCCCCATATCTTTCATCATCTCACATAAGCTTAATCTCCTATCGCTATCCTCCCCAAACCCGTAATTCTCAATTTTAAACGCCTCTGCCAACACTTTCCACAAGTGTTTCCACTTAAAAACATCTCCATTACTACAATTGAATGCTTCATTCTTCGCATTCGGATCAATCCCTGCCCATATCTGTTGCTCTGCAATCAAATTTGCATCCGAAGCAAACCAATAATTTTCCCAAGCCGCTCTTTCACCCGGGAAGATCAAAGGAAGCCCTTGATGCTTACAAATTGCAGCATAAACACATAAAGTACTCACAAAATTCATCAATGAACTAGGGGAGAACCCGAAAATCATACCAGGTCTATGGACTGACCATGTCAATCCTTCTTTTCTGCTAACCTCATCAAACAAAATATCTTCAAGTGTATGATAAAAGTTAATTTTTTCGAGCCGGGGAAGATCCTCATGCCATGGAGCTTCATGAGCTTGATGAGGATCACCAAGTGACTCAAAAGGACCCATGTAATGCTTTACTCCAGTCTGTAAGCAAATATGTTTCAAATTTTCTGAATTCGGGATCACGGATTTCAACACATTCCTTAACATTGAGCCATTGGTTTCACAATTCTCAGCTTCTGTAGCTTTGCTTGCCCAAGCAACGAAGAAAACGTGAGTGATATCGGTCAAAGTTGAAAGCTTTTTGAGGGTTTCTTCTTCATTTGAGACATCACATTGAATATATTCAATTGGATAATCTCTCTGCCAGATTGGCTGCGGGCGGCGGGCAACACCGTAGACTTTCCAGGGGCCACCGGGGGTATCGGAAAGAGGTAAAATCTCCGCTAAACTATTGCCCACGATGCCAGTGATTCCGATGACAAGGGCTACACTTTGGTACTCTTTTGGTGCATTAGGATCTTGTGATTCTTCAAGTTTTTTCTGTTAACGAAATCAAAGCAAAGCAAATTAAAGTTAGAATCTTTTGAACATAAACTATGATACACGGACACTTATCCTTACTAGCGTACCCGAATCCGTATCCATGTCAGACATGTATCAGACACTGTGTCGGACATCATTTTTCGGCTATTTTATAAAGGTTATGTTTTAGAAATAATGTTTCCCTTGTCCGTATTTGTATCCGTGTTCAGGCAACGTAAAAAGGTTTGATGGCTATATGTTAACTTACCTTAGATGCTCCCATGGCTCCAGACCACCACCAGCTCATTGAATTGATTTACAGGTTATACAAAGAGAGATAGCTGAACTGAAGTACATTTGAAAATTGATGAAGGTGGGGATATATATACTCTTATTAATTTCAAAATATGTCGTCACCATTTGAATACTTTTCTGAAAAATCAATTACAGTTCTAGCTTCCATTATGGGTACATTGCATCTATTGTTGAAGGTTGTACATTTATTGAACAACGCCAATAAGAGTGGTAAAAAACGGCAATACGTAACGCATTCATGATTGACAAGTTTACCTAGTATCTGTAATCTTCCCATGAATGTTCGTAATGAATTTGGAGCTCTAACTAAAGTCTTTAATCTCATTAATCAAACAAAATTTCATAAATGCTCGTTTGACTAATTTGTTTTAGGGGTAAATAATTTTAGGGAAAATAATTTATTAATTTCTAACTTTTGTTAACACTCACTTGTTTGGTCATTTTATTTTGAAAAACTCATTACAAGATCTTCATCTTTCATTGTAATTAACCCTTTGGTTATTTTGTCTATCTTTTTAAAGCTGTAACTTTTGTATTTCAGTATTAGCAGACAGACATGACATAAAAGAATCACAAGATCATATTGTATAACGGTATAAATGTCTTGAAAGTTAAAATATGTTAGGTTTAAAATCTACAAATTGTCAAAAGGACTAAATAATTAATTATGGCAAAAGATGAGGTCCTTGTAATGGGTTTTTCGTCAAAAGTTAGAAAAACATTTCGGGCAAAGAATGTCCTTGTTTACGTCAACAAAATCATTTCCTTAATTTTGCTAACAATGCAAACCACAGTCCCTTTTTCGCTCAAAGGCAAAGCACAATCTTTTATTTGCAAAATCGTGAAACCACATGACACTTATTTAAAATTAACCTTTTTCAAAATATATGAACTAAACAGTGAATTTTGACAAACGCCATGACTAATAAATTATTTGGTTAGTTTTATCGATTTTTAGATTTTTTGAATGAAATCTACTTTTAGATTTTTTTGAATGGAATCTATTTTTAAATTTTAACATACATATTTTAATTTTCAAAATATTTATGTTGCAATACAAATTGATTTTATGATGTTTTGTCTAGCAGTTTATATCGAAATATAATCGTTATAGCTCTAAATTAAATAAATAAAATTACAAAAAAGTTTATTATGACAAAGATAAGGGCTTGAAAATGTGTTTTTCAAAATAAATAGACTAAACTGTGTGTTATGTAAAAATTTGGAGACTTTAAAATTATTTACCCTTTCTTTTAATCTTTATAATAGTCATTACCAAGATCAGTGGCGGATTTAGGATTCAAATGTTTGGGTTCCAAAGGATTCACACCTGTGTATGTAAAAAACAAAAATTAAAATTGCATATTTCTAGCAAAAAAAAGATATTACAAAATTTAACATATTTTAGAATTGCAGATTTTTAAAGAATTTATCTATTAAAACGGCTTTTACTAATTAATTCTCAAATTAGAGGGTGTGAGAACCAGTCACTATAGGAGCAGTTTTAATGGATGAAGAGAGCAAAACCACACTTAATAGGAGTGGATCCGAGGGCCAGGGCCCTCCTATATATGATCATGTCAACAATTATCATTTGTTCTGTTTTAAATTAGAAAACTTTATCTACAAATATCGTACAATTATAAGATTTTTTTCCCACTTTATCCTTTATTTTTATTTTTTTAACAAATCAATGACTTTTTAATTTGACACGTGCCAAAACATTGACGTCACATACCACACGTAACATTTAATTAGAGCTTATAAAGTCATATTAGCGTTTAACTAGAAAAAATAAAATGTTCACAATATTAAAGAGGTGTTAAACAAACAAATTTACAATTAACTTCACCGTATAATTGTTATTATGCGAAGTCAATATCTTAAACGTATTTAACAACATAGCAAAATTGTTCCTGTCAATAAAATACACTTTTAAATTATTTAGGGTGTTATGAAAGCTTACGTTCTTTATGTCTTAATAGCAAAATTCAGTTGAGTTTCACTACAACCAAATTCAGTAAAAAAAATTCTAACATTCTGTTAAATTTCAATTTCGTTTAACAAATTCAGTTTAGTTCAGCAAAAAGGAGGATGAGCAGTGCTAATTCCGTTGGTGATTCAGTTTTCAAAGCCATCCACTCTAATTCTTCAGGTTCTTCCTTTACCTTTTTTCCATTTTCCTAATCTTCATTATGGGGTTAACTTAATTATTTTTATTTTTTTTGCAGTAACTGAAGAACAACTCTCAATGTGAGTAATTTTGTTTTATTCTTAATTTAATTTAGCTGTTTAATTTTATTTTTGTTATGTGTAAATTGTAGCTTGCATTTCTTGTATGGTAAGAATTTTGAGAGAGCGACACAGATAGTTGATCAAAGAAGAGTTAAGAGGATCTCTGCTCAACCCAGCGGTCGTTCCATCTTTCAGGTTTGTGAGAGATTAATGTAAAACATGTTGTTGCGCCTTCATTTAAATATGAATTTGAGTTGAAATTCGGGGAGCCACAAGCTGTTCGATAAATTGACTGCTTCGATATCTCATTTATAGAAAGGCAAGTTTCGAGACTGCACTTCACATTGACATAGAGAAAATGAGTAATGGCAAACACCATGTATAACTACATATGTTTGATTGAACGGCTTCTAGCAACACGCTCACTGAAATTGCTTAATTATGTCGTCCATTCAACCTAAGCACCATGTAAATTCACTTAATACCGTGTGGCTTCATCGCCCCTCTCTGTTTCCATCTCTTATAGAGTATGCATCCAGGTGGAATGGATGGCTTGAGTAAACGTCCGTGCTAGCAATTCCTGAGAGGGAATGCGATAGAGTACGTGACACATAGGCTGGAGTTAGAGAGAGTCTATTACGTTAGAAGCTTATATATTGTTAAGTTAGAGAAGAGAAAGGGCATCGAGAAGTTTATTGTGCGAATTGGCTTAAGACTTGGGAGGAGAGTTTCTCTCCTAGGGCTAGTACGGGAGCTTGCTCTGTATTAGATTGTTCGTTCTTTTGTTCTTCAGTCATCTATCTTTCTATTATCAGTAATACAAGTCCTATTTCTATCATATTTGTTTTGTTTGTTCGTGTTTGATTTTACCGTTTCCATCAGAATGTAGCTGGAGAACGCTCAATATAACTTAATTGATACAATATCAAAGACGTGTTTGTTATGTTATTGAAACATTACCCGAAAATATGCGACTATCGGTGTGATTTAATCTTGGTTTTGTACATAATAGCTGGATAATCTCATATTGGGATAATAATTGATTCACAAGCAGATAGAATGGAACAGTTTGGATTGAAACTTCTTGCTTCTGTGCTGTTAATAAGGTTGTTGGAGAATCAAGGAGGAAGGAGGAGTACTTTTGTTTTCCAGAACACTATTGTGCGTGCTACTCGTTCTTTTATGACATTGTAAACAGAGGAGAACAACTTTGTGTAAGACAATATATTCTTGCTATCTATTGTTGACCTGTTTTTCGTTGATGATCTTATGTAATTCCTTTTTCTTACCTTTACACATTTCCTAGTGTAAGCACCAACTAGCTGCGAGGCTTGCTGCAGCGCTCGGAATATGTGTGGATGTTAAAGTCTCGGACGAGCAATTAGCATTGCTGCTTGTAAAGCTCTGACATGTGGATGGAAGGTTATGTTTTATCAAACAAATGAGGAGGTAAAACCCATAAAATCTCTCTAGAAACCATTTGTTTATCTTTTTATATGCTTCTGATTTTATGAGAATCAGCTGCTTGCTTCTCGAGTATAATGTTGGATGTATGATATCTCGAATATATGAAAAGTCAAAGTTTTACTTCAACTTGGCGTTTGAGATCAGTTTGTCCCAAAATAGATTGAAGTATTTTTGTAAATCAGTTCAAAATAACATGCGTCATTGTACATATGCATCTAATCATGTTTGAGACGTTTCATTTTGTACTGATTTTTTAAGCATATAAGTTGAATTATACAGCAATAGACTATAATAGATACATAATAAAACTAAGAATGATACATCACTAACATTTATTAGCAGTATTCTTCCGCATCATGTTTTTTCTTCAGTTCAATGATTGTGACAGAGTTGTTCCTTGTTCATTCAAACTTCATTTAATCATCAAATGAAGGAACAATTCGATGAGCTTTCATTTTGCGAATCCAATGTGTGAAAGATTTTTCAGTGTTTCTGAACCCGAAAAATCCATGTTCTTTACTCTTGTTCATAGAAGCAAAGAAGTTAGCTCCTATGAAAGTCATATCAGCAAGCCACCATGCTCCGACTTTCTCAACTTCAGTCGTTAGTAACTGTTTTTCTTCAATAATCTGATTCCAAACAGGCCCCATGTTTTTCATCATCTCACCTAAGCTTAATCTCTTATCATCTTCTTCAAACCCGTAATTCTCAATTTTAAACTGCTCTGCTAACACTTTCCACATATGCTTCCACCTGAAAACATCACCATTACTGCAGTTATATGCTTCATTCTTTGCATTCGGATTAATTCCTGCCCATATCTGTTGTTCAGCAATCAAATCTGCATCTGATACAAACCAATACCCTTCCCAAGTTTCCCGGTTGCCCGGAAAGATCAATGGAAGCCCTTGATGCTTACAGATTGCTGCATACACACATAAAGTACTAACCAAATTGATCAACGAAGAAGGCGAAAACCCAAATATTACTCCAGGCCTATGAACTGACCATGTCACTGTTTCTTTCTTGGACAATTCGTCATGCAGTATATCTTCGAGTGTATGATAGAAGTTTACAGCATCGAGCCGAGGAAGATCCTCATGCCACGGGGATTCATGAGGCTTCATTTTTCCGAACAACTCAAAAGGACCGCAATATTGCTTAATTCCAGTCACAAGGCTGATGTGCTGCAAATTTTCAGCATTTGGGATCACTGCTTTCAGCACATTTCTCAGCATAGAGCCGTTGATTTCACAGTTCTCAACTTCTGTAGCTTTGCTCGCCCAAGCAACATAGAAGATGTGGGTGATGTCTGTGAGAGTTGAAAGCCTTTGAAGGGTTTGTTCTTCATTTGAGACATCACATTGAATGTATTCAATTGGATGATCTGCTTGCCAGATTGGCTGTGATCGGCGAGCAATGCCATACACCTTCCAGGGGCCGCCGGGGGTATCTTCAAGAGGTAGGATCTCGACCAGACTATTACCGACGATGCCGGTGGCTCCAATTACAAGGGCCACGCTTTGGTAGCTCTTTGGTGCATTATTTACAACAGAATCCTGTTAAGTATCATAAATGAGATTACAGTAAAACCATTAATGTTATCATCTTTACAACAAGTAGCAGTGACCATTTTCAACACGATAATATGAGAGGCGGATTCAGAATTCACGGATAAGAGAGCTCTAACATCAATGTTACACAAAATACTAAACCCCTACATGCACATTCAATTGAGTTTTCTGGTGATTGTTTCGTAATTTATCCTTAAAAAAATTAAAATTTTTTTAGGTGAATAGTAAGTTTAAGGGTCAGTTATAAAGTTAGACTCTTGTGATTACATTGAATTGCATATTAGTGTTTGTGGTTTGTTTTTTACAATTGAATGACTTGTGTTTCAGACTTAGATGTCATTAACATCATTAATGACATGTACAAGGGTATGTTCGTTTTGGATTTTCTGGAGACCTATAAAAGACTATTTTCGTGAGATTTTTGCAGAATAGATTTTCTGGAACTTATAATTGGAAGTTCTTGTTAAGGAACGCAATTTGTACGTAAGAAAAATAAATCAATCAAATTGGAGAGAAGATAAATTGTTGATCTGTCAACGCAAGAGTCTTTCATATGTCACCCGTAAGTTTGAGGCAATTTTACTCTTATCCAGACTATCAAAATTAACATCTTCAATCCTTTAGTAATTTGGTAACTTTCTGATCACAAGTCACTGAATTGTAAAAAGAAAATCAACCATAAACACTAATTTGTTGCATGTTCATATAACCACAAGAGTTCAATTTATAATTAATAACTAATTTTAAAGGTTTATTACAAAAGAAAAAAAATAGTAGATGTATAAAAATTTACTGAGCAAAATTAAAACATTAAAATCTGTGCTTTCGAAAAAAGGAACAAAAATAAGTAGAGTTGTGCTATTTACTTGCCTTTGTTTCTCCAATGGCTCCCTTGCTCCAAAACTTCATCGAATTCATCTCCAGGCTATTAAAAGACGCATAAAAATGTGATACAGTTCCTTGAGTTCATATATAAAAATATTGTCAAATGATTCTCAGTATCTCTCAAAATCTGACTGAGTATAAAACAAAAACATATAAAACAAAATATATATATATATATATATATATATATATATATATATATATATATTAATAATAAGCATGTGATATAGTTGCTTCAGTTTATATATAAAAATATTGTCAAATGATTCTCAGTATTAAGTGGTGCTCACCTAGTCGATAACTGATCAAATACAATTTGGTCAATCACCATTAAATTATGGAAACCAAATATGTGATCTCATTAGTATTCACCCATATAGATTCAAATCTAATGGTAATTGACCAAATTATATTTGATCAGTTATTGACTAGATGAACACAATTGCTCAATATTTCTCAAAACAACAAAACAAATATATATAATAATAATAAGCATTGACATTTATAAGAATAGGGACTGATAAACCATTGATGCGAGCTCCAAATATGTTTTTATGGAAAGACATGAAATTCCATAGAAATTTTCTACGAAGTTTTTATTTTTATGTTTTTAAGTTTTGTACGAAATTTTTGCATCAATATTCAACTCTTATTTTGTTTCGAAATTAAAAAAAAAAAGTTTCAACTGTTATATCACAATCACATATATTGAATACCCAAGATAACAATTTATTTTTAAAATTAAAATTAAAATTCATTAACATGTCATAACATTAATTTTAATATAGGATTAATATATTTATATTTATCGCTTTTAAATTTTTTCATTTTTATCAATTAACTCTCATAAAATAGGTGATGATTTATTAGCTATTCAAACTCAAGTAAGTTTTTTTCCCTTAGTCTCCTCGGCTCGATAAATATATAACATATTTGTCTTTTGTGCTGACATAACATAAATTTCTTATTATTTAGAAAGTTTTGTGAAAAAAATGAAAAACTTTAAAAAGATCCGTATGTATTAAGTCGTAATATAGTATAGTATTATCATTAACTATTGGTGATTGATCAAATTGTATTTGGTCAAACATTGACTAGGTAAACACAACTGTATCATTCTGACTGGTGCTCACCTAGTTAATGATTGACCAAATACAATTTGGTCAATCACCCTTAGATTTGGAGATTAGCTTAGTGTTTTCATTAGGTACTAATTTTCACCCTTAAATTCTGATCTAATGGTAATTGACTAAATTGTATTTAATCAATCATTAACTAGGTGAGCATAACTGATATCATAAAATATGTTATTAATATTTAAATTTTAACACTAATGAAGGCATTGCCGACACATGATGATTGCAAAAAGGGTAAAAGACAGCCACGAGCAAACAAAATGCAAAAAGTCCAAAAGAATAAATATTACTTGATTTGTAAGGTGATTTAAAAACTTGTAAACGATTGTTATAAAATTAAGGATTATGACTTGCATATGATGTAAAATAGAGATTTTCCTAAAGAAAGTTTATAAATATAGAGTACAAAAAAAAATATATGAAATTGTATATGAAAATTATGAAAAATTAGATGAAGCAGTATAACAATAGCATAAAGTAAGAATTGTTTGGTTTAAAATTATACAATTAAGGGAATATGGTCGCACCATTTGTAAATAAGGTCTCAAACTATTAACATGCATGTTAAATAAGATAAAAAGTCAATGAGTCAGAAGAGGTTTTTTTTATCTATAAATTGTAATTTTTAGGCTTAACCTCTCTTGGAACCCTTAAAGTTGGCAATTATTTTCACTTAGACCCATGAATTTTGTGGTTTTTCATATAGCCCATTCAACTCTATAAAAGCATGTCACTTAGCCACAAAAATCCTATGTGGCGCTGATGTGGAAAATATATATTAAAATAAGAGAGTGAGAGAGATAAAGTGGAGACAAAAAGAATTTGGAAAATTTCAAAACCATCCCTTAATTTTTCTTGTTCTTTTTCTTCTTCTTTTTTTTTAAATATCATTTCTCTAAATTTTTTTTTCAAAATTCTGGAAAAAAAAATTTCAGAATTTTTTGATTTTTCTTTTCAGAAATTTGGAAAAAATTGCAAATTTTCGAAAAAATTTGAAATTTTTCCGGACTGCTCGTGGTTTTCCAAAATTTTGGATTTTTTCAAGTTTAGATTTTCGAAAAAAATTTAAAAATCTAGAAAATTCAAGATTGGGAGAAAAGAAAAGTGAGTAAAAGAGAAGAAGAAAAAAATAGAAATAAAAGAAATTTGGAGGGACCAAAAGAATAATTTTTTGAGAGAGTGTACTACACTCTCTAAGTGAGAATGGTCTTTAATGAAAATGTGGCCAAGTGGTATGGTTTTATAGAGTTGAATGACTTATGCGAAAAACCACATACTTTATGGGTCCAAGTGAAAATAAGTGCCAACTTTAAGGCTCTGTTTGGATGAGGTGTATGGAAGGTTACTAAAGGAATGGAATGGAAAGGTTTTTAAAGTGTTTAGAAAGGTTTAGACTTTTCTTTGTTTGGAAGAAAGACATGGGTTAATAAGGGTTAACTATTTTAGCTAAAAATATTAATAAAAGATTCAAAATTTTCAATTACTAAAATACCCACGTATAATTGTTTGGAAATAATTCCAACCATTCTTCCCTACATGACAAAAGAAATTCACATTACCACTATGATATAGCATAATTATATTGCAAAAATCATGGATGTCATAAACCTTAATATAAGCTCTAAAAATACTCAACTTATACTTAAATCCTAATACTAAAAGGAAAAAGAAAAAAGATCTCAAACATATGTCAAAAATGATTTGAAGTTTAATATTAAAATAAACTTAATACTAAATGTTGTCTTCCAATCCATGCCCAAGAAGTTTCTTTCCCTCTGCAACTGCGAAATACCTACAAAAAATAGATATGAAATTAAGGTCAACCTCAATAAAAGAAATCTATGATGAATTATAAAGTAAACTGAAATCATTTTTAAAAATAAAGAAATGTAAACCAACCTCATTCATAGTTGCGTGTAAATGCATTATCACGACCCATCCATTTCATCAACAAACTTTTGCAATGATTCATTGGACTTATATTTAAAGCTTCCAACTTTTTTGGCTGCTTAAACAAATATGTAAATGCATCATCATGATGACGTGGGTCGATCCCTAATTCCTCGATCAATTTCCATATGTCACAATCCTTAGTTAGATCTTTTGGTGCAATTCCATTCACAAACTCTTTATTTGACTCCATTATAGCTTTAGCCACAGACTCTATTGCATTTGACAAATAACAACTTCTTCATCAATATCAAATATTTTAGCTTTCTTTGCTCTTGAGGTAATTGGAACTTCAGGAGTTTCTTTAGTTCTCAATCCTATAGGAGATCCATTGTCTCCTGGTTCATTATCATTTATATTTAAGTCCTCAAGACCCCCAATAGTAGGCGTTGCAATCTTATGATAGCTTTAATTTTATCATTCATCTAAAATTAAAAGGCACGAGTTAAACATGTACTAATTGAGTAATATACACAATTATATTAGAAGAGATCAAATATACTCCAAACATGCAAGAATCTCATATAAAGTACAAATTTAGAGCAATCTATATCCTGGAAAAAACATTAACAATAATAAAACACTTTCAGGGACCCATTCATATAGAATAAATGAGCCCAATATATTTTGATTAGTGCATCATATGATAAGAGTATGCAAAGAATAAGATGGACTGCAATTAGAATAAAGTAGGTACCTGGAAAGTGCTAATCGGCAGAGGAAGAGGAATAAAGAGAGGAGAAGAAAGATCTATTTGTTTTCAATGGAATTGAGCAAAATAAAACACATCAGACTATATAGGCAAAGCTTGAGCTCATGATTAAGGTAATATAGATCGTTGGATGAATTGATGAGAAGATTAGGGCGCCAATTTTTCTAGGAAAGACAGCAAACTCGCGCCAAAAAGACTCCGCCAAAAAAATATCTATCGTACATATGCAGGAGTAGAATAGGATCAGAGTAGGTATTTTTTTAATTTAATGAGGACAATTTAGTACAAGAAAATATCTAACCCTTCCTAACACTTGGATTTGGAGTGTTAAAATTTGTAACAAAACTAACCCCTCCTCAACCCTTACTAACCCCTACCTATCAAAAACCTTATTCCCAAACATAGGTTTATTATTAACCCTTACTTTATTAACCTTCCTAAAACCTCCTCCCAAACAGAGCCTAAGGGTCTCAAGAGGGGTTAAGCCTAACTTTTAAATATGAAATATAGTTAGAAAGAGGTATTCAAAATTCACGATTTTAACTGCTTAAAACAGTTTTGTATTTGTGCAAGATTGAAAATGAATTTTTTAAAATTTAAATTTATAGGTAAAGGTTTGGTACTCTAAATAGAAAATTATTGACTCATTTTATCAAATGAAATGTCACTCGTTTAAAAAAAAAAATTTGTTAACAGTTTGAGACTTTGTTTGCAAATGGAGCAAACTACACACTCTTATTTGTACAATTAGAAAGTTATTACTAAATAGAGGTTGATACAACAAAAATTCTCAACGTTTAGGAACCAGACTATTCGTATAACGATTGGAAGGTGTTAGCTAACGAATGAGATTTTGTTAATGTTTGATTACTAATGAATTATGTGCTCGTCCATGCTTGTAGATGTAGGCAAAAATAACCGAATTATAAAATCTAGTGTTCTTGTGATTGTATGTATAATTTCATGTTTTGCAATATTGCAAATCAAACTTGAATACTTATTAACATAATCAGCATTCAACACCGGACCGATCCAATTCTAACACGAATGATCAATTGACAAGCAGAAACAGTTTGAATTGGAGAAAATTTTTATAACTGAAACGTTTTTGTTTCTCTGTTGTTTATGAGGTCGAATCACAGAGGAAGGAGTACTTCTGTTTCACAGAACGTTATTGTGTGTTTTACTCGTTCTTTTATGACACTGTAAACAGAGAAAGAACAAATTTCTGGAAGATAACGTTCTACTACTTAGCATTCCAGGTACATTTTTCGTTGATGATCGTATGTAATTCCTCTGTCTTGCCTTTTAACCTTTCCTAGTGTAAGCGTCAACTAACTGTGAGGCTTCCTGCAGCTCTTGGAATATGCATGGTTGTTAAACTTTCAGACGAGGAACTAGCAGTGTTACTTGTAAAGATCTAGACAAGTATGGCTGGGAGTTCGAGCAAAAAAATGAAGAAGTAATCTGTTTATATGCTTCTGATTTTATGAGGATGGTCTCTCACGTATAATGTTGGCTTATGAGATCAATATGTCCCAAAATGAATGGCCTTTTTTTTATGAATCCGTCCAAAATGACGCATGTCTATGTGATTTATATTGTTCCTACATACATACGCATCGAATTGTGATTGAGACAGTGTCATTTTGCACTGATTTTTCAAATGTACAAGTTGAATGATAACATCAGTAAACTATTACACACCGTGTACTTAAGATTGATACATGACTAACATTTGAATTGTTCTTTGTTCATACAAACTTTGGTTAATCATCGTATGAAGGAACAATTCGATGAGCTTTCATTTTCTTAATCCAATGTATAAAAGATTTTTCAGTGTTTCTGAACCCGAAAAATCCATGTTCTTTACTCTTGTTCATAGAAGCAAAGAAGTTAGCTCCTATGAAAGTGATCTCAGCAAGCCACCATGCTCCAACTTTCTCAACTTCAGTCAGCATTAACTGTTTTTCTACGACAATCTGATCCCAAACAGGCCCCATGTTTTTCATCATTTCGCCTAAGCTTAGTCTCGTACCATCCTCTTCAAACCCGTAATTCTCGATTTTAAACTGATCTGCTAACACTTTCCACAAGTGTTTCCACCGAAAAACATCTCCGTTGCAGCAATTATATGCTTCGTTCTTTGCATTAGGATCAACTGCTGCCCATATCTGTTGTTCAGCAACCAAATCCGCATCTGATACAAACCAATACCCTTCCCAAGTTTCCCGGTTGCCCGGAAAGATCAATGGAAGCCCTTGATGCTTACAAATTGTAGCATAAACACATAGAGTACTAACAATATTGATCAACGAAGAAGGCGAAAACCCGAATATTACTCCAGGCCTATGTATAGACCATTTTAGTGTTTCTTTCTTGGATGCTTCATAAAACAATATATCTTCGAGTGTATGATAAAAGTTTATAGCATCTAAACGAGGAAGATCCTCATGCCACGGACATTCATGAGGCTTCATTTTTCCGAATAACTCGAAAGGACCGCAGTATTGCTTAATTCCAGTCACTATACTGATATGCTGCAAGTGTTCCGCATTTGGGATCACTGCTTTCAGCACATTTCTCAGCATACAGCCGTTGATTTTGCAATTCTCGGCTTCGGTAGCTTTGCTTGCCCAAGCAACATAGAATATGTGGGTGATATCTGTGAAAGTTGAAAGCTTTTCAAGGGTTTCTTCTTCATTCGAGACATTGCATTGAATGTATTCGATTGGATGATCTGCCTGCCAGATTGGCCGTGCTCGTCTGGCAACACCATACACCTTCCAAGGGCCTCCAGGAGTATCTTCAAGAGGTAGGATCTCGACTAGACTATTGCCGATGATGCCTGTGACTCCGATTATAAGGGCCACACTTTGGTAACTATTTGGTGCATTAGTTTCAAATTTTTTCTGTTAAGCATTTGATCAAATGAGATGAGAACAAAAACAAAGAGAGTTAGAACAAGTTATCGTGTTATGTCATCTATATATTCCACACGAAACTTAACGCATTTATACTATCAAGCTCTTGGCTTCAATCTTATTGTGTCAACTCTTTGTTTCGTATAACTTACATCTATTAAGCCTTTTAATACAAATAGCGCATGATATAACTGATAAAAAAAGTTACTGTAAACACACTTATAAGTGGTAAAAAAATGTGCCGCATAGGCTGAAAGCACTATTTGCTCCTTGACATATCCAAAATATTGGTTTTTACTCGCATTATTTGGTAATATTTGTCACATGATCTATTAAAATTAGTGAAATCTCAATTAGTGTGAATTATAAATTATTGTTTGAGATTGCAACAATATTTGATTGGTAGGAGGTTAAAACAACATTTAGAATAAGATTAAGAAAATATTATCAAATAATAGGTTAAGAGCGAACAAAATGCTTCAATTACTTAATATAAAAAAATTAATTTAATTTATAAAAAAAAAGTGTGGACAAACTGAGTTTAACAGTAATTTCATAAAATTTAAGAATTAATAGAAAAAAATTGAAATATATAAAAATTAAACAGGAAGATTAATGAGTACTTACCTCTGCTGCTTCAATGGCTCCTTTGGTCCAAAACTTCATTGAAACTTATCTTCAGGCTATACAAAAGAGAAACGAAAATATAACACAAGAAAATAAATTGATTATGTGATTGGTGAATATATAAAGATGACTGTGAGATAAATTTAATTATTCAAATGTCACAATCCAAATATCTATGAAAACGTAATCATATTAAAGAAACATAAGCGACAAAAAGTTACATTTCATTGACATTTGGTGATGTTTAATGGCAAAATACACTATTTGGCTATTGACTATTTCAAAATTTATGAAGTCACTGATATTTTATTTTGTCACATTTAGCCACTCATCTTTGTAATTTGGTCATATGTGTCATTAATCAATCAATTTACTGAAATTTTATCCTTCTTAAATTGAAATTAAAAGGAGATAAAAATGTTAAGCATTAAAATTCTATTGTTTCAAATAAGAAATTTATACTAAAACTAAAATATTGCTAAATAATACGAATATAGAAATGTCAATTAACGTAATAAGGGTGATATTGCATCAAATTATAAAGGTGAATAACCAAATGCGACCAAATAAAATGTCAGTGGTCACATGCACAAATTTTGAAAAGATCAGTGACCAAATAGTGCATTTTGCCAAATTTAATTTAAGGACCTGTTTTTCTTAATATATTTTTTCATTTTACATTTTCTAACACTTTAAATAACATGTTGGAGATTTTATAATTGTTCAATTTGATTAGTTACGTTGCTTACTAATGGGCTGCCTTTTCTTATTAAGAATTTCATGTTTCGGATGCATTTTTAATAGTTGAAGAATCATGGATAGAGTAAAAATTTAAAGAGTAGAAGAAATATCTCCAAGGACCAAGAAAACTGAGTGCTTCACCTTAGAAATTCCAACAATAGCAGCCAAAGATTGAAATGAAGTTCAGGAACTACATAATAAATTTGCAGGAAAATGATAAACAAAATTTTCTTTCTGAACAAATCATACAACATTATACTATGATAAACAATCCTTTAACAGGTGTAAGTTTGAGCTAATTGTATAATATGTACAGCAACCCATCACTAGTACAACACCATAATTCTACACACAGCATAACCGAATAACAATACACTTCCCGGTAATCCAGTTATAATTCGAACATCACACGCCGAATATCTCTGTCCTCTAGAGTAGTTCTTGTATCAACTTGAGCTCTGAAAGGAACAACCATTGATACTTCTATCTATTCACGACTGCTTACTATAATCTCATCAGGGTCAGTGCAGGCTCACCTGTATGCCATACCCATCATTGAAAATCCCCAGTGGTTTTTTAGACTTCAGTGACCTACAGATGAAGGTGTAATAGATAATCAGCTTTTTATGCATATATGAATCATTTACTTGTCTACCAAAATATTAAAAAGTATCTACAAGTCAACTTTTTTGTCTATCCAAGGTCACTAAAGTTTGGGGGTTGTAGCATCAATGGTTATTAACGTCAATGTCGCGTCAACAAACTCATTAAAGTTTAACCATGGCGTCAATAAAGTCACTGGTCAAATCCAGCGAAATGACCTACTGGAAAGCTCATGTTGCAAGTCAACTGGAAGTCAGAATCGACAAGGCAGTGACACATCATAAGCTGATCATATGACATAATGCCGATGTGGAAAGTTTGATTTCTAGTTGACTCGCGATGTTAGCTTATCAGGGAGAGTTTTCGCCAGCTAAAGTCCATAGTGATTTATTGACACTGACCAAAGTGGAACTATACTGACTATATGGACACAAAAATGACTTTCGTGAATCCTGATACACCGGCGCACAAATCTGAACTTTAGTGACCTTGAGTACATTTCACTTGTCAGTCTAACTTTATGAAACAATCATGCATAAAACCTATGTGTAGACAGACACAGATCAAATTCCAATTATTCACAAATAATTTCGTCTTGTTGTACTTTTTAACATTTTACTCCAAAATTTTATACATAAATTGCTTGGTTAGTATTGAGAAGAAGCTATATACAGTTACTTTAGAAGGAAAATCAGTTAATATTTACCGGCAAACAACAACAATAAGCTGCAACGACTAAACCAAACAAGCCCTAACAGCATCTAAAAGTTGATCACTGTGAATAGTTATTGTAACTTAAAAAGTTACAAAGAACAAAGATATTGACAACTAATCCTAATTACAGCATAAATCTAATACAAATATGCAGTGTAAGTAATTGTACATACCTTCATATAAGCAACTCTGTTTTGTGCATTGCCTTGTGAATCAATACAAAGCAATGACACTGACATAATACTCGTCTCCAACCTTCATAAGGCCGAAAGGGAAGGACTATGCATGCCAACCAAGCTGTCATTTGACTCGTTTCACATCAAGATACCATTTATTTCCATTTATTGAATATCCGTTCTGATAAACGGCATTTTTCCTCCTTGGTAACATGTGGATCAAGCTCATGAAGGCTGCTAACAAATGTGACTGCATCAGCCCGCCGATTATGCTTGCAATATCCATCTACAATCGAGTTGTACGTATTCTGGTTTCGTTTACAGGCGTTTTTAATCATGTATTGGACAACTTCTATGGCCTCCTCAAACATTGAATCAGCTGCATAACTCGAAACGAAGGTATTATATGTAATGACATCTGGAACAAGACCAGAACCCTTCATTTCTGAAAATATCCGTGAAGCCTCTCTAATTCGACCATTTCGACAAAAAGCATAAATAACAGTGTTGTATGAGATTATGTCAGGCTTCAATCCTTTAGCAACTATTTCCTTTAGCATTTCTTCTGACCTCTGATAATTTTCAGAGCGGCTGTACATATACATCAAACTGTTGTATGTTGCCAAGCTCGGAGTGATCCCACTCTCGCTCATGAAGTTCATGATCTCATTCGATTTGGCAACCATCTGTTTCCTGCCATATATTGCAAGCATAGCATTGAGTGTACTCACATCAGGGGAGCCTTTTTTCTTCAACTCGAGGAATGCACGTTCTGTTTCCATTAGCAGGTCGCATTTACTATTAACCAAAACAAGAGTCTTCAACAGAACAGGAACAGGTTCAGTTACACCAGAGTATATCTCTTCTGCAAGATCTTGCATTCGGTCGATTGCTTTCCCATTGGCATAAGCATGAAGCAGCGAGCAGTACGTAAGCTCGTTAGGCTTGCATCGGTGGTCCTGCATTTCAGCAAATACTTTCTCAGACTGCTCCCAAAGACCTCCCCGAGCTAATGCTGCCAAAACAGCATTATAAGAAGAGAGATCTGGACTTATTCCGGCTTCCAGCATTCTTCTATATATTGACATAGCTTGTTCAAAAGAACCGCATCTACTGTACGCACTGATTAGTGTATTGAACGTATCCCTCTCAGGTACAAACCCCGCCCTTTTCATCTCTTTGAACACTCCAGACACTTCCGAGTCCATCTCATTTTGCCCAAAAACCGCTAAAAGTGTGTTCCAGGTAACAATATCCGGCGATAAATTGCAACTTTTAATCTCCTCAAAAATCTTCATCATTTCAGCAAACTTTCCCCTATTACCGTGCATCTTAATTAGGGCATTGAAAGTACAAATATTTGGTTTGCAACCTAAAGCTCTCATTTCCTCAAATACCTTCATTGCCGATTCAACCTTCCCAGATTTCTCGAATCCTGACAAAAGGGTAGTATAAGTAAAAACATCCGGCTTGATCCTTTTCTCCACCATTTGGTTTTTGAGCTCTATAGCTTCCCTCAATAGGCCATCTCTTGCATAAGCTGATATCAACGAATTGTAAGTCACAATACTTGGAGCAAATCCGTTAACTTCCATTTCCTTCAAAACATCTATCGCCTCCTTAGGCCGCCTAGACTTCCCATAAACATCCACTAACGCATTATACGTAACCTTATCCGGTTTAAAACCTGCCAATTTCATCTCCTCAAAAGCCTGAGCTGCCTCTTCGTACAAAGACCCTCTCCTGCAACAACTTATAAGCGTATTATAAGTATACTCATCCGGGTTAACCCCGGCACTCTTCATACCCTCGACAACACCATAAATCTTACTCCAAGGCATACCCATTTTCCCATACACATTCAAAATCACATTGTACGTCCTCAAATTCGGTTTGCACCCTTCTTCCTCCATCTTCTTGAATAACACAACAGCATCCCTATACTTCCCGTTACTAGCATAAGCAGTAATCAACGAAGTATAAGCGTAAACATCAAGATAAAACCCGTCTTTTCGCAGATTACTCAACAACGAAGCCGCAGCAGAAACTTTCCCATCCTTACCAAGCACACTAATAATCACAGCCACAGCAGAACAACTCAAAACCAATTCAAAATCCTCCCTATTCCTAACCCATTCAAACACACTCATCGCCAAGTCGCCTTTTTTATAAAACCCCAAACCCTTAATCAAACCCAAAACATCCATAGACAAATTACTGCTCACATTTCCACTAAAGTTCGATTCTTTCTGATAATAATCAAACAACTGACTCAACAATTCATCCAATCCACTAATTTTAAAACAAGGGTCAATCAAAGAATCAAGAACCTGCTGACCTAATTTGGAAAAACGATGATTAGACCAGGGTTTCCCACGATTGGGGTCCCGGGCCTTCCCCATTCGAGTCCGGGGTCTCGAATACTTCCCGGGATGAGATGAAACTTGGGGGGAAATGGGTTTTGAGGAACTGGGGTTTTCTTCTGTGAGTAAATTTTGGAGAAGAGGAGCAATTGGGGGTGGAGGAGGAGTGGAGAGTGAAGAAGGAAGTATTGAGTGTTGATAAGGGTATGTTTGGATAGGGAAATGGGTCTTTGTAGGGGGTGGATTTGAGAGGAGAAGAGGAAGAGCTAGTTTTTCTGCCATTGAAAGAGCTTCAACAGACTGAAATTTTTGGGGGTTTTAAGGAAATTGGGGTTTAGGGTTAGTGAATATCGTCTTCAAGGTTTATCGTCTAGAATGAAATGGGGTTTTGCAAAATGTTTCTGGCATTGAACAAGTGGTGGTTGTCTCAATGCAGATGCAAATTGGTTTTGGATATTTTGAGAAGACAAAGTTTGGATTTTTCTGCTGCTTTGTGGCTAAGAACCATATTATTATTTATTAGTTTGTTATTCTTTAATTAAATTTCTAGTTTTCAAAAACTATTTTGAAGCATACCGATAAAAAAAAAAAAAAAAAAAATAGTTAACCTTTATTTAGAAGGAAGTCAACTGAGCACGGTAATGAGTGTAATGAAATGTAAATATTTCATTTAATCTTATTTGAGAGTTTTTGTAGAGATTAAAAAATGAAAGTTAATAGAAGTTAATATTTTATTTTCATTAGCCTCGAAATATTTACCTCTAAATGGAAGTTAACGAAAGTTACGTAAACATTTTAATTAATTTACATTTATTCACTCTTCATCAATTTCATAAACTCTTAAACATAAACTCGTGAACAAGATTAAATTTTCTTTGTCATTCTCGTCGCTTCCTTTTTTGTTTCATAACTCTCATTAACTTCTTCTAACTCTCACTTCCATTAACTTTCCAACTTTGTTTGGGAGTTGAGAGGTTAATGGGGTGAGAGTTAGAGGGGGTTAATGAGAGTAACATAACGAAAAGAGAAGTGACAGAAATGGAAGTTAAATGTTAACCTTGTTTGAGAGTTGGTGGAACTGAATTAACAGTTAATCGATGTAAATTAGTTAAAATATTTACGTTACTTCCATTAACCCTCAATTTGGAAGTTAAGGTTTCGAGGTTAATGAAGGTAAAATTCTAACTCTCATTAACCTTCATTTAATTTTTTAAAAAATTCTCAAACTATATTAATTAAAAAGTTTAGATTCTATTACTTCCGTTGACCTTCATTAACCTCCTTCCATAAACAATTCATAAAGAGATTAGTTAGCTAAAAAGGCATAACATATTAATTTCATATTAGTTCCCTCTAATTTTACAGAAAAAAAAAAATTATTGATAAATTTTTATAATTTTTTTAGCAGATGAGCACTTTGAAATTAATTGTTTGAAAAATTAAGAAGATTGTCAATACCACTAACTTGGACAAGGATATTTGACCGGTTAGGTTAAGGTTTATGATCAAAGGTTATAAATATATTTTTTTGGAAGAAAATACCCTCATATGGCGTTATCAAAATAAACAATTTTTTTATTTCTACAAACAATGTATTTAACATTCATCGTTTTGCTCAAAAACAAACCACGAAGACTTCTCTGCAAAAGAAAAAAAAAACTAACTCTTATAATAATCTGAAAGTATTCTAATAAATATCAATTTAGGCCAATGTAGCATTGTTCTAGGAAGAAGCAGTTGTTATGGGGGAATGCGTTGTCGAGGAAAAAGCAAGCAAAAGCTAAACAGTGTTTGGTAAAATACATTACAAAAATTCTAAAAAGTCAAGAAATAAACAGTGTATTTGTTAAGATATGTAGAAAGTCAATGTTATTTTAATAGAAAAAATATCAATATCAGCTTTATGCATTTGTCGTAGTTTTACTGAAAACAACTTTCCCATAAAGCGGTTTTGCATTTAACAAACGCTCATTTGAGTTGAAAAAGTTGTGAAAGCTACTTTTAACCTCTGGAAAATCAATGTTAAACAGGACATTAGTCTCAAACAATTGTTCAACTTTACGACTTATGTAAAATGTCTAAGGTCCTGTTTAACATTGATTTTACTTTTACATACTAACAACAATTGTTCAACTTAATTTTATCAAACAGTAATAATCAAACACTTATTAGCAAACAATATACAAACATGAAATAGTTGGCTATAACAACAAACAACTAACTCTAACAACAATTGTTAATTAGCAGTTGCACCAAACATGGTCACTATGTAGTAGTATGATCTTTTTTTACAAACAATTAGTGACATTTTGATCTCTTTAAACACTTATATTTACACATATATACATAGACAAAACATTGGTCAATAAAATGTTGGGTAATTTCCTAAAAAAAATCCATGTGTTTACGAATATTGTCAAAATGGTGTCTGTGTCTATTTTTCTGACAAAATAAGGATTGTGTTTATCTCTGTTACCCAAAAGGCGGAAAATCCATTAAAGGTGTTAAATGTGATGACGTGTCAATGAGTATTTTGATCTTAATTTATTGATTATGTTATAAAAAGTTCATTTCTCACGGTTTAAAGTTGTATACACGTGAATGTTTTAGGAATTTACCAATAAATTAAGACCGACAATTCTTTGCCACATCATCACATTTAACACCGTTAATGGATTTTCCGCTTTTTAAGTAACGGTGATAAACACAATGCTCTTTTTTGTCAAAAAAATAAATACAAACACCATTTTAATAAAATTCATAAACACAAAAGTTTTTTTAAAAAATTACCGTATAATGTATTACTATCTAATATAGTCTTAATTTTAGGATGGCGATGTTATAAGTGACTATATTTTCTCAATATATTAATATAACTTTTCTTATAAAGAATAGGCTTAAACACCTCTTTGCCCCCTGTGGTATCCAAAATGTTGACATTTGCTCCCTTTGGTATTATTTCGTCACATTTGCCCCTTGTGGTATCCTAATTCGTCACATTTAGCCCTTGAATAGATGGAAACATACAAAACTTGTTGTCGATTGTCACATGTCAACATATCATATAACAACTCAATTTTAAAAAAAATTAATATTTTGCGATAGATTTTAAACAAACATAGATGTCAATTGATCATACACTTATCATTTTTGTTAAAATTAAACATTCATGTCGTATGTGTATGTCTCAAAATAGTGACACATAACAATACGTGTCAGAATTGCTATATTTGCATCTAGTGAAAGACAAAAGGTGACTAATTAGAATACCACGGGGTGCAAATATGACGAATTGGAATAGCACAAGGGGCAAATGTGACAAAATAATACCACAGGAAGCAAATACCAACATTTTGAATACCACAGGGGACAAAAGGGTGTTTAATGATTTATTGCATACTTTTACATGCTTAAAATTAATAAACCACAAATTTTCAACTCCCACTTGTGCTAGTAAAAAGATCGCTATTATCAAATCGGCAAAACAAGCACAGATCCATCAGGTTTTTGGACTTTGAGAAGGAGAAGATTTCCTAAAACTCATCTACTTCACTACAAACAAAACATAACCAAACTCAGATTTATTTAGTCACGTAACAAATATAACCTAATTTCATTTAATTAGTCACATCAAGAACTCATCAATTCGGCCAGAAAAAAAACATAAATGGACCAAACTAATTGGGGTTCTTATGTTAGATGTGGATACCTTTTTTTTTTTTTTAGCTATTGAAATTACTCAGCTAAATTGAACTTTTTTCACATCTAACCCTTGAACACCCGAATTGGCAAGCACTCGAATTGACAAGTTCGGGTAGCTAAACCCATTATTTTATTATTCCCACTTGGGTGAGAGGCCTGAGTTACCAGGCCCAATAGCCAAGACATTTGTGTGCTTTGTATATAAAAATACAACTTCGATACTATTTAAAAAACAAAACCTACTACTTGCTTGAGTAAAAAAAACAGATCAAGGTAAAACTCAACTTAGACTAGCTACATAGACTACTCTAATTTCATTAACACGGGCACAATTCGTATAACTCAAAATTTTAATAAAGGATTATCATATCGATTCACTTTGTAAACACAGTGGCACGCTTAAGTTTGTAAATTAAAAGGGATGGTTCTTCCTCTTCATCAATGGATGATAAATTGATTCGGCACTTTACTAACGATGGAGTTTACAATTCGAAGTCGGGTGCTCTAGAAAATCAGAGGCGTTTAAATGATCTGAGTAATGGTTGGCAGGAACTATGAATTTCCGGGATATTATTCAATTAACCTACACTCGACCACAAACTAACTATAACCAATATTATTTAATTAAACTCGTTGCACATTAGAGAAAATCACACTATTCTAAAAAATGATGGTTATTAGCTACGGGAGACCAAACCAATTGGGTTTTCAGGTTCGGAGCGGGAGGAGGTTCACTGCTCTGTTAAGCCAGCACCCCCGCGCTTTCCAACCGAGCCAGAATCAGACTGTGACCAATGGTTTTAAGAAGATGGTCGCTTTTTTAGTATCCGTTGCGGTCGTAATTAGTCACAGCTCCCCCATTCTATCCGACTCAGCCAGAAGCGGACTGCAACCAAATAAATTTGAAGAGACAGCCCGGTCCGGTTCCATTTATTTCCGATTGGGACAAATATTTGGTTAACCTCAATTAGATAGCCACATCCAACCCATTGAGCCCCCAAATTGGTAAGTCTGAATAGTCTAAACCCATCATTTTAATACCCCCACTTGGGTCACAGGCCTGCGTCACCAGGCCCGGTAGTGGCCACATGTGTATGCTTTCTATATAAAATACTACAAAATGCATTTTTCTTCCAATGTGGGATACAAGGAAACTTTTGATATGCACTGGAAAAACAAAGGCTGATACTTGCTTGAGTAGACTTACTACAATAGACTAATCTTACTTTTTATTCAAGAGCCGAAGCAAGCGAATTTTATACCGCATTCACTTGCTCTCCGGAATGATCTTTCTAGTGCTCAAAAGCTTCGGTGTCCTACTCCCGATGGTATCACACAAATCAAGTGTGATCGGGCTTTGTGAGGTCAGAGATCGTTGCCAGAAACTCTAATGCACTTCTCCTTGTTTAGGCCGGTTTCCCTTTGCATCCTTGTTCCTCGGTTGAAGCTGCTAACCTCACCTAAAGCTGCTAATCTCGCATATCTAAGAGGGCGTTAAATTTGCTAAAGATAGTGGTTTTCATTCGATCCAGGTTGAGTCCGACGCTTGAACGGTTGTAAAAGTTCTCTTTATTGGCTTGGTGCCTCAATCATCTCTCAAATGCATGTACATATATGTGTCTTCTTTCTCCATGTAAAGTTTCAATTTTAATCATAAAGAGAGTGATAAGTTAGCTCATCCCATAATGCCATTTTCAATAAATTTAATTTCTCTCCAGCAAAAAAAAACAAAGAAGTCATGATGTAACTTCTGAGTTACATATATTTCTTTTAAACTTATCCCATTTGTAAGTCTAGAAATTGATTAAAAACAAAACAAATATAAACTCATGAATCATTACTTGTATCTATGGGAGAATTCAATAATTTAGAAAAAAAAAAAAAAACTTACCTTAGCTCAGCAATTATGGAGATAAAAAGTAAAGGGGAGAATATGTGAAAATTAATAGAATCGGAAGACTTGGAAAGAAATTTTAGCCATCAAATTAAGCTTTATTTAACTTCTTTCCAAGCCTTCCAATTTAAAAAATTTCCACCATCTTCTCCATTTACTCTCTTATCTCTGTTTTCAGTTCTCATGTGAGGAGAATGACACAACAAAAGGGAAAAAGTGTGTATTTATATAGAGAGATGGAGGATGGCACACATTAAAACCCTAATCAATACCATATATTATGTTTTGTAACCTAAGTTCTAATTCATGCGGGCTTATATTCAAAAGACAAAACTTTATGTGGGCTTTTACAATTAAAGCCCAATAGCCCAAAAAAAGGCTTTAGCCCATACTATAAAAGCCCATATTTATAAAGTCGATTTCAGTCTTGGTGCATTACAGTCACTCGATAACGATGGAGGAAAGATTTATTTTCATGATGTTAAAAAGATTGACCTTTGTAGACTGTATAAATGTATCTGATGGGGAGAAGCTTCAAATTTCATGTCCAAATTTTGAGGAGTTATCTATCAAACGATTGAAAATGTTTTATCCAGCTGTCCTTCACTTCATATATTTGAATTATTCTGATCGGCTTGTAATTGCTTCAAAATCTTTGAAAAAGTTTAGTCTTGAGAAAAATGTAAGTAACTTCAAATTTTGAAATCTGAATTTTTGTTCAATTCTTTCCGGCTGTACATAGATCCGAACTGTGAAAGGAAGTTTTTGGCAGTAAAAGGGATATCTTCTGTATAAATTATAATTGATGGTTATATGTCAGCTTAGTGTTCAAATTTGGAACTTGACATCTTCTCTATAAATTATTAATCTTTTAATTTTCTCTCTGAAAGGAATTTGTTGTTAATTTTTGTCCGTATTTACTTAGAAAAAGTAAATTAATATTGGGTGACAAATGTAGGAAGTTGAAGCTTTGAAATTTCATGTATTTTGTTGATAGAGAAAAGTCATTTTCACTTAATTAGAAATTTCATCTTCGAGTTAACTATAGCTTTAAGATTTGACTGTTTTATATGTATAAATTATATCATTTCTTATATCATTTTTTTTCTAATAGTTATAATGATTTATGAGTTTTGCGCATTTTCTTGAAGATGCACGTTTTAATAGAGGTGTCACTATGCTATATTTTTGTTTTGTACATCTATATTATTCGGTTGTCAAACACATTATGTTAAGCAGATTGTCTTCAGAGGTCATGTTATCATTTTCAAATATTTTGATATTTTAATTTGTCCAAACTCCTCATTGTTTTATTACGTGGATTTAGACATGTTAGTGGGGCGGACAGAGTTGGGCTCATCAGTTTTTTTGACTAAAAATGTTTCACCCTATTTATGTGTAATTTTAGGTGGACTAGGGCTGGGCTATGCTTGAACTTAAAAATCAAAGAAACCCACCCCAACACATAAATTATGTGATGTGTCATCTTTCAACCTATCTTTACAAACTATTCACATTAGTTTTTTTGTTTTTATTAAGCCAGAAAGCACTATCTAGCCACTCATCATTTCAAAATTTGTGTATTTGGTCACTGACGTTTTGTTTAGTTATATTTGGCCATTGACATTTTGTAATTTGGTCAAATTTGAAAAAGTCAGTGGCTAAATGTGACTAAATAAGACGTCAGTGGCAAATGCACAAATTTTGAACAGATCAGTGGCCAAATAATGCATTTTGTCTTTTATTAATTTATAATTTTTTTAAAAAGATAATCAATTTTGAAAGTTTTGGTTTTTCTTCTGTCAATTTGTACAGTTGAGTTTGTATTAATTATTTATTAATTTCATAAAGTTTAAGTTACGATGAATAACTTCTCCAAAATCGTAGCCCCATTACCTCTCATTCCACTTGATTTTCTCTCCATTTCTTCTCTGTAAATTGTTTCTTTTCCTCTATAAGCTCTTTTCACAAATTCATACATGAGTCGGTCAATTCCTATGAATTAGTTGTTGGAAAGACTAGCAAAAATTCATATTTTAGTATGAAGAAATAATTCTATAACTAAGTCATCAAACAACAAATAGACATTATACGTTGAATGAGTATGTTTAGTGCAACGGATTTCAAATAAAATGTAGATGTAAATAATAAATCTTTAAAACTTCTCCAATTACTGTAGGATATGAATCTTTTTGTAGAATTTTTTTTAATCCACAAAAAAAATTCAAACTGTTTTTTGATTTGTTTGGTAGACTATCGAGCTATCCTTATTAATTAAGAACTCAGAAATTCATAGTGTTGAAGGAGTTGCTTCTTCTCATTTCGATTGAACTCATATCCAGTCCTAATTTATTGTTCTTCTTGTTTGAAAAATTTGATCTTGAATACTGAATTGGATAATGTTATTCAAATCAAGTAATTCGGAGAATTTAATTTTGCGATTTTCTTTAATGCTAAACTTTTGTAATATATGAACTGAATTTGTTTGGTTCAGTTTCGATTATGAATTTAAATTAGAGACGTGTGGTTAGTGTAGCAGTTTTTTTTTTTTGTACGGAAAGCAAGTTACATCAAAACTCAACGAAGACTACACTTATCGGAATCAATGAAATGAAGAAGAAAAGGGAGGAACTTGAGAAGACAAAACGATTTCCTTGTCTAGCGTTTTCCCCCAAGCTGTAGTCTGGTGAGTAGCAACATTTGCAATTCGTCGAACATACCGGATGGAGCATGGATTGAAATTTGAGAACCAACCTCTGAGTTCATTAAAAAATAGCAGCACCCATCACCTCAATCACAACATTACTATTCACCGCAACAACGATATTTGCGTTGTCGGTCTCCAAAATAACATCAACAAATCCTCGATTCCATGCCACTTCACAACCCCGGATTAACGCCAACATTTCAGCAATCTCCACTGAATAGGAAGGATTAATCGGATCAGCAACCAGAACTTCCACCTCCCCAAAATGATTACGAATAACCACACAACCTGATCAGGAAGCCAAGCCACATCCAAAAGTGAAGCAGTTTTAGTTATTGTCTATGTGTTAATAATTTAAATATATTTTTTATTTGATTAATTAGTTTTTCCTATTTTATTTCACTTGACAAATTGAATGAAGGTTTCCACCTCTTTTCCTTGGATCCGCCCCGATTCTGGATTAGTCGGCCCAATGTGGTTCGAAAAATCGGATAGAAAAACCAAAAATGTTTGCACCTCTTTGATAAAAATAGGATAAACATAATAAAAATATATAATTGTATATAATTAGTCTATATATGACATCTATGTAACTAGCCCGAGAACAGCATTTTGTCTGATTGAGCACATCCTCTCATTTCTTCCATCAACAAAAGAAGCTATTCAAACTGGAATTCTATCAAAATGGTGGCAGAATTCAAACTGGAATTATTCATAAATGTAAAATTCCCTAGTCATTTTCCAGGGACGATCTCTAGTTTGTTTGCAGGCATTTTCAAAAGAAGCTACAGGCATTAGGGAGGCTTTGAGTTCGTTCAAAATGAAGGAGCTTGATGACTGTTTGTAAGAAGGTAATTGAGTCGTGTAATGACGTTTCAATCAAATTTATGAGTCGCTTTATGAATAGAGTGGTTCATGGTCTAGCTCAAGTTGCTTATTTTGTGCCAGGACGGAAATAATTTTTTTAGAGACCTCCTGAATTCGTTCATCATGGTTTATACTCGGATTGTGTTTCGTTACCATTTGTTTTGCTTCAAAAAGAAACTAGAAAATAATCAGCACCAAAATCATGGAAGGTATAATACATAGGTCATAATCAAACTGCAAACAAATTTGAAAGAAGCAGGAGATTTTATGCAATTCTTCAAAATGTTTCTTCACTGTGATCTTTTATTGTTATAGAAACTGAAGCGTAAAATGATAAAAATAAGAATAGTATTATAGTATATATAAGAATTTTGAAAAAAGGGGAGCTTGGTCATTCATGAATAACAATATATTGCTTTAGATAAATCAGATTCTTTGTTCAAAAATTGAAACAAACAGAAAAAAGTGAAAAAAATCTACTTCAAACCAAATGATCCAAGAGTAAAACCAGAAGCTATATCAAGACTTTTCTTTGAACACTTCCATAACATTTGTATATATTCCTCACGTAGACTTGCTTTCTCAACAACTTCTGCAGGTCTTGATGCAATTCCACGAGGTCAAAAGCACGAAATCAGATTTGATTCTGAAATTCTTCTTGAAATTACTTGGCTTGGGAGAAGATAACTAGAACACTCCAGGAATGTGAATGGATTTTATAGTATGCTTTCCATCAGGTTTGTTAAACCAAGTCACCGCATATGAGTTGCTGGCTCGTCATTCATGACACATGTGAAGAAGGAACTAATCAACAGACAAAGCTGAAACTGTGTAGTCTTTGACTCATTCACTGATGCTAAAGAATGATTTGCAGCCTCATGTTTGTGGATTTCCTTCCGCTACAGCCTCATCATTTTCAGCCTCAGCTGTTAAACCAGAATTTGACATCACCAACTGAAAGAAATGAATGGTTTTTATTCTTTACAGAAAAATATCAAATATCAACAACAAGGATAAATAAATCAATGGTTTTCTCCGAAGTACCAATTGGAGCAATGCCATTAAAGACATGACATATGATCAACTAACTGAGATATATGTCTTTGAATTGACAAGACGGGTCCTCGAGATTGCTTCTCTAGCATCTTCAAGAAAGAAAGGTCGTTGACATTGAGGCAATGATTTCACATTATATCTGAAGTTTGAGGATATTATTCACATTCTTATGCCGCAGTTTTGTTTTGGACTTACTCTCTTTTCCACTTGCTCCATTCTCATTGCCTTGAACCTCATCTGTTATACCAGACTTCCACATCAACAGTAGCAAGAAATCTGATAGTGAAATGAACTGTTTTTCTTTTTCTTCGTTACAGCTTTGAAATAAGTGCCAACTAGAAATTGGATGAATGAACGAGCAAACTTTTCGTTAAAAGATGCAATAGATCATGATCAACTTACTGAGTTGATCTTCAGAACAAGAAATGTGATTCTCGAGTGTTCTTCTGCTTTCTCCTGAAATCCAAGCGAAATTGAATTTTCCCTGAAATGATCCCAAACCAAAACATGCCTGATTCAATAATGAAATTCTGATTACTAAGTTACCTGATTATAAGAAAAATTTCTAAGTTACTTCAGAAATTTCTTGTTTGCAGAAATAAAAAATCTCAAAAAAGAAGAGTGGAAAAACGATAACAAACAATCTAAAACCAAAGTCCGGTTCATATTTCATACTTCATAATGCCAAGCTAATCTGTTGATAAGAAAATGGAGAAAAACATAAATCTAATGCATTATTACCTGATCTATCTTCTGATCAAAACTGCAATGAAGCTTTGAGATAATGTCGAACACATGTTGACTCATTTGAACAAGTTGAAATCCGTTGGGCACAAGTATGAAACGCCTATTCATCGTTGTCATGTCTAAAACATGAACTGAATTTCAAGCATTGACATATCAAGGATTTCAAAACATGAACATACTGATCAAAGGGGAAAACATGTAATTGGCATATTTAAGGGTCACAAAAAAAGGGTGATAATTTAGAACCAACCTTGAAGTGCACGACGACAAATAAGAGGCTGTAATCAACATCGTGTGTCAGCCAATGTTATTTTTGAGAGTGAAGCCAAGCTTTAAGTCCTTGCATCACTTCAAGCAACAAGTCAACATGAGTGTAAATTACAAAATTACAAAAACAATGAAAAGGCATAGGAGGTACATACTCTTCAAAAATGTGAGAGAATTTAAGTTAGATCAGGTATCAGCTATTATTTTGAATTGGTTTATGCTGATTCTTACTTCTGCTTTGTCCTGGCATTATCCTGTAATCCATGCCACATTGAATTATTATTATTTCAATGGCAAACACATCATATACGGTCAACATATGAAAAACTATAAGATTAATATCCGCATCATATGATAAATGATATGAAACTTAAATGGAAAGCATGAGAATCACCTTGTTACCTTGTCACCTGGCATTATCCGGATAAATTGGTTCACGTGATCGAGATCATCCTTCAATCTGCCAACCAGCTACGTAGGCAGAGTCCTCGCTTCGCTGCAGGTGCATTTTGTTATAGATTATCAGTAAAGCTTCTGTTATTCCAAAACGAAATTCCACTGCTAGAGACGCCAGAAGTTAGCAAAGTTATTTCTTTGATTACTTGATCTGACACTAAATATATGGAGACTGAAAAGGTAACTATGGGAAATTAGCAAACTTTATATATTTTGCATCTCTCGTTCAAAGCATGGAGCTGATGTTTCAAGATGCATAATATTAGAACTAAATAGAACTGAGAGGAGGAGCATTGAAGCCAAACTACTCTGTTCGTACAACTATAGGAGAACTATTTACTACGGACAGATTGACTCCATCCTAATCAATTTAAAGCATAACATATCAAGGAGCGCAAAAAAGGAACGAATAGATCAAAGGAGAAGGCATATATTTATATCAAATCACATACTCTGCCGAAGAATAGCAGTCAGAGCAGGTAGTCGCAATTCCTTTGGATACATTTGTTAACTTCAATATTTGGAATATGAGAAATCTTAGGCCAATCCTCAGCAGTGTTGTTCTTGCATCTTTCTGACAGTTGGGGACAATAATTGATACTCAAATCTTGTAATGAAATGAGGTTGCCCATCCACTCTGGTATAGATGCCAAATTAGGACAATGAAAGATCTGCAGACGTTGCAGAGTGGTAACGTATTGAAGCCCCTTTGGTAGAGAAACCAAGTTTTGCATGTCCCAAAATGAAACAGATCGGAGGACTTTCAGGCTTTGCCACTGCATGCCGTCATCCTTCTCATCACTAGACACACTTTTGCATTTGCAATACATAAACAAAAGATTTTGAAGAGAAGGAAGGTATGGTAGCAACTCATCCACTGCACAATCTTCCATTTCAAAGATTGAAAGATGCTCCAATTGAGAGAGAGTAGAGAGAGGTGAAGAGGTGGATTCTGATGCTGAAGTTGTCTCCCTCTGCAGTACCTTCATCACGGATATTATTTCGTTGCCTCCTGAAATCTCCAGTATTTTAAGCTCCGGAAAAAGTGTCATGCAAGTCAGGTTAGGGCACTGAACGATTTTCAAGTGAGAAAGACAAGGGAAGCAGGGCAGATCTTCCATTGATATCGATGATGATGATGATGATTTCATTCCAACATCATCACTCTTGCCTCTCACAAATCCCTTCAGATTGGGGCAGTCACTCAGACGAAGTTCTGTAAGGGAAGGAAAGAATGAGGAAGAAGATACTCTTTTTTCATAATTCCCAACCACTTCAATATGCTCGACCTTCGTTAAAGAATAAACCCATAACTTTCTAAGATACGGCAGCTCATCTAATGGTGGTAGCCACTGTATGCTTTCGCAATCCCAAAACTCAACTGACACCAAATTGGTAAGCAATGGTAGCCAGCTTGGAGGCCTCTCGCCTCTATAACCGTTGATCGTCAATTCTTTCAAACTTTGGTTCGGGCGTAGTGCTTCCAATCCCTTCTCATCATTTGATCTCCAATGATGGGTGTCATTCCAATTCAATCTTAATATTTGGAGTTGCTTTCCTTTCAAATTAGCTGCCTCAAAATCAACGGCTGCATCTTTCACCCATTCCAAATTCTTGATTTCCAATGACCCTCTCAATTTGTTTAATGCATGTAATTCGTCAAGCCCACCGCTATGCTTGGAGAAATAACTATCTTTGCCTATTACAAATACAGGTAATTTCTCAAGTCGTATCAGTTGTCCAATACCTCGTGGCATATGAGTCAACTTTTCACACCCATCATTGTCAAGATCCGTAAGATCGACCAATTTTCTAATATTATCAGGCAGTTGCTCGAGATTAATACACCCCTTCAATATCAACACTTGTAAGTTCCGTAGATTGGTGATTGAATACGGAAGTCTCTTGATTTCTTTATTATAAGAGAGATCAAGATGCCTTAGATGCTTCAAATTATAAATCGAACTTGGCAATTTACAAACATTCAATCTAGATAAATGAAGCACCCTCAAACATCTCAAATTACAAAATACACCATCAAGTTCTTCTGGAGTGATAAATATTCCATACTCTCTATACTCAACAAGACGTAATATTGTTCTCATCTTTTTTGCCTTCAACGATGAAGAAATAACTTGAGAAACAGAGGTTCTATCAACCCGAAAAGTGATATGCTTAGTTCTTTCATTAATACTTGTTATTCCAGAATTTGATGCTGAGAAATTGTCTCCGGCAACTGAAACGGCAAGATTATGCATTAAATCGTGCATTTTGCAAAATGCAATATTACCAAAATCATCCTTTTCTTCATCTTGAAAGAACGACAATCGTAAAAGAGTCGTGAAACATTGAAGACCAACATCTTGAAGGCACTTATTTGAATCTGTTGGCTTAAGATATCCTTGTGCCTTCCAAAACTGTATCAGTTTTTCTACATGAATTCTATGGTCTTCAGGATACAAGCTACAATAAGCAAAACAATTCTTATAATTGGAGGGAAGATGACTGTAACTCAACTCCAAAATTGGGAAAATTTCTGTTTTGTACACATCTATCTTCGAGAGTTCTTCGTCTTTGAATAGCAACCATTCCTCCAAATCTTTAGCGTACATCATGCCCCCTATTGCTCTTATGGCCAATGGAACACCACAACACTTTGCTACAATTTCCTTTCCAATAGCTTCATAGCTTGAATTCGGCACTTGCCCCCACTCGAATGCCATCTCTTTGAACAATGACCAAGCCTCATCTTCGGACAATCCTCTTAATTCGTGTATATAGATTGGCTTACTCATTTTTGCAACATTTCGTAGTCGTGTAGTAAGCAAAATCTTGCTTCCTTTAGCACCACCAGCTAACAGGTCCTTTAGTTTCAACCATTCATTCGCATTCTCATTCCACACATCATCCAACACAAGCAAGTACTTTTTCCCATTAATCTCTTTATGGAGGAGTTTTATCAACAGATCCATCTCGATATTTTGAGGCGGCTGTCCAGTTGTAGATTCTATGACTTTTTTCACCAATAGCTGCACATCGAAATTCTGAGACACACAAACCCACATCTTCAACTCAAAATGCTTTTGGACTATGGCATCATTATAAACCAGTTGGGAAAGCGTAGTCTTCCCCAAACCTCCAATACCAACAATGGGAACAACTGAGACATTCTCCGGGTAATCAGAAGAGAGTAAACTCTTGAGGATTGCCTCCTTATCAGCCTCCCTACCAATAACAACTTGAGGAGGAGAGGAGTGAGTTTGGCGCCAGCCTGTAGCTACAGAAACCTTCTTCATAGAACGCTCCTCTAAATGGAACATTCTCTTAGCAGCAATTTTATTTAACCTCTCTTTCATGGCCTTAACCTTGTGAGCCATTTTGAGACCAAAAGCAAACTGATTGGAACTTGAAAAGAAAACACGCACCTTCTTGGCAGTTTTAGAACCATCCATAACCTGTTGGCGTAAGGTCTCTGTTGAGAAGTCATCGAGCAAGTCATCAGCATCATACATGGCTTCACTGAGCATTCCAAGCCAATGTTTGACTTGATGATCCACCATGGACTTCTCCTCTGCATCAAGAAGCACAGCTTCGATAGTGGAAACAGTTTCCTTGAGGTCTCGAAGCTCATCTTTGAGACCCCACCACAGCCCTATCTCCGTCAGCATGGAAGAACCCAGCTTCGAAATGAGTCCAACAGCAATGTCGGAAATGACAGCTTCAGCCATTGTTCAGAGTAAGAGAAACAAGTGCTGTAATTGGAACGAATTCAATGAACAGAGAGAAGTCAGAGAAGAGCTATAGCAAATGGAATGGAAGTATAAATCTGAAATCTGAAATCTGAAATCTGAAATTTCTGTCAAGATGCCAAAGGAGTTGACTCCATTTTGTTTGATCAGTTTTCATTTAAAAAACTTAAATATATGGAATTGAGGAGACTTGATGCACTCAAAACTTAATAAATGTTTTAATATTTCAATCTTTTCGACAATGACAAACACCTAATGGTCCACTACTCATTTCAAATTTGTAGTAGTTATTCATAATGTTTGATTACTGTTTAATTTAATTCAAGTAACAAAGGAATTCAAACTGTTAGCAATCACACGGACACGGACACGAACACATATACTGTGTTGTTAGTAAAAAGAAGTGTCCATATAACATAGCACAATTCAAACTGTTAGCAATCAAGCATAGCAGCAAGAATTTTGCAGGGTCGGCCCTGATAATTTAGAGCACCTTTAATTAAATATAAAATAGTCTTCTGATCAATAAATCTTTGCTTTTTGTTTTTTTTTTTATGACACTTCCTGTTACATTCTGATTATAAGCTTCACTTATTCTTGATCTTTCTTTTGATTCTCAATTAGTTCCTCCATAATTTTATGCACATAATTATATTCTTCCATCTGTTTGTTTGAGTGTATCAAGTAATTATCAATGAATTGATATATACATTAATAGTATATGTTTATATATAGAGATTTTAAGTTCTATTTCGGTAAGGTTTTGGATTCCTAATTCCACTTGGAACTTCATAAAGGATTAGGTTTCTTTTGTTTCTTTAATCAAATGATTATCACGTCTAGCACAAAATTTCGGTCTGCGATAGTAAGAACAATTTAGGTAATTAGACATGTTTTTTGAATTAAAATTTAGTTCAATTCAATTCAGTAAATTCAGTGAAAAAATTTACAATTCGATCAATAATTCAGTTCACTTCATTTTAGTTGAGAACAAGGATTTAACCATATGTTACAATGGTAATTCATCACCCACCCCATATAACATGTCTTCTTACACTAATATAACTAGGAGAGCCCCGTGGATTTGTTGGAACGGTTACAAGAAGGACAACCTTAAGGTGGTACTTGTAGGGTGTGCCATCTGATGTCATTAACGATCAGGTAGCCTAAGGCTAGTCATGCTAAGCCATGTGGCTACGACACAATCTTTAAAACAACAACAAACTATCTACGATTATAAAAGGAAAAGTAAGGTCCCCACAAAAACATATGATTTAAATGCATGACCTCTAATATTTTATTTCTTTAAAATATTCCTAAAAATTACAGAACAATAGTAAATAGTCTGTAACTTAATATTGTTGTGACCGGTGAAATTTATTATCAGTAAATTGATAATTTGTAGAGTTTTTAGCAATTCAACAAATTTTAGATTTTTATATATAAACTAAAATGATTTTATGTATATATGATGCAAAAGGAAGCAGTTTCGGCATCTAAACTCTTCAATGTAATACAATTTGAAAACACAATACCGAGCTAATGGATGAAACAATAAAAATTAGAGATGAACTCAAACCAGATTTAAACTTTAAAAGAATACAACAATAAAATTATATTTTCACTAAATTGGGTCGTGATCACTTTAATTATATATTTCCACTAAATCGGATGACTTCAATTTTGTAAAAAATGATGGTTAAAGCGTAGCAAATGCCAACCAATTAGATCGCTCTGGGTTGGAGCGGGAGAAGGTTTACTGCTCTATTAAGTCAGCTCTCCCGCGCTTTAAACGAAATGCGAACGGGTTTACAACCAAACCCTTGGTTTTGTGAGCCCGACTCCAAGCCGGCTCCCACGTTCCATTCGAATCAGAAACGGGTCACTATAACCAACTATTGATCAACCTCACTTAATTGACCACATCCACCCCCACCAAAGATCTGTTTTGGTTAAGATTAAATAGGCTGAGCCCATCACTTTAATACCTCTACTTAGATTATAGGCCTGCGTGACCAGGCCCGGTAGCTATTATAGTTATATTATTTGCTTATAAAAATCAACCAGGCTCATACTTCCTACGATGTGGGATTCTAAAGATTACGTCCATGAAAATTGTATTGAAAAATAGAAAAGAAATATACATTGGAATAAAAACAAAACTTGAAAAGGATAAATTTTAAAATACTATCCTGTTATTTCTAACTAATAATAATTTGATGATAATATCATATATATTAATATTAATGGTTTATGATTTAAGTTTTGTTCTTTTTAACTGAATATTTAATAAATTTTGCCGAATTTACTGAACTGAACTAAAACAAACTGAATTGAACTGAAATGTGTTGAATATAACTCAATAAAAACAGGGCTTTAAGGTCTTTAAGATTTACTTTTTAGGGTCTAAGTTTTTATTTTAAAATCTAAAATTTTCTATAAATAATTAACTCAAAATCCTATTGATTGTTGTGACACATTTCAACCATTTCTTAACTCGGAGTACCACGTCATATGTACGTCAAGAGTACACTAAAATCTCTCATTGGAAAAAAAGATATTCAAAATAGATTAAAAGAATAGATAATCCAAACAGTAATCTTAAACGTTTAAAATTGTGCAAATGAAGGTATATGTGGGCTGTACAATATGTAAACAAAGTCCCAAAATTTAAATAGGAGTAAAAAAATGTCTTTGCGTCAAAGCTAAAGGGTTAGAAATGCATTTTCTTTTGGTTACTTTTAAACGTAAAGCGTGTTTAGTAGGGAGCTCTTAAAGCAATTTTATATACAAATTGCTACCAAGCTTAACTTTACCAAAATTAAGTTCAGTTCAGTTCAGCTAAATTCAGCAAAAATTTCTTCTTCATATAGTCAATTTAGCCAGTTCAATAAAGTCAGTTTAGGAAATTCAGTTGCCTTAAATTCAGAAATAAAAAGGGGACCAAAGTAGTCTTGCACTTGCTTCCTGCAACTTCTAATGGTGATCACTACACAACTACGAGTACCCACAATTAGTTTCCTATGTGTGACTGAAAGCTGGAGAATGAATCATCTAGTAGTTATGTCATTGTCGAATGAGATAGAAATTCAATTGTCCATCAAATATTACCAATCAAAATTCTCGTTCTATAAGTTCTGATTGTTGTGTTACCTTTTCTAAGAAAATTTTGATAGATTGATTTACCATAGTTTAACTTCTTAATTAATGGGTAATTAATTCAAACATTCTAAATGTTAACTAGGCGAAACACATTATTTGACTACTGACCTATTCAAAATTTGTGCATTTGATCACTGACATTTTATTTAATCATATTTGACCATTCACCTTTGTAATTAGGTGAAATGTCACTCATATTGTGTTAATTACATTTGTATTAGTTGACAATTTTTAGTTTTAGTATCATTTTCTTATTTGAAATGGAGAATTTTTAATGTTTAACGTTCTTATCTACTCTTAATTTTGATCGACAAATGATGAGATTTTACTAAATTGGTAAGCGAATGGTCAAATATGATCAAACTACAAAGGTGAGTGGCCAAATATGAACAAATAAACAGTGGCCAAATGCACAAATTTTGGAAAGATCATGGCCAATAGTACCTTTTGCCTATTAATTATGTCTAAATGTCTAAACTTAAGTCTACAATGTATAACTTAAGGAGAATTTCTAGAATACACATGGTGTACCAATAAGTCATTCAGTTTCTAATGTATTGAGTTTCAAAATATAGTTTTAGAAAACTAAGTATGGATATCAAGGACTTTGTAAGTGATTTTTTAATGGGTAAAAAAAATATATCAAACAAGTTGAATAGTACTAAAAGTATTGTTGGTGGCATCATCACTATTTACTTTCCTTTCAACATCACTCGAGAGGTTTTGTATTCATCTTTTTAAAATGGTGTAGCCATGTCAAGGGTGGTTACAATATTGGAGGTCCTAGGCAACGATCAAGAAAGACCATGCAACTTTTAATACATATTAACATTAATAGTAATGTTGTGTTTCAAAAAGTGATGGTTGACATTAACAAATGTGAACCAATTGAGTCCTTTAGGGTTGGACCGGGAGAAAGTTCACTGCTCTATCAAGTCAGCTCCCCCGCGTTGTGATTCGTCTGAAACGGGCCATGGCTCAATGCCAGCTCCCACATTCCCTCCGAATCGGAACGGGCCACTCTAACCAACCATTGGCCAACCTCAATTAATTGACCACATCCAGCCCACTAAAGATCCTTTATGGTTTGTTTAATTAGGCCGCGCCCATCACTTTAATACCCCCACTTAGGTTATAGGCCTGCGTGACCAAGCCCGGTGACCATTGTAATTACATTAATTCTTTATAAAATTCAATAAAACTCATTCATCCACCAATGTGGGATATTTAAAATAGTTAAGAATATTTACTAGAAACCCGCACTACTCAAGCTTTGTAATTTAATCGTTAATTAAGCCCTAATACACTCTCTAAAACCCCAGAATTAGAGGGTTGGACCCAAAAATGAGGCCCATCCTAAAAGTGGGGTTCCCTCCCAAAATTAAGTTCCCGCCAATTACAATTTTCCATTTATTGGAATCATTGAAGTTAGAAACTCTTTTATTTTTATTGAAAGCACTTTTACATAACGAACATTCCAACTAGGTTGTCACTCTAGACCTCAAAAAAAAAAAGTTACGAATAAGAAATTAACAGAAATGAAACTACTCCGTCTTAGATAAATCATCTGCAGTGAAGGGATTACAAAAATCAGGGTGAGAATGCCACGAACAAAAGATCGAACTATGTGCTTTAGCTATTCGTTTATTTTATTTTTTTATCATTTTGAATTCAGTTGGCTGAAATGTGATTTTAGTTGTCTCAGTATCATGAACAGAGGAGGGAATTCAACAGCAAAGAGAGGAAGGAATGTAGCTGGGGAAGAGTTAGTGAGCCACATACAGGTTGATTATTCGGGTCCTTCGTTTTCTGATCTGCCAAATAACATTCTCGTAACTATTCTGCTCCTGCTCTCTATAAAGAGGGTTTTCGTATGTAAACGTGTGTGCAAATCATGGCACAATCTCATTTCAGACCCTCATTTTGCAAAGCTCCATTTCGATCAAGCTCAGGTTTATCCTCTGCTTCGAACCTCCCGTTTTACTTTACTACTGATATTACTTTATCTTGTGCAGCCAGAGCAGGATGATTTTGAGTGTAAGCTTGATAAGTGTTATGATAGTGCACCTATTAGGGTTAAACTTGACTCCAAACTCAAACTCCCATTACGCAACTTCCAAATGATACTCGATAAAGAAGAGGCAGAAAGTGAGACTTGCATGAAACTGAATATGAAGAATCATAAGTATAAGATTGTTAATTCATGCAACGGCTTGCTTTGTTTGTCCAATCCATCTGATAATGAACCTGTTATAGTTTGCAATCCTGTTACCGGTGAGTTTATTAATCTTCCAGAGGTTAGGACTGTTAATGACGATCCTAAAATGGCTAGCGTTGATTGTGCTTTGGGTTTTAGTCCCGCGATTAACCAATATAAGGTGATAAGGATATTCACTGGTGGTAAAACTCAACAAAGTAGAGTTATGGTAGTTGAAGTGCATATTCTTGGTACAGAAACGTGGAGAGTCCTTCCCTTCTTACCTGAATCAACATATGTGTTATACCCTACTTATTTGAATGGTTGTGTTTATTGATTGCATGGTGCTGTATATGTAATTTCTTTTGACATTGAGAAAGAATGCTTTGAATCGATTTCAATACCACCACTGAATCGTGATTTTAACGTGAGCATGGGAGTGTTAGGGGGAGAACTCTTCATATCCGCTTTTGGATCCCGTGATACTCGTTTGTGGGCAATGAAGGATAATGGTGCAAAGAAGTCCTGGTCTCAAATTTTCACCTTTGAAGTGGGTGATGATAAAAGTTGTCCTTTTGGCCCATATGAACCCATAAAATACCTGAATAATGGGGCATTATTGATGTTTCATCCTTGGGGAGAAGCTTTTATCTATAAGGATCCAAGAAAAAAAGGATTTAGATACCTGAAGGTCTGCGGATTCAAATGCGAATTTGAAGCAATTGCTCATGGTAATTTTTTTATATTTTGCTAGTTGGTCTCAATGCTTTTCATAGTTTTTTCAATTATATTCTCTTAGGCTCTATTTTGTGGGTTTATTAAGACAAAAGTGATAGGTTTATGTGAAATGGGACTCTCAGTGAATTAATGAAACCATGAAACTTGACTAGTATGTGAAGCAAAATTCACTTAACCATATATTATGACTAGATTAGGTGTGTCGGAACAGAATGGTTTATTTCTGTTATATACTTTATATACATTATGATTGTGTATGAAAATTGTCAAACGAATCATGTCAAACGTGTTGTTTCCATATATATTGTGTTGTCAGGTCAGAAATTCTCTGCTCTAGATAAGTGTTTGACAAATGAAAGAATGAGGTTGGAAAGTAAATAAGGTCGAGTTATTGATTGCAATCTTCTTTTCCTTTCAATGTTCCTCATTATCAGAGAAGCACTTTTAAGCATATTATCAATTTGTGCAATAGGTGCGCGGAGCTGAAGCTGTACAGAGAAGACAGAGGTATTGCTGTAGTTGAAGAACGTGCGGATCTGGATATGATTCTGAAGATAGGGACCTCGGAGTTTGATTCTGAATAGGAAAAGGAGATGTTCACATTGTTGGCTTCACCAAAGGTAAATGTAGTATTGTATATCTGCTAACTATCTGATATATATTTGCATTTTGTGGATTGTTCTGAAGTAAAAAAGATGCGACTGTAATTTTATTACCTTGACTTCAGCAAAGGTAAGGTAAGGTATGCTCTCGAAATATCAGCTTAACATGTCTAATGTGTGTGGTTTACGGCTGTAATTTTAGTTGACTCGGAAGGAAGGATGTCGTAGTTTATTTTTTGTTAATGATATGTCTGTACTTTAAGGTGAAAAAATGAACTAATTAAGTGGACGAAAGATATGGATTCATTCGGATACGGTAAGGTGCAGTTCATGAATTAATCTTACTTTTGAATTAGTTCATCAATTAGTTAGACATATTCCCGATCTTTTTTAGCTTTGAGAAACTTGCGGGTGTTCCTTGCTAATTAAAAGAATAATACTCTCTTATTAATAATCCAATAAAATATAATCCCACACAATTGTTTAGGTCACATATTTCAACAAAGTACTACCTACAGATGGGTGTAAATACACAAAAACTAGAAATCAAATAAAGATAAATGTTTTAAGAAATCGGCTAGTCATGGACAAGTTGTGCTCAAACAGAAAAGAAAAATGTAGAAAAGGAGAAGGTACTTGCAGAAAGACAATTCAATCTTCAAAACATGCATAAAGCTCCATAACTTCATTTTTCTATTCCCAAGCCGACAACCTTAAAATCGAGATCATATGACATCTAAAAGATGACTGACTTGATTGTTTTCAGATTTTCTCTCTTTTACAAGCTGTTTAGACTCGAGTGGACACAAACAAACTACCAAGGAGTGTTGGTCTCGATTAACAAGAGAAATACTCTAGAGGGAAGGGGTGAATAGAATATTATGGCTAATTAAAAAATTTCTTTCGTAAAGTCTTAGTCCTACTAATTAGCACAATAACATGAACTCAACAAGAATGCTTTCGATACTCAATATTGGTGAATCAACAGGAGGCGAAATACAAGAGCACTCAATAGCTACTAATTTGATTGCTTTACGTCCAGATCAAATCGAGCATGTACTAACACAACACAGGATGACTAGACGCAGTACTGACTAAACTTTACTTAACACACAATATAACAGAGTATAACACAATAAGCACAAATATAACAACTTAGTAAGCAATAAGCAAGTTATGTAAAGTGCTAAGAATTAGAAATACTTATCGATTTATCCAGGTTTAGTCACTATCCTTGTGCATACTCTAGTCCTTAAGGTACGTTCCCTTTAGATTTGTGAATGCACTAAACATCTCTTTTAAGGTAGAGAGATTGGCCTTTTACAATAGCTTAATACAACCATTGAGTACCCTCCTCAATCTACTATCGCTATCTATCCACAACTACTTACACCAAGTAGTTGACTTCTGGTCAGTAGAGATTAAGATGCAACTTTAAATAACTTTTATCTTTTTCTGACTCAATACACTGATGAATACAATGAGTGTGTACAACTTTTTGCTTAAGAGCTTTAAGGACAATTATGAAAATAAGAGCTTTTAAAAATATGTTCTTGTAGTTTGTTATGGTGGGTCTTGTTCTTCAAACTTAGCTTCTCCATATAGAGATTTTTCGAACTAGTTGTTTGAACTTCAATTCGAATCATCGATCTTCTCACTTCAACCTTCCCGTTAGAGATGACAGGTTGTTGTTGTGTCTATTCAAAGCTAAGTGATTGGAATTGGAAGATGATTCAAACATTCAACTTTCCTTATCAGTGATTACAGTAGATAGAAATTTGTAGCAGAACGAAAAGCTTCCATTTTCGTAATAAGTCAGGAAATACTTTCCGGGCAGCCGTGTTTACTGTTTAAGACTTAGTCATTTTGGGAAAAATATCTTGGAATCTTCAATATAGACTTGTTTCCACATATTCGAATGATATACTGAGTTCAGTTTTTCGAAGGCACCAATGTCTTGACTCGGATTATCAATTGCTGAAGCTCTAGGCTACTGAGTTGATTCTTCAAAGATTGACAGCACGTGTGTGATGGACTTCAAACTTTAAGTCACTATCAACCTGGAAGCTGACTATTGAATGAACTTTAGATCAACCTTAGAAGTTGTACTGATTACTAACTTAGACCACAATATAAATCAATAACTTCATGATAAATTATTTTAAACAATTAGGAGTTACCAGTTTTTGTAGACGAGATTTTGACATTACTCAAAACAAGATGATTGAGTTTTCAACAATAACAAGGATTGTTTGTGCACAAATTTCTATCTAGGGTAATCACTGATAAGGAAAGTTTATGAAAATCCCTTCATTTATACTTAGAAACTTTATGAAAATCCCTACATTTGTACAAAATTCACTTATCAAAGTTAGTTCTATGTATATGTTGGAAAATATCCGCATTTTGTATTCTATTTATTCTATAAAACGTTTTAATTGACAAATTACGAACTAAATTGATGTTTAAGTGAATTTTACACAGTTGAAATTCGGTTAGAGGGGTCAATGTTTTAGCTATCAAAATTTAACAATGTGATTTTGGATACTCTGTTTTGTTAAAGTTAAAATGCATAACACCATTATTTGCAAATTTTCTTACACCACATACGTTTTATTGTAAACTGTTAAACCATAAACTTTATTCGTAAACTAATTAGGTAAAACACAAACCTTATTTTTATACTTTTCCATGACAACAATAACAAACTTATTGGAAACACAACATGGGTTGGATCCTAGAATCAAACAATATTATTACATTTAAAGTGGGATGATAAATAACGATGCAACAAGTGGTTTCAAGTTGTATGCAAAGGTAAACCAATCGCCTTGTTTGAAATTGAAAATATGAGCCAACCGAGCATAGTTGAAAGTGTACTTAAGGAATATCCTCGGCACGGTGTGCAATTTTAGCATATCATCATTCATTTTCTTCCATTGATCTTCAATTATTTTTTGAATAGCTTCAACCGATTCATCTAGTGACACACCATATTCCATCATATAGCAATCCATAACTTTTGGAAAATCCCCTCTATCCCTCTCACTCTACAAATAATAACAATAATAAAAAATGCATCACTTTTAGCTTAACAAAATAATTACCTTTTTTTTTTAAGTAAAGAAGGAAAATTGGATGAGCAAGGCTCTTGACATCTATATTAAAGAACAAGAAGTTTAAACTGATATGTTGTATTCTTAAACGTAAAAGATATTTTAAATGGATGAGGCCATCAGAATTAACCTCTGTCACTTTGTTCAAGCTCTAAAGCCCTGTTCTTTAAAGCTGAAAAAAATTGAATTGAATTGAATGTTGCTAAACTTATTTCTGAACTAATTATATTGTCCCTCAATTTAGTTATATTTAACTGTTTAGTCCATTTGTTTAATCCAAACGATCAAAATAGTCTTTATATTATAATAGGTAAATAATTTAATAGTCCCTATATTATTCTAAAACACATTGATTAGTCCTAGTATTTTTGATAATACATCAAAAGGTCTACATTTGTTATATCCAATAGTTTAGTCCATTCATCCATTTTAATTATTGATTTTACCTTTACATGTTAAGTCAAAATTACACTTTGATACGTAAGAATTTTATTTATTTACACTTGATACTATTATTTTAAATATTAAAATTATACTTTTTTATTTTTTATATTTCATAGAGAGAAAAAATCATGAACTACCTATGATGCATCAAATTGTAAATATGTTAAATTACAGAAAAGTAACTTACTCTGAATAAATAAAGGGTAAATCGATAATTCAAATTGATTGAGGGACTAAAATGTTGAATACAACAAAAATTAAGGAATGACAATGTATTATTAAAAATATGAGCACTAAACATATTATTTTGATATAATATAGGCACTATTAAATTATTCACTAAATGTTGTTGAACTGAACTAAACTTAACTTAATGTTGTTGAATTGAATTGATCTGAACCGAACTAAATTGAACTGAATTGAAGTGCATTTACTAAAAGGGAATTATTGAACTGAACTGAACAGAACATAATACTACTCCCTCAGTTTTTAAGTGTTAGTCGCTTTTGTAAAAATATGAAAAATTAAAATATGATTAATTATAGCATACAAAATATTAATCTATCACCGTTTTAATTTCTCTTGTGTTACTTGTTTCCTTAAAACTCTATAACTATAGGAGCATAATTGAGAAAACACTAAACTTTGTTACCATAAATGAAAAAAGACCAACATTTATCAAAAAATTCATTTTCCAAAAGCGACCAATGTTTAAAAACAAAGGGAACATAGGGTCTAAACATATTTTTTACATTAATATGTGTCCACTAAAATTGATCAAATTAATTGATTAAAGAAAGAAACTTACCTTTACAATGTCATTTAGGAAACGAATATTTATTTTGGTGCCAACAACAGTATCAGGATTGTTTCGTATCCATAGAATTTCCTTCATCCCCATATCTTCCACACCAAGAATGCATGATGCTGTAATAACGTCAAAAGCACTTGTCACTTTACCATTTTTTATATATTCATCCATGGAGGGTACTTTCCTTTCTTCCTGCCAACTTTTCTCCATTTGGTAGCTTCTTGCTAGCTCTGCAATCTGCTCATTAACATATAGCAAGTTATCTTTTTGTGACTAATAAATAACATGATTGTTAGGATTCAGACTTTTGAACATTTAGACCCTGATTTTTTTAGGACTCAAAAAAATTGAACTGAACTGAAAATTACTGAACTAAACTAAATTATATCAACAGGGCATAAAAAATAAGGCCTTAATTAAAGAGGCTTTTATACCATGTAAAAGAACCATTTGAACTAAAACTTCATACGATATAGTTAATAATAAATAACAAAAATAGATATATACCATTTCCCTAGCAAAAGTTGTTTTATAAGAGCATTCTTGAGTCTCATGATTTTTTGTTAAATCAAAAAGAGCCCTATAGATCGGTTGCATAGATTCCGGTAGTTCATCAGCAACTTCTATAGTGAACCTGAATTTTGGAAAAAGAGAACTTATACAAAATATATTGTAATCCAGTTCCAGAGGGACGATCGATCTACATGTCTATTTATCTATCTATCTATCGCTGAGTTACCTTTGCAGTCCAGATGTGAGAAGTTTTAGTTCATCAATGGTACCATATGAATCATAAGTATCATCCATCAATGTTACTATGAACACATACTTGGTTATAAGGAGTCGACAAAGAGTATATTGTGGCTCGAACATGCTTCCGACTGCCCACAAATATGACTCCACAAGTCTATCTCTACCATAAGCAAGGTCTTCCACAATATTTAAATTTTGCCACCACCTAAAAATAAAATAAAATGAAACATGAATATCAAGTTGCTAAAAGCTATTGTAAAGAAAATATCTAAGGGATAAAGATCTAAATGTTGTTAGCTCGACCTTTTAGTTAAGTAAAAATTTATATCCATCTATTTGTTCATCTTCATCTAAACATTGAGTATACAATTTTACCATGATTTACATTAGGGGTATATTTTCATTTTTTAAAGAAAAAGGTTTGGTATAACTTTTATCTTGTCTTAATATTCGAGAGGATTATTACTACCTCGAGATTTGAGATAACTCTTTTCTGTACAGTAATTGTAGTCCATTATAATCCAATTTTGCAAACTTGAGAAGCGTTTTATCCGCATGTTCATCCTCCTCGTAAAAGGAAATGTATTGTAAAGCATCAAGTCTTTCAATTGTGCCTCGGGATGAACACATCAAACTATTCTTTATATGTTTCTGAAGATGAGGCCTTGAATTTTCAGCTAAAGTTTCTAGGCGTTTCCTTGTAAAAGCAAGAGCTTCATCTAATATATCTTCTCCAGGAATCGCAAGATAACATGCTTCATACAAGCTTAAAATACCTTGGAGATCATTAGCTATGACTTCCATGAATTCTCCATCTCTGTCTTTGAACTTCTTAAATACATCTAGTTTCAGACATTCATAATGAAGTCAAATAATATATACTGCTTTCAAAAACATTAATGTATATGCATGTATTTTCTTGCATCTCGAAGAAAACTACATATATACTTACCAGAAGTCATTTTGTATCCATATTGTCTTAGGACTCGAAATAAATTTGCTAGAGTACATAGATCATAGTCGTCATCTTCTAAGAGTTTGGGGAGGATTGTGAAAATCTGAAGTAGTTGTTCGTTGATTTCTTCCTCAAAATGATAAGATATACCAAGACGGCATAATAAATTAATGAAATGAATACTTTCTGTCAACTCTATTGTAGAGTGTAGTAACATATTTTTCACTTTTATTTTCAGTTCTTCAACCTCTTTGGAGTGCCATTCCAATTCCTGTTTTTAATAATGCATATTAGAATTTCTTTTTTTTTTGGTAACCGCATATTAGAATTTCTTATATATGGCGTGATTAACTCTTATTATACAGATTTTAATTTCATAGTCTAGTATTATACAGATTTTAATCTCGTGTTCTATTGTGTTACTTTCAAGTAGTACCACGTACTTAGAAACTAACAACCAATTAGAATACACTACATTTTGGGTTCCACACGGAAAAGATGGAACGTACAATGTGTTGAAACATCCAACCACGACTATAGACAATGGTTGAAAGAGATAATACCGAATTGAGTGGAGCAAGTGAAGTAAACGTGTGACCCCAAACGCTTTGTGGAGAGTTTTTGAGACAACCACGAAGAATGTCTTCCTCTGGATTTGTTGGCATCACAGCATCTGTCATATTTGCTCTGATGTTATTTGAGTTTTGAGATGGGTAGCAATTCATTTTATTGCCTAACCTGTGATGCAAAAGTTTCAGTTGTCGTCAAATATATATATTGAGAGGCAAAACATAGGAGTTGGAATCTTCTGTCTCCATTTTCCTATCCCCTTTCCTATTTCTCTCACATAAAATGAATTATATTAATTAAAAAATATATATTATGTGGGTCTCTTTTATTCCATACACAAAAAAGGGGGTTTAATGTGAGGAAAATAGGAAAGGGGATAGAAAAGTGGACAGAAGATTCCAACTCAAAACATAGGATTTTATTATACTGTGTCATTGCATCATTATTGGGTCCCAATTACTTCATCATATATCTTGTCAACTAATTTGGAAAAACAGATTATAGAGTCCTCCAAATAATTATTTTTTTTGTCATTTTGTCTATTTTTCAGTTTTTATAACGTAATTGTATTGTCATACAAATTTATTATGTGATTCTGTTATGTCATTTTTGCCAGTTTATGCTGATCAATAGTTGCGAATAGATAAAAAATGGACAAAAGGGTAAAAGACTTAATAATGACAAACGATAGAGACTTTATAATATATTTTTGCAAATAGAGAGACTGGACAGTACAATATGTAAAAGTTGGAGATGTTATAATTATTTACTCTTAAAAAAAACTACATAGCTATAATTAGTTGAAGATTGAGAGGTAAAACTGAGGATTTTATTATATGTGTGGTGTACTGATGACGTGATATGCCGGGTCAATAATTTGATCCCACATACCATGTCAACCAATAATAATTTAATAATGTGCAAATGTATTGCATATATTTTAACTAAAATGATTATAGAAAATTCTAAAAATAAAAAATAACCGCGGACACTAAAATATAAAGGGTGAATAATTTAAAGATTCCCAACGTTTTATGTAAAACATTGTTATTTTGAAAAACACATTATAACGTTCCTGTTTTTTGTCATAATTAACCATTTGGTCTTTCTGTCTATTTTTTTTCGAGTCGTAACAATTGTATTTTAGTATGAAAGCAGAGAGAGCATAACATAATTACATAATCATTTTGTGCGACAGACTAGATGTCTTTAAAGTTCAAATATGTCTAAAAAATAGGCAAAAAGGACCAAAAAGTAATTTATGACAAAAGACAAGGACTTTATAATGTGTATCAAAATAATGGGACCAAACAGTGTGTTATGTAAAACGTCAGAGACCTTTAAATTATTCACCCATATATAAACTCTAAACTATAAACATAAAGAGTATGCTGAAATATATTACGTGTCATTATATCATTGATTTGACATACGAATAACGTGAATATGCTAGATGTATTTTAAAATTTCTAGGCAAACATATATACATTACCGAATCCTGCAGGGCAATTGGAGCAAATCTAGAACCCCAAAGGTTACGTGTATTCTTGGTGTTGAAAATGCCATATTTTCTGTGTTTTTATTCAGTTTTGGGGATGGTATGATGAAACCATATTCGAGCTATTTATAGTCAATTTACTACATAGAATCTGTTAATTTTAATTCATTATTCAAGAAGCAATTATTGAAGCTATATTAATTTATTTGGAGGTTTAATTGATAGGAGACAAATAAATTAATTGTTGGACAGAAATTATGGAGATGCATGTTGTTGGAAATAGGAAATTGAAGACTTTGAGGAGCATGCACATGTAGTGGTTTAATGATCTCAAGTTTTTATATTCTAGCATCTTTGTAAGAAGTGTTCATGTACTAGACAGTATGAGTCTCAGCAAAATATGTATAAATTTAGCTTATAATATTTGTCAGTAATCTGAGAGTTTTTGAGGTTGAGTAAACAACGATTTATAGAATTAAGATTATTTTTAAATTTGTGTGTTATATAAATTTTTTGTACTTTATTCTGAATTGCTTCAATAAATAATATTCATTATTTTTCATGGTGTCTTTCATTTTGGATTTTCCACGTAAATTTTGTGTTGTTTATTTTACGCAACTATTTCAATTGTTTGAGTTAATTCACATAAATCAACATTTATCTCCTAACAAAATCATATATAAGAAGATAAACAAATAAATATATATTTCAAAAACTTGTTGAGTTGGAGATGGTCTTAGGTCCTTTTTTTTACTTATATTCATCACATTTCGTTTCTGTTTAATTCAGTTTGATTCATTAAGTTCAACAAACCTCATTAGATATTCAACCAATAATTCAGTTAAATTCAATTTGTTTAGTTTTTTTTTTCAGTTCAATTTTTTTCAAGAAAGATTTTAGTATACTCCCGGAGCACGATAACGTGGTAATCCAAACCAATAAATGGTTGATATATATTACATCAACCAATAAGATTTTGACAACGTGTAACTAATTAAAAATTTGTTTTTAGTTAATAATTTATATAAAATTCTAGACCTTAAAATAAAAACCCTAAACTCTAAAAACTAAATCCTAAACCCTAAACCCTAAATCATCGACCCTAGATACTAAAATATGTGACGTATTATCGAATTATTAATTCGGAGTACCACGTCATCCGTACTCCAGGAGTATTTTAAAATTTCTCTTTTTTTCAATTAAAGAAAACCTAAATATTCATAATTTATTAAAATATAGTTGCATAGTATAGATGAAAACAGAGTAGGTACATTTGTTTATTGTACATTTACTCATTTTTCCTATATTATTTGTCTTTTGAGGTTTCAACGTAAGAGATAGGATCAGGTGAGACAAGGTCACTATGGCGAGACTGATTTTTAGTGTGAGACAATTAAAAAGTTGTGGCAATTTTGAAATTTTAAAAACATAGAAGGGCATTATTGAAGGGAATATGAGGTGATGTCAGCGTTGATGTCACCTCTGGAGAGAGAAAAAGTTTTCATTATTTTATTTAAAATGCATTTTCCAACTCTTTCCGAACTCATTTTTCAAAAACAATTCTACCACTGAACTCGTATTAATTAGGCGGTCATTTTGAGATCCATTTTTGTTATGTATAGACGATTTTTATTTTTTTATGGTTGTTCCAAATTGGATACTCGGTTGTTCCAGCAGAATACTACATTTGTTCCACCAGACTACTACATTTGTTCCTGCAGAATATTTTCATTATTTTTTTTAAAATGCATTTTTTTGCTCTTTCCGAACTCATTTTTTTAAAAAAATTATACCACTGAACTCGTATAAAATAGGTCGTCATTGTGAGATCCATTGTTGTTATTTATAAACGATTTTTATTTTTTTTATGGTTGTTCCAAATTGGATACTCGGTTGTTCCAGCAGAATACTACATCTGTTCCACCAGACTACTACATTTGTTCTAGCAAAATACTATGGGAGTGTAAAAAAATGTTGTATTCTGGTGGAACAAATGTAGTAGTCTGGTGGAACAAATGTAGTATTCTGCTGGAACAACCGAGTATCCAATTTGGAACAACCATAAGAAAATCGTCTATAAATAACAACAATGGATCTCAAAATGACCGCCTAATTAATACGAGTTAACTGGTATAAAAAAATTTTGAAAAATGAGTTCGGAAAGAATGGGAAAATGCATTTTAAATAAAATAATTAAAAAAAACTCTTTCTCTCTCCAGAGGTGACATCAGCGCTGACATCACCTCCTCTTCCTTCCCTCCAATCCCACGCATGAGGAGGTTTCTTTTAATTACAAGTTTGCCACCTTCCCTTGTCTCACCATAAAAATTAGTCTCATCTTAAACCATTGTCTCATTTGAACTTGACTACTACAATTGCTTCACCAGATGAGCTATCAAGTAGCAACTTACATGAGTGGTTGCTTCACCAGATAATAGCTCTTTGCTGAACTACAGTTGAATAACTCGTTTTTCTTGGATCCTTATAGATAATAGCTCCTTAAATATGGCAAACAATCCTATCCCTTTAATGTGCCTTTTTGGGTTAGTTAGGCTTGCTAAGAGTTATGGTAGTTGAAGTTCATATTCTTGGTACAGAAATGTGGAGAGTCCTTCCCTTCTTACCTGAATCAACATGTGTGTTATTCCCTACTTATTTGAATGGTTGTGTTTATTGGTTGCATGGTGCTCTATTTGTAATTTCTTTTGACATTGAGAAAGAATGCTTTGAATCGATTTCAATACCACCACTGCATCGTGATTTTAACGTGAGCATGAGAGTGTTAGGGGGAGAACTCTTCATTTCCGCTTTTGGATCCCGTGATACTCGTTTGTGGGCAATGAAGGATAATGGTGCAAAGAAGTCATGGTCTCAAATTTCACCTTTGAAGTGGGTGATGATAAAAGTTGGCTTTTTGGCCCGTATCAACCCATAAAGTACCTGAATAATAGGGCATTATTGATGTTTCATCCTTGGGGAGAAGCTTTTATCTATAAGGATCCAAGAAGAAAGGGATTTAGATACTTGAAGGTCTGCAGATTCAAATGCGAATTTGAAGCAATTGCTCATATTCCAAGTTTTGTGCCTCTGAAATACGCTCTATCAGGAAATGATGTGAATGTGCTTAATGTCAACTCAAGGTATTTTTTTTACGTTTTGCTATTTGGTCTCAATGCTTTTCATAGTTTTCTAAATTATATTCTCTTAAGCTCTATTTTGTTGCTTTATTAAGACAAAAATGATAGGTTTATGTGAAATGGGGCTCTCAGTGAATTAATGAAACCATGAACTTGACTAGTATGTGAAGCAAAATTCACTTAACCATATATTATGACTAGATTAGGTGTGTCGGAACATAATGGTTTAGTTCTGTTATATACTTTATACACGTTACATGATTGTATATGAAAATTATAAAACGAGTCATGTCGAACGTGTTGTTTCCATATGTTGTGTTGTCATGTCAGAAATTCGCTGCTCCAGATAATTGTTTGACAAATGAAAGAATGAGGTTGGAAAGTGAATAAAGTCGAGTTATTGTTTGCAATCCTCTTTCCTTTCAAAGTTCCCTCATTGTCAGAGAAGCACTTTTAAGCATATTATCAATTTGTGCAATAGGTGCGCGGAGCTGAAGCTGTACAGAGAAGACAGAGGCATTGTTGTAGTTGAAGAACGTGCGGATCTGGATATGATTCTGAAGATAGGGACCTCGGAGTTTCAATTTGAATAGGAAAAGGAGATGTTCACATTGTTGGCTTCACAGAAGGTAAATGTAGTATTGTATATCTGCTAACAATCTAATATTTATTAGCATTTTGTGGATTGTTGTGAAGTAAAAAAGGTGTGACTGTAATTTTATTACCTTGACTCCAGCAAAGGTAAGTTATGCTCTCGAAATGTAAGCTTAACATGTCTAATGTGTGGTTTATGGCTGTAATTTTAGTTGACACAGAAGGAAGCATGTCGTAGTTTACTTTTTGCTAATGATATGTCTGTACTATAAGGTGAAAAAATAGACTAATTTAGTAGACGAAGGATATCTGACTCTTTTTTTTGTCACATTTGATTTCCACTCTCTACCCCTATCTCAGTCTTCTCTGGATTCATTTGGATATTATAAAGTGCAGTTCATGAATTAATCTTATTTTTGAATTAGTTCATCAACTTGGTAGACATATTCCCGATCTTTTTTAGCTTTGAGAAACTTGGAGGTGTTCATTGCTATATCAAGTTTAGGCAAACTCTTTGTTCTTCCTTCTCTTCACTTGTTATTGTTGCAGATTGGTCGTTTCTTTGAGCTGGTGGTTTCTTATATGGTACAAAACTTTATACAGCTGTTTGAAGAAGATGACCTTTCAAGCGATTTCACCTCAAGCATTCATTTCTGTTCTTTGTCATCATTATAAGACTTGCCGTCCATGCTTCTATCTACATCTTCCGCTCGTTTAGTGATCGAAAAGAAGAACTGGTTCAAGATCCTTCATTTTGGAGTTCTTTCTCTCGAAATCCTTCATTATTAGAATCCAGAATTACCTTCTTAGGCTTTTGCTTCTGCTGGAATGGAGTTCTCCTTATTCATACAGCAAGCAATAAAGTCCTCCCATAGGTTCTTGTGCAAATGACCCCAAGTGCATTCCCCATTCCATCGGTTGCAAAAACATTTCATTATATGTGCATGATGGGAGTGATTTAGAACTTGCTATGTTTTGATAAGGTCCATCTCCATGTCACTTGGAGATTAAATCAGTCCTAACGAGAACTTGTTTTGAAACATCTTCTTATGGAAACAAGTCGAGATTCTGCACATTCGGTGTGAGAAATATACTGATGTTGTGTTTGAAGTATCAATCAGTTCCAAAAACGTTCGTTCTTTGACCATCCCCTATATAGTTGGATCCTTAAATTTGTACAACTTGCTGTTCTATTAATACAATCATTTCACTTTTAATGTTCTTAGAGAAATATGATAATGGTATCTAATAACAAATTAAAGACACATCCACACATGAAAAATATAAAGAAGTAACAAATTTTAAAAATATTTCGTGTACGTGTCTTTTTTCGTTAGTGAATCCAATTTATATGGTAACAGTTAGTTATTCATATACATTTTTACGTTGTTACTTTCGCAGTTAGAGTTTGTTGCACAGTAGTTAAACTCAAAATGTCTAACTTAATCGATTTGAGGCTCTAACTTCAAAGCCAAAATATGGGTTTGTTTCGAGGAAAAATCCTGCAATTAACACAACAAAATAAACTTTTGCACATTGCAGAATTTGAGGCGGTTATTATGGCGGTTCACATTACTATAGATAAAAATTGAAACTCTTTGTGATTGGAATGTAATTCTTTATATGTTGTTAATTTGATGCGTAGCAGATCAAAAGAGTGTCTTGGTTGGTTCGAAAAGAATGGCTTCAATGACTTCGATGGTGCTCGTCCATGCGGATTGTGGTTACTCACATCTGTAGAGAAGGAAATTGTGTTGATGATAAATTTGCAAATTATGGTTGTTGTAGTTGTATTTTTTGTTGGTGGGACTCTCACCTCGAGTTTTATAATTCCTCTATTGCAGATGATGTATTTTAGAGGGAATAGTTTTGCTTTTGTTAATTTCTCTTGTAAAAAAGAAAGATATATCTTTAGTATAAGAAGTGGAAAGAGCTTTGACGTACAAAAAATAAAACACAACAAAATAACATTAGAAACAATGACAGTTTCCTCGGGGAGATTTTTTAATCCATTATTGGACTACTTCGCAGGCTGAATTACATGGTGTTATCTTTTACTCATATTCGATTAGAATATGGAAAATCGATGGACAATGGAAGTCGGCCCCTATGTATTTTGACCCCTATAGTGCCATGTACCAAATTACCTTGATATTATAATTTCATCATCTCATTACACATCTCTTTCTCACTGCACATCTTTTTCTCAGAGTGTTTCATTCAAAAATCAAAACGACAAAATAATTAATTCGAAATTATACTACAAAAAAGGAGGTCTATTGCTACACTTTTTCAACAAGATAAATATAAAGTGTCTCTAATTTTTTTAATATAGTGCCATTTTTAAAGTTATGTTGTAATGTTTAATAGTCAACAAGGGCCTTTTTGTTTTTGTAGGATGAAAACATCTCAGCAATTTCACGACCAATGACCGGTGGAGATGTCGATCCAGCAATGATGGTCGGAGATGTTCAACAAAATGATTGAGTGTCCAACAATATTAAGACGCATTGCCTGTGCACAAATGCAATTAAAGGCACATAAAGCTTCAATTATACTTTACAAACTTTATGAAAATCCCGTAATTACATATGTACAAAATGCACTTATCAAAGTTACTCTTATATATGTATGAAAATATTCGTATTTTGTATTCTATTTATTCCATAAAACGTTTTAATTTGACAGTTTACGAACTAAATTGATGTTTAAGTTTATTTTACACAGTTGGAATTCGTTTAGAGGGATCAATGTTTTATTTATCAGAACTTAACAATGTGATTTTGGATACTCTGTTTTGTAAAAAAAAAATGCATAACACCATTATTAGCAATTTTTCTTACACCACATACATTTTATTGTATACTGTTAAACCACTATTGTAAACTGTTAAACCACAAACTTTATTCGTAAACTAATTAGGGTATACATATTGTTTCACTGTGAGTTACGTCACATGCAGTCAGAGGACTTGACTCACCTTTTTCTTCGATGTCCGTTTGCTCAAGAAATGTCGACTACTATCTCCTCTCTTTTCGGGCATCGAATTAACTCAAGTGGGACTGTTATGGAACTAATCTATGATGCTTTTCAAGTAAGATTCAGTCCCCAATTGCGTCATTTGTGGCAAGCTGCTATAGTTTCAACGATATGGATTATCTGGGGAACAAGAAATCGAGCAATTTTCGAAGATGAACCTCCGAATATCAGCAAATGTCTTCGGGTTTTGTGGACTTCAACTCGTGAGTCAGCTTTATTCTCAAGAGGGACAAGTTCGAACTCAATTGGGGATCTCTCAATTTTGCGCCAATTATCGGTTCAGCTTCGTCCGCCTACTGCTCCAAAAATTATTAGTGTAATCTGGCAGGCACCGCCTGCAAATTGGTTGAAAATAAATACAGATGGATCTGTTTTTGGCAGCCCCGTTGTTGCCAGGGCGGGGGGTGTTTTTCGTACACCAAGAGGCTTTTCTCGTGGGTCGTTTGCTTTTCCTGTTTTAACCAATTTCGCGTTCATTGCTGAGCTTCGTGCTGCTATTTTTGCAATTAAAATTGCTTGGGAAAAAGGGTGGCATTCTATATGGCTTGAGTGTGACTCTATGTTCGTAGTCAATCTCTTCAAAACTCGGGCTTCTTTGGTTCCTTGGGAGGTTCGCAATCTTTGGTCAATTTGTTTATCACAATTGAAGAATATGTCTATAATGGTGTCTCATATTTACCGGGAAGGAAATTGTGTTGCGGACGCTTTGGCAAAATATGGAGCTACGATTTCTAGTTTGGTTTGGTGGGATACTTCTCCGCCATTTTGTAGTGCTTTTATTTGTGATGATTTTTGTTCTGTTGAACGGTTTAGATTCGTTTGATTTTTTCCTCTCTTTGTACTTTCTTTTCTTCTTTAATAATATTCGGGTCCGGGTCTTGGGGGTTGTGTTGAGGGTGCCGACCTAGTCGGGATGCTCGGCCTTCCCTCTTTTCCCGTCTTCCCTATTTTTACTGAAAAAAATACAAACCTTATTTTTATATTTTCCATGACAACAATAACAGACTTATTCACAACACAACATGGATTGGATCCTAGAATCAAACAATATTATTACATTGAAAGTGGGTTAATAAATAACGATGCAACAAGTGGTTTCAAGTTGTATGCATAGGTAAACCAATCGCCTTGGTCGGAATGGAAAATATGAGCCAACCGAGCATAGTTGAAAGTGTATTTGAGAAATATCCTAGGCACGGTGTGAGACTTTAGCATATCATCATTCATTTTCTTCCATAGATCCTCAACTATTTTTCGAATAGCTTCAACTGATTCATCTTGTGACACACCATATTCCATCATATAGCAATCCATAATTTTTGGAAAGTCTCCTCTGTCCGTCTCATTCTACAAATAATAACAATGATAAAAAATGCATCACTTTTAGCTTAACAAACAATTACCTTTTTAAGTAAAGAATGAAAATTGGATGATCAAGGCTCTTGACATTTCTATTAAAAAATCAATTGAACAACAAAGTTTAAAGTGATATTTTATATTAATATCTAATCTCCTCACAATGAATGTTTCTTAAACTTAAAAGATGTTTTAAATGGATGAGGGCATTAGAATTTGAACTTCTATCGCTTTGTCCAAGAAGCTCTAACATTTAAATGAACCAATTTAATTTAAATTTAAGGTTTAAGTTAATTGTTCAAAGATATCTAATATCTGACACACTTTATCATACGAACTCCATAATTTTGAAGTGTTACACTAAAAGTCTACAACACATGCCTATTGCGTGTTCTTTATTTCAGCAATGAATAAGTCTATAAGAACTTGAACCCTCGGCTATACAATGTCAATAAACTAATTAATTAAAAGTATAAGATAACAGTTAGGCCTTATTCTTTATGACTGAATTGAACTGAATTAAATACTACTCAACTTTATGAACTGAACGGAATACTACTGAACTGAATTGAATTGATTGCATTTATTGAAAAAAGAATTTATTAAATTGAAATGAACGGAATACTACTGAATTGAAATAAATTACTAATAAGTGATAGGGTTTTAAAATAATTTTTTAGATTAATAACTGACAGTGTAAACTAAAATTGATCAGATTAATTGATTAAATAAAGAAACTTACCTTTACAATGTCATTTAGGAAACGAATATATAATTTGGCGCCAACAACAGTTTGAGGATTGTTTCGTATCCATAGAATTTCCTTCATCCCCATATCTTCCAGACCAAGAATGCATGATGCTGTCATAACATCAAAAGCACTTGTCACTTTACCATTTTTTATATATTCATCCATGGAGGGTACTTTCCTTTCTTTCTGCCAAATTTTCTCCATTTGGTAGCTTCTTGCCAGCTCTGCAAACTGCTCATTAACATATAATTTAGTAAGTTATCTTATTGTGACTAATAAATAACAGGATTGTTAGGATTCGGACTTTTGAACATTTAGGCCCTGATTTTTTAGGACTCAAAAAAATGAATTGAACTGAATTAGTGAATTGAAATGCATTTATTAAAGTGAAATTACTGAACATTACTTAACTGAACTAAATTATATCGACAAGGCATAAAAAAAATAGGACCTTAATCGAATTAAGAGGCTTTTATACCATGTAAATGAACCATTGGGACTAAGAACTTCATATGATAGTTCAGGATAAAGAATAGCTTTTATTATTGTTCACTAATAGATATATACCATTTCCCTAGCAAAAGTTGCTTTATAAGAGCATCCTTGAGTCTCATCATTCTTTGTTAACTCAAAGATAGCCCTATAGATCGGTTGCATAGATTGTGGTAGTTCATCAGCAGCTTCCATGGTAAACCTGAATTTTGGAAAAAGAGAACGTATGAAATATGTATGGTAATCTACTTCAAGACGGACTCGATCTACAGGTCTATCTATTTATTTATGAATTACCTTTGCAATGCAGATGTGAGAAGTTTTAGTTCATCAATGGTACCATATGAATCATAAGTATCGTCCATCAATGTTACTGTTAACCCATACTTGGTTATAAGGAGTCGACAAACACTATATTGTGGCTCGAACAAGCTTCCGACTGCCCACACATATGACTCCACAAGTCTATCTCTACCATAAGCAAGGTCTTCCCCAATATTTAAATTTTGCCACCACCTAAAACAAATAAAATACGATATCAAGTTGCTAAAAGCTACTGTAAAAGAAAATATCAAAGGATAAAGAACTAAATGTTGTCCTTTTTCTAAAAAAAAAAACATGATCTAAATGTTGTCAGCTCGAGCTTTTAGTTCAAATCGGTGTCCATCTTCATCTAAACATTGAGTATACAATTATGATTCACATTAGGGGTATATTTTCATTATTTTAAAGAAAAACGTTTGGTATAATTTTATCTTATCTCAATTAATATTTGAGAGGATTATTACTTACCTCGAGATTTGAGATAACTCTTTTCTATATAGTAATTGAAGTCCATTATAATCCAACTTTGCAAACTTGAGAAGCATTTGATCCACATGTTCATCGTCCTCATAAAAGGAAATATATTGTAAAGCATCAAGTCTTTCAATTGTGCCTCGAGATGAACACGTCAAACTATTCTTTATATGTTTCTGAAGATGAGGCATTGAATTTTCAGCTAAAGTTTCTAGGCGTTTCCTTGTAAAAGCAAGAGCTTCATCTAATATATCTTCTCCAGGGATCGCAAGATAACATGCTTCATATAAGCTCAAAATACCTTGGAGATCATTAGCTATGACTTCCATGAATTCTCCATCTTTGTCTTTGAACTTCTTAAATACATCTAGTTTCACACATTCATAATGAAGTCAAATTATATATACTGCTTTCAAAAATATTAATTTATATGCATGTGTTTTCGTGCATCTCGAAGACAAGTACATACTTACCAGAAGTCATGTTGTATCCATATTGTCTTAGGACTCGAAATAAATTTGCTAGAGTACATAGATCATAGTCGTCATCTTCTAAGAGTTTGGGGAGCATTGTGAAAATGTGATGTAGTTGTTTGTTGATTTCGTCCTCGAAATGATAAGATATACCAAGACGACATAATAAATTAATGAAATGAATGCTTTCTGTCAACTCTATTGTAGAATGTAGTAACATATTTTTCACTTTTATTTTCAGTTCTTCGACCTCTTTGGAGTGCGATTCCAATTCCTGTTTTTAATAATGCATATTAGAATTTCTTATATATGGTATGATGAACTCGTATTACATAGATATTAATCTCATAGTCTACTATATAACCGTTTGGAAATTCTATCGTGTTAGTTTCAAGTAGCTAGATATACCACGTACTTGGGAACTAACAACCAATTAGAATACACTATTTTGGGTTCCGCACCAAAAAAATGGACATTATTTTACAATGTATTGCAACATCCGAACAAAAGACGCTTATAAAGAGTGTTTTTTTATTGGTCGATAAGAGATAATACCGAATCGAGTGGAACAAGTGAAGTAAATGTATGACCCCAAACGCTTTGCGGACAGTTTTTGAGACAACCACGAAGAATGTCTCCCTCTGGATTTGTTGGCGTCAGAGCATCTGCTATATTTGCTCTGATTTTAGATGAGTTTTGAGATGGGTAGCAATTGAATTTATTGCCTAACCTGTGATGCAAAGTCTCAGCTGTTGTCAATATATTTGTCCCTAAATACTTTTTGCATAATAAATAAAGGTAAATAATTTATTACTACTCATATTGTTTTACCTAACTCATTATTCAGTTTTTTCATTTTGAAACTTATTATAATTAGGTTGTATTTTTTGTAGTCACAGTTAACTCTTTTGTCACTTTATCAATTTATTTTAGTACTATAACTTTAACATTTTGGCATAAACAAATAGAACATAACAGGATGTCAAAGTTATTTTGTATGATAGTACATCTTGAAATTTAAAATATTTTAAGTTATTAAAAATCTAACAAGTATATACATATATAAGGGACCAAAAATATTAATTATGGTAAAAGATGAGGACTATATAAGGTACTTTTCAAAATTAGGAACTAAATAGTAAGTTAAATAAAAAGATGAGAACTATAAAATTATTTATCCATTGTTAATTCTTGTGATTATTCAATACTTGTGACAATATATGTAGTTCCCTATTATATAATACAATATCATCTGTAGGCATATAAATATAGTAAATAATTAATTAGACTCTCTTCTTATTTTACTTAAACTCTTTAAAGTTCAACTCATTTCAATTTAACAATTTCACTTCAATTCGGTTCATTAAATTTAGTTTAATAAAAAGAACAGAGCTACGAATCTCTAAACAACGTTTTATATAACAACGAGGCTAACTTACATGAATAGTGTTATGGGAAGTATGATGTATTTTTTTCTAATTTGACCAATAAATCAATTTACCCATAAACTTAATTATGCTTTTCATGATATAAGTTAAAAAAAGACTATACAGCTATAATTAATCGAAGATTGAGAGGCAAAATAGAGTATTTTATTATGTGTGGTGTACTGATGACGTGATATATCGGGTGAATAATTTGATCCCAAATACTATATCAACCAATAAGAATTTGATAATGTGCAATATATTGTATATATTTTAACCAAATAATTATAGAAAAATCTAATATAAAATAGAAAATTCAGACACTAAAATATAATCTCTAAACTTAAACATGAAAAGTAAATGCTAAAATATATTACGTCTCATTGATTTGACATACAAATAACGTGGTATGTCAAATGTATTGTAAAATTTCTCGGCAAACATATATGTACATTACCGAATCCTGCAAGGCAATTGGAGCAAATCTTGAACCCCAAAGGTTACGTGTATTGTTGGTGTTGAAAATGCCATATTTTCTGTTTTTATTCAGTTTTGGGGATGGTATGATGAAACCATATTCGAGCTATTTATAGTCAATTTCTTACTACAATTTAATATTCTTGTTATATTTATCAAAGCATAGAATCATGTAGGAGGATAAACAAATCGATATACTTATATTTATTACATTTATCAAATACTTGCTAGGTTGGAGATGGTGTTACGTCCTTTTTAACTTATATTTATTACATTTCATTTCAGTTAATGAATTTGTTAATTGAGTTTAATTTAGTTCGATTCAACAAGCTAAATTTCGTTAAGCATTCAGCCAATAATTCAGTTCAATTCAATTCACTTAGTTTTTTTCCAAACTCAGTTATTTTCTTCTCAGTTAAAAAAACATGAACCTTTTAAAAAAAATTGCACAATTGTACTTACATTAAATAACAAAAAAAAAAACTCATACATATGATGTGAATTTCATGACCTCCTTGGTCATTGGTAGAGTCTGTAACCACTAGGCTAAGACTTTCACCACAATAAATTAAAGATTCATATGTGTTCTTCCATATTTTCAAGAAAAGTAATAAGGACATGTTCTTTTTGACTGAATAAAACTGAACTGTAAATGTTAAATAAAATAGAAATGGCTGAACTGAACTGAAATTGCTGAATTGAATTTACTGAATCACTACACAATAATTGATTATATAGGACAAAATATTAGGGACAAGTTAAATATATTGTCTTTAAATATTGTTTTCGATTTTGAATGGGGACTCACCCATTAACTGTCTCCTTTGTTTTTTCCGAAATACAATTGGGGAGAAAGTATATATGGAAGAAATAATAGTTATTTCGAAATTAGTATCGTGGGTATCTCTTCTTCTCTTGACGCCTCCTTGTGTTTCTTCTTCCATGGCTCTCCAACTTCCCTTTTTTACTTGTTTGTGTAACCAAACGGGTTCAGGTTGATCTCGATGGTGGCGTATTTCGATTTTGTAACTATTAGGATTTTAAGTTAACTATGTTTTAGCACATAAACTTGCTGCAATTTCGTTTCTTAGCAATTATCTCTTGGGTTATCAAGACCACTGACTAGTAAGCACACTTCAATTCCTGATTGCATGATACAACCTGGATACTAGGTTGTTATCTAATTAGGAGTCTTTTTATTATTAATATTATAGGAGTAGTTTTATTGTTTTAGAAGTATTAGGTCTCTAATGTCCTATTGAATTAGTATTTCCTTATTAGTAGAATTAAGTTTATAGGTTTGCTATTTAAAGGCTTACGAGCTATGTAATCAATCAATCAATCAATTAAGAAGTTCAATAATATTTCAGTTTGCGCTAACTAGAAAAGCGAGTGGTGTTTTAGGTCGTTTCTACCCCAAAACGATCCCTCTTGATCGATTCCCAAGATAGGGTCGTATCATTGCAGCTCCCAAATTCCATCTGTTTGATTGAAATTATAAAGCGGTAAGGTACTATCCACTTCGCTATACATAATTTTTGTTAGTGATAATATAGGTTGGAACTTTTGGTTGTTTGTTTTTAATTCTTGGGCAATGGAAATGGTATAGGTAGATATAAAGAGGAAGAGAGAAAATCATAGATGAGATATTTATTTTGAGTTTTTCTTATTTTATGCTTACAGCTCCAATCATGTTCATGTTTTACCAATTTAGTTCGTTACTTAGAAGAAAATGCAGATTTATACAACTAATTTCATTGTTCATTCTATGTCTATGCATGCTATGTCTATTGTGTGTACAACATGATTGAGGTATCATTCTCATTGGGCTGGATGAGAGTTCAAAATATTCTTGAATAAATTCTTTCACTATACATTCTTGTTGCACGATAATATTATTTTAGTGATTGCTTTTCATGGAATAAGAAAACTTAACTGGATCACCCCCTTTTGTAACTGCAATGATTTTTTCATTTACCCCTCAATTTCTTTCCTGGACAGGAAAAGGTCTGATTTGTTTGTAAGTGTATGTGTTCCTTCCAATTTTCCCTTATCATCTACTTGGTGAATCTAAAAGGGTGGCTCAGTAGATTCTATGACAATGAATATTAGAAATAAATATTTGTATGCTCTTTTGCTTACATTTTCAGTTGAGCCTTGCTCATTGTGTTGAAAAATGCACTTATGTCCACTTAACATTTTGTATACTTTAGAACCCTTCTATGCTGCTAAAAGATTAAGTTTCTACACTTGTTTGATCAACATTAATGTTTGGATATGATTACCACATCTGTTGCACATGCCTGTAAGCATATATCTACTCATTCATTTTGACACATAACTCATTCTATCAATATTCTTAGAAGACTTCACTAAACTGATCTGTAATTACTTCAACATCCTGATATATTTGTTTTCTTGTGCAGTTGAACAACTTGCATGGATATTGCTACTGATGTTATGAGGCAAGGTTTCAGTTATTTGTTGTTATTATGGTGATGTTAGCGATGACTATGTTGCTGAATTGAAGCAAGGCAGGAACTTGAATGTGTTAGTAGGTTTAGGATGCTTTGTTTTGTTGACTAGTTAAGGTGACTTGATATCAATTTTTTAGGAAATGTCGCCTGTAACAAATTCCAGGGTGTCTGTATTTGTGAAAACCATTGTAATAGCACAATTTTATTTATGGATATTATTTTTTTTTGGTTTCAATCTAGTATTTATGGATATGTTAATGGGTAGAGTTTCCTTCAATCCAAATGTTTCTTTATTAACTAACAATTGTCCCTAATCATTAATTAATGGGGATGATGATCGTCAACTAAAAAGTCGTCTCCTTTGCATTGGACAAAAGTCGTCCCTTTTATGTGCAGAGGAAAAATCGTCCCTAAAGAATGAGGACAAAGTCGTCTCCTTTCTACTAGGGGACAAAAGTCGTCCTTAAAAGAATGGGGACGAAACTTGTCCCTAAGAATAGGGATGACAGTTGTCCCTAGTGTTAGAGACGACATTCGTCCCCTGTAGTAGAGACGACATTATTTTTTGTCCCCTATAGAATCGGGTACGCTCGCATAGGGGTCAAAATATGGGGACGATAAAAATTATCCCCATTAACATAGGGGACAATTTTTATTACTTTTAGAGACAATTTTTCCTGTCCCCAAAAATTAATTTTTTTGTAGTGAATTGAATATAATTAAATTAATTTTATCAAGCTAAAATAAATTAATACTAAAACTATAATAAATAAATAAATAGGTATAATTTCTTAAATCGTTTCAATATTCAAGTTCATTACCTATAATAAAAATAATAGTTGTCACTTTCCTTTTGAAAACATAACTTATCATATTGATTTATAATATTAAACACAATAACGTATAATAGTTGGGTATCTAATTAGACTATAAATTCTTATGCAATTATTTTTTAGAATTTCTAAAAGTTAATCTACTACGACCCTCCATTTTCAAATCAATGGTTAAAACAAATTACTTAATTTTAGTTAATAATAAATTATGCGCTCAACTCCAAATTTAAAAGTTACGATTCATGTTTAATTATTTATGATTAGGAATTTCATTTTAAATTAAATTAATTTTACCAATATTTCTAATTTAAAAATATTGTTATTAAAATTGGAATTGCTGAACAAAAATGAAATTACTGAAAAAAAAAAAACTGAAATTGCTGAAATTGTTAAACTGAACTGAAATTGCTGAACTGAAATTGTTGAATTGGAGTTTGATTGTTATAATTAAACAAGTTGAGAAAGTAATATATTGCACTTAAAAGTTCAAAAGACAGTTATATAAAAGTGACAAGTTGAGGATGCGTATAACCTATTAAGCCATTTTTAAACTGATAAGATACCATCCAAGCCATCTGATATGTTTGTTAGTTCTACACCTCATTTTAGAAAATCTTAGTTTGATTTTTAATGAAAAGTCAACTGAACTTTCAGGTTTTTTTATTAAGCACCTTCTTCAACTTGGATACGAAATGATTGTATAAAAACTAGTTGTATACAATTTTATTTTTTCACAACAAATATCTCCGAATTCTCGTAAATATATTGGTTTTTTCGCTTTCATACAAACACTAATTGTATAAAAACAATTGATGTTTCTTTTGAATCAACAAGTATTTCTTTTTTAATAGCAAAAACTCTCCAAAATCTTTATTTGCGTCAACCCGAATCTACACATTAAAGTCAATTATTCTCCGGGACATGTACAGAGGGAAGGTTAATATAAAATATAATTGAGGTGTAACTTAAAAAAAAGTCGTTAGGTAGATTGTGATGCAGTATGGGAGTTCTTTTGTTATAGATTGGCGCTTATTTGTTATCGTTTGTAATTAATTAGGATTGGAAAACTAACATCTTTCAAAAATTAACATTTCTCGGTCACTATTAGTATAAATAAACTACACCTATACATTAAACAAAAATAAAAAAAGATAAAATTGAAAGAGATGCGATTGGTGGAGAACGAGAATATAGGAAATTACGAGACACAATTATGTTCACCTAGTTAATAACTGACCAAATTTCAATTTGGTCAATCACAATTAGATTATAATCTAAGGGTGGAGATTAAAACCTAATGAAATCACCTAAACACGACGGGTTGATAGGAACTATATAGGGTATACTACAAAAACAAAAAACATTATTTATAATAAAAGTAACATAGGTGGTTTCATTAAGTTTTAATCTCCACCTTTAGATTCTAATTTAATGGTGATTGACTAAATTAGATTTGGTCAATTATCGACTAGGTGAGCACCACTTTTACAAAACATATGTTTAGATAAAAGTAAATAAAAAACCACTCATGTAATCAATATTTTACTTTTCATTTATTTATAAAATTCAAAATATGGCTAGTTCTAATTGGACCATTTATGGATGTACATAGAATAAGAAAATAAAATTAAAAAATAAAATTTGGGCCCTCTCAATTAGGGGGCTTGTGCAACAGCTCTGGTTGCACAGGCCCGTCTACAGGCCTGGCACCTGAAGTATGGTATTTTAGAAAAACATAAAAGGCCATATGGTGTTACATGAGCTATTTATGGTATAATAAATTACATAAAACTCTATTTATAACTAAAAAATATCGTATTTCATGAGCGCTCTAAAATTTCTCTTTTTTATTCAAAAGATTGGATGTGGGAATCTTTTTGGCAGCATGGTGCTTTTTCTATAAATTAAATACATAGTAGAATATATCTGTATTTTATAAACTTTGACCTGTAGAAAGTTGTGTATATTCTAGACCATTCCATCAGTCTAAACCATCTTTATTCGAGAAATAATCACAATATCAACAAAATTCCGAGTTTTCAAATTCAACAGTCTACAAATCCGTGTTTGTAATCTTTAAATCACCGAGTATTTTGTAAAAAGATCAAGTCACATAGTCTATTTTACTTTACCTTATTAATAAAATAATTACTATATATTTGGTTCTCTAGAAAATGTCCTAAAATTTTAATTTTATTGTTTTTTGCTAATATGATTGGTGCCTAGGGTTCAAAAATGTTGGAGTTGACTCTGATTGAGTTGAGTCGGGTCTCATCTAGGGCCACTTGTTGAAATATCCAACGATCCTAATATGAAATTAGTCACAGTTTTTTTAGGAGTATGAAATTAGTCATATTTATAGGTCAAACATAAGATATATTCTCACAACTTATCTATAACGCTTAGACTAACAGTTTTGAGTTGTTACACGATAACTTTTTAAGATGTCACTCATCTTAAAACCACTCTCGATTAAACATGTTTCGTTGATCTATAATTAAGCCAAAATTTGGCCTTAAGGTACCGAATAGCATCAATTTAACCACAATATTTATGAAATTGTGTAAGGCTTTGTTCTTATATATGACTGAAATCTACTAAACTAAATTGAATGAAATGATATGAATTGAACTAAAGTTAATTTACTAAAGAGAAATTAATGAACAGAACTGAATTGAACTGAACTGAATTGAATGTTACTGAATTGAACTGAATTCAACAACTGATAAGGCAAAAAAAAAAAAACATAACATAATCATGACAACAAAGTTATTTAAGAAGTAATGATCAAAATTTGATGTTGATCAATGAAAACAATGCTCCGGAAAAGCTAACCTAAGGCATAGGTTAAGCAGCAATAAATATTTTATATTGTTAATGTTAATTTTGAAACTTTAAAGGGTTGTTTGATGTCGTTGTTCTTGTTTGCTATTTGTTGTTCCTGGTTTCTGTTTGCTGTTTCTGCTTGCGGTTTGCTGTTTCGTTTTCTTGTTTGCGTTTTACTGTTTCATTATTAGTATTTGGTAAAATTATAATTAATTGTTGCTATTAGAATATAAAATGACTAATTTTGACATATTGAATTTTTTTATTAATGTAAAAATACAAAGGATAATAAAGTAAAATAAGATCTACAACAATTTTTTTTGTAGAAAAGCAGTATTTTGCGGTTTCTTGAAAAAATAGTTGTTTTTTACCTAAAAAGCAAAAAGCAACATTTACTAATTTCTAAATAAACACCACAACAACTGCTTTTTGGAGTGAAAAAACAAAAAACAACATCGAAACGGAGAAATAAACGCTCCCTATAAAAAAATTAATTTTTAAATAGTAAGTAATTATTAATACAATATTACGACAAATAATAGGGATTTCGAGTTTAAGGTTCGGGTTCGAGTTAGGGTTAGGGTTCATATTAGATTTTGGATTTAGAGTTTTGGTTAAGGGTTTAGAATTTATAGCTTAGGGTTTTGGTATTAATAGAAGCTTAGGATTTTGATAATTATGATTTACGGGTTGAGGGTTTAGAAGTTTTTGAAATACGGGATGGAGATAATCCCCCGTGGACTACCATGTCTAAATAGGGTAGCCCACAGTGGACTGCCCTGCAGTAATAGGGGACGTCCCCATGGACTACCCTTATTACTGCAGGGTAGTCCCTCTTGGACTACCCTATTTGGACAAGGTAGTCCACGGGAGACTACCTTCGTCCCGTATTTCAAAAGTTTTCCAATTCACCCATAACAATGTTTTTCCTTAAAATTTTCTCGTTAAATATTTTTCCTTAACAATAATTCAATTTTAATGTTACGTAATGTTTTTTACGTTTTATTTTGATTAAAATATTATAAATCTAAATTAAATTATAACTTATTATAATTTAAATTTTTATTAAAAAAACATTAAGAGTAACTAAAAATAAATAAATAAATAAATAAGGTGAAAAAAGTGATAAAAAAAAAGCAAAAAATGTGGCTATATTTAAGAGTGGAGAAAATCAATAATATGAACAATAGGATATGAGAACTGTCAGAGGAAGAAAGGAAAAAAGTACCAACAATCATTGATGGAAGTGACAAAGTACGAATTAGGACATGCTCTTTTTAACTTATATTCAACACATGTTAGCTTAGTTTAATTTAATTCAGTTCACTTTAATAAATTAAATAAAGTTTAAAGACATGCAGTCAATAATCTTGTTTCTAATTCGGTCAAAATTAATAGGGCCTTACTCAGTAAATAGGATCGCATGTGAAACATTTGCAGTTACTTTTTCCTTTCCGAGTCCGAATTGTAATTTTGCATCAAATGCTTTGGTATGCAATTTTGTTTCTCCTCTGCATCTTGTTCATCTTTCATAGTAATAATAGGCACTGTTTTTGCTACTATGCCTTCCTTATAGGTAATGTTTTGCTCTCCAGAAATTGGGTTTAGTTTTTATTCAGCCATTGTAAATTGTCCTTGACTACTTCGATATAACTTGAAGAATCTGGTCCCAAGAGGTGCAGTTATTCAGTTTCAATCATCCAGTTCTGGGGATCTGGTTAAGTTGGATTCAAGCATAAGTAACATGTCCAGATGTTTTGGAGAAGCGTTTCTTAGAAAAATATGTGCAATGTCACGAGAAAGCTCCTCACTAATGAAGTTGTTATCACGAGAAGTTAAATCTTTTTTATAGAGAGGAAATCAAGAAACGAATGAAGATTATTGAGCTAATTGTATCCTTTTGTCCATCTAACAAAATTAGCAGATACATATTTCTTTGTTGAATACCTCATTTTCAAATTTTGAAATTAACAATTATTGTGATCGTGTTTTATGGCTAAAATGTTTCGGTAGATACAAATAAGTAGTTTGATTGATATGATAGATGCAGCTATTTTTTGTTCAATTAAACTAAACCCAATAATTGTATCTACTGAAACATCTAAAATGTTTCAGTAAATACATTATGTCGGCATTTTGGAATTGTGTATTACAATTAGCTAAGTTGAAAGGGTAATTTGTTACAATTGAAAGTTTAGAAAGAATGTCATAATTTGCACTAGTTGAAGAAGTTGATTATGAATTAGTCCATAAATTTGTATAACATAACATTAGTTGGTAATTACCAAAATTTAAAACATAAAAAAATCACTAATCAATGGTTGAGGAATACTTTAGGGACATTTAACGACTTTAGAAAATTACAGAAATACATAAATATTCTACAAATTAATAATTTGGGAACCAGTGAAATTTATTAATTTATAAAGTTATTAATTTAAAGAAGTTTTAGCCGATTCGATGAATTTTAGATTTTCGTACAACTAAATTTGTTGTATGCGTATATGCAAAGCACTTTTAGCATCTAAAACTATTCACAACTTGATGGTACAATTCGAAAACACAACACCAAAACTGTTGGATCACTAAGAAAATTTAAAAGAGACTTCTCACAAAATTTGAACTTTAAAAAGAAAATAATTATAAAATCATATCTTCACTAAATTGTGATTTTAATATGAAAAAGTGATGGTTTAAGATTAGCATTTGCCAACCAATGGGTTATTTTGGCCTGGCAAGCGGGAGAAGGTTTATTGCTCTATTAAGACAATTCTCCCGCGCTTCAATCGAGCTTAGATACGGGTACGGAACCAAACCAACACCTTCAGTTTTTACAACTGACTTCTTTGGTTTTATTTGGTTTAGTGAGCATGCTACCATGAGCTGACTCCCCCGCTGCCGCGCTTCAGGCGGGCTAGATACGGGTTTTGGAACCAAACCGTGTTTGGTTTAGTGAGCGTGCTCTTCGAGAGCCGACTCCCCCGTTTTACTCGAATCAGAAACGGGCCACTGCAACCAACCATTGGTCAACCTCACTTAATTGGCCACATCCAGCCCATCAATGAACCTTTTTGGTTAGCAAGCTGATTCCATCACTTTAATACCCCCACTTGGATTACAGGCCTGCGTTACCAGGCCCGGTGACTATTATAATTATATTCCTAATTTATAAAATTGAAGGAAACTTGTTCTTTCACCGATGTGGGATATTGAAAATATTTCAGACGTCCATCAAATACTCATAAGAATTTCATAAAAAAAATAACGAACTATTCATTAGAATGAAAACAAAATGAAAAGAGATTCACAAATATCAAACAGATTAAAAGAATAAGACAGGGTCCAACTAGTAAATTCTACACACATATTTAACGAACAACAATTTCATATTTGATAGATTATTTTAGGGCAATTTCTTAAAAGAAAAATTGTGTTTATCAATTTTATTAAAATAGTGTGTGTTTAAATTGTTTTGAAAAAATAAGAATTGTGTTTTAACGTCATTACCTAACATGTAAAAAAATAAAGGTGTTAAATGTGATGACGTGGCACCACATATTTTGATCTTAATTTTTTGTTTATGATGTAAAAGTCTCATTTTCCACACTTTAAAATTGTGAACACATGAATTTACCAATAAATTTAGACCGAAAATACATTGGCATATCATCACATTTAACACCGTTAGTTATTTTTTCGCTTTCTGGGTAACAGACTAAACACGATGCTTATTTTATCAAAAAATTACACACATACAACATTTTGACAAAATTGGTAAACACAATAGATTTTCTCGGAAATTACTCATTATTTTATTATTGTATAGGGGTTTTATGCAATTCTTTTCAATTAAGGTTCTTATTATCTTTATATATACCTCTTGCTATTATAAATTAGGGGAAAGTATAAATAAAATCCTTGTGGTTTCAATGTTTTGCTATAGAGAAATGTGGTCTATTTTTTTACAAAATGAGGCATGTGGTTTACGTATTGACAAATAAAGGAAATTGACTAACAATATTTGCCACATCATTAAGTCAACCTTCCACGTCATCAAATCAACATGACATGTTATCAAAAAATTAATATTTTATTGTATCACGTCATTAAAGTCAACGAATCAAATGACACATCATCAAAGTTAATATGACATGTCATGAAATACTAACACCTTAAGTGAAATTTTTTTAATTATCAATTTTGTAATCACATGACTTTACAAAAAATAAACCACATTCTCCTATTTCTACATCTTCCTATCAATTATACACTCTTGCTATTATAAATTATAATAACACTTCCCTGTCTATTTTTTTTATTAGTTTCGAATGTTTCTACCACTTATTAGTTGGAAAATAAGTCACTTTTTCATTTTTAGTTTGATAATTTTTCTTTTACTTATAATTTTTTAGTTTGTCTCCATTTCAGGGCCGGCTCCAGTATTTTAGAGACTCTAGGCTGATTTTTATTTTTTTTCTCGTATTATTTTAATAAATATAAAATTTATTAACCTTTTAGAAATAACAAATACCAAATAGTAAAATAACAAATACCAAATAGTAAAACGAGTGGTATAATATTAACTAGAAGCCATAATCATATATTAACCTTCTTATAACAAATCTCATTAAAAAAAAAAACTTCTTATAACAAATAAAATAATATAATAAAAAATCTAAAACTAAGAGCTATTACTCTTCTCACTTTAGTATGTGCAGATCTTTAATTCAATATAATTCGGTTTAGCTAGACTTTTGTTTCTCAATGGACAACATGGTCAAACCGTTCAATACTCTTGTGAGATAGTTGTACGAAGATAATTCTTTTTAAGTTTAACTTCAAGAAACTTCTTTCGACATCAACTACTGTATTTGGTATAGTCAATATGATCATGTAAGGAACTCAAGTATTAAGAAAAGCAAATGCAAATTCTTGATGTATTCTATCATTTAAATTGATTTGGATAAGTTATCTCGTAATAATTTTCTCAGCAGTTACAATATTTGAAGCGTCTCGATATTTTTTTTAAATCTCAACTAGAACACAAATATATTTCATTCTCTCATCTTCCATTTCTCTCAACTTACTCTAGTTAAATTATAATACAACACTTCATATTGAGAAGTATAGTTTATGTTTTTAAAATAATAACACATATATAAAGGATTAATAGTACAATAAATTAGATTTATGAGGCCCTAGGCGCCCGCCTGGGTGAACTCCCCCTGGCGCCGGCCCTGCTCCATTTACTAGTTTTTTCTTTTATTGTCGACCTTTGTGAGCAATATTGTGTTTGGTTTGTATACTTCCATGAATGGTATTGGTATATTCCTGATTCAATTATCTTCACGCAAGTTTTTTCTATGGCGAAAGCACTTAACTGGATCACAATAGATGGTCGGTCTAATATTTAAGTTGAAGTGGACTCTTAGAATATTTTTCAATTGATGGCTCAAACACACGGACATTTTTTCACCTTTTATTGTCATGGTCAAAGTTATAGATTTATGTTTAAAGCTCTTTCTAATTGCTCTTTAATTTATGTTAAGAGCTCTTTCAATGTAACAACACGTGATTATAGACAAATCAATGTCTTGCAATGCGCCGAAACTTTTTTTTAGCATATTTCTTTTCGTTTTAAATAGCTAGCAATAATATAAGATGAGAACCCACATAAAATTCATAGCCATAATCACTTGGGTAGCTGAATAGCATATAGCCACCTAAATATTACATTTAGGCCACAATTTTAGCTGTGACTGAACAAGTGATGGTTTGTTTTAACCTTTCTTTTCAACAAGTGATGGTTTGGTTTAACCATTCTTTTTCTTACAAAATTGGCTCATCCAAGTCGTTCGCGTTCTGTTCTATAACAATTGTAAATGAAACTAGAGAGAGCCCATAATTTTAGTGGTTAATTAGTAATAGACAAAGATATTATTAGATTTGATGGTTGGTAAAATATTTAGAACGTTGATCGGGAGTTTGGAACACCTCTCGGTGCGATTGCACATGTGGCACAAATCGCAATTGCATTCGGAGGTGTCGCAAATTTCTAGTGCTTGAAAAAATGTAATTCTCTTGCAATTTATTGTAATTACAAATTAGTAATGCTATTAGAAGATAGTCTGCAATATTTAGTTTCTACTTCGTTTCATCCGCTCTACTCCGTAATATTACTAACAAAATAGTGTCATTTTGGACTAACTTGATCCTGAATACCAAGTTAATTGATACCGCAACAAACTTGGGTAAATTGATCCTACCCAAACTCTGATCGTTGCTCTGTGAAATCAACCTAGTGCATTGCCCTCCGCTCTAGGGACCAAGCTATCTCCACTTTCGTCGAGATATCAAGATTCAACTCTTAGCTTGGAACGGGCAAACCAGATGTTAGCTGCATCGAACCCAAACTTCTGAACCAAAGTAATGTTCCATCACAATATTGCTCCCACTTGGGTCACAAGCTTGTGCTACCAAGCTCGGCGATGTAAGTTGCTATGCTTGAACTTAATAAGCTATGTAAGATGGTTGTTATTTTACAATGTGGGATTGATTTAGTAGAAAATTAAACCATAACTTATTTCACCGTTCATGTTAGGGAGAGAGATGTTAAATATGTTTTCATTGTTGACTTCTTTTCATATTTTAGATTTCTTGTGATTCTTTTTTTTTATCGAACTGGTGAAAGAACTCATCTATTATATGTTTAGAATCCAATTTAGTAACACAAATAAATTATAAGTGGAGAAAGTGAACAAAAAAAATTAGTTTCAAACACAACCATAAATTACAATTCTAGAAAAAGAAATCAAAGTTTGAATCTTAATTGATCGTTGATCTGATTTTGATCGTGTTGTTTCTTAATTGATTTTTTCTTTATCATTCGTTTTCTTATCAAATTGCTTATAGAAGTCATTTGCATTCTGTTGTGCAATAATATTTCACATATGATGAAAGAATCTCAATTCAATGTCACCTCCTCTTTCTCTTTTTCGCCGAAATACTCGAAATTAGAATGGTTGTAATTGCAAAGGTACCGGATAGAATTCATTCCATAAAACAGTAGAATCAAAATAGTTTTGATAAATTATAGAAACACAATAAGTTGTTATATATGAATCATCCTTTTTTCCATTTAGCTCTTCGTTTCTCAATAAAGTTAACACTTGATATGATAATGCGTTACTATTACATGTAAGAGTATGTTAACTTCTATTGCTTACAGTTTTTGGATTCCTAATTCTAATTAGAACTGGTAATTTTCTTTGATCATATAGATGGACTAGGAATTCTCTTACATCCTTCTCATGAAATCGCCAAAAGGTTTCGAATTCACCATTTTTCAGACGGGGATAATCACTTCAACTTGCTAGAATATCGTCATTCCAGAGGGTGAACGAAATTTATGATCAAATGCTTATCTTACCATCATTATCTTATCAACTTTCCAACACGTCATAAAATAAAAAGTGATGGTTGAGATTAGCAAGATGCCAACCAATCAGGTTATATTGAGCTTAGGGCGGGAGAAGGTTCACTGCTCTAATAAGCCAGTCCCCCCGCGCTTCAATCGAGCCAGAAACGGGTTTGCAACCAACACCATTGGTTCAAATATGAGCCAGACTATCACAAGTCAGCTCCCCCCACATTTCAATCGAATTAGAAACGAGCCTACAACCAACATTTGGTCAACCTCACTTATATCAGCACCACCTAGCCCACCATATAACCTTCTTGATCAGTTTGAATAAGGGCTAAACCCATCACTTTAATACCCCCCCACTTGGGTTACAGGCCTGCGTGACCAGGCCCGGTAAGATTTCCAATTGCATTCTCTCCATATAAATGACTACATTTCTCATTCTTCCACCAATGTGGGATACTTGGATGTGTTCTCACAAATTGCAACCAAACAAAAAGTGTATACGAATTACAGTTTCTTTGGATGTGTTCGAAGATTAAATATTCCTTAAGGTTAAATGATTCGAGTGAATTAAGGTTTTAAATATATTGGAAAGTTGTTTTGGATTAACTACAAAATTATATCATTAAAAGGGTCTATTTACATTTCTAGATATTTATCATTATAACATGTTACCGCACTAGATAAAAGTGTACAAAACGCTCCTAAATGCTCTTATTCTTAATAACATCCTCCTTTCATTCCTTTGCAAAAGTATGGTAATTTCGTGAGACCAGTTGTTGTGATTTAGTTCTAGCATTATTTGCCAAATTCATAATTTGAAATGAATTTGCATTTGATTGGGTTAAAACATCAATTGATTTCTGTTTAGCTTTTCAAAACATAACTTTGCGTTGTCATTTGATGTTCACATTTGGGTATTCATGTTATGTGAACTCCTAAAAGAGAACTTTCCTAAAGTGAAATTTTAAGAATCGCATTTAGAGGTGCACATTATACATAGATGAAATTTGAACCCTAAATTCTCCGACCGTGACATCTCTAAGCATGAAACCAACAATTGATAAATCTGCTCAACTTCTGATGGAAATTAAGTTGTTACTACATCGAAATTCCATCATTAACCATGCAAGAAAAACACAGGCAAAATAGCTAAAACAGGATTTTACTATGCATAATTCAAGAGTTTTAACATGTTTAATAAAAGCCTACATATTCAAGAGAAACCATAACAAAAGCTTTCAAGTCTTAACAAAGTTGACTCTATACTCCATAACTTCTAAAGTTTAACCCTACTAATTGCAGAAACCGCTAGCAGCAACCTTTCCCCGTTGTCCTCTCCTGAAAAAGTGCCACCACACAACAAAAAACCAATATCCGCCCATCAATTTCTGCATTCATTCGTTCATTCTACTTTGAGGAAGTGAGGACTGATCAATTTTGCAACTTCAAGAAACCCAACACGGTCCCTATTATCGAATATCTTTTTCAGCTTCTCGTCACAGATTATGATCTTCTTGTCTTGAGGGTCCTAAAAACATAAGTAACAAGAACATTGTTATATTGATGAGTAATTATCAGTTGACTATTAGCACTTTATGTAGCACAAGATCATCTCTCCATTACAACCACCTCAAAAGAAAAAAAATGTTTGGCAAGCAAAAGGTTACACCGTTACAGTGTTTAAGGAAGGCCACTATAGCTTAAAGTGTCCATAAAAAGATGTTTCATTTTGCAAAGGATAACTTGGAAAGCGACTACAACTTCAAGTTCAACATTGAACACCACTTAAGCAAATTATATAGCCAAAAAAGTAAAACCAAAAATTGGTTAAAGCAGCTCTGTCCATGTAATAACCATAGCTCTAAAGCTTCAAGTTCAACATTGAAACTAAAGAAGCTTAGTGTCAATCTCAGTAGAAGGGTTTCAGATAAAAAGAGTTGAGCAAAATGCGCATATTATCCACAGAGAAAACAAACCAAATTGGCATACAACAAAAGAATTACAATTCTTTCCAGCAATTTTGTGAAGGTCGTAGGCTATTGCATTCTGAACTTCTAATTCGCCTTTACTGTTTTGAACATATACAAGCTTCTCACCACTCTTTCCTGTGGTTAACTTCTACTTTGTATAATGAGTATAACTTCATAAAACAAGCAATGAGATAGCAAATTTCAAACCAATCAAAGAATATCTTTTCACCACAAACCAATGCAATAATTAACCTGGTAAAAAGCAACTCAAAGTAAGCAAACACGGATTCGACGTTTTCAAAGCCAAAAACAACTTCCATTCCTCATAAATCTATATCACTTTAACTTCCACTGTAACAAAACATTCCTCTTTCACAACAAAATGTAAACACATACAAACATGTAGCACGTCACCTAAAAGACCCCAAATTCCAATTGAAAATAATGAAGCCAATCAACAAAAATCAACTGTTAAGAGCAAGAATCACCAACTAATCCACAGACATGATTACGAAAATGCTTACAACAACAACAAAGCTTTAGTCCCGAAATGATTCGGGGTTGGCTAACATTAACCATCATAAAGAACCGTAAAGCTCAAATTACCAAACATGAAAATGCTCATCATGAAAAGATAACAAATCATTTTCCATAAAGTTACAAACTCTATATAAACCCCAATAATCTCATCCCTAAAATCCCCAAATTCAAAACACAACCTTATCCACAAAACTATCCAAACCCCAAATCAATAAACACAAAACCCTAACCAAAAACCATCATCTAATCTCAAAATACCTGAAGATTATTGGCTTTAATATGGGCCCAGATGACTTTCAAAGCTTGGGTACGAGCGATTTCAGAAGCACCGACAACATCAGCCATTTCAGGGGAGACACGGCGGGGCTTCATGATGCCACGTGGCCGGCGCTCCTGAGAGGGAGCGGTGGCGCAGGTGACGGCGCGTGTCATTCGGAGGGTGGTCGGAGGGGAAGCAACGAGCATGGATGAAGAGAAATTAGGGTTTAGAAACGACGGCGTTCTTAGGGTCATGAAGGCAGTGCAGATTCCAGAAGAAAGCGCCATTGAAGCTGAGTTTTGGAAGACTGAAATTAGTGAAGAAGAGAAAGATGGAGGGTTTTGTATTATCTTGAAAAAAAATTTAGAGGAATGGAAGAGATAAAGAGGAAATAAAATAAGCCCGCCTTGTTTTTTATTTAGTGTATTTAACATTTTTCAATATTCTTGGAATGACGGATTTACCCTCACTTATCTTTACATATTAGGGTTTTTTTTAAAAAAAAATACATTTCAAATTTTGATGTATGATTTGACTTAAACTAAATTGGTTGAATTTGGTTGAAAAAAGAAATAATATTGTTGAATTTGGCTGAAGTAAGCAGAAGAGGACATGGTTTTAATAGACACAACTTGTTTAACATGACTCGTTTAGTGAAATTTTAGTTAAACATGTAAATTTAGAATATTTTTGAGAACAAGATTTGTATTTGGACCCGATTATTAAGAAGTCGGAGTTTAACCCATTTTCGTAACCAATCAGCCTTAGATCCAATTCGAAGGAGTCATATATCAAGGTTTGTATTTGACTTCAGAAGAATCCGCACTAAGGAAGTATCCATCTCGATAGATAAGTACTCTACGTTTAAGGAGACATTAACTTTTGGCATTGAAGTGTTCCTTGGCGATACCAAAGCTAACAATCACTTTGCAAAAATCCAGTCAAATTATTCTGAGAGGATTTTGGAGGTCAGACTATCAAAATATATAATCATATTAAATATATAGATCGATCAACACGATAATTTTATTTTACGTTTGTATATAAAAGGAAACAAATGGAACCTAGTTTATAATTAGTGATTTTCATCTTTTGATTCATTTTCTTTCCATTGGAAAACCTTACTTAAATTTATTTATTTTGTATTAGATTTGCATAATATTGGATCATGTAATGATATCACGTTTTTAGTTGATAAGTTAACCGAAGATCACTAAAGTCATTTTATTTCAAAACGATTACTTTCACTAATTTATTAAAATTTGATAAAATATTTGATACGATTACACAAGATTTAATTATTTACTAACAGGTAAATAAGAATCTTATTTTATAAATAAAAATAGATCACCTAGCACAAAATTAATTTTCTCGACAATGGCTGGTACCTTAGCTGTAAATGGTGGGTTAAGCTGAGGAAAAGAGTACGGTTCAAGTTCTACTACCGTCATTAGGAGGGAGCTTGATATTACAATCCACCAAACTGTTCTCCCGAAACTGGATAATCGACATCCAATGTGGAATTCGGAAACCAATTAAATAATCAAAATTAATTGTACAGTTAATATATATTTAAGTTGGTTTATTAAAATCAAATTTCAAGTTAACTGATTTAATGAGAAAATTAATCAAATAATGAATTTATTTTGTTATATTGATTTCAAAAATAAGCTACCATGTATTTAGTTTGTGCGAAAAGTTGAGGTATTAAACTAAAAAAAACATCTTCCAAAATATTGGGCGGCATTTGAAAAATAAAATTGAGGACAAAAAGGATATATTATGTTGGGTTGAGAAGTTGGGCTGGGCTGGGCTGAGGTAGTCTAAAGATCCATAAGCTCAATTAAACTTCTTCAAATTACAAGTTCAGAACCTCCATTCAAATTCATATCCATGAACTTTTTTTCTTTTTTTTTGATAGGCATATCCATGAACTTCAACTTAACCATTCTGTGTTAATTTATATGGTAAACTAAAAAAACTGTGTACATACAAAATGTGAATTGCTATTTACAGTCCACTACTTGCGAACTGCAACCCACATTTTCCAAAATACCCTTGCTATAACTCATTCTTTCATTTTGAAATTCTAAAACCTCTCAACACCCTCTTTTTCAAAATTTAACTTTCTACCTCCAAAAATCACACTTTTTGCTCACGATTATGGACAAAATCACGAATAAAGTACGTAATTTTTTAACACACTCAAAAATAGTTAATTTTGTAAAAGAATTCCATACATAATGGAGAAACGGCCACGATGGACGCTTTTCCATACGAAGAAACGTCCGTTTTTCAAAAAGAAAAAATCAATTTTTAAATATTTTTAACTTGTTTTTAATGTTTGAGTATCTCGTCCTCTGATAATTGATCGCTATTCCGGTATTTTTGCTCATTCGACATCTCAAATTTCGAATTTCTGATGTTTGAGTTTCAAAAATAAGTTTTTTTTTTATTTGAGAGATTTCAACTTTTATCTTTTATGACTTGTTCATAATGAAAAAGGCAAATTTGTCAAAATGAACTATAGTTTGAAAAGAGTGAGCTCTAAATAGTAATACCCATAAAAAAATAGCTGCCGAATCTTTCTGTTTAAAATTAATCTTTGTGTTACAAATTTCCTAAAATTGGTAACTCTTAACATTGATTTTATAGAAATGACTGTTAAAGACTGTAAAAATAATCTTTCGTTTTTATAAAATCATCATTTCAGAACTTTATCTCAAATATTAATTTTCTCTTTAAATAGCTCAGGATGATAAAAAGAAAAATCTTTAATTTTAGAAATCATGTGACCACGAAGAATAATTTTGAAAAACAAACCATAAATATATTTTTCACATTAACCAGAAGAGTTTTTCTAGTTTAACAAGAGTATGCAAGAAAAAAATAACTAAATTATTTAATTAGTTAATTTCACAATTAAACTTCTACTCTTTTACTCTTATTGTTTCATCCAATGAGGAAACTAAACTTTCAAAATTGCAACTAAAATTGGAACATTGATATGACATTGCACCTACACAATTATGCATAACAATTTGAATGTTCAAATATGATAGATATTAATGCAATGCAGTTCATTTAAGGTTTTTCATGAAATAGGATAATTTCTGGGGGGCCCAATTAAAAGCAATTTTTGTTTTATTTTTTGGTAAATTTAAACTAAAAGAAGTTTACGCAATTTTTGAAAAACCGAACCCCAAATATTTTGAACATTCGTAACTATATAGATTGTAATGTATTTAGGCTTAATCATCATAAGCTCAAAACTTTGAAAAAGAAAAGAGTAAATTGATTATGTAAATTTATAAGGTGTCTATTAGCTTTTTAAAATTGTTTGAATTGATTTATTTTCCACTTAAATTTATTTAAATTGTTTTATTGACCACTTAAACTTGTTTAAATCGATATATTTGCTTCTTAAATTTGTAAAAAACGCAATTTTTTGACATTCATTCTTATTCTGCCACATGGAACTAATGAAGTTATTGTGTCGCTTTAAACAAGTACAAAAAGTTCACGAAACACTTTAAAAGTTCAAGGAGCCAATCAAGTTCAAGAAATTTATAATCTATTAAGTTATTTATTTATGTTTTGAAAGGAAGTAGCTTAATAAAAAAATAAATTAATGACTTAATATTAAGCTTTCCATTACGAAAGTGTATTCATGCAACTAATCTTATTTTGTAAGTAAAAGTCGGGTAAAGAGGACAATAGGCAAACATTTCAACTAGGTTAGTACGCCTAGCCAACTATTTCGGATCCAAAATTATTATAAAAGACATTGTGTACAAGAAACAAAATTAAGAGAAACGAAACTGATCTAAACAATGCATATTATTTGAAAAAAAATCTATTGCAAAAACTAGGCGCAAAATTCGACCATATTATCCTTATAGCATATGCACCAAACTTGGATAAAGCATTCATTCTCATATTACCTTTGTGATAAATATGTGTAACGACAATTTCCATCTGCGAACAATATTTGAGATAATCCAACCAATCCTCCGGGAGAGACCAAGGAACATCTATAAAACGAAGTTTCCACAAATTAACCACGTAAATATAATCACATTTCATCCAAAGCTTTAACCACTCTTTCTCCCAAGCTAATCGAATGGCAAAAATTATTGAGTTCAATTCAGCTATATGCGCAAAAATAGTGTGAATTGGAAAAGCGAACAACAGCGAGCAAAAGCTCTATACATACGAAAGCTACTGCCATCGCTAATGCGCCTCTCACGAAATTACCTCAGTTTGCAGAACCATCAATGTTTACTTTAATCCAGCCGTGAGGAGGCCGAGATGAAAGGACACCAATTGTATTAGGAGCCTGAGGTGGATGAGAATCTACATGAAGAAGATATGGAGGATACAATGGTCATTAACATAGTTTTTCATCGAACCTTTGGAGCAAAATTGACACTCTCTGATTTGAATCTAAAAAGCCGACAAACAATACAAATATTAGGTGCCTCATTTTCAAAAGTTACCATAGTGCGAGTATGTCATAAATTGTCAAACTAAACTTACCACCCCCATTGCCCAAAGAGAGCCCACTTGCACACAAAAATTATGCAACTTGCAACTTTGAAAAAGAGCCATAAAATTCCTTTGCAGCTTCAGATAATTCCATATATTCTGCTTTAGTCGTGAACAATGCAACATTAGAATGAAGAGTTGATTTCCAACAAATAGGTCCTCCACCTAGAGTAAACACATATTTAGTCGTAGATCTCCTATTATCTAAATCACCGGCATAATCTACATCCACATACCCTTTTACCAATTTATCGCCAATGTTGATCACCAAACAATAAGCCATGCTCGACAGGAGTCCCTTCGATATTATGAACCATATCTAACAATACAAAATATTCTTTTTACTTGCTTCTTAAGCTTTCGCCTTTTAGATCCACTATTAACTTGATTGTCGAAGATTCACTGAGTGATTTCAACGTCGATATCTCTTTACAAGTTTGACGAGAATGGGAAGCTTTAGAGTACAAGTTATCAAGAAGGTACATCTCACATGAGGGAGAAATCTCACAAGTCAAACCTTTTTCAATATATAAAGGAAGAATTTTGTAAACAATGTCAATTCAAGTTAAAGGAAAAGAAAAAGCTATGCAACAACAAGAGTAAGCCAGCAAGTAACATCATTTGAAATGGAATTATATGGTTAAACTAACTAACTTGGCCCCTCTTTATATTCTACCTTTTACTCTAAGCTTCCTAGGATCGTTTTTCTATTCTATACTCTTCTATTATTTCATTTTCTATAACATTTGCCCATCGTCTAAAATAAGTTATATGTGCTTACAAGAAAAAAACATGAAATGGAAATAGTTAAATGACAAAATTGGATTCCTTTTAGTTAAATGTTACAAAATATTTTTAATACTAAATTTTGTTTGTCTATTTGAATTTTAATGTGCCAATTATGTAAAGCTAATATACTGTTATGTCAAGAAACAAAGTTTAGAGGTCACATTATTAATAGGAACATAGTTCGAGGGCTTAAATATAATTTACCCCATAATTTATCTTCTCAATTCAAGAAAGAAACCAATAACTGTATGATTTATCACCTAAAATATCAGCAACAGCATTTTTTTTTTACTTTTTTGTCCCAACTTGTCTAATTCTTGGTTAATATTGTCTAACTGCATTATTTAAAATGGCTTAATTCCTCTACTGAACTTTAAAGTTGACATTTTTTTCAGTTTAGTTCCTCATAGTTAAAGCTTTCTTTTTAAACTCATGAACTTAAAAAAAAAAAGTCATGTTAACCCCCTCAGTCCTATGTGGCGCTTACGTGGCAAAATTATGAGAGGGGCAAATTCAAAAATTTTCCATTTACACAATTTGCAAAATGATCCTTTAATTTTCTATTTTTTCTTCTTCTTCTTCTTTATTTTTTTTTCAATTCCACATCCAAAAATCTGGAATGGAACAAAATTTAGAAATTTGGAACTTTCCAGAATTTCAGATTTTGAAATTTCTGAAAATTTCAGATTCCAGATTTCTCGAAATTTCTGGATTTTTTCTGGAAAATTCAAGATTCCATATTCCGAAAAATTTCAAATTCCAGATTTTTCATGAAAAATTCCAAATTCCATATTTTTGGAAAATTCAAGATTCTAGATTTCTTGAAATTTTTAGAATTTTTCTGAAAATTCCTAATTTCTGGAAAATTTCATATCCATATTTTTGGAAATTTTCAGATTTCTCGAATTCCATAAGTGTTCTAAAAATTTAACAAATATGAAAATTTCAAATTTCTAGACTTTCTGGAATCTAGGAAGAAAGAAAGAAAAAGAAGAAGAAGAAAGAGAGAAAGAAGAAAGGAAATAAAGGAAAAAAGTACAAGGATCAAAATATTTACCAGAGAGTATACCATTTAAAGAGATGATCAGTTTCACCTAAGGTGAAGGTGAAACTGATCATCCCTTTAAAAGGGTTAAATTGGCATGTATTTTCGAGTTAAGGAGTTAAAGTGGGAAGCGTCGAACATGAAAAGTTAAACTGAAAAAAGAATGTCCACTTTAGAGGTTAGTAAAAGGATTAAGCCTTTAAAATCTGACATAAAATGGGAAAAATTAGTTCAATACTTCAGTAATTTATATATAACTAATTATAACTTGCTTAGCTTCTTCTTTTTATACAATAACTTGCTTAGCTTTAATTGATCATATATTGTTGTTAAAGCTTGCACCAAATCCAAATTTAAAGTTCAAGTAAACATGTATAACTTCATTAAATTCAAACACCATTGAACTTGTTAATAATTCAATTCTCGCTTGAGATTATAATTAATTAATTGTTAAATGTCCAAAGATTCATATATTTAAGTATAGATGGTCATATATGTATAAATGAATTTTTGGTAAAAATTAACCACAATGATGCATACAAGACCTCGTGGGTGCATGCAGAAGACACATCAAACTCATGACGATTCAAGGACAATTGTTCTGCAAAGTTAGTCATCCAATCAACATAATTACTACGAGGTGAAATTTCATTGAAGATATATATAAAATATAAGTTAGCGACTAAATACTTCAACTTGACAATAAGTTTTATTGATAAAATTTTAACTCGTGGTAATTATGGATGTGTTAGTTGTGCTCACATGAAAGTGTGTTAGATATATAAGTTATTCGTAAATCTTAACTAAAGTTCCAGTCCATAATGCTTAATTTAATTAATTACATAGACATTAAATATTCAAAATCGAAATATAAAATAAATAATTTCTTCTTTTTAGAACGAATTAAATATTTATTTTCATGTGAAAGAAACAATTATGAAAATAAAAGGTTAGTGGGGTTAATCTATGATTATAGATTATAACAGGAATTAATTAGGAGCTATTAAAAGAAAACCTAAAAGTGGATTAATTGATAAGCAAAGATTAAAACTTTTAACTATTTCTTTTTCTATTTGCTAGCAATTTGATTGAGACACGTCAACCGCTGTTTTATGCAGATTATCATCTCCAGAAACATGCTTACATGACCCCCCATAAATTTTGGTTTGAATTTCATAATCAAAAGATTTAATTTATTATAAGCAATTTATTTATTTTTCTTTAAGAACATGTAGTTTGGAAAAACTAGAGAAAGGAGTTGAATAATTATGGTTGACATAAAACAAATTCCACTTCAAACAGGTAAACTGACTCTACTACTTCGTGCTTCTAAAATTTGAAAAAAAAAATTTACCACTTCTTCGTTAGAAGTATATATGCAAATCATATAATGCTATAGATAAATTTCCCTTCATTAACAACAATATTTCATTCCTTCTTTTTTGAAGCAACAATATTTCATTCCTCATTCTATGAATGATCACAATGCATTGCATTTTGTTTGATATATTCTACACTAAATAACTAAAATAAAGAGTTGTGGATAAGTTGATACAAATCCTCTTCTTTAAAAGTAGTTTTAGGGACAAGTTAGACTCAAATTTAAATTATTGTTAGACCCTTATAGTCAAATCTAACCCACATCTATTATTAAATCATTTACGAATGTTTATATTATATGTGTCGAAACTTCGTTCTATATATAGGCATGAAAGTTAAGTAAATTACTTTTTTTGTTTTGGTCACAAAACACGTGGGTAAGAGTAGGCTTATGCAGTTTTAAACTCATAACAAACTACAAATTTTAGAGAGGATTTACAATGTAATTTACAAATTGGATACTTAAAATTTTGATAAAACATAAAACTTAGAATGAAATCTTATAGATGTGGATCTTATTGGTAGAATGAAGTATTTTTGGAGGGAGTTAAACCGAAATTTAAAGTTTAAGACAAAGACACTAATCATGGGAAGACAGCACAGCTTGGACCCTTATGAAATGAAAATATAAAACGGTGGATCCAATCCAAATAGAAACATACCAACTACTATAATTGTGGGTGATTGTGATTATGCTCAAAGGCCTAAACTTAGAGTACAAATAACATTATGCCATTTGCCATTTGCCATTTGTCACCTTCTTATGAGCTACCAAGATTAAGGTCCATTGCACATCAATATAACGGTCCCCTAATCATAATCCTGCTCCCTCTCGTTAAAATAATCATCATTATTTTATATTTTTTAGTTGTCTACTTGCTTTGTGGATGGAACTATAAACATTTTTTTTGTTTTTTCACTTCAAATTTACGAGGACAAATATAACAACTCAATTTGTAGTAGATTATCGAAATTCAAAATATGAATAAAAAACGAGTTTAAGACTAATTTAGTATTATTGTGAAAAGAAGTTGTTACGGAGAAAAAGGTTGTTAGGAATAAAAAGTCTTAAAAGTGAAAAATATATAATTATTTAAGAGTATCGGAGCCGTTTATTTATTAAATAATAATGAAAGTTGTATATAGTTATTTTAATTATAAAAATATCAATTTCAGCATTTAACATAAGTTGTGACATATGTTTTCTTTTGAAAGTTATATATGAAAGTTTTTCTTCAGAACAACTTTTTATGTTTTTTTCATAAAACAATTTTACATTACCAAACATTATTTTTAGCTAGAGAATCTAGAAATCAAATGTGGTAGGTATGAATATTTGAGGCATTCTCAATCTTTAAATTAGGTTTGAGGTTCAAACTTCGCTTTCATATGAAACTACCATTTTGGCCAAAACTCTAATACCTTATTAAACTTTTTCAATCGATATTAGTCGAAACGTGGTACAAGCTTAAAGGTGTTGCTCACATAGAAACATTAGGAAGTTAATATGTATTAATTAAAAAGGTCACTCAGATTTATAAATTGTAACCACCAATTTAATTATAGTAGTTAGTAAAGCCCAATCGCATTAAAATCACATCATTCTAAGAAAAGAAATAAAAAAGAACATCATTTTCACCCTGTTCCTTCTCAATTAAAGTGATCCATAATCCTTTGCCAAAAAACAAAAAGACCCATAAACTCTGCTCATTTATTAATTAATCTGCCTATTGTTTTAATATGAACTTAAGAAATCCATTAATAAAGTTGGTCGTTTTTCACAAAAATGCCCAAACATATTTTTAATGAACTTTCTCGTACACTATTAGCTACAAACATCTCAAAATCCAAACTACATATAATCATGTTTAGATGCTAGATAAAAAAATCCTTTCTAAATTTAAAGATAACTCCAAATTATTAAAAAATTAATAAAAAAAAAGCAGCAACTGACTTGTTTAACTAATAAATTATATGTTTAACTAATTTCATTCGGATATAATAAATTATGATGTAAATTATGAAAAATAAAACTTATGTAGTTTGAGTCTTACAAAACACATTTCGTGGTTTGAAATGGTATAAGTGAATGTTTGTGGTATCAATCATTAACAAACATTATCCAAAAAAGTTAACAGTGTAAAAAAATGAGTTAGAAACTATTTTTTTACCATCCATTGATGAAGTGAGTTTTTATTCTTTTATTTTAACACAATAAATTTTTGCTACAAGTTAGTGATTTAAAAAAAAATCTATATATTTCTATCAAAAAAAAAAAAAAAACTACATAGCCACATTTCACATTAAGAAGGCTGTTTTTTAACCATTGAAATTACAAATTTTGAATATTAAAGAAATTGATTAACAGCGCTTTGTGGAGTTTTATGTTCAAAATTTATACATAAAAATGCCTCTTTAATTTTTAATGCAGTGTCATCTTTTTTAAAACGCGGTTGATATTTTCCAACTTCATTTTCTGAGTAAGTATTACAAACTCTCGCTTAGCACATATTATTTATAACTGAATTGGATTGTATACTACTGAACTAAACTGAATTGAATTAAAATACATTTACTAAAAGAATAGAATTCCATTCGTGTATAATAAACTTCTGGTGCTTTCTATGATTAATTTGAAGTAACTACTACTTTGTTTTTATCACTATTGGATCACATCTCATACCACTAATCCAATGGTGATAATGGACAAAGTAACCATACAAAAACACTAAACTTCTTATAAAAAAATGAAAATAAATTATAAAAAACCTTGTGCCCGGCATGCAACGTGGCAGCCAGATCATGAAACCGAATGACATGAGTGATGGACCCCATAGCAACGACCGGCATCGGACGCCGCAGATTTGTTTGGTAGATAGTGGGTCCCATTCAGTCCACCTCATTTCAAATACTCAAAGAATTGAAAAAACAAAAACAATTCTAATTTACGTTTTAATATCTCTTTCCCTCTCTATTTATTGTCTCTCTTCCCCCTCTTATTTTCTCACTCTCACTTCCCTCTCTTTTCTTTTCCTAGAGATAAAAAGAAACTCAGATTCCGATCAAAATGCCTCACCGGAGATCTTTAATCTTCCTTTCTCTCATCTGCATTGTGATCTCCGGCGTCACAGCTCAATCTCCGGCCACTTCTCCGACCGCTACTCCTGCTCCACCAACCACCACCACTCCTCCTACTTCAGCTCCTCCTCCGGTCACTCAATCTCCACCTCCTGTTTCCGCGCCTCCACCAGCCACTCCTCCTCCGGCGACTCCGCCACCAGCCACTCCGCCTCCAGCTACACCTCCACCAGCCACTCCTCCGCCTGCTACTCCGCCACCAGCGACACCACCTCCTGCTACTCCTCCCCCGGCGACGCCACCTCCTGCTACTCCGCCACCCGCGACGCCTCCACCAGCTGTTCCACCACCTGCTCCTCTTGCATCTCCTCCGGCTCAGGTTCCAGCTCCTGCTCCGAGCAAGCCGAAGTTGAAGGCTCCGGCACCGTCGCCGTTGGCTCTCAGTCCTCCGTCGCCGCCTATGGGAGCTCCGGCGCCTAGCTTGGGAGCAGTCACTCCTGGTCCTGCAGGCTCGGATGTGGTAATCACTTCACTTTAAAATGCACACTTTTACTACTCTCAATTCAGCGTAATGTAGATTAAACGTGCTGTTCCTTGCTAACCTGTTTCTTAAAGATGAAAATAGGTTTATGATCTGGTTTTTGAGTTAGATCTACCAATGTTGATCAGCACTTGAGCTCAGTGTTGTAAACGAACCCCGCCTGACTGTCAATGTGCTTAAAATTGAGTATTTCGATTTGGACTTGTTTGATCAAGTAGGCTCGTATAGACGCTAAAAATCCGACTTATTCTTCGACTAATTCTCGGTTAATCCTCAACAGATCTCGACCACCTGATAAGTATCAAACGGTTTTTACTACTCTAGAGCTCAGGACCATTTCTAAGAGCCGAAATTGTTTTAAGTGAAAAAGAAAAATCACATAAAAATTATAAATAATAATAAAGTGTATGTCTTATTAGCTACAATTCATAGTTACCCGTATACTTTAGCTAACAAACAAAATTAAATATCAAACACTTAATAAATTAGTATTATTATATATTAGAAATTCGGAAGTCGTAGAAAAGATGAGACTTTAGGGAAATGCCTAGGTGAACTCTCTTAAAGACGCTCCAATTTCAGCTCGAGTTTTTAGATCAGATTTGTTTATAATGGATTTAAGACCTGATTATGTTACATCCATTAGATTAAGTGAACTCCTAGTGAACTGTTTTGGGTGAATCGTTCAGAGTATCACGTGACTGTAAAAGAAATTACAGTGTGAAATTGAAAAGTAAAACTCAGATAAGTGCAAAAGGAATATAATATGGTAGATGGACGGTGATAAGCGTCCCAAGGTTATGTGGATTGGGTAGAGCACGAGACACGGAATCCCAATAACTAGAATGGTAGTAGTATTTTATTGTATCCTGCCTCTGTTTCTAAGGACACTGGATAGGATAGTAGTACTTTAAAAATGCAGAGTGAAAGTAGTTTTAAAGGCTACTTCTTTTCAGTAGATGACAATTTTTTAATGTAGAAAAAGATAAAATAGAAAAATCTTTTTGTCAGGTTAAAGAAATGAGAGATGTAAATGGACTCTGCTACTCATCGTCTAGGACACTCTTCATATTGTAGGACAAATACTAGAGCATAGAAGGGAACTTTTAACCCACAATTTTTTCTAGACCGTACAGATAGCCTATTAAAGATGGCTACATTTGAACCAACTTAACTTCTTAAGTCTAACAAACAATTTTTAGTTGGACCAGTTAGTATGAGGTTGGTTTGGGTCATGAAACATGTAAATCACTTAAACTATGGATCTCGTGTTGAAATTCTAACAAACTTTAATTGGAAGAGAGAAGCTAATGGATGAATGAATGCACGTGCAAACTCGACCAAATATTCGATGTAATGACTAAAAGAATATCGTTGGAGCTATTCAACTGTGTGGTTACTACATCCAATAGATCGAGTTTGGACTAGAAAACTAAACATTGAGCTTGGCTGGTCAAACATGTCCATTTAAGACCCGGATCTAGATATATAGAAACAGAATAAACCGAACTAGTCCAACCGAAGACTTGTAGAGGGAAAAACTGATATTAAGATTGAATATTCTGATCTTGCTTATTTTTTAGCCGATTTGACAAAAATACGACAGGTTTGTCCGGTCCAAAATATTAACATGAACTATTAAGCATATATTACAAAATTTTGTAGATATAGACAAAGTTCTATATTTTTTATTATATGCTAAATATTTTCTGTATTAATTTTTTTACCTTTATATTTTCAAGGAGTACTATAGTAACTTCATAGATTTTATCTAAATTAAGTTTCAAATAAGCAGAAATTATGTGCTACCTTTTTCTTTTATGCAAGTTATTAACTTGTAGAAAATAAATGTGTATGGCAGAGTGGAGTAGAAAAGACATTATCAAGGCAGAAGATAGCTGGAGGTTTTGTCCTTGGATGTGCTTTCTCATGGTTGCTGCTTTAGGAATGTCTCATTATTATTTTTTGAGATTATGTTGAGTACTTTTTGGCTATATAAAAATTTGATACCATTTTAGCCCCTATAGTTGGGTGATGAGGGGATGATGTATTTGATTTTTTTTGAGTTTTATATTATTGTTATTATTATTATTACATACATTCTGTTGAATTCTTTGGGGGATTTATGGAGGGAGGGAGGGAGAGTTGGTGTATTGATGGGTAGGGGATGGGAAAAGATCTTTGTACCTGAGATTGTTGCTACTAGTAGTTGATTCCTCTTTTATCTCATTTCATTATATTTCTTTTCATATTATTATTCTTTTATCTCCGTCATTTTTCGGTATATCGTGTGCAAAGAATGACAAGTTTAATTTACGTTGAAACGGTAAATTTTATTAGCCCATAACAACAAAGAAGTATTATTTTTTAACTAGTAGTATATCAAGTAATTAATTAGTTGTAAAAAAAAATACGCATTAGCATAGCAAATGTGAGTTTCTGTTATAAAGTCATAATCGTGGTTATCTAATTTAATTAGCTAGCAACATCAACATCCATGAGTATCAAGATGTATAATATTAGTAACATGATGTTACATAAAATCTAAATGCCTTTATATGAACTCCACTAGGTAGCTTAGGAATGAAGTGCGTATGTAACTATGTAATGTTTTACCTATCCTATATCCAAGATGTAACTTGTTACTCAACTGGTTACTACTTTACATTATGTATTTTGTGGATGGGATCTATTATATATAATTATTGTTAGAGGAAGTGTTTTTGGAAAAGGTATTCCTGATCTATGTTTGGTAATACATTACACAAATTTGTGGAATACTTTACAGAAAGTGCACTTAGTTTTTTTTTTAACAGTTGTGATCATTGTTTTCACCAAAAGTGACAAACTGTAGATTTATCTGAAAACACATCCTCAACTTTTAAAGAAAATTATTTTGTTTTTAACAAACGTTACTTTAATTTGGTAATTGTTCCTGATTTATCCGAAAACATCTTCTCAACTTTTAAAGAAAACTATTTTGTACTTAACAAATGTTGCTTTAATTTGGTAATTATTCCTGATAGATATGAATTTCGTAAGTTTCTTCCACAAACATCAAAAGATTGATTTCTTTTATAGAATGCTATAATGTGGTGACTTATAATTCTGTTATTGATGCTCTCAGCAACTATGGTCGTATCAGAAGCATTTAGCATGTTCTCAGAGATCAAAAGTGAAGCATTTTACCAAAAGTTTTTACCTATACTTCTTTAATTCGTTGTTTATGCTACTCGGATCAGTGGAAAAAAGCTGCTTCATTGATCAATGAAATGGTGGATCGAAACATAGGGCCGACTATAATTACCTTTAGCATCTTGGTTGATGAATTTGGTAAAGAACGAATGGTGGATAAGGCTCGATCTGTGGTCGGAACAATGACTCAGATGGGTATGCAGCCCGACGTTATCATATATATTTCGCTGACAGATGGATTTGGTTTTGAAAGGCAAATGCATCAAGCTATGAAAGTGTTCAACGTGATGACAAGAAAAGATTGTATTCCTGATGTTTTTACTTATAGTATGTTGATTCATTGGTTTTGTAGATGGAAAATGATTGCTGAGGGGGTGCAACTTTATGATGAAATGCTTTGCAAGGGTTTAAATCCCGACAATCATACACATGACGCTCTTATACGTGGCTTGTGCTATATAAGAAGCCCTTGGGACGCCATGAAGTTTTTTAAAGACTCGTATTTTCGTAGTTATGTTCCAGATATAGAAGGATACTCAACTTTGTTACATTGTGTTTGTAAACTTGAGAATTTTGATATTGTCATAGACCTATTACATGAAATTAAGAAAAGCAAGTTGAAGCGGAATTTAAGTATATATGGTATTCTAATGGATGGAACGTTTAAAGTTGGGTGGTTCGAAGATGCAAGGAAGTTATTTTCTATGCTTTTTGCTGGAGGGCTGCAACCTGACGTTCGTATATATATTGTATGATATTGATGGACTTTGCAAAGAAGGTGTACTTGATGAAGCATACAACCTGTTAGGAAAATGAAAGCAAATGGCTGCTCACTTGATAATGCTTCTTACGACGTGATTATTCATGGATTTCTACAGCATAAGAAGTTGCCCAAGGAAATAGCACTCATACACGAAATGCGTCAACAGGGGTTATCTGCGCTTAACACCACAGTAGCTTTGGTAGCGGGTATATTATGCAGGAAGGATATCATTTTGGAAGATCTGTAAATCCATCTTGGAGTATTTCAATGCAAAACACAACTTTAGATAATGTTTATGTGCTTTTGTATGACTTATTTAGATGATTTCTACCTACAATCAATATTATCACATTTCTTCCATTTCTTGTGTGTGTTCTGCTCCGAAAAATTCTATTATGATTTGGTTCGTTGTATTGGACGTCATCACCAAAACAGTGATAATTATACAATTTCTTTTTCCTTTGCACCAGTTATTTTCTAACGGAGTGATGTGCATTTTCTTTTTTCTCGTTACTCGAACTTCTCGGGCATTTATCCAAGGAAGATAATTGTTGTAATCAGGATTCTGCAGATCGAACACTGTCCGATCTTCAGCAGCCGGATTTGTTTTTTCATCTCCATGAAGGGATCCTTTGGTTTCGAGTAATTGGAAAGACCTCTGAGGTTGATTCTTACTTGAATTGTCATGTAACATCCTAGTTTCGGATATTTGTCTTCTTTTTCTTACATTTACCTTTTTTCTTCTGTGGCATTATAAGTAAAAGGTTATAATTCCTTATGTTTAGCTTCAAGCTTGGCTCGGATTCAATTGGTTGCTACTCCTTCGACTATCCTGGATCCGAATAATAAAGAAGCTAACAACCAAAATACTACGACAACATCACATGAAATATCTTGCATAAAATGAATGACAAATATAACTCGATAAGTTCACCCGGATTAGAAACATTTAATTTTTGCTATGAATTAGTGTTTAATATTGTTGTATCTTTAGTCACATCCATTAATAGTGTATACACGTAAAGAGCCTTCAAGAACCGGGTTTCAAATACCAGGAGTTTTTCGCTGAGGTTTTCTGGCATCTCTATGGAGCAGCAATTATTTTTTCATCACAAAACTAATGGACTTTACTTTTATATTTCAAATTCAGGTAGAAAATCAAACTTAAAATTGAAATACATTTCTTAATCTTTATGCATCAACCTCGAACGATATAGCTCCGAGTTTCTTGTATGGCCCAACCAAATTTCTGTTAAAAATAAGTTGAAGCCCAATAGTCCAGTGTATTTTGCTGAAGCCCAATCTTAGATGGATTGGACTGCAATAAGTCTGGGCTTAGAGCCCTATACATCACCATAGTTTTTTAACACGATGAGAACTTTTTTAAACATTGAATTATTTTGTTTTTCAAACATTAAATTATTTTGTTATTGAAACTTAGAAAAAAAAAATTTTAAGTCTACACATGGGTGAATTAATTAACCCATTAACTTAAATATGTTCAAACTAGTCATTTTATATTCTAACAGCAACATTAATGAAAAATTCAATATGTCCAAACTAATCGTTTTATATTCTATCAGCAACATTTAATTATAATTTCACTAAACACTAATAATCGAACAACAAACCACAAACAGGAAAAAGAAACAACAAACCACATATAGAAACAACAAACGGCATCTTGATGTTTTAGAGCATAAAATTATTGGACACACCAAACCAATTCTATCATTAAATGCAAATACCATAAAACGAGTGGAAGGTTTCTTTAATCTGCCGACACTGTAATAAAAATAAAATCTAAATTTTTGAAATTCTCAAGAGTGTCAACTAAATTTTCTACAATTCCACAATTTCAGCTTGGGGTTTCTTAATTTATGAAAAAGATAAAACATTGTTTAGTTTCACATATAAAATTCTGAATAACTTAGGCAATAATAGTAAAAAATCTTAATAAATTTATCAAAAAAAAAGAAATCTTAATTATTTGTACATATTAAGCTCACAATAATCATAAAAGTCAATTTTATCTATAAAATTCAAATTACAATGTGATATGCATTTAATCTACATTCACACTAAAAGACAACTTGTACACTAAGGTTTCTTGCATTGTGATTAATTATGATTTTAATTCTAGTACTATTTCGGAGCTATATATCTTTGTACTATTGCTGTTAACTAGATTTTACTTCGTGCGATGCACAAATTTATTTTAAATATGTAGAATATATAAAAAAAATTGTAACTAAAACATCAAGATAAAATTTAGATGTAATAATATTTTATATATAGTAAAAATATCAAATAAAACATATTAAGGAAAAAATAAATTGAATTTGTAGTTTTATTTATACAAAATTTATAATGATTTATATATAATAACTAACGGAATGAAATTTAAAAAGAGAAAAGAACGAATAAATTTACGGATTAATTACCATCAAACTTAATATTATTATTTGCAATGATTTACTATGAAAAAGAGAAAAAAAAAAATTACGGCTCCACACTACTAAATTAAATATATATTTTTAATTAACAAAAACATTTATGGAAAAAAGAAGTAAAATGACACAATAATAAGGATAGATGATTTTAATATTGTATATCAAAACATAAGGAAATAAAATCTTGAAAAAATAATAAAAAAAGATAATTAAAAAAATAGAAATTGACAATAATTTAAAATGTTTATGAAACAATGAGAGAGTTACATATGAATAAATTTGTAAGAAAAAGTTATATATTATATATTAGAGTCAAGTTCAAATGAGACAAGGGTTTAGGATGAGACTAGTTTTTATGGTGAGACAAGGGGTATTAATGTAATTCAATAGGAGAAGATGGTAAACTTGTAATTAAAGGAACACCCCCTCATGCGTGAATTGAAGGGAAGGAAGAGGAGGTGATGTCAGCGCTGATGTCACCTCTGGAGAGAGAAAGAGTTTTAATTATTTTCTTTAAAATACATTTTCCCACTCTTTTCGAACTCATTTTTCAAAAAAAATTATACCAGTGAACTCGTATTAATTAGGCGGTCATTTTGAGATCCAATTTTGTTATTTATAGACGATTTTTTTTTATTTTTTTATGGTTGTTCCACTGGACTACTCCAATTGTTCCACCGGACTACTCCAATTGTTCCACCAGAATACTACATTTTTTTACACTCCCAGAGTGCTTTTAAAAAAAATAATGAAAATATTCTGCTGGAACAAATGTAGTAGTCTGGTGGAACAATTGTAGTATTCTGCTGGAACAACCGAGTATCCAATTTGGAACAAAAATAAAAAAAAATAAAAATCGTCTATAAATAACAACAATGGATCTCAAAATGACCGCCTAATTAATACGAGTTCAGTGGTATAATTTTTTTTGAAAAATGAGTTCGGAAAGAGCGGGAAAATGCATTTTAAATAAAATAATAAAAACTTTTTCTCTCTCTCCAGATGTGACATCACCTCCTCTTCCCTCCAATAATGTCCCTCCATGTTTTTAAAATTTCAAAAATGCCACCACTTTTTAATTGTCTCACACTAAAAAAGTCTCTCCATAATGACCTTGTCTCACCTGATCCTATCTCTTATATATTATAGGTATAAAGTTTATAGAGAAGTTTTATATAATATTGGATTAAACATCTTTTTGACCCTTGTGGTATACAAAATGTTGTTATTTGCCCTTTGTGGTATTATTTTGTCACATTTGCCCCCTATGATATCTCAATTCGTAATATTTGCCCCCTGTGGTATTCTAATTCGTCACTTTTGGTCCTTCATCAAATGAAAATATAGCATTCTGACACGTATTGTCACGTGTCACTATTTTGACATATGAACATGCCACTTGACATGTTTAACTCTAACAAAAGTCTAAGTGTATTTTCAATTGACGTATCTATTTGTTTAAGATCCAATGCGAATTATCAAAAAAATAAATCAAATTGAGTTGTTACGTGGTATGTCCACATATCAAACAGTGACATGTGGCAATGGATAACAAATTTTTTATCTTTCCATCAATTCAAGGGCTAAATGTGACGAATTAGGATGTAGCGAAATAATACCACAGGAGAAAAATGTCAACATTTTGGATACCACAAGGGGCAAATAGGTGTTTAAGCCTATAATATTCTTATGAGTATAAAGTTAATAGGGAGTCTTATACTCTTATATAATGATTCTGTTTGAGAATCATTAGCTGATAGCTGTTAGCTGATTTGGTAAGCTGATTTGACTAGTTGTTTGTATAAATTCGTTTGGTAAAGTATAGATGATTGTCAATAGATGTTTGTATAAATAACATATAAAAACATTGTTTTCTATGAATGTTATTTTTATTTCTACTAATTCATGTTATTAATCACCTCTAAAACAAATAAAACATAAAAATAAAAGATAAGTAAAATAACAACAGAAAGTTCTATGATCTTTACCAATATATAAAAGCTAAAAAAAATGACAACGTTAAAGCAATGTTTTTCATGACTATTTAACCGTTTCTTTGGATCGTAACAAAAAAAATAATTTTTTGGATTCATTATTCCGGAAACAATTTTTACAAAGAATACGTTTATATTGTTTACATGACAAATTATATGCGTAAGAAAAAAACTATAATAGAACCATTCACTATTTTCAATTAAAATAAAAAAATAAAATAGTATTTATATGTTAATTTACGTGAATTATATAAATTATATTAATAACAAGGTTTGTAGAAACTTTTAGATTTATAGTTTTCAGTTGTGCTCACATGGTCAATGATTGACCAAATACAATTTGGTCAATTACCGTTAGATCAAAATCTAAGAGTCGAGATTAGTTTGGTGGTTTCATTAGGTTCTAATCTCCACCCTTAAATTTTGATCTAATGGTGATTGACCAAATTGTATTTGGTCAATCATTGACCATGTGAGCACCATAGCATTTGAATTATCGGAGATTTAATTCCAAGATTTGGCATAAAAGGGTAGTAATCAAGGTTAATAAAGTCATTTAAAGTAATTGTAGCAAACGCTAATTGAAAAAGCTCATAAAATGAGCGTTTTCAAAATTAACTTTTTGAGGCTAATAAGCTAATTTAATAATCTATTTACCAAACAGTATATTAGAGATTTAATTGGTCAAATCATCTAAAAGTGGTTAAATCTGTTAATTTAAGCTCAACCCGCTCTTTGCTAAACGGGGCAATACTTATTTATTTACCGTGTCTACCAATTTGTTGATATTTGTATGAGTTATTAAATAGAAATATACGTTACCAAAAAAAAAATTAAATAGAAATATACGTTGAGAATTTGAACTTGATACATTCTGTAACGCTCTAAATAACTAAAATATCTAATAAAATAATAATTGATTATGTATCTTTTGACACATTTTGATTAGGTATCTAATATAATATTTTAGAATTTTATTCCTTTATTTCAACTAACAATTAAATATGAATCCCTAATCAAATACACAAAACCCTTTCTTTCAAATAAATAAATAAAGGGTAATTTCCAAAAAAAACCCCTGTGTTTGTCAATTTTGTCAAAATGGTGTCTGTATTTATTTTTTTGACAAAATGAGGATTGTGTTTATCTCCGTTAACCAAAAAGCGGAAAAGTCATTAACGGTGTTAAATGTGATGACGTGGCAAGGGGTATTTTGGTCTTTATTTATGGGTTATGATATAAAAAAGTCATTTCTCGCACTTTAAAGTTGTAAACACATGGATGTTTAAGAAATTTATGAATAAATAAAGACCGAAAACCCTTAAATTTCTTAAATATTCATATGTTTACAACTTTAAAGTGCGAGAAATGACTTTTTTATATCATAACCCGTAAATAAAGACCAAAATACTCCTTACCACGTCATCACATTTAACACCGTTAATGACTTTTCCGCTTTTTGGTTAACGGAGATAAACACAATCCTCATTTTGTCAAAAAAATAAATACAGACACTTTTTTGACAAAATTGATAAACACAAGGGTTTTTTTTGGAAATTACCCATAAATAAATACACAAAACTCCTAATTCCTTTTTACTTTAGCCACGGACTCAATATCTTTATATGTCATCTTCATGATTTAACTTTCTAAGATGAACTGAAATGACAAATGTTTTTTTAGATTTTGCAAATTTATGTTTACTATATTTTTCCTGAGAAGGACTATATTATTATTTTGGATTAAATTTAAATAAGTATTTTGTGATTTTGCGATTTTGCAAATAAAAGATTGTGGTTTGACTTTGATCAAATAAAGGATTGTGGTTTGCATTGTTTGTAGAATTAAGAAAATTGTCGATTTTGTTGACATAAATGAGGACTGTTTTGGCCCAAAATGTTTTTCTAACCTTTGAGCTTAACTCTAACTTGACTGTTCCAAAGTCAGAAAAATATTTCGGGCCAAAAATGTCCTCGTTTACATCAACAAAATCAATTATTTTCTTAGTTCTGCAAACTGTGCAAAACACAGTCTTTTTTTGCTCAAATGCAAATTACAATCCTTTCTTTACAAAATCACGAAACCACAAGGCACTTATTTGAAATTAAACCTTATTAATTTTTAGGGTAATTTTTAAAAAAGCCCCTGTGTTTATCAATTTTGTTAAAAAGGTGTCAATGTTTATTTTTTCGACAAAATGAGGATTGTGTTTATCTCCATTAACCAAAAAGCGAAAAAATTATTAACGATGTTAAATGTGATGACGTGATAAGGAGTATTTTTTTGACACAAAGATTTTTTTTTTTTGGAAATTATCCTATTTATAAAACCATTTTTCAAAATCATACAAACACTTATCAAAATTATTCAAACATTGATAGAAACAGAAAACACACATGTCAATACAAAATTATGTTTACTATATTATTATTTCTTCATAGACTATTTGTCAAAATCATACACACTTGTCAAAACATAGAAAGATTATAAGTTTAGAAAAATACTTGTCAATACACATAAATATGCATCATGAAACATATGAAATGTATTATATGAGACTTTATAATAAGAAGTATTATATGAGACTAATTTAATTAGACTTTCAAATTTTATAAAGCTAAAAATCGTAAAATTGTTTATATTAGTAATTCTTAATTGTCTACTTATCATTATAATACTTTAAAATTGCAATATACATTTAAAGCAAAAGAGGAGATATAAAAGATATTATACGAAATCTATATAATATTCATCTAGCATTCTATGCTATTGATATTATATTTGTGATTATTATAAATATAAATTATTAGTATATTTTTGAAGATTGAATCAAGGAAAAAGTAACACCTCATTTTCTATTTATTAACAAAATATATATCTAGTATATATAGAAAGTGGTGTATACCTAGTCGATAACTGGCTAAATTATTTTGGCCAGTTAATGACTAGGTCAGCATAACTGTATATATAGATTAATAAGAAAGATATAAGTTATTCGTATTATTTACCCACCAAGCAATGCTTTGGTGGTTATTACAATCCACTAAGAAGTGTGAGGTCATAAGTTGGAATCTCATAATTGTAGAAAGTAATTCTCAAAAAAAAAAAAGTTATTCGTATTATTTTACATGGTATCGAAGAGTGCTAGGGTTGGATTTTCAAGATGTGATGTATGAGCGCAATATATTCGTTTCTTTAGCATCTCGGTTAGGACTATCAAGCTTGGTTTGACGTTCCAATTAATAATAGCTTGATTCAACATTCTAATTAATAATATTCACTTATTATGAATGTGTTCACAATCAATTAATTTGATAATGTCATGTAAACACGATGTTTTTAATTGATCTGATTGAATTGGTGTTAGGGGTCTAAAAAAGTTTAAACAAATTTATAGTTTAACATAAATGGATGTACAAAGGTACTAAATTATAATATTGGACTTCAAGAGGACTCTAAAGTCAATGTAATTAATATTTTTGAAATTATTGCATTGTACTCCTTATAATTATGTAGTCAATAAGTCATTTCCCATATGCTTTTTGTATCTAACAATGTGGCCTAAGATTCTACACTTCAATTATCTCGAACTAGAAAAGCATATAATAATATTTTGCACCTCTACATCAAATAATTTAGTTTGAATTTTGTGAACTTATATTAATTATTCTATTCAATATGATCTTATGGAACATGGCTAAATTCTTACTTACCTATGTATTAAAAATTTGAATTCAAGTCAATTCGTGCTTGTAAGTTCTAACTTAAACTTAGTCATCCTAGGAAAGGAGATGGAAGATAAGTTTTTCCTTAAACGCTACTATTTCCCCATAAATAACTAATATTTGCAAGATCTGAATTTAGATCTTAATCTCTAGCATTATCCAAATATTTTAATTTTTGAAGAGAAAAGAGATTGTTTGGCTTATCTAAGTTCAAATAGTCATTCTTGATTCTTTCCCAATTCCAACTAACACCTATTGTATAAAGTGTCAACAATCGTTTGAATGAGATTTATTCCTTTTTGAAAGTAATCGTTTGAATGAGATATTAAAAAAAAAAAAACTTATATAAAGCCTCATTAATATTAAATATTATTATGGAGTGGTGTTCACCTAATCGATTATAGATCAAATAAAATTTGATTAATCAAAATTAAATAAAAATTTAAAAGTAAAGATTAAAATCTAATGAAATCACTTATTTTACTTTAATTGTAAAATAATATTTTTTGTCTTTTTACTATACCCTAGTTATGTTTTAATCTTCATCCTTACATTATAATCTAATGGTAATTGACCAAATTGTATTCGATCAGTTATTGACTAGGTGAACACAACTACATGATTACGATACATATGTCTATTGACGAACCATGTGACCCTTTTCTATGTTATGGTCGTTTGCTCTCTTTCTAGTCCATTGGAGTGGGCTTCCACCATCCATTTGGATCTCACGCAATTATCTTTTCTTCTCTTTTAAAAAATCCTAATTTATCTTAAATTGGATATGTAATTAAGAAATATGAGATACTTATTACTTTACAGTCCAATTACTTAGAGCAAGAAGTTAGTGATTCGATATTAAATAGAAGCACACCAATTGATTGTAGTTTAAATTAATTGGCACACACACTATTACGTAAACAGAGATATCATGGTTCGAATTCTGCTCTTTATTTATGAAAACAAAATTGAATAGAAAGTTCTAATACCATACAATAAGAAATATGAGATATTAGTCCAAGGTCAAGAAGTCCATTACAAAATTATTCTTGGCTTGTCATATTGACATGTGACCGATCATATCAGGTACAAACCCTTCCTTCCAACATAATAAGTTACACGAGGTGATGTCAGCGTTGATGACTAATGCAATCGAAAAAGTCTGATCATCATAGGGACCTAGCTTCAACGAAAAAAATCTTTGTCTCTCTTTGTCTCTCTTTCTCTTTCTCTTTCTCTCCATTCACTTTGCTCTGTCTCTAGAGCTTTTAATGACTGTAGAAGTGTTTTCAGGAACTAATGTCGTCTCATCAAAAGAGCCCAGCCGACACATCAAATTTGATACCTAAGGCCTAATGGAAAGCCTCTTTTGTATTCACTTTACTTTTACCTTATAATTAAGAACACAAATTATCCCCAAAAAAATTGTTACCTTGAATTGAATCGAGCTAAAATTAGAGACAACAACTATGAATTGTCTAGCTGTAGAACTTTATTCGAATTCAACATCATACATTCAAACCCATATGTTATCAAAATAGTTTTAATGAAATTACGCTCCTACTAGTAAATTTTAAAGACCATAACTTAAGAGTTCCAATAATATATGAAAAATATAATATTATAAAGAGTAAATTCAATGGGACCCGATACTCATATGATCTTTGACTGGACTAAATTTACAGGTAGATAGCATAAGCTCATATACCCATATGCACACGTGCTTTACACACATGTTAAGACATTGCACACTTCAATACCTTGGGCTTACATATATCATATACCTTCTTTTTTTCCAAAGAGTAAATTACAACTATACTCACCCAACTTTTTAAATTGGGTGATGGGGAATCAACGCCACCCGTGGACACCTGTATTGGGCGGATGTGGGGGCAAAAAATCCCTGAAGTTAATTATGGGGATTTCTCGAACCGCTCGCGAAAATACTAGGGGCGGAATAGAATATACAAACCCGTCTCATTGCTACTGTTAGTTAAAATTGCGAATTTTGAATACTTATAGAATTAATTTAGGAGCACTCCACTAACTAGATTTTATGTTTAAAGATTACAACTAAAAAATACATCTTTTGACTATTTGTTTAACTACAGGGTTTTCTTTTTTAACATGTTAACAGTTTGACATTGTTTGCAAATAAATGGTGCAAACTACAAACTTTTTATTGTACAATTTTAAACCATAAAATCTTATTTATAAATAGCTCAAACCATATAATCATTTTTTCTACTTTACCCTAAATTTAAAACATAGAAATTATTTTCTGAGATTTTATAAAATTACATCGATATTAGATTGATTTATATCATTTGAAAGGGACAATTCAGAAAGTAGCAATGAGTTTGGTAGAGCTACCTTGTACGAAGGGCAACTTATAGGCTTTGTACAAGAAGATATGTGCCAATTGGTTTTCCATTTTTTTACATTCCCTCATTGAATGTCAATTTGGAAAGTGATGGGATGAAAAGGAATAGAAGATTAGTTGTTTCTGAAAGAGAATAGAAGATTAGTTAAATTCTTTTGTTTGGTTCCAAATGTTGAAGAAAAAAGAATGTTGGATTAATTCAAAACTGGTACTTTATTTTGGACTCACAAATTTAGATAAAAAAAATTCACTTTTTGTATAAAAAAAAGAAAAATTCACTTTTATTTATTATGTAAGAAGTTATTTAATATGCCAATTTTTATGGATTATTATTATTACTATTATTATATTAGAGTAATTTTTCTATAAAAAGTCCATTGACTCTATGAAATTCAAAGTAAAACTGAGAGACTAAGTATAAGAGTTGATTCAAGTAATAAGACATTTCATTTTCTACTTGAAATGTTTGAAGTTTGAATTCCTGTTTCGTTAAAATTTAGCTCTTATTGATAGGCAATATGTAAATTTTACAGTATCTTCATCGAAATTTGGAGTTTGCTTTGATTTTGCAAGTAGATAGACGTACCTTTAAACTTTATGTATAAAAAAAAACTATGTTAATTTACAGTAGATATAAGTAGATCAGGAGGAGGAACAAAAGTCTAAATGACAAAGAAAGAGCATAAATGACAAAGAAAGACCATAAAAATAAAGAAAGTCATAAAAGACACAACAAACAAAAACAAAAGCACAATCATACGCTTCTTACAAGTTCAAACCTGTCGATAAACAACTGCAGTTTAATCCTCATCGCCTTGACACCTCCATATATACTTGTGAATCAGAATCCTTTTTGGTAGTGCACTCCTATAAATTTTTAAATTTGTGGAATCTGCTCATGCTACATCGGCATTACAAGCAGATAAGTAAATAACTAGCAGATGTAGATATCATGTAAAGAAAACCTTTGAAATATATAAATCAATCCAAATTTTTTTAAGGTAAGTTGCACATCAATGACCCCTAAACTTTACGCATTTGTAACTATAGGGAAGTTACTCAATTTTACAATATATAACACTAGACCAATAAACTTTAATAAACGCCTCAAAATGATTATTGACGACTTCAAATAAAAATTTCAAAAGTCAAATTGACCAATATATTTCAATTAAGTACGGCTCAAAATATTTATTAGCAACTTCAAATAAAATTTCTAAAAGTTAAAATTGTTTCAAACAATATCAATCTATGTTTTTACTTTTCAAAATCACTATTTTCGAGTTCTCTCTGAACATCTATTTTTCCTAACAAAACAACAAAAAAAAACAGTGTTCTAAAAATCGGCCGAGTTGTCCGATTCATCGGCGATTAATCGGTAAAATCTAGTATACCGTACCGATTTTAGTAAATAAGTCGTTTTAAATCGGTCAACCAATTTTTGACCGATTCAGAAAAAATTAGCCCAATTAAGAAAATTTTGGCCCAAATAAAAATGGCCCATTTACAATTTTAATCAAATAATTAATTTTTAAAAATAACAAAATAAACAAAAATTCCTAAAATACTCAGATCACATACATTTTAACTAGCAACAAATTGAAAATTATGAATTTGGTGAACAAGATAGGGTTGAATAAGAGCATCTAAATATGTTACGTAAATTTGTTGGTAATTGTTTGTTTTTAGAATATTAATGTAATAAACATCGAAATATTTATGTTTGTCGACATTTTGGTATATTTATTATTATCATTTTGGACAAAAATAGTTATTATTTTTAGGTAGTTTGGTCATTTATTTTGTTTTCTAACATGGGTTTTTATGCTTTTCTAAAAAATATTTATATAATTTATTTAAAATAATAAAAAAATAAAAAAATACAAAACCGATTAATCCCTGATTCATCCCCGATTCATCGTTTGGGTCACTGACCGCGCCGCGGCCGCATAGCGATTTTTAGAACATTGAAAAAAAACTTAAAAATTGAAATTTTTAGACAAATAGGTATATTTAAAGCAACATAAATTTTTAACTTTTTAATTTCAAATTTATTGAGACGATATTTGGTTTAAAAATAAAAAGTATACCTTAAAAACAAAAAAAATTGAAGTTAATTACACTTTTACCCTGCCTAACTGAATTAACTGGCTAAATTCATTATTGTTTTTTATTTCGACCAAAGTACAGTTTGTTGTTGTATAAAATATTTAAAATAAAAAAAATATTTTTTTTTTTAAAAAGGTAAAGGGTAGATAAGATATGATTCATTAACTTGCCTTTACCAAGAAAAAGCCTAACTGCATTATCCTCTGCCTCCGCCGCACACAATAGAACCACTCACCAACTCAATCGCTTCCTTCCATTTTTGGTTCTAATTTTATTTTTTGGTTTTTCATACATTTATATTTCTTTTTTCCATTTCCATATTTATTCCCACTTTTGAGGTCCACACAACAATTTGATTCTTACATTTTAGCAACTTGCTAGTGATGTTATTGAATTAATTTTCATAAGAGAATTCCTAGTAGTATGTGATCATAATTAATTATGTGAATTGGATGGTGAAAATTCACTATTTCATAGTAAAAACTTTGAGAATACAGCAAGGTTGAAGTTTTGTTATTTTTAATGTTGCTATTGATTGGATCTATTAAATTCGATTTATAATAAAAAATTTATTCTTTTGAATTCAATTTAAAAGATATTATTAATTTTAATTATATTTCAATATTAGTTAGTTAGTTAATTGATTGATATCATATCATAGCTTATATAATAAATTTGATTAAATAAATACATGATAAGATGGATGTTATGCTTCTAAGAGGTACGTTCGTACAATTATGTGTCAAGCTAGCTCTAACGTGATACAAGTATAATGTTTTTAAGTAGTAATTTATTCTCTTATCTCTTATTTAAAAGTTTGATATTATTTAAGAGTTATTTCTTATTTAGCACTTTAGTGGTCTTTGCCTGTGCAATGCACGGTTTAAATATATAAAATATAATTTTTTTATTAAAATTAATAATATAAAAGTATTTTAAATTAAGTTTTATTAGTTTATATTTGCGCTGAAAATTTTAGCCTTGAGGGCCTGTTTGTCGTTGCTGATAGTTTTGCAGCTGTTGTGGTTAGTTGTTGCATTTACGATTGTTGTCTGCTGATAGTGGAAAACTTACAAAAAGCATTAGTTGTTGACATGTGAAAAGACTAATATGGATATACCATTTATAAATATAAATAAATAATAATAATAATAAGTTAAGGTAATTTGGTCAAAGTCTACTTGTGGTTTAAAATACAAACTAGCGTTTCGCGAGAAGCTCCAAATTAAAGCATTTCGTGAAACGCTCCGTTTTTCTTCCAAAACGCTAAATTCTGTAGTTTAAATTTTTTAACCAAACACGTATATATCAACATATTAGAATAAAAAACTATATACTCTTATGAAATGCTTTACCAAACAGGCCCTTAATGAAAATTACAATATAAATTAAAATGAGATGAAAAAAATGCAAAAAATTTGACAAAAATATTTTACCATTTTGAACCATATAAATGAGATGAACGTAATCAGTGAAAGGAGTAGGGATGGGCACGAATCGTTTAGATGCTATATTAGATCACATATTGGAAGCAAAAGATTTACATTTATGAGTGTTTTTGACTTAATTTAACCGAATTTGATCAAAACAAATCAATCGTTTAGTCAAATTTTGAATATTTTTTTTACATATTTTGTCAAAATGGATGGATTTTAGATCCGTGCCCAAATCTACAAAGTACAAAGTAGGAAATTGAAAATTATTGAACCGAATTATAAATAGAAAACATGAAGATAAATAATAACTCGAATTATGTAAAAATTTTAAGAATCATTTGGGTAAAATACAAGATTATAATACAAATGAATGCAATTTTAATATTAAAGTTAGCGAAATGATACAATTTTCAATCTTGTCAAGGGAAAATGAGTTTTACTTTTTTTTTTCATTTGCATTTTCATGTTTTGATCATCCAGCCACATGTAGTTATCGATAAAAGGAATTACGTGTATTTTAATTTCAAGAAAAAATGTCATTTTTCCGTTAAGACTTAAAATTATAGTCTTTTAAATGTGATATTCAATATTACATCACTTGCTCCAATTATGATGAGGCTAAATTCATAACTTATTCGTTGTAAACAAAAAAAAAAACTCATAATTTATTCTAATTTGATAAGTACATAAATATCATTTGCTCTTCTTACACGGCCTAAAAAAATGACTAGTCACCTTAATTTCTTTTTTTAACCGAGTTATATAAATAATACTCAAATCATTATTCAACAATAATATTCTTATAAATTGAAACTTAAATGTTTGCTCAAACATTAATTGAGAAATAAATATTACTAACTAAACTCTAAATCTAACCATAAACCTCTAAACTCGAACTTAAACATAAATCTAAATCTAAATCTGAACCAAACCATAAACCATAAACATTAATCTCGAATTTGATTCTAAACCCAAACCTAATTCCTAAACTATAATCCTTTCGAATTCAAACCATAAACCTCAAATCCACACTAATTACCATAAAAATAAGTAAATAACTACTCCATCCGTTTAATTATATTTGACATTTTGGAGAAAAAAGTTTCTCCAAAATATTTGACGTTTTACACTTCTCAAAAAGCATAAAATGAACTTTTTCCAAATTTGCCTTTATGTTGAGGGATATTCTATGGTCACTTTGTTTTTCACAAAGTAACCATTACTTTGTTTTGTCAACCATTGGATCATGGGTTAAAAGCTAATCCAATGGTGAAAAAGACAAAGTGTAGACAAAGTAAGGGAAAAACAAAGTGACCATAGCCTACACCGTTGTTGATTGCTTAGGAATTTGAAGAGTCATTTTGAGCATTAATAATGAGATGATAGTAAGGTAATATCAAACTCTTTTTAATGCTAATTCATGAGTTTCTTAATATGTGTATAGAAACCTTAAACGACAAATATTATGAAACAGAAGAGTATTAATTGTAATTATAATTACTCCAATTTATTGTTTCATCCAAATAATTAATACTCACTAATTATTATAAAATAATTAATGCTCAAAGTAATAATGAGTACACTTTATTTATTATTTCATCCGTTTCATAATATTTATCGTATAAGATTTCTACACACATTAAAAAACTTATTAATTAAAGCTTTTCATCTAATGTTTTTTAGGAAACACTTCGTGATACATCATTCCAAAACCAATTTAAAAGAATCTTAATGTATTAAAGGTAGTTAGGGGAATCTCAGCGTTACAATGATGAATCATGTTCAATAGAAGATTCTCTCAATAAAGAAAATAAAAGGGTAAACATGAAAGAACAAACAATCTCTGTAAAAAGAGAAAGAAAAAAGAAAGCTGAAGAAGAAGAATGAAAATAAATCAGTCTTATCACATGGGGAATTTTAGGTCTTTTTTACCTCTCTGTAAATCTCAAGTGTGCCTTGCTGTAATGATGTTCTCAATCCACTCCCAATATTCTTTTTATTTTCCCCAAAATAAATGAAAACCCAAATCCAATTCCAACCTAACCTATCAAATTAGGGTTTTTTTTTGTGTGATATGGGTTTGGATCCAAATAGGGTTTCAAGAAAGGGTATTTTTCTATTCATTAAAAAGATTAAATCTTGAAGTTGTTGAGAAGGTTTCTTTGACCCACTTGAAAAGGTCCTGTAATGGTCAAGAAAGTAGGGGAAAAAGGTTAAATTAATAAGAGGGAGAAGAAATTATAATATATATAAAAAAAAGAGTCTAAATTTCTACTGGTCTGTCTTTCCTGTTTCCATTCCACCAATCTAAATGTTAGTTGCTGTCAAGCACCCTTTGAAAAGACAATTACATGGAGACAAAGGCATCTATAAAATTAAAATAAAAAACATAGTGTATTGAAGGATGTTTCTTAAAACAAATTTTCTAAAATCCTAACAAAACAAAAAAAAAAATCAATTTACACCGAATGCAGTAGATCCGATCAATGAAAATATGCACCGAATGCAATAGATCTAATCAATGAAAATATGACAATTATATGAACGTAATCAATGAGATACAACAGCCAGTAGCTATTTTAATGACATTACAACAAGAACAACAAATATAAACATTTGATTTTCTTTTTGAAATCATTATAAGTTTGTTTCATTTCTCAAATCAAATAATTTCTATTTACTCTTTGAAGTAAAAAGAAAGAAGTTACAAAAGCCGAAATCCACACTAGAATTACCTCAACGAGCTGCCTGAAACTAGTGATTCAAATAAGAATGCAATTGCTAACATATGAACCCGATTGATTTCTCGCTTTACCTACTCTTTTTGTTTTTCAATTCCAAACGGTAGAACAAGTTCGTTCAGTTAGTTTTGAGAACTATGCATAGATATTTCAAAAGAAAAATCATTTTTTACATTTTGATCGCTAACAGAAAATTGTGGATAACAAGCATTAAACAAGAACAAAACTCATTTAAGAAAAAAGAACAAAGCAAGACGTAAATAGAGATGGAATTCTGATACCTATATTCATAAGTAGCCAATATTCAATTTAGAGCAACAAATTCATCATCTCATTTACTTTGCCCTTTCTGTTAAAAGGTTCAGAAATTTTTCCCATTTCCTTGAATTCCCAAAAAGATGAAAACTTTTACATCAATGAAGCAAACCAGCATCAATGAGTAACAAAAATCCACAAACTGAAATCAACAAAACTAGACAAAAAGAAGTTAAATTTCATGTTAAACCAGCAGCAAAACCCTTCGTTCTGCAACTGCGTCTGCTGTATGATGCATTCTTCAACCGAAAACATTAGTAGAACTATGTAAAAAAGGGTTAAATGGATCTTGCTATTTGTTAAAAGCTTATCCACCTTCCTCTTCTCAATGGAAGGTAATCTAAAAACTATCCTCCATCTGCTCTTCATATCCCAGACCCGACCGGAAAAACCGAGCACCAACTCCTTAGTTGGATTCTGCATATTTACAGAGTAACAGAGGCATATATCATCAAAGTCGAAAAAAGTGACTTCCGAGTCATCCCTACTTTGCAATTTTTTTCTAATGGGGTTAGTCAATTAAAAGCTATAGCTAGAGGTATGAACAATTTGGCTTTTGTTTCAATCCTAAACTTTGTTAGACCTCCATCTCTAGTGCAGCGAGTTTTGCACGGTGTGCTGCTAAAGCTATCGAACTTTTTCCTCGATCATCCTGAGTTAGCTCGCAAGCTTCACTCATGGAAGCCGACCTCAAGTCAGCTGGTGGGATAAAGCAATCAACCGACAGCCCTGGAACATTGAACGCGACCTCTTCAATCGTCCAGGCTTCCTCCATCTTTGTCTTGGTATGACTCATTGCCATCTCACCGAATCTGTAAAGGGTTACCACAGACCGACCTGAATGAGCAATCATAATCCCCTCGACAGATCTGTAGTCGTCAAGATACGAATTGATTGTGGTTTCCCAATAAACAGCATCACCGCCATTAGATTGGATGCGGGTGAGATGAGAATCCTCCATATGAACAAGAAGACCTGTCTTTTGGCTGAAGTAACCAAACAAAACGTGCCTTATGATCTCTGCCGGGCCTTCACTTCTAGCCTTAAGTGTCTGAGGATCAGCGCAGAGTTTCAGGATAAAACAATCCTCACCATCAATCTTCTTCTCGCCTATGCATCTCGCATCAGTGAACATACTAGCCGTAGATCGCGGATCTAGACCCTGAAACAGTAAACCGAGCCAATACCTTTTAACAACCAAACTAAGTAACTAACCAAAAATCAAACATACACATGCCATCAATTATCTCACCTGAAGTGCACGACGCAATGGTCTAACAGGTCCTTTAGCAGTATGAGCACCAAGCCAAGGTGTGTGCCTCCAAACAAGTTTACCATTGCAACCAGCATGAACCTTACTACCACCAACAGCAAGCTCGACATACCACATATCAGGATCCATCTGCCAAAGCACAAACCCGCCCGACTCAGCACCCCGCGCACCGTTCCTGTTCTTCACTACCTTTGTAGGAGTCTCAAATTCTGAAGCAATCATTCTAACTTTCCCCATTGCATAAGCATTTTTGATAGAGTTTTGTAGCTTCTGACCACCAGAAGCTGCTGTGTATTGCTGAAGAATGTACTGTGCTGAGGAAGTTTCCTGGAAAAGTACAAAAACAATTTTTAACAAAGATTAATTTATTTTAAAACCCAATTGAAAAAAAAAAAATAAAAATTTCCCACTGTTAGTAAATTAAAGAACAGAGAAAATGAGGGGTTCTGTCCACATTTGTAGAAAATCCAAACATCAATAATGACAGCTAGCTGCAACCTATTTCAGATTAGTACCAAACAATTAGTTGTTTTATTCAGTGTACTTTTGATCTGTTTGGTAGCCCAGAAAAACAAAGAAAAATTAAGGAATACAGCAAAAAGCTATACCACGGATCACAATTTTCTGAAGAATCAGTAACAAAAAACAGTTTTACAGAGGACCCAGAGCTTTATTTTTCTCTCATTTTCTCACTAGCCAAACAGAAAAATTGCATGCAACCCAGAGCTCTAATTTCCTCACTAACCAAACAGAAAATTACAAATTTCTGAAGAATCAGTAAGAAAAAACAGTAAAACAACAGTTTTACAGAGGACCCAGAGCTTTAATTTCTCTCATTTTCTCATTAACCAAACAGAATGCTGCACGGAAACAGAGCTCTAATTTTCCCACAAACCAAACAGAAAATTACAAAGTACCAATGTCTATTCCTCTCTCGTTTTCCCACTAACCAAACAGAAAATTGCATAGGACCCAAAAGGGTCTATTTTTATCCAATTTACTCATTCACCTAACAGAAAATTACACAGTATCCACTGACCCAGAGCACAGTTTTCCTCTCATTTTCTCACTAACCAAACAGAAAATTAACCACATAAATTCCAAATCAACATACATAAGTTCCAAATCAACTACTTAAAATTTAGCAAAAATCCAAACAAAAAAACCCCTTCAAATGCTATAAAAAAAACCCCAAAAAGGACATTACAGGGATTTAAGAAGAGAAACAACCACAACAAAGCCTTAATCCCAAAATGATTCGAGGTCGGCTTACATAAACCATCGTAAAGAACTGTAAAGCTCGAGTCGCATCGACGACATATTAGGGGTTTATTAAGAAGAGAAAAGAGTGAGAAAATTTACAATGGGAGTATCTTTAATGCAAAGATGAGGCAAAGGGTCCAAACTGCTAACGTGCACCGGAGCCAACGGAGCACCCATTACTCCGAGCAGCAACCTCAGATCAGACCTCCGATACGCCACACTACTAACCGACGGAGTCCGGGTCAATTGGCCCTTCATCCACTGACCCAAACCCGACCCGACCCTTTTCGAATCACACCCATCACTACCACCATCCGGATCCGGACCCTCCATCAAGGGTGTTAAAGTTTCCCCGACCACCGGCCTCAGACTCCCCGATCTAACGACCTCGGGCTCAAACTTTTTCCGGCGAAGAAGGGACGAAATGGGGGAAGAAGAAGTCCGGGAAGGGCTGTTAGAGCGAGAACGAGAAGGGGAGAGGCCGCGAACGACGTCGTTTTTGAGAGCGGCGAAGAACCCTTGTTTCTTTTCCATATTTAGGAAGAGGGTATGAGAGAAATGAGGAAAAGGAGGGAAGAAAAGAGGGTTGGGGTTTCAGAGAATGTGAAAGGAAGAAGGGAGAAGAAGAGGGTTAGAAGATGATGATGAGGAAGGAGGAGGGTTGTTCTTCATAGGTGGAAAGAAGGGAGTGAAAAGTGGGGAAATAGTTGGGGAGGAAGAGGAAGACTCTGCTATTGATATGCTCTGCTTCAAGACTGTGACTTTTCAATCTTAGTGATTTTGCTTTTGGAAAATGAAATGGGTGTGATATAGTATAGAGAGAGAAAATTTATGGACTTTGGGTTATATTACTGTACTGTATAATATGATGTTTATTTTATGTGTATACTCTCTTTTTAATGTAATTTCTGTTTTTTTATTCAATGAGATGAATATTTTGTTCTTTAAAAAAATAAAAATAATATTTTGGGTAAATTACACTGTATGTTTCTAGATTAAACCTACTTTTCTAAACCGGTACCTAAAAAACTATTTTGCATATATATGTAGCCAAACTATCGATAATCTTTTAGACTGGTACCTAATGACCTCCTATAGCAAGTCATCCCCAAGCCTGATCAACGTAAGTCAACATAATTTTTATTGACTCCATTTGACATTCTATGAAATGACCATATTAACCCTCTTTCTCGTTCTTCTTCCTCTCCATTCCACCTCCTTCTCTATCCTATTGTTTTCTCTATCTCCACCATAACTCTTTTCTTTTGCCTTCATCTTTTTTTTCCTTCCTCCTTCTTCCTCCTCCTTCTCTTCCTTCTTCTGTTTTTTTAAAAAATAAAAACTAACATCTGAGTGTCCGGAATCTGAAATATCCAGATTTCGGCCACGACTGGATCGGCGAGAATCCAGTAGCGGTCGGGATCTGGGAATTCCAAATCCCGACTAGAGTTGGAGACGGCCAGAATCCAGCCCTTGCCGAAATCTGAAATTCCATATTCCGACCGGTGCTGGTACCGGCCTGGATCTAAAAATTCCAGATCCTGACCAGGGCTAGAACTGGCCAGGATGCAGCCCTGGCTGGAATCTAGAATTTCCAGGTTCTCGCCAGGGATGGTATCGGCCATACCAGCAGCCCTTGCCGGAATCTGGATTTTCAGATTCCGGCAGTACCCTTTTGGATTATATTTAGAAAAATGAAGGGGAGAAGAAGAGAAAAAATTGAAGAAAAAGAAGAAGAAAATGAAATGAATTACGGTGGAAGAGTGGGAGAAAGGAGGAGAGGGAAGAGTGGGAGAAAGGAGGAGAGAGAAGGGAGGAATAAGATGAAGGAATGAGAGGAGGAGGAGAGAGAATAGGAGGAAGAAAAAAGAGAGGGTAAAATGGACATTTCCATTTTTGAGTTTTTTAAATTTTGGTTTGACCATGTCAAACATGGGCGAACTGGCCTTGACTTGGGGTGATTGGTTATAGAAGGTCATTAAGTACCAGTTTGGGAGGTCATTGATAGTTTGGGTACATAGATGTGCAAAATAGTTTTTTAGGTACCAGTTTGGGAAAGAGGATATAGTTTAAGGAACCTCTGACGTAATTTACCTTGAATATTTTAACTTTCATCTCACTCGTCTAATACGGATAAAGGATAAAGTAGTAGGTTGCTTTGTTGAAAACAAATTAAATATAGAAAAACTCTATCTTCAGATGTAGCGTTTTATTTATGTGAGACGAGATTATAATCGTGAATTATTTTTTTTATGATTAGTGTATATCGATGTTTTTTATATCAATGTTACAGAAGATTTCATTTCGAACTCGGGCGTGGATCTCTCAAGCCCGATCCTAGTTCAGGGAAAAAGGGAATTTTTGACATTTGGCAGCAATATTACCTTTCACGCGGGGTGAGGTGATAAAATCGATCTACATTTATCAACACCTTTATATATTGTTGATTCTAAATCAAATCGGATGAGAGAGGAGTTGTGCCTCCTCTCTCTCTCTCTCTCTCTCTCTCTCTCTCTCTCTCCCTCTCTCTCTCTCTCTCTCAGTTCGTGAATTGTTGTTATCAGCTCTCGACTAATATTGGCATGGTTGATTCGTGACCGGTGATATGAGATCGTGGTGATTCGATCTTTCGATGTTCATCCGATGTTCTTCAATTGCAAACAAGTCGACGGGTTAACAAGAAGTAACCCGATAACCCAACTTTTATATTCAAATTTTATTGTGATTAAATCCTTCAGAGTTCATAGACCGGTTGGGTATCTTGAAAGCAGGGTAGAGTGGTTGTTGTTGTTGTTAGGTGGATTTTACCCGCGATAACCACGACTAAATGTAATGCAGACGGGGTTGTTTTCCAGGAGGAGGGAAGGTGCGGGTTAAAACCTATGATTCGAAATGATGCGAGTGAGTTTTATGATTACGGTTTTGACCTCGTGAGTAGAAGCTATTGCTCTTTGACAAAGCTTGTTATGAGTGATCTTTAAGAACATACACAATGTTATGTTTGAAATTGATGCCAAAAATATTGTGCATCGTCTAATATCATCTAAAGTAATATGGATGGTTCATTCAAAAATGTTGAGACATCCTTTCATAATATGAAGATTTTAAGGTCAATTTTGTTCCTAAAGTTGATAACGAAGCGGCTCGTGCCGTTGCTAGGCATGATGTATCTAGTGCGAATTTTTATTCTTCTATTGTTCTTCCTTGTTGGTTTGATGTCGTGCTTTGTAAAGATCAGTATTAATCTTTTGAATAAAATATTTTTTTTTTCAAAAAAGAGAATCAAAACAAAGATTATGGTGTTTGACGTAATTTTTAATACCATAATTTAGTGTGGTAATTGAATGTCCTCTAGACCGAGTAGGCACCCATATAGACGCTAAAAATTCAGAATCCAATTAGAGTGGTCGGAACATTCTTATCTAGGCTCAAAAATCTAATTTATTTATACCTAGTCCTCAAAATTTCTCGATCAACCTACTAATGATTAAAAGACATTATACTACTTGTCATCACTGAAAACACTTCTTTAAAAATTGATTTACAATTGATGGATTTGTATATTTATTTATTTTTATTCAAAATTTATATGAAAAACACTTTTGTTGTGGTTGCTTTATACATCGGTAGCTCTCTAAACTTGTGGAGAGCATTAAGTAGTGCAATAAACTTGTTAATTCTATAGAAAGTACATTCTTTGTTAAAGCACGAAGGTTAATTTCATATAAATTCCCCATGGTTTCACTTTTCTGTAGAAATATTCATGTGGTTTATTTTTTCAGAAAGTAAATGACTGTGTTTTTCTCTGTTTGTGGAGTTGAGAAAGAGGTGTAAAGGTCGGTGTTGACGTGTCTGGTGTCACTTAGTCTGTTTGCAGAATCGTGATTTCTCTCGACTTACTCTAAGTGCCAATTTTTGAAAATGGCAGAAGTGCCCTCGCACATGTCAGTGCCAACGTTTATGCCACTATTGCAATTCTGAAAACATAGAAAATCACATTAATTTATTTGCTAAAAACAGATCATAGGAACCAATCTAGAAAAAAAAAAGTAAAATCATAAAACACTATTTTAAAATTAACCTTAAAATGATATCGTTTTAGGGAGATGTATTAAATTGAGATTTTAAAACACTTTCATAGAATTTTGAAACTTAATGACTTTTAAAGATTTTAATGGATTATTAAATAATTCTATAGATAATGAAAGGTTTTTATGGACTTCCTCTCAAATGACTTTAATAGAATTTTATGGAAAATAAAAAACTTTTATAGACTTCTAATAACTACGAATTCATTCTCATCAACTTTCATTTCAGAACGCTATAATTAAGTCCCTAATTTTCAATCAAGATCAGTTTTATCTGTATGTTACCTAAAGTTTTAACGAACTAACTTAACCGTTGTAACTGTCACATCAGAATATTTCAAACATCAAACATGCTTACATTGGTGGTAAATTCACATTTCTTAGTAAACTAGGAGCAAATTTGATCATTAGTTATTAAATTCTTAGTAATACAAAATAAAATAAACTTGAGATGCATAGTGTTTGTAGAAACTAGTAGATAAAGAAATTATGAAAAACAAAAATTCAACGAAGAATCATTAAAATATAACAATATTATAATTTTTATTGAAATGAAAAATTGCAATTTCAAGTTAATTAATTTACCTTGCAAAATAAAGTTAAACAAAAAGTTTGATTTGTAAATGTATACCAACAAGTAAGCTTTTATAATCTCTCAAAAGAGAAAAAAAAAAACAAAAAACAAATCCTTTATGAATAAAGGATAATCATATTTGGTTGTCTAAATTTTCCTAAGTGAGAATTGAAAAGTAACGAGAAAAATAATCTGTTGTTCTGGACTTCCTATCCTATTTTTCTGTTCCCCTTTAAGTTTTTGACACGTGTCAAAAATTTAAAGAGGGACAGGAAAATGAGATAGGAAATTTGGGACAACAGATTTTCTTCCAGTAACGGGGGTGGAGTGTTTTTTCATGTATGGCAATGGACAAATCTTATGAAATCTTTGGTGGCAATGGGTGGATTTTTTTTCCAAAACTATAGAAAAAGTCACTTAAAATTAACAAAAGTCATTTAAATTATTTGATCATGAACTTTTTTAATACACGATAACTTTTAATTATTTTATAAAAAATTTGATAGAATACATCTTGATTTCTATAGATTTTTTATAAGTTTTTTTAAATTTTTATTCAATACTTATAGAATTCTAAAGTCTCTTAAATTTTTTAAATTGAATATATCTAAAACTTTTAAAATCTTTAAAAATCCATTAAAATCTAAATACAATACACCTTAGAATATCAAGAAAGTTATTTGAACTAGTTCGTACTAAAAAAAATACATTCATTAATCTGATGCGTCAATGCACATATGTGTCTATTACTCTTCTTTATCTAATAAACTTTTCAGGATTTTTCTGTACCTACTTTATTTTCGAAAAAAAACAAACAAACTAAAGTTATTTGAAATAACTATAAAAAAAAACTCTCTTCTCCCTAAACCCATCATGGCAACTTAAATCCCTCAAAAATCATGTGATTTTGTTATCATTAAATCCATAATGCAACCTAAATATCCCTCACAAATCATGTGATTTTCTTCTTTGATTGTAATATCTACTTTAGTGATTTTCAATTAATTAATATGATCTTTGTCACTCTTGTTATTTTTTATTTTTAGATTTCAACTAGTGTCTTCTAATTTTTTTCTTTTTGATAACCTTCTAATTTTTTTCTTTTAAAGGCTACTTCCGCAAAGAAACATTCCGCATATAATTTGCTTTATGTCGCTGAAGCAAGCGAAAGTAGAGAAAAAATCTGCTGTCCCCAAATTGGTGTCCCCAAATTGGTGTCCCAACTCACACAAAATTAATTAAAATAATTAAAATTAATAAATCATGTGGGCTCCACTTATCTCCCACATAAAAAAACTGAATTTATGTGAGTGGGACATGGTTGGGGACACCAATTTGGGGACAACAGATTTTTTTCCACGAAAGTATCAACAATTTTGAAGCCAACAACGGATTTTTACAAAAAGTTTCAACAACAAAATTATGCAGCCAATAGCAATGGTTCCATCGAGAGTTTTTGCCCTCATTGTGAATGTAATGATTATGACCAATAAAATTGGAGAAATATACTTCATTGAGAAATGATTGGTGTAGAAAAAGACGTACAAATGTCACATTTTTATTGATGGAGTCCATTAGACCAAGCAATAATAAAATTTCTCGATTTCACTACATTAATTTAATAGTAATTTATTAGCCATCTACAGACCGTTGGTTGGCACAGTGGTAGCATGGAGCTGCGCTTGGTAGGGAGGTCTGCGGATCGATCTCTCAGAACGATAACTGGAAGAGATTTAAATATCATAATCCTTGGATTTGCCCTGAATCCGGATTAATCGGCTCAGTAGATTCGGAAACCGGATGAAAAACGAAAAAAAATAATTATTAACCATCTTTAAATTGAGTTGTATGCACCAATTTAGCAACGCATAAGCACTTGTTTTGAAGATTATCTCCTCAAATAATTTAAACAAAATTATATTAAATTTTTAAATTTACATTTTTCAAAAATAATAATACTGAAAACTATTTTCAAATTTTTTATATTTAAAAAAAAAATATCAATATGAAAACATTCATAAAAAAATATTATTCAACGATTAAATAAAAGATTTTTCTATGATTATTATGTTTTTAATGAAGTAAAAATCACTATGTTTAATATCACCATTAGATAAGTGATGGAGAATTTGATTGAGTGGTGATAATGACAAAGTAATAATTATTTGAAAGTAACTATAACGTACACTGTTAAGGGTATGTTTTTAGTATAAATTTTATATAAATTTTTGAAAACCTATTTACAATAATTTAATAAACACATTAAATATTGCATTTTTGTTGTAAATATTTTTTTTTTAATGAAATCCAATGATTGAATTGTTTCAGTGTATATACATAAATAAATAGGATTTAATTTCTTTGAGAAAAGAATTTAATTGTATTTCAATACAAAATAAAGGTGTAGGCTATGGTTATTTTGTTTTTTCCTTACTTTATCTATACTTTGTCTTTTTCACTATTGGATTAGTTTTTAACTCATGATCCAATGATTGACAAAACAAAGTAATAGTTACTATGCGAAAAACAAAGTGACTATAGAATATTCCAAAATAAATAATATACTAAAAAAAATATAAAATAAATAATTTAGGTTATATATTAAAAAAAGTGGGCCTCGAGGTATGATTTCTTTTTGACCGTGGATGCCTCTTGACAGTTCACTAAGCAGGTTTTCTGTATGATTATTCCCTAATGTTTGTGCACGTGCGGCACGTGGGGGCCATTATTTTTCTTTATTTTCTTTTGTTAGACAAATACCTGCAAAAATAAAAGGCAAAATAATTATTTATTTTTTCCTTGTAAAAGAAAAGAGATGAAGGTTCTTATTATGAGTAAGTTTGAAGTTAGGGTCGAGAATTTTTACAGAAAAAATCAAGTGCATATGGTCTTTAAATTTCATTAATTTTTTAATAATTAAAAAGCATAAGAAATATACTTTTAGGTGTTATATATTATTGCTATTTTTCTGTGTAATTATTTGTTTGGACTCCAACCGTTAAATTATTTTTTCTCGCTTTGCCTTTATATTTCAGAATTATTTTACATTATAATTTCAAATTATTAAGATAATAATGTAGATTACATCATTTCATTCTTTAAAATCTATATTTGTAATATACTTTAAGGGAGTGATTTGAAATGGAAAAAACGTGAAGATACATTTTTGTTTTCTCTAAAGTGGGAAAAAGGGTTTCTAAAAGAAATTAAAATCTCATTAAGCTTTTGGTGTAGGCTATGGTGACTTTGTTTTTGAGTTACTTTGTTTGTACTTTGCTTTATTCACCATTAGATCACTTTTCACCCCATGATCTAATGGTGGACAAAACAAAGTAATGGTTACTTTGTCAAAAACAAAGTGACCATAGAATTTTCCTAAGCTTTTTCTTTCAAAACTAAAAGAAAAAAAAAAGAAATTAAAATCTGAGAAAAAAACGTTGTAAATAATGACATGATTATGAAAATTTAAGGAGTTTTGAATCTCTGTTTCATCAAAATTTAGCTCTTATTAATAGGTAACATATAAATTTTACTGTAAAGTCTCATCAAAAATTACGATCTGCTCTGACTTTACGAGTGAGTAGATATAACTTTAGCTAGTCTTTTTATAACCAACAAGGTGTTATAAAATATAAATTAAAATAAAATAATCATAAATCATGATTCTCATAAATAATGAGATCCACATTTTTTCCTCCTTTTATCAAAATGAAATTTCAATCACAAAATGTTTTAGTTTTGTAGGCAAAAAATATTTGTGCAATGGAATCTATAACTTATAGGTAAACTAAAAAAAAAGGGCAAAAAATACTATTTAGCCACTCACCTATTCTAAATTTGTGCATTTGGTTACATTTATCCACTCACCTAGGAGGTGGTTCTCCACACGGTTCTGTAATATTTTTTGAATACCCTTCAATTGGTTGAGTAAATGCTTCTATTTGGCAAGCATGTGGCCAAATGCCTCTTTATTCCAGGTGTAGACATCCATTTAGAAATTGTTGGCTGCCTGGATAGGATCTGGAACAAGTTGCCAATGATCTGCAACAAACTTCTTAAAATCTGGATGTGTTTCCCAAGGCAACAGATACCAGAAGGGTCTCGCTGATCTAATAAAAGGTTTGCCAAATAGCCAGAACAAAATAGGGCAATGATCGGAGCTGCGGAAAGGTAAATTAGTCACTGATGCTTGATGAAACCTGAGTCTAGCTTTATTGTTACTGTAAACTTTATCCAATCTAACAAACAGATTATTGCAACGCCAAGTAAAATAGTTTCCAGAGCAACCCAAATCAAAAACCCCACACTCATCCATGGTCTGACGGTGCCGGATGCAACGGTTTAAATAGTGTGCACCCCCTCCTTTTTTTATCCCCCATAGCTGAGATGTCGTTAAATCTCCCATAATAAATCACGGGATTGTAATAGTCTTTCTCAAACCCGTCAGCTCCTCCCATAAAATTTTCCGACAAGAAGCCATAGAGGAAGCATAGACAAATGTAACAATGCACTCCTCTGAACCATTCTTGCGTAAAGAACAAAGAAATGAACTGATTATGAGTAATAAACGACACAATATTAACAATAGTAGGTTGCCAAAGAACCCAAATGCTGCCAGAGCGACCCTGACCTTCTGAGCAGACATAGCTCCACTTTTGAAATTTTCTTAAAATATTAGCAGCTTTGGCACCACTAATTTGTGGTTCGAGAATAGAGACACAAGTTGGTCTAAACTGATTAATAAGGTCTTTTAGATGGACACGAGAGGCCTCACTCGCCTCTCCTCTAACATTCTAACACAATAGATCCATAAATATTGAGTTAGGATCAGACACTATGCCAGGTATTTATGGGGAGTCCCTTCGAGACGGGAGGTACTGATTAGTCCAAAAGGTACTTATAATTCAAGGAGGAAATTTTGGCCACTATGCTTCCTCTCTGGCTTCCTCTGTATTAGTCTAAAAATGTGTAAGAAATTGATTCATTTAGCTTAGATTCATCTAGGCTAGGGGTAGTTTTATTTTTGTATTTGCATTTTCATGTGTACGGATCAAGTTCTAAGAAATTGAGATGATTTGGTGCTAATTCGAGCTACAAACGAGCAAAATAAGAAACTTTCAATGCCTCTACACCTTTTGGTATTTTGGCCATAACTTTCTCATACAAACTACGATTTAGGCGATTCAAAATGCGTTGGAAAGCTAAGCCATAGATAAAAAAACTTTCATGTTTTAAGGTTTTCCAAATTCCGAGAGAAAGATGGTTAAAACGGGGTTCAAAGTAAGAAGATTGTTTCTGGTGCGACGCAGAGTGTTTCTAGAGCGACGATGCTACTGTAACTCATGTTTCTTGAGCGTTTTTGGCGTGACACAGATGTTTCTGGCGCGACGGAGGGTCTGAAATCTGAAGAATATTATTCTTTAACGCCAAAAGTTGTGTTTTATCGTCCAAATGATGTCTCAGATCACCCAAGATCTTTGTCCATGCATCAAACAATGTAATCCTTGAGATATTGGCTATAAATACGCCATTCTCCAACGAAAAATATACAGATTATCATAATCATTAGATCATAAAACACCATACACCATACACCTTACACCCATCATTATAGATTCCATGACATTGTAGTGCTGATCGAGAGATAGACTTCTTTCATCGGTTCATCGAGGAGAAGATGAGAAAGAACGCCCCGAGGCTTGAAACATCTTACAAGAAGAGTAAAAGGATTGACAACTCTCTTTCCCTTCTTAGTTATACTTCTTATATTCTTTGAATTTCCGTCTACATTTGTATGAATGCTATGACAATTACAATATTATGAAATGAGTATTCTTCATATATTTTCATGTTATTGAATGATTAAATTGTTCATTACTTATGTTTTATTAATCTAGGTTAGGTCTAGTTAGTAAACCGTAATTAATCTAACTTGTGTGATAATCATTAATCTAATAAGGTTGTCTAGGATAGGTCTAGTAATTTTGTTAAGTTAAAGTCATGTAAGGATAACTTGGTTGCAAGAATCAAGAGATCGGATTATGTTATGTTGTAGAATTGGTTGAGTATATATGAATAAATTGTAATGGTGGTTATTGTGCTTAAATGAATCGTTCTTTTTGCTTGGATGATAAATGTTGGTTAAAGATGTTGTTGGATAAATAACGATAATATGCAAGCAATAATTAATCGAGACAAATAATATTCACATATATTATTAAATCAACCGATTACAGAAATGTGAATATACTGAACAAAATAATCGAAACAGAAATATGAAAAATACCGAAGATGAACACTCGAGGCCCTTTCAGTTTTCTTAAGACAAATTCGCCACGTGTTGGCGTAGTCTCCCAAGATACAATGAGTCGTAGTCGAACTCTAAACCGTACACGATTACTTATCACCGGAAACAAAGGATGGAGGAGCAGGAATGAAAAATTGCTCGGAAAAGATAGTTTACACAGATTTGCAAAAATGTAAGAGAATAGTTGAATGGACAAATTCAACTCTTATTCAAAATGAGGTTGTAACGTCTGTCATTAACTCGTGATTAATAGCGTTTAATTTCCGTAACTGAAAACAGTTTCAGAAATTAAAAACTGTAACAAAAATCTCATTCATCACAAGTTAATTTTAAGCACATAATATACCGTTAGAAAGTTTACGTGTCATAGAATATGTTAACGTAATAACATCATTATAATGACCACTTTACCCCTCATATATATTGCCTTAAAATTGACATAAAATAATGTATAATACACATTATTTTCCAACAGATGTTAGTGTAGGAATGAATGTTAGTTTAGGAATTAGTTTAGTTTATAATCACCAACAATCCAAATTATCGCTTTTCTATAAATCTCGAGAAAACGAATAAAACAATGAATGTAAACGAGTAATTAGCGTTTTCCTGTGGGTTCGATGTTTTATTACTACATGAGTGACTTCGTATACTTGCAGAAATTGCCCAACATGTACTCTCCATCTGCTTTTTATTGCCTTTCTTTCCTTGCGATTATTTTGGCGCATTCGGTTGACTCTTAGCGGACTTGTTTACCTCTTTCTCGGACTGAGGCTTATGGGTATTGTCCTCTAGTTTAGGTCGAGTACTTGCTTGATTACCTTGTGAAAAGGTTTCGAGTTGTTTTTCAGTTAATCATGTGTAAATAGTCGTCTTCTTTGCTCTCAGAGGGGGTTTAAAGAGAGGATTCGGTTCACACACTTTCAGGAGCTGGCAGTTTCACAGGACATTGTTGTTACCATTTTGGTTGGCTTTGTCAAATCTTGGCATGCCTCTTGTTCACACGACCCCTGGATTGTGACGTTCCATCCATATTACACTGATTATCTTCTTGATTATCCTCGGTAGAGTTAAAATTGACGATATCGAACCGCCAAGCAGAATTCACCTTTTTGTTTACAATCTTGTGAATTTGGTCCACCTCGTGTTGTTGTGGTTCAAGCCAATTAGCTGTAGCCATACCTTCTTGCAAATCCTCAACCATTACTGGTCTCATATCATCATGAAAGGGATTGTTGCTTCCTTTTCTTACTAGTTTAGTAACTACCATCCATGAACCATAGTTGTTCAACACCTCTGGTCTTATACTAGTTCGTTTTCCATCTCATTTTGGTACCTAATTGCTTCTTCCCATTGCCTTGCCTTAGAGGGACACCTCTCCTTGTTATGCCCATACATACCACAATCAAAGAAAGCATTATACAACCCGTCGTATTCGACCCTGTAAACTTCGCAGCGGAGACGATATTTAGAGAGTAACGGTTTAGATATGTCGAGCTACACATAAGCTCTTGCAAACTTCCCCCTCTCAACACTAAATTGTCTTTTATCTACATGAAGAACCTTGCTGACCATTCTGCCTACCCGAGTTATAAATTCCTCGTTATAGTATTCTAATGGTAGGCCTGGGAACCTCACCCAAGTAATGACTTTCTCGACGTGATCATCAAAAGGGTTAAACTTGGGAACCCATGGGCGAATAACTAAACAATGGCCAACAATCAAAATAGGGTTCTCCTTCAATTGCATTTTGATAATCCACTTGATTTGAGAATTTAACAACATAGTAATTGTTCTCAAGATTAATGATGTCAAACTTACTTGTTTTTGCCCAATAGTTTTTTAATCTCTGTAAGAGGAAGTGGAAGCCCACCCTCCTTCCCATAACATTGACAATTAGTGACCATTTCCATTTACCCCAAAATATGTGTTTGTCTTCTCGGGACTGCCTCACCGTTGGACAAATTGGGTCATCTTCCTCATCCTCATCAATTTCTGAGTCGGAGTCAAATTCATCAAACCAATCACCTTCCGTCTCTGAGGTCGGGTCCGACATATCATCATCTTCCTCAGTCTGGCTGGAAGTAACTTTTGAATAGGAGAGTTTCTGTTTGGCCGGAGATTCCAACGGGGGTTTTGGGATGTCCTCTGCAGATTCGTTGCCTACCTTCGATTTCTTTGCAAATTGACAAGCCGGAGAGTTGTTCACCGCTGCCCCGTCGTTCTCCAGCTTGTTGCCGCTGCTTTCCGCTTCTATCTCGCCGGCAAACTTATCTCATTCTCGTTGTAAGTGATATGTGGACTCAATAAATGCATGACGTGTTTTAAAGCCGTAAGACCCAATAATAATGATATTGGACAAGAACAGAAATATTTACACGGTATTTGACATGCATGTTACATTATATCAATTTTATAAGGCAAAAAGCATTTTGAGGCCCCTGATCTTATCCTTTTCGGTGCATTAAGTCTTTGATCTTTTATTTGGATACATAAGGCCCTTGATCATTTATATTTGGTTCTATCAAGTCCTCATCTAACAAAATTGGATGATTTGTTAATTTTCACAAATTAATAAGACCAATTGAAATATTGTGATACCTAATTAATTACAATTAATTGAATTTTCAATAAATTATTCAACAATTTTTTTTAAAAATGAACAAAAAAATCAGTATTTATTGTCGTTGTTTTGCTCATTTTCTAGTCATTTCAAAAGTGAAATTGAAGAGAATGAAAACATAGATGAAATTTAATAAATGATGTTTGACCATGTTCTTTATGCCTTTATTAGTACTTATCGGTTCTTCATTTCAGTTCGGTAATTTCTTTTCAGTAAATGTGCTTTAGTAATTTTCAGTCATCAAGAATTTGGCCTTAATTTGTGGGGTCGGAATCAAAGAGAAGAGCTAAGATGAAAAATAAAAGAAGAGACAAAGAGAAACGTTTGAGAAAGAATGTGCGGCGTTACTACATTCGAATAGGCGGGAAAATTAATTGTCAATTTGAAAAAGACAATATTGTCTGGAAATGTAAGTAAAAAGCAAAGTGAATCACATATATTAATGAACTCTCCTAAACGGGCTAGATTTGTAATTATGCCACAATATTTTGATCTTATTAATTTGTCAAAGTTAACAAATCATCCAATTTTATTAGATATGGGGTTGATAGAACCAAAAATAAAAAATCAAGGGCTTAATGTGTTCAAACGAAAGATCAAGGACTTAATGCACCGTACGATGAAAGATCAGGGGCCTCAAGATGCTTTTTGCCATTTTATAATGTTATTAAATAATATCGAAATTGCACAACTTTTTTATTATTATTATATTTGTAAGAAAACTCTATAATTTATGTTGGATGTTATTCCAAATTTTGAGATGTGTAAAGAAAACGCGTCTACGGTTTTTATTTTCCTTTTATTTATAAGGGGAACAGCTAAGAAAATCTGCAACTTGCAGGGACCATTTACAACATTATAAACTAATAACTACTATAAAGTTCGTCTTCTAAATTCTAATGTATGATATATAAAATCAAAATGAGCTTAACTCAAAAGTATGAATAGTTTATTAATGGAAGTCTACAAGTTCAGCTATAATCATTAAGTTGGACTATGCAAACTTATTGGCTTTCCTCAAATTCCATCATCTTGGGACAATTTCATATAGTATTTTGTGGTTTAAAGTTTTTCACTATTTATAAATTATTTTTATAGTAAATTTTTGAGTTGAAAAAGAACTGTAAAATAAATTGTGTGCTAAGTAAATGTTCAATTTAACTAACATGAATAAGGGCTTTTTGTCTAAATTTCTTTTCAAACATTTGACTAATTAAGTTAGGGTGTAGGATTTAAGAAGGATTTTTCTTTTTTCTCAAAAAATACTCTTAGTAACATCAATAGAATTAATATTTTTTTTTTCAATTTTGCAATAATTTTATTTTTCTGATGGAGATTTTGCAATAATTTTTACTAATTAAACAAAGCACAGAAATTTATCTATAAAAACGAAAAATCATATAATATTAACTTCAAACCGTATTTTTTAATACCTCAAAATTTGCTGATTATAAAAAATTGTGGACTCCTATTTTTTTAAAATGTAAAATTAATAGTTTTTAATACAATTGAAAATGAATAGGAAAGATGTTTTTGTTATTTTTTACCTATATTGGGAGTTCTTGTCCCAGAAAGTCCCATTATTCTTGCAAATAATATCTTAAAATATAGTTCGCTAATATCCACTCAACTTGTCTGCACCTTTTTAATATTACAATTAGTCACATATTTGCTTGAAAATATTTTATGCAATATGAAAAGGGACATTGCATTTATAACTGAGATTTATATTATTGCTTTCATGGGGTATTATTATTATTATTATATATTTATTATTAAAGGTCCTGTGAAGTGGACCAACAATTGATCAAATAGATGTTACTTATAGACAAAGACTTCTGCTGGATTTCTTGAACATATTTTATTTTCCTCAATACTAAATTAGTTACTAGTTTTGAAGAAATAATGTTCGTTTTTAATACATTTTGGTGTTTGTAAAACTCAGAATGACTTTTTAGGGTTGAGCTTGAAATAAAAGACAACGGTGATTCAGGCGGGTCATTGATTAGAAACCACACTTCAATGATCAAGTTAGTCGGTAAAAGGAGAAACAACAATACTTATAAAAAGTAAATAGTAAGACTATCCATTTGAGCTGTGGTATTATCCTTTTCTCGAGAATTATATTGTGTGCCTTAAACACGTGTCAGTGTTTTATTGCCTACATATACTCACAGTTATAAGAATTGTCAATGAAGTTTTGTTATATACAATGCATGTGAGGGCTACCTTTCAGTTGTAACGGTACCACAAATTGGTCTATGTGGTGACCAATTACAACTACTTTAGCAAGCGATAATAGATTAGACGATATCACGTGCCAGGCATTATTTTCTTTAACGTCACATTTCACTAGCATAAGTACTTGCTTTATAAATATATTTTCTTCAACAATATGTTATTAAATGAAAATTAAAGAAAAAATTATTTGCAAAAAGTTCATTAAATAAAATTCAAATACAAAATAGTGTAAGGTACAATCACTTTGAAGTAACCATTACTTTGTATTTAACATTATTGATCGAAACTTATATCCTTCATCCAATCATAAAAATGGACAAAGTAGTGATCTTTTTTTATAAAAACAAAACAATCATGAGAAAAACTTTATCAGGATATTAATGTTAACATGAAATTATTTTTTTAACTATTTGAAATTGTTGTGAGAACGTAGTTAAAGTAAATTAAAAGGCGAATAATTTGAACAACATTATATATAACACATTATTTAATTCCACTATTTTGAAAAACATATTATAAAATTTATGTCTTTTATTATAATTAATCCTTTGGTCCTTCTGTCAATTTTTTTAGAGTCGTAACAATTGTATTTCAATACGCATATGCAGACAAGATAACAAAATCACCGAATCATTTTATATAGCAGTATAAATGTCTTGATAGTTAAAATATATTACCTTAAAAATCTAAAAAATGATCAAAATGACCAAAAAAATAATTATCACAAAAAACATGAACCTTATAATGTATTTTTCAAAATAGAGAAACTAAACAGTGCGTCGTGTTAAAAACGGTGGAGACTTTTATAGTATTCACCCTAAATTAAATAAATGAAAAAAAAAACAGAAATAGTGAAAACATAAGAGCATGGCCTAGTGTGGGCCCAAACCGAGCCCATGAAGCTCTACTCGACCCATCAACATTCAACACCACCCTTGCTATTCACGCTCTCAGCACGTGTGTACGTGTGCTACTAATTTTATTTTTTTTTGTGATCTACACTTTTTATTAATTTTTCTGAATTTCTTCACTCTCTCTTTATCACAAGTATATAATGCTGAATAAAAAATATTATTGATATTTTCTAGAACAATAACTTATACGTGCCAAATAAAATGAGTATTATGAGGATGGAAGTTGGAAGTAGGCAAGTGCTCTATATTTATGGTGATAAACTGAGAGCACACAAAATAAAATAAAATAAAATAATGTCAATTATGTCATTTCTTGCTTTTTATTGAAACTTTAATATATAATTTATATGTTATTTATAAATTTTTGGTAGCTTATTTCAAATGTTTGCAAGTATTTTTATTTGTTTGGCTAGTGAACAATTTCGTATTTATTCAAATATCCGGCTGCTCGAGTGATTACTTATTTTATTAATATCATTCTTAATTTTTAAAAATAAAAGTAAAAAGGGCAGTTTATAACTCCATAAAGTGTCATTTTGATTGCTCACAATTGTCCCTTTGGGAGTCGTATTCCTCTCAAATGTGGTCATCATTAGAATATATTTATTGCTTAAAAGGTTATTCTCAAGGCATAATCAAAATTATCTTAGCCCTTGCTTCCAACTAACAACAATTTTATTTCTATATGTGATGAAAAATGCCATTCATATTTTTACTTTCGTGTACTAATTGATTATAATTCTTAATGTATTTTGTTTTCATATATGATTTAGAATAATATTTGAATTCAAATAAATATATTATTAAAAATGATACAAGAAGGACCCACCAAGTAATAACTTAGTGATTATTACGCTCCGAGTATAAAGTCTTGAGTTCAAATTTTAAGACCAACAAATGTGAAACTCTAAAAAAACGATATAAGAAGGTAAAATTCAACTATGCAATGCATGTTTGAACACGACAAGTTACTTTAGTTGTATTTTTGTACTGAACCTTATTTGTAGCAGGCAAAAGTGCACAATAAGAATGTAGTTCCGACAGTTGGAATTTGTTGATTCTCTATCTAAATAAAGATACGTAGGTACGATTATTACATTACGAGACCCTGTTTAGTTAATAATAATTTCATTCTTGAAAGTTTCAGTGAAACATTTCCATTAAACAAACTGAAAATAAACATTTTGATATTTTCAAATTGAATTAAGAACAAAAATATAATATTCTATATTTGTCCATGAAAAGGAAAATATGATGCCGTGTGGGCCCAATTTTAGCCCAATTTACCCATTTAAATAGATCCATTACAGTTTACGGCCCTACTTTTGACCCAAGGTCGTTTTTATTTCAACGATTGAAACCGTATTATGGTGCAATTTCATAAAATAAATTAAAATTAAATATTCTAAGTTTTATTATGAGAAAATAAAATATCACCACATCAGTCCAAAATTTAAGTGTTTACAAACATAAACGCTAGTTTATGTAATTATCAACCAAAAAAAGTTTGTCAAAATGGTAAAATACATTACTCATTTTTTTTCAAAAGGTATTTTTTGACGAGAAGAAAGAGCATATCATTAAATTAGAATTCATATTTTTATCACATTTTAACTATTATTCATAAATAATCTTTAATATTTTTTTTGTGCTACAGCGGAATAATCTTTAATATTTTCTATATTCTTAAAGTCTTCTTATACACTACACATTTCACAAGCTCTCTAGCTTAAATAGTTTAAAACTTCATCCACTTAAAATTAACATTAATTATCTTTTCGAAAGAGAAACTGGAAGAAAATTTTCTGTTCCTCGAACTTTCTATTCGATTTTCCTGTCCCTCTATAAATTTTTGACATGTGTAAAAAATTTTCTTTACATAAAAGAGAATTTTTTTACACATGTCAAAAATTTATAAAGGGACAGAATTATGGAATAGAAAGTTAAGAACTAGATATGAAATTAGTCTTCAATCTATAATAGGTGATATGATTATTCCAATAAAATATATTTTTTTGTTTAGGAAAATAAATAAACATATTTGAAAATTATTTATTCAACAAATATGTTATAAACTAAGATTGGTATTAGTTCATTGTTGTTTACAATTTATTATGTTTGAGATTATCGTTAACAAACTAGTATGAAACTCCGTACAATGCACGGACGGAGTACATATATTGCTTTATAATCTATGTATTCAGCTTTTTAATGTGTTTTATAATGAATGCCTATAAACACAAAGTCATAACTTAAAAGTTGCCTTCTAACAATCCTGTAAAAAAAATTATTTTCTAGAAAAACTTTTAAACGTTTTGAAAGCTGGCAGGCAATTATAATGTGTGGCATCTAATAGTACCGATGGCAACGTAAGTTGTAAAATTTGAAGCTTGATATATACATGGTTCACTTTTATTAGAAGCATCTAGATTGATAATTTTGTAACTTTGGTCTTATCAAACACTTCATAGTAATCAAATTATGGTAGAATAAGTACATTTGCTTATTTGCAAAAGAGGACCAATTAATAATACATGATCTCAGTTTTTCAACAAAAAAGAAGATTTCAGAACTAATTTACAACATTCTCACAACATACTCCTTTGAATACTCTCCATTAACATGACCACAATAAAAATTAATAAAAGGCACAGGCTGCTTAGAGTAGACATCCCTTAGTTTGTCTAAGATTAGCTTCACTCAAAGCATAAAGTAAGATTGGCACATTACTAACGTAAAAAAATTACTTTTAAGCTTGCAATACCGGTTCTTCGTCTTTAGAAAGGTTTCGCCGTTATTCGTCCACCAGCTTCTTTTTGGCATCAAGCCATAATAGTCAGACTTTCAGCTAATTGTCAAAGAATAAAAGTCATTATATCTAAAAATACTAGAAAAGAAATCATCATTACATTTGGAATACCAGATCGGATGAACAATGATTCTCCGAAGAGGAAGATGATCAACAACAATCTTTTCAGAAAGAGTGCAGAACCTATTGTATTAGTGCAAGGTTGTGATCCCCAATATGCTCATAAGGCTAAATGTATTTAACGTATGAAGAAATGGTATAGAAAAGACAACAATTATAGCCATAAACTACTTGATAGAAAAGTCGATTCTATCAACAATTATAGACAACAATTATATATACTCCTGGCAATACCTTTGAAGCTGCCTAATTTTACTTGAAGATATTTGAGTGGGACAAAATATGGCAAAAATAAAAAGAATCAACTTAACAACGAAGATGGCCAAAATTGAAATTAAAATGAAATAAAATATACCATCCCAAACCACCATTGATGAAGATAAGTAAAAATGAGATTGAGTGAAAAAAGGCTAAACATATATGTGAAAATCCAAGTTGAAGGATACATACGTCAGATGGCTAAGTAAAAGAATGTACAAACCTTTAATTCCGAGAAAGGATTAATTGTTTTTTCTTCAACTAATAATGTTAATTTATAATTGTCCATTTTCAATATAAAAAATAAATTTGTTGCTCATGTTATTCAATTATTGACACATAGTAGTCCATTAGTTCTACGTTGTTCCTATTAATTATAGTTAAATTTAATTAATTATGATTAAAATATGATTAATGACCACATGTCAATAATTGAATAAGTAACAAGAAATAAATAATCAATGGCAACAATATTTTATTTTTTTTGTCAAAAGACATTATTTGGTCACTAACCTATTATAAATTTGTGCATTTATCTATTAACGTTTTATTTGATTACATTTGGTCATTCACCTTTTTAAGTTGGTTATATTTCGCCATTGATTAATTAATATAGTGAAATCTCACCATTCTTGGATCAAAATTAAAAAGGAGATTAAAATATTAAACATTAAAGTTTTCTCAAAGAAGAAATTGCAACTAAAACTTAAAATTTGCTAAATAATACAAATGTAGAAGTGTTAATTAACATAATAAGGGTGAAATTTATCAAATTTATAGAGGCGAGTGGCTAAATGTGACCATATAAAAGGTTAATGACCAAATGCACAAATTTAAGATAAGTTAATGGCTAGATAATGCTTCTTTTTTTCTTTTTTTTTTCATTTTCAAATTTAATCCACCCACAATAAAGATAAAGTAATTATTTACGTTAAACTAACCATCAAAAAAACACTCGAAATAACTAATGTATATATGGGGTGTTTTATTAGAGGGCTAAGAGGGGATGAAACGAGTGACTCGGATTAATTCCGTTTTGTTTTGAGGGATGGAGGATGGAGATGGACAACCCATCTCATCTCATCCTGCAAATCTTGTAACATGGAGGTGTTACAAGATGTTAGAGATGAGAATGAGAATTTAATGAAATGGAAATGATTAAGGGCTCATTTAGTACATCTGTTCTAGTTTGTTGTTTGTTTTATCTTGTTGTTGCTGTTTCTAGTTGCAGTTTGATGTTTCATTTTGTTGTTTGCAGTTTGCTGTTTGATTATTAGTGTTTGATACACTTATAATTGATTATTGTTGTTAGTATATAAAATGACTACTTTGGACAAAATTAATTTTTTTAATAATGTAAAAATCAAAGAATAATAATGGAAAAAAAATCAGGAGCTGTTTTTTTTACAAAAAGAATTATTTTGCTTCTTGAAAAATCAACGGCTCTTGCCTTAAAATCAAAAACCAATTTTTTCTAATTGCTAACCAAACTTTAAATGAACTACCTTTTAGACTCAAAAGGCAAACAACGGTTGCAAAAGGAAAAACAAGCTCCCTAAGTTGCCTTTCCTCTTCTATCTCTTATAATTTTAAATAAAGTTATTTATTTTTTTTAGTATTCACCTTTTACAATCATGAAACTTGAACCAATGGCCTCACACTTCTTAATAAAATGTAATAACCACCGAAGCATTACTTGGTAGGATAAAATGAAGTTACTTATCAATTTTCATCTCATTAACTCTCATCCACCAAATCAACAACAATAGCTAGCTAATATGTCTTTACCAATTTTTTTTTATATCACAATTTTTAATCTTATCTCAACTTCAATTTTCATCCACAAAATACAATAATTTTTTTTGTTTATAACTAATAAAATAAACAAAGAACATACGATCAAATAATGACTTATTATCCACCAAACAATGCTTTATTGATTATTACATTTTAATAGGAAACATAAGATTCCGAGTTTAAATATCGTAATTTACAAAAGTAAAACCTTCAAAATAAAAATAAAATAATGACTTCATTATTAATGTTAGGGTTGTTGGCTACCTAAATGGAGTAAAAAATAATAAAAATTTCAACATTTTATTCCTTGAATTTATGGATGCCTTATTAAACTAAAATGAATAAAATTTCTTGGCTAATAATTTCCACGCTTAAGAAAACCTGAAACTGTCAAAACATATGTTGAAGGTAGACGAAGAAGATGAACAACTACTTTCTCAAAATTATGTATCTTCTCAAACTCCAACTTAACCTAAGACATATTTCCTAAATTAAAGGAGCCATCTTTTGTCTGAACATCATCCAATCTTCTTTCCACCTCTCAAATCCATGGCCACCGATATCCCTACCTTGCAGAAAATGTCAGTTCTTTTCTATTTTATTTTTTTGTTCTTATCTTATTGGGTATTTCAGATTATGAATTGGGTATTTTTCTTTTTGTTGATTTTGGTTGTTTAATCTATGAATTATTGTGTAATTCTCATTTTTGTATGATTTAATTTCACTTGCTTGAATCTGGGAAAGTTTCGTTCTTTTGCTTTCTTGTTCGAGAGTAATGTGGTTTGGCAATATAAAAAAAAGAGCGAGTGATGTGTCGGTCAGAAGGCTCTGAAGAGGGTAGGGGAAGGTCTAAGCAAACTTGTTAGGGGGTGATTGAGAGTGATATGAGTCTATTAGAGATTGAGGAAAATAATGTGGTGGATAAGACGGAGTGGCGAGGGAGATTTCGAGACTTGAGTTTCACGGTTGATTATAATGGTGTATGTTAGCTGATCCTGGATCATTTCGAGACTAAGGCTTTGTTGTTGTTGTTGTTTGCTTTCTTGTCTGAGTTTTAGTTCTATATTGCAGGATGGGTATGAATTTTGTGATCAAATGTTGTTGAAGATTGGTAATTGCTTTGAACATTGGCCTAATAAGTCCCTAGCGTCCCAAATTTGTCTAGAAAACAAAGATGATTAGTCCTTTATATGATTAAGCCTCTAAGTTTTACGTGGGAGAGCAAGCTGAGATTTTGACAAAGTTAAAGCACGTATAACTTGTAGCAATTCCTGGAGACTGATAGGTTAGCTTAATACACAATTCACATAAAGGTGTAATGTTTTTCCGTTTGACACCCTGTACTTTTGGAAATATCAACCCTTTTCTCACATTGAACTTACCAATTATGGGACTCCTAAGATCTTTATTAGGTGATTTGACAAACTTCGAATGAAATCCACATAGCATATCTTGATCAAATAGGAAGAGTGCCAAATTTGGAAATAAGAGTGCCACAGGCTCAAAATTGGCAAGTTCAGGCTGCCAAATAGTAAAAAAGTTACAAGTTCAATTGTGTGATATGGGCCAAGGCCAAGTATGTATGCTAGGTGTGAAAACTTAAAAACTTAACAACTTTAGGTCTGTAATTATGTATTAAGTCCTAACAGATCACTTTAAGCAAGTTCAGAGACTAATAGGTAAATTCAAGCAAGATTAAGTAGGTATGGTCGTTATTAAAGTTGAGAGAACAATCGGGTTTTACGGAAAAACTGGAAGGACTGTATATGTATCAGGCATTAAAAAGTTACTTGACTGGTATTGACTTAATGTTTTTGTTTCAGGTACATAAATTCTTGTGGTAAGCATGGCGTCCTACCTAATACTTCTGTTCTATCTTGTTTTCTCAAGGTGAGCTTAGTTGTAGTCACATAATTGGAAACATTTTCTTTTTGGTTCATGAATATGGAAAGTAGATTTTGATCATTACTTTACCTGTCAGGCTGAGATTAAGAAGTCTTGCGAAGAACTATGTAGCCTCGATATCTTCTTCGAGCAACTTAAAGATATCGATATTCCTCCTCTTCTTGACTTGTCTATGTCCATTGAAACTTCTGAAATTGAAGCTGTTAATGTGTATAATGGATCGGCATGTGTGTTGAATGGAGAATATGCCCTATCTTTGATGCGTTCGTTCATTCAAAAGCTTCAAATGGTTGATCTGCGGGGCTCTACATATGGAAAGGAACTTTTTAGGTACATGGTTGATTTTTTTGAGTATTATATCGGCCACGGCATCAAATCTGTTTTATTTCTATGTTATGTGCAATCAAAGTTATATCGGCCTATATTCTTCTTCCTTTTTCCCGTATGTTTTTGTAATTTTCCAAATTTATCTATTGTTGTTTTCGGTGTATTGTGAAACAGGATTTTGTATAATTATCACTTTTCTAATTTCATCATAATCAGGGATCTTTCACAAGGAGGGTTGGCATGCCAGATCTTATACTTAAACTCTCCGTGTCTTCAGAAGCTCAGCATGGCAGGAGAATTCACTCATATCCGAATCCTCAATCTAGATTTCAACACTTCGCTCACTAGCTTCCAGGAGGATTGTTTTACTTGCATGCCCAATTTAATTTGTCTTTCGATGTGTGCAACTAGAGTTGCAAATCTCTGGACAACCCTTGCTGCGATTTCTAAACTCCCGTCTTTAATAGAGTTAAGTTTTCAAAAGTGGGTGTGCTGTAATGAGACTGGGTCGTCTTCAGCACCATATGGCGGAAAATTAGATGATCAACTTGAATTCCAACCTTCCGATAATATCAATGAACACCTTTTGGCCTCTGAAGAGAAGCTCGGGAATGTTTTCTCTTTCAATGATTTAGCTATACATCAAGAACAAGAGGTTCAATGGATGATAGAAGATCCATCAGCTGATAGCGAAATGAACTTTTTAAGTCAATGGCAAGAAAATGATCGCACAGATTCGTTGTCAAGTGCGTCTCTTTGGTGGAATAGTCAAAATGGACTGCAAGACGAGGTGAATCCCTTCTTTCTTCCTCCTACTTGTGGTTTTATATTGCGATTGAGAACTTTAGATGTTTTAATCGTATAATACTATAATTTCGTGATTCATTTCAGCTGCCCTTTTGTTCTACATTGAATCATGTTGAAGAGTCCTTGCCAATTTCTCTCTCGAGGCATAGTGCAAATGTTGCTTTGAAGTATATATCTTTTCATGCTTCACCTATATGCCTCGAGAAATACTATAGAGAATTCATGATAGCTTCATTGCCCCATTTGAGAACTTTAGATAACTTGTCCATTATAAAGAACGACAAGGAAAAGGCGGTCGCCACATTTGCAGAGCACTTTGAGTGCTTGCCATACAAGCGGAATCATAAACAGAGTGTTGTTAGTATTTTGCATAATCGTGAAATAAAAGAAAGTCGCTCTTGTCTGCAACCGAACAATCATAAGCCTTCATATCCTAGCAGAAACTCACAACACTTCTATAGCCGGTCATTTTCTGCTGCAAAAGTGGGCTCTTCAGCTTGGCCTTATTTGCATTCACTTTCTTTGTCATGCCCTGATTCAGGGGGAAGGAGTTACTTCCGTCCGAGGCAATTCGAGTATCATCCTTCTATCTCTAGCTTACTAGTTTTCGGAACTTTAGATGGCGAAGTAGTTGTAGTCAACCATGAGAATGAGAAAATAGTAAGTTATGTTCCCTCGATTGGAGCAATGAACAGTGTGTTGGGGCTATGTTGGCTCAAGAAGTATCCATCTAAGCTTATAGCAGGCTCTGACAATGGATCTCTGAAATTGTACGACGTTGAGCACATGCCACCAAAAATTCCAGGTGTATGTTCAGGTTCTGGTTCTGTCACTTTCGATGAGTTTGACCAATTGACATCCGTTCACGTAAATGCTACGGATGAGCTATTTCTTGCAAGTGGATATTCGAAAAACATCGCTCTGTATGACATTAACTGCGGGAGACGAATACAGATGTTCACTGATATGCACAGTGAACATATTAATGTCGTCAAGTTCTCGAACCATTCCCCATCTCTGTTTGCTACTTCCTCATTTGATCGGGATGTCAAACTTTGGGATCTGCGACAAAAGCCCTTGCACCCGTGCTATACTTCATTAAGTTCTAGAGGAAATGTGATGGTTTGCTTTTCTCCCGATGATCACTATCTTCTTGTATCTGCTGTGGACAACGAGGTATGTTCGTATTACATCAATTATAGAAGACTCTTGTATGTATGAAGGAAGGCTATGATTTCCATGGATAGATAACCCGTTTTACAGGGTGGCATTTCGTTTAAATGGCTCGTCAATCCTAACCGAACTAAACATATTTCGTGTCATAATCATGTCATCATAATCTGGAAAACTGTCGATTTTGTTTCTTGTTTGTATTCATATGCAATTTTATGGTGTTTTTGCCCTTGGCAGTGTTAAAGATGCATTTCTTGTTTATTCTCGTCCTTGGCAGATTGTTGATTTCTCTTTTTGCTGAATTCTATGATTAACAATTGTGACCGATCTGCCAGGTTCGACAACTTTTGGCTGTTGATGGCAGGCCACACTTAAATTTCGAGATATCACCAACAGGATCTTCGCAGAACTACACTCGCTCTTACTACATGAACGGTAGGGATTACATTGTAAGCGGAAGCTGTGATGAACATGTAGTTCGCATCTGCTGTGCTCAAACTGGAAGGCGACTCAGAGACATCTCTTTGGAGGTATGTTAAGTTTTTGTAATAGAAATATCACAAATCGAGAAGCTATACCTGTACTGACACAAGATATTCAAATTAACTTTGCTTTACTACGTGATATATGGGTTATCGGCTTAATGTCTCAATCAATTTTTTACTTTGTTGTGCATTTATTGTCTAAGATTAAGAAGAAATTCACCCGTCGAGGAGGGTGAAAAGAAGTTATATTTCTTGTATCATTGACTGCAACTGATCTGCCTTTACTCATGAAACTGTTATTGATCTCCCAAGCACGTTTTTTACTCTCTTTTTTTTCGGGTTGGTAATGCAGGAAACATCAATGTATGTGCAGTCTTTGAGAGGTGATCCATTCCGGGTAAGTGATGCATCTTAACTAAACTTCTCAATGTGCTATTGGTCATTGGAAGTTGAAACCAGTTCGTTATGTTTTTGTATAATGTCTTGAACACGAGCATTAGGTTACCAGTGTGTTAAACTTTTTCCTGCCAAGTTTTCTTTATTTTAATTCGTCCTTGTCCTTCTTGAAGTTGTTTATTTGCTTCGGGCAGTTTTTAGAACTTGGCCAGATACGGGCTGCCACCTCAGCCATATAAGTAAGACATGTCTAGCATGACATTTTTTAGTCAATCTATGGATCAGATGTGAAATTTAGCAATATTGTCAAACGAAAATAAAATTGAGTGATGTTTTTGGAACAAACCGGCTCCGAAAGTTGATGTAATTGATTATGTTTATCGAATTTGTGGTCTTTAGGATTTCAACATGAGTATCCTGGCAGCGTCCATGCGTCCCAACTCCAAGTTCGAAATTGTGAAGGTATAGTACGAGTCATGCTTTTGCACTTTCCATTCATGTACATGTACAGAAGCGGAGACAGAGAGACTCACGGGATTCCGTAACCTCTGGTCGCCAAAATCCATCCTGGAAAAATTGGTTCGACGCCTCTTTTCTCCTGGAAGAAAGAGGATGTGGGGAAGCAGCCATTGCACGACCAGATTTGGGATTCTAGTTCTGCCATTGATACTAAACTTTTATTATTTAATTTTCAGGTCAATTTGCTCGCTTCTGACGACCGAGCTAAGGAATGTTCTTACAGGCAACATTATGAACCCTCAAATAGTATGGGAGGATGATATGCTTCTTAGTATGTATATTTTATTGTAAAAATGTACATAATACGGATTACACGTTTCTTACCTTTTGTGTGCTTTTATGCCTAGTTCAGGTGTAAGTAATACAACAACAGAGCCTTATCCCAAAATGATTCGAGGTCAGCTAACATGAACCATTCTAAGTGTTAGTAATCTGAAGCAATTATCATTGAGGTTTTTCTTATTGATTGGAAAAAATAAAATAAAAATAAGCTTGAAAGGTCAATTTGTTAGGGCTATAGTCGACCCGAGTCAGCTTTGGTTTGTTCATGCTCGACTCACTAACGAGTTTGAACTCGAGCCGAGCTCTGGCTTGCTTATGTTTGACTCGGCTCATCAAAAAAATTAACAACCATGAGTTGAGCTTAAAATCTTGTTCGAGCTCGATTCATTAAGATGATTATCTAATTGTGAACTCAGCTCATAAAAATTTCTAATCGTAATTGTTTTCGAGCATGCTGTTGACAAAGTTCACAAATAAATAAACAAATGAACGAGTTCTCAAATGAAATAATATCAAGTTACATGTTCATGAGTTAACATAACGCTACATTTTTCTATTTTGAAATGCACAAAACTAAAATTTGTTTACGAAATTTCTACTTGGATATGTTTACGAACTGAGTTTTGAACTATTCAAATTAAGCTTATTTATCAATTGAGTTATAAAATCATAATTGTGAAAGTTTCATTTATAAATCTAGCCGAACCAAACTTTTATTGAAACTATCACCGAACTAATGGATGTCTAATTGTCCAGGCGGTAATGATAGTATCTTGTACCTGAACCGGTGGCTCACTTTTTCTAAATAATGGGGAAGAGGACCGAAACATGCCACTGAAAGACTCTACTGAGACAAAGATGGGCTGTCAAGAACGTAGAGGAGGTAAGATGGGCAGTTGGTCAGATCTAGTATGGATCGTACATGGACGATAGTTGGAGTCAGCGGCTCTCCTAGGGTTCCCTCATCTGGGATCCCTGGGGAAGAGGATCAAGTTGGCCCTTGCGAACAGCTTGATGCACTATCTCCCTTCAACCCTTTAGCGAAATGCGGCAAAAGGAAGGAAAATCCATGGACCGACCCCATCGTCTCCACCCCGTAGGAACTACGAGATCACCCCAAGGACGCCTTCGGCATCCAGGGGTCGCGGACCGACCATAGAACCCTGTTCAATAAGTGGAACACATTAGCTGTCCGCTCTCAGGTTGGGCAGTAAGGGTCGGAGAAGGGCAATCACTCATTCTTAAAAGGGGAAGCTCTCCGTTCCTGGTTTTCCTGTAGCTGGATCCTCCGGAACCCCAAGAATATAGTCTTGTCTTGTTGAGAGCCCTATGTTGAGGGTCATAAATATCTTTAACTGAAAAAAGTTTGAATAATTGTATTTTGTTGGAATACGATGAACCTAGATATAGTGCACATGAATTGTTCTTATTCTTAGCTTTTAATTAAAGCGGTGGAATGGACCATACTGCATTAGTTCATTATTGCCAAGTATGCAAAATATTTCTAAACAAAAATATATAACATCTATATTTTGAGCTACATGATTATGTTTATCTAAAAAAATCAGTAAGAAATACAATAAAACATCAATTAAAGTTGTTTGAATAGAAAAAACTTCGACTTATTTATCACACACACTTGATGCTTTTAAAATACATTCACATGTATAATAGACTTATTTAGTTTTATATCTAATTATTTTTTCAATATTTTTCGTATGAGATTCAATTCGTTTCTATTTTATTACTATCACTTTTAGTTGTTTCTTGTTAGATTCTATCCTAACACCATCTTCTCATAGTTGGGTCCTAAAACAGTTGTTTCCAGACCAACACATTACTCGTGTAGAACCTGATATAAAGTGATTGTATATTGAAAACACATTTTACTAATATATTTTTAGTCATTTTAATTTTCTCTCTCCAATTTTGACACACATTAAATTCACTCCTATCATCATTTTTAGATTCGTTTAAGACGAGTCTTGACAAGAAGGCTCCAGTTAGATGTTCAAACTTGAGAATTCAATATGAATTGGTTGGACCATCTAAATGCTTAAAATCTAACTTCTATCCAAGTAATTTTCTACTCTCTATAGTTTTAAACATTCTCCGCTCAGCTGACTAGCACCTACCGTCTTGTACCGAGTCATTATGTTAAGTATTTATAGTATTAAAAAAGAAAAAGGGTAGAAGAAGGTGGTAGAAAGCACATCAACAACTCAAACATTTGCAGAAACCGTGTGCTGTAAGGGCCAGAAACCTTATTCTTATGTCTCAAAATCCAAATCAGTCCAAAAAACTATGGACCAGCTGAGCTGTTTTCTTGATTACCAACTCTAATTTATTACACATTTAATGATTTTTCCATTTCCCTAAAATATTAATTTCAGTACTATCACTCTTTTCTCTATATACTATATATTTCATACCTCTCTTTCACTTCTTTCTACTTTCTTCATCACTTCACTAGTCTCCCTTAATCACAATTAACATATCTACTAGCTCTTTAATTTTAATTTGTGGTTGATTTTATTTTACAAAAATGAGGTCTTTGTTTGTTGCTTTGCTTCTTTGCTCACTTCTCTTCACCTCTTCTTTCTTGGTACCAGTTATGGCTCAGTCTTGTAAGTATAATTTCTGCCTTGTTTTCTTTCAAGTTTCGTACTCCTTTCCTCCCATATTATTTGTATTTTAAGGTTTCTATACAAAGATTAAGAAACTCATTAATTAGTATTAAATTTTTTTTAACATTATTATATTACTTTTTTATAATTAATATTTCAAATTCTCTACAAATTTCTAGCCACACATCAAAAAAGTAAATTCTCTAAACGTTTGTGTGAGTACATAGGGCTATCTGAACAGTTTTTAGCAAATTTAGAGCTATCAAAACAGTTAAAAAGTTCACAGGCCACACTAAATATAAAGCCTTTTTCTTTTTAAAATGTTTCGTAAAATAAGTTACACCCAATTTAAGATGATGTTAGTATTTTTTGTTTCAATATTTGGAACACTTATTGTTTGCCTAATTCACAAATATTTTACTCCGTAAACTTTACACTCCAGATGTTAAACCTTGAACGCGAGATATATGCGTTAAGTATATCACATTGATTACTTATAAAGCTAAAAGTCAATTATAAATAGACAAGTATAGTGTACATCGAGTGTAATATATTCGACCAATTAATGAGGGATGTATATCAATTCGTGAAAAATTATTGTTGTTAATAAATGACTATCTATACGTGTCATTGTTTACCTAGACGGTCGCATTACATTAGATATATAGTAGAGTTTCTCATGTGACATAATCTTTTCATTTGTGACACTTTTTGAGCAAGTCATATGTTGGTCTTTTAACTTTTGGAGTCTAGCCAAGTCTTCATTGCTTCATTAATAGTTAATATAGTTTTTTTAAAACCCAATATTCATCAATTATAGTTCATTTAGAGGATTCTAAATTTTTTTCTTTTTAATTTTTTTTTTTTTTTATGTTTATGGTAGCAACGGTGGATGCAGCATATTGTGGGGAGAAATGCAAAGGAAGGTGTGCAAAAGCAGGAGTACAAGATAGGTGCATGAAGTATTGTGGAATATGCTGTGAAGAATGCAAGTGTGTACCTTCTGGTACTTATGGCAACAAGCACCAGTGCCCTTGCTATAGGGACAAGAAGAACAACAAGGGCAAGCCCAAGTGCCCTTAAATAATCATTCAATATCTTATCATTAGATAATCATTATGTTTCAAAAAATAAAATATGATTATTAGTAGTTGATAGTTGTTTGTGAGTGTTTTATAATGTCATGATCCAATAATGGTCCTCTTCTTTGTAGGACAATTAGCTAGATTTGTCCAAAATAGTTTTGAGTATTAATTAAATACTGGTGTTTCTTTGTATTTTTGATCATATTTATTTTCTTTATACCAAAAAAAATGAGTATTTAATATATAAATTTATTAGATATAATAGGAAATTTTATGGTTACTTTATTTGTTATAAGTCATACTGAACTTACTAATTCAATAAAGTGAATCCGAGTCACCTCTAATTTTCGAAGATAAAGCGGACAGAGTTTTAGTATGTTTGGGCCAGATTGGACTTAGAACTCAATTTTCCATGTCCACATCCAACCCAATGATCATAGGTTGGACGGGCAGAGTAATTAAGTATCTTAATCTATGGACATGTTCTTAATATTTGATTTGAACCCACAAACAAAGCCTCAAAAATTCAACACAATATTTTACTAAACACAAAACAATTTATTTGTAACAGCTGAATTTTCAGCTGTACATTGTTACAATTTATGTTGTCGTGATATTGATGCGGACACATTGTAAAACATAATGTTTATAAAATAGCTGAATTTTTTTTAAATAAACACGGACATCATGTCGAACGTGAACACGAATACAAATACTCTAGTAGAGAGAACTGTTTGTGTACCCATAGGTGTAACATAAGTTATAATCATCATAGTAACATTACAATGATTTATGAAATGTCCTTAATGAAGAAGTCAAGATTAATGCTTGATGATCCAACTTTTGTTGTTGCTGCTTGACAAACCTCTTTGAGTTTCTTTGCTCTTCTCCTCATTTCTATAACCTCACTTGATTCTGAATTCATAAAATCCTCAACCAACTTTTTAATTTCATGTCGTTTTACTAGAATTTCACTTCCAACACCTCTTCTCATCACTCTCCACCCAGTCTTCCATTCTTCCACAATTTGTTTACTATTGGGTACTTGATCCGTAAATATTGGAGAAGCAAGTACTGGGGTTCCGGAACTAGCAGCTTCAAGAATCGAATTCCAACCACAATGTGTCCAAAAACCTCCGGTTGAAGAATGATTTAGTACTCTCAGTTGATCACACCAAGGCACCACGAGTCTCGTATGATCATCTAAATTTCAGAGATTATAATATAAAGCAAATTATTAATGTAATTGTCAATGGTCAACCTAATTCGATTGAAACTTGAAATTCAATAGTTTAAATATTATTGAAACGATTGAATTTTGATGGCAGTTCAGTCATTCAATTTCAATATCTCAATGAAGTTACTCAATTAGGTATTTTGTTTGAATTATATCGCTCTGAACAATTTGAACAACGAAAAAAAAGTAATGTAACTGCCACATCAACAAAAGTCAACTTTGATCAGTAACATTTGACCGACACATTACATCCACCTAGATGCTATATGACATCAATTTTTTGCTTATAAGTGTTTTTACAAAAATTGGTAATACATAACATCTATATGTAGCTGACACATGATGGTTAAAGTCAATGGTCAAAATTAACTTTTGTTGGTAAAACACTTGCGTTACTTTTTCAGTATTTAATATATTAAGTTGTCAGAATGACTTAATTGAGACAAAATTCAATATTAGTCAACTTTATTGAGAAAAATTAAATGACGAGTGATCCCATACCTATCATTACAATACCTTCAACATCTTCCTTGAACACAACTTTTTCGCCGCGTGACACGAACAAGCACCTGACACGGCTATCGAAGATTCCGGCAACAAATTCTTCCATTTGGGTCTTTGAAACGGAAAGGTAGCTACCCATTGACACATACAAAACCGAATTTTCAGGTTGAGAGTTGAGCCATTTTATGTAACTAGGAACATTGTGATCATGAGAATCAGTGTCACAAAGTTCAAAATAAGGTATGGCAGGGCCTAAAGTGAGGACTGGAAAGTCAAATTTGAATCTTAAAGCATCAATAGCTTGGGATTCTAGTTCATATGTACTAGTAAAAAGAAGGTATTGTGCTTTAGGAACGGTTAAAACATTGCCCATAAGTTGAGGCAGCAGTTTAGTGCTAGTTTCGTGTAATATAGTGGGGAGATCGGCAAGACATATTGGAGGAATTCCAGGTATGTAGTCCACTAACTCTTCTCCTCTTTCTGGAAAAAAAATACAACAACAAAGTTTTAATCGCGAAATGATTCGGGGTCGGCCAACATGAAACCAACATATTGAACAGTGAAATAAAAAACCCGACAAATGAAAATTAAAAGATGGACACTAGCTCTTAAAAAAATTAAAATTAGAACACTACATAAATTAATGTTACTAAATCATAAATTAAATGTTACTACTAAATCATATAACAACTGACAAAATCTAACATCTTGTGTAAAATAATTACCTGGTAAATGGAAAGGAAAATGACCATTTTGCTCAAAGAGATGAAAATGGTGAAAAATGGAGAAGACAGAAGCAGACATAGTCCACAAAGAAGCAACTGGAATGTTCCTCCGATTTCCGACACGAACAGCCCAATCTAGAAAAGAATCAGAAATTATAACATTCACAACACTACTTCCAGCAGAATCTTGAATCTCATCAAGTAGCTGTTCAAATGGAGCCTCCATTTTTGTTAAGACAGCTTCCACGAAACCCGGAAAGTTATCAGCACGGACATGTTCAGAAGGTATCACATTTGGGATTGTTTTGATATTTATGTTTTCCGGCTTCTTTTGATCGGAGCTAATTAAGTTGGACCATTCTACTGTCACTACAAATGTGATTTGGATGTCTGGTCTTTTCAAGGATATGAGTTTGCAAAGATTCATCATTGGGTTAATATGACCTCTGCCGGGATATGGCATCGCCACCACATGGCAGGTGGAGGTGGTGGTACCGGAGGCCGCAGGAGTGCCAAAAGTTGCCATTTTTAGTATCTGCTGTTTGTTAACTGGAGTTTAATATGTGAGTGGTGCTTACCTCGGTCAATGAATTGTTTACTTTGTCAATGATTGATCAAATATAAACTCTCCATAAACAAAAATTATGTCTAAGGGATAAAGATGTAATTAAGTAAAAAACAAAACAAAATAAAGAAAAGACATCGATTTTGATGTTGCATTTTTTTATTTTATTTATGGAGATCCTCATCTTGATATACTAATATTTTATTTCTACTTTTTTTTAATATTAAATGCTTAATTGTAATAAAAAAGTAATTTCCTAAAACAATATTTTTAAGGGTAATTTTTGAAAATATTTCATGTGTTTACAGATTTTGTCAAAAAGGTATCTATGTTTATTTTTTTAACAAAATGAGGATTGTATTTATCACCATTACTCAAAAGGCGGAAAAATCATTAACGGTGTTAAATGTGATGATGTGGCAATGAGTTTTTGGTCTTTATTTATTGATAAATTTCTTTAAACATTCATGTGTTTACAACTTTAAAGTGTAAGAAATGAGTTTTTTTTTATATCATAACACATAAATTAAGACTAAAATACCTCTTGCCACGTCATCACAATTAAGAGTTATAGGTAAATTATTATATTCAAAACCTCCATCGTTACACAAGGCCTTGGCCATGAATTGAAATGGTTCACCGTTAATAATTTTTCCGCTTTTTGGCTAACGAAGATAAACACAATCCTCATTTTGTCAAAAAAATTAAACACAAACACCATTTTGACAAAATTGATAAACACACAGGTTTTTTTTTTTTCGGAAATTACCCTATTTTTAAAATAGAGTATGTGTTTATTTTTTTTGACAAAATAAGAATTTTATTTATCTCCATTACCGAAAAGGCGGAAACCTCATTAACGGTGTTAGATGTGATGACGTAGCAATGAGTACTCTAGTCTTAATTTATTGGCGACCGTACGGTCATGATGATGGTGACTGTACGGTCAACATACTGTAGGGTTGACCGTACGGTCAAGGGAGGAGAGAGAAAGTGGCTGTATACTGTTTTTGTGAAAGAGGACTTCGCCACAAGTTCGAGGGTGTCAATCTTGTGTTCCCGGAATGCGGGTAGAGGGAATTATGACTTCGGGAAGTCGATCCGTTCTCTGACGAGTACTGACGCTTGTGCTTGTGCGACTGCCGTAACGAGGAGCTCGGAAATTGCTTTCGTCATTGGGTTCGAAAACCGGTGCTTACAATACCCTTCTTAATCACGCCTCTCTATCTCCATCTTTTTGCTCACATGCTCTCGCACACTCTACTTACCTTCTCAACATTCTCCCACATAAAATCCTTGGTTATTTTTCTCCTACCCAAATTCTCTATCAACATAATCCCACTTATTCCCACTTAGGTTCCTTCGGCTATCTTTGTTTTCCTCTCATTCCCTCTACTTCTCATCACAAGTTGCAAGCTTGATCCTCCCCATGTATCTTTCTTGGCTATCCATCCAATCATTAAGGATATAAATGTTATGACATGTCATCAAAACGCATAATTATATCTCGTCGCGTTGTATTCGATGAAAATGTTTATCCTAGCTCTAAGGAAGTCTCGGTACCATCTCCACTGCCCACCCAATCTTATGAACCATCCCTCTCCGTCAATCCTCACTTCTCTTATTCTCCTCCTCCACCCACATCACCGTCCAGCAGCCCTATTACCATCCCACCCAGCAGTGCCTACTGCCGTCTCCCCACCATCCACACCTAACCCTTTGCTTCTCCTCATCCTCCTGTCCACCCAAGCCCCGCCTCACTTCCATCTCCACAACCCTCTCTTAGTTCTTTATAGTCTATTGTACCTTCCCAACAACCTACTCTTTCACCGTCTCCACCTCCACCCATTCCCAACACTCATCCCATGACGACCCGTGCACAACAAGGAATTTTCAAACCTCGTCGCATGCTCAACCTTTCCATTTCCACCACCTTATCCATCTCTCCAATTCCCAAAAATCTATCCCTAACGTTAAATGAACCTAATTGGAAAGTGACCATGCTCGATGAATACGAGGCTCTTATTAAAAATAAGACGTGGGTACTTGTGCCCTGTCATGTGAATGCTAACATTATTTGTAGTTGGTGGATTTTCAGGCACAAGCTTAATGCAGATGGATCTTTTGAGCGATATAAGGCTCGTCTTGTTGGAAACGGTGCTAGTCAACTAGCATGAGTTGATTGTGGCGAAACTTTAAGTCCGGTGGTAAAACCAGCAACCTTTCGAGCTGTCCTTAGTATTTGTTTATCCAAGAATTGGGGTCTTCACCTGTTGGATGTGAAAAATGCGTTTCTGCATGGCGATTTACATGAGACCGTTTATATGCATCAACCCTTGGGGTTTCGGGATCCTAACCATCCAGATCATGTTTGTTTGCTCCAGAAATCTTTATATGGTCTCAAATAGGCTCATCGAGCTTGGTACCAACGATTTGATACTTTTATCTCTACTTTGGGCTTCTCACATAGTGTCACTGATCACTCTTTGTTTGTTATCATCGGGGTCCTGATATTGCTTATTTGCTACTTTATGTGGATGATATTGTTCTTGTTACTTCCTCAAATGCTTTATGCACCTCTATCATTACTCGTTTAAGCCAAGAATTTCCTATGAAGGATTTGGGGCCTCTCCATTATTTTCAGGGCATCTCGGTCAACCGCTCGCCCACCACTCTCAGCGGAAATACGCTTCTGATATACTTGCCAAGGCCGGCCTCACACTTTGTAAACCGACTCACACTCCTGTCGACACGAAACAGAAATTGAGCAAATCTTATGGTTCTCCATATTCGGGTCCCACGGAATACCGACGCTTGGTCGGAGCTCTTCAGTATCTTACACTTACACGCCCTGATATCTCATATGCAGTACAACAAGTCTGTTTGTTTATGCATGATCCCAAAACTCATCACATGGCTGCTCTGAAAAGGATTTTACGGTATGTCAAAGGAACTTTATCTCTCGGCTTAACTTTTCATGCTTCGGCACTTGGTAATCTTGTCTCATATAATGATGCTTATTGGGGTGAATGTCCTGTCACACGTCGGTCCACGTCTGGTTATTGTGTTTATTTGGGTGATATTCTCTTATCTTGGCATGTCAAACGCCAACCTACTCTTTCTCGCTCTAGTGCTGAAGCGGAGTATCGTGGAGTTGCTAATGTTGTTTCTGAAATGTGTTGGATTAGAAATTTGCTTTTAGAATTGCAGTGCCCAATTTGAAAGTCTACACTTGTCTATTGTGATAATGTTAGTGCCGTGTAGTTGTCTGATAATCCTGTTCAACATCAACGCACCAAACATATTGAAGTGGACATTCACTTGGTTTGCGAAAAGGTTTCGAAATGTGAAGTTCGGGTCGTACACATTCCCTCACGTTTTCAAATCATCGATAATTTTACCAAGGGTCTTCCACTTTCGTTGTTTGAAGAATTTCAGCATAGTTTTACCGTTCGGCCTCCTCCCGTTTCGACTACGGGGTGTATTAGATATATTATTTTGTTATAGGAAAATATCAATTTGATTTGATTTTATTTTGTAAATATTCCATGTATTCTAGGGTTTACTTCTTGTATAAATAGTGATGAATATCAATAATACAACTCACAAGCTTAGTCTCTTTCAATAATCACATACGGCCAAGAAATTGAAAAAGCAATCAGTCAGAAGAGAACAAATCACCACAATTAACCGAATTCCGGGATAAAATAACGAAAGCATTGTGGTTGAGTTCCATCTTTGCCTAACCAGAAGCAAATTCTGCTCAATGGTGGTGGAAGGGGGTACAACGAAGATTTTAATATCAGTTGGAATAAACTCTACTTCTTGTAAAATCTTGTATTAACCGCTTAAAATTGGAGTAAATTACAATGGATTTAGCATCTACTAGAAGATGAAGAGGAAAAAAGGAGGAACAAGAATGAAGTCGTTTAATAAAATGGGAAGGCACCAATTAGTTGTAGTCTAATTGGTACACTCATCAATACGTGAGTGACGAGATCGAGGTTTAAATCCTGCTTCTGCTATTTATCAAAAAAAAATAAAATAGAAAGAAATTAACGTAAATCAAAATATCTTTACATATATTATGTTCCCTATAGAGATGGGTTAGATTTGTAAATCACTCCAATCATTTTTTTTTGATAGAAAATCACTCCAATAATTTTACAGTAGCTATTATTGAATTTTTTTCTTTTGATGGAATGCTTTTATTGAATTTTTTCTTTTGATAGCATGCTTTTATATAATTTTACTTGTTAATTTGAATTTTTATATTTAATTGAAGAAAAGTATTTATAAAATCACCTCATACCAGTACCACGTGCTCACCAACCACGAGTTGATTTTTATTACACTAACATCACTACAGCATCTCGCCACCTGATCACTGTACATAAATTGATGGTTTAGTATAGGTTTGTCTGAATTTCTTACAAATTTCAGTTTTTTTAAAAATAAATCATCTAATTTCTGATTTTATTTTATAAAGTTGTACTAATTGTTTGACGTTATAAAATAATTTTTTTTCCAAAGGTGAAAATAAATATTTTTATTATCATGTTTTGTTATTGCTTAGATTTGTCCATGGCCGGCCTGGGCTCAGCGGTATAAATTTCTTGAACAAGTCTATTCAAGCTTGCTAGCGATTTAATCGGGTATGATTTAGATATGGTTCATGTTTCAATCAAATTTCGAGCTCATTTCAAAAGCCCACCTAAAAAAAAGAATTACATAATAATTTCTTAAAAATATTTATATAAAAAACTTCCTTTTTTTGACAAATACAATAAAATTATTAAGTGAAAATTATTATATGAGTCACCAAACCAGAGGTTAGAGCGGGATAATTTCCCTTTATAGCTTGAGATCTTCTCCTTAGCTTGGATGCAACTTAGTAGATTTCACTGTCAGACTCTTCTGCTTTTGTAGAAAATGTGAATCTACGACCATTGCTGTAAGAAACAAGACAGAATGTAAACAATAAGCAAGTGAATAGAATAGGGGTGACTTTAGCTAATGAAATGGTTAGGCACTAAGCGGAGCGCGGGCACCAAGCATGGCACCATGGTCCCCTATCTCTACTATGGTGAGTCATTATGGATTACTTTTTTTACATAGGCTCAATACACCCAGAAAGCACTAGAAAGATGTTGCATGTCTGTCTTCTGTCTTATTTGATTTAAATATGTATATTATTATCTTTTTTGTTTTTGAAAATTCACTTTCTAAAATTATAGGATTTGAACTCACAACTCCACACTTCTTAGCGGAATGTATAATTTTTAATTTTACCAAAAACATATATTATTAAATGAAAATTATCAATCACAATTAATTTAACTATACAAATGTTATATATAATATTTGAGGCAAGGCTAGCTTCAGGTTTATTTTACAAAACTCAAGTCCTGCCCATAAATATGCAGGCTCGAGCCAGACTGAGCTTATATGAGCCTAGGCGGGTCGAGCTAATACCGTAGCCCGTCTCTCAAAACACCTTCATACCTATTACCCTTCATTTCCCCTAGCTTGTTGTTATTGCGACCTCACAAATTTGGCGAAGGCTATTTCCCATTGCTAATTAAATGCGAAATTTTTTTCCTTAAAGACCCAAAGGTGAGAAAACTAAAATAGTTTTCAATAAAATTCGAGCAAGCCGCATAAGTTGCATTGAGGAATAGATAAACTTTACAACTTTGGAAAAATCAACTTTCACAACTTCAAAAAAAGTTAAACTTTTGGCCATACCAATGTCCAATTAGTGAGACATAATCATACTATATTAATTATTATTCAAATATATCAATTTTAAACTTGAAAGTTTCCAAATCCTAAAAAATTTCATCTTTGGACCATAAACGAGTGACATGTGAACAACATTGATACAAACCTACAAAGGACAGCTATAAAACATTCCTTTGTCAAACAATTTATGTTACATCAATACAAACATTACAAACGTTATTTGTAAAACATAAGTTTTAAAACGTTAACAAATATAGACACAAGAACAAATACGTTTGTGAAGAAAAGTGTTTGAGTAATATAAATGTAAGTTGATGAAATATCCTTAATGAAAAAGTCAAGATTAACGTTTGATGATCCGCCTTTTGTTGCTGTTTGACAAACATCTTTGAGTTTTTTTGCTCTTCTTCTCATTTCTATAGCCTCACTTGATTTGGAATCCATAAAATCCTTAACCAACTTTTTAATTTCGTCTCGTTTCACAAGAATTTCACCTCCAATACCTCTTATCACTCTCCACCCGGTCTTCCATTCTTCCACAATTTTTTTACTATTGGGTATTTGATCTGTAGATATTGCAGAAGAAAGTATCGGGGTTCCAGAATAAGCAGCTTCAAGAGTCGAATTTCAACCACAATGTGCCCAAAAACCTCCAATCGAAGGATGGTTTAGTACTCGCAGTTGATCACACCAAGGAACCACAAGTCTCATATGGTCATCTAGATGTCAAAGATTATAATAAAAGCAAATTATTAATGTAAGTTACAGTCAATGATGAACCTAATTCGATTTGAAGTTGAAATTCAAATAATTTAAATATTATTGAAAAGACTAAATTCTAATAGTATCCCGTACATGAACATTCAACTTTAATTTATCTCAATAAAGTTATACAATTTTGTATTTTGTCTCAAATAAGTCACACAGATTAATTTGAACACCGCAAAAATTGATGTAACTTCCACATCAGCAAAAGTCAACTTTGACAATGTCTTTTGATCGACACATGACATCAATTTTTATTTATAAAATTGGTGACATGACGTCTATGTGGATGCCACATGATGGTTAGAGTCAACTGTCAAAATTGACTTTTGTTGGCATGACTCTCATGTTTCTTTTTCGGTGTTGAATTAATATCTCAAGTCGTTAAAGTGACTTGATTGGGAATAAAATACAAAGTTGAGTAATTTTATTGAGATAAATTGAAGTTGATTGAATATTTTGAGACAACTATAGAATCTAGTGACCAATGCCGTATTTAACTTATTATTGCAATACCTTTAACATCTTTCTTGAACCCATCTTTTTCGATGGGAGACACCAACAAGCACTTGACACCGCTTTCGAAGATTCCAGCAACAAATTCTTCCATTTGGGCCTTTGAAACTGAAAGGTAGCTTCCCATTGATACATACAAAACTGAACTTTTGGTTTGAGAGTCGAGCCATTTTATGTAACTAGGGACATTGTGATCATGAGAATTGGTGTCACCAAGTTCAAAATAAGGTATGACAGGACCTAAAGTGAGGACTGGAAAGTCAAATTTTACTTTTAAAACATCAATAACTTGGGATTCTAATTCATATGTACTAGTAAAAAGAAGGTATTGTGCCTTAGGAACGGTTAAGACATTGCCCATAACTTTTGGAATCCGTCTAGTGTTGCTTAATAGAGTGCACTACAAGAAAAAAAGTCTACTGCGACGCTAAAAATTATGCTTTAACGACGTTTTTTCATGTCGTTAATTGTTTACCGACATTTTTGTAAGCGTCACTACTTGCGTTGCTAAAAGTCCCGTCGCCATTTTTTTAACTACACATAGTCTTACTGTCGGTAAATTAAATTTAACGACATTTTATATATAAGCGTCTCTTAAATTAGCAACGCTATTGTTCTTAAAATGTAGTAATATTTATCCAAATATGTATGTATTAGTATTAAAAATTAACGACCTTTACTTAAAAGCGTCTCAATTTAACAACACCTAATTTTGTTTAAGTCGTCATTTGCCTACACATATTTAATGAGGTGTCTTCTTATAGCTTCAGTATATTTCAAAAGCGTTCTAAATCTAATGACAAATTCATTAAAAATGTAGCAAAATTTGTGACATAAATTTAAAAATACCACCATTTATGCGTAATTTCATGAGAATTTTAATAAAAGCATAGTTAACTCTTCCTATAAATTTGGATTGAATGGAGCTCCATATGCAAAATATATAAGGTGACAATTGTTACTCTACTAGTTGTAGAGTTCTTCTTTCAATTTTTTGGACCTTTGTCTATTTTATCAAAAATAGATAGCAATTAAAACTTAGGCAACCTAAAAAACACATGATATAAAAGATGTGAAAAGGGTTATAGTTTGTACTTTCACTATATTAACCAATTAATTCACTATCGAACAAGACATGGCAAGCGCAAGACATAATTATAACGAACGCAACTGCATAAAGTACTTATAAAAATCAGAACATGGCAATATAAAGAAAAAAAACCCGCATAATTGGATATGCAAATTATTCTAGCATGAGTGAAAAAAAAAAAAAACAACTCAAAGAGACGAGTGCTGTGATGGTCAAGAAAAGAACAATGCAAAATAGTATACAAACCTCCTAATCCAAGCAATGCAGTCAAGTAGTCTATCTCACCAACCACGAGCATGAGCAACAATTCGAAGATCATCACGAGCAACCATGAATAGTCAGTCTCCCTTAGATGATCCTACATCCAAAAGAGTAGCTTAGCTCAATGCAAATGAAATACTCAAAAACAGAAACGGGAGAAAGTGAAACAAACGTTAACCCCATTCTTCAAATTAATATCCTCGGCAAGTTCTTTGTGACCAAAAATTACTTTTGCTCATCACAGTACCAGCATTTTCAAGCTAATTAGATCCTGACAGACATCAATCGTCATTTAAAAGGCAACCTAGTCAAATATCCAGTAGAAACCACTCTTTCATAAGACTTGTCAATTGGAAAAATATTACATTATCTACTTATGAAAAAAACATTTGACTTACCATTTCAGACTCAGATTCCAGACCCACTGTACATCTTCAATGCAATTATTCTCCTAAAAAATCTTGTATCGGATAATGAGCTAATGTCAAAAATAATTAGGAATTAGACTCTTTATAATGGCTGATAATACGAAGAGAGAGGTGAGAGTTGAGGATGTGGTGAGATCTTTATTCAGCTGTTCAACCAAAGAAAGGATAGCAATTCAGGCTTATGTACAAATAAAATGAACCAAATCGAATTTTATTTATCAATTTCGACGCCTTTGAATGATCTCTGATCTACTGCAATCAGATAATACCCAAAATCAGAAAAAATAAATTGAAAGAGGTGATTTCAATTCTAAGTAACCTAGGCTAGGAATTACAAAAACTAAACTAACCTGACTGGGGACTATTGGAGGCTGCCTGAATAGCCGATGCTTCCATTAGGTAGAAAGAAGAACTAGGTCAGAGAGGAACAATGAAAATTGGCGGCTAGGTTTAGTATATCTCAAACCAATCTCAACCATTTAATTCTATGCAATCAAAGGTTGTGATTACACCAACATTAAAAAGTTAGTGACTTGAATTCTATAACTTCACAGGTAATTCAATTTAAATGAAATTAAGTTAATGATTTATTACTATCTATGTATGCTAATACTAATGTCGGGAAAATAAAAAGAACATGAATATGCTTTTATAAATTACAATAAATGTCAACACATGTTTGTTAGTGTCACAAATTAAAGTAGCGTCGAAAAGTTAAAACGTCATCATGTTAATTTCTCACGATGCAAAATTAAAGAGTGTCTCTAAACAAAATAACATATGATGACATATACGCTTAAAAGCATTTTAAATTTAAATAAATGTCAATTTCTTAAAAAAAGCGTTCTTAATATGAAGTATGATGAAAATTTATAGCGTCGCAATTTTAGTAAAACCCGACCTATTTTTATATAGTGTCCCTAATTTTAAAAAGATACCTACACAATATAAAAGTGTTTTTGAATTTTTTTTTTTTGAAAAGAGTGTTTTTGAATTTTAAAATATAGTAACATTGATTTTCGACACAAATTTAAAATTGTCTTCAAGTTTACAAATGGAGTCGCTTTTATTTTAAGGTGTAGGCAAATTTTAAAAAACAGCAACACAAAATTTAAAATGTCACTAAATCATTAAACGTTATGACACAATTTTAAAAATGTCATTATATTGAAAAAATTAGAGGCGCTTTATGTTTATGTCGTTGAAAAAGTGTAGCAATAGACCTCTTTTCTTGTAGTGGTGGGGAGATCGGCAATACATATTGGAGGAACTCCAGGTATGTAGTCCACTAACTCTTCTCCTCTTTCTGAAAAAACACAACAATAACAAAGTTTTAATCATGAAATGATTTAGGAGTCAGCTGACATGAATCAACATAGTGATCCGTGAAATTAAAACCCCGACAGATGAAAATCGAAAGATGGATATAGGCGGATCCATCCCTGTAAGTTGTAGATTTCAATGGATGTGGATGGTTGGGTAACTCCATGTTCCCCTACGTCAATCGGTGGGTCTAAATAAGAGTCTTACATAAATACTTTTTGTACAATATTGTTTCATATAACATCATATATGGTGTCCAAAAGCTGAGTAAATTGTTTCATTTAAATCTGTTTTTATTTTTACTATATTCAGTCCATTTCATCAATTTCAGTTCAGTTCAGCAATTTCAGTTCAGTTCAGCAATTTCATTCGAAAATTTTTGTTCAGTTCAGCAATTTCAATTCTATTCAGCAATTTCAATTCGGTTCAACAATTTCAGTTCAGCTTAGCAATTTCAGCTCTATTCAGCAATTTCAGTTTTATTCAGCAATTTTCAGTTCAGTTCAGCCAAAAAGAAAATGGTCTAAGAGTCTTACATACATGCTTTTTATACATTATTGTTTCGTATCATCTATTTTTTACTCCGCTACGCAACATTAAAACGCCGATCTGAATTTAAGAAAATATGTAAATCAAGAGACACTCGTATAATTTTTTTAACTTTCTAAGAGCGAAGTTCACAGTCAATAATTTTTACAAAAATATTCATTCATAGTTTTCGGATTGAAACCATATTTGACCAAGTGATATACTAATCTATGGCCAAATATGATATATGATTTATAAGCCTTTAAACCCTATAATATCCTAATTTGAGACATTTGCTCTTACTGCCCCTGTGATCCATTAACTTTCCACCAATCCAACCTCCTAATATAACAAGTTAAGATAATCTAAAAACCAAATGTTACCAAATCATCTCATAAGATCCAAATATCACCAATGAAGGTACATGTCAATGAAATATTACTAAATCACATCAGAAACATCCAAGTACACTTACCTGGTAATTGGATAGGAAAATGACCATTTTGCTCTAGGAGATATAATGTTAGAATAAATAAACTTGTTAGTTAATATTAATGTCTAAGAGTTACATGGATTTATGGTCTTAGGAGTTTATCAAAGTTACATGAGTTAATAGCTAAGTTACTTTAAGTTACTAGGAGTTTACATAAGTTAAGAGTTACTTTCATTAAAGTTAGATTTAAGAGTTATGTTTTCCTAGAACTATATATATGTGTTGTTTTGTACTTTGATATCACAACCTCAACTAATAAGAATATAGTTTCTTCAAACTCCTCTCTCTACTCTTATCTTTATATTTTTGTATATTCTTCCATTCTCTCCAACAAGTGGTACCAGAGCCACCAAATAGTAGAGCCACAAAACACTTTATCCACTAAACACCATAGCCACCATGATGAATAACATGTTTCAATTTCAATACACAAAACTTTCTAAAGATAATTATGACAATTGGTGCATCCGATTGAAAGCCTTGCTCGGTTCCCAAGATGTATGGGATATCGTTGAAAATGGTTATGTTCAACCAGAAAATGACATAGCATTGCCAAATGCTCAAAGAGAAGCCTTGGTGAAGGCTAAGAAGAAAGACCAGCAAGCGCTCACTATTATCCATATGTGTTTGGATGAGAAAATGTTTGAGAAAGTTTCCACTGCAGTTACTGCAAAGGATGCATGGGAAATTCTTGAAAATTCATTTAGAGGGAAAGACAAAGTGGTAAAAGTGCGTGTGCAGACCTTGAGAGGTGAATATGAAAATCTCAAGATGAAGGATTCTGAATCTGTTGAAGAATATTTCAATAGAGTTCAAACAATTGTTAATCAATTGAATCGATATGGGGAGATAATGGAAGATGTGCGAGTCGTTGAGAAAATTCTTCGCTCATTGATCTCAAAATTTGACTTTGTTGTTACTGCCATTGAAGAGTCAAAAGACTTAGAGTCTATGACCGTAGATCAACTCATGGGATCACTACAAGCTCATGAAGAAAGAATGAAGAAAAGGGAAGAACCAGTTGCCCAAATGTTGCAGACAAAACTGAAGTTGAATGAAAAGTCAAATTTTCACCAACAATTTGGTGGAGAACGAGGTAGAGGTCGAGGAAGAGCAAGAGGTAGAGGCCGAGGTTGGAATCGTGGTTATGGAAGAGGTAGAGGAAGAGGAGGTAGAAACTACTACAATGAAGAAGAAACAAGCTTCCAACAACAAAGAGGACGTGGAAGAGGTAGATGGTCTCGAGGAGGTTGTAGCAATAGAAGAGATGATGTCCAATGTTACAACTGTCAAGGCTTTGGGCACTTTGCAGCAGATTGCGGATCAAACATGAACAAGGAAGAAAACGTGAATCTTGTTGAGGTAGAAGAAGATGAAGATTCCACCTTGTTGTTGACTTGCAATGGAGATGAAGAAGGAAACCAAGAGTATTGGTATATTGACTCTGGAGCCAGTAGTCGTATGACTGGTAATAAAGACTTGTTTTGTAGTCTTGATGAATCTGTTAAAGGAAGTGTTTCCTTTGGTGATAAAACTAAAGTTCCAGTCAAGGGAAGAGGAGACATTCTTGTTAAACTGAAGAATGGAGATCATGAATACATTGCTGATGCTTATTATGTTCCAGCACTGAAGACGAATATTTTAAGCATCGGGCAATTGCTGGAGAAAGGATACGAGATACAGATGAGACAATGCGGTTTGGTTATGAGAAATTCCAAAGGGAGAATCATTGCAAGAGTTCCATTGTCAAAGAACAAGATGTTCAAGTTGAAGATCAAGACTGATAATCCCAAGTGTTTAAAGGCCTCAGTTTCAGACTCATCATGGTTGTGGCATCTAAGGATGGGTCACTTAAACTTCGGAGGATTGGAGCAGCTGTCTAGAGGAAGATTGGTGTATGGCTTACCTTACATAAGTCATCCAAATCAAGTTTGTGAAGGTTGTGCGCATGGTAAACAAAGCAGAAGGAGTTTCCCGAAGGAATCTCAGTTTCATGCATCGAAGCCACTTCAGTTGATACATGCTGATATATGTGGACCTCTCAATCCATGTTCTTATGGAAAGAGCAGGTACTTTCTGTTGTTTATAGATGATTATTCTCGAAAAACTTGGGTTTATTTCTTGAAGGAAAAGTCTGAAGCATTTGAAGCATTCAAGAAATTCAAAGCTCTTGTTGAGAATGAAAGTGGCATGAGAATCAAAGAATTACGAACTGATCGAGGAGGAGAGTTCACATCCAACAAATTCAACCAGTTCTGTGATGATGTTGGCATAAGGCGTTCATTAACTGTTCCATATTCCCCTCAGCAAAACGGTGTTGTGGAAAGAAAGAATCGAACTATTCTCAATATGGTTCGTAGCATGTTGAAAAGCAAGAAAATGCCTAAAGAATTTTGGGCTGAAGCAGTGACATGTGCAGTGTACCTGAACAATCGAAGTCCTTCGAAAAAGTTGATGCAAATGACTCCTCAAGAAGCATGGAGCGGACAAAAACCAAACTTATCTCACTTGAGAGTGTTTGGTAGCATTGGTTATGTCCATGTTCCAGATGAAAGAAGAACCAAGCTGGAAGATAAAAGCACCAAGCTTATTTTTATAGGATATGCAACCAACTCAAAGGGTTACAAATTCTATAATCCTCAAAATGGAAAGACAATGATAAGCATGGATGCTGAGTTCGATGAAGAAGCATTGTGGGATTGGAATGTTCCAGAAGGAGAAAATTACAACTTTCTTCCTTTATTTGATGATTTTGTGGTTGCAGATAAAAATGATGATCAAGTTGTTGATGAATTCACACCACCAAATTCTACTTTAGTTCCTACAAATGATGGAGGCTCATCTTCTTCAAGCTCGTCTGAAGGACCACGAGGAAAACGAAGCTTGGAAGAACTCTATGAAGAGACAGAAGAGATCACCAACCCAACATTGTTCTATTTGTTTGCAGATACAGAACCGATGACATTTGAGGAAGCTTTTGAAGATGAGAAGTGGAGATTGGCCATGGATGAAGAAATGAAAGCCATCTATAGAAACAAAACTTGGCAATTGGCGATACTTCCGAAAGGAAAGAAACCTGTAATGGTGAAGTGGATCTACAAAATCAAAAGAAATGCTAAAGGAGAAGTGGAGAAGTACAAAGCTCGGCTTGTTGCAAAGGGCTTCACTCAGAAGGCTGGAATTGACTATGATGAAGTGTTTGCACCGGTTGCTCGCATGGAGACCATTCGACTAATTCTTTCATTTGCAGCTCATCAGAAGTGGAAGATTTTTCAGATGGATGTAAAGTCAGCCTTCTTAAATGGCACAATAGAAGAAGAGGTATACATCAAGCATCCATTGGGTTATGTAGCTGCAGGTCAAGAAGATAAGGTGTTAAAGTTGAATAAGGCTTTATATGGCCTTAAACAAGCTCCAAGGGCATGGTACACCCGCATTGATGACTACTTCCGGAAAAATGGTTTTCTGAAATGTCCTTATGAACATGCTTTGTATGTGAAGATGAAGGGAGGAGAAGCTATGTATGTTTGCCTGTATGTTGATGACTTAATCTTCACAGGAAATAGCAAGATGATGATTGAAGAATTCAAGAAAAAGATGGCGGATGAGTTTGAGATGACAGATATGGGACTTATGTCTTATTATCTTAGAATAGAAGTGAGGTAAAGTGACGAAGGAATCTTTCTTTCTCAGAAGAATTTTGCTGAATCAATCTTGAAAGAGTTCAAGTTAGACAAAATGAATACAACGATTACACCCGTAGAGACAGGAATCAAGCTTTCCAAGTTTGATAATGCTGGCAGGGTAAATCCAACTTTGTTCCGTAGACTAGTTGGAAGATTGCGGTTTCTGACGTGTACAAGACCAGATATTTTGTACGGAGTTGGTGTCATAAGTCGATACATGGAAACACCAACTGTGAATCACATGAAAGCAGCTAAGAGGATTCTTCGGTACGTGAAAGGTACGTTGGAGTATGGCTTGTTCTACTCTACTTAACATGAATTCAGACTGTTCGGTTTTAGCGACAGTGATTGGGCCGGAGATATTGATGATCGAAAAAGCACTGGAGGCTTTGTATTTGGTATGGGCAATTCAGTATTCAGTTGGAGTTCGAAGAAACAACCCATTGTTACTCTTTCAACTTGTGAAGCAGAGTATGTTGCGGCAGCTGCATGTGTTTGTCATGTTATTTGGTTGAGAAGGTTACTACAGAGCCTAAACTTTGAGCAAGATGGACCAACCGATATTTTCCTTGATAACAAATCAGCAATCGCATTGGGAAAGAATCCAGTTTTTCATGATAGGAGCAAGCATATTGATACGAGGTATCATTTCATCAGAGAATGTATTGTAAAGAAAGAGATACAACTCAAGCATGTGGTGTCAAAAGATCAAGCTGCAGATATTTTTACGAAGGCTTTGAAGTTTGAAGATTTTAGCAGATTACGAGATCTTATTGGAGTTGTTCAAGGATAGACTACAAGTTTAAGAGAGGGTGTTAGAATAAATAAACTTATTAGTTAATATTAATGTCTAAGAGTTACATGGATTTATGGTCTTAGGAGTTTATCAAAGTTACATGAGTTAATAGCTAAGTTACTTTAAGTTACTAAGAGTTTACATAAGTTAAGAGTTACTTTCATTAAAGTTAGATTTAAGAGTTATGTTTTCCTAAAACTATATATATGTGTTGTTTTGTACTTGGATATCACAACTTCAACTAATAAGAATATAGTTTCTTCAAACTCCTCTCTCTACTCTTATCTTTATATTTTTGTATATTCTTCCATTCTCTCCAACATATAAATGGTGATACATGGAGAAGACAGAAGCAGACATAGTCCACAAAGAAGCAACTGGAATGTTCCTCCGATTTCCGACACGAACAGCCCAATCTAGAAAAGAATCAGAAATTATAACATTCACAACACTACTTCCAGCAGAATCTTGAATCTCATCAAGTAGCTGTTCAAATGGAGCCTCCATTTTTGTTAGGACAGCTTCAAAGAAAGCTGCAATATCATCAGCACGAGCGCGCTCAGACGGTATCACATTCGGGATTGTTGTGATCTTTATGTTTTCCGGCTTCTTTTGATCTGAGCTAATTAAGGTAGACCATTCTACTGTCACTACAAATGTGATTTGAATGTGTGGTCTTTTTATGGATATGAGTTTGCAAAGATTCATCATTGGGTTAATATGACCTCTGCCGGGATATGGCATCGCCACCACATGGCAGGTGGAGGTGGTGGTGGCGGAGGCCGCAGGAGTGCCAGAAGTTGCCATTTTTAGTATCATCTGTTTGTTAACTGAAGTTTAGGACATATATATCTTTGGAACAACAAAAATGTATGTCAAGGGATAAAGATGTACTTAAGTAAAGAACACAAGAAAATAAGGAAAAGACATAGATTTTGATGTTCCATTTATTTATTTATTTATTTATGGAGATCCTCATCTTGATCTACTAATAATTTATTTCTATTTTTTAATATTAAATGCTTAATTGTAATAAAAAATAATTTCCTAATAGTAATAATAATTTTTATTGTTGACATTTGTGATTATTTTAAAATTATAAAAAATGCTTTGGTGATGTATGTTTTATAAGTGGAATATTGACACATGTACACCTTCCTTACGCATACACATTTTGTATCCACTACATTTGAAAAATTACTTCATGTGCAATGTTTACACATTTTACCATAGTTAAAGTTAATTACTCCATTCAAAAATATATTCATATATATAACTACTTGATTAATTACACAATTAAAACATATTAAGTAACAGCTTTGCTCATAATTAAACTCTAGTTACTTAAAATGCTTATACCGTAAACTCATTAAAGAAAAGTAGAGTATTATTATAAACTAGTCGGTGGCCCGTGCGTTGCACGGATGCATACATAGTTAAAAAAGTAAGAAAAAAAGACATTAAAAATAAAGCTCAAATTTTTTAATTAAGAAATAAAAAGTAGCTTCAATTTTTCATAGAACTACATCAGCAGATTTTCATTCTTAAAGAGCTCCATGATCTTTAATTCTCAAAATATGTAAGCATTTTAATTCACACAAAAGCTAAAGCTCTAAGCATATGAAATCATAGAGAATCATTTGTGAGTAGATATTCATTTGTTATCATTCACAATGCTCGCCCAACTTCTGCGAACAGGATTGCAGATAACAATCTACCATACACATGAACCTCCTTCTTAATCCAACTTTTGGCATCATATTTCTCCATCTAAGTTTCAGTTGGTAAATTGTTGAGAGCACAATAGGGAACAAATATAAAAATGGATGCAACTACTGCTACTTAACTGATTGAAGCTCGAACTGATAGTAAAAACTGACAACATGATTACACAAATTATTGAACTGACCACAGAAGGGCGTTATCCAAACTTAATTATAACCTCATCTATTTTCACAAAATATACTCCTCTTCAAAATTACAATCAGCCACTTAAAAACATTAATCTGAATAACATTACCATTCATGATCCAAGAGTTTCATAACACAATTGCAAAGTAAATCTATGCTAATCTATACTATATCATCAATGCTTCAAACTCGAAGCACCTTGAAGATAGAGAAATGGGTAAAAAGATGGGTAGACAGAAGTGTGATCCAGCCATAATATTTCATCAATCCCTCAAACTTGTAGCATCACAACATCGAATCACCTGTACTGAAAACTTATCACAAACCAGAATTGAATCCAGAATAAAATATCAAGCAGATTAAGACTCGTAACTAATATTTCAAAAATATTTATATGTACAAAAAAAATATAAATATAGAAATTCTGTTAATTAAATTCCTACTAATAAACATAAAATTTGACAATTAACTCATTTTGCAATCAGTGATTGTATTCAACAATGTTACAGGTGATATGTAGCTATATAAATGCATGGAATTGAGGTACATAGTGAAGAATTTGAATTTGGATAGGTCAAATTTTCATAAACCCTAGAGCTAGAGAGGGATGGATGATGGAGTTGGGGTTTTAGTGGTAGAGATACAATCAAGCCATATTGTACACTAATGAATGCCAAATTTGATCTTTTGATTGAGATACAATTGAGAAACATAGGTATAAAATCAAAACATGAAATTCATCACAACCTAAGAAGTACACCCATTTATTCTCAATTATATTTGCACACATGCGTGAAGGTATTTTCTCATGTTAAAATGAAACCAATATGCTTAATGGCTCTGCATAAAGTGAGAAACAAATATTTCAATAAAATAAAGAGTTTAGTTAGTAAAGATCTTACTCGAAGTACACCATTGGTGCAACATCATCACCAACTCTTGTACGGTTTTAAGAAGTATACCTTGAACTCTTTACACTGTAATTTATTGAGGTTATAGCTTTGCTGATCATTTGAGCAGCATTGATATTTCACAAAGGATAGAAAGATGAATATGATACCACCACATTAGCATGTTAGGGAGAGAAAGTAGCATCAACCAAGAAACCAACAAATTACTAACCCTTCTTTTACAGATATTGACAAAATACTCATGCTCAAGGCAAGCATGGGATGTTGAATGTCACCATGATATACAAAACTAACCTGTGACTTTGCAGTGGATGGATCACCCAAAAGCAAGACATTGATATCGCCTCTTAGCTTTACCCCATCTGGCAAACTCTAGGTTCAAGAAAAAAAATAATAATTTGGGTTACCAGGAAGAAAAATTAGTTAAGATATCAATGAGTTCTTTTCTTTTAAGACAACTTTCCAAGCATACCTTCCTTGACCCTCCAAACAAAAGACAAGCCACTGCCTTCTTCACATTTTCTTCTCGAAATATGGAAGGAGCAATTTTGTAGCATATTGCTTCATATGGATCTGCTTGTGCAGAAAATCTTTTGAAATCCTCTATCTGCACAATACCTTTACTTTAGAAAACCCAAAGTAGAAAAATAAATGCAGAAGATTTACACGATAATTAAACTTCTTTCATCAAAGCAAGACAAAGATACAAAAAGTGCTTCTAGTGCTATGAAGGACAAATTTTGACAAACTGCAAATTCATGTACATCCTTTCGTGAAGATTCTAGAAGTAGACAGTTGTACCACTGCGTTTACTGAATCTTACAAATTATAACAATTGAAAATGATTAAATTGCTGGTACAGCACACATGGAGGTATTATCATATCAAAAGTGAAACAAATTCATCTACTGTCCTGTATTCCCCCAATTTAACCTCTTACTGTGTGAAAGCTGTATGACCCTGAGAACTGGCCTCATTTACTTTCTCTATTCCTACGACTCTGATATAAGGCTGTCTAATAGCTACATCTCTTTTATTTCTGGTAAGAATCAACACAATAAGGATATTTCACAATGATATGTATACAGTGTACATTTTAGTAAAAGAAGATGGAAATGAAATGGGGAAGAAAAACAAAGGGAGTTTAATTGTTCGCCGCACAAAATCGCTAAGGTAAAAGAAGATGGAAATGAAATGGGAAAAAAAACAAAGGTTCTATCAAACAATTTTATTAAGAAAAACATAGAGAAATTCAAGAGAATAGAGACTCTTTGTCTACAATACTAACCATCTTCCCGTTCATTTCCAAGGTGATCTGAAGGAGCTGGCTCTAAAATGTCCATAGAGGTAGCAATAAGATCATCCATGCTTGAAATGTTCAGCCTTCTCATGTCACTATTCTTATCCTCAATACATGGAACATAAATCTTCTTCGCAGAGCACCCATCTGTAGTTAAACAAAAATTATTGACACAGTTATCCTCCTCTATAATCTATGCTTAACCGGAAATAAACTTATCAGATATAGATTTCAAAGCATTAAACTTTAGTCGGATTATGCATACTCTCCAATAACAATTTCGATGTATAGACCTCGCGCAAAGTGCTGCAACTTATATAAGCACCTAACCTCTGGGTACATTTGAACCATGGAGCTTCTAGAACCATACTCTGAATTGCATTATCTAGAAAATTAAACCCAATTAGGACCTAATCATCAAACAATTAAAAAGAAGTAAGTGGACAAATTAAACCCAATTAGAACCTAATCATCAAACAATTAAAAAGAAGTAAGTGGACAACTCTAAATCCTCATGCTCTTCTTGGCCGCCTATTTTATTGTTGGATCGAGCTGACTCCGATCACAGCAGCAGGAGGAGGCGGAGATGAAAGGTTGACGGCATGAGGTGGCCACACAATCCTGATTTGTTTTGTTTTATATTGCGCGTGTGGAGATGGAAGGTGAAGAATCGTCTCAATGAATGTAATTGAATAGGAGTTATGTGGGGGGTTATGTAATTGATCTGAGTTTCTAAATTACAGCATGGGTTAAAATATTTGGAAGTATTTTTTTTTTTAAATAAGAAATCTCAAAAAATTGAGGGGGTGCCACCTCAGATTTTGGTGAGGTGGCAGCATGTGGGAGATGGATTTTGGTTCCCTTTATATATATATATATATATATATATATATATATATATATATATATATATATATAGATTAACAGAAGCATAAACTCTAAATCAAAAACTAGTTTGTTTTTGAATCTAAAGTCTAATTAATAGAAACACATGAATTTTGCATGACCATGACCATGATCAATTTGTGTCTAATTAACAAGTTTGCTTCTGCAACTGAAGTCTATTTAGCATAAATATATGAATTTTGCATGGTCATTATCAACTTGTGTTCTATGCTGAAGTCTAATTGACAGAAGCATAAACTCTCAATTAGAAAATTTACTTTTTAAACTTAACTTTATTTTCAATTGATCCCAACTTGTGATTCAATATAAATCTAATTAACGTTGACTAATATTTACCTATTTATGTTGATAATATTTGTTGAAAGTTTCTAAAATCTTGTATCTTGAAGGTGCAAATCAGAGCTCCCGAAAGGATCATATGCTCTATGTTAAAGTCTAACTACTTATAATCCAAGCCTATTCCAATTTTAGGCGAGTGTATACGGGCTTAGCCTAACACTAATTTATATGCCTAAGCCCTATCAAATGGGCATGTGGATGGATGGCCGGGCGGGTATTTAGACACATATGCAGGTTTACTAAGATTCACTTTTTTCAGACTTAATTAAAAATTCAGTTCAGTTCAATTCAGTTAACTTTATTCAATTCAAACAAAAATTTAGTATGATTTTGTTATCACCTAATATTTGACATGGCACGTGGACTAGTGATAATCCTTATTAGAACCACGTAGGACAGATGGGCCGTGTCTAATGGGCTTTTGTGTCCACACAGACGTGCGTTGAATAGTTAAAGCTAGGAGAGTGTCTCTCCTACGAAGACTATGTTACCCTTTTTGTCTCCTAATTCGATTAGGAATACTCAAGCTATTTAGGACTTAGATCACCGGCCTAATTAGGCGTGATTCTTGGTATGTCCTAATGGGACTAGGATTCAGATACGATGTGACAACTATAAATACATGGGATTTCTTATAATCTAAGGTACATGATTCAAGACTCATTCTCTGAGTTATTCACTTTTCCGATCACAAGTTCCATAATAACTTTAGCATCGGAGAGGGGTCGCCGGTCAGCGGCCTCCTTTAGGCTAACGTTTGCTATTTTGCAGTGATCACAACTTACGTGGATTCAGGTTACAATTTCTCGGTAACAAATTGGTGCGGTGAGCGTGGAATTTTTTGATAAAGATTCTAGCGACGAACATGGTGACCTTGGAAGATCAGCCAGCAGGCACTGAACCTCAGGACGATCAGGCTGGTATCCGCAACGAAGAAGCGATCCTCGTGGATGAAGACGATGCATTGAACAAAATGTACGAATGGTCGGGGACCATGGATCCAGAAAAAAGAAAGTGGATGGATAGAGCTGCGGCCGAGGTGGCTTGTAAGAGGGTAAATGATCGATCGACTATTGATCGTTTACAGAATCAGTTGGAGGAATTAACTAAGCGAATTCCCACAGAACGACCACGAGGTGGAACTCAGGGTGTAAAACGTTCTAGGAATTCAGAGCATTCCCGGAGCGAGACATCATCTTCATCGCGGGGAACTCGATGGGAGAATCGTGAGAGGACTCCAGAACGAGGGAGATCTTTAGAGCGATCGCCGACTCCTCCATGGCATAAGCAACGAATAAAGTCACAGGCCAGGAGGGTCTCGCCGGCCGTAGTCAAGAAGCTAACATATGAAGATGGTTCCAGGTCTTCTAGGAGTTCTTCGGGTAGTAGAGATCCTAAGCATCGCCGATCTCGAGGAAGCGGTTCCGAAGTAGAGGAACTAAAGCGAAAGAATAAAAGACTCGTCGAAGCATTCGATAGGAGTTTGGCTGAAGGAATCGCTAAGGCTCTTAAGGAGCGGGATGAGACTAGGGAAAATAAGAAAATTGGTTCCCGAGAAGGGAAGAAACGCAGAAGAAGAAATCGAAATCGGGATTATTCTGATGAAACTCTTCGGGGCGAAAAAGGACCTATACAGGATAAAGACAGTCCACTCTGTGCTAAGATCCTGACAGCTCCTTACCCGAACAGTTTTAAGTATCCAAATTTTGATAAATATTGTGGGGATTCTGATCCTGTGATGCACGTCAAAAGTTTTGGAAGAGCACTTCTTGCGAGCCCTGTAAACGAGGCACTAATGTGCAAGTTATTTCCAACAACTTTGAAGGAAACGGCAGCACAATGGTATGATTGTCTTCCCACTGGCTCGATCAAAAGTTGGAACCAGCTTTCAGAATCTTTTAAAGCATATTTTGTTACGGCCATACCAGAAAAGAAAACGGTCGATGATTTAATGAGAGTACGCCGAGGAGAAAACGAGACTTTAGACTCGTATTTGCATAAATTCAATAATGTGGCTCTGAAGGTTGAACCATTGATTGTATCCTCGGCAAGGAAAACGCTGGCAGAAAATTGTCGGAATCGAGACCTTCAAATGAAAATTATGACAGAACGACCGGATGATTTTCATTCTTTGATGACAATGGCAAAATCTTATGTGGTGTGGGATGAACACCAAGAAGAACCCTCGGGGCGACAGAAATTTGTGAAATCTGAGGTACAAGAGAGGGATCGAGGGGCTGATCGAGGTAATGGACGGAGCTCGGACAGGTGGGAAAGGCCTCGTGAGGTACCAAGGAAGCCTTTCGATAAAAGGGACCGAATTCCGTTGCCCGCCCCACGAGCTCAGGTTCTCATGTGGGTTGAAGAGCAAAAGGAGCAAATCCGATATCCGCCCAAAGGGGGGAAGCCTAAGTATAATGGCAAGTACTGCGCTTTTCACAAGTTGCAAGGTCACGATACAGAAGATTGTGAACAGCTGCCAAAGGAGTTGGATAAATTGGCAGCTAAAGGAAAACTGAAGAGCCTTTTCGAGAAGTATAAGGATCAATTCCCGGAACAAGAGGGAGATAAGCCTCCTCGTAGGGTCATACATATGATTATGGGAGGTTCGCCTGTAGACAGGAGTATCAAAAGGAAACGGGGCATTGCTGAGCAAAGACGAATTGACGAGATTTCGAAGGTCTTTGATTTTGGGTCATTGAAAGGCCGTCCGATCGAACCACATGATGATGCTCTGGTGGTCGATATGAACGTAGAAGGTTTTACGGTTAAAAGAGCTTTGTTAGATACAGGAAGCTCGGTAAATATCATCACAAAAAAGGCTTTCGAGGCCCTTGGTTTGAATAGTAGGCGTTTGACACCTTCCTCGTCACCTTTAGTTGGTATCAGTGGACATCCCGTACTTCTGTTGGGTGAAACCCAGCTCGAAGTCGAAATAGGGAATACCACAAGCAAATGGCGAGCGGTTACCGATTTTCTGGTGATTGACACACCGATCGCTTATAACTTGATAATCGGCAGGCCTTTGATTTCAGACAGTCGAGGTGCGATATCCTTTTTTTATTTAGCATGGATGATCCCAACAGAGAGGGGAATGGCAGTAGCAGTGGGTAGTCAGACAGTTGCAAGGCATACCTATATGACCTCGTTGGAGATTGTTCCTCAAGAAAGTGTCTTGGTGGAGGAAGTCAAGGAGCGTGGCGAACCTGTTGGTGCCATTGAGGCCATAACTTTAGAAGAAGGAAAAATAGTTCAAGTGTCAGCAGAGATGCAAGGGAATTCAAAGAAGACCGTTATCGCTGCGCTCGAGGAGAATAAAGATGTTTTTGCCTGGACATCGGCAGATATCGTAGGAGTATCTCGTGAGGTCATGGAGCACACGCTAGACATTGACCCAGAATACACTCCTGTGAAACAGAAGAAGAGAAACCAAGGGGCGGAAAGGCAACAGTTCATCAAGAGCGAGGTTGAAAAGCTGCTTAAGTTCGGGAGGATCAAGGAAGTTCATTATCCACAATGGATTTCAAATGTGGTCTTGGTCAAGAAAGCAAATGGAAAATGTAGAAAGTGCGTTGATTTCTCTGATCTGAATAAAGCTTGCCCCAAGGATTTTTATCCATTACCGTGTATTGACATGTTGGTGGACTCAACTGCCGGTTACGAGGTATATTCTTTCCTCGATGCAAAAGAGGGTTTTCATCAAATTCCGTTGGCCGAGAAGGACATGGAAAAATCCAGTTTCATTACACCGGAAGGTACTTATTGTTATCAAGTAATGCCTTTTGGTCTGAAAAATGCTGGAGCAACTTATCAAAGATTAGTCAACAAGATGTTCAAGGAACTCGTTGGGAAGAATGTTGAGATATATGTTGACGACATGATTGTGAAAAGCAAGAAGACGGAAGAACATGCTAGGGACCTCGAGGTGGTTTTCAAGATTTTAAGGGAGTATAATTTGAGGCTCAATCCTGAAAAGTGCACCTTTGGGATCAATTCTGGTAAATTTTTGGGTTTCATGATCTATAAGCGAGGCATCGAGGCAAACCCAGACAAAATCAAGGCTATTGTTGATCTCCTGCCACCAAAGAGTGTACGCGAGGTGCAAGTTTTAAACGGCAAGATCAATGGTCTGGGTCGTTTTATCTCTTATTCCGCCAAACGATGTTTGCCCTTTTACAAAAGTCTTAAAGGAGTAAAGGACTTCGTGTGGACTGATGAGTGTCAAACCTCGTTCGAGGATCTCAAGAAATTTTTATCCTCTCCACCTCTCTTAAGTCAGCCTGTGAAAGGAGAAGATTTGTATTTATACATTAGCGTGGGAGAAGAGTGCATTGGTATGGTTCTAATTCGAGAAGAAGATGAAGGAAGAATTCAATATCCGGTTTATTATGTGAGCAGAGTACTTCGAGGGGCAGAATCGAGATACCCTAAAATGGAGAAACTGGCTTTCGGAGTGTATATTGCTGCTCAGAAATTGAGACATTATTTCTTGAGTTATACGATCGTCGTTCGTACAGACACCCCTCTCAGAAAGATTCTTTCACGACCTGAGGCCTCGGGGAGACTGACGGAATGTTCCATAAAACTCACGGAGTTTGATGTAAGATTCGAGCCAAGGCCATCGAAAAAGGCTCAAGCCTCGCTGACTTTTTGATCGAGGTCCCGCCTGAAGAAGAAACTGAGTCAGTATTAAATACTTGGGAAATCTTTGTAGATGGGAGTGCCAATAAGAGTCAATCGGGGATCGGAGTTTTTTGCAAAAGCCCAGATGGGTTGGCATTCAGACACGCTGCTACTTTGGGTTTTGACTCCTCGAATAACGCTGCAGAGTACGAGGCGATTTTGCTCGGGTTACGTTTGGTTAAAATCATCAGGGCAGACAAAGCAGTTATCAAAAGTGATTCAGGTCTGGCAACCAATCAAATAAGAAATTCTTGGGAGACCAAGCACGCTCGAATGAAAAAGTATCACGAATTGGTAAAGCGAACTATTGAGGAATGTGAGCTCGTGGGATGCAAAGTTGAGATCGTACAAATCCCAAGGGAGGAGAACATGGAGGCTGATCACTTAGCGAAATTAGCTTCTGACCCTACTAACCCAAATTTATGTCCTTGTGATATACAGGTTATTCCATGCGCGAGTATCGATTCTAAAGAGGTGTTTGCGCTCGATCGAGGAAACGAATGGTACTGGCCAATTTTCGAATATCTGTACGAGGGAAAGTTGCCGGAAGATAAGTCTCAACATCCGAAGATTGTGAGAAAATCGAGTAGATACTCAGTAGTGGACGGAAATTTGTTCCGAAGATCGTATTCTCAACCATGGCTCAAAGCGGTTGGAATCGAGGAAGGGGCTAAAATATTAGAAGAAATCCATGAAGGCTCATGCGGAGCTCATGAGGGTTGGAATGTTTTGGCTAGAAAGGCAAGATTGTTAGGCTATTACTGGCCTCAGATGAACAACGATGCAGCAGAGTTCGTAAAGAAATGTAGTGCGTGTCAAGCTCACGCTCCAGTTTTGCAAAGCCCTGCCTCGGGGCTAGAGGGCATCAAAGTAGCTTGGCCATTTGCAACATGGGGAATTGATATTGTTGGGCAATTTCCAATGTCAACTAATCAAAGACAGTATGTCATAGTGGCCGTCGATCACTTTACAAAGTGGGTCGAGGCCGAAGCGGTGTCCTCGATAACAGCTCAACAGATTGTGAAATTTGTCAAGAACAGCATTGTGTATCGTTTTGGGATCCCCAATATGATAATCACAGACAATGGCAAACAATTTGATAGTGTTCTATTTAGACATTTTTGTGAAAGAGAAGGGATCAAGCTAAGGTTTAGTTCGGTCTTCCACCCTCAAACAAATGGAATGACCGAGAGAACTAATCGAACGATCATGGAAGGAATCAAGAAGCGTTTAACGCACCTCGAGAAGCTAACGAACTGGGTCGAGGAGCTGTATCATGTGTTGTGGTCGTATCGAACAACCCCAAAGACAGCTACTGGAGAAACCCCTTTTTCGTTAACTTATGGGACAGAAGCCTTTATTCCGGTCGAGATTAAGGTACCAAGTACGAGGGTCCTCCATTATACTGAAGAATGGAATGAACTGAATTTACGAGATAACTTGGACGACCTCGAGGAAAAAAGGGAGATGGCGCTTGCACGGATCGAAGCGTATAAAGCCAGAACAAAGAGAATCTATGACAAAGGGGTACGACCAAGACAATTTTTTAAAGGGGATTTCGTCCTTCATAGTACAGCAGCCTCGAGCTCGAGACAAGGCAAAGGCAAATTGGGGATTAAGTGGGAAGGACCATTTCAGATCGTAGAATGCGTCGGAACACATACTTATCGTTTGCAGCAACTCGATGGAACTGAGGTTCCGAGGACTTGGAACGCAATTTCCCTCAGGAAATATTATTTTTAGATTCTGTTTTTTAGATATTTGTTGTAATATAACTCAGAATCCAACTTAGGAGTTATCTTGAATAAAGGCCCTCGAGGCATCGTTTTCATCCATGACTTTTAATTCAGATATTGCTTTGGAATTAATTGCTTATGAAGAGTGCTCGTAAACATAATTAACCTTACGAAGATTTATTTTAAAACTTGTTCTAAGTATTCGACACTGGACATTCTGGTTCGTTTTTAAAAATCAAGCTTATTGCATGCTAGAAAGCTTCGGTTATAACCAAATCTACGTACGTCGTGGTAAGAATCCACCCTACAAGAGTTAGCCCGACCAGGAATAAAGGGGGGGCAACTACGAAGGCTGCGAACAAACATAGTTGAAATATAATACATTAGCAAGGTATCAGTTTACATAGGCATCGAATGAAAAAGGCTTAAATAAAGATGAAGGTCGAGTTTCTATAAGGACTACTTATATAACGGATATTAGACGTAATATTGCGAGAACAAGTAAAAGATAGAAAAAATTTTTCATTAATCAAAGTGATGAACCCTAAGTGTTTTGGTTATGTCCAAACGTTTCAGAAGATGAAAATGAAAATTAACTTGTATACTTTTCGATGTTGACTAACAATTTTCGTTAAGTTATTATGAGTTTTCTCAGCAGATGCTGAATGAAGAATTCCTGCTTGCCTATTGAACTCAGAAGATTAAAAAGCTGAAGACTGAAGCACTTTCTCAGAACCTGGATGAACCGCTCTGAAGTGTTGATTGTCTGCCTAAAGCTTTTGTCAGAAGTTCTCTTTTGCAAACAGAAGACTAAGGTTGTTTTAGTTCAGAAGCGCTAAGAAGAAAAACGACCATCAGAAGTTCGTTATCACGGGTTTGGTTAAGCATTTAATGCTTTGTCAGTTGCATTTAATGCAAGGCGCCAAAAGTTCAAAAAGCTGTTTGAAGGACGCGCCTGTTCACAACAAACAAAACCTGCTCTCTTACCGTTTCCCTCTAAATCAATCTTCAAGATCAGTCAACTCCATCACCTTTATCTTAATCCCATACCGGATTAGGTTAAAGTACAAAGTTGACAGAGTTGAGTGTTTTGAGACCGTTTGAAGAAGTTGACAAGATTAACGGCTACTTTCATCCTTGTCATCCTTGAAGATTCAAATATCCTCAACGGTTATCTACTCAACACTATAAATAGTAGCAAAGCTCCACTGCATCAACTACGTGTGTGATCATAGAGCAAAAATCTCAACGCACTGTTATTCAAGAAAACAGAGCACACTTTCCATTCTCAATCTTTTCTTAGCTTAGCCTTTGTAATTGTGAGAGAGTGAAGAAAAACAAGTTCATAATAGAAATCTTGTAAACTGAGATCGGTTGTGATCTTCAGTTAGATTTAAAAGAGAGAAATCTAGTTGAGACTTGAGTTGGGTGAGAAATCCAGAAAACAGAGTATTGTTGTTCTGGTGAAAATCCTTTAACTCATTTTAGGCTAGTCAGAACTAAGTGAGAAATTAGCTTAAGTTCTGTTGATGTAAAGGAGCTTCTGAACTTGCCATAAAAGTTCTGAATAGTGGATTTATAAAATCTCTGGAGGCTGCGACCTCAGAGGACAAGACGTAGTCACAGGAATTCTGTGGCGAACTTGGATAAATTGAACTGTTCATCAGGACCTCCTGAATCTCTTTCTCCCTTCTTTATACTTGTTAATTGCTTCTGTGAACTTGTATCATATTTAGTGCTGAAACAGATTTTCTCTTAAAAATCACAAGTCTGTGTTCAGAAGACTGTCCAGAAGTTCTTTACTCAGAACTTCTGTAGCTGAAAAGACAGAACCTGTCTTAAAGCAGATTATCCCTCAGAGGCTACTTCAATAAGCTTGCCTCTGACTCTGAGGATTATTGACTCTGAAAATTGAGTTTTCATTAAATCCTTGAAAATATCAGTTTTCGTTTGAAACACCTATTCACCCCCCTCTAGGTGATTCTGATCTTGTTAGGGCCAACAAGTGGTATCAGAGCGAAGGTCACTTCGTATATTTACTAAAAAGATCTAACAATCTAAGTGTAAGATCCTATCAGAATCGATAGAGATGGCTAGTAGACACCAGCCTGAGAATTCTTCTCACTTCATTGTCCCAGAGGGATCCTCTACAACTAGACCTCCATTATTCAATGGTGACAATTACTCCTACTGGAAAAAGAGAATGATGTATTTCATTCAAGCTCAGAACATGAGTGCTTGGTTTGTCATCACAGATGGAGATTTCATTCCCACCAGAATGGAACCAGGTCTAGGGAATGTTATTATCCCTCAGAGAGAATATTCAGATGAAATTCTGAAAAAGCTCCAAACAAATGCTTCAGCAATAAATATGTTGCATTGTGCACTTACAGCCACTGAATATAACAAAGTTTCCTCTTGTGAAACTGCACAGGATATATGGAACAAGCTGGAAGTCACATATGAAGGAACAGGAAAAGTGAAGCAGTCCAAAGTCAACCAACTCATGAGAGAATATGAGTTATTTGAAATGCTTGACAAAGAATCTATTTCAGAAATGAATTCTAGATTCACCAAGATAGTCAATGACTTAAAGAGTTTGGGCAGAGACATTGAAGAGTCTGAAAGAGTAAAGAAGATTGTCAGAAGCTTACCAAGGTCTTGGCAAGCCAAGAAGACTGCCATTGAAGAAGTTCAGGACTTGAGCTTTTACCTGTATGATGAACTCATTGAGTCCCTAATCACCCATGAGATGTCACTAAAAAATCATGACCTAAGAGAAAGGTCAGAAGGAAAGAGACAAGTAGTCCTGAAGGCAGAGTCTTCTGAAGAATCATCAGAAGATGAAGAATTGGCCATGCTGACCAGAAAGTTCAAAAGAGCCTTTAGAAAAGGCAAAGGTGGAAACTACAAGAAGCCATTCAGAAGTTTTGAGAAGAAGACTTCTGACTTCGGTGAAAAGTTCAAGAGAGATCCAAACAAGCCCATTGTGTGCTATGGATGTCAGCAACCTGGGCACATTAAGCCTAACTGCCCAGAGCTGAAGAAAGATAAGAAAAAGTTCAAGAAAGCTATGCTGGCTGCTTGGTCAGACTCTGAGACCAGCAGTGATCCTGAAGAGAAGGAAGATCAAGCACAGATATGTTTCATGGCTATTGATGAGCCATCCTCTGAAGATGTCACAGGAGAAACTTCCGCACCTCCTGAAGCAAACTATGACTCCGAGGTAAACATATCCTCTGAACAAAATATCTTTGATTCTCTTGAAGAATTGTACAGCATGTTCAAGTACCTAAAAAGGAAGTTGGACAAAAGCGAGGCTGACAAATTTCTTAGGTTTACTCAAGTTTATGCTGATATGAAAATATTGGAAGATAAACTAAGTAAACAATTCAGTTCTTCCTCCGATGACTCAAAAGTCAAAGGTAAAGAAAAACTGCCTCTGAGGAATGATAAACCTCAGAAGAAGAAATCTGTCACTCCCTCTCTTCTGAAAGAGATCTCTTCTCCTCCTGAAGTGGGAACCTCTAAGAGTGCTAATGCCTCTGAAGAAGTAGTACCTTCCCAGAAGAAGAAGAATGCTCCTAAGAAGCAAAGGGAAAGATCCAAGAATCCTCCTTCTTGCAAGTTGTGTAAGAAAGATGGACATTGGTTGAAAGATTGCAAGTATCACATTAAGAACCTCTTGCAATCTGAAGTATCAGAAAAACCTGTAGAAGCTAAATCTAACTCTGAAGGACCCAATAAGGATTGGGTACCTGTCACTAATTGATTGTGTTGCAGGTTGCTCTGAGTGCTCCATCAATGTCAAAGCTGTGGTACATTGACAGTGGGTGCTCAAGGCATATGACAGGTGATGAAAAAGCATTCATCACATTTGTACCTAAAAGAGGTGGTAAAGTCAGCTTTGGAGATGCTCAGAAAGGAAGAATTCTTGGTTCTGGATCCATTGGAACCAATCCTCCGATCGAAGATGTCTCCCTAGTCAGAGGCCTGAAGTTCAATCTCCTGAGTGTTGCACAACTGTGTGATAAAGGTAGAGATGTTGTCTTCAGCTCCTCTGGATGTAAAATCTTGGACAGTAAGTCAAGGGAAGTTATTCTAACTGCTCCTAGAGTTGAAAATGTTTTCATGCTGAATCTTGAGAATCTTTGCAAAAATATATGCTTGATGTCCAAAGAGGATACCTCCTGGCTCTGGCATAGAAGACTTGCTCATGTTAGCATGGATCTTCTGGCCAAAGTAGCTAGAAATCAATTGGTTGAGGGACTGCCTGAAATTAGTTTTAAAAAGAACCATTTATGCAATGCTTGCCAATCTGGTAAACAATCCAGAAGCTCTTTTAAAACTAAGAAAGTCATTTCAACTAAAAGACCTTTGGAATTACTTCATATGGATCTTTTTGGCCCTGTTCAACCAATGAGCATGGGTGGAAAGAAGTATGCCTTTGTCATTGTAGATGACTATTCAAGATTCACCTGGGTCATCTTGCTGTCTAGCAAAGATGAGTCACTTGGATGCTTCTCAGTTCTGATTAAGAAACTTGAGAATGAAAGGAATGAAAAGGTAGTCCATATCAGAAGTGATAATGGTGGAGAATTCAAGAATTTTAAGTTTGAAGAATTCTGTGAAATCAAAGGCATTGATCATAACTTCTCTGCTCCCAGAACTCCTCAACAAAATGGGGTAGTTGAAAGGAAGAATAGAACTCTGGTTGAGATAGCCAGAACTATGATCAATGAAAGAAGGCTTCCAAAGTATTTTTGGGGAGAAGCTGTGAACACAGCTTGCTATGTTCTGAATAGAGTGCTAATCAGAAGCATTCTGAACAAGACTCCTTATGAACTCTGGAAAGGTCGAAAGCCTAAAATAGGTTACTTCAGAACCTTTGGTTGTAAGTGTTATGTTTTGAATACAAAAGAATATCTTTCAAAGTTTGATTCAAAGGCAGATGAAGCTATTTTTCTTGGCTACTCAACACATAGTAAAGCATATAGGGTTTTTAATAAGAGGACTCAAACTTTAGATGAATCCATTCATGTAAAGTTTGATGAGACTAACCCTGCAGATAGTAAAGTCTCTGAAGAAGATGAAGTTCAAGCTTCTGAAATATCATCTCCTCCTGTTGAAGATGTTATTCCTAAAGCTGCTGAAGTTGGTTCTCCTGTTGAACATGTTCCAGAAGAACATCCAACTACAGAAGTTAACTCTCTTCCAGAAGATACTCCTATATATGATTCAACAAATGATGAACAGGTTTCAGAAGACTCATTGGATCTACCAAGAGAAGTTAGAGCTCATAGGAATCATTCCTTATAGAACATCATTGACTCTGTTCACAATCCTGTCATGACCAGAGCTCAGCTCAGAAGATATATGGGGAATGTGGCTTTTGTGTCACTACTGGAACCCAAGGACTTCTATGAAGCAGCTGATGATGACTCTTGGTTAATGGCAATGCAAGAAGAACTTGACCAGTTCAAAAGGTCAGAAGTTTGGATTTTAGTTCCCAGACCTAACAACAAGAAGGTTGTTGGTACAAGATGGGTTCTGAAAAACAAGCTTGATGAATTTGGAAATGTTGTGAGGAACAAGGCTAGACTTGTTGCTCAAGGTTACAGTCAGCAAGAAGGCATAGATTATGGTGAAACTTTTGCTCCTGTTGCAAGATTAGAAGCCATTAGAATCTTATGTGCTTTTGCATCATACAAAGGTTTCAAGCTCTTTCAAATGGATGTGAAAAGTGCATTCCTGAATGGTTACATTGATGAGGAAGTCTATGTGTCTCAACCTCCTGGTTTTGAAGATCCTAAGTTTCCTGATCATGTGTACAAGCTAAAGAAAGCCTTGTATGGACTGAAACAAGCTCCCAGAGCTTGGTATGAGAGACTGACAAAGTTCCTTCTGTCTAAAGGATTTGTCAGAGGCTGTGTTGATACAACTCTGTTCACTCTGAAGAAGAACAAGGATATCCTTATAGCTCAGGTATATGTTGATGATATTATATTTGGTGCTACTAATGAATCTTTGTGCAGAGAGTTCAGTGACCACATGAAGGCTGAGTTTGAGATGTCTATGATGGGAGAATTAACCTTCTTCTTAGGACTTCAGATCAAGCAAAGTAATGATGGTGTGTTTATCAATCAAGCCAAGTACACTAGAGAAGTGCTGAAGAAATTTGGCATGATGGACTCTAATGCTGTTGATATTCCAATGGATGTCAGCAAAGACATTGATGATGAAGAGAAAGCTGGTAAACCTGTAGATATAAAAACCTACAGAGGTATGATTGGTTCTCTTTTATACCTAACAGCCAGCAGGCCAGATATACATTTTGCTGTGTGTTTTTGTGCTAGATATCAGTCTAAACCAAGAGAAATTCATGATGTTGCTGTCAAAAGAATTCTCAGATATCTTAAAGGCACACCAGAAGCTGGTTTGTGGTATCCCTGTAGTTCTGATTTCACTCCTATAGGATACACAGATTCTGACTATGGTAGAGATAAATTGAAAAGGGTCAGCACTTCTGGTGGTTGTCATTTTCTGGGGGAGTGCCTAGTCTCCTGGCATAGCAAGAAGCAAACCTCTGTGGCCCTCTCAACTGCTGAAGCTGAGTATGTTGCTGCTGGAAGTTGTGTTTCTCAGATGCTCTGGATAAAGCAACAAATTGCTGACTATGGAGTCATCCCTGGAACAATTACAATCTACTGTGATAACAAGAGTGCCATTGATCTTTCAAAGAATCCTATTCAGCACAGCAGGATGAAGCATGTTCATATTAGACATCACTTTCTGAGAGATCATGTTCTGAAGAAGGATATTATCATTACTCATGTTTCCTCTGAAGAAAACCTTGCTGACATGTTTACTAAGCCTCTGGCTGGTATGGCTTTCAGCAACTTACGAGAAGGCATTGGTATGACTTATCCTCTTCAATAACTTAGAATTATTGTCTCTGAGTATCTTAAGTGTTTGATTGTTTAAGATAATTTAGTTATAATAAATTCTAATCATGATTTGACTTGAAAGCATGCGTTATTTACTGCTTATTACGGCGCTGTTCTGTGGTTAACGGTTATCTGTTCCCTTTTAAACGGTGTGAAGTTACTTTTTGAATTGGAACGGTTTCTGTGTTTGGGTATAAATAAGGTGATGAACCCTAAGTGTTTTGGTTATGTCCAAACGTTTCAGAAGATGAAAATGAAAATTAACTTGTATACTTTTCGATGTTGACTAACAATTTTCGTTAAGTTATTATGAGTTTTCTCAGCAGATGCTGAATGAAGAATTCATGCTTGCCTATTGAACTCAGAAGATTAAAAAGCTGAAGACTGAAGCACTTTCTCAGAACCTGGATGAACCGCTCTGAAGTGTTGATTGTCTGCCTAAAGCTTTTGTCAGAAGTTCTCTTTTGCAAACAGAAGACTAAGGTTGTTTTAGTTCAGAAGCGCTAAGAAGAAAAACGACCATCAGAAGTTCGTTATCACGGGTTTGGTTAAGCATTTAATGCTTTGTCAGTTGCATTTAATGCAAGGCGCCAAAAGTTCAAAAAGCTGTTTGAAGGACGCGCCTGTTCACAACAAACAAAACCTGCTCTCTTACCGTTTCCCTCTAAATCAATCTTCAAGATCAGTCAACTCCATCACCTTTATCTTAATCCCATACCGGATTAGGTTAAAGTACAAAGTTGACAGAGTTGAGTGTTTTGAGACCGTTTGAAGAAGTTGACAAGATTAACGGCTACTTTCATCCTTGTCATCCTTGAAGATTCAAATATCCTCAACGGTTATCTACTCAACACTATAAATAGTAGCAAAGCTCCACTGCATCAACTACGTGTGTGATCATAGAGCAAAAATCTCAACGCACTGTTATTCAAGAAAACAGAGCACACTTTCCATTCTCAATCTTTTCTTAGCTTAGCCTTTGTAATTGTGAGAGAGTGAAGAAAAACAAGTTCATAATAGAAATCTTGTAAACTGAGATCGGTTGTGATCTTCAGTTAGATTTAAAAGAGAGAAATCTAGTTGAGACTTGAGTTGGGTGAGAAATCCAGAAAACAGAGTATTGTTGTTCTGGTGAAAATCCTTTAACTCATTTTAGGCTAGTCAGAACTAAGTGAGAAATTAGCTTAAGTTCTGTTGATGTAAAGGAGCTTCTGAACTTGCCATAAAAGTTCTGAATAGTGGATTTATAAAATCTCTGGAGGCTGCGACCTCAGAGGACAAGACGTAGTCACAGGAATTCTGTGGCGAACTTGGATAAATTGAACTGTTCATCAGGACCTCCTGAATCTCTTTCTCCCTTCTTTATACTTGTTAATTGCTTCTGTGAACTTGTATCATATTTAGTGCTGAAACAGATTTTCTCTTAAAAATCACAAGTCTGTGTTCAGAAGACTGTCCAGAAGTTCTTTACTCAGAACTTCTGTAGCTGAAAAGACAGAACCTGTCTTAAAGCAGATTATCCCTCAGAGGCTACTTCAATAAGCTTGCCTCTGACTCTGAGGATTATTGACTCTGAAAATTGAGTTTTCATTAAATCCTTGAAAATATCAGTTTTCGTTTGAAACACCTATTCACCCCCCTCTAGGTGATTCTGATCTTGTTAGGGCCAACACAAAGCACGAGATACAAAGATACAAAAAAAAATTAGATCAAAGCTTAAATCTAATTTTGGGGCTCATCGCTATTTTGAACCGGTACAGTTTCGGTCGGCGTCTCCGGAATAGGTTCCCTAAAGTCCGGCTGAGGAAAAGAGTCATCGAGAACCACGTCAGCTTCCTTATCATCTTCGGGAGCGCTCAGGTTCACCCAAAACTTCATGTCTTCTTCAGACATGTTTGGGAATTTCTCCCTAAGGGTCTGGCAGACACGAGTATGGAACCTCGAGAGCCTCCAAATGCTGAGGTGTTCAAATTTTGCTAGGTCACTCTCGTTTTTTCTTCTCAGTTTTCTCCTTTTCGCCTCGACCTCGCTTAAAGACCGGTTCAGTTGAAGATTGCCCTCACGAAGCATGATGCATTTGTTTAGGAGCTTAGTCTTTTCGGCTCTCTCTTGTTTAAGCAAAGAAATCGCATCAGCTCAGATCAAGGAAAGGGTATGGCAGAGGTCATTGCATTCATCTTGATACGCGCGTCCTCGCGCCGTGTATCGACCTTGCCATTTAATCATTTGGAGCCTTGCATTCTCCTTTTCGAGAGTGATATCGTTCTCACGTTTCTTCGCTAGGGTCAGCTCCGCTTTAAGATGAGCAACCTCGTCTTTGGCTTCTTTTAGCTCATCTTCAACCCTGTCCCACTTCTCGAAGTACTCGTTCATAGAACGAGTCTGAGACTCGAATCTATGAATGAGTAGGTTGGTGGCAGCCATCGACTGATAGGAGAATAATGTTAGAATAAAGGGCGGAAGGGTTTAAAAAACAAAGAGTTAAAAAGATTTTGGATTACCTTCGCCTCACGAATACGGGCAAGTTAAATCAGCTCCTCGTCGGTCAGTGCTTCACTCTTTTCCCCTTCTTCTTGAACAATGGAGGTGTAAGCAATGTCCTCCGCAACCCGAGGATTGCTCAGGGAAACTCTAGGAAATCGGGCTTTCCAAAACTAAAAAGGGTAAGAGATGCGTGAGTCAGGTGATAATTAAGAAGTTAACTTATAACATGGAAAAGTCACTTACATTTTGTAGTTGGAATTGCTCGAACATTCCAATTTCATCCTCACTCATCTCGTGAGGAGGAATGTTGACAATCTCGGGACATTTGGCCGAAGCTTCTCCAAAATGTCTTTGTCTTTTGGGAGGAGGAACGTCTCCAGAGAAGGCCTCGTCCACTCGAGGACGTTTCGAAGCATTTGTGGAAATGCTAGGCATCTCCTTAGACCTCGAGGGATCTTCAGGAATTGGGTTTAAAGGTGAAGGAGTATGAGGTTTCGAAGGTTGGCGTGAGAATGGAGGATTTGGAAGTGGGTTTGAAGGTGAAGGAGTATGAAGACGATCTAAAGGGGGACTTAAAGGTCGATCACCTCTGGGTGTCGGTTTAACCAGGCTAGGTCGTGCCCTCAAAGGGATGTCATCTCCTGAACTTGATGCCACGGTATCCTCATCTTCATAAAAAATAATAATGATAAAAATTTAGTGAAAGAAGGATTTAATGAACCAATACGAATGACAACGGGTGGGTACCTTCAGTAGCATTGGGGTTTATTTGCTCAATGGTAACTGGAAGTTGAGCAGCGGTTTCTGATGCGCGCCCTTGTTGAAGGGTCGTCCTTTGGACACCAGAGCTCCTTGGTGAGGTGGAAACTTGCGAAACAAAGGCTTGTTTAACTTTCGCTTGCCTCACCTTATGAGACTTTGGGACCAGGACTGATCGAGGAGCGCTAGCTTGTCCAGAAAGCACTTCGAGGCGTCTCGCTGCAAGTTGTTGTTTTAAAGATAGTTTAGGTGCCATTGCAATCCTGCACAGTAGAATATTATATAAGTGAACATTCGTCAAAAAGAACACTTACAAGGGTCAATATTGAGATCGATCTCCTCGCCACAGAAGATTTTCTCGACTTCAGGGGCGGGGTAATAGTGGATTTTCCCTTCCTTATCTACAGCAGCTATGGGTCTCCCACTCCTGTATCTAGAAACGAATTGATCGACGCTAGGTTGAGTTGGGGGTTTATATTTAAGGAGCATGGAGAAAGAGTGTTGCTCTTCCTCGGATAAGGTAACCTCTTTCGAGGGATTTCTCCAGGATTGAGGATTGGTTGGAAATTCATTAAAGTCTAAGCGAAATGGCCACGCCGGACCGTCTTCTGAGGGACCTACCCAGATCCATCTATGTTTATATCCACAGTGGGATGAGGATTTGTCACGAACAATGGATTTTGGGCCACGAATGGTGCTAAAAGACACGCACGGGTGACCGGTGGCTTTCACAGGAGTACGCATATACTTAAACAGATTACCAGTGAGGAGGACACCTAGGTCTTCGCAGACTCGTGCTAAAGCGATCATTTCGAGCCACGAGTTTGGAACGATCTGAGCTGGACACAAGTTAAACTCATTAAGGATGTCGGTCACAACATCGGGGAGTGGAAATCTTAGACCGAATTCCATCAATCGCTCCAGAGCAGCGAATTTCCTGCCTTTCCCTTTGAACATCACCTTGGTTTTCGAGGGAATTTCACAATCAAGACCTTTGAGGTCAGGGAATTTGTCCTTCAACGTTTGTAGCATACCCTGATTGGAAATTTTGGAATGCTCTGTCGGAAGCGTGGTTTTCCATCGGCCTTGATCAGGTATTAGGGTTCTGGGGTGTGCAGGATTAGGGATGGGATTAACGGTCGGGCGCATTCGTGGCCTGATTAGATCCATGGTTTCCCTAGAAATTTCAACTTCCTCATCGGTCCAGTCGGCCATGATTTGGCGGCGTCTCCGATGAAGGGCTGTCGGGTCGGCATTTACAGGTCTAGGGTTTGTGGTTTGATTTGAAGAAGAGGCCATTTCAATAGAGTGAAAGAGGAATGGAAAGCAGATGTAAAGAAAAGACTTACGGTTTAAACGGACGAAATGAACTTAGCCGGAATTCGCAAACACGGAGGATTTTGGAGAAGTTTTGAGAGTAAAAATCTGGAAATGGCAAGTGACAGGGCTTTATAGGTGATGAAATATTTTTTGAAAGAGAGACCCTTCGTCTGCTTGGAGGGAGTTTGGATGGGAATCACGCTCGTTGCCACGTGTGAATAGTTGAGAGGTGGCGTGCAACAAAAGTGGTTGAGCTTAAATGCGTGGGTTAACAGGTTTGGCGTTATGGGCCTGTTTCGTGGGCTTGACGTATAAGAGGGCTTTTGTTGTGTCTTTTGAAAATTCCAAGCCCTGAAGAAGCTTGCTTATACTTTGGGGGGGGGGGCTTCTGTTATCACCTAATATTTGACATGACACGTGGACTAGTGATAATCCTTATTAGAACCACGTAGGACAGATGGGCCGTGTCTAATGGGCTTTTGTGTCCACACAGACGTGCGTTGAATAGTTAAAGCTAAGAGAGTGTCTCTCCTACGAAGACTATGTTACCCTTTTTGTCTCCTAATTCGATTAGGAATACTCAAGCTATTTAGGACTTAGATCACCGGCCTAATTAGGCGTGATTCTTGGTATGTCCTAATGGGACTAGGATTCAGATACGATGTGACAACTATAAATACATGAGATTTCTTATAATCTAAGGTACATGATTCTAGACTCATTCTCTGAGTTATTCACTTTTCCGATCACAAGTTCCATACTAACTTTAGCATCGGAGAGGGGTCGCCGGTCAGCGGCCTCCTTTAGGCTAACGTTTGCTATTTTGCAGTGATCACAGCTTACGTGGATTCAGGTTACAATTTCTCGGTAACAGATTTCATTCAGATCAAACAAAAATTTAGTATGATTTCATTTAGATCAGTTCAGTTATAAAGAACGAGGTCTTACAAAGGTAAGGTTTATATATAAGAAAAGTGTCCGTTTTGTAATTTACCTTTATCATTTCACATCGCAGCCTGCTTGTCAAAACGCCGCCGTTTCGAGTTTCTGAACAATCAAATTCGAAATATCTCCTTCAAATTTCATTCCCCATTTGAACTTCAATCTGCCGCTTTTGCAAGATCTTCTCAACTTGAACAATGGCCAATCCAAACATTCAAGAGGTAAGTAAACCCTAACCCTAACCCTAATTTTTCATCTTCCTATTCAAATTCCTTTCCCTAATCACACATTTCAATTTCATTTTCCAATTTCCGCAGATCATAGAGAAGCAAGTTCTTACAGTAGTTAAAGCAGTTGAAGATAAGCTCGATGACGAGATCGCCGCACTAGATCGCCTCGATGACGACGATCTGGAAGTGCTTAGAGAACGCCGTATGCAACAGATGAAGAAAATGGCTGAGAAACGGAGTCGCTGGATCTCACTCGGCCACGGGGACTACACCGAGATTCCCTCCGAGAAGGATTTTTTTGCAGCGGTGAAAGCTAGTGATCGCGTTGTTTGCCATTTCTATCGCGAGAATTGGCCTTGCAAGGTATGTAGAATTTGAATGTTTGATTGGTTTTGATTGTATAATGAATTGTGATTTGCAAATGTTAGATTTAGTTGAAATCCGTAATTTAGTATAATCGGATCCTGTGAGTTTCTCATGAAATTAGAATTCAGACGGAAAAATGAAATTGAATTGTAATTTACATTTTGTTTGCCATTTCTATCACGAGAATTGGCCGGTTCGTAAAATTTGGATTTTTGGTTGGTTCTGATTGCAAAATGAATTGTTCATTGTGATCTGATTTGTTAGATTTAGTTGAATCACTATCGTAAAACTGGCTTAGGGTCCGTTTGACATTGCTTTCTCATTCCTTAAAAGCAGCTTAATCATTTAAAAGTAGTGTTTGGTAAATGCAAAGTTTCTTTCCTAGAAGTTGTGGAAGTTGGGAAAGTTGAAAGTAGTATTTGATAAATGTAATGTTCCTACCTTATAAGCTGCGTGAAAGTTGATTTTTGGAGAAGCTACAATCTATAGCTTTTTGGAAAAGCAGCTTCCCCAGATGATAAGTCAAGCAGAGCTTTTGGCATATGAATGCCAAACTGAGCTTAAGGAAACAAAGGGCTTTAGCTTGTGTTGCTTGAAAGTTGTGTTCTTTTATGTATTTCACAAAGGATTCTTCAAAAGTTATGATTTTGAAGAGGATTAGTGGCTCTCTGGAGTAGACTAGGCAGTTAATGATGTTTAAGTAGTGAGATGTTGCTGATATTTTTTGACCCAGTATGCTTGTTTCTTTGGATTCTAGTTAGATTAGATATCTTAGATGTCTCTTGCAGACAGTATAACACCACTTGATTGCCTCGTTATGGTTCTTGGTGAACAATAATGAAGTGTAATGATGCATTGTGAATATTGAATAAGTTTCTTTTTTGTGGTGTGTTTATTCCTTCTCCAAGAATCTACCTTTCCTTTGCTACCCTTAGATCCAGTTTTGACAGATTTAATACATACATTTTCATATGAATTGATCTCTAATTTTTTTGGCTCTTGACACCCTCGTAAGATTTTTTAGTTTATTTTTTTGTTACGTGCTACTCTATGACTGTTGCATGGAAACATACACCAGAAAACGTTATTTCTAAAACACGGCCTTCAAACAGAAATGGGCAAGAAACTCCACCAAGAGGTGTTATCCCTGCCACATAACTGCTATTCAAATGTGTGGGTTGTGTTTAGATGGACAATGATTTGAAATGAAGGATGTAAAACCCTATGCTAGTTCTTAAGTCAATCCAAATGAATTGTAATTAGTTGATTGAACTGTGTACAGATAACGTTCATGAATATGGATTACTATTATTTTTACCTGTAAATCTAAAACAGCCTCATCTGAAAATGATTTCTGATGCACTTCACAAAGAATGCAGTTGAAGCATCACTTTTTCAGTTCACTGTTTCAAATTTTTGATCTTATATAATACAAGTTTAAGTAGAAGGTTAAAAAGTTATGCCATTCCTTCATTAACTAGTGGATCTTTAGGTGATTCTGTCCTCATCTGCATGCTGCTAAGAGCCTAATACCTTTGTTGCAAAGTTTGATGAGATTAGGACATGGATAATTTAAAGTTCTATTGGGCCGCCAACTTTTGACATGGCAACATGATTTGTGAGACAATATGCCTGTTTGACACAATTTTCTTTTTTGTTGCATTTATATCGTATATAGTTCTCAAAACATGCTTATGACATGAAACCATTTTTGGCACCCCTAGCAATTGCAGTTTCCTTGTCGAGATACTATGGAACAGATTATGCTTAAAGACTTATTTCTTGCCATTTGATTGTGCAATGTGTTGTATTGTTTGAAAGAAAGATGCTACTGTTTTCATATTAACCTTTGAAATTTAGAAGTTCCAATACATGTTTATAGTTATTTGCAGGTAATGGACAAGCACTTGAGTATATTGGCGAAGCAACACATCGAGACACGTTTTGTGAAAATTCAAGCTGAGAAAAGTCCATTTTTGGCGGAGAGACTTAAAATTACGGTTCTTCCAACCCTTGCTCTTATAAAGAATACCAAAGTGGATGATTATGTGGTATGTCTGATAGATACAGATGTTTACCCACTGAAATCATGAGTTTTCCTTCAGATTTTGAACATTGCATTTTATTGTAACTAGGTTGGCTTTGACGAGCTTGGCGGGACGGATGAGTTTAGCACAGAGGAGTTAGAGGAGAGGTTGGCTAAAGCGCAGGTCCTCTTTTTAGATGGTGAATCATCGATAAACAAATCGAAAGCTAGTAAACAAAAGAAGAAGAGTGTAAGGCAAAGTGAAAGTCATGATTCATCAGATTCAGAATGAAGTCTGGTTTGCCTTTTCCTTGAATTGTTATTGTAATGTTGGAGTGAGTGATTAAAAAGATCCATTACCCTCGCATCAGAAGCCAAAAAGTAAGTATTAAAACTGAAGTATCACCTGTAATATTGCTTGTTTTGTGCTGTTATTTTTTATATCCTCAGTCCTCATCTAGCAGATAGCTTTTTTGTACCAGTAAAATTATTACGAGTTTTTAGTAGAATTTTCTTTTCTCAACGGATAGTAATATTGAGAAACTGTTTACATTAGTTTGGGAAATTAAATGGGGTGTAATGAAAATTTTCTTTATTTTGCCATAGTGGCTTTAGACAATTTTAGGATACAAATTAGTACACCCATGACCACTTACATTTGATTCTACTAACATATCGCTCAAGTTTACTATTTGCTAACCTAAAATTTTCAACCTTTGGCTACTCTAGAAGCAGGTAATCCTTAAAGTATAGGGGATGAAAACTACATTTTAAGCAACTTATTGAACCCTTTGTGGTCCTGTTGATGTTGTTTGGGTAGAGGGGAGAATGATTTAGAGACTTCTGATTTTAAAAATCGAAATTGCTGTTACAAACAATTTTAAATGTTGGAACATTTTGATTTCTCATCGACTGTCATTTTGAAACTGTTTATTTCTGTATGAGATGTTTCTATCCTTAAAACGTAAAGTCGAGGAATTTTTATATACGGTTTTGAAGTCTTGTTATTTTTTTTTTGAAGAAGTCTAGTTATTTTAAATTTGCATTAAAATGTCAAGATTGAGCTGGAAAAAAGAAACAAAATTGAATCACTAACATTTCAAATGTAAAAGACTACATAAAACCGAGGGAAACATGTGTGCAAATGAACAAGAGGTCCTAAATAATTTCGGCATATCCATAATACTATCTGTGATTGATCAGATTGAAAGTATGGCTGAACACTAAAATTAGTCAAAAACTTTGGCTCGAGTAGTACTTTTGTTTCCCTTTTCTCATGTGCCTTGTCCGCTTTGTTCGCAAGCTTCATCGGGAGCTTATATCTGCATAAATTTCGGTTTGGTTATAGCCTGATAAATGATCAATATAAAGTTTGAAAAATATTCGAGGTACCTTGACCTTCTAATCATGCTCTCATGCCAAACTTGCGTTCTACTAATTGATCATGATACCATAACAGGCCTTGTTGATTTTGTATGAATAATAGAGAATCAATTCAAAAAAAAAAAAAAAATTGATTTTGAAAAGTCTATTCAACTAATTGGTAAGCATTTTTTTTCTGTTGATCATTTAATGACCCTAAAATTGATACAGTATATGGCCCAACATGAGGCCCATCACTCATAACCAAAATAGCCACCAAAGATTGGTGCTACCAATGGGGATTCAAATGCCATGAGACCCAAGAACTCCATCCTACCATTACTACAGCTAAAATACCATACTTAACAAGGGTGTTTAAAACAATTAACTTTTCCCATTATGGGAAAAGTTAATTGTCTTAACTCTCTCAATCTGTCTCTAGAACTTACCTTAGATCAATACTAACTTTGCCATCGGACTTGTACAGAGAGCAAAACCCAACACAAGAAAGACCAGCAAGACGCTTTGAGATAACGGATGTCTTATAACCGATGAGTAGTGTGGTAAAAGTTGCGGGGATAGAAATAGTTCCCTGCCTTTAAATATTGAAAGAGTTTCTCTACCTTTATCTCCGTATAAATGAAACGGGAAAGAATAACTCTCCCAGTGTTGAACTATCATTGGCATATATTTAAAATCAACAAGAATCATCCTTAACATAAGCACATTATCTGAAACACATATACATATTGATTTTTGATATTAAAATTTCAGGACATCACATTTCATTTGAAAACGAATGTCAAAAGAATTCTAAATTTTTTTGGAAATGTGAATTCCATCTTTTTATAATGTAGCTCGATCCAACACAAATATGGATGAAGTTCACATTCGGTCTTTAATGTTTTTGAGAGCAAGTATATTCAGTGTATAAAAAGCAAAATTTTATCCTCAACGTTCTCAACCTGGAAATATTTGTACCGTTTTCTATATGTTGAGGATATCTTTTGCACTTGTCAAAAAACATTAACGAAAAGGAGAATCATATAACAAAAAAGCATTATAAATAAATTACAAGAAGTTCCATGTCTAACAATACACGCGACTAGATTAGTTAACCTTAACAACAACAACAGAGGGAAGTATATAAAAAAGATAATCATGTTTGACTGATTTGCGAATTGAGGTATGCAGTTTAAAAGTTTATAAACTCACGTACGGAATTTGTATCATTTGGAAAGGCAAGACATTCCGTCAAAAATTGTGATGTAGTAATTTACCCCAAAAGGGAGCAACTTGGTGCAAGAACGCTTCTGTGTTAAAAAAAATATACTATATTATAGGCCTAGCTATAAGAATTGACTGTTTTTTAAAACTTTGCTCACATATTCTACAACTGCAAACATCGCAAATCACGTATTTGAGTTTGCTAATGTTTAAACCGCAGACTTGATTTCGCAAATCAGCCAAAGCACAAGTAAGTTTTATATCCTTTACCCAAAACGAAATGCTACCTTCAGGATACTGAAAAGGAATACTGATACTTACCCCACCAGTACTGTTCCCATTCATAATATGAGCAGTTAATTAGAAAATACTCATAATCAGGATCAACATCGAAATTGAGATAAGAATCAGAATCTGATAAACCCTTATGATTTGTCTTTCCATACAAGGAAAGGGCTCTTGCTTCGCCTTTTAGTTTCAACCCAGCACACCTATAGTTAAAATAATTCAATGCGTATGAAAAAGCTAAAGCAGAAACAATATACTTATATACAGAAAAAATATGGTTAGCAAGTACCTTGAATAGACATTAAGCACCTCCACATTACTTCCAGCTAGAACATCTTTAAGGGAAATAAAGCTTGGCGTGTGAGCAACTATCTCAAATTTTGATTCAGCGGAGCGCAACTCGAAAAGCTTTGAACCAGGTTTTCTAGGGTCATAATAAATTAGAACACTGCTGGGATAATTGAACATCAAAAGTGCTCCATTATCCATGTATTTTATAGGTTGACATAATCCGTGAATTACTCTATCACAACAACACATGTTGATTTCGAAAACTTTAGTCCAAGATTTTTCGACACCGTAATTCTTCATCACCCAAACACAAGTCAACAATGGATTTGAAGAGTCGCATACGCAAAGACACCCCCCTAGTACTCCCATTCCTACATTTCCCCTATTACCACCACTTAATGGAGGTGATGAAAATGGCAGGAAACATTCTTTATCGCAATCAAATGAAACCATATGAACCAATTTCTTACGAAGAAGACAAAACCAATGAAGTGCACCATTCAAGTAAGTAGGAAATGCTAACGTATAGTCCAAATAAGGACAAGATTTGATACTTTTCCATGATCTTGTACCAAGAACATGTACTTGAGGCATTCTACGATGATACGCTTTGATGTTATCATGACCCGTAGTATGAATCTCTGTGTTGGTGTGGTGTTTCAGAGGTGGATTTTGCTCAAAAATTCTTACCACTTTGTATTGATGGGTTTTTGGACTATAACCAAAACCACAATCAATATAATCATGATAACCATCAACACGAATGACTTGTGGAAGGTTAATAAAGTCGCCCGAAAATGGATTGCACACAACAACAGGCTTATTATGAAGTGGTTCAGATAGGCAAAGAAATCCATTACACGAATTCACTATCTTATAACTGTGCTTCTTCGCCTTCAATGTGATTTCTTCATTGCCATCGATTCCATCCCTTAAAACCAATGGGAAGTTGCGCACTGGAATCTTTAACTTGGAGTCGAATTTCATACTGATCGGGAAAGTTTCAGAGTTGCCACGGCATTTGTGACTTGAAAACATGTCCACAGACCGTTCATTCTGCTCTAACTCAAGAGGATAAAGTATTCTTGACACGTTTGTATGATCCACCATTCGAGCAATTGGAAAGACTTTAGATTGAGCAAAGTCAGGATTTGAAATTGTAGCATACAAAGATTTACATACGCATTTGCAAACAAGTATCTCCTTAATCGGCAGCCGGAAAAGAATATCTGCAAGAATGTGGATAGGTAAATTGATAATTGAACCTGAATGTTGGATCTCTACTTGACCAGCCTTGGCGGCTTCATTTCTACTTGTTTGGCCACAAGCTTTTGAAACCTTTTTCCTTTTCATCACAACTCTGCCAAAAATTTATCAATAATTAGTGCTGGTCAGTGATAAAATAGAGTAGTAAATATTTTTGATTTCAAGGATGCAAATTGGTTATAAAAAACAATCCTTCCATAAGATCAATTTCATGAGGCACACAGAGAATTAGGACTGTCAATTTCTAATTTGCGAACACATTTCACAAAGACAACCAACTTGACACGATTACCAATTTTTATGCAATTTTAGCATTATATAACCTTGTTTAACATATAGAGATAACCTAACATGATTATAACACGACAACCATGTGGAACATCTAGAAACACACTTGATACTACAGAACAGTGAATTGAATAGAGTTCATGTCCATACTCCATAACCTTATATTTTACTAGAAAATACTCAAAATCTCACATGGCATCAAATACATTTCGATGCTACTGCTTAGTTTTCCCATTGTGCTCACTCTATGTAAGTTGCACACAAGTTTAGTATAATGAGCCACTCGGGAACGAGGAATCTATAAATCAAACCCCAACGAGTTAAGATTACGGCCCCACGATCTCTAATTAGCTACTAATTACGCTACTTTTTCTACTCGAGCTTTATACAAGTAAGAATTAGTGAATTACAAGCAAGTAGAAAACCTAAGTTTCAAAATTAGGGATGGTCTCACATATACAAAATTGAGTAAGAAATAGCAAGAAATTGAGATATATAAGTCCACATTCAAATTAATTGAGCCAATATTCATTCGATTTTCAAACTGAAATTTTGCGATTAGAGAGAACTTTGAAAGAAAAAGATAATTGGATGGATGAAAATGAGAAATTGATAGAAAGTTAGGGGCAGATCTGCAAAGTAAGAAATCGGAAAAAGAAAGTACCTGGTGAAGATGGTGCCGGATCTGCAAATGACGGAGCCACCCAGATGACAAAACTAAGGATCAACAAATATTTGAACAATATCTCTTCCTTCTCCAGATTTTATTGTGTTCTAAGTTTCGACAAATGACGTTACAGTCAAAATCAAAGTATTTTTTTTTTTTCATTCGGTATCCGAATATTCACTGGATTAATTATTATACTACTCAAATTCCCGTGTGTTGCACGGATTGTTTTTTTTTTTTTTAAAAAATAAAATAACTAAATTGCTAATGTTTCCACCATATATGAATAAATCTAGAATTTTGTTGAGCTTATGTAATGAAAAAAAATTAGCATTTGTTGCTTTCAATAGATTAAATATATTACAGAAATACATAACTGTTATTCTCTATAATAATAAAAAAAAATTGCAACCTAGCTAAGAGATAATAACATGATGTTTTGTGAATATAACAAATTTTTACATCTTATAACCCTAGCTAAATGTTAAAAGAAAATTCAAGTTATAGAAGTTTTAAATACCTTCTGAAAAATGTAAATTAAAAAAATTCTACAAATTTTTCGGTGATTAATTTTTGTTGAAGCTATATACTTAAAAAGTACATAACTATATAGCTTCAACAATCTCAATTCTTCTTCTATCATTGCAGTAATATTTAATTACAAACTAACACAAAAATATTACAATACACACAAACGTCAAATAAAGAATCACAAATTCTCCTATGTTTTTCATTCATGGTAAAGAAAAGATTAGCAAATTTCTTTTCTCCTTCAAGCTCCACCTCTACACCTCTCTTATGCTTTGCATCTATTTCTCTATCTATGTTTTAATCTCCAAACCAAGGAGATAAGCGACTTACATAAAATGTAAGTGTGTAAATAAACTTAAAAGCCATAACGATTATCAAACAAATTATCAAAGCATAGTTAACATCATTGAACATCCTCCCTCGGTCATCTCATTTTCTCATGCATCACTCAAAAAAATTGATTAAAACTTAAATCATAAATTAGTAAAAGTAATTTACATTCTAATGGCTTGGCAAATGAGTAACCTTAATGGCAGAGAAAGCGCTTTCACCGCAGCTGGCGTAACGAACACATCGAAATCCACTACCAATATTAGATAGATTTTGATTTTAAAGGAAAAATTGGGAGGGTGACATTAATATTAATTAATGAATATTATGGCCATGAAAGGTGGTATAATGAGCAAAGAAACAACCCAATAATTGCAAGAAGGAAAGGTGAAAGAACATGGTTTAGATTTCTCATTTTTTTTAGATGTTTATATAGAGATTACCCATTAAAAATATCTCTACCAATTAAATTTACTCTTTTAATGAAATGAAGCATTTAAAATAGAAGTTACATTATGTGAGAATATTAAAAGTTAATTATGCATTATTTGGTAGAGGAAAAAAATTAAAAAGAAATGAAAATTCTAGAAAATTGACACCTAGAATTTTGATGATGTGGCAACTTGTGGTGATAGAGTTTTAGCTTGGCTTTTACATATATATATATATATATATATATATATATATATATATATATATAGATATTTGAGGCGAGTCTAAGAATTATACTATTACAAAGTTTAAAAGACATTTTTTAACAGTTAGTTTTAAAGTATAAAGTCTGATTAGTGGTGAGTTTTCTTTTTCTTTTTTATGATAATTAGTGGTGAGCTTTTCAATCAAATTTTATGTATTTCAAATTTTCAGTTTTAATTCAAAAATAATGTTAATAATTGCAACGTGATTGTAGATAAAAAAAATCAACAGCTTATTTTATGAAATTAAAAGTTAAAATTACCTATTTAACTCTTTTTATTTTACATTCTTGACATTTAGGTAATTATATATTTTTAAAATATAAGATTTTATTTATAAATGGTACAATCGTTTTAGTTTGACTAAAATCTTTATTCGAACTTTATAAATACCGATATTTGTCTGTATGTGGTTGGTCAATATTTAATTTTGAATTATCTTAAATATCTACATATTTTTTATTTTTTTGAAAGATAATATTTACGTATTTGGTAAGATTTATTTAAATTTAATTTAGTAGCATTTTGAAGGTCCAAATTTTTCCAATCTTTTAGAAGTTTACATATAAGAAGATGTTTTTTTATGCATTTGATGCACAAATGATATGTATGTGGGGCATTATTCCAACTGGTAAGATCTTAATGCTATGTAGTTAAGTAAAAAATATAATTAATTGTGTAAACTATTAGGTATAAACACAAAAATTTGGACCTTAAACAATAAATTTTAGATGATAATTTATATGACGTGTCATTAAATTATTAATCTGACATACACTAGATTTATTCTAAAATTTCTCAAATATACCTCAAGAAAAGTAGTAAAATTTTCTCCTTAACATTATAGGCATTACCATATGAATTATGATCTTCTCTAGTTGAGATATCATTAATTTGGTCAAGTTTAATTTACTTCTCGACCATTAACTACATAATTGAGGGTTGATATTTAATTTCTCAACATATACTAATTAAATATCGAATCTTATCCATTCATTTTTGTAACTAATGGTGGAGACTCAACTTAATTGTCCTTAAGTAGAGTAGATAATAAGGTGGTTGAGATGAGTGTAAATGTTTGAGTTGGAAAGAGTCATCGCTGGACTCAATTGTTGATATATGCACAAGGCATTTCCCTGAAATATGTGTGATTCAAATCTGAAATTCAGATAAGACCACCACAAGCTCCGTAAAAAGTGGCATGCAAGTCAGGTTAGGGCAGTCAAAAAATTTCAACTCAGAAAGAGAAGGAAAGCAGGGAAGCTCTTGCGTTGATATCCATGATGACGATGGTTTCATTCCAACATCATCAGTATTGCATTTCACAAATCCCTTCAAATTGTGGCATTTTCTCAAAGTTAGATCTGTTAGAGAAGGAAAGAATGATGAAGATCCTCCATTTTCAAAATTCACATTGACATCTATACGCTCTAGTTTTGTTAAACCACAAATGGATAAGTTTTTAAGATACGGGAGCTGATCAAATGGGGGGAGCCACTGTATGCTTCTGCAATCAATAAAATAAAGGAACACCAAATTGGTAAGTGATGGTAGCCAGCTTGGAGGCCTCTCGTCTCTATAGTTTAACACAGTCAATTGTTTCAAACTTTGGTGTGGACGTAGTGCTTCCAATCCCTTTTCATCATTCGCACTGCCAACATCGTTATGATCCTTCCAACTCAATGTCAATGTTTGGAGTTGCTTTCCATTCAAATTAGCCGCCTCAAAATCAATGGCTGGATTTTTCACATTCTAAATTCCTGATTTGTAATGAACCTCTCAATTTGTTTAATGCATGTAATTCGTCAAGCCCACCGCTATGCTTGGAGAAGATAGAATTATCTTTGGCTATTATAAACAAAGATAATTTTTCAAGTCGTGTCAGTTTTCCAATTCCCCGTGGCATACTAGTCAACCCTACACACTTGTTATTATCAAGATCCGTAAGATTGACCAATTTCGTGATATTATTCGGCAGTTGCTTCAGACTTCTACAATCACTTAAATTTAACACTTCTAAGTTCACTAGATTGGTAATTGAATCTGATAGTTTCTTGATAACACTATTACCGGAGAGATCAAGATGCCTTAGATGCTTCATTTTATAAATCGAACTTGGCAATTTTTCAAACTTGAATAAAGATAATTTAAGCACCCTCAAACATCTCAAATTACCAAACATGGCATCAAGTTCTTCTTCTTCAATGTTAACTGTATTATACTTAGCCAATGACAATACTGTTCTAATCTGTTTTCCCTCCAACAATGAATAAAAATCTTTCCAAGTAGAGTATTGATGAGGCTGAAATGAGCTATGCCGAACGCTAGTTATTTTAGAAAGTGATGTAGTGAAATTGTCCCCGGCTACTGAAACGAAAAGGTTATGCATTAAATCATGCATTTTGCAAAATACATGATTACCAAAACTATCCTCTTCCACATCTTGAAAGAACGACAACCGAAGAAGATCCTTGAAACATCGAAGTCCAACATCTTCGAGACACTCATTTGAATCTGTTGATTTGAGATACCCTTGTGCCTTCCAATGATGTATCAGTTCTTTTACAGGAATTTTAGAGTCTTCAGGATACAAGCTACAATAAGCAAAACAATGCTTATAAATGGAGGGGAGATGGTAGTAACTCAACTCCAAAATTGGTAAAATGCCTGTCTTGTACACATCTATCTTAGAGAGTTCTTCATTTTTGAAGAACGACCATTCCTCCAAATCTTTAGAGTACAACATACCCCCTATTACTCTTATGGCCAATGGAACTCTACAACACTTAGCCACAATGTCCCTTCCGTTAACTTCATAGCTTGAATTCGGCACTCGCCCTTGCTCAAATGCCATCTGTTTGAATAATGACCAAGCCTCATCTTTAGACAAACCTCTTAGTTCGTGTATATAAATCGGCCGACTCATCTCTGCAACATTTCTAAGCCGTGTAGTTATCACAATCTTACTTCCTTTTGCGCCACCAGCTAGCAGGTTCTTTAACTTCCACCATTCATCCCCATCCTCATTTCACACATCATCCAACACGAGCAAGTACTTTTTCTCATTAATCTTTTCATGGAGGAGATTTTTCAACGGATCCATCTCGTTGTTTTGAGGTGGCTGTCCAGTTGCGGATTCTATGATTTTTTTCACCAATAGTTTCACATCGAAATTCTGAGAAACACAAACCCACATCTTCAAGTCGAAATGCTCTTTGACCTTGTCATGAGCATATATCAGTTGGGCTAGTGTAGTCTTACCCATACCTCCAACACCAAAAATGGAAACAACCGACACATTCTCAGGGTAATTAGAAGGGAGTAAAAGCTCTATGATTTTCTCCTTATCAGCCTCTCTACCGACAACAACTTGAGGAGGAGAGGAGTGAGTTTGGTCCCTGCCCTTAGCAACAGAAACGCTCTCCACAAAACGCTCCTCTAAGTGGAACTTTCTATTAGCAGCAATTTCATCTAATCTCTCTCTGAGAGCCTTAACTTTATGACCCATTTTGAGACCAAAAGCAACCTGATTGGAACTAGAGAGGAAAACACGCACCTTTCTGACAGTTTTAGAGCCACCGGCAACTTGTTGATGCAGTGACTCAGTTGAAAACTCATCGAGCAAATCATCAGCATCATACATGGCTTCACTGAGCATTCCAAGCCAAATTTTGACTTGATGATTCACCATGGACTTCTCCTCGGCATCAAGAAGCACAGCTTGGATTGTGGAAACAGTTAGCTGGAGTTTGTCAAGCTCATCAGTGAGACCCCACGACAGTCCTATCTCCTTCAGCACAGAAGATCTCAGCTTCAGAATCAGTTCAACGGCTATGTCGGAAAGGATTGCTTCTGCCATTCTTGAGGATAAAATGAAACAAACAAGAGCTGTAAATTCTGAACTTGGATTGAAGATGCTCAATGAGTTGACCAGCAAAAGAACAGTTGTAATAAAAGATTATTTTAACAAAACATCAACACTTGTCACAATGGAAGTACCAAATTTGAAATTGCTTGGAAGAAGCCAAAGGAGTTGACTTTGAAATAGATAATGAAGGTTGTTGTTCCCATTTTTGTCTACCTAATATGCAAATGTTGCATATACTAATAGTTAAATAGAAGTAAGCTCAGAGTATGAAAAATAGTAGGAGAGTGGAGTATTGCATACCTTCAAATCCAAATTACAACAAATAAAACGGCCTGAATTTTAACCTCCTTTTACACTTTAGTATATAAAATTTACGTGAACTTAGACTGGATCGTTCCTCGTTCTCTGTTTTTGTTCAATATAAATTTATGGGATCTTTATATGAATAATTTGAACTTCGAATGACGAACAATATAATACTTACTTGGAGTACTTTCTATTATAAGTTGTCCATTAAAATGATTTTATCGAATTTGCTTAAATATATACCGTTCTAAGAGCTGAGGAAAATATCTCTTATGAGAATGAAAAGTCAATTTACAAAATTATTTGAATAAAAAGCGAAATTTTATCATTTATTTTGGTCCGTTTTATAAATATTTGGTGTAATAAAATTCGTTAGGTCTTACTAGGTCGCTCAGGGACCTTCGAGGACTAATCAAGCACAAATAGGATTTGATCGACTAGGCGAACTAATCGATTTAAATCAGATTCTCAATTCTAGCTGGACTATTGTACAAAGACCAGATGGGCCTGGCCCATGCACCCACTGATGACAGATTCTTTTCATAGACCAAAAGCCCACTACTCATAACATATATTATTAGTTCACTACATACATTCACAACAATTATGGGCTTCTTTTTCACAATTATAGAGTTCCCGGACAGAACAGCGACGAAATCGGTGGAGTTTCATCGGAAAGTGACATCAAAAGGCTGAAGTTGGAGGAGAATGACGGCGATCAATCAGAATTTGAAGTCGATCCGGCACAAAATCCTGCTGGGCCTACACCAAGCCCGGCCGATTTGTGCCATATACACAAATTTATGTTGGATTCCTATTATCCATGAATGCATTTTAGACATATGACTATTCACACACTCTTAACAAAGATTTTCTTTCACAGCTTCAACAGGTTTTGATGCAATTCCTCAGAGAACGAAACATCGAAAACTCTCAATTACATTTGATTCTTTATTGAATTTTCTTGGCCAGGGAGAACATAACTGTACCCTCCGGTAATGTAAACGGATTTATAGCAAAGGTTTCATCTCTGGTTCATTTAGAAAGGTCACAACATATCAGTTGCTGGCCTGTCGTTCAAAATGTAGGTGAAGCGGGAACTTATAAGCAGCACAACATGAGCTGAAACTGTAAATTCATTGATGTCATCCATTGATCTAAATTAAGTAATGAAAATGATTTGCAGCCTCATGTTTGTGGCCTCCTTCCGCGACAGCCTCATCATGTTGCTGTCTCACCTGTTAAACCAGAATTTCACATCAACAATAAAAAGAAATGAATCGTTTTTATTTTAATTGAAGTCCAAAGTATAAATCAGATAACTGAGCAATCATCTCATTCAAAGATATATATAAAATGAACTTACTAAGATGATGTTTGAGTTGCAAGATAAGCTCAAAATCATATTTGAAGTTGTCATTGGAAACCTTCTGAGATTGATCTTCAAAACAAGACAGGTGACTCTCGAGTGTTCTTCTCTAGCACCTTCACAGAAAGAAGAGCTGATAAGTGCGCAGTCATCTCAGTGAAAGATACAAACAATCAGACTTACCGAGTCACGTACATGAAAGACAAGAGGGACGATTCTCAAGTGTGTTGAAATTGAATATCTGAAATTTCAGGCAATTATTCACATCATTCCAATTTGAAGTTTGATATTGCAGAACCTTTTTGAGGCGTTTCTCTGAAATGATCTCAAACCAAAATATCTGATTCAAATTTGATATTCCAATTTTCAAAGTTACCTATTTGTAACAAAACGAAGAGCATAGAGGAAATGGATTACCTTAATACCAGATTAGTATGAAGACCACTACCAGGCCAGCTCCAATTTTGCTAGCCATAGCCCACAGCAATCAACGGTGTCTGCATTATATTACAATATCTTGTTCGTCAAACTCGAAAATCTCAAGAAAAGAAAATTGAAAACAACATTGGAGCATTAAGTCCCTTGTGAAAACTGATAAACCCTTACAGAAAGGATCAGACATTTGACGATCCTTGCTTCTGCTTTCTCCTGGAATCTGCAGAATAAGCAAAAATGAAAAACAGCTCATATATGGTACAGAAGAGAAAAACTATATGAGCTGGTACATAAAAATGATCAAATACCAAATGGCGCGACCATGTTCTTAAAGATACGACGTGTAATCAACTTAATGAGATATGTTTATGGAAAGACAAGACAACGTGATCCTCAAGTGTGCTTTTCTATCATCTTCAACGAAATAAATTCCTTGACATTGAATAGGTATATCTGAAATTTGAGGCAATTATTCACATTGTTAAGCTACTATGAGAAAGTAATAGCCAATATAAATACCAGCCTGAAATGCTATTTGTGTTGCATGATTGCAGAATCCTATTTGAACCTTTTTAAGGCATTTCCTTGAAATGAACAACATGCCAAATTGAATTATTATTAAACAAATGATAAACAATACTATAAGATTAACATCAGAAGCAAATGATAAACAATATAAACCTTAGATGTAAAGCATGAGAATCACCTTGTTACCTAATTTGAACAAGCTGATAAATTGGTTCACGCACTCGAGATCATCCTTCAATATGCCAACCAGCTACGTACGCAGATTCCTCCTTGCATGTCTGCAGGTTTTGTGCATTCTGTTAAACATTATCTATCCAAAATGAAATTTCAGTGCTAGAGACGCCAGAAGATAGAAAAGTCACTGTTCTATGATTGCTAGATCTGACACTAAATTTATGGATACTGAAAACGTAATAATGGAAATTTAACAAACTGATATTCTTTGTATGTTCGTTCAAGGTATCTAGATGATGGTTCGAGATGCATAATATTCGAACTAAATACAACTGAAAGAAGGAGCCTTGAAGCCAAACTTCTCTATTAGTACAACTATACGACAACTACCTACTACGGAGAGATTGAGTCCATCCGAATCAATTTAAAGTATAACATATCAAGGAGCGGAAAAGAAGAACGAATAGATCAAAGGGGAAGACAAGTAACTGCCTTATTGCATGGGTTAATAAATAATTTAATTCAAACCAAAAAACGGGGCAGCCATTCCTAACATACTCAAAAATACAGATTTTAAAGAAAAGGAAAAAAGGAGCATATTTAATTCAATGAGGATAGTGATCAAATTACATACTCTGCAAAAGCCTCAGAAATAATTGGAAGCATATCATGAATACTATCCACAATGTTAATATTTGGAATGTGAGAAATCTTAGGCCAATCTGCACCCGTGTTGTTCTTGCAGCTTTCTGGTAGTTGGGGACAATAATAGATATTCAAATCTTGCAATGCATTGAGGTTGGCCATCCACTCTGGTATAGATGTCAAACTAAAACAACGAACGATATTCAGACGTTGCAAAGTGCCAACGTATTGAAGCCCATTAGGTAGAGAAACCAAGTTCTGCATGCTTTCAAAAGAAATAGAGCGGAGGGCTTTAAGCTTTTGGCACTGCTTGCCCTCATCCTTCTCATCACTAGACACACTTTTGCATGGGCAACTAAAAAACGAAAGATGTTGAAGAGAATGAAGGTATGGTAGCAACTCATCAAATACACAATCTTCCATTTTCCAGATTAAAAGATGCTCCAATTGAGAGAGAGTAGACAAAGGTGAAGAGGTGGCTTCTGATGCTGATGTTATTGCCCTCTTCATTACCTCCATCACAGATTTTATTCCATCTTCCCACAATCTCAGTATTTTGAGCTCTGGAAAAAGCGGCATGCAGGACAGGTTAGAGCACTGACTAATTGTCAACCCAGAAAGACAAGGAAAGCAGGGCAGCTCTTCCATTGATATCGGTGATGGTTTCGTTCCAACATCATCAGTCTTGCATCTCACAAATCCCTTCAGATTGGGGCAATCATGAAGTTTAAGCTCTAATAGGGAAGGAAAGAATGGCAATGATCCTTTGTTTTCAAAATTCAGAGCCAAATCTATATGCTCCAGGTTACTCAAACCAGCCACATTTAACTTTTTAAGAAAAGGGAGGTGATCAAATGCTGGAAGCCACCCTATGCTTACGCAATCCCGAAACTCAATGAACACCAAATTTGTGAGCGATGGTAGCCAGCTTGGAGGCCTTACTCCTCCATAACGGATGATCGTCAATCCTTTTAAATTTTGGTGAGGGTGTAGTGCTTCCAATCCCATTTCACCATTAGTAATATCATAATCTGGACCCTGGTTCCAACACAATGTCAAATCTTGAAGATGTTTCTTCTCATTCAAATTAGCTTCCTTAAATTCAAATGCTGAATTTTTCAAGTATGTCAAGTTCTTGATGTTCAATGAACCTCCCAAGTTGTTTAATGCATGTAATTCATCAAGCCCACCATGATGGTTACAGGAGATAGATTCATCCTTGGCTATTGGAAATGAAGATAAATTCTCAAGTTGCGTCATTTTTCCAATACCCCGCGGCATATGAGTCAACTTATAACACCCATCATTGACGAGATCCGTAAGATGGACCAATTTTGTAATATTATTCGGCAGTTGCTCAAGACTACTGCACCTACTTAGTATCAACACCTGTAAGTTATGTAGATTGATGATTGAATCCGGAAGTTTCTTGATATTGAAATTGCTGGTGAGATCAAGATGTCTTAAATGCTTCAATTTACCAATTGAACTTGGCAATTTATTTAATTTCAAGCAAGATAAATTTAGCACCCTCAAACATTCCAAATTATGAAACAATGCATCAAGTTCTTCTTCTTTGATGTTAAACGATTTATCGTCTGCCAATGGCAATACCGTTCTTATCTTTTTTGTCTCTAACAAAGAAGAAAAATCCTGTGAAGCAGAGTCTGGATCAACCTGAAATGAGATATGTCGAACACCTGTTATCTTAGAAAGTGATGTAGAGAAATTGTCCCCGGCAACTGAAACGGCAAGATCATGCATTAAATCATGCATTTTGCAATATTTCATTATACCAAAATAATCTTTTTCGGCATCTTGAAAAAAGGATAGCCAAAAACGATCTTGAAGACACTCATCTGAATCTGTTGACTTAAGATACCCGTGTGCCTTCCAGTGTCGTATCAGTTCTACTACAGGAATTTTAAAACCTTTAGGATATAAGCTGCAATAAGCAAAACAAAGCTTATAATGGGAAGGAAGATGGTTGTAACTCAACTTCAGAACTGGCAAAATATTCTCTCCATACGCAGCTATCTTCGAGAGCTCTTTATTTTTGAACAATTCCCATTCAGATTCCGAACCTTTGAGGAACAACATACCCCCTATTGCTCTTATAGCTAAAGGAACTCCACAACACTTTGCCATAATTTCCCTTCCAATAGCTTCATAGCTTGGATTCAATACCTGCCCCTGCTTGCACGCCATCTGTTTAAACAAAGACCAACCCTCATCCTCGGACAGATCTTCCAGTTTATGGATACAGATTGGCCGACTCATCTCTGCAACCTCTGGAAGTCGTGTAGTAAGCACAATCTTACTTCCTCTTGCACCAGCAGCTAACAGGTCCTTTAATCTCAACCATTTAGTCGACCATTCACTTTCACTCCCACGCTTATTCCACACATCATCCAACACAATCAAGAACTTTCTTCCACAGATCCGTTCATGGAGGCGAGACTTCAATGGATCCATCTCAGTAACATTAGGCGTCTCTCCAGTTGCAGATTCTATGAGTTTTTTCACCAATAACTTGACATCAAAATTATCAGACACCCAAACCCAAATCTTCAACTCGAAATGCTTTTGGACCATGTCATCATTATAAACTAGTTGGGCAAGTGTAGTCTTTCCCAAACCTCCAATACCAACAATGGAAACAACAGACACCTTCTCTTCGTAATCAGAAGAAGAGAGTAAAAGCTTTATGATTTTCTCCTTATCAGCCTCTCTGCCGACAACAACTTGAGGAGGAAACGAGTGAGTTTGGTCACTGTCCTTAGCTTCAGAAACCGTCACTACAGGAGACTTTTCTAAGTGGAACTTTCTATTAGCAGCAATTTCATCTAGTCTCTCCCTAAGGGCCTTAACTTTACGAGCCCTTTTGAGATCAAAGCTTGAACAGAAAACACTCAGCTTTCTGGTAGCTTTATCCATAACCTGGTGGCGTGAGGCGTCAGTTGAGAAGGCATCGAGCAAGTCATCAGCATCATACATGGCTTCACTCAGCATTCCAAGCCAGATTTTGACAGGCTCATCCATGGACTTGTCCTCAGCATCACGAAGCACAGCCTGAATTGTTGAAACAGTTGTCTCGAGTTTGTGAAGCTCATATTTGAGACCCCAGAGCAGCCCTATTGGAGAAGCCAGAATCTTAGCCACATTCGAAATGATTTCAGCAGCAACGTTAGAAAGGATCGCTTCAGCCATTCTTGAGGTTCAGCAGTAGAAGATAGAACGAAAGGTGGGAATATGGCTACCAAATGAAATCTGAAATTACAGATATGTTGAAGATAACAACTTTGTTTTGGTAAAAGAAAATTTAGCTAAATGAAGGCCTGCACAATCACAAGGTCAGATAACAACAGATTTCGATTAGAGTTTATTGTAGAATTTACAGTTTGTCTACTAAAAAAATTTAGCTAAATTCTGACGAAGTGGTAATTCGAGCCGCAAATTTTTTAAGCAGAAAATAAAGTGACTTACCAGAATCAACTCTTTTTATTGGTTTGTTGGATCAAGATAACAATTGAATGTAACGAAGAACAGTAGGACTTAACACATCCGAGTAAGTCAATTAGCTACCTGCTGATGTCGAAAAATAATTGAATGTATCAATTTTCTTTGAATGAAAGATGAGAAGCTAGTAATGAGGAGGGCGTCTAGACATCCCAACTAGGTTGACACTTTCAGAACACGCACCCAAAATTATGCACAATTTTTTTTTTTAAAAAAAAAAAAAAGTTAGAAAATTGAACAAAACGATATTGCTCGATCAAATTAAAATTCTCAAAAATAAATTCAGTACAAAAATCTAAAGCACATGTCCACCATTGAATGTATTAGTTAGGCCCTGTTCTTTTGGACTTATTAGAACTTATTTTAAGTTCAGTTCAGTTCAGTTCAGCAACATTCAGTTCAGTTCAGCAACATTCAGCTCAGCTCAGTTCAATTCAGTTCAGTTCAGCTCAGCAACATTTAATTTAATTTTCAGTGGCATTTAATTTAGTTCATTTCAGTAATATTCAGTTCAGTTCAGTTCAATTCACCAACATTTAATTCGGTTCAGGTTAATAAATTACAAATAAATATTTATTATTTATATATAATATGTTAATATTTATTATAATTTTAACTAGTTGATCCAATTTGTTTGCAAAAGTTGTTGGACGTAAGTAAATATTATTACCAATATATGTTACAATGTTCTATCACCTTAATAATTTATACTATATAAATTTGGATTTAATATACAAAAATTTCCAATTTTGGTTATATATTGTAATAAGAAATTCAAAAATCTTATAATAGTCAGTTATACAATATTAGGAGCAAATTAGTATCAACTGAAAAAAATTCAAAAATCTTGTAAAAGAAATTAAAATTAGCAAATAGAGCAAATTCAAAAATTTACAAATAGCATCATCTCATCCTATTTTTCTAATCATCTTCTACCATATGATCCGTAATCTCATCATTTTGTTCACCTTCATCATCATTATCGTCATCCTCCTCTCCGATCTCATTATTCTAAAACTAATATTATTATTATTATTATTTATTCAATTGAGTTTCAATATTTATATTTCATTTTAGCAGAATTCAGTTCAGTTCAGTTCAGTTCAGCAACATTCAGTTCAGCAATATTCAGTTCAGTTCAGTTCAGTTTAGCATCGTTCAGTTGAGAATTTTTCAATCCAAAAGAACGGGACCTTAATGCTTTAAATAGTCACAAAATTAGTTGAACTATGATATTAAATTTAAGATTTCAATTTTAAGATAAACTATTATTTTTATTCCTAATTGTTTTTAACGTCTTTCTCTTTTTATTTGCTAATTAAATTCCTTGGATTCTTCTTCGGAGTATTATTTGAGTAGGACCATATGGCACTTTTCTTTTTTAACTTATTCACACACTTTATACTAAAGTTAAACAGTAGGCATAAAGTTGAGGGCATAGCTTTAATTTACACTACAAAATAACAGCTAGATTCCAACGCCGTTACAAAAGCAAAGACCCAAGGGCGATATAGTAAATATGGATGAGGGCACTAACTTGATACCAATTCTCCTTATTAAGGATGCCTTGGAGTGTATCCATAATTACATTTATATTATTAGACATGTTAATATTAACTATTAATTTATAAGTATTAAATTGAATAAAATTTAATTTAACCGGAGCAAAAGAGATATTGGCCAATTTGTGGCGTGTTCATTTAGATTCAGAAACAAGACAAGTTGCTGAATTATTTTTTGGAGCTGCTTGGATCCTTTGGAAATTAATGAGATTTTTGGTGGTATAGAAAATAAGTCTAACATGAAAATTGAGATCAATTTACTTGTGTGAACTAATTTAAGTGCAACCCAATTGCTGGGCCATTATTATTTAGGTGAATAATTTAAAGGTCTCTGACGTTTTGCGAAACACACTGTTTAGTCCTTTCATTTTCAAAAACACACGAATAGGTCCCTAACGTTTTGTGAAACACATTGTTTAGTCCTTTCGTCTGTTTCTGATGACCAATCTGTTAGTCAAAATGTACGTCAGTCAACATCCAATTTAAAAATAATTGGTACCGGGTGAATAACACATTCATTGGCTGTTGATTGAAGTACATTTTGACTAACATATTGGTCACGAGAAACAGACAGAAGGACTAAATAATGTGTTTCGCAAAACGTTAGGGACCTATTCGTGTGTTTTTGAAAATGAGAGGACTAAACAGTGTGTTTCGCAAAACGTTAGGAACCTTTAAATTATTCACCCTATTATTTATGATATTTTGGAAGCAAAGATTAAAATAATAAATTATTCACCCTATTATTTATATATATTGTGTATGGGTCTCGACAGAGTGAAGAATAACAGAGTGTGATTAGTTCAAGATTGAGCTGAGAGTTTGTGAGGTTTGGGTAAACACTGAGTTATCGAATTAGGACTATATTCTTGGTCTATGTGTTACATAAATCTCTTGTACTTTGTTCTGAATTGCTTCAATAAATAATACTCCGACTCTTCTGTGGTTTTTCCCGTTTTGGGTATTTCACGTAAATTCTGTGTTGTTTATTTTCGCAACTATTTCAATTGTTCGAATTAATTCACATAAATCGACTTTAATCTCCTAACAAGACACTTTGGCCTTGAAAAACAATACAAATCTAAGAGACAAATTCATGAAAAATAAAATATAAAATCGAAAATCATAATAAGAATATCAATATCATCCTCCCTCCCAGATTCTTCAACATGATTACGGCTTCTTCAACTGTATTAAAATAAAGTCAGATAGAAATTAATTAGAGTATAATATAATCGACTCAACAGTGAAATAAAACCAGATTATTTCATATGATTTAAGAATGCCAAACTCAAGACTGAATGAATAAAATTACAGTTATTGGATGAGATTACGTTCGATCTAGATTTTCCACATTTCATATCCATATATGTATCTGTTTCCAATTCTTTTCTATTCCCAAGTCTGTTTCCTAGCTATCTTTATTTTACAACTAATGTTTCCCTTTCTGTTACAGTTCCAGTTTCCAACATAGTGTTGGATCTTTGAATCATCTACCTTTAATAGAGTTAAATGGTTAGATAATGAAATATTTACCTATCTTGCAGACAATGTCTGTCTCATTTTCCTTGAGCTCTAATAACCGTAATCACGATTACAATAAAACGCATCTTCAAGTATTTTGATATCGGCCTCTTTCTGCAGCTTGAACTTAGCGTGCCTGGCCAAACATAGTAATAAAGTGGTCAGGAAGCGGTAAAAACATGCAGCTTTTAAATTCATTTGGTACCTAATTCGTTTTTTTCTCAAAAACTTTATTGTCATTATGTGCAAAATAAAATTTACCTTTTTGACCAAACATTAAGCACCTTCACATTCTGTCCTGATAGAGCCCGTTCGAGCGAAATAAAACTCGGAGTATAAGCAATTGCTTCCAGTTTTGAAGTCGTAATTGCTTTGAATTTTGAAGTCTCATCCTTAAATTGACAGAGCTTCAAATATCTAAATCGATTTTCTTTTGGATGCATGTAAACAAAAGCTTCTTTAGAAGAGCAAAACATCAAAATTGCTCCATTATTCAAGTACTTAATGGGTAACAATGAGCAGTAATCCAGTATTTGAACTATACATTTGTAATGAAAAGAGTAAACTTTGGACCATGCCTTTCCGGTGCCATTATCTTTCATTGTCCAAAGATCAAAATTATAAGACTTGAAAACCCCACATATGCAAAGTTCTCCCCCTAAAACTCCCATGTTGTAATGCTGATAAGGTTGTATAATTGCTGGTGCTGAAATTGACCCGAAACCTTCCTTTTCAATGTGAAAACTACATATAGATGTTGAATTTCTATCGAGAAGACCAATAAAGAAAACCATTCAAATAAGTAGAAGATAACTTGGGCACAAACTGGGTGGGAAAGTCAATGCTTTTCCATGTTTTTGTGCCAAGGATGTGAATATGTGCTTCAACAGCCGCATAATTCTGGGACATTCTTAACACTTTATATTGGTTAGTCAGAGGACTAAAACCGAAACCATAATGTAAATAATGCACTTCATTAAAGTCAATCGCCTTAGCCTCGGGAAGCTCAATAAACTCACCCGTAAGAGGATTGCAAACAATAGGACGATGTATCCGTTTATCAACTGGATAGGACAAACAAAGCAAGCCATTGCAAGTAATTAAACCATATGTATGCTGAAGATTCATGAGCTTGTATCTCTCTAAGATTTTAAGTTTGACGTCAATTTTAACCCGGACGTTACAAACACATCCAGGCTTAGTGCAGGTATGATCACACATTCCAAGCTTGAGCTCGAAATCATCCTGATCTGGCTGCACAAGATGAACCAATTTTGACCCGCAGGTTAGAATTAGAGGATAAACCTCAGCTTCATCAAAATGGGGCTTTGCAAATTCAGGATCTGAAACTAGATCATACCACGTTTTGCACACATATTTGAATACGAAAATACTCTTAACGGACATCCGAAGTAGGACATTTACCAGAATATCCTTGGGCAGATCAGAAAAAGAAGAACCTGAATATGGAGTCAGTATGTGGCTAACATCCCCAGTTTTTGAATTAGCATTAGAAATCCTTGCTCTTTTTCATGATTACTTGTCAAGCTATACCATACAGAGTCTACGCAAATATCATTATCAGAAAACCCTAAATAAATACAAACAAGGCACATGGGAGCTTAACTAAATAAATACAAACTCCATATTTTTTAAATCAGGTCTCAATAATATTAAGAGTACTTTTACATTATTATTTTAATAAAAACAAAAGAGTATTTATATATTAAACCTTGGACAAATTCTAGATCACTCATGAATTACATTACTCCTAAGTTATAATTAAAATGTTATATTTTTTTTATTAAATCTTAAATAGCCTCGTACTAACCCGTCGTGCTTTATATTGTTATAAATATAATTTTATGTTTTTTTATCATACCATAAATAACTTCCTATCAACCCGACATGTTTTGTATTTCTAAGGAGTATCGTCCTTCGTGAGCACTCTATAATTTTTGTAAACATTGGACATAGTAGAATCTTTAACCGTCATAACCTTTGGATGATTAATAATTTCACCTATTGTTGGAAATTAAGGTTATCGAATAGAGAATTAATGGGATAAGTTGGCGGACTAAGTCGCTTTCTTTAAAACGTTCTGTAAACTACCTCGATTTTGTGCAAGCAGTCGTATGATTCGATCGCCTCCAAGATAAAACAAGCCACTCAAAGAATGTACAAGTTTGGATTCAAAGTACAAACTCGGTCAAAATACACTCAAATTATTTTTTTAATTAAAAGCGGAGGATGGAGAGAAATACACTGAAATTATTTACTCAGTCCTAGTTGAAAGAAAGAGTTAATTGAGAATTAAGAAGAAAAATAGAAATTAAGAAGAAGATTAAGATTGCCTAGCTTTAGTTTTGTGTGCAAAACATGTTGGGATGTCCTCACTCTGTTCTTATTTAGTTTCTTATTTAGTTTCTTGCCTTCCATAATCAAAATTAATGGATGTCACATTAAACTTATACTTGCCACATTTAGTTAAACATAAACATCTTCAAGTAGAACTACTATGTCATCCAGATTAAACAAATTTCAAACAAAAATAAAGCAGGTCTCAATAATATCAAGAGTATTTATACATTATTTTAATAAAAAAAAAGGAGTATTTATAAATGTATACAATACAACACCAAAATACTAACAAAATTTTGTCCTCAACATGTCCTACTTCAAAGCAATTTTGGTCCAGGTAACCAAACCAATCAGTTGTAAACGGGACCATCATCCGGACCCAAAACTGTCGCAGGTTGGAAACATTGCGGACACATTCCAAAATCTCGTTACCGATCAAATTTAAACATTATCAGAAACAAACTGACACTATTTGCTACCCAATGAAACAAAGCATCGCAAATTAATTACAAGAAGCTCCATATCTGGCAATCTATCAGAACAACTCAGTTTGCAGCCATGCTCTCTAAATCATAATATATGTCAGGTTTACGCTCAAAATCATCTTGCTCTTGCTGCACAAGGTACAGCATTCTTACGTAATGTAAAACCTGAGGTTCGAAGCTGAGGATAAACCTGAGCTTGATTGATCGAAATGTAGCTTTGTAAACACAGGGTCTGAAATTACACCGTAAGATGTAATGTTACAAACGCATTTGCATATGAAAACCCTCTCTCTTCACGGAGAGGCAAAGTAGAATATATATTTTGTAGACGGTTACGTGTCTGAATTTCAGATTAGAAAATGAAGAACCTGAATAATTAATCTGTATGTGGCTGAACTTCCCATTCCCTGCTGCTGCCTTTTTTATTCTTTCTTGATTGGAAGCTGTTGAATTCCTTCTTTTCGTGATACTATATAATGTCACAGCACAAAGTTGTAAATGTTTCTGTACGACCATTTCTTCCGGAATTCAAGAGATTGAAACAAAAAGTCTCATAAAGCAGACCTAGATTCTATGAGGAGAATGAGAATAGCTACAAGTGAAGTGGAGAAAAACAGCACAAATAAATCTTACACCGGAAAATTGATCGTCTCAAAGTATTACTCTGAGTTTAATTTATGGAGGGAAATCCATTAGTAGACTTCTTTTTCAAACAATTAGTAGAAGTCTTCACTTCAATTAGCAAACATCAAAAGTATCTTTCATAAAATATATGTATAGGATCACATATAAGAAAAAATAACACTGCTAAACAATCTGAGAAATGAAAAAAAAAAAAGCTTAGCAACACAAAAATTTACTACAACTTTCCCCATGCAATTACTATGAGCAAATCAACTCAATAATGGAATCTTGCGAACATCTTGGCAACCTTAACAATTCTTGAGATACTTTCAACGCCAAACCTGTTCCGTCATCTTTCAAATTGACGACCATCTTTTCCAACACTCTTGCATTCTTGAGTAGAAACCGAACGCAGTTTACCACTTTTTTAAGCTCCTTATCTCCCTTCGGGAAGCCATTGATGATTTGAATAGTTTTTAGATGCGATACCAAACAATTGAAAACATTCATATTTGAACTCCAGTAGTTTTCCTCAAAATCATTCGGCTTGATCTCAATTTCCTAAAACATAACCATATATGGAAAATTGAATAAATATTTTCATTGACCTCTACAAACTAACCAAAAAGTTTATAAATATTAAAACTTTCTAATCCAAATTATATACACTACAATGTTCACAATAATACTAGAACTAAATTTCATATTTACCTTAAATGCCGTAATGATAACTAATCTCTCAAGCAGAGGTGTATTATTAAGTACACATGCAAATCTGGAACAACAATTGCTTAACATTGTGGAATCCAGAGTCAAGCATTTGATGTTTAACATTGGAGACATCAAACTTTCCATGCACTCTAAATTTAATAGCACCTACAAAACATAACATTGAAATGAAAATTCAGAAAAATATAAATTATTGTAACAAATTTTTAAATGTTACCCTTCTCCTACAAAATTTATAATCATTCATAATTTTCTTTGGAAGCTATTTACCGTGGAAAAAAAATTTCCGGTTGCTAGCTCCTTGACATGTTGACACTGATGCAGAATATCTTTCATCAACCCTTTTCTAATTTCTCGAGTATTGGATTCGCCAATGTCAAGGTAAAAATCAAGAATAGCATAAAGAGAATATGATAAGTTCCAAAATTTTACATTGTGAACCTTGAACCTGGAAAGCTCCAATTCCTCAAGAATTGGACATGAGATTTCAATATAAAATATTTTCGAAATATTTTTTAAAACCAATTTTTTCAAAGATCTAGAGGCAATAATCAGCTTTTGTAACCCAACGCAGTTTGTGATATCTAATGATTTGAGCAACGGACTGCCTGATACAATATGATCCATCGCCCGATCAGACAAGTTGCACTTTTTCATAATCAATACGGTCAGACATCCCCAATTCACCTTTGCATTAGGCATAAAAGTACATTTAACGGTAGTTAATTGAATTAGCGAAGCATGGTTGAAAAGGAATTTCGGCAACGTGTATTCTTCAAAGAATGAAGAAGACAAATATAAGTCCTCCACATGTTTTCTTATTGCAAAGCGGACTTTCAGAGTATATTGAGGATCCTTCTTACTGAATTTGAGATGGAATTTGTTGATCTTGGAGCAGTCATGGGAAATTAAGGTATTGTCAATGAATTTAAGTAATTTATCGGGAGACATACCGATGGAATCGGAGAAGATGAGAACAGGGACACGAGTCCATTGATTCTCCCATCTCTTGGACAAAACAGTAGTTTGAATAGCTTCTTTTGTTGAAGGCAAGAACGAGAGGATATGGTGAATGATATGGTCGGGTAAACCACTGATTCGGTCTTCTTTCTCGTGATCACACTTCTTCTTCATCCTTTGGGTTTCCATTGATTTCTTCAGTCTGATGCTATAACTAAAGCTAGGGTTACTTCTTCATCTGTTTGCTTTCCATTTATTTCTTCAGTGCTATAACAAAATCTAGGGTTAAAAGTGTTTCCGTAAAAAAGAAGAAATAAGAATAAATACTAAGATCGAATGGAATAAACTTATAAAATCATATTTTTTACTAGATTAATGTTTAAGCCCAACCCAAAAATTACCCTCCCAAAATTAAGATCTGGCCCAATCGATGGTATGATCTCATCTCAGATCCTGATTTTGCAAAACTCCATTTCAATCAAGCTGACGTTTATCCTTTGCTTCGAGCCTCGCATTTTCATTACTGTCAAGAATGCTTTATCTTGTTCATTAAGATGATTTTGAGCAAAAGCTTGACATGTGTTATGATATATAGGTCGCCTATTAAGATTAAACTTGACTCAAAACTGAAACTCCCACTGCGCAACATCCAAATGATACTTGATCAAGAAGGGGTAGAGAGTAAGAATTGCATCAAACTGAATATGAGGAATCACGAGTATGTGATTGTCAATTCCTGCAACGGCTTGCTTTGTTTGTCCAATCCGTCTGATAGTGAACCTGTTCTAGTTTGCAATCCTGTTACAGGCGAGTTTATTAATCTTCCAGAGGTTCGGACGGTTAAGAAAAATCCTAAAAGGCATCTGATTCAGTGTGGTTTCGGTTTTAGTCCTGTGACTAACCAATATAAGGTGATAAGAGTGTTTTTCTATAGGAAGCAACGAAATAGAGTTTTTGTGGCTGAAGTACATACCCTTGGTACAGACACTTGGAAAGTCGTTCGCTCATTACCCACGACAGGTTCCATGATGCACCCTACTTTACTTGGATGGGTGTGTTTATTGGCTTTCTTATCATTATAAACAACTAACTTGTTTTGACATAGGGAAGGAATTATTTTCGTCAATTTCAGTACCAAGACCATTTGACCGTAGATCTAAAGATCCATATGAGGGAAAATACATGGGAATACTAGGGGGAGAACTCTTCATATCCACTTCTGGATGTAATGATGTTCGTGTTTGGACAACGAAAGATAACGGTGTAAACAAGTCTTGGTCTCAAAGTTTCTCCTTTCAGAGTGATGATGATGCATATAGCTCATATCAAGCATAAAATACCTGAATAATGGGGCATTATTGATGTTTCATTCTAATAAAGATGCTTTCCTATGTAAGGATCCAAGAAAAACTGGATTTAGATACTTGAAGGTCCACGGATTCAGATCAAAAGTCAAAGTAATTGCTCATATTCCAAGCTTTGTTCCATTAAAACATGCTTTATCAGGGCATAACGTGAAGGTGCTTAATGTCAAGTCAAGGTAATTTTATGTATTGATGTTTGACTTGGTCTCAGTGCAAACTTTTCCTTTGAAAATATTACCTTTTGATAATCACAATGACACTTTTTAAACATTAAATCAATTTGTACAATAGTTGTGCGGAGTTGAAGCTGCACGGAGAGGATCAAGTTATTTCCATATTTAAAGGAAATGAGGACCTTAAATGTGACTTCGAATACATGGATCAAAAGTTCGATTCTGAATAGGAAAAGGAGACATGAACTTTGTAGGCTGCATCACATGTAAGTGTAGTACTTAATATCTTTTTTTGGTAACTGTAGTACTTAATATCTAATATGTAGTAATTTTAGGTGTGTTCTAGACATTAGTGTAAGCTTAACAAAGTCGAATTTTGGTGTTGATTGTCAATATTAAGTAAATGTTCTTTTCTATAATTCTAGTTTCTCATAGTTTACTTTTGATCACTGAAGCCAAAGAGACGATACTAGTGATTTGCAATATTCCCAAATTATCAGAGCAACACTTTCTAACAATTTTATGAAATTGTTGAGTAGATGTGCCGGCTTGAAGGTATTTCTATAGTTGAAGAAGATAGGAACGATGAGATTGACACTTCTGAAGATATGTATCAGGAGTATGCTTGAGAAGATAGGGACCAGAAGTGTGTTTCTGAAGCTCGGGACATGGATTTCGATTCTGGTTCTAAATAGGAAAAGGAGATATAAACATTGTAGGCTGCAACAGAGGTGAATGTAGCATTGTTTTTTTGCTTTGTTTTGCCACTGTTAATCTGTACGATTTCGGTAACTGAAAGAACAGATTTTCTTTCACTTGTGACTCTAGTTTTAGTTTATTAAGAAGTATATAGTTTTGGATTAGTGCTGTGTCAAAATGTGATGTGGACACTCTGGCAAGAGGACCAGGTCGCAAGTAGTACAGCAAAAGTAAAATTATCGTATTCCACAGAGAAAGAAAGTCTAAACGGTCGTTTTAAGCTTAAGAACAGTCAGATTCCAGTTGTTCAACAATCATTTAAATGTTTTTAATCTGATTTCTAAGATAAACAGTAATGAAGACTAACTAAAAAGGAAAATATACAAATCTCAACCAACAAAGCAGATATATGAACTCCACTAATTTAGGAACAGGCAGAGGCACAACCAGAACAGGCAAAAGCAAGTGTTCTCTCTCTCAAGCATACATGAAGTCTTGATTTCATAGATTTAGGGTCTCTTTCCTCTTTTTACACTCAAATCAGAAGTTACGTCTTCGAGATCTTTAGATGCATGATATCCGCAGTTTACTTCTAACATACATCTAAGCATTATGAATAGGAAAGCATTATAAATCAGAGAAATATAAACCCCTAACATGCTATACTCAGGTCTGATGTAATAACATGCATTAAATGGTAGATCCGTTTCATAACTTCGGAGGTCTCCTGGTTATTCCACTGATTACTAAGGTTAGCAAGGCCTTAGATGAAATATTGCTCCATTTAATAATCAACAAGCATCTTCATGTCAAAAGAAAGAGAAATCAACTTACTTTCACCAGCTCTTTGGTTGGCCTTAGCCTGCAGAACAACTACTCTCGCTTGTTCATTAACGATCTTACACCAAACTCCATGAAAGTAAATGCAAGCATTAAAGAAGAAGGATGAATAGTAGATTAATGGCTGGAAAATGGGTTTTCCAGAACTTAGTTCATACAACTTTGATGAAAGAGAAAGATAAAAAGATAAGAACTACTTCTAAAGAGAGAAACTAAAAAGTAAAACTAAAGCTTAGGTAATTCTCCTAAGATCTCTGGAGAGAGGGTCTTTTAATACCCCAAAACCGAGAAAACTAAAGCAACTAGGATTAAAATAATACAAATAAGTACAACTGCTACAGTAGTTCGGCTGTTCTGCATAATAGAATACAATAAACAAGGAAATATCTTCCTCCTTTTCTTCCCAAAATCCCTACTTTTCAGAAGGTAAGGCTCACCTTGAAATCTGAGTGGAAGATCAATGGACCAGATCAAAGCATGTACAAAAAGAGGTACAAGAGTGAACAGTGACTCAACTGTTTTCAAGTCAGAAAAAGCAATAAAGTAAAAGCACTTTCTTTTCCTCTCCTTTCACTTCACGCCACACTCCTACACAATAGGGATGCCCATACTTTTCAGACCCACTTGCCAAAATAAACCTTTTTCTCAAACTTCTCAAGCTGATGGAAATACCCTTCTCAAAACCCTTCACCAAAGCTGCTGAAATGAGGCTGAAGAACAGCCAGAAGCGCTTGTTCTCTGAGATTAGAACAATCTGCATCAATCTCCAATATTTACCCATTTCAAGCACAAATCTCCTTCTTTTGGGTCCATATGTGATGAAATATACCCTTAAAACATGAGTACATTTTGGACTCATCAATTAGTGTTCTTTTGTTCATCTTTTATCTTAGTTGCTTCCGGTGATTTCAAGATCCTTATTTTATCTATATTCTAATGAAAGCGCTTATCACTTATTTATCAATTGCAATTTTACAACTGAAACTTGTAAGGAAATTTCTGGTTAATTTGGCACACATTTAAACATCAGAAGTTCCTTCATAATGCTCGATGAATGCAATTCTGAGTCCTCAAGTAAGCATTCTCTAGGTCACGGCTATAATTACTGCAGTTTGGTTAATTTGGCATGTGATAAGCTCGAATTTGACTATGATATATGGTTGTTTATTCATATATTCAAGGGCTAATTAGACCATAATTGTATATATTTGGTGTCTAACAATGATATTTTTAGTTTAAAGAGCCTTCAAGGATATTTTGCTGAAAAACAGCCTGCCTGAGTGAACAGTGGAGATCACATCAGAAGAAAAGGAGGGGTAAAAGTACCGGCGCAGCTTGGAGAGCGTGCAGCAGCCTGGAAGTGATGTTTGCCGCTTAAAAAGGAGTCTTTTGTCTTTCCAATGGAGATGTTTTAACAGCTGTAGTTAAAGTAACTTTGCTTTATTAGCTGGAACTTGTACTAGTTGTACTTTAACTAGTATTTTATTGTTGCTTTTTACCTTTAAGAAGAGAACAATTCTGAGGAGAGAGGATCTTATCTCTCATCATCTGTTAGTATCCGTTTTTCCTCATAACTGTTGGGTGGTTGTTCTCACCCTCATCTTCGACATTGTTGTTGTTATGGGCACCATTTTCTCCGTTTCTGTTACCGTCATTGTTACCACCACCAGGTATCTCTTCTTCCATTCTTCTCCTTAGTCTTTGCTGAGCTCGTCGACCTGTTCTACGATTAGCTCTACAAGTTCTTTCTATTTCAGGATCAACTGGAAGAGGCTGCAGTCCTGCTCTTCGCATGGACTACAGGGATAGGAACACCTTGTGGCTACACCATGAACACACAGATCAAAACACACTATTTCACAGAAAATTTCAAATAAACTTTTACTTTCAATTCCCCGGCAACGGCGCCAAAAACTTGTTACTTCTTAAAGTGACCTCTAGCAAGTATACTAGATCGATTATGTAGCTTAGGTAAGTACAAGTGTCATTCCCACGAGGATTGAAGTAAAACTAAACTGAAACTAGCTATGGAACAGTTTGCTTAAGTAATTGGTAACATAAAAGGCTTGAGTTTGAGGTTGGTTGTCTATTATCTACTTTAATGAACTCTACTAAAGACAGATCTAAAGATTAAAATATGAGAAATGATGATTTATAACAAGATATTAAAAGGAACAAGCTAAACACAACATGGAACTGGCATTGCAACCTCCCTTCTTTTTTTCTTTAACTCATGAATGCATGCAACTTATTCTGTCAAGGTCGCTACTTTAAGCTAACTTGGTTCAAATGGTCATATCCCCAAATTACTAAGCATTACTCACACCCTAAAGGCCTTTCAGGATGCTTTACTACTTGATTAAGCACGAAGTAACATTCCATTTACATGGAAACCCTTGATATACATCAGTCAAATGGTCATATCAGATGCACATGTCTACATGAAGAACAAGCATACATAAAAGCAATGGTCATGTCGGTTATGCATACTGTAACAGGTTGTTGAGACCTGAAATCTACAGAACTTCATTAAACACTCAATAAAAGCAACATTCATTCATTAAATACAAAGATAAGAAGACTTACAATGCCAGCCCTAAGGCTGGCTCAGCTTGTAACAGGGTACTACTCACTCATAGTGAGCTTAACAGCAAAAGGAACTACAATAAACTCCATTAAAGGAGCTTCAACTATTGAAACTAGAGAATTAAAGTTTTTCCTCATAACATTATCATCTTTAAATCTGCTTCCTATGTTCATGTGCTGGGAGTATTATGGGGAGAACTTTGCATATCCAAGGTCTCCAAATCTGCTTTCTCTGTTCATGTCTGGGGAATGAAAGATCATGGTACCGAAACGTCGTGGTTTAAAGTTTTCTCCTTTGACATGCCCAACGTGGCCCGATCCATGTAATTAATATATGGTTAAATTCAATGTAATGATGTAAACAAACATAGATAATTTCTTGGTAAAAATGTTGTCACTTCCACAAAATGGAAGCTGATGACACAGAAGATTACGAGATCTTACTCAGAGAACTAGATAAACTCACTGCTAAAGGAAAACTGTACAATCGATAATTCTACGGTACATTGCGAGGTACCGCAATATACCATAACTTTATCCAATTTGTAATAAAAATAATTAAAATTAAAATAAATTTTAAAATTATCTTTTTTTTTGTGAAAACAGATTAGTTTAAAAAATTTAAAAATAATATTAATACCTATCCTTAAAGCGATATTCTATGGTCACTTTGTTTTTCACAAAGTAATCATTACTTTCTTTTGTCAACCATTGGATCATGGGTTAAAAACTAATCCAATGGTGAAAAAGACAAAGTATAGACAAAGTAAGGGAAAAACAAAGTGACCATAGCCCTACACCTCCTTGAAACCGTTTTCAATGCTTTGCGGCAATTATTAATTTACCACTCCTTAAAAAGAATTTATAACAAGTAAAATCTCTCTTTTATTTTTTTAAAAACAAACAAAGCTAAATCTCAATTAATTAAATAAAATTTATAATTGTTACACGAAAAACGTTATATTGTAACCTATATAAAAAAATACTAAATTGTGCAATCAAATTAAATAAAATCCTCCAAACTGTAATTTTTTTTTATTTTATTTTAAGATGCATCGAAAATGTCTTTTTTCTATTTTTTTTTTAAATGTATCAAAACGACCTTAACGTTTTCGGGGCATATAAAATAGTGCCATATAAGCTTAACGTTATTTAAATGGTATAAATTTGACCCCGCTAAGAGAACTTGTCACACATACGCCGTTACTTTTTGTCACGTTAGCGTAACCTTACCTAAAATTAAATTGCCACGTAGATACATCCTCAATAACCTATGATCATTTTGATACGTCCTCAAAAGAACTCCTAAAAAATAGAGTCATTTTGGTACATCTTCAATAGCTTAGCGGATACTAAGTTCCAAAAAGAAGTGTGAGTATTGGATTCGAATCACAAGATAGACAAAAGTGAAACTCTAAAAAATAAAAAAATCTCTTAATCTGTATAATAAGAAATAAATTTGGTTCTAATGATAAACTTATTACATTTTGCTGTAAAAATCATAGACTAAGAGTTAAGACTCTACGGATTAAGAGAATCACCCACATTCTTTTTCTATTATTTTATGTAAGCGCAATTACGCAATTTTAGTTTATATTTTAAAAAGCTATGCAAACCCAAAAAATCTTTCAATGATTTAAATCATCCAAAATAAAAATAAAGTGATATGTAGTATCTATCAAAATATTCACTAGCAAAAATCAATAGTTCATGTGTTTAATTTGATTATATTATTTTTTTTTATTGTTAACGATTTTTGTCAAAGATTTTTATATGACGGATGATATAATTGGTTTGACACTAAAACCGTGTTCTTGTTGTCTTAAAATTCAGTTCAGTTAAGTACTCCATTCAGTTTACTTCAACAAATTAACTTTGAAAATTCACTTGATTTCAATTTAGTTCAGTAGTATTTAGTTCAGTTACATGGGGTCAAATTCGAACCATTTGAATACATTGAGACTATATTAATTTGATACCATTTTATAGGTTAGGGTTAAATTGATAATTTCCAAAAATTGTTAGGGTCATTTTGATACCTTATTTCATTAGGGTCAAATTGATAATTTGGTTAGATTAGGCTCTGTCGTTGTTTACATAAATTTAGAAAAATTCAATTCAGTTCAATTTGATTAATCAGTAAAATTCATTAAACATTCAATTCAATTCACGTAGCCTTAGTTGTTTTTTTTCTCAATTTTTTTTATATGACAAATGATACAATTGGTGTGACACTAATGCCTTAACTTTTTTAAATTTAGTTCAGTTCAACAAATTAACTTTAGTTCAGTTAGTTAAGCTAGAGTCAGTGTTTTAAACGATGGACGCTTTGACCGCTTAGGCACTCAAAATTAAGACTCCGACTTGACCGATTTGACCACCTAGGTAAGAAAATTCTGACTAGTCCTCGAATATACCCCGCCTAGGTTCAGAAAATCCTCAGCCGCCTTAGGAGCGCCTAAAGTTTTTTAATACACTAAGTAAAATTAGTACAATTTGAATAATATTTTATACGTTACGGTCAAATTGATATTTCTCCACAAAATTTAGAAGTCAATTTGTTACCTTTACTTTTTTTTTATCAAATTGTTTAGTAAATCCCGAATATTCTATTACTTAGTTTCACGTGTTATTTTCGAAATTTTATTTTTGTTGCCGAATATGAAAAAATGAAACATAAAAATTTATTGATATATTTATTATAAAAAAATATTTAAGAGATTGAAGAAGATTAAATGTTTATTTCAGAAAAAGGAAGATTAAATGTCTTTATAATTTTTGCAGCAACTATTACACGCACGGCATATATTGCATATATTTTATGTTTATTAATTATTTATTATTACAATGTATATTTTTATTACAACATTTAAATAAAGTTATGGTACCTCGTAATGTACCGTAGAATCATCCATGTACAATATTGTCTTATGGATGAAAGAAAACGAAAATAGAACAATATAAAAGATATGAATGCAATATTAATACTACAAATAATTACTGGTTTTGGAGTCTTTTCTGGCTGTTTAGAGGCTCGAGGCGAAATTAAAAAAAAAAATTGAACCCTTCATATTTTTATTCCAAAAACTTTTTTGTTACAAATTGGAGGATAAATGAAAATGGAGTAGCTAGACGCTCAAAAATTATGCCTCAAGGAACCATCTAGTATATTATTTAAACCCGCAATTTTATTAAAAAGAAAAACAAACAAACAAACAAAAGAGTTGTACCAAAACAGATGTTTTTAGGAGGAGTCATCTAATAATCTATAAACCTTAAACAAATATGAACAAAGTTAATTAACACTCGTCTAAAATATAAAAAGGATTATAGCATCTGAATTATGGATAAAACTAACAACGATGAAACTTGCGCTCTTCAAATATTTCAATATCGTCCTCTTCCTGCATCTTCAACCTTGTGCTCCTGGGGAACAGAGTAATAAAATGGTTAGAACAAGATAAAAACATGCAACATTCAACTTTGTTTTGTGTCTAAGTCTTTATTTTCTCAAATACATGCTTGGCATTTTGTACATTAGAAGAATTACCTTGGCTTGATATTATGAACCTTCACTTTCTGCTCGGATAGAGCATGTTTCAATGAAACAATGCTTGGAATATAAGCCATCACTTCTACTCCTGATACATCCTCGAATTGGCGGACCCTCAAATGTCTAAGTCGATTTTGTTTTGGATCCATGTACACTAACTCATTTGTAAGAGAGTTAAACATCAACAATGCTCCATCATTCAAGTACTTAATGGGTTGCAATGTCCCGATATAGCGTTTTCTAAAAGGATATATGCAATCATAGGAGAAAACTACATGCCATGCCCTTTCGGTGCTATTGCCTTTCATTATCCACACACGAATATCATTAGTCTTGAGAACCCCACAAATGCAAAGTTCTCCCACTAATACTCCCACGTTGTCATATTGACAACGTTGGTTCATTGTCGGTGCTAAAATTGATCCAAAACATTCATTCTTGATATCAAAACTAAATATACGTTGCTTATGAGAAGACCAATAAAGAAATCCATTCAAATAAGCAGGAGATAACTTGGGCATTGAATTAACGGGAAAGCCAATTTTTTTCCAGGTTTTTGTACCGAGAATATGAACATGTGCTTGACTGTAAGAGGGAGACATTCTTAACACCTTATATTGGTTAGTTACAGGACTAAAACCGAAACCATAACGTGTACCACACCTGTTAACGGGACCCTTTTCAACCCTGGGAAGGTTAATAAACTCGCCTGTAGTGGGATTGCAAATAATAGCAGATGCTAGCCCTCTAGAAGATGGATTAGACAAGCAAAGCAAGCCATTGCAAGTAACTATACCATATGCAATGCGATGTTTCATGAGCCCGTATCTCTCTGGCATTTGAAGTTTTGTTTTAATTTTGACACGAATATTACAGACACATCTTCGCGTATGATTGCAGACCCTAAGCTTGAGATCGAAATCATCCTTATCTGGCTCCATAAGATGAACAAATTTTGACCCGTATCTACTATATGTGGTTCGAATCAGAGGATAAACCGGAGTTTGATCAAAGTAGAGCTTTGCAAATTGAGGGTCTGATGAAACTAGATCATACCATGTTTTGCACACACATTTGAATGCTAAAGTATTCTTAATCGACAGCCTAAGGAGTATATTAAACACAATATCTGTCGGCAAATCAGAAAACGAGGAACCTCCTCCGCCAGTCTTTGAATTAGAGTCTGTCACCCTAATGGAAATTCTTCTCCTTTTCATGATTATTTGTGAAGCTGTTATACAGAGAAAAAAATAAAAATCGCATTATAAGCAAACTGAATTGAAAATTATGAATAAAAACCATTCAAGTTAACTGAAACCTAAATTCATACAGAAGCAAAAAAATTTACCCTAATGGTAGAGGTGAAGTCGATCAAGTCAAGTTTGTCTGTTTAAATAAGTCGGTCAAGTACTACTAACAACCTTATATAAGCTTCACATAATCTGAAATACAATTTGAATAGATTTTGTACTAATGAATCAAATTCCTTAGGAACTGTAAATATGCTTGTTGAGAAATTATAAATTTCGCATAAAAGTACCAATTAGTTGTAACCCAATTGGTTCACTCACCAATATATGAGTGGAGAGCTCGCGTTCGAATCCTGCTCCGTAAAAATTTATCAAAAAACAAAACAAAAAAAAAATTCTCATACAAGCAATTATAAATGAATTTCTATTTAATTAAACATAAAATAACGCTAAAATTGATTGGAGTGACTTAATCATGACATCCATGTAGTCTGACCCGAGTTTAACTTCTACGGACATGGTATCCACACCAATGTTTTAAAAACCGAATCAACCGGTCGGACCGGGACCCGAATTGAAAGCCGGTATTTTATAGTTGGTTTTTTGAACTTTCAACAACCCAAAGCGAACTGGGGTCGAACTAGGAACCGGAAACCGGATTGACCCGGTTTTCTATTCTTCTCCACACAAAAAATAATTTCACTAAGCCTCAAATGATTATACCAGGCTTGGGCGTCAATACTAATCACCATTAGCCCATTAGGATTGTTATCTTTAAATTGAAGAGCCCAACCTCTATTTATAATGAAATTTTTAATAGTTTCATCTACTTCTAATCAATGTGGGATAAAATCTACTATGCTTTACTAGCTTTTTTTCTTCCTTATAATCTATTAACAAATGTAATGGAGATAAAAATAATTAATTATGAAATTCTTCCACTTAAATTTTATTTATAAGATAAATTTTTCTAAAAAATAATTTTAAATTAACAATATATAATTAATATATTATTTATTTATTACATCATCCGGTTGGACCATTCCGAGTTTTAAGGTTGAACCAAGTGACCCATGATCCTTTTATAAATCTGGTTAAGTGTCTGGTTCAGTTTTTAAACCATTGATTTAGAATATATTTTTTAATTAAAAAAAAAAAAAAAAGTTGTTAATTGCGTCTGATATTTCATTCCCGCGTTCATCTTCTATTGATTTTCCTTCCATTGTCTTCATTTGTTGAACTCCAATTTTACAAAATCTAAAGCAAAAATCACTTTGATCGAATCAGAGTTTCCTTAGGTAGCCGCCGACCTACAGTTATCCTTAAACTTCCGTGCTTGATTGAGAAGAAGCGAACAAAGTACGCTCGCTTGCTTTTTTTCTCTTTGGGGGAGAAGGGGCGGAACGACCTCTCTATCTACTTACTGCAACCCAGGAAGAAAAACGTCCGTCTAGGCATTCCCTCTTGCTCCGATCCCCCCCTACGCCTCTTAAAGTTGTGTTTGTATATGTCTGCTTATTAAATTTGATTTGGTGTCAATCTGTATATGAATGCGGATGATCTTTTGCTTTTCTGTCTCTATACGTTGTGGTCAAAGTGGGATGAGAACTGTGTTCTTGCATAGCTCTACATTGTTCCTTTTCCAATTGTTAATTCATGCATTGACTGTAATTAGATATCTATATATATATATATATATATATATATATATATATATATATATATATATATGGCTGAAGTTGTTTTGATATACTACCTTATACCTACTTATATGGGACTGCCTGAAGGAAATGAGATAGAGATTTTCTAAGAAGGGTACTTATGTGTAGGCCTTAAGTAGGGAGATCGTCCAAGTCACTTTTGAGAATTGCGAGGTATGCATTTTCACTGATGTGTGCAGTGAGTTCGTTGAAGCAAAATGCTTTCACGCGATGAGTTTATCAATTTTAATGCTTTGACATGATGTGTTACAGGTTCTCTTATGGTCAGAGCTTACAAATGTAGAAGAGCGTTCATTGCTAAAGAATTCATTCATAGTACTGTTGCGTGGACTTTGAATTGCTCTCTGTTTCTCTTTCTCTTTGGCTTTTGTTCGCCTTTATATTCATTGATATCTTCTCCAGCCAGTTCATCCTATTCTTAATAAATGAAAAGTATGGGTCTGTTTGCCATATAGCTGTATTCTCCTTCAGTTAAATATATGCATGTAGTATCTTAATCTACATAGTAGCTCATGTATTTCTCTCTGTTTATATGCTCTGTTACACAGGTTAAGCTTTGTGGTCATGCAACATTAACAGTACTTTTTTCTAATGCTTAAACTGTTGTGTTAACCTCACTATCTTGGATTCTAACAACTTAAGGATTTAGCAAATTCGATTTTTCAGAATTCAGATATTGAAAACAGGAAAGGCTAAATAAAGTTTTCTCATAGTTTGAGTTTTCCTAGTGTCCCAACATCTGAATTCAACTCTGGATGTTGATCCGCCTCAGGTATCTAAAGCGAAATGTCAAGAGGACCATTACCTAGGGTGACCTTTTTGGAATAGATTTGATTCAATCCTTTTCCTCTGCATTTGGAAATAGTTAAACTGTTCCGCAACTGAGTGGAACTTTTATGGTTGCTAAAGAAGCTTTACCTCACACGTTGTATCTGTCGTACAGAAGTACAGCCAATTGTTGATGAAATGCGGAAACGTCCTGAAGATAGTTGCAAAAATCTTGGAAATATATTACCATCTTGTTGGAACTTTCATTTGTGCAAGTTTAGAATTAAACTAAATTTATTGATCACAATATATACAATTGAGTTGTTTAAAAAAATGGTTCCCTTTATTCTTTCTTTTAATTCAGAATTGAAGGATTTTTTATTGGGTGAGTTTAAGAACAATAAAGTTAATTAAAATTAGTTCGATAAGATGGTTATAGCGTATGCTGTTTATAGTGTTGGTCCTGTTCTTCTTGATAGACGTATCAAACTTACTTAGTTAATTACTTTTAGCCTGATTGAATATTCTTGTGTTGCTCTAAAAAGTAGTAAACATAGCCTTTTTTGTGTTCCTTTTATCCTGTTTGAAGTTATCTTAGTGTCATCTACATATTCTTGTTTGGTCAGATTTATTAAAAAACAATTCTCTCTTGCAGGTTAAGCTTTGTGGACATGCAACACTAGCAGCTGCTCACATACTTTTTTCTAATGCTTTGGTACATTCTAATACTATGAGTTTGACACACTTTCCGGGATTCTAACTGCTAATAAGGTTCCTCAAAAAAGCGAAGCTGATGTTTCAAACAATCAAAATAGCAAAGCAATAGATTGCTTCCTTATTGAATTGAATTTCCCTTCTGTCCCAACTGCTGAATTTAACTCTGCTGATTTTGCAACTATCTCTAAGGCCTTGAATGGTGCTTCCATAGTTGATATCAGGAGGACTTCTACTTCAGATGAACTCCTTGTAATATCTCATCTCCCATTTATATTTGATTAACTGCTTGAGAATAGTTTATACTAATCACAATTCATGAGTGGCATGAATTATCACATTACTGATTGTCATGATTTTTTATGTTGGCATTAGCATTTCTAGGTATTACTGATCTTGATTTTGATAGTCGTACTGCATACTTCTCTGTTATTTCGGTGTCTATAAATGATATGCTTCGAACTGGGAACATTTTCTTGAATGGAGTTAGCTCTAGAAATGGCCTTGCCTTAACATTCCATTTTGTTTCTTTGAATATAAATTAATACATTTGTTATTTGATTGTTTTCTGTGAATACTACTAATGGTCTGTTAGGTAGTTCTAGAGCTTTATAATTTGGTAAGCTTTGTTATTTAAGTTAAATGTTGACTAATATCTGTCTAATTTCCGCATCAGCTCTATATGTATTTCATTTATTCAATTACATGTGGTATTTGTTTGGTTGTAATTACAGAAAATCCAGAAAGCTTAGGCGTTGACGTTTTGGAAACTCTTGTAAAGATGGATCCTACAAAAGAGGAAGAAATAGAACTTTGAGATTACAGTGGCGATGCTTCCAAACTAGGGTTTGCAGAATGATTTCTCAAGGCAGTACTTGACATTCCATTTGCATTTATAATTTGGATTTTTGTTGAGCACATTTGAGATTTAAGATTTAAGATTCAAGATTTTTGAAGGGTATGAATGAGCGATTAAAATCTCTGGCCTTTTATGAGCTCAAGCACGAGAATTTTGAAATGTTTTAGTGCATTTTAGTTTATTTGTCTTTTATTAGTGTTTTTGAATTCATAGTCAATCCGGTTATTTGTCAAATTTGAAAACTAAGTGAAAATTGTGGTGGAAATAATATTAGAGCTCCATTCAATCTAAAATTATCTTTTCAAAAATTAAATAGAAGCATTTGTTTCGTCCCTACGCGAGAGATCGATGCAACACATGTGCTAATTTGCTTCGGCCCGTGTTGAGATGCCGAATTTGTATCAGGTGGAGTGGTGAATTGATGCTCTAAAAAAAATTAATTGTTTTATGTTCACAATTCTCAACATTTGCTTCAAGTTTATCTTCATCTGAATCAACATTACTATCAAATACAACTTGTGTATCTTGTAAAAAGATTGAATATAAAATAAATCAACTATTTGAATACAATATATCATATAAATTACATGAAAATAATATAATTCCCTTATGGTCTTCTATCACCACCTAATTTGCACAATAAAAATAAAATTTCGATTGAAGAGAGCACCTACACTACATATCTTTTTTACTGTTGTATCTACATTAATAAGTTAACACAAAAATCGAATACTAACCTCACCATGTAACTTGTTCATTTCATTATTGACTTCTGCTTCGACATTTTTTTTTTGAAATTGGACTTCCACTTGGTGTCTCATGTTTACAATCACTCATATTAGTGCATGATAATAGATAGAATTAATGCAGATAAGTTGATGGAATTGGAATAAAGCAAAAAAAAGTGCAATTAACAAAATTCTATCAATCCACAGTTTTGATTCAATACTCTTTCTCTGGTTTTGATTCAAGCTAGCAAGATTATTTATCATACACAAGTATGACCACAGTTTTTAAATACTGATTGCACGTACTGCTTTAAGCGTATCCATTGGCAAGTGATAAGAAGTTGGCGTATGCATACATTTTCTCTTCTTAGATATGGTACATCAATTTCAATAAAAGCAGCAATAGTGTTTTATGTCAAGAAGAGCAAAGCGACATATCTTACGGATGATGATATTGTTTAATAGGGTCTAAAGGAAAAACACAATCAAGGTTTTTATCTTCAGGAGTTTATACACAATAGATAAAAGAAACAAACAAAAAAGACTTAGGAGACAATGCCATGTTATGCAACTGAGAATCCTTTGAACAAAGCAATAGGAATGAATTACGTAGAATCAAATCATTGAAGAAATTCATATCAGCTAATATACACAAGTATGAGAACAGTTCTTAAAAATGTATTGGGCGTACAGCCTTAAGTGAATTCAATGGCAAACATGAGATATTGCAGTGTTGTAGTACGCATAAATTTGCTCTGATTCTTACATATTGAGCAACAATTTCAAAAAAGACAGCAACATTATTTTCTATCAAGAGAGTAAAAAGGACAAAGTCCAAGGACATCTGTGTTCTGTTTTGAAGTTCATGTTTCATAAAGATATAAGGCCAAAGTTAAGGAGACATAGGTGTAATATATCCTATAAATTGCTCTAAAATGAGGCAAAGTGATGAGTGCTACAAGTAACACATATTTATGCTTCCTTTCGTGCTAATTCTCGAGTATTTATCAGTCAAAGTTCCTCTATTGAGTTAACAAGAGGATCTCCAAATAGTGGCAAACAAGTTCCAACAAGTGTCATATATAAAGCTAGCATGACGTCGGAATAGAAATCACCAATTTCATATGGCAATATAGAATCGAAAGCCAATTACCAGATTCTTCAGCAAGTTTTGCGGTTTCTAGAACTTCAGTAACCTCTGATTCAGCTTCTGGAGGTAATTCGATCAGAAAGGCCTCTCTGTTAGACTGTTTGTCGGTCCAGGAGCAGTTATTGAAGACCCAACAGGCGATACCAAGGTATCGTTCGCTCCTTGATTGTCAAGCTGCAAAGAACAATCCTTTTCCTGTATCAAAATAAAAGACGGAGAAAGCAATACATGAACGACTGCTTACTGTCACTTCTATAACAGAAAGCATCTTAATACTACAATATGAATTAACATCACATTCTCAATCCAAGAATATACAAATATCACTTCCAAGATCTTGGCTATATTAACAATAAGTTTCCAAAATCTGGGCATTGTGAAACCAACAAGAATACCAAAAACTACTCGAATTAACATCACATTCTCAATCCAAGAATATACAAATATCACTTCCAAGATCTTGGCTATATTAACAATAAGTCAAAATCCGGGCATTGTGAAACCAACAAGAATACCAAAAACTACCAAGTTTATGGTATTCGAAGTTACGACTGAAAATATGAGTTTGGTCCTGCAATGAAGAGTGGACTAAAAGTAAAGCGTTCATCCTTTTGTTTAAATTGCCATATAAGTTTACCGATAGGTTACATGAATGACAAGGACTCTGCACCAGCCATCAGGTGGCGGGGAATTTAAAAACTTGGTACATTGCATATTTTATGAATTGAAAAACCTAGTGAGACTCTTTCAACACAAACAAACTTTACTTAATTAGCAATAGCTGATGAGCTCGTATTTGACTACAATAATCATACATTAATTCACTTGTAATTGGGCTTAATGTGCTTTAATTGTATTTATTTAAGGATTTACAACCCTTTTTGTAGAGTTGTCAACTTTAATAGGACAGCTGACCAAAGGCAGCCCGCTACAGTGAAAAGTAGCCAGAAACTGCCCGCTACAGTAGAAAAGCAGCTTGATGGTGGAAAAGTAGAAGTCAAATCAAGGAGAAATTGGGGAGAAAGTCAGCCGAATTGGAGATTGGAAGCTTATTGAAGAAGCTTTGCCTTTTTGAAGATCACAAGGACAAAATTCTATTGTTGTTTAATAAAAATATCTTGTAGGGTTGCTGGAACAGTCTACCTATTGTTGTACTTAATTAGTATTTTAATCTTTCTTTTTTCTTTAAGTTGAGAACTGTTAGAGGAGAGAAGTAGTAGATTTTGGATAACCATTAGAATCAGATCTTAGATCTGAACTTCATCTTCAACCTTTAGATTTCGTAGTTAAGGCTCCATTAATGGGAGTCATTGTAGTTCTTTATGTTGTTAAGCTCACTATGAGTGAGTAGTACGTTTACGAGCCGAGCCGCCTTTAGGGCTGGTGTTTGTAAGTCTCTCTATCTTATTTATGAATGAATGTTTGCAGTTATTATGGTGTTTAATGGAGTTCTGTAGATTTCAGGTCTTAACAGCTTGTTACAGTATGTATAATTGTCATGACCATTGCTTTTATACTTGCTTGTTCTCCATATAAACATGTATGTCTGATATGACCATTTGACTGATGTATATCAAGGGTTCTCATGCAAATGAGATGCTACTTCGTGATTATGCAAGTTAAGAACGCATCTTAAAGGCCTTTAGGATGTTAGTAATGCTTAGAATCTTGAGGATATGACCATTTGAATCAAGTGAACTTTAAGTAGAGACCTTGACCTAATATTTGTAAAACATTCATGATTAAGTATGAGAAAAAAGGCTGCAACCACTAGATCCGTGCTAGGCTTGGCTTGTTCCTTTTAGATATTGTGTTAAATCACCATTTTCTACCATCTTCTCTGTTAAATCTGCTTACTTTAGTTAATTGTCACTTAGATATTACAGAAAACAACCACAATCTTGATAATGATGTTACTTGCTACTTAAACAAACTGTTTCATAAGGTTTTTCAGTTAAGCTTTTCATCTCAATCCCTATGGAGACGATAATCTACTTATCATTTTATTACTTGTACCTAGTGCACTTGCTAGAGTCACATCTGAGGGCAACAAGTTTTTTGCGCCGTTGCCGGGGATTGAAAGTAAAAGTTTATTTGAAATTTTCTGTGAAATAGTGTGTTTTGATCTGTGTGTTTATGGTGTAGCCAAAGTTGGACCCATTTTGCTTTTAGTGACTAAAAACAAGCAGGATGAATGAAGAACATCCTGTTAATGGGGGAAACAATGGCGGTAACAATGGACATGACAGAAACAGAGAGCTAAACCGTGGAGGTGAAGGCGAGAACAACAATCCGCCAATAATGAGGATGAGAGATTACTCCAGACCCAACATTGAAGGATACTCTTCATGCATTGTGTTGCCGAATGAAGGGAACAGCCTGTTCCAGGTGAAGGCATTCATGATACAAATGCTTCAAGTTGATGTCCAATTTAGTGGAGACCAGAATGAGGACCCAAATTCTCATATTCAAGATTTTGTTACAATATGTAACACATTTCGAACAAATATGGGTGCCTCGGATGAGATTATAAGGCTGAAGCTGTTCCATTATTCTCTAAGGGATAAAGCGAGGACTTGGTTCAAAAATCTTCAGCCCAGATCTATCAATTCATGGGAGAAGATGGCTAGTGCTTTTCTAATGAAATATTTTCCACCAAGACAAGCCATCAAGCTGAGAAATGAAGTATCCCGTTTCTCCCAAGTAGAAGATGAGTCATTGGCCGAAGCATGGGAGCGTTACAAAGGACTTCTAAGGAGGGTACCAAACCATAGCATTCCAATGTGGATGCAAGTTCAGAATTTTTACAATGGAATTGCAAATACTTATAAGATGCAAATTGAATCAGTTGCAAATGGTAACCCGGAGGATCTTGAGCCACAAGAATTCTATGATCTCATTGATCGAGTGGTGAACACAACCTATAGTTGGCATTCAGTAAGGAGTGATGCAAAGAAGCCAATGGACTATCATGGAGCAGAGGCTGTTTCTAAGCTTACATCTCAGATGGAACAGCTTGCTCTGCAGATCATCAAGATGAATGCCTCACCCACTCACCATGAAGCCATCCCAAATGCTTGTGATTTTCGTGGTGGCCCTCATCCCAATACCATCAACCCAGAAGTCAAAATGGGGGAGCATCCTCATGAACAATGTCATTTTATGGGGCGCAATCCGATAAACCCACAAAATCATTACTCGGACCTATACAACTCTGATTCCAGAAATCATGCCAACTTCTCATGGCTTCCACAACCTGGTCAGCAAGAGGAACAAGCATTCCAACAACAATCAAGAAGTTATTACCAGGAACAACCTCCACAACAATACAAACAGCCTGTTCAGGCTGAGGAGGAAGTTGAGCCAGATTTCAAAATCATGTTGATGCACTTCATGAAGCACACTCAAGCCTCTTTGAAAATGTTGGAAACTCAAATGCATCAGTTAGCCTCAAGTTCCACATTCAAGGATGATGGTCTTACTCCTAGCAACAATGAGCCTAATCCGGAGCGAGATGTGATGGCGATTACTCTAAGATGTGGTAAGGAAGTCTCTAACTCTGTTAAAGCTAACAAAGTTGTTAATGTTGTAGGAACTTCCAAAGAAGCTGACAAGGAACAAGCTGTTCCAGTGACTGAAAAGCCAAGTGTAAAGGCTAAGGAGCATGTTCGTGTACAGGAGGAACCTGTGGAAAAATACATTCCACCCCCTCCTTACCAATCACCTGGACCTTATCCTAGAGCTTTGGTGGATGAAAAGTTGGAGAAGAGGCACTCAAAAATTCTTGATACTTTGAGAAAGCTTCACATCAACCTTCCATTCTTGGAAGCCTTGAACCAAATGCCAGATTATAAGAAGTTCTTGAAGGACATCCTTTCTAACAAGACAAAGCTTGAGAATGTCTCTTGTGTTCAACTGAACAGAGATTGCTCTTCAATCTTGTTGAACAGGCTGCCCCTTCCTAGAAAAATGAAAGATCCAGGGAGTTTCTCTATCCTTGCTCAATTGGAAATTTACATGTTGAAAATGCATTATGTGATCTTGGTGCAAGCATTAATCTTATTCCATATTCATTGTATACAAAGTTAGGCATAGGAGAACCACAACCTACTAGAATGTCTATACAACTAGCTGATAGGTCTGTATGTTATCCTAGAGGAATAGTTGAAGATGTCTTAGTAAAGGTAGGGAAATTCATATTGCCTGCTGACTTTGTTGTGATGGATATGCCTGAGGATATGCATGTTCCCATAATTCTAGGAAGACCTTTTCTAGCTACTGGTGGGGCTCTCATAGATGTAAAGGCTAAAGAACTAAGCTTTCGAGTCAATGGGGATAAGATCATTTTCGAAATGAATGAAGGTTTAGTAAGGCGTCCTACTTCTAATGATGCATGCTATTTTCTAGATTCACCTTTGCAGTCATCTGTGTTGCAGGAAACTAAGCATGATGTTTTGGAGGAGATTTGGGAAGAAAAAGTGAAGATTAGTGAGGGAACAGGCTGTTCCAAGGAAACAGCAGAAAAATCACCACTCCCACCAAACACTTCGGACCCTTCACTCAAAAAGCCTCCTGATATACCAAATGGAAGAATTTCCATACCTAAATTGGACATGAAGGAGGATGTTGGGGTTCAAAGAGAAGTGCAAGTGAATGAGATGGAAGAATGCAGGCTGTTCGCCAATGAAAATGCCCAAGAATGCAAGGAGAAGCCTAAGTTGTGCCATGGAAAGAAAACCAAAGTCAGTAGGTTCTATGAGGGACAACAAGTGCTTTTACATGACTCTAGATTAAAGTTTTTCCCTGTTGGAGTGAAGTCTCGGTTGTCTGGTCCATTTGTCGTGAACAAGTTGTTCACCCATGGAAAGGTTGAGATTGTAAGGCCGAGAGGAGAACCTTTCATGGTTAATGGCAAGAAACTTGAACCATGCTCTGCCCATGAATTTCCAAGGGTGATTGATACCGCCCATTTCCAGGATCCACCATGAGTTGAAGGAACAGACCGTGTCTACTGCAAACACCAATTGTAGCAAAATAATTGGGCAAACCCCAATTTTTCTATCCTTTAGTTTAGTTCAAATTTATTGTTTTTGTTTTGTTGTAGTTTGTTAAAGAACTGTCCAATTGAGAAAATAGAAGCAGGCTGTCCCGAACCCAAGTTTTTAGTTAGCAAAGATTTAAACTTGTATTTCCTACATCTTTAGGGGTTGAGTTTGAATTTTTACTGAAAGTAAAAATTTGGGGGTGATTGTTCCAAGATGACAAGTTTTATTGCCTAGAATTTTCAAACCGTCATATCTAATTGCTTCCTTTCTCTTTCATTACACACTTAGTCAAATGTTTCACTTCTTCTCAAGCAGGAACTGGTGGGGATACAAAGCAAAGATCTACCTTGTATCTCCTTGCCGAAGTGGAAATGCTTAGAAAGATTTGTGAATTTGTTTTAGCGTATGATGATGAGAAAGCAAAGAAGAAGATGGTAACTGATACCCCAACAGAGTTAGAGTCCTCTTTCAACTTGAATGAGTGTGCTACTAAGGAGAGTGGAGTTGTACCTCCCAAGGAAGGTGTAGAGGCTGAGTCCTCTAAGGTCCCTCCTCCCTAAGCAGACTGTTATGGTTCTCTCCTCTGTTTGTATCCCTTGATCCCTACTCTTTTTACCATGAGATGCTTTACTATTTGCTATACTATGATGCTGCTTATTGATGTTTCATTTTCCATATTCCTATTTTAAGACATTGAGGACAATGTCTTGTTTTAATTTGGGGGTGGGGTGATATGAATGATCTGATTGACAAAGATGCAATTGTAAATTATAGCTTAAGTGACCATGAGGAAACTCAAAGTGTCTACTTGCTTGTATGATTGTTAATTAGTCAAACCCCAATTGTCCCCAAGTTTGTAAAATGTTGTCCATAGTTTACTTTTGTGAATATTGTGTCTGTGTCGTTAAAATGTTAGAGTGTGAGGTTGTTTCTTGTTCAGGAAGAGCCTGTGTCTGTTTATAGTATGTGTTTTTTTTTTATCTTTCTTGTTTACAACAGCAAAAGCTTAAATGAAAATTGCATAATGATGAAAATAGTCTTTCAACCTCCAATCAACGATTGCATGCTTGCACATTAAACAAATGTGTGGTGAACCTTTATTGACTAATGAAGTTTGAAAAAGAAAGAAGGTTCAAAAGTTTTTAAATTGGAAGTCAAAATTCAAGTGAAATACGTAACTCAGAACCTGTAAACCCTTATTGCAAAAAAACCCTTTTTATGTAAGGTAGAGTCTGATGCATCCACAAATGCATTTAGGAGAAGTATGAGAGGGCTAAGTTCAAAGAAGTCTTATGTAGGGTTTGCTTTGGTCACCTAAACTGATAACCTAAATTCCAACTTGGCTATCTAAGTTGGCTTCCCAAATTTTCATGATGAAACTGAGGAAAAGCATAGGAAGATGAAGGCACATAGATATCACAACTTTTACATTCTCAAAAAGCCTACCAGTGCATTGCACCCTTATTTTAGGTCAACCAACTCGAGCCTTAACCAATTCTTTCTTTACACACATTAATTTAAGCCAATTCCCTTCACTTTTACTCCAAATACCTTGATTTACATGTCTGGAATAGACTACTTGTTAGTCTAAAAGAGCTCAATTTGAAAAGATTTGTTGATGTAGATACTCAAAGGTTGAGGAATGAAAAGTGTTGTCAGAATAAAATAAAGAAAAAAAGAAAAAGAAAAAGAAAAATTGAAAAATGAAGAAAATCTCAAGGAAATTCTTCGAAAAAATGAAAAAATAGTTGAATAAAGTCTTTTTATTTCTAGGGTTGTACATTTTAGCCCTAGAATTGAAAGTTGGGAATTGATTTTACCTTAATGTTGTGTAAATCTTGATTTGTTTTGTGCCTAGGTTGTGAAACAGGCTGTGTAAAGTGGTTTGTGATTAATAATAACAGGAAACAGGCTGAGAAAGAATTGAAAGTGTTGGAAAGAGCTTATTTGATAAACATTGATATGACATGTTCCATACAATAATAAATAGCCATTTCACTTCCATACCTTTAACCCTAGCCTAACGTTATAACCCTGGAAAGACCTTTTGACTATGCTGAGTACTTGTCTAACTGTGGAAGTTTGGACCAATAAGCAAGGTCACATCCTGAGGATTAACTGAACTTAGCTTAGGAGTGAGTCTTAAAGCATCTTAGGAACCCTGTTTATGGTAATTTAGTTACCATAAGAGAGCTGAGTGCAAACACTCCTTGGTGAGGTAATAAGGGCAGAGCAGGTTGTTCAATTGAAAGTTGAAGTTTGACTTAAAGCCTTGAGAACTTTCTGGGAGCCAAAAATGGAATAATTGGTAAAGTCTAACCGCATCTAAGTTACAAAGCTCCTGTGTGTTTAATCCGAGATTGAAATGGTTGAAGGGCAATTGAGTTAAAAAGCTGTTGTTGTTATTATGTTTGTAGTTTTAAGTTTGTTCTTGTTTTGATGTTGTAATTTGTTTCCTTGTTTTGTTTTTCTTTTCCTTAGTTCAAATTCGAGTCATTGTTGTCTGTTTTGTCTAGTTTAGTTTCTCTTGTCTTTGCTTGAGGACAAGCAAAAGCTTAATTTGGGGGTATTTGATGAGCTCGTATTTGACTACAATAATCATACATTAATTCACTTGTAATTGGGCTTAATGTGCTTTAATTGTATTTATTTAAGGATTTACAACCCTTTTTGTAGAGTTGTCAACTTTAATAGGACAGCTGACCAAAGGCAGCCCGCTACAGTGAAAAGTAGCCAGAAACTGCCCGCTACAGTAGAAAAGCAGCTTGATGGAGGAAAAGTAGAAGTCAAATCACGGAGAAATTGGGGAGAAAGTCAGCCGAATTGGAGATTGGAAGCTTATTGAAGAAGCTTTGCCTTTTTGAAGATCACAAGGACAAAATTCTATTGTTGTTTAATAAAAATATCTTGTAGGGTTGCTGAACAGTCTACCTATTGTTGTACTTAATTAGTATTTTAATCTTTCTTTTTTCTTTAAGTTGAGAACTGTTAGAGGAGAGAAGTAGTAGATTTTGGATAACCATTAGAATCAGATCTTAGATCTGAACTTCATCTTCAACCTTTAGATTTCGTAGTTAAGGCTCCATTAATGGGAGTCATTGTAGTTCTTTATGTTGTTAAGCTCACTATGAGTGAGTAGTACGTTTACGAGCCGAGCCGCCTTTAGGGCTGGTGTTTGTAAGTCTCTCTATCTTATTTATGAATGAATGTTTGCAGTTATTATGGTGTTTAATGGAGTTCTGTAGATTTCAGGTCTTAACAGCCTGTTACAGTATGTATAATTGTCATGACCATTGCTTTTATACTTGCTTGTTCTTCATATAAACATGTATGTCTGATATGACCATTTGACTGATGTATATCAAGGGTTCTCATGCAAATGAGATGCTACTTCGTGATTATGCAAGTTAAGAACGCATCTTAAAGGCCTTTAGGATGTTAGTAATGCTTAGAATCTTGAGGATATGACCATTTGAATCAAGTGAACTTTAAGTAGAGACCTTGACCTAATATTTGTAAAACATTCATGATTAAGTATGAGAAAAAAGGTTGCAACCACTAGATCCGTGCTAGGCTTGGCTTGTTCCTTTTAGATATTGTGTTAAATCACCATTTTCTACCATCTTCTCTGTTAAATCTGCTTACTTTAGTTAATTGTCACTTAGATATTACAGAAAACAACCACAATCTTGATAATGATGTTACTTGCTACTTAAACAGACTGTTTCATAAGGTTTTTCAGTTAAGCTTTTCATCTCAATCCCTGTGGAGACGATAATCTACTTATCATTTTATTACTTGTACCTAGTGCACTTGCTAGAGTCACATCTGAGGGCAACAATAGCAAAGATATTATAACTTCTAAAGCACAATGGACACGAGAACGTAGGCACACAAGAGAGAAAACTTGCTTGACATACAAGTACTAGTAGAGCCAAATTACTGGAAGATACTACAGACTATCTTTATCAGTGCAGTGAAACACGATAGGCATTGTTAGGGCGTTTGGGGACCTTTGCAGTCAGAGACCTTCGAGGAACTATTCATAGATAAGTTGGAATTTGACTAGCTAGGACGAGTCTAAGACGTCCAATCGGTCCAAAACAGATTCTCAATTTTAATCGCCTAAGGCGAACTCCGTTTACAAAAGTGATCTTTGTAACCATTAACCGAAAAATTGACCAGAGTCTACATTGTTAAGGATGCCTCTCTTTACATAACAGTAACTGAATTCCATGTTCTTCCATTATAAGCGTGCAATAAAAGCTATGTTGCACGGACACATCATTTAGTAGCCCATGAATCCATGTCCTTGTTTGTGTCTATTATGATTCTATTTCTAAGCTATTCTACGAAGTCTAATGCTTAATAACCAAATATAATTTGGTCATTACGGTGTAGGTGAGCCGAGAACTGTCTCATATCTGTTTTTGTGCAACATAGAATAAAATAGTAAATTAACAATTCTTCAAAAAACCAAAATAAAAACAAGTAATTTCTAATTAATCAATCAATATTCATAAAGAGGACGGAAGTATAGTTACTTGACAGAGTTACGTTGGCCGCCGGAGTTCAGGAGGGAGCTTCCGTTCATTAACGGCGTCTATAACAGCAGATAGACGATCTATTATCTTTTTCTCAGGCTTCGACGGTGATGACGATGAGGATGAAGAGGACCACCGTGGCGTGGAGGCGCAAGGGGAGAAAAAGATAGCTGAAGACGCAGACGTGCGATTTCAAAGGGGTAAATAGCACCGCCGGTATCTAAACCATGTCCCTTTTCTCAAATTGGTACCTAAAAACTATTTTTCCTCATCCAAGTACCCAAACTATCAATGACCATTTAAATTGGTACCTGGTGACCTCCTATAGCAGGTTTCCCCCAAGTCAACGCTCAGTCAACGTTGGTCAACTCAAATTTATTGACTTTTTTTACTACATGAGATAAAATGACTAAACTACCCCCATCTTCTTCTTCCTCCTCTCTTTTTCACCATAATTTTCTTCTTCTTCCTTCATTTTTTTTCTTCCCTTTCCTTTTTTAATTTTTTTATTACAAATCCGTAATCTGAAGTTTAGATTCCATCAGCGATCGGGAATCTGGAATTCCAAACGGACGGTCGTTGTCGAAATCTGGAAACTTCAGATTCCGGCGGACCTAGAATTTCCAGGTCCCAGGTTCGCCGGGACCTGGGATTTCCAGATAACGGCGACCTGGGATCTGGAAATCCCAAGTCTCGGCGACTTGGGACCTGGAAATCCGAGGTCGCGGCGACCGCGACTTCGGATCTGGAAATCCCAAGTCGAACCTGGGATTTCCAAGTCGCCGTCCGTCGAAATCTGGATTTCCCAGATTCTGGCGGCCTCCCGAGGCCAACGGAATCTGGAATTTCCAGATTCTGGATGGATGGTGACCGCCGAAATCTGGAAATTCCAGATTCTAGCAGGTTACCCTGTCTAGAATCTGGAATTTTCAAATTCCGGCGAAAACCCACCTTTGTCGAGATTCGATTTTGTTAAAGAGGAAGAAGTAACAAGAACAAAAAAATAAAAATTAAAGGAGGGAGGAGCTATGGTGAAGAGAAGAAAGAGGAAGGTGAGGGGGTTAAGTTACTAATTTGCCCATGAAAGGAAATGAAGTCAAGAAAAAGTCAAGAAAAATTCGTTGACCGGGCGTTGAGTTGGGGGAAACCTGCTATAGGAGGTCACCATGTACCAATTTAGACGGTCATCGATAGTTTGGGTACTTGGATGAGGAAAAATAGTTTTTAGGTACCAATTTGAGAAAAGGGGCATAGTTTAGGTACATGCGGTGCTATTTACCCGATTCCAAAGATGAGAGGTTGTATTTAATTAAAAAATTTAATTGATCAGATTTATTTTATGGGAAAACAATTTTATATTTATTTTATTATAGTTAATTATTTATTATTGCAACGTATATGTGGCAAGTTCTCTTAGCGGGGTCAAATTAGTACAATTTAAATAACGTTAAGGTTATATTGACACTATTTTAAATGCCAAAAAACGTTAAGGTCGTTTTGATGCATTTACTCTAGAAAAATAGAAAAAAAGACATTTTATGATGCATCTTAAAATAAAAATAAAAAAATAGAAAATTACAGTTTCGATGCATCTTAAATTAAAAGATTTTAAAATTTATTTTAATCTTTTATTAATAGTGGATAAGGGAAATTCTAGGGTCACTTTGTTTTTCACAAAGTAACCATTACTTTGTTTTGTCCACCATTAGATCATGGGTGAAAACCTAATCTAATGGTGGATAGGACAAAGTACAAACAAAGTAGAGGAAAAACAAAGTGACCATAGCCTACACCGATAGTTATACCCTGAAATGTAGAGTAGAATTTTCGCCATTTATATTTGAGACAGTTAAATCATGGAGATTCATTCATCTTTAGAATTTTAAGCGCATGGTCTTGAATTTGTGCTTGTCCAGTTGAATATTAATCAAGTAAAGTTGAATCTCTTTTCCTACTTCTTCTCTGCTTTAATTCCTTCTATTTTATTCCCAAATATTATGTGTTAACTATTTAGGGTTTTAGCTTTCAATTACTTGCATCATCAATTTAGGGTTTTGTTTTAATTCAGTCTGCTGATAACCTCTTTCTTCTTTGTCTCACATTTATAGCTTAACAACTAATCATGGAAAGAGGAACGAAGAAGAAGAAGGAAAAGAGACCCAGAACTAAAACGCGGGACGAAGAAGAAGGTTCCTCTATTTCTGTTCTCCCCAAGGATATTCTTGTAAACATCCTGCTTAAACTCTCTGTTAAGACGATTTTTGTTTGCAAATGCGTGTGCAAAACATGGTTTCATCTACTCTCAGACCCTGAATTTGCAATAATCCATTTTGATCGAGGCGAGGTTTATCCTCTAATTCGAACCCCATGTCGTGTGTACGGGTCAAATTACCGTATAAATTTGGTGGTTCATCTTGTGCAGCCAGATAAGGATGATTTCGAGCTCAAACTTGGGATGTGTGATCATTCCAACACTAAGCTTGAATGTGCCTGTAGTGTTCGAGTTAAACTTGACACCAAATTTAAAATGCCATGGAGTCATGGGGAATCTAGTGTAGGTTCTTGCAATGGGTTGGTTTGCTTGTCCAATCCATCTAATAAACGGCTATGTCCTCTCGTTGTTTGCAATCCCATTACCGGGGAGTTTATTAACCTTCCCCAAGACTAAGGAGATTGACTTTAACGGGAATGCTGTAATTTATGGTTTCGGTTTTAGTCCTCCGACCAACCAATATAAGGTGTTAACAATATCCCTCAAAATGCCTGTTGAAGCACATATTTATATTCTAGGTTCAAAAACATGGAAAAACATAGGCTTTTTCACCAAGCCGCTGCCTCGGTCATCTCCTACTTATTTGAATGGTTTTCTTTATTGGGCTTCTTATGATCGACCAATATCTATAAGTTCTTTTGACATTCGATATTACAATATGGGAGTATTAGGGGGAGAACTATGCATATGTGGGGTTCTCGAGTCAAGTGATATTTTTGTTTGGACAATGAAAGATAATGGTTCTGGAAAGGAGTGGTCCAAAGTCTTCTCCTTTGATCACATATATATTGATCGAGTGCTGGATTATGGATTGTTACCCATTAAGTACTTGAATGATGGATCATTGTTGATGTCTTACCGTTTTCATCGTGCTTTTGTCTACCTGGATCCAAAAAAAAATCGACTTAGATATCTGAAGGTCAAGGGGGCAGATTCAAATATCGAAGCAATTTTTTATACTCCAAGCTTTATCTCACTCAAACATGTTCTATCTGGACAGAGAACGAAGGTGCTTAATGTTAGGTCCAGGTAATTTTGGTTCTACAGATTATGATAAAAACGTTAAAATGAATTTGAAAGTTGCCTATTTTTATCTCTTTCTAACAATCTTATTACTCTGTTAACTAGGTGTGAGAAGTTGAAGCTCCACAAAGAGGCTGATATTGAAATAGTTGAAGTAAAGGTTCGTACTTATTATTATGATGATGATTATGAATATGATTATTATGATTATAATGATAATGTTTGTTTCTTCCAGCTCTGATTCTTGTCATTATTATTATGATCCTGATACGATGTGACAGAAAGAAGTTTCTACAGAGGTAAATGTAGCACTAAGTAATTGCTAGATTTTCTATTACCAAATTTTCGATTGTGAAGAATAAACAAACTAACACTATCTATAGTTGTACGGGCATAACTCTGTTATATTGGATTGAGAGGTCAAATACTATGTTGCATTGAAACTGAAACTTAAAAGGAAACATTAATTCCAAAAAAATATAGAATGGAAACGGAAATGGAAACGAACAGGAAGAGGAAATCGCTACTGAAGCAGAGTTTCTGTATAAACATATATGGAATGTAATCTCATCCCGACTGTAAATTTTATAATGCAGTCTTGAGTTTGGCATTATAAATCAAGTGAAATAATCTGGTTTTATATTTTACAACTGTTGCATGGATTGTATTATACTGTAATTAATTTATAAAAGATGCTAACTGATTTTTTTATTTTTTTTACTACAGATGCAGTAACAGTATTTGGGTTTGAAGAATCTTGCTGTGGAGCATGAGATTGATATTACTCAGTTCATGTTTATATTTGTTTCCATCTTTTAGTAATTTATCAGATAATAATTGAACATATTCATTCCATCTTATATTTTACTTGTTAGATTGTTCTGAATTGAGGGGTTCTGTTGGTATTGTTCTTTTTTCATGTCTGAATATATGTGATGCAATGTATTTTCAATTAATTTATGGTTCTTTTCTAAAATTGATAAAGTCCAAGTTTGTCTCCATCACTTTTCGGAGAAACATATTTACTCTTAGCGTATCGAACAATTGTGCAGCAAATATTGGTCATGATTACTGCAGTATTTCTAGTTTATGGTTGTTAGGAAATCGAGGATCGAACTCAGTGTAGACTATTGAAGAACTCGACTAAAACACGAACTAACTTTTATTGATTAAACATAATTTTTACAAACCTCACGCAACACTCATACATACACATAACTCTCTTTATTTGCTACATTTAGTAGCACTACAACACTTAATTTTCTTCTCACATTTTTCTTACTCTCACACTTAACTCTCCATCTCAACTAGCCTATTTATACTTATTAATGTTGGTTAATAGCCACAAATTTTATGAAAAAATCTATTATATTTAATCTAATTAATTCTAGATTTTTCCTTTACTTATTAATCTAATTTTTCTAGAATTCTCTTCACATCCCTAAACCCAACATCCTTGAGATATTTAAATACTCAACTCTAGATTATTCTACACTATTGCTAAACATTATTCTAATTTATTGTTTTAAATTAATAGTTAATTCCTAACAATCTTCCCCTTAACTATTAATTTAAAACTTTCACCTTTTTTTCATTACGTACGATGTACTTTCCCATCATCATCACCTTGTAAACGGAGCACTTCCCCTCGCGAACAAAGTCTCGAAGTACTTCCCCTCGCTAACAACGTCTCGGAGCAGGTCCCCTTGCGTACAACGTTTCGAAGCACTTTCTCTTCGAAAAAAAAATAACTTCTCGAAACTTCTCTTGCACGGAGCACCATCTCTCCGCAAGCCACTTTTCAATGCACTCTCTCATCGGACTTCTTTGTTGATGCACTTTCTCACCAACGTGTTGATGCACTCTCTCATCAACCTTCTACTATTGGAGCACCTTCTCTCCACTCAAATAATTCTTCTTCATTAACTTCATGTGCCAAAATGGCATTTTCGTCTTTCCGAATGATTTTTTCTTTTTTCATAATTTGTTCTCATTTGTATTAAATGAGACTAACCTATATCTCGAGTTCCAATTTCTGTCTACACTGACACCATCGGCTCTGATACCACTGTTAGGAAATCGAGGATCGAACTCAGTGTAGACTATTGAAGAACTCGACTAAAACACGAACTAACTTTTATTGATTAAACATAATTTTTACAAACCTCACACAACACTCATACATACACATAACTCTCTTTATTTGCTACATTTAGTAGCACTACAACACTTAATTTTCTTCTCACATTTTTCTTACTCTCACACTTAACTCTCCATCTCAACTATCCTATTTATACTTATTAATGTTGGTTAATAGCCACAAATTTTATGAAAAAATCTATTATATTTAATCTAATTAATTCTAGATTTTTCTTTTACTTATTAATCTAATTTTTCTAGAATTCTCTTCACATCCCTAAACCCAACATCCTTGAGATATTTAAATACTCAACTCTAGATTATTCTACACTATTGCTAAACATTATTCTAATTTATTGTTTTAAATTAATAGTTAATTCCTAACAATGGTATCAATTGACTATGTTAATGTTGGAATTGTCGATGAAGTGGAAAAGATTGAAAAGTTCAATAGGATTTTGGTGAGATTGATGAAGATCTTAATTAAAAATACTAATTCAGGGATGTTAATTGGAAATACTAGTTTAGGTTTTCAGTTTCGTTTAAGAAGATGAAAGAGGAAGAATTTGGGATTGAAGAAGAGTTCAGAAGATAATTAGATGGGTCGTGCAGGACATAGTAAGAGATATGTGTAATGATATGGTGCTGTTAGCTTAATAACTAATGAATTATGCTCCATGGAGATATATCCATGAATTTGTTGGAGTTTTAATGCAAAATCACTTCATACTGGTTTGAATTTGCTGATTATTATCAACTAACGGGACGTTTGGCAAAGGTTGGGACTTAGGTGAGATTAGTTAAGTCTAAAAATTGAGATGGAGTAGTTGAGATTGGGTATTATTTTTAAGTTGGGCTTGAAGTATGTCCTTGTTTGTTTGGGAGTTTTTTGGAGATTAAATTTGAAGCCCAAAAATGGAAAAGACCCAATTACCCCTCTAATTCAAAACTAAAAATGAATAAACAAAACCACCCCTTCCCTCAACCGGCATAACCCATTCTTCGAAATAAAACGGTCCACCTCAGAACCACCATCTTCATCAAATCACCATCTTCATCAACGCCTGAAATTTGACCGCCGTTGTTTCCGTCCGCCTGAAAACGACCGGCTTCTGTGGGTAGAACTTCCAGTTAACACCGGTGAGCGTTAATTTCTTCGTTTGTCTTCGGATGGGGAAATCAAAGGAGATAAGCATGAAACGGAAATCTGATGGGGATTCTTCTAGGAATAAAAGACGAAAGCATAGAGGGGAGTTGCTTGATAATGAAACTCGCCCATCTTAGTTCTTGCTTCACATGTAGGTTTTAGTATTTTAATGGGATGTTTTTTATGCTTCTTGAATATGTTAATTGTGAATGGTGAATATTGTAGTTATTTGGATGCTTGTAGATATGTGGATTAATAGTGAATATGTTAATTGTACAAGTTCGATGCATCTTGAAAATCTTAATTTTTCCATAATTGATCGCACGGAAATGAAATTGAGTTTTTTTTTTCTAAGTCCAGGGAGTCATCGAACTAAGGCAATTCGATGCAGTTGTATTTCTCAAAAGCGACAGTCGATTTTGGATTCATAGAACTGCATCGAATTGTCTTAGTTCGATGATCCTGAAAAATTGAGTTTTTTTTTTTCTAAGTGCAGGGAGTCATCGAACTAAGGCAATTCGATGCAGTTCTATTTCTCAAAAGCGACAATCGATTTTTGATTCATAGAACTGCATCGAATTATCTTAGTTCGATGATCCTGAAAAATTGAGTTTTTTTCCTAAGTCCAGGGAGTCATCGAACTAAGGCAATTCGATGCAGTTCTATTTCCCAAAAGGGACAGTCGATTTTTGATTCATAGAACTGCATCGAATTGTCTTAGTTCGATGATCCTGAAAAATTGAGTTTTTTTTCCTAAGTCCAGGGAGTCATCGAACTAAGGCAATTCGATGCAGTTCTATTTCCCAAAAGGGACAGTCGATTTTTGATTCATAGAACGGCATCGCATTGTCTTAGTTCGATGATTCCAAAAAATTGAGTTTTTTTTTCTAAGTCCAAGGAGTCATCGAACTAAGGCAATTCGATGCACTTCTATTTCTCAAAAGGGACAGTCGATTTTAGAGTCATAGAACTACATCGAATTATCTTAGGTCGATGATTTTTGAAAATTGAGTTTATTTTTTCAAGTCCATGCAGTCATCGAACTACACAAATTATCTAAATGCGATGACTTATGGGAAATTAAGCCTTCCGATATGCCATCGAACTATACAAATTCATCTCAATGCGATAGAAAATTTAACTCACGGATTAACAACAACCATGAATGTATAACTTAGACATTCCCTGTAAATATACAATACATACAAAATATCAATGTCAATGACGTACCAAAGTAGATATTTTACACGACATCATTGAAGTTTTGATTTAAATTGGTTAGTTTGTCCATTTTCACCATTGTTTTAGTAGGTAATCAATGGTGAAGTGGACAAAGGACCAAAACACAAAATACTAACCAATCACAAACAAAAATAATGGTCTACACCATTTACACCACACTACCTAATTGCCAAGCTCTTCTTCAACAAATATCAACTTTGCCTCATCATCCGGCATGGAATAGAATGCATTAACTTTGTTAGGATCACTAAGTATGAGCCGGGTCGCCTTGGTGACATCGCGTTTAGACAGCCCACCAAGTGCCGAAATGACGTGATACACATTCTTCGATCTTTTCTTCTCATCTAAAGTCATTTCAAACTCAAGGTCCCATGACTTCTTCAACTGTAACAATGCTACAGAATTGCCTGCCTCCGCTTCAAAATATTTGCTGACTGTCTTTGACAGGCCAAGCAACTCAGCTTCAAAGGAATCTTGTTCAGCAGCTTTTCTCTTAAGGGACTGTTGACGGGAATTTCGGCTGGTTTGTTGTGTACGAGACCCACTTGGCTCGGGGATTCTAGTACTTGCAGATGGTGTTGCATTTTCAGTAGGTTGTTCAGTAGGTTGGCTATTGATCTCTATGTCATCTAGATCAATTGTTGGGACCTCCTCTACAATTTCAATAGGTTCCGTATTATAATCACCTGGTCCCCTAGCGCCTGATCCTTTTGCCATGTCCAGTGCATAGATCTCAACGAGCTTGTCGTAATTGGGCATTGATCTCCGATATAGTTGCGACGCTCCCTCCCGGCTCTTGAAGGACAAAACATAAACAAACAAATAACTGGCATATTAAAAGTGTTTTCAACCGTATTTCATAACACATAAAATTGCTATAATAAATTCATACCTTAGCCCAACCCATAAATATATCCCTATCCCCTTACACTTGTTTAAGTTCATCATCCCACCCAAAACCGCTCCCGTTTTTCTGAATTTCCAAGACATACCCTAGCATTTTCTTCATTTGCTTAACTTTTGATTTGACATGGGGACTGCCTTTGATATCAGTCCCTGGCAAAAGTTTTTGAAATTCCTTCTCCACATAATTTAAATAACCTGTTCTGTGGCCGGTATCGCACTTCCAAGGTGTGTTGTTCATACCGTAAAGGATGTCAACAAGGATCGCCTCTTCTTGTGGCGTCCAAATCTTTCTTGTACTGGTTCCCACCTTCATTGCCTTACCCTGTTTTTTCTTCAAGAGTAAAGACAAAACATTCATAACAAAGGCACAATAGCAATTAATATACACTAACTCACATAACAAAGGAACAAAAGCAAAAGATAAACACAAAAACACATGAACAAGCAAATCATTCATCAAATATAAACAAACTGAATTCACACTTGAAATGTCAATAATATTTGAATAGAATCATGAAAGACTATTAAAAGAAGCATATAAGAAACTGAGACCATAAGATTGTTTTGCATAAATAAAAGGAAATACTGTCACAAAGGAAACTAAGTTTGTCGCTCCGCCAACCATTCTGTCCACATTTGTTGGGCAAGCTGATCTCTCCATCCTGTCCACTATGTTGTTGTTTCGATTGTATTGATATTGTCCGCTTCATGGTCATCGGTTTGAATAAATTCCTCTAACCCATCTTCGAGTGGTTCATACCTCATTTGTTGTCTTATAAGGTTGTGAAGATAACAACACGCTAATATTATGTCCGTATGTGTCTCAACGGAATAATAAGAAGGGTTTCTTAATATTGCCCATCGCATTTTCAGCAAACCAAACGTGCGTTCGATAACATTCCTAGCAGACGCATGCCTCATATTAAACAGTTCCTCCTTCGTAGTTGGTGGATTCCTCCATTCGTGAAGATGGTAACGCTGTCCTCTATATGGCGCAAGAAAGCCCTCACAATTTTTGTATTCTGCATCGACCAAATAATAGCAACCTATAATCATATATATATATATATCAACAACACTTCATATATTTAACTAGATTAATAAACACAACGAGTTCATATTATTTACCACGAGGGACCTTAAGACCATTATGCCTTGAAATTGCATCTCGAAGTATCTTCCCATCCGCTGCTGACCCTTCCCAACCAGATAGTACGTAGATAAATTGCATGTCCGGTGCACATACACCAAGCACATTCACAGCAACATCATTCTTTCTAGTACGATAACGAGGCTTGTCAATTGCACGAACATTCACTTTCACGTACGTTCCGTCTAAAGCACCAATGCAATTCTAAAATATAATAAAACTTACTTGAATTAGGTGGTAAAATAGGATATTTAAATGTTTATTATAAAATACGTTTACACAAAATATTAATACAAAGTATTATACTAACCTGAAAACATTTCCACCGTGGTTCTTCACACTCATTATTGATTGGTTCAGGGGTTTTCAACAACAACTTCCAAAGCTTCAAAACTGCTCTCAAAACATTATGGAAATGCCTACGAATTGTCTCTTGGGATCTTTGGAAGTCGAATTTAATTTCTCGGTTTTTCTCATCATAGGCAAGTATGTGTAAGAAAATGGCAACCATCTCTTCTACCCTCATATTCCTCGTATCTTTTAATCCACCGGTTTCTCGGACCATAGAACATAACACCCTAAAACAACGTCTATCCATCCTAAGTTGTTCAATGCATAACTTGTCGCTTCTCTCTAACATATTATGCAAGTGTTGAATCCTAGAGATCGGATCATACCAACAAGGCTCCCTAATCAACCTACGTCTACGGGTCCTAAAATAATTCATCATAATACACAAATACAATGACAAAAGAAGCAATCATTTAACTCTACGCCGTTGAATTTCATCGAGGTACAAGATAATCTCACGTTTATGAGGTCGACGAGCCATTTCTGTGAAATCAATATTATACAAAATCCACATCAATCAAACAAATTCACTACAACAATAAAGATAAATTCGCATGTCTACCGACAGCAATCCAACCATAAAGACATATAAGACAACTAATTTAAGTTATTGAAAACATATCACAAAACACATAGCACATAACACATACCACATACCATAGCAAAACATTCTAAACTAATTGAGTAATAAATATACCTTCGGCACATTTTCATCTTGGAAGCCTTCGTTCACATGTGTAAGATGAAGTGGAACTTCGGGATTATGAAAAAACAAGTTGACATAATCATTCACGTGGGCGCACTTCTTCATCTTCATCACAGATTCCTCGTCGTAATAAGGAATCAAATCCAGCCCTATTTCAACCTCAAACCCGGGGATGAGGTAGTAAATTGATACATTATTTTCATACCCGAGGTCTCGAGCAATGTCAACGAGAGTGCTATAGGTAACGGTCTCTTTAACATTGTCTCGATACCGTGACGTCTCACCTCCCTCGTACACAAGCGGGACCGATTTTGAAATTTTACCTCCGTAATGGACGTTAAAGTTGATTTTTCCTATCATTTTGTCTAAACATGAAAGCAAGTATGTATTTTAGACATTATCAACATTACAATTTATTACTTACAATAAACACAACTTATCTCAAGCTAAATATATATTGCAAACGTATTTTCCATTCAAATATGCTTTAGTAAATCCAAACAATCTACATAATCAATATCATAGACAGAGAACCCATGGTGAAATCAACACACAAGACATAATTAACCACCATAATAAAAACTAAATCATAAATGAAAAACCTAATTCTAAGATAAAGGAGAAATACCTCAAAAATTGTCGAATCAGAGGACACACGGCCAAGGAATTCCAACCCACGCCCTCCCAGAGATGCTCGTCGGAGAAGTAAGCTGAAAACCGGCCGAATTTTCACCTCTCACCGCCGGAAATCGTCTTGGAGCAAAAAGGGGGGAAAAATACCTCATGCGCGCCAAAGAGATGGAGGAAGGCGGTAAATAAAGAAGAGGGGGCACATAAGGGAATTGTTTAGATTGAGGGAGGATTACTTAGACATTTCCAACCCAAATATTAATCTCACCTTGGGTCATAAAATAAGAACACCCCCCCTAGTCCATAAAATAAGGCCACATTTTGAGATTAGAAGTTAGCCCAAAAAATAAGACCCCCAAACAAACATGTCCATATCTATTTTTAAGGCTCAAAACAAAATAATCTCACCTAAGGACCCAAAACAAACACCCCGTAATTGTCAATATTCATGAACTGTGAGACAACAACTAGTACTCGGAAAAGATTTTTTAGCCAAATAACGAAAAATATTATATTATCGGATTGACTTTTATACACCGACATGGGCCAACATGAACCAATTAGGCGTCGCATAATCGTTCGAGCAGCGGATTTTTACTACACTGATTAATACAAGATGGGCTAATAGAATTCTAGGTTTGAATGTTTTGCATTAACTTACTAAATCAATATATGTAGAAAAATTAGGGTTTTTTCTTCTCTTTTTCACTCCCTGTTGTTCTAGCTTTTTCATGTTTTTCCCCTAAATTTTCTTATTTATTCTGCTTTTGAATCCTAGAATTTAGGTTTCTCAGATTCTAGGTTTAAATACTTTGAATTAACTTTACTAAATCCAATTTGCTGATAATGTCGTTTACGCTGTTTCAGTATCATGAAAAGAGGGAGGAAGTCAGCAGCTTCTGGTGCAAAGCGAAGGAGAAATAATGCCGGGAAAGTTAGCTATAAGGGTCCTTCATTTTCTTTTCTCCCGAATGACGTTCTTGTGAACATTCTACTTAGGCTCTCCATTAAGAGGATTTTTGTATGCAAATGTGTGTGCAAATCATGGTACCGTCTCATTTCAGACCCCGAGTTTGCAAAGCTTCATTTCGATCAAGCTCAGGTTTATCCTCTCATATAAACCTCCGGTTTTAATATACTGTCAAGAATGCTTTATCTTGTGCAGCCAGAGCACGACGATTTCCAGTGTATGCATGAGATGCGTTCTTACAAAATAGAGTCACCTATTAAGCTTAAACTTGACTCGAAATTGAAACTCCCACTGCGCAACATCGAAATGATACTGGACAAAGAAGGGGTATAGAGTAAGCGTAGCTTGAAGCTGAATATGAAGAATCACAAGTGTAGTTTAGTTAATTCATGCAACGGCTTGCTTTGTTTGTCCAATTCATCTGATAATGATCCTGTTATGGTTTGTAATCCGATTACTGGTGAGTATATTAATCTTCCCGAGGTTAGGACGGTTCAAGATCAAGTTATGGACAGTATTAAGAGTGGTTTTGGTTTTAGTCCTAGGACTAACCAGTATAAGGTGATAAGAATGTTTCCACGTTGGAGCATACAAGATGTTGTTATGGTGGCTGAAGTGCATGTTCTCGGTACTGAATCATGGAAACCCCTTCAATATTGGAAAGACATTCAATTTCTTCCCAGCGGGATGGGCAAGTTATCCCCTATTTATTGGAATGGCTGTGTTTATTGGTTTCAACCTGGAAGACGACATTCACTACTTTCTTTTGACTTTGAGAAGGAATGCTTTGAGTTAATTTCAGCACCATCAGTAATACCGGGAAATGTTGAGATAGGGGTATTAGGGGAAGAACTCTTCATATCTACTTTTGAATATGGTATAGTTGTGTTTTGGGTGATGAAGGATAATGGTGTAAAGAAGTCGTGGTCTCATATTTTCTCCCTCGAGCCGTGCACTTTTAATAGATGGCCTTATGGCTCATATCAACCCATAACGTACCTGAATAATGGAGCATTGTTCCTGTATCATTCTCAGAAACATGCTTTTATATGCAAGCATCCAGAAAAAAAGAGTTTTAGGTACTTCAAACTTCATGGGTTTGGATCGAAAGTCGAAGCAATTCCTCATATTCCAAGCTTTGTTTCACTCAAAAATGCTCTATCAGGACATAATGTGGAGGTGCTTAATGTCAAGTCAAGGTAATTTTTTAATGTTTTGTTACTCGATGATTGAGTTGATCTCAATTTCAATGCTTTTGCAGTTATTTTTTTTACATTGTTCGAGGCTCCATTTTGATGTTTTCTTCAGAGAAGCACTTTCTAAACGATATTATCAATTTGTGGAATAGGTGCTCGGGCTTGAAGCTGCACAAAGAGAGCAAAGGTATTTCTATAGTTGAAGATGATGTGAGCGACTCTTCTGACTACCAGGATTATGAATCAGAGGATAAGGAAAGGAGTATGATTCTAAAGCTCAGGACATGAAGTTTGGTTCTGAATAAGGAAAGGAAATATAGACATTGTAGGCTGCAACAGAGGTAGATGCATTTTTGCTTGGTTCTACTTTGGTTTTTGTAACTGAAAGATCAGATTTACTTTCACTTGTGACTCTAACTTTAGTTTATCAAGAAAGATGTCATTTCGGCCTGAATTGGAAGCATTGACTATTACATTAATCTTTAAGTTTTCAAGGATTGCTTTCTATTTTATCATTTTTGTTGAGTGATCCAATTTCTTGGCTTGGTCACATACATTTTTGTATGTTGTTTCTTTTCCAATTAGAGTGTGTTGCATAACGCGGGATTCGAACACAGTATCTCTATCAATTTTAGACATTGAACCACTCGAACAAAAACATACGCTTCAGATGACAGACCTTATGAGCTTGTTTAGAGAAATTCCCACTGCACAACATAGAAATGGTATGATAAAGAGGGTTAGAGAGTAAGAATTGCATAAAGCTGAGTATGAAGAATCCCCTGTATATTATAGTAAGTTAATTCATTCAACATTTTGCTTTATTTGTCCAATCCGTTTTATAATGATCGTTTCATATGGTTCGCAATCTGGTTAGACGTTAGGATGGTTAAACATCCTACAATGCTTAGTGTTCAGTGTGGTTTCAGTTTTAGTGCTAGCACTGAATGATATAAGGCGATAAGAATGTTTACGGTGGGTTGGACACTGTAAAATCATAGAAAGATCTTGCCTTTTTTCCCTTGTTTTTCCCAAGTCAATGTACAAGCTATACCCTAATTTGAATGGGCGTGTTTATTGATTTTCAGTTGTACAACAGGTTTTGCAATTTCTTTTAACCTTGAATTATATGCTTCGAGTCAATTTCAATACCACCATTGGAGCAATTTGATTTAGTTCCGCGGGTAAGCATGGGAGGAGTATTATGGGGAGAACTTGTCATATATGAGGCCTTTGGAGGATCAGGTGCTGCTGATTTTTGGGCAATGGTAGAAATAAATCTTCTTATGAACCCTTCTCCTTCGATGTAAATGGTGAAGAAAGATAGATAGCCTTACATCTTATATCAACCCATAACATACCTGAATATTACAGAAATTGTTTCAACTTTTCGTTGGAACCAAAAGTCGAAACAATTTCTATAATATTCCAAGCTTTGTTTCCCTCAAACATGCTCTATCGGGACATAATGTAAGGGTGCTTAATGTAAAGTCATGGTAATATAAGATAAAGAAGATGGGTTTAGGAGGTGCACTTGTGAAATGGCAATGCTAATGAACTTGAGCTTTTAAAACATAAATAATGAGGTTGGAATTTAAACGGTCGAGGTATCGTTTGTAATCTTTTTCCTTTCAATGTCCCTCTTAATGCGAGCAGCATAACTGACTATATATTATTAATGTGTGGAGTCGGGTCACTGTCGGTGCCTGGAGTTGTGAGTGCAAAGGTGTTTCTGTAGTTGAAGAATGTTGATACACAGAGTTTAACTCTGAAGATAGGGACTCTCAAATTTGATTCCGGAAATAGGACATTTGTGATATGAATAATGTATATTGCAAAGGTTTGATTTGTGTGATTTGTTGTTATACTTTTAGCTCCTTCAATATGTTGTTTTTGCTGTCAATTTAAGCCTGTTTTTTGTTTTTTTTGTTTTTGGTAAGAGAATCCAATTTATTACCTCGAGGTTACTCATAACTGTTTCAGTTGTTCCTTTCACAGTTAAAGTTTGTTGCACAATAGTTAATCTGGAGAACTCTAACTTAATCGAATTGAGGCTCTTAGTTCTGAGCAAACTATGGGTTTGTTTCGAGAAAAATTCCTACGTAACACACCGAAATATATAATAGTAGAAACAATGCCAGTTTTCTTGGGGCACTTTTTCAATACATTCGGTGGACTCTTTCACTTTTGAGATTGAATAACAAGGTGTTATCTATGCTATTAAGGTAGCTTGGTCGAAGGGTTGGCATCTGATTTGGTTGGAGCCCGATTCGAGTTATGTTTGTACTCTTCTTAAAGTTTAGAGTTTTCCTTTTATCTCGAATGGACTTTAGAGTTTTGCACATTTTCGGGGAAGGAAATATGGTCAAAAACGTCCTTGCTAAACAAGGCCTAACTATTTCAGCACCTTGTTGATTGGATTCTTCCCCTTCGTTTCGTCATAACTTTGTTAGTGAATATCTTTCTGGCTTGTGTCTGTATAGTATAGATTTTGCTAATGCCAAGCTAGCTTGTTTTCTCTTCTAACTTCTTATGTTTCTAATCCTAAAACATAGCATTAGAAATAAGATGCCAAACGTGGATAAATGATTGATGCATTTACTGAAGTCCGTACATTAATAATCGAACACGAGAACTAGTTTAAGTAACCGATGCCCTTACAACTCAAGATTCATAGCACCGACTCCTCTATTTTGACATAGAATGATGAAAATGAGCTACCTCATTCGCATAACGACCAATATAGTTAACAACAACGTTATCGAAGGAGGAAATGAGTTGCTAGTATTCTTATAATGGCAACGCATAAGTAAATTTACTAACAAAGGTGACAAATTAAGTAATAGAATGCCTAATATAAATATAAAAATAAATACTAATCCAATATATAAAAGAATAAATAAGCGGGCTGGATTGGATTGGTCTCGGGCTTTTGAGATAAATCCCAAGGCCCAACAATTGTATATGGGGCCTAAAACAGGTTCGGAATTAAACAAGGCCAAATTTCAAAAATTTATATCCTATCCCAGTATATGAACTGCAGGTCTGTTCGGTTTACATTATGGTTGTTGTTTCTTGTTTCCGACACCGTTTGTTTGATTACTAGTGTTTAGTAAAATTATGGTTGTTTGATGTTGTTAGTATGTAAATTACTTATAAGAGCATTTGTTAAAGTAATATATAAAATTAATGTAAATATATAAATAAAAATTACAAAACAATGATTTACGCCATCCACACGCTGTCGACAACATTTTCAACTTATCTAATAGCTTAGTGATTATTTATTACACTCTTAAAGAAAACATGAGGTTTTTCAGGTACCCTATAATCAACAAAAAGTGAAAAGTAAAATAATATTTTCAAAAATAAATAATAAAACAATGTATAGTTATTATATATTTTGCAACTTGAAAAATGTCTTGTAGCTATTTTGCTTTTGTTTAAAATCCCAATGACCTCGGGTGCATTTACTTATTTTTGTATAATGGATATTTGAGAGAGTGTGTTATAAATTAATAAAGGTTTGCTTGAATCATGGTTTTTGAATGTTCATTAAAGAGAGGTTATATGCCTAACCTTGCTTAGATAAAAGTTTATAATTTTAGTAAGGTTAAATCAGATTTATAAAACTATGATTTTGCTTTAAAAAAAAAAAATTATCATTTAAATTCCAAATCATCCTACCTGCAAATCAGTGGGATTTGAAAATTCTATAATTATTACATGTAAATTAATTGAACTACTATAAAAAAGAACCATCAAAACAAGTAAGGGTTATAGCAAAAAAAATTTAATAATCTCCCATTCCCTACTTTAATGAACCTTGACTAACCTCATTCAAACAAACTCTTAATGATAAAATTAAAAAAATATAAAGAAGAAATTGATTCAGTTATAAATTAGATTCGAAATATAAATTTTGGCGTAATTTCTTTGGGTGTTTATTTTTGGGTGTTTATTCATATACCCAACATGATCCAACCCGATCCAGCCCATGAACATGTCTATCTCAATTCAACCTCATGAACGAAGGTCAGCATAGTCATTACTTGGTAAATTTTTTGTAAATATAAGGCTTTTTAAAGAATTTTTCCTTATTCTAATTATGTATTTCCCTCCATAAACAAAATTAAACTCCCGCCCTTTGCAATTAATTATGCCAAACGTCCCTTCGTTAACCACTGAGTTTTAGAGTTGAGAGTAACACAATTTTCCGGTAATACTTTCTTCTTTTTCGCTCCTATTTTCAAGATTTGTTCAATTATCTGTAACAGATTCATGTTAATTATCAAAAAAAAATAAATACATTTAGAACATTTGGGGATTCTTTTAGAATTTTGAATTCTGTTTGATTAAATTGTCATTTGTGTTCTTTCAGTGTCATGAAAAGAAGCAATTCATCGGCTTCTACTCGAAAGAGACGAAAAAATGAAGCAGGGAAAGAGAAAGTTAGCCATATACAGACTAATTATTCAGGTCCTTCATTTTCCGATCTGCCAAATAACATTCTCGTAAATGTTCTGCTCAGTCTCTCTATAAAGCGGATTTTCGTATGCAAATCTGTGTGCAAAACCTGGTACGATCTCATTTCAGACCCTGAGTTTGCAAAGCTACATTTCAATCAAGCTCAGGTTTATCCTCTGGTACGAACCTCTGGTTTTACATTACTCTCAAGAATGCTTTATCTTGTGCAACCAGAGCAGGATGATTTCGAGCGCAAGCTTGACATGTTCACGTGTTATGAGTTTGAGAGCATGCTTGATAACTTTTCTGATAACTCATCCGTTAAGATTAAACTTGACTGCAAATTGAAACTTCCACTTCGGGACTTCATACTTGATAAAGAAGGGGTAGAGAGTAAGAATTTCTTGAAGCTGAATATGAAGAATCACAAGTATAAGATTGTTAATTCATGCAATGGCTTGCTTTGCTTATCTAATCCTGATAATGATCCTGTTATTGTTTGCAATCCGGTTACGGGTGAGTTTATTTATCTTCCTGAGGTTAGGACAGCTAATGATCGTGATTTGCCTATTACTTGTGGTTTTGGTTTTAGTCATGTGACTAACCAATATAAGGTGATAAGAATGTTTATTCGTTGGACTGATCGAGAAAGACTTATGGTGGCTGAAGTACATGTTCTTGGTACAGACACTTGGAAAGACCTTTCCTATTTTCCCAAGTCAACATGGAAGTTATTCCCCACTTATTTGAATGGATTTGTTTATTGGTTTTCTCCTGACCAACCATGTTCTGTAATTTCTTTTGACGTTGAGAAAGAATGCTTTAAGTCAAGTTCAATACGATTTCCATTTGAGAGATATGATATGGTTTCGAGAGTTAGCATGGGAGAATTAGGTGGCAACCTCTGCATAACTGAGGCTGCATACTCTGAGCATATAGATTTTTGGGTGATGAAGAATCGTGATGGAAGAAACACTTGGTCAAAAATGTTGTCCATTGACATAGATGATGGACAAAGGTGGCCTCTTGGCTCATATCAACCGATAAAGTACCTGAACGATGGGGCAATACTGATGTTTAATTCTCGTAAACATGCTTTAATATATTATGATCCAAAGAAATCTGGATTCAGATATTTGAAGGTCCGCGGGATGGAGTCAAAAATAGAAGTATTCTCTCATATTCCAAGTTTTCTTTCATTCAAGCATGCACTATCCGGACATAATGTGGCGGTTCTTAATGTCAACTCAAGGTATTTCTCTATCATTCACTACTAAATAGTTGGCTTGATTTTCTGTTTATTGCTGCCAATGAGTTAATGATAAATGAGACTTGTGATTCAACACACTCTAAGGAGCTTATAAGGGCAAGAAGGTTTGCAAATGAATTCCTTCCTTGGTATTTTGCAATGTTTTTTTGAGCATCTGATAGAAACTATGTTAACAGAAATGAACGAGATTCAGTTATGAGAGACTTTAGTTAGTAAATATTGGTGTGTTATTAGGATTCTGTTTCTTTGCCTCTTTCAATTGATAGAAACTAAAACTCAAAACGAATAGACAAATTGAGTTTCCAAACTGAAACAAAAGATTAGGACACAGAAGCCATTACAAACAAGAAAATAAGAAAGAGATTATGTTGAGACGATAGTTATAAAAGGCCCGTTAGTGTAAGCATGCCTTTTTGAGCCTGAAGGTGCACCTAGGAGTAAGTTTATAAGCCAAATATTTTGTTAAGTATTGGAGGACTACTTGAATAAACTTAACTTTTATTATATTGAAACTATAATTTTACGCCACTCACCAAACTCATGTGCACACACCAAGAACTTAATTTGTAATTTGCTGCACATTAGGACAATATATTGATCTCCTATTTATACTAATCTATATATGGTTGGTGTCATCTTAAACAAGGGTTCAAAGTGAAGAAACTGTTTTTATTTTTTTTTAATCTTAACTCATCCGTATCTACATCATCTATGGTTGATGAAAGTGTTTATGATGCTAGAGTCCGTAGGAAAGACAAGGAAGATGAATTGGACTTTGTATTTCCATGATAGAATTTTGAAGATTATTTTGACTTTGTAGATTAAATTGAGAACTTTGAAGATGAATTTGTTGTCGGAGATGATTGACAATGGGAACTCGAGTCTTTATGTAAAGTAGTTAAATCTGTTACCTATTTATTTGGAATCTATTTCATGATAGAATTTATGGTTAAGATTATGAATAGTTGTATGTGCCTCTTGTTTTTTATATAAGAAATAAAGGTACTCTTGTTATTTGTATGTGTAAGGCTTAAGATTGTACTGTTTTGCACGTTGATATGTAAATCCCCCAATCTCCAATGCTTTGGCCAACCTATTGGGTTTGAAACTGCTCATTTTATTAATGAACGTTAGTAAGTGTTGACCGTCTAGGAAATACAAGGCTTAAGATTGTACTTTTATATAAGTAGTAATTCCATGTTCTAAAAATGCTCCAAACTCCATTGTTTTGGCCGACCTATAGGGTTTCAAACTGCACGATTTGATAAATATAAGGCTTACTATTGTATTGTTCTGTACGTATAGACTAAATCTGCTCTTGCCGGTTACAATTAAGATTAATTCCTATTAGCATATCCTCTATCAGCAGCACTCTGAACCGTTTTATCAATGCTTTGAGCAGGTGTGGAGAGCTGAAACTTCACAAAGAGGGCAAAGGTATTTCTATAGTTGAAGAGCTGAGGGGATGTGAGATTGATTCTGAAGATAGGGAACAGTACGAGGATGATTCTGAAGACATGGATGATTCTGAATAGCATGCATTTTCAGGTTCACATTTGTATCTGCTAAACTATTATGTAATATTTTCTCAACTACAAAGAAGATATGAACTATTATGTAGTTGTAGTTATGTTTTGTTGTCATCAGAACTATGATCCTATGGATGGAGCTGAATTGTTTGCCTGATTGAAAGATCATATATATACTTCTTTATAGCTTATCTGATTTAGAGTAATTTTTTGTTATGGTTGTTCTTTCTGACACAATAACATGTTATGTTTTACATGATTATCAATTTTGTCTCATTTATATGATATAAAATGATGTGAAATATAGATTATATAACAAGATTATTATATGATAATCTATTTTGACATTCTTACTTTTTATTGGTGCACAACGATACCATTTTGGTGACAATGGAATGCATTAGCTTTGCTTCATGCTAGGAAGAGGGCGGGACTGATTCATGGGTGTTCTGTAGCCACTAATGCACCGGTTATTTCACTTCTCTTTTTTGCCGGCGATAGTTACCTCTTCTTCCGAGCCAACGGTGGTGAAGCGAGGGTCATTAAGGATTGCCTTCAACTTCCTCTCTCTTCTCTTTAGCAAAGACACTTTAACTGCCAATCGAAGCGAGGTTGTTTTGGTGTTAGGGGTGCATGAAGTCGAGGATATGGGGTTCTATCTCGGAGCCCCTATATTGAAGTTATAAACATTCAACTTCCTAATTTCCTTGAAGTTATAAACATTCAACTTCGTTCAAGTAGTTAACAGAATATTTCCAAAATACAGGGTATAGATGCCATATGCAAACCATGAAAAAACTAAAACTATAGAAAGAGACCATTAATTTAACATTGCACTCCAAAATGACATCCTCCTGAATCAACCAAAATTAATCATCTTCATATCTGCATAGTTCACATCTGATCCACAATGAGTTAATAGACAATTCTCACTTTTCGCAGTCTGAAAGATGATAATAAAAATCACAATGAGTACTACATTTAACACTTGATGCAGCCAATAGTACGAGCATCTTCTTTTCCTATGAAGAATCAAAACAAAACTCAAAATCAGTTTATTTAGAGTCATACTCCTGATCCCTATCTTCGGCGTCAGACTCCATGTTCCTCATCTTCTTCAACTATAGAAATACCCGTTCCCTCTCCATCCAACTTCAACTTTGCACACCTGATCCACAAATTAATAACATTATTATAAAGTACTACTCCAAACAGAGGGAACGAAAACAGGAAGAAGATTGCAGACAATAACTTGATATCAATTAGATACATTAGAAAATTACCTTGCTTTGACATTATGCACCTTCACGTTATATCCTGATAGAGCATGTTTCATTGGAACAAAACTTGGAATATGGGTAATTACTTCTACTTTTGATCCTAGACCTTGGACCTTCAAGAATCTAATTCTTTCTTTTCTTGGATCCTTGCACATAAAAGCACTTTTATGTGAATGAAGCATCAACAATGCCCCATTATTCAGGTACTTTATGGGTTGATATGCGCCATTAGGCAGTGTCTGATTATTATCCACCGGAAAGCCAAAAATTTGAGACCAAGACTTGTTTGCACCGTTATCATTCATTGCCCAAACACGAATACGATCACCTAATCCAGAGGTGGATATGAAGATTTTTCTCCCTAATACTCCCATGCTTATTTTCTTTAAGTGAAATTGCTCCAATAGCGGTGGTGCTAAAATTGACTCAAAGCATTCCTTCCCAACATCAAAACAAGTTACAAAATATGGTGGTCCATAATCATGAGAAAGCCAATAAACACACCCATTCAAATAAGTAGGGAAGAGCAAAGAATCTGACTCGTACAACAAGGGAATTTCTTTCCAAGTGTTTGTACCAAGAGTATGTACGTCAGCCCTCATAAATCTTCTGTGTTTATTTTTCAAGACAAACAGTCTTATCACCTTATATTGGTTAGTCACAGGACTAAAACCGAAACCACACTTAAACCCTCGCATTTGAGCATTGTTCCTAACCCAACCCCCTGGAAGATAAATAAACTCACCTGTAACGGGATTGCAAACTATTAGAGGATCGTTATTGGATGGGTTGGACAGACAAAGAAAGCCGTTGCATGAATTAACAATTCTATACTTGTGCTCCTCCATATTCAGCTTCATGCAGTTCTTACTCTCTACCCCTTTATTATCAGGTATCTTATTGATGTTGCGGAGTGGGAGTTTGAGTTTGTAGTCAAGTTTAATATTAATAGGTGAGCTATCATAACACATGTCAAATTCATCTGGCTGCACAAGATAAAGCATTCTTGATAGTGCTGTAACGCAGGAGGTTCGAATCAGAAAATAAACCTGAGCTAGATTGAAATGGAGCTTTGCAAAATGAGGGTCAGCGATTAGATCATACCATGCTTTGCACACACATTTGCATACGAAAATCGTCTTTATAGGAAGGCTAAGTAGAATAGTTACAAGAATGTTATTCGGCAGATCATATAATGAAGGACCCGAAAATCGTCTTCTCATTCTCTTTGCATCTGAAGCGGTTGAACTCCTTGTTTTCATGATACTGAAACAACACAAATGAAATCAGCAAAACTGAATACAAAATTCCTTTAAAAAACCCTACTTTTTATATATATTTTGATTTATCTACGAATTAGTAGTACTAATTTTACAATTTCTACTTGTATTGATTCAAAGGATTAAAACCTAAAAAAAAACCTAAACCCTAGGATTCAATAGCTTTTATAATCAAACATCAACTTATAATGACAGAGAAGAAGAAAGTGTTACCGGCAAAGTAGAAACTTCTGAACCTTAACTTATAATCAAATATCCTGTCAAAAAAAACTTATAATCAAACACCAATTTGGCGAGAATTTATAAGGAAATTTACTGGGTTGGGCTTTTTTAAGTATGGGTGAATAATTTAAAATTCATAACCCAATGTTTACTTATATTATTTTGACAAATACATTATAAAATTCTTATCTTTTGTCATAATTAACTTTTTGGTCATTCTATTTATTCTTTTTAGAGTTGTAAGCATTATATTTGGCACGAATATACAGAAATGACATAACATAATCACATAATTATTTTGAATAACAGTATAAATGTCTTGAAAGTTAAAATATGTTACATTAGAATTTAAAAAATAAAAAAAATACCAAAAAAATTAAAAGATGAAAATCTCATAATTTGTTTTTTTAAATAGTAAGACTAACAATATATTATGTAAAAAAAGTGATAATAGTCACAAGTTTTACTTATCAGTTTTAAAACATTGACAATTTTCGAAACGTTTTTAATCAATTATTTATACTTAAAAAATTTTAAAGGTTCAGAATCAGTTTTTTTATGTGACGGAATTGCATAGTTGTTTTTAAAGTCTTTAATTTGCAAATAAGGGTTTAAATTGACTATGATGAGATGTTTATTGTATTCAAATAAAAGATCATGAACTCTTTTCGTCAGGGAAAATTAATTGGTACCAAACTATATTCTTTTTTCCAAATTGGTACCTAAAAAACTTTTTTGCACATCTAGATACTCAAACTATTGATAACCTAGCAAACTAATACCTATCTACTTGCTATAGCAAGTTTACCCTAAGTCAAAGCCTGGTCAACGTTGGTCAATCCAAATTTGACCAAATTTAGTTGACTTCATACACTCTCAAGGCAAAATGTCCAAATTAACCCTCACTTTCTTCTTTTTTTCTTCTTCCTCTTCTTCTCCCCTTTTTTAAATAATTTAATGATATCAAATCTGGCAAGGGCGAGACTCCGCTGGAATATGAAAATTCTAGATTTCGGCAGAGACGGATCTGGCGGCAATGGTTCAGATTTTGGAGGCGCCAAATCTGAAACTCTAGATCCCCGCGTGACCTGGGATCTGGAACCATATCCCAAGTCGCCGCTCGGACCAGGAATTCCAGATTCGGCGCGGCTTGAGATCTGGAACCAAATCTCTGCGCAACTTGGGATTTGGAATCCAAGATCTCAGAGGCGACAGGCCAAGATCTCGGCGACTCGGAAACTGGACTAAATCCTTGCATGTCGTCGCCGGGATCTGGAAAATTCTAGATCCTAGCAGGTTTGCCCCCACCAGTCGGAATCTGGATAATTTTAGTTGTTTTTTTTTTTAAAAAAATGTAAAGAAAGAAGAAGAAGGAAAAGAAGGAATAAAAAGAAGAAAGGAAGAAGAAGAGATGAGTTATAGTGGTAAAGAGTAATAAGAGAAGGTAGATGGAGGGAGAGAGAGGGAGAGAAAGAGAAGGGAGGAGGAAGAAAAAAGTTGAAGGTTAATTTAGTCGTTTTGTCTCATGGAGTCAATAGAGTCAACAAATTTGTATGACCAACGTTGACCGGACGTTGACTTGAGGTAAACATGCTATAACATGCAGATTGATACTAGGTACCAGTTTAAGAAAGAGGTATAGCTTGAATACCAATGATGTAATTTACCCTTTTCCGTCAAATGAAAGATAAAGAATGCCTACATGGCCATTTGACTTTAATTCTCATAATCATTTTCTTTTCTCCCATACGTATAAAAGTGAGTCTTGTTCTCTTGGTCAATGACTGATCAACTTGGAGTTGATCTGTCACTCTTAGATTTTAATTTAAGGGTTTATAAGAAAGTATTTCTTTTAAACTTTTAAATTAAAATTTAAAGGTGACTGATCAACCTTCACCAAAAGAATAAAATTCTATAAAAATTAAGTTTGTCCTCTTTATTAACATACTTTTGAAATAAATATATTATGAAAGTATATGTTTTACTTTTATCTAAATCTATTATTTTTCATTTCTAAGTCATCAAATATTTTATTTTTTTATTTTTATACTCAGTTTATTTGTGTTAGTTCATTTGAAGAAAGGAAGAATTCCAAAGAATCGATCTTTCTTTCAAGTGTTGAATTTTTGTTTAATGGATCAACCTGTGATATTTCCAATCCTCATAATTACTTTTTTTTTTGGTTTTTCATTCGGAATCCGAGCCTAGACTGGATCGACTAATCTAAATTCTAAGAAGGAGGGAGAGTCTAAGGATTATAATATTTAAATCCCTCACAGTCGCTGTTATAGGAGATCGAAAGCACAACCTTACTACGCCAACCAACAATTGGTAATCCTCAAAATTACTAATACAATACAAATAAATTACCACAAATCCTTAGGTATAAATATCTATTCAAAACACTAATGATAAGAGTTTTTTATTAAAATAAAAAACAAAAAAAAAGAAAGCTGTTTTCAAAGTAGATATATTCATGGATAGGATTTGGCTGGGCCCAATTACTTTGTTCAAGTCCAGTCCACCCGTGATTCGGAAGGCAGCCCAAAAATAGTGTATACTTAATCTGAATTCAATTGGAAGTATCTTAATTAGTAAAGATAAGAAACTTACTTTTATATTTATCCATATTACTATATAAAATAATATTATTATGATCCATATTTTTTTTTTATGACCTATTATGATCCATATTTAACACACTGTACAAGGCCGGGTCATGCTGAAACAATTCGGTTATCTCAAGTTTGAACCCATTTCTTTTGCATATCAGAGATTCTTTAAACACGTTGAAGTCGATTTTACTCGTTTTATGATGGATATCTAAAATTGGTTGCAAATTAATGAAATAAGATGAAATTCACTAATACTAGTCGGGTTAAAAGGGTTGGTAACATTGAACCAATTTGAAAAGGCTGGGTCATTAACCATAGATTAAGGGATAATTTATGTAATTTAGCTGAAATATTAATGCTTATTGGACTGAGTCTTCACCTACCAAACCCAATAACTAATTAATAATACAATTTCTCTCTTTTATTGTAGTTATTGTTTTTCATATTGTTGGTTTGCAGCCAGTAATATTAAAATAAGTTGGGGTTTGGTGTAATGGAATGCTGGTTAACCATTTAATATATAAAACTGTATGGTAATGCTACTGAAACAGAGAGAACAAAGTCTTAGTTTCCATCAAAAACTTTAATTCTGTGTTTTTTTAATTAGTCTCACTCAAAAACTCCAATCAGCTCCTCTATATTTTGTATTCACTTTACCATAAACTGTCTTTAATTCTTTATTTTGGCCTAATACTATTGCAACTGCCCAGAACTTATCCATTTTGGTCACTTTACATCTCTAACTTTAAAAAAAAACAGTTTAGCCCATGAACTTCAAAAAGTATACCGTAAGTTATTTGAAGTTGTCCTTTACATCACTTTACTCCATCAACTATAAAAAAAAATTCTAGTTTACCGCTGAACTTCAAAACTAGTTTTCAAAGTATTTCTTTAGTTGTTAATTTTAGTTGACAATTTTTTTTACCAAATTGTACACGTGACATTTTAGTTGTCAAAATTGAGCCGCGTGTATGAAACGGGTGAAACATCTTCAACAATTAAAATACAAGGGTTGGCAATAACACTTTTTGGAGTTGAAGAGTTGAGGGCATAAACCGATTTGTTTTTTTAAATTTCAAGACGCTAAAATGACCAAAATGAACTAGTTCAGCGGCTGCAATAGCAATTGTTCAAATTAGAGAAACCTTTCTACTTTCAATTGTTCAAATTATTCCTCCAGTCCAAATACTTCAAATTGTATCTACTACTTTCAAAAAAAAGTGAAATGTTTTTATTTTATTTGATTATTTGAGATAGCAGTGTATTAATTCCACTAACACAACTCTTTTAATTCTGTGAGTGTCCATTAACATTTGTTAGTCCTTCTTTTCTTCCACCCACAAATTTTTGCTTTCTGTTTGATCCTTTTCTTGTAATCTCCACTTTCTTTAGTTTCTAATTCTCTTCACTTGTCTCTTTTCTGTATTCACTTTTTTTTTGGACAGACAAAATGGTTCTGGATTTAATTCTTCCAGTTTTGTCGGGATGTGTTACATATCCCTTCAAAAAATACATTGTTACCCCTATCACACGACATCTTGGCTACGTTTTTAAGTGCACCAGCAAAGTCCAGACTCTCCAGGACGGGGTTGACCAGTTGAAAAACAAGAAAGTCAGGTTGCAGAACTCTGTTGATGCTGCTATTCGGAACGTCGAAGAGATCTATCCCAATGTTACCACCTGGCTCAGCAGCGCGGATAAAGCTATTGAAGATGGTCATGAACTTGTGCAACACAAAGTTGAAGAAGTCAAGAAAAGGTGTTTCGTGGGATTATGTCCCAACTTCATGTCTCGCTACCGGCTCAGTAAGAAGGCGGTAAACAAAGCTTCGGTTATCGATAAGCTTCAAAATGAAGAAGGTCTAGATTTGATTTCCTTCCCGCCCCTTCTGCAACAGATAGTTGGTCCTTCTGTGTACAGGCGGGAAGCCTTGCCTTCAAGGGTGTTGATGCTCAACCAGATTATGGATGCTCTCAGAGATCCTAATCTGAATATGATTGGAGTGTATGGTATGGGAGGTGTTGGAAAAACCACACTAGCCAAGGAGGTCCAAGGAAAAGCTGTAGAAGAGAAGCTGTTTGAGGACGTGATTTTCGTTGCTGTTTCTCAGACACCAGAATTGAGAAGGATCCAGTCAGAGATCGGTGATTTCTTAGGCCTGAAATTTGTTGCTGAAGAACTCTCGGGAAGAGCAAGTCAGCTCTACAAAAGACTGGAGAAGTCCAAAGTACTCATCATTCTCGATGATCTTTGGCATAAGCTTGATTTCGTTGCTGTAGGAATTCCTTGTGGGGATGCATCTAAGGATTTCAAAATAATGCTTACCTCCAGGAGTAAGGATCTTTTATCTTGTGAGATGCGAGCACAAAAACTATTCTCACTTGAAGCTCTTAAAGATGATGAGACGTTGAGTTTGTTTGAGATGTCTGTTGTTGAGGCTAAAGATCCAAAATTCCATTCTATAGCAACTAAAATTGCAAAAAAGTGTGCAGGGTTGCCCCTTTTGATTCAACTAGTTGCCAGAGAATTACAGAATAAAGGGTCCTATGTATGGGAGGATAAGCTAAATCAGTTGTCTGCACTCGGAGATGGAGAAGTATACCAAAGGGTACACAAAGTGCTCCAGTCAAGCTATGATAATCTACCCGGAGATGAAATGAAGTCATTTTTCTTGCTTTGCGCTGTGTTTGGGCAATCTAATATCCAAATCCAGTACTTGTTGACTCACAGTATGGGTTTGGGTTTATTTAAGCACACTCGTAACATTGAAGGTGCAAGAGCCAAAGTGCTAACCTTGATCGATGGATTGAAAGCCAAGAGCTTGTTGCTGGATGGAGATATGGTTGGATTCATCAAAATGCACGACGTTGTTCGCGACACTGCTCTTTCAATTGCATCTAGAGTGCAGCATGCTTTTATCCGTTCAAGTGAGGCTAGATTGAACGATTGGCCAACCAAAGACTGCACAAGGATTTCTTTTCCGTGTTCTGATGTCTGTGAGCTTCCTGGAGGCCTGGATTGTCCTGAGGCAGAACTAATTTTACTCTTTGCGGAAGATATTTGCCTAGAAATCCCTGATTTATTTTTTGAAAAGATGAACAAATTGATGGTTGCTGATTTCATGGGCATGCGTCTGGTGTCTCTGCCTTCATCAATCGGTTTACTTACAAACCTTCAGACATTGTGTTTGCATAGATGCCAGTTAGATAATGTGGCTATGGTTGGAGAACTGAAGCAATTAGAGTCGCTTAGTTTTGCTAACTCGAAGATTGGTGAATTGCCTCGAGAGATAGAGGCATTAACTCGATTGAAGCTGTTGGATTTGAGAAATTGCAATGATCTCAAAGTAATTCCTGAAGATGTCTTTTCAAAACTGTGCTCATTAGAAGAACTATACATGCTAAACAGTTTTGTTCAATGGAATGCTATAGGTCAAGCAAGTCTTGTGGAGTTAGACAACTTGTCTCATCTATTAACCTTAGAAATACAAATTGTAAATTCTAAGATGATACCACAAAGCTGCATGTTCTTTCATGGGCTGAGGAGTTATAAAATATCCATAGGCGATGAATGGGGTTATTGGGGAGAAAAGAATGAAAGATCAAGGTCGCTAAAGCTAAAGCTAGATGCGGGGATTCATTTGAAGGATGGGATTAAACTGTTGTTGAAGGGAGCAGAAGATCTATATCTTTCTAGAGGATGGGGAATTGAGAGTGTACTGTATGATCTAGATCAGGAAGGCTTTCCACAATTGAAACATCTACATGTTCGAAATGATTTTGGCATTCAGCATCTGATCAAGTCGACAAGGTGGGGTTCTTGTGTTGGCTTCCCCATCTTAGAGTCGCTGCATCTGGATAGTTTATTCAGCTTGGAGAAGATTTGTGATGCTCAACTTGAGATGGGGTCTTTCGGTGAATTACGAAGCATAAAAATCCATGGTTGTGATAAATTGAAGAGCCTTTTCTCATCATTATCTACAAAATGTTTACCTCACCTTCGAGAAATGGAAGTTGAATCTTGTAAAAACATGAAAGCTGTAGTTGAAGATGAGCATTACAACAACGAAGTGATTGAATTCCTTCAGTTGAGCTCCTTGAAGCTGAAGAATCTACCAAATCTCACAAGCTTTTGCAAAAGAGAAGTGGGAACTGCACCAAAGGAACTGCTTTTTCATGGAATGGTATGCTATTTTTTAGTTGAATTTGATAATTGTATGCTGTTCTTTTTTTATTGTGGGAAAGAGGATTTAGACTTTACTTACAAAACATTTCAATCTTAAGCATAACGTTTACCATAAAGTGTAATTCCCACCTCATTAATGAGAGACCTTACTCGTATCTCGTTAATGGAACTTGAAATCTACTACTTGGTCAATGCTAGTCGTTAGGCTTCATATTTTTGTAATTTCAACTTCATTAATCTGATGTCTACTCATATCTCGTGAATGGGACTTGAAATCGACAATTTGGTAAACATTAGGCTTAATATTTCTTAGTTTTGTGTGTAGATGCTAAATGTGCTCTTGCTTAATAACTATAACACTAAATTTGTACCTTGTCTTTTCTTTTTTTCTGTACAATAACACAACATTTGGCATGCAGGTTTGTTTTCCTAAGTTAACAAGCTTGGAGGTGTCCAATTGTCAGAGTTTGAAATATGTATTTGCAGCTTCAATGGTGGAATGTCTACTGCAACTCAAACAGCTTGAAATACTCGATTGCAAGTTAGTGGAAGAGTTAATAGAGAGTAAGAAAGAAGAAGAAATAGAACAAGAGAACATCAAAGTGATTGTGTTCTCTAATCTTGTTTATCTTCAACTCATAAACCTTCCAAATGTGAAAACGTTCAGCCGTGGCTACTCAATCAAATTTCCATTGCTCAGAGAATTGACTTTAATTAGATGCAGAGCAATGAAGAATTTTGTGTCCAATTTTTCAAGCAATGGGAGTGATGAGGGATACTTCTTCAATCAAATGGTTATATTTTGCTTCTCTTATCTTATTTTCTATACAATTAATCGCTTCTTTCTTCCTCGATTTGATTTATTAATTTGGCATAAGTAATTCACATATGTCATGTTAACTTTAATGCAGGTCACTTTCTCCAACCTGGAGTACCTGTATCTCTACGAAACGAACTTTAAACACTTATGGGATGTGCAATCAATAAGAGCTGATGATGATTCTTTTTCTAAATTAAAATCATTGAGCATCTGCATGTGCTCAAAGCTATCGGTTGTTTTCCCACCCCATGTATTTAGAAGATTCCAGAGATTAGAGGCACTTGATGTATCTTATTGTGATGGAGTTGAGGAGATATATCAATATGAAGGGATCGACTTCAAAGAAATAAATTATGTAGAATCATTTTCGCTAAGAACCTTGTGCATACAGTATCTACCCTCATTGAAGAATGTATGGAGTCACGATCCATGTGGAGTTTTCACTTTCGAGAATCTGCAATCGGTTGATGTTAGGAGGTGTGATGATTTGAAATATGTAATTCCAGCATCCACAGCTTGTGGTCTTCTCCAACTTCAGCAGCTGAAAATACGTCAGTGCAAAAATGTGGAAGCAATAATTGCAAAGGAAAAAGATAACAAATCTGATCCTTCCTTTCAGTTTATGGAATTAACAGCGCTGGAACTTGAAAATTTAAACGAAATGAGGAGCTTATATGAAGGACCTCATACTTTCGAGTGCCCAAAGTTGAAAAGTTTGCAAGTACGACGTCTTTATATGAAGGACCTCATACTTTCTAACATCTTTATTGACAAGGTAAAAAACCAACTTCTAACTGCTTGTCTTCTTTTCAATCTTTGATGACTTTTTGCAATCAATGCTCACCCCTAGAATTGATAGTCAAATTAAGCCAAATAATAAACCATTAAATAAAAAAAATAATATTAGTTCAGAAAAATCTCTGTTTTTTTTTCTTAACTCGAGGTTAGTTGTCACTCAGATTTGTGGCAACGTGGAGGAATTGGGAATAGATGAGCATGCTTTCAACTCAATACAGCAGAAGATCACTGAGTTTTCAGTTTTCAAATTGAAAAAACTTACTCTGCATAATTTTAAAGAGGAATCATCGTCCATTGCTGTTTTATTTGGTTTTCTTAGGAGACTCAAATGTTTGGAAATGCTCGTCTTCCGTGTATGGCATTTGGAAGAGACATTCTTTGGATTAGATAATCAAAGACAACTTCATCATCTAATTAGTCTAAAGCACTTGGAGTTTTACAATGTTCGCGGATTGAAGCATATAGTAACAAGGAAGACAGACTCCACACTCATTCACATTCTTCATCATCTTCACACTCTGAAGGTTGAATTTTGTAATGGCCTGATGAATATAGCAGCATCCTCATCCTCAGCTTCTTTCCAAAATCTAACAACTCTCCATGTGGCTGGGTGCGGGGAGATGACAAACTTGGTAACAGCATCAACAGCCAAAACTATGGTGCAGCTCATTGAATTGAAAGTTGAAAGTTGCAAAATGATTGAAGAAATAGTTATAAAGGACGATGGTGATGACAACGAGCATGATCGTGTGATTACTTTCAACAAGCTAAAGCGTTTGGAACTGGACCATTTAACTAAATTCAAAAGCTTTTGCTCTAACAGTTTCACCTTCAAGTTCCCACTGTTAGAACAAGTAACTGTCAGTGGATGCCCTGGAATGAAGACTTTCTGTGGCGGAGACTTGAGCACACCAAAACTACGCAGTATTCGATTACAATATGAACAACGATGGGAAGGAAATCTTAATGACACCATAGCATCTCAATTAAGAGAATGGGTAATAACACTGAACATTTACACATATATAACACACACACACACACACACATATAAATATATATACACATATATTCTTATTGCCTAGCTCTTGACTAATGATTATCTTGTCAATATCTTTGCTTCTGATAACTCTTATATTTGCATGTAAAAATAATGCAATTTCCTTGTGATTGAAAGGTTGGTGAACATGTTGAAGAAGGGACACTCTTCCAAAATGTAGAATCTCTACAAGTGGTGAATGATGCATTTTGCTCAAAAGCTATATTAGCCAATCAGATGCACTTTTTGAACAAGTTGAGAAAGATTACTGTTAGAGATTGCGACTTGGTACAAGTAGTTTTCGACTTGGAAGGCCTTTCTGCTGAAGATGGACATGCTTGGCTGCTGCCACAACTAGAGGAACTGAACTTGGTCAATCTGCCAGTGTTGACCCATTTATGCAACAAGGCTCCTAAGGGTATTTTGGACTTCGGCAAACTGAAAGTGCTGGAAATAGAGAAGTGCAGCAGGTTGGAATATGTATTTACCTGGTCTATGGCTTCATGCCTCTTTCATCTCCAAATGTTACATTTGACAAATTGTGAGATGATTGAATCAATTATAAAGGAAGAGGAAGCAGATGAGGATGCACTGCCCGTGACACTTGGCTCACTGGAATCTATCGATCTGAAATGTTTACCAAAGTTTACGCGTATTTATTCAGGAACTGGTGATTTGGAATGTCCATCATTGAAAAAGATTAGCATAAGAGAGTGTCCAACAATTAAATCATTTGTTTCAAAATTGACGAGGGAAGATAGACAAGGCATGGAAGAACACAATCTTATTCGTTTCAGCCATAAGGTTACTATACAGCATACTCTAATTTAATTGTATCTTCTAGATTATGTTTATTAGCACTAATTTATTTATTTTTATATCTCAAATAAATATTATGTATAAAACGAATAAATAGAGAGATGTTTCTAAAAAATGTTAAGGTTCATCATAAATATTAATGTTACTAAACTAACTTAATGTTGATTTTGTACCACGCAGGTATTTCCCGAAATGGAAGAGTTGTCATTAGACATTAAGTTCATCACTGCAATACTGCAGATTGAATTGCCTACTAACTTCTTTTCAAATGTCAAAAATATTAATTTGGGATGTTTCTCTGCCACAACCAAATCATATGTCCTTCTTCTTCATTTCCTTTCAAAATTACCAAATCCTGTTCAATTAGAGGTCTCTAATTCTTCTATTAAAGAGCTCTTTAGATTTGAAGGACTCAGCAGTAACATGGAAGAAGCCGCGAGTCAACTGCCAAAAATAAGAGCCTTAAATCTAGAAAATCTTGATTCTTTGAAGCATATATGGGGCCAGAATTCTCAATTGCATGCCTCTTTATTTCGAAATCTCACAAGTCTTTTTGTATACGGATGCAATCAGCTAAGTAATGTGATGACATCATCGGTAGCCAAAAGTATGGTGCAACTTGAGACTTTCAGGGTAAAATCTTGCAAGATGGTGATGGAAATAGTAGGGGACAGAAATGATATAACAACACAGGGGATTGTTTTCACCAAAATGAAAACGTTGGAGCTTGTTGATTTGCAAAGTCTAGGAAGTTTCTCCTTAGGATGCTGCACTTTGGAATTCCCATGTTTGGAGCAAGTTGTTGTAAGTTACTGCTCCAACATGAGAGTTTTTTGCCCTGGAAACATAAGCACGCCCATGCTAAATAGTGTGAAAGATGGACAATATTCGAGTTCACATTCTTATTGGGAAGAAAACCTCAACAGCACCATCGAACATCTACACACGAAAAACGTAAGTAGATTAGGTCCTGAGAGTAACAGAAATAACTTCTACTCTGTTTATTTCAAAATAGAAAAATAATAACAAATATCACTGCATATATACAAGGTTGTTGTCCATTCCCATAGTGGAATCTATTAGGTTCAAAAGCCATTTTCATGTTCTATTAAGTACTTTTAACTTCTGCTACAAAAACAAAAAGTGTACACTGGAAAATCAACATTTGCTCTACAGATTCTTTTGCTTGAGTTTTGTTTCTTACTTTATATATTTACTATTGTTGTTTTGTTTTGCGTTTTAGGATGGCTTCAGATTTATAAAGGATGTCAAGCTCTCTATATTTCCTACACTGAAGGAAAACTGGGGTGACCAATTTCAATTTGTGTCCTTTTTCTGGTTAGAAAGGTTGGTGGTGGATGATTGTCCAATAATCACCAATGCCATATCATCCCGTTTACTTCAGCAATTGAACAAGTTGAAAGTGCTGATAGTAGAAAAATGTGAATTACTGGAACAAGTGTTTGATTTGGAAGGACTAAATGCTACTGATGGTAGAACAAAGAAAATGAAGTATTTAAGTGAAATGCACTTAATTGATCTGCCGAAGCTAACCCGCGCGTGGGGCAAGGATCCTCAACGAATTCTGAGTTTCAAAAATCTCCAATTGCTCAAAGTTCATAATTGTGCCAACTTGAATTATGTATTTGACTTCTCAATGGCTTTGAATCTTCCAAACCTTCAACTGTTGGAAGTAAAAAACTGCAGTTTGGTGGAACATATAATTGCGAAAGGAGAGGAAAATATGCGGGAATATCAAACAGTTTTTCCATCTTTGCAGTCCTTGACTCTACATCATTTGACTAGCTTAATGAGCTTCTATTCTGCAAGTGCATTCCTAGAGTGCCCATCCTTGAAAATAATCGAAGTAGCTGAATGCCCAAATATGGAATTAGTTGCTTCAGCATTTTCAAGCCAACAAAATATGAGCATGATTATTGAAGAAACTGACAAGTTAATTAGCAACGAGATCCTGTTTCTGGGAAAAAAGGTTCGTTTTCTGAATGATTCTCTTTTGATATTTTGTTGGGAATACAAGTCTTAAGTTTTCTCATCTATTTGAAGTTGTCGGAGATTAATATAAAAGACTATGTTGGGTCTAAGTGGTCCTGGGTTTAAATCCTGGCAATCCCATTATTTCATAGAATTAGCAGGATGGACCTGTTTTAGTCCAATTGGTTCCCTGACAAAATGTAGTTCTAATTATGTTATTTTTAACAATATTATTTTTAATCTAACATAATTTTGTGTTTCGTTTTCCTAGATTGCAATTCCAGGACTGGAAGAGTTGAAAGCAGAATGGAACAGCTTGAAGGGTATATTGTACGGCGACAATCCACCAGATTTCCTACGCAGACTGAAGCACATTGAGTTAACAGGCTTCGAAGATGACGAATATGCAATTTTTCCGTTCAATTTCCTTCAACGATTTCCCAAATTGGAAAAGCTTGCTTTAAGTGATGCTTCAGTTGAAGAAGTGAATCTTCAAGAACTGAGCATTCTCAAGGGAGAAGGTGCAGAGTCACTTGTGTTGTTGACCAAATTAAAGATATCGAATCTGCCGAAGCTCAAGTACTTGGTCCATGATGATTCCCAACCAGTCCCTTTGTTTCAAATTTTGGAAGATCTACAAGTAGTTGAATGCAGCAGCTTGGAGATTCTAGTGTCTTCCACAGTGTCGTTTCAAAATTTGACAAATTTAGAAGTGTCAAAGTGTGATGGGCTGATAAATCTCATGACTGCCTCAACAGCTCGTAGTCTTGTGCAGCTGAAAAGAATGAATGTGAAGGATTGTGATATGATGCAAGAAATCGTAGGCATTGCATCCCACAAGGTGGAATATGAGATTCGGTTCAGTCAGTTAGAATACTTGGGACTTAATGATCTGCCATGCCTCACAAGCTTTTGTTCAGGAAATTGTGGTTTTAATTTTCCATCTTTGAAAGAAGTGATGGTTATAGGATGTCCGAACATGAAGGGTTTTACTGAGCAAGTTCCTACAGCACCAAAGCTATGGAGAGTTAAAACGGGATTACACGAATATGACTGGGAATGGGAAGGCAGCCTTAATAACACTATTCAAGCTTTATTTCTGTTTAAGGTATGTCCTCTTCATTAACAAATGCACTGCAAACATAGGCGTAATGCAATTTGAACAGAGTTAATTATCATAATATTGTTTGATTCTCAAATATGCTTGTCCAGGATGTTGAAGAAACTGACACTTGAAATATGCAAGAAAAGAGATCGGATGAGCGTAAACCGTGGTGATATTCCAAGTAATTTCAGTTCTGATTTTTATTGCTGACGTTTGTCTTATTTCTTTCGGTTTTAGTTAGCTGCTATGTTCCAAATAATTTTATTTTAAACTTGTTGTATGGTGCTTCACTTTTTCTTTTTTGGGGTGAAGACATTGAAAATGAGTTTCAATCGAACACGTATAGTTAAGGATTAGTATGGTTAAGGATTGACCAAAGTGGTTTCAGGGGTCTGTTCTCTAATTTTGTTTATTTTCTCAATTTAATCTTCTCTTTTACTTTCTGATCCTTATAAGTGATAATAACTGTCTGATAAGTGCTAATAATACTCTAGTCGCCACGCCTGGTTCTCCTTGTGTGAAGTCTGGTCTTCCACTTCATTTGCTTCAAGAACTAGTAAAAAGCGTATCATATGAACTGCTCGGAACAAACTGGTTAGCTCAACAGTAATGTCATATGTTTACTGATGGAATGTTGTCTGTTTCCTTTTCTCTTGCATTGCAGTCAGCACAAGCCTCTTCCTTGCTGCAGATTTCTTGACCATCAGCAAGACAAAACATATATGTAGATGCTGGTTTTCAGGGAAATAGTTGTTGTGCTTCTTTCGGTTGAATTCTATCTGATAATGTAGGAAGTTGGCTTGGTTTAGATTGGGGAGTTAAAGAAGATGTTTATCCCGGAGTCTTGCAGAGGAAAATGCTGTTTGAGAGGCGCTTCTTTCAGCTAAGTTTCGAGGGCTTCGCCATCTCCAAATGTTTTCAGGCTGTTTCAACTTGTAGTTCAGTCCACCAATGCTTGAAATCTGGATTTTTCTTTGTTAGGAACTGTCATTTCAAATTGTAAAATGCTCACTGCGGAGCTTGTTGATGTTTCTATTTGCTCATATGCTAGCTTAATTGGCAGTTTTCGACTCTGTTTCGGGAAAATGCTTTCCTCCTTTTCCTCAGTTTGAGTTTTGTATTCTGAGATTGTTTGCTTGTTCTCGGTATAGAAAAAAATGTCTACATCGGGACGGAGATGATAAATCAAATCATCACTTAACACTTTCTAATTTTCATTATATTTCTTTGATGTTTGTGGTAATCCTAACCCTAAACAAAGTCGAAGTTTGAAGAATTGGATATTGGAGCAATTATTTGAGTAATGCTAATATCTTTTTATATTAATATCTTGCGCACCCTTGTATACAAATGATCATTGAACTTGAAGGTGCACAACACATGCCACACGCTTAACACAAACTATATGTATTTAATTCAATAAATATTAAGGTTGCTAGGAATACAACTAAAAATCTTTTGATCGTAGAGTATCGGATATCAGAATACTTAAGCGATCAAATTTAAAGATCGAGCTAGTAGTTAAAGATAACAACATTTTTTATATTAATCTCTAGTACGAGCTAAATGTTTAAATTTATAATTTTATATATTAATTTAAATATAAAATTTATTTTTATTAATTAAAGTAATATATAATTTTTAGACGAGTATTATGATGTCTATGTAGAAAAAACCTGATTCGATAAGCCCGATGGAACACAACTATATACGACTGAATACGATGCCGTTTTACCGTGAGGCCTAATTAAAATAAGATATCTGCCATTGATTAAAGAAGATTATTAGTTAATTTAATTCCTTCCCTCCAAAATCCGTCACTTCACCGGAAAATCACAACCTCCGCTTCTCGTGGCGGCGATGCTGCGGCTGCCGGAGGAATTCAAAAGTCGGCCTCAAATATCTCCCGCGAAATAAACTCTTCTCGCTGTAAGTCGCAACGAGCTCCCTCCGTTGTTTTTTACATTTTGGAACTTTAATTACTATTCATCGAGTTCAGAATTCAAAAATTAAAGATTGTTAATCACATAATCTTCTCTCTCAAGCCTAATTTATGCATGATTATAGAATGTTTTGTGTATAGTTTAGCTCAATTTCGAGTTCTGATGTTCCGATTTGAATGTTTATATGAACTTTCAGCTAAGGGAAGGGTGAGGTGTTGCTTTTGTAAGATATATGTTTTATTTATTTCAGTTTAAATGTTATCAGTTCTGTTGTGACATAAAGGAAGGCTAAAATCTTGTTTTTGTTTATTGATTTCTTCTTCAAAAATCTGTTTGCATCTTGCTTTTGCTTTTGTTATTCGCAGCAGAAAACTAAACGAAGATCTTTACTTAAGTTTCTGATTGTTGAGCAAATGGTTTTTGTTGATTATCTTGTAGCTGAGCTGCGCTATTTTTGTTGGCCGTACTGAAAAGACTTTTCTGTATATGTAATGGTGTTATTTATGAGTATTATGTACATTCTTGGCTTCTTTATATGCTTCTATCTCGCATGATTACCCTGTCCTAAATTTTATCCACCTAATGCAAGTTTGTACTTGTGTTACTCCCTCAAAGGATGAAATTTGATTCCGGGATTAAGGGTACTGTAGATGAAAGTTTCTTGATATACTGAGCTATACACTGTGATTTCAACCTCATCAGTTTTCTGGATGTGGCAGAGAAAAAAAAAAAGCAAAATGGAGGAGAAAGAGAAGAACAAAGGAATGAAGAAATTATTCGTTAAAAAAGCTGTATCTTTAGATGAATGGCAATGTCATGTTGCACCCTGGCACGGGTCCGATGCCTGGCTGCTTCTTGCACCATGGCAATACAGATTGGCCTGATATCCCCATTTTGTCCCATAACGTCCCGAGAAGCAGTAAAATGATCCCTCAAGGCATGTTCTGTTAGCCATCGGGCATAAATGTGCAGGCGTGACATCCTATCTCTCTGACTTTTTTTCTAAAATTTGCCATTGTCTAATGCCTATCACTTCTATCATACGCTTTCTTTCTCCCATTCTCCCAATAATTTCAGCGCCCTTCCCTCATACGCTATAGAATTTCCATCAAAAGGTTTGGTAATACTTTGCTCTAATGGTCCTCTTTAAGCGTTTATGTTTGTGGTTAGGGATGATTTTTGTTTTTGTCGGTCTGGATAGGATTCTAATTCATTTATCTTTGTGCATGGTTTTTTTGTTTTACATTGATTTTCACATTCAATATATGTTAATGGTGTTTATGCCTGTATAAATCTTGGATCTCTTTGGAGCTTATTTCTTAGGTTTATTTGAAAACTGATTTTGGATTTGATTTCTACTCTATTGTCTCCATGTTCACTTATCTTCTGCTATTTTCTTCTCAACGTTTTTGTAAAATTTCTTTGATCATATATACAGGAATGAACACCATCCCAAACTAAACCACAAAGATAAAGGCCAACGATGAGAAGATGTGAGAGCTCCTTCGCTTTTCTGGTCTTGATGCCTCTGATGATACTTTTTTGGTCTATTATATTGGCTTGATGTCCGATCTTTCGTTTTGGGAATTTTCTTTTTTTGTGGGTTGTTTACTATTTTCATTTCTAGAAGGCAGATGTAATGAACATTGGATCTTCTTTTGATGATTTCTCTTCCAACGGTCTCTCCATGTATGCTTAAAATCTCAGCTCTTTTTCAAGCAGGTAATTTTACTTTTCATGTTAATTTTCGGGTAATGATTCTCTCTTTAACATTGATTCCTGGAAATTTCTATGCTGGTAGCTTTTTTGTGTTCATTTTCCCGGTTCTTTCAGATAGATAATCAGTTATTGTTGCATTGAACCTAGGAATTTCGGCTCATCATAAGCGATAAGATTGAAAACCAACTTTCCGAGATTGTAGGTTGATTTAACTTTTCCAGTTTGGAATGACTGTAACATTTTATATTTAATTTAAGCAAATACAGGAGCTAATTGATCACTATGAGCAAGTTCAGGGACTAATAAGTTAGTTTAAGTAATTTTTTTCACTTTAAGCTAGTTTAGCAGTAATGAGACACTCTATATGTTTAGCGAGTCAAACGGCTTTTTGGGCGAAGGGAGTCTAATGTATTAAGTCAAGAAGGATCATACATCTTTTAATGCTCTCCTTCTTGTATTGATTGGAATGGAATAATGAATTTAGCTGTTTGCCTTCTTGAGAAAGAAGTGGGCTATTTCTTCGCAAAAGCATAGAAAAGTATGGACACAAATTTGGGTTATCTTGTCATAATTTCATGTCATATTGTGAATGTCGGCTTGTCTTTGTAAACTGTGCTATCTTGTTAAAGATTCCCACCCCTCGAGGGAAACAGAAATGTATGTGTCACATATGTGTGAAGAGTGACTTAAGTTGTCACATATGTGTGAAAAGGTTGACTTGAGTTGTTAGTTATTTTGGATTCAAGTGATCTTGTTAGACAACTAGGCAGCTGTTCTAGCTAATTCTGTCTCCCTCTTTTCTATTTATAGGTTACTTATTGTATTGAATATTAATGAAAACCATTCCAATTATCTTACTCTCCTCTGTATTTCTCTCTTCTATCCTTCTCTGCTATTTTCTTCCCTAATCTATGTTTCTCTCTTCTATTCTTTTCTTCCTTACTCTTAATTCTATTTCTGCCCTAAGTTTTCTATTGTCAAACATCGTAAACGTTACAGTATGACAAGCAGGAATTACACTTCCATAAAAAGGAACCTTTTCCTCTTAGACTCTTCATTAAGAGGTTTGGTATGGAAATGTGTTTGCAGAACATAGCAAATCTAAAATATATTCCCTGAATTTGTGAAGCTCCATTTAAGGAAGATCGGGTTTATCCTCTTTGAACTTTGGCTATAACATCCTTATTGAGATTGCTCTATATTTGCAATCCGGTTAGAGGTGAGTTTATTATCCTTTAAAAGGCTTAAAAAGGTTTACTTGCATTTTATTTTCGGTTTGAGTCATATGACATGATAAGAATGTTATGGCATAGAAACAGACATCCCAATAAATTTGGTTATGATATTGATATCGTGGCTGAAGTACGTAATATTGGTACAATATTATGGAAAGGCAGTAGCTTTTTCTTATCTCTTAGTGAAGATGTATATTATTCCATACTTATTTAATTGTTAACTGGTCTTAAGTTTTGCTGCGATTTTGTGAATATTTAGGTTCTTGTTTCAGGTTATTCATATTGGGGCAATGAAGGATTATGATGTCAAAAAGGCCCGGTCTTGATGTTCCACTGTGTAACAAATGCTGTAAGGTCTGTGTACAGGAATCAAAGTGGAAGCTACTGTTAGTACTCCAAGTTCCTCAAAGTCAAGTCGAGGTAATTTTGTAATGTCGTGCTAATTAATGTTTTTCTTGATCTAAATGCTTTTCATATGATAAATGAAAAAATCTCAGATTTAGCGGTTTATGATAATTGAAAAGCAGTTAATTGACATGGCATGATCTAAAGTATATTCGCCAAAAACCATATTTTTAACCTCATAGGAATGGCAGGATTTATTTTGACAAGTTGTATATTTCAAGTCGGTACAAATTGTTTATGAATTAATTATATGACATAAACACCGTGTTGAAAAACATATTTAAGAGTAATATGAATGTGTTTATCTAGAATCGAATCTAAGATATTTCTCCTAAATTCCCTTCGTAATACAAAACTACTTGTAAGTATTTCATCTTCTCTTTTTGATGAATATGTTTGTTATATATATGTTTTATTTTATGTATTTAATACGACCTAACAAACATATACTATTTCTAAAGATTATTTGTTATACTATAGAAAATAAATAATGTAATGAAATTTTGATTTGGTTTAGTGAATGCCAGCAGATTCGTAACGAAATTTTTTGGAAAGTGAATCAATAGGACTACTACAGCTTTAGTTTTGTTCTCTTGGATCTTCAGAATCTTAAAAGACTATTTTGAAGAGTTCTACGTTTCGATTTTAAAACTCTCTGAAACCGAAACTTTATATGGTTGTGTTTTTGTAGCTTAAGAAAATTGGGTAGTTATTCCATCAAATATGGAAGCCTGTTTATCCAAGTAAAATGCATTTTTTGAAAACGATGCGGCATCATGCGCCGATCACATTGCATCATGCAACATCAAGATTCCAAAATGAAAAAAAGGAAAGTATTTTTTTCCATGTTATGCCACGTAAATGTGTTGATTTTCATTTTATTTTATTATTTGTGTGCTATCTATGATGTCGTTTCCTTTATTTGTTACAAATAACTTTTTACTAGTGTCCGTTTCCGTGCAACATAGCTGAAAAAAATTCAATTTGTTTTCTTAAAACTTCAAGAAATTGTTTTTTTTTTTTTTTTTTGTCTCACTCTTTCCTTTTGAGTGTGGGCTCACTCTATAAGTACAAGAGCTAGGGTTGTGCATCTAGCACTTGAATCTTCCGCGGCGGCCATCACTCTCCCATTTCACTCAATTCTTCTTCAGCGGCCATCAATTTCGGGTAATCTTTCTTCTCTTCACTTCTAATTTCTAGTACTTGTAGATCTAGGTTCATATATTCATAAATGAATTAGGAATTTAATTTTTGTGCTTTTAGCTTTTTGATATTGATTCTCCAGATTTTCCTATGATGTTTCGTTTCTTTTCGTATTGATAGATTTTTGTAAAATTTGATTTTGTTTTTCGATAAGATCAAGGTTTTCTAGATTTAGGTTTTAAGTGGTAACGTTTGGAGAAGAAACAAATTGTCGAATTAATTTGTCAAATATGATGCAAATTCATTATTTTCAATGCATGTTCAATCACTTTCGTTTCGCGTTTCGTTATTTTTAATCTTGCTTTTTCAGGAGATTAACTGCACAATAATAATGGAAAGGAGTTCTATAGCTCTTGGTGCAAAAAGAGACAGAAATGAACAAAGGAATATTAGTCACACAATGATTGAATATGCAGGTCCTTCTTACTCAGCCTTGCCAAACACCATTCTGGAAGATATCTTCCTTAGATTATCCGTCAAAAGGATTTTTGTTTGTAAATCTGTGTGCAAAGCATGGCGTGTGCTAATTTCTGATCCTATGTTTGCAATGCTTCATTTTAATCAAGCTGAGGTTTGTCCCCTAATCCGAAGTTCTGGGTCTACATACTTATCTAGAATGCTTTATCTAGTTCAACCAGAGCGAGAAGATTTCGAGCACAAGCTTGATATATCTCAGCATGTCTGTAATAATGAATGTAACTGTCGTGTTAAGGTTAAACTTGACTCCAAATTCAAACTCCCTCTATGCAATCTTGAAAAGATACTTGACAGAGATGATATGCTTAATGCTGAAAATCACAGGCAGAGGAACGCGTGCTTGAAGTTACAAATGAAGGACCATAAGTACGGGGTAGTCAATTCATGCAATGGGATGCTTTGCTTGTCTAACCATTCTGATAATGATCCTGTTATAATTTGCAACCCTATTACAGGGGAATTCATCAATCTTCCGGAGAATAAGACTCCAAAAGATCGTTTCGTGCGCCATATTGATTGTGGTTTTGGTTTTTGTCCGGCCACTAACAAATATAAAGTCATAAGGATGTTTCCGCTTTTGATCCAAGATGACATTGGAGTCGGACACAAACTTGTGGCTGAAGTACATATTCTTGGTACAAGATCCTGGAAAAACCTTGGCTTTTACCTCGACTCGATGCACAAGTTATTTCCTACGTGCCTGAATGGGTTTATTCATTGGCTTTCTAAGCATGATCTGATTTCTTTTGACCTTGAGAAGGAACGCTTTGAATCACTTGAATTGCCACCATTATATACTAGGTATAAATTAAGCAATGTGGCCATGGGAGTGTTAGGAGGAGATATCTGCATAACCGAGGTTGATGACGAGTGTATTCATTTTTGGGTAATGAATAGTGCTGAAAAGTATTTTTCTAAACTTTTCGTAATTAGGCCTCATCCTGATTCCGAAATGCTCTTTAATGGTTCATATCAAACCATCAAGTATCTGAATAATGGAGCAGAATTGATGTTCCATTCTGGTTCAAATTATTTATTATATGCGGATCGAAAGAAAGATGTATACAAAGGTTTCAAGGTTCGTGGAATTGAATCTAAACTGGAAGTAATTCCTCACATTCCATCTTTTGTTTTGCTGAAAGATATTCTATCAGGACTTGATGTGGAAATTCTTAACGTTAAGTCAAGGTAATTTCGTAACCATATGCAACTTATTACTTTAATTCATCTGCTTAGATATTGTTCTATTTTACGTTATAATATTGTTTGGAGCATTCCATTGTTGTAGCAATACTTTCTAAACCTTTTATACATCTGTTGAATAGGTGTGCAGATTTGAGGCTCCATAACGAGGATAAAGCTGTTTCTTTAGTCGAAGTATAGCAGGGAAGCTGAATCTGGGAATATGAGAAGGTGGAGTTAAAAACAATTATTTCCTTTTAATAATTTGATTGCATTCTTGTATGGAATATTGTCCAAAGAGCAGAACATAATGTTTAATGTATGTATGTTTGTAATCTGTTAATGTATGTTTAGAATCCTTTTGTCTTAAAACTTAATTTGATCCTTGCTCTAGAGCGTCTTGTAGGACGTGAAGAGAGTTCTTTCGCATTGTAGTAAGTTAGCTTATTATTTGTTTTGTTGTCAACTTCATATCTTAACATCCTAATTAGTGAATTTGGTAGGCTTTTCACGAAATGCATTCATGTTCGTTTATTTACTTGAACTGAAATTTCTTGGGAGTTCTATGGCAAGATGATTTTTTATTTTCCTTTTTCTGTACAAACAAAAAGCAATCTATGGAAAATTACTTTACCTAGAGGTATAGTTTCTGAAGGTGATATTTGAATAATGCATAACAATTAACATTTCGGAGGTTATTCTTATTTACAACCGGTCCAAGTTGTGACCGATATTTTTTATAACAAAATAGATGTTATTTTTATATAGAGTATTTCTTTATAGAGGTTCTATTGTATGAGGGAATATGTTTATATATAAACTTTTCATTAAAAGAGAAAAAAATGACTCTAATTCTCATTAAGATTGATGTTTGAAATATATTCCATACGTTTCTAAATGTTAGTTACTTTTGTAAAAATACAAAAAATTAGTACATGATTAATTATGACATGTAAAATATTGATTTGTCTTATGTTTAATTTCTTTTGTCGTGTTTGTTTCCTTAAAATTATATAAGCATAGGACATAATTGACAAAACACTAACCTTTAGTTAAAAAAAAAAAAACAACCCTTAGTACTATAAATGACAAAAACGACCCAACATTTTTGGAAAAATGCACTCCCAAAAACAATAAATAGAGGGAATACTACTCTATTTTATGAAAAATAATCATAGCAACTACTTTTATATGAAAAAAGAAATAGTGTAATTTGTTGGTATAAAACTATCCATCCATAATTGATGATAATTGTTAACAAGTTTTCATACAGTACACTGTTTAGTTCTTCTATTTAATTTGAAAAACACATAATAAAGTCCTTATTTTTCCGTAACCCCGTATTGCTGAAATGACAGCAAAATGTGTGAATCAAACTCTCATAGGAGCGTGAATAGCTTTAAAAAGTAGAAAAATCAATTAAAAAGTTTGAGGGGGTATTTGTTACAATCGAAAGTTGAAGGGGTCAGAAGCAAAACCAAGTTCGGGGGATTACTTTGTATTCAGCTTAGTTTAAATTCATTCTCGTTTAGTTTGCAAGAACAGAGAAGCGGATTCCCCAATTGCGCGTGGGGCAGGAATGATTACTGCACACGATCTCCGCGTTGTTGACACCCTTACTCCTTATAATTTGTTATTTACTTTTTCTTTTTATCTTTTGTATATAATATTCTCGAAATGTTTTCATTAATTAAAATAATTTAAGACATTTAATTAAGAAAAAAAAACAATGTAGGAAGAGAATAAGGTTTTTTTTAGGAAACAATTTATCTTTCCTAAAAAGGAGAAACTATTTTTCATTTGTCTTTGATATTTCTTCATATCATGTGTTGTCTGCTCAAGATCTTAAATTTCTGCTGCTTGTGTTAAATGTAGTAAAAGAATATCAATATCAATATCAAGTAAAGTTCTATCTCTTTTCCTTTCTACTCTTTTTGAATTCTTTAAATTTTATTCAATTAGGGTTCCCAAAATATGCTAACCAATTAGGGTTTTAGATTTCAGTTACTTGGCTGAAGAATTTAGGGTTCTGTTTTAGCATTTTGAATAACCCCTTTTGCTTTGTCTCAGATTCATAACATTTAATTATGGACTGCAGAACCATTTCTTCGGTTACAAAGAGACCCAGAACTAAAACCCGTGAAGAAGAACAAGAAGATGGTTATTCATTTTCTGATCTCCCCAAGGATATTCTTGTAAATATCCTTCTTAGACTCTCCGTTATGAGCATTTTTCTATGCAAATCTGTCTGCAAAACATTGTATAATCTAATTTCAGACCATGAATTTGCTAAAATCCATTTTGATCGAGGTGAGGTTTATCCTCTACTTCGAACTGGATACGGGTCAGCTTTGGCTCATTTTGTGCAACCCAATAAGGATGATTTCGAGCTCAAGCTCCGGATGTGTGATCATTCCAACTTTAAGTCTGGATGTGTCTGTAATATTCGGGTTAAACTTGACACCAAATTTGAATTACCAACGACATTTGGGCGTGCAAAATATAGTATAGATTGGTTTGCTTGTCCAATCCAGCTGATAAACGGCTATGTCCTCTTGTTGTTGGCAATCCCATCACGGGTGAGTATATTAACCTTCCCAACCCTAAGAAGATCGACTTTAACGGGTATGATGTACGTTATGGATTCGGTTTTAGTCCTTCAACTAACCAATATAAGGTGTGTTAAGAATGTCTGCCAATACTAGGCCTGCTGAAGCAGATATTTATATTCTTGGTACAAAAAAATGGAAAAACATTGGCTTTTCAACCCAGCCAGTTCCTCAGTATTCTCCTGCTTATTTGAATGGTTTTCTTTATTGGTCTTCTCATACACAACCATTATCTATATGTACTTTTGACATTGAGAACGAACATTTTGGGTCAGTTTTAGTACCAAGATTGAACCAAATTTATCAGTGTGGTAGTATGAGAGTATTAGGGGGAGAACTATGCATTTGTGGGGTTCTTGGGTCTGAATTTCATGTTTGGACAATGAAGGATAATGGTACTGCAAAGAACTGGTCCAAAGTGTTTTCCTTTAATCACACATATATTGGTCAAATACGGGATTATGGCTCATTGGTACCCATTAAGTACTTGAATGATGGATCATTGCTGCTGTTTTACTGTCCCAAATATACTTTTATCTACTTGGATCCAAAAGAAAACCGACTTAGATACTTGAAGGTCAAGGGGACGGTTTCAAAAATCGAAGCAATTGGTTATACTCCAAGCTTTATCTCACTCAAGCATTTTCTATCTGGACAGAAAACGAAGGTGCTTAATGTCAGGTCAAGGTAATTCTGGTTCTACAGATTATGATGGAAACGTTATTGAGAAAATAAAGAATTAGGTGTCAAATGAATTTGAAAGTTCCCTATTTCTATCTCTTTCTAACCATCCTATTACGTTGTTGACTAGGTGTGAGAAGTTGAAGCTGCACAAAGAGGCTGATATTGAAATAGTTGAAGAAAAGGTTCGTACTTATTGTGATGATGCTGATGATGATTATGAATATGATTATTATGATAATGATGATTAGATGTGACTGCAAGAATTTTCAATGAAAGTGTTTATGATGCTACAGTATGCACCTTCACGGGGCGTTTGGTTAAGGGGAATAAGGAAAGGGAAAGGGAATGACATTAAGAGATCAAATTGTTCATGTTTTGTTTGTTTCCATGAAACCAATTATCCCATTTTCTCCTCCTTATTACCCCAAACTCCTCTACATCCATTAGCCACACCTATCTAAGGTTTTGGATTCACTTTCCTCCTATAATGAGGAGAAGAAAATGGGATAATTAGTTTCATGTAAACAAACAAAACAAGAACAATTTGATCTCTTAATGTCATTTCCTTTCCCTTTCCTTATTCCCCTTAACCAAACGCCCCCTAAATGTTTTGGCCAACCTATTGGGTTTGAAACTGCACGTTTTGTAATGAAGAAAACATATCCTCCGTTAATAAGTCTTGACCATTTAGGAATTATAAGGCTCAAGATCGTACTGTTTTATACGTAGATATGTAATTTCGTGCTCTGAAAATGCTCCAATCTCTGTTGTTTTGGCCAACCTATAGGGTTTGAAACTGCACAGTTTGTTAATGAAAAAAACCACATCTTCCGTTATTAAGTCAAGAAATTGCACAATTTGGTAAATGTAAGGCTTAATTTTGTACTGTTTTATACATATAGACTAAATCTGCTCTTCCCAAATACAATTAAGATTCACTCCTATTAGGATATCTTATATCAACACACTTTATGAATGCTTTGAGCAGGTGTGGAGAGCACAAAGAAATTATACCTATTGTGATGTAGTATGAGGATGTGAGATCGATTGTGAAGATAGGACCAGTATGAGGATGATTCTGAAGACATTGATATGAGATCTGAATTTTGAATAGCTTATATTTTGAGATAGACATTAATATCTGCTATACTATTAACTATCTTTTTGCTATCTACAAAGAAGATATGAATTATTATGTAGTCACAACTATGGTCCTAACTCCTATGGATATGTATGGAGCTGAGTTGTTTGTCTGATTGAAACATCATATACTTCTTATCTGATTTAAAGTGATTTTTGTTACAACTGTTATTTTCTGATGACAAAATAATTTGTTTATTGAAAGATCATACACTTCTTAATAACTTTTTAAACACTTCAAATCCTTTGACATGTGTTTAGGTGAATAACTTGTATATTACAAGCAGTTTGACACATTGCTTCTAATTCTTTTTAATAATATAGCATATAAGATTTATGTCAAAAAAGGCTCGTTTGATTTTGCGGTTCTTTGTTGGTGCCAACCTAGTTGGAATTAACAAGTCCGCTTTCTCCATTCGCGCCTGCTTTTTACTAAAAAAAAATTTATGTCAAAAAAATAAAAGTTTAAAACCCTTGAGCCTAAATTCTAACGTAATTCTACGATTCAAGTTTTGACTTCCAACCTCTCTATTTTCCGGCCATCAATCAATTTTCCGGTAATGCTTCTCTGTTTTACATCGATTTCCCGTAATGTTCATATCAGTTTGTCTGTCACACAATCTTGCTGTTGGAGCTATCGAATTTCCTATCAGTTCGTTTGTCACTCAAATGAACCAATATTAGTGTGCTTGTCACACATTTAGACTAATATTTTGCAATTGTTTGGATTAGAATCTAATTGAAACGATGATGAATCGTGAATGTACTTCTAATTATCTACTAGACTATCTAATATATGCTAAATTATATAGCTACTGATTATCTGCCAATTTATACTTAATATCTAATTCCATTTTGTGAATTCGAAAGAAGTTGGGAACTATCTAGTTCACAGTAGAAAGATCATATTTTTCCGTTGGATTTGGGACCGAGGTAATTGTTGATTCTAGTAATGAAGAATTTCTAGAGAAAGAAAGAACTAACTAAAGGATCTTCGACTGACTCTCATTTTGGATCACTAAACAAGGCAGAAAATGTAGATTGAAACATGGACATCGAGTCTTAGAACAATAATGAAGAACATAGATGAGTTCTTGAGGTTAAATCGTTTGAAAGGTTAGCTTCTTCAAACACCGTACGTACATGAAACCACCCGCTCAAAGAAACGATCAATCCGCAACAATAACACATAGAGAGAAGGAAGAATAAAGAATCCGCCTCATCTTGTACTAAACTTTTCTCAAAATCAGAAAAGATTGGGAAAATGTCTAAGTTGATGAATTGATTCAAAAATCAGATTAAATCATGAACTGCCCCTTACATGTGACAAACAAAAAGTCGGATGTCCTTTGTTTACTTAATTTGTCCGATTTTTCACCTTAAAGTACGAACATATGATTAACTAAAATTACAGCCATAAACCACATGCATTGGACATGTTAAGCTTACATTTTGAGATATACCTGACCTTTGCCGAAGACAAGGTAACAAAATTACAGTCACATTTTTTTCACTTCAGAAGAAACCACAAACTGCTAAAAGTTATTTGATAGTTAGCAGATAGACAAGACTACATTTACCTTTAGTGAAGCCAGCAATGTGAACATCTTCTTTTCCTATTCAGAATCAAACTCCGAGGTTCCTATTTTCAGAATCATATCCACATCCGTATGTTCTTCAACTACAGAAATACCTCTGTCTTCTCCGTGCAGCTTAAACTCCGCACACCTATTCCACAAATTGACAACATGCTAAAATGTCCTTCTCTGATAATGAGGGAACATTGAAAAGGAAAAGAAGATTGCAAACAATAACTTCACCTTATTTACTTTTCAACCTCATTCTTTAATTTGTCAAACAGTTATCTATAGCTGTGAATTTTTGACATGACAACAAAATCTATGGAGAGAACACGGTTGACCTGACCCGTTTGACAATTTTCATCAATCAATCATGTAGTTTATATAAACTATAACACAAAAACCAATCTGACACAACTAATCTAGACATAACATATTCTTAGGTGGACTGAAGCTCCTCAATATAAATTTGCTTCAGAAACTAATCAAGTATAAAAAGTTTCAAGATCACAGTTTCATTAATCTATCTATCCTTATATAATTTAGAAAGCCGAGAGAAAGTAGAAAACAATGATGTGGCAGCATTTTCACAAGCATTTGATTATGTGTCACTCAATTGGAAAAGCTAACTTCACTTGAGAAAAAGCTCATGACTTTTTATAAAACGTATATACAATCTTCCAGAAATACAAAAAAACTTTAAAGACACAAAACAATGATTAAGCATTCAATTTTCTTTAAACTCTTCTTCATCCACCGTTACAGACTCTTCACCTACAACCTCAAATACGTTAAAACTAAATATTACTCTTGATTCCTATATATTAAGATCATCAACAGGTGGAAGCTTCAACTTTCGGATAGAGAAAACATATGGGTTAACAAACAGAATGAAATTGAACAATAAAAAAGGTAAAAAAATCTCAAATAATTTTCTTTTTTGTTATCATTTTGTAGGGTTTCATTTTAATTCCATTGATTGTGTGTTGTTTGCATACATTAAAACATTTGGTTTCCTTTATAAAAATCATTTGTATTGTTTTTGGTGTTTTTGGTGTTTTTGGTAACGACTAACTTATAGAATGGGATAAAATAAAGTATATAAAATTATAGCAAAGAGCGTTGTATATTTTTAATTGTTGATTTGATTCTCTGAGTTTAAAGCTTGAAGCCTCTCAACAAACAATTACAACAGAATTGCCAGTTCGTGAAAACGAAGATTATATATTGGATAATCTGATAATTCTATGATGCTTGGTATTGTTGGTAGAATGCGAGACAACAAAGAAAGTGGTGATGCAACCGATCTTCTATTGTCCCTCTTTACTGATTCTGCTAACTAAATTAGTAAGGCCTAAAATTAGTGGAGAGAAGTAAATTTATTTTACATAACTTCTTTTGTTATGTAGAATGATTGAACATATTGGTTTTAAATAATTCTGTTGTGATGGATCGGATAGAGGGTTACTATTTATATTTTTGGTTACCGGGTAATGAAAGAAGCGAAACAAATAAACTTTTCTTAGAAAAAAGGAATTCGCACAACTGAGAAAGATGCCCACCCACCAATGAAGCCAAACTTTATTAAAGGATCCATATGCACCTTATATATTCGAAAATTTAGATACAGTTTCAGAAAATCCATTTGTATCATATAAGTTAGAATACAATCAAATTCTGTTAACTTTCTTATAACGGAGGGTTTTAGATATATGGATCGTTAATTGCATGTAATTTATTTTTTTAGAGCCATTTTTCCTTTGTATTTAAATGTATTTTTTGGATTTTCTTTGGTCTTTTTAGTAGTTATGATTAATCTATTTCACATTCAAATTCATTTTAAGAGCTCACAGTTGATTATTATTTTTTTAGGAACAGAAAGAAGAGTTCACCATCACTAATTTGCTGAACTCAATGGTTTTTGGTTTTGAATAAGACAATCTCTATCATAAGGCTGGGAAGTCATCAGTTGAAATACAACTTCAAGTTATTCTATTAAAACATGACAGAGCAATAGTTTGGAAATATGGCAAAGCTTGCCTCTCATCTAATAGAGTCATTCTTTGTATTCATAATAAAACATCACATTTGTAAATTTGCACCGACAAGTACGTTGTTCCATGTAGTAGTTAGCAGGAGTACTCCTTTAAAAAATTTAATGAATATTTTGCACAGGGTTGCGATGCCTCCAACTTGACAGTTGATGACAAATCCCATAATTATAGTAGTATAAGAAAACTGGAAATGAAAGGCAGTCTTCTTAAAAATAAATTGAATAATGTATAGACAGGAGCTCAATGAAATACTGTCACTGGCGAATTTTATGGAGTATCAATTTAATGGATATGGTGTATTTGTAGGTATCTATTCATTTATTTGTTTTTTAAAGTCTCTTGAATGATAAAATATGAATATAACCTCTGGTTTGGAAGTACTTTATGATCATTATAGATAAGTTGTTCAATTTATTTTGGAAATGAAGTCTTTTCTGCTAAGTGAAAAATAAATTTTGTATGTTCTGTTTTTCTTTAGCGGAATAATTCTATGATTAATTTTTTAATTAAAAGCAGAGTCTAGGCAGCTCTTAGAGAGCGGACATCCCAACTAGGTTGGCACTCCCAAAACATAAAAAAAAAAAGAAAAAATCTAGACCCCGATATTAGAAAATTAAAAGTACTAGAAGCTAACAAAAACAAAACTATTCCCTCCCAAACAAATCATCTAATCATCTGCAATAGAGGGATTACAAAAATGGAGTATATATGGGCCAATCAGAGCTTAAGAAAAGAGAACATAGAGTTTGAAATTGTACCATGTTCATGTATTAATTAAATGAGAAAATAAAAAGAAGGAAGAGACGAATTGGTTAAAAGAGAAATTAAATAGTTCGAATTGAACACACAGAAAATTCCTGAAGTTTATAATGACAGCTATACAAGAAATTTCAATCTGTTTTAGACTCAAGGTATCAACGGTAAATGATGGTGGATTAAGGATAACAATCGATAAATTACTACCATAATATCTTTTGGAGGGAGTTATACACTAAGGACATTTAGAAACAAAACCTATTGTTTTTTTAAAAAACTGATAATATTACAATTTTTTTAAAGAACATTTTGTTTTTATTAATTGAAATGGAAAATTCTATTTGGAACTAAGATTATTTTTGACATTTTGACTTTTTTACTGTGAGGCCATCAAACTTATGTAATATTTAGCGTTTAATCTAAGTGAAAAATATTTTATTAGAAAAGGTTCAAATCCCACGCACTGCACGGGTTATCGACTAGATTGTCTTAATAAAGTAACAAAATAGTGCCCAAGAAAATATAAATTTAAAAAATGTGAAAAGCAATCAGACCAAGTAAAGCATCAAAATAGAAAAACATTAGGAAATTACCTGGAGTTCACATTAAGCACCTTCACATCAGTTCCTGATAGAGCATATTTCAGAGGAACAAAGCTTGGAATATGAGCAATTACTTCAAACTCGCATTTGAATCCGCAGACCTTCAAGAATCTGCATCCCTTCTTTCTTGGATCCTTGTATATCAAAGCATGTCCCCAACGATAAAATTGAAACATCAATAATGCCCCATTATTAAGGTACTTTATAGGTTGAAATAAGCCGTTACTCAAATTTTGATCATTACCCACTTTAAAGAAAAAATTTTGAGACCAAGACTTATTTGCACCATTATTCTTCATTGCCCAAACACGATTACCAGGATATCCAGAAGCAGAAATGAAGAGTTCTCCCCCTAATACTCCCATGCTCACTCTACGATCTAATGGTGGTATTGAAATAGACTCCAAGCATTCCTTCTCAATGTCAACAGAAATTACATATTGTGGTTCAGAACCATACAACCAATAAACACACCCATTTAAATAAGTAGGGAATGACCCGTATGTTGACGTGGGTAAAAAGGGAAGGATTCTCCAAGTTTGTGTACCAAGAGTATGTATTTCAGCCATTGTAACTTCATTTTCTCCAGTGAACACCCTTATCACCTTATATTGGTCAGAAGCAGGACTAAAACCCAAAGCACAATCGATGCTAGGAATTTTAGCATCTTCATTAACAGCCCTATCCTCTGGAAGATTAACAAACTCACCTGTAACAGGATTGCAAACTATAACAGGTTCGTTATCCGATGGATTGGACAAACAAAGTAAGCCGTTGCATGAATTCACAACCTTATACTTGTGATTCTTCATATTCAATTTGATACAATTCCCAGTCTCTGCCTCTTCTTTCTCAAGTACCATTTCGATATTGCGTATTGGGAGTTTTAGTTTCGAGTCAAGCTTAAACCTAATAGGTAAGCTATCACCACACATGTCAAGCATACACTCAAAATCATTACGCTCTGGCTGCACAAGATAAAGTACTCTTGATAGTAACGTATAACGCGAGGTTTGAAGCAGAGGATAAACCTGAGCTTGATCGAAATGGACCTTTGCAAAATGCGGGTCTGAAATGAGATCTCTCCATGTTTTGCAAACACATTTGCACAATAAAATCGTCTTTATGGAGAGACTGAGCAGAATAGTTACCAGAATATGACTTGGCAAATCAGAAAACGAGGGACCTGAATAATCGGTATGTATGGGGCTGACTATCCCGTTCTCTACTTCATTCCTTCTTCTCCTTGCTGTTGAATTCACTCCTCTATTCATGATACTGAGACAACGCAAATAACATTATCAACAAACTATACTTAAAATGATAAAAGAAAAATAGAAACCTAGCAATTACTGGAAATATTGATGGCTTGAGAAGAGAGAAACTTCCGAAATCCAAACCGCAATAAAATAATTTATTTACAAGTAGCAAACTGCAAAGCTAAATTCTATTATTCAATAGATAAACGAAAAATTGGGGAAAACACACCAAAAAGCTCTCAAAAAGAGATATATTGACAGTCTCAATTGAGAAGCTAATTGGTAGACGGTCGTTTAATCCATGAATTGGGCGCAAATGCAATTGGAATTGACACTAGCAGGAACTTAATAATGAATGTGCATCATATTTGACGAATTAATTTGACAACTTCTTTCTTCTCCAAAGTTACCACTTTAAACCTAAATCTAGAGAACCTTGATCTTATCGAAAAAAAAAATGAAATTTTATGACAAAAATCTAACAATACTAAAAGAAACGAAACATTATAGGAAAATCGGGAGAACCAAAGCACGGGAATTACGATTCCTAATTGATTTATGACTATAAAAAACCTAGATCTACAAGTACTAAAAGTAAAAATTAGAAGTGAAGACAAGAAGATTACCACACGTTGATGACCGCCGCAGAGGAATTGAGTGAAATGGGAAAGTAATAGCCGCAACAGAAGATCCAAGAGCAATGTAGTTTTATGAACAACCCTAGCACTCGTATTTATAGAGCGAGAAGATACTCAAAAGGAAAGGGTAAGAAGACAAAAAAAATCAGCGTATTGGAATTTTATGAAATAAAAATTGGACATTTTTAAGCTATGTTGCATGGAAACGGACACTAGGAAACAACATTTGTAAAAAATAAAGGAAACAACATTATAGAAAAACACACGGACAATAAAATAAAAAGAAAATCCACACATTTAAGTGGCATACTAGGCGAAAAACCTTTCCTTCTTTTTTCCTTTTAAAAGCTTGAAAGCAATTATTTATAGAAATTAAGTGTACAATGCAATGTGATTGGCACATGATGCCGCATAGTTCAAAAATGTATTTTACTTTAATAAACGGGGCTTCCATATTTGATGTAAATCGAAATTTAGAAACTCTTCAAACTAGGCACAATATCCTTGTCATCTATACTGGATTGGTTACTCATATGACTCAAACCGAAAACAAAATGCAAGTAAACCTTTTTAAGAAAATTTCAAAGGCTAATAAATTCACCTGTAACAGAATCGCACAATACAATGCAATCTCGATAAGGATGTAACAACCGAAGTTCAAAGAGGATACACTAGAGCTACCTAAAATGGAGATTCACATATTCAGGGAATACATTTTAGATTATCCCATGTTTTGCAAACAAATGGCAACCCCCTAGCTTTAGTGTCGGTCTAAACCGACACCAAAAGCCCTTTTTGTACAAGTGGCTTTTTCCAGCCACCCTGACAATCTTGAACAACCCGAGAATTAGCCAGGAATAGCCCAACTATATGAAGTATAGAGGCCATTGCTCGTGAAATCGAAAATCAACACTTATCCTCCTGATTACCAAACGGACCCAACAAATTATTAATAAGATCGATTTTCTCACCTAAATTGTTATTTTCTCAAGAACATTTGTATTATAATCTGTAGAACCAAAATTACCTTGACCTGACATTAAGCACCTTCATATTCTGTCCAGATAGAACATGTTTGACTGAGATAAAGCTTAGAATATAAGCAATTGGTTCAACTTTTGAAGCCACTCCCTTGACTTCATACATCTTAATCGATTTTCTTTTGGATCCTGCAGACAAAAGCATCTTAAAGAGACTAAAGCATCAAGAATGATCTATCATTCAAGTACTTAATGGTCAATACATATGTGATCAAAGGAGAAAACTTTGGACCCGCCTTTCTTGTACCGTTGTCTTTCATTGTCCACGCATTAATACCACCAGATTTGAGAACCCCACGTATACACAGTTCTCAACCTAATACTCCCACACAATCATATCAATAAGGTTGATTCAGTGTTGGTGTTGAAGCTGACCCAAAATTTTCCTTGTCAACGTCAAAAGTGCGTATATGACAGTGTTGGGAGTATTAGGGGGAGAACTATGCACATTGAGGTATTTTATGCCATGATATAAACCATAAGGTCATCTTTCTTCACAAGATAAGCCAATGGAAAGAATTTCAGACGAAGCGTATTTTACATCACGATCCTTCATTGCCCAATTATGAATGACCTGAAACGAGGACCTAAAAATTTAACAAAAGGGTAGTAAATCTTAAGATCAACAATAATATAAGTAGAAAATAACATGCATCTTGACTACGGGATAAGAAAAAGCCAATGCCTTTTGATATTGTAGTTGAGCCACAATGCAAATATCGTAACGAATTATATTTCATGAGATGGATGCCCGGAAAATCGACGGCTTAAAGCTAAAAACAGCAATTGAATCAAGCAATTAACGTAATTGAAATCATCAAAGTATTAAGTAAGTTTGTTTAGGAATCAATTCACCATGGCTTTCTTTAGGTTGATGAGCACTGCAATCATCTCTCTGTTGATGATGATGATGATGATGATGATGATGATGATGTGCATATGCGAAGGACTGTCCATGGCTGCTGTCATACTCTCTGTCATTCCCGGAAAAGTTAAGCGTAGAATTATTTTATGAGCTTAAGATTTCATCTTTATATTAGGCCAAAATTAACTGTGGCATTGGTCTAATAATTTTTTGAATTAATTTCAAATTGGTGTCAGGTGGTTTCACGTTTTTGCAAACAAAAGGATTTTGTTGGTTGTTTTTTAGCAAATAAAGTACCGTACAGAATCTATGAAATGTTCGATTTTGTTTACATGTCCTCGTTCACATTAACAAAATCAACATTTTTATTAGTTCTGCAAATAATGTAAATCACAATATTTTATTTGTCACGGATAAATCATAATATTTTATTTGCAAAAACATGAAACTACAAGGCATTAATTTAAAATTAATTCTAATTGTTTTGATAAAATCGTGGGGAAAATCGTGTGGCGGATGCTATAGCAAAATACGGAGCAATTTGTTCGGATTTGTTTTGGTTGGAAAGCTCTCCTTCGTTGACTTTAGTTCGGTTGAGCAATTTTAAATGTGCTGCATTGTTCGCTTTCCTCCTTTGTAATAATTATTTTTTATTAATATCGGGTTGGGTTGGGCAATTTTTCTCTCGGGGGTGTTGACCTAGTCGGGAGATGTCTGTGGTCTTGTTTCCCTTCTCACTACACTGCTTTCACTGAAAAAGTCAATTAGTAGTGTTTTTGAATTAAACACAACATATCCATTATGTTTCAACTAGTCATATTTACTCAGTGAATTAATTATAATTCTGGATCAAAATAAGATAAAATTAAACTTCAAAATTAACCAAACACTTTTTCCATTTCTCATAACTTATATATCAATTATCCATTGGACCATAGTTATAAATAACAACAACAAAACATAAGTACAACTACATAATAGTTTATATCTTTTTTGTACTTGACAAAAAGATAGTTCATACTTAACAAATATTAATTACTATTTCAAAAGGTAATCTATTCAAAATCACATCAAATATCCATCCATGTCTTCAGAATCATCCTCATACTGTTCCCTATCGTCAACGCTCTTCAACTAAAGAAATACATTTGTCCTCTTTGTGAAGTTTCAGCTCTCCACACCTGCTCAAAACAATCATACAATGGTTTAGAAGTGCTATTGATAGAAGATATGTTAATAGGAATAAATCTTAATCGTATTCGGGAAGAGCAGATTTAGTCTATACATACGAAACAGAACAACAGCAAGCCTTACATTTACCAAATCGTGCAAATTCTAGACTTAAAAATGGAAGATATATTTTTTCATTGACAAAATGTGCGGTTTCAAACCCTATAGGTTTTCCAAAGCATTGGAAATTGGAGGATCTTCATAACAAGAAATCTACCTAGAAAACAGTACAATCTTAAGCCATGTATTTCCTAAATAATTGGTCAAGACTTATTAACGGAAAATATGTTTTTTATTAACAAAATGTGCAGTTTCAAACCCTATAAGTTGTTGGCCAAAGCATTGGAGACGGGAGGATCTTCAGAACACGAAATCACACATAAACATAACAGGGGTATCTTCATCTCTTGTACAAAAAACAAGAGTCGCATACAAGTATTCATAATCTTAACCATAAGTTCTATCATGAAATAGATTCCAAATAAACAATAAAATCAAAATTAATAATAGTAATAAATTGTAAACAGGTAAAAGATTTAACTACTTTAAATCCAGACTAGAGTCTCCATGCATCTCCAACGCCTTCAAGGTTCTTAGTTTCATCACCAAGTAATTCATCTTCAAAATTCTACCATGAATTACAAACTAAAATTCATCTTCGTCGTCTTTCCTACGTATTCTAGCATCATAAACAATTTCATCAACCATAGATGATGACATGATGTAGACAATGAAGAGTTAAGATAACAAAAAGAAAAAGATTTTTTCACTTGGAACACTTGTAAACTATTTGGCTTATAAACTCACTCCTTCAAGCTCACAAAGGCATGCTTACACTAGCAGGCCTTTTATAACTATGGTTTGCAATGGTTTCATGTGTCCTAATCTTTTACTTCAGTTCAGAAACTCAGTGCTTCCTCTATTTGTTTCGCGTTTAGTTTCTATCAATTGAAAGACGCGAAGAAACCCAATTCTAATAACACACCAATATATACCTACCTAAAGTCTCTCATAACTGAATCTCACCGCGCTCTAAAACCGACTATCCTCTTATCACCAAAGGAACCTTCATTTCTGTAAGCATAGTCTCCATCAGATGCTCAAAGAAACATTGCAAAATATAAAGGAGAGAGGAAATTGCACTACAAATTCATTTGCAAATTTTTTTGCCCTTATAAGCTCCGTTATAGTGTGCTGATACACAAGTCTCATTTATCATTAACTAATTGGCAGCAACAAATAGAAAATAAAGCTGAGTGTTTAGTAATGAATGATAGAGAAATACCTTGACTTGACATTAAGAACCGTCACACTATCTCCCGATAGAGCATACTTCAGTGAAACAAAACTTGGAATATGAGGAAATGCTTCTACATTTGACTCCATCCCGCGAACCTTCAAATATCGAAATCCAGATTTATTTGGATCACAATATATTAAAGCATGCTTATGAGAATTAAACATCAGTATCGTCCCATTTTTCAGGTACTTTATTGGTTTATATGAACCAAGAGGCCATCTTTGTCCATCATCTGGGTCAATGGACAACATTTTAGACCAAACCTGTTTTCCATCACGATGCTTCATCACCCAAAAATCTATATGATCACAGTTTGCAGCCTCAGTTATGCAGAGTTCGCCTCCTAATTCTCCCATGCTGACTCTTGTAACTATATCATATATCCCAAATGGAAATGATATTAAACTTGACTCAAAGCATTCCTTCTCAACGTCAAAAGAAATTACAGAACACGGTTCGTCAGGACAAAACCAATAAACAAATCCATTCAAATAAGTGGGGAACAACTTCCATCTTGAATGCGGAAAATAGCAAAGGTCTTTCCATGTTTCTGTACCAAGAACATGTACTTCAGCCACCATAAGTTCATCCCGACTTGTCCTTCGAGTAAACATTCTTATCACCTTATATTGGTTAGTCACAGGACTAAAACCAAAACCACACCTAATAGGCGAGTCCCAATAGTACTTAGCTGCAGTAGTCCTCTTAACCTTGGGAAGATAAATAAACTCACCCGTAACCGGATTGCAAACAGTAACAGGATCATTATCAGGATCTGATAAGCAAAGCAAGCCGTTGCATGAATTAACAATCGTATACTTGTGATTTTTCATATTCAGCTTCAAGCAATTCTTATTGTCTACCCCTTCTTTATCAAGTATCACTTGGATGTTGCGAAGTGGGAGTTTCAGTTTGGAGTCAAGTTTAATCTTAATGGATGAGCTATCAGAAAAGCTATCATAACACATGTACATGTCAAGCTTGCGCTCGGGCTGCACAAGATAAAGCATTCTTGACAGTAATGTAAAGCCCGAAGTTCGAAGTAGAGGATAAACCTGAGCTTGATCGAAATGTAGCTTTGCAAACTCAGGGTCTGAAATAAGATCACACCATGTTTTGCACACAGATTTGCACACGAAAATTCTCTTTATAGGGAGGATAAGTAGAATACTCACGAGAATGTTACTTGGCAAATCCGAAAATGAAGGACCTGAATAATTCATTTGTATAATGCTGACTTTTCTTTTCCCTGCTTCATTTTTTCTCCTCTTTCGATTAGAAGCCGATGCATTCCTTCTATTCATGACACTGAAAAACATAAATGACAGTTTAATAAAACTGAATTCAAATTGATCAAAAAAGCCGCAAATGTTCTAAATGTTTTGAAAGTACAAGAATTCATTAGATGATTCGGGAATTTACTTCTACAATTCATTAAATAACACTTGCAAAAGTACACAAGTATGTTTCAATTTATGGACATGCTTTTTTTAAATGCTAAATATAATAATCAAACTACTCATTTAAATGCTTAACTATGTAGAAGTATTATATTGTTTAGAAATGCTAAGAATGTATTCGTTTTGAAAGTCTTATTTACATCCATTTCACACTTTATTTCATTTACGAGTTTCTTAGTAAAAATGAGTAAAGGTTTTTCTTATTGCACAGAGTAAACGCTCCATTTTGGAGTTTACATTGTCATTTTGTACCACTACAACCAAAATCCATTAAATATTTTCTACATTATCGTTTATTTTTATTAAGGAGAAAGAAAACAACTATATATGTCATTGTCTTTTATTTCAACAATGCATGTAATAATTTATTTTTGACACATATATTGAGGATGCTCTTTAAGCCTTGCATTCATGAGAGCGAGCGTCTCATTGTTTCCTTAAAATATATGGGTCCAATGGCAATAACATGAGTGAATGAGACATCTTGACTAATAAAGTGCGCAACTAAGGGCAGACATACCATGCATAACGTTAAAGGAATAAAAGTAAAGCTCATATTAGTCGACAATGTTATAACCCATATTTATAATTTGAAAAATTTAACGGTTCAAATCAGTTTTTATATGTGTAGCGGGATTCTAGAGTTTTAACGCCTCAACTCCTAGGCATTGCCGCCTAACATTCATTCTCCCTTACTCGGTCCTATATATAGTCATCATTCTAACTCAATAACTCTAATTTCCTCTAAGTATACTTATGTAAGCTGATGTCTAGATTTCAATACTAGTTCAAGACAAAGATAAATATTCATAATTTCAACATGATTTCACATGAATACATCTTCTAAAAAAAATCATCATCTTTAAATATTGATAATTAAGATAAATATTTATTTAGGAATTAAATATATTGAATTTCAAGTATCCCTTCATATTTCTCATACCTGCCTGAAAATATCACCGGTTGCCGGAATCGGAAAAGTTGCACTTAGACGTACGCAGAAATGAAGAATTAAAATGGGATAAGATTAAATTGAGATTGATTTTAATTAGTATTAAAATCAACTGAATTGCATGTTTGAAGTTCCTTAAGATCTATAGGTTATTTGATCTCCGGAGTTCAATTTTGAGGTCCGATTAGAGAAATAAAAATCACAAGTTGGAAAAAGGGGAAGAAGATTGACAGCAGAGGACAATAAGATTTTCCCTTTTCCAACCTTACCAAATATATATATTACCTAGTCTAATGAGTGGCTTATTCATAAAATAATTATTTAATTTGTTTCTTTTTTTGAAAGGTAATTATTTATTTAATTTGTTAACAACTAGTTCTAATTAATTTTAAAAACACTCTTAAGCTTAAAATCAAATAGGCTTTGTTGTGCTTAAATTTTGCAAATAAGGGTTTAACTTGACATTGAAAAAGAAAAATGATCAAATTTTGTTGTGTTTAAATACATAATCATAAATTTAGTCAATCAAATCAAAGGTAAAATTTTGCCACGGTTATGTTTTTAACATTATTAACTTATTGAGATTTCGTCTGCTAAGAGTTAGTATAACACACCCTTATTTATATTGTTTTTAAATATAAGATTTAGTTTATTATATAATGTGAAGCTCACATTTTTTTTTCTTACTTTCAAAATAGATATATTATAAAAGTGTTTTTATAGTGATTTTTTTGCCTGACATTTTTTATGTTTTATTTTTATCTAAATTACTCATTTTGTTTGAATCTACCAAATATTCTTGTTTTATTACACCTATTTCTAGATTTATCAAATTGACTAGAATTCCTTCTTTGAACCAAACAAGATCTTGCACATTTCTATTAATATTTGATTATATATGTTATATTATTCAATGCTTGGTTAATGTTAATATTCTGATAATATGATAGTCATTTAAGGAGTCGATGTACATCCGATAGACATGTTAGACAAACAAAAAAGTCGATTCATAGATATATTATTTACTCTCTTCAAATGAGTTTTTAGCACAATGCGAAATAAATCACAAAATATCTTTGGTGTATAAAATCTCTTCAAAATACTACTCATTAGATTTACGGAAAACCTAAATCTCTGAAATTTCTTACTTTTAAAGATAATGTTTTTGATTATTATTTTTTTCACTTTGAACCCTTGATCATCGGATATATTATTGATTTTATCCTTTTTTTTAATACTAGAGCTTGTCTCCTTCTCAAGATAAGTTAATGGAAAGAATTTCAGACCAAGCGTTTTTTACATCACGATCCTTCATTGCCCAAATATGAATGACCTGAAACGAGAACCTAAATTGGATACTGATAAAAATGATAAAAATGAAGAATACTATACAAAAATATTTCTTTTCTTATTAGCTAATAAAATACACTCTTATTTGTTTCCAATGAGGGAATTATTAGAGAATCGGGCTCCAAGTTTTGAGAAATTGCAGTTAAATCTTTGACATGTAACGCATAACTCACTTAAATTGGACTCGACCGACTTGAAATGAGGCCTAGTTGGGTGGGCTGGGGCCTAATTGGACCATAGTTTAAAGATCATATCGAACCGAACATAATTCATTTTTCCCGATCAACTTCATACTTCGGATGTCTCTATTTTCTGGATCAATTTTCCGGTAACTCCTATCTTGTATGCTTCTAGTTTTTTTATTCTCTTCATTTATGATATAAGATTTCGTAGATTTTAATTAGGTTTGATTTTATCTTCTCCGGTTGGGAATGATTGTAGCAATTTAGGTTTAATTTAAGCAAATACAGTACCTAATTCATCACTATGACCGACTTCAGGGGCTAATAACTTAGTTTAAGTAAATCTTTTCACTTTAAGCAAGTTTAGCAGTAATGAGACACTCTGTATGTTTAGTGAGTCATGGCTTTTCGGGCGAAGGGAGCCGATGAGATTATAACATCCTTATTGAGATTGCTCTATATTGTGCAATCCGGTTAGAGGTGAGTTTATTAGCCTTTGAAAGGCTTAAAAAGGTATACTTACATTTTGTTTTCGGTTGAGTCATATGATATGATAAGAATGTTATGGCATAGAAACGGATATCCCAATAAATTTGGTTATGATATTGATATCGTGGCTGAAGTACGTAATATTGCTACAACATTATGGAAAGGCAGTAGTTTTTTCTTATCCCTTAGTGAAGATGCATATTGTTCCATACTTATTTGATTGTTAATTGGTCTTAAGATTTTCTGCAATTTTGTGAATATTTAGGTACTCGTTTCAGGTTATTCATAATGGGGCAATGAAGGATTATGATGTCAAAAGGGCCTGGTCTGAAGTTCTTTTTATTGATTTGTCTTGTGAAGAAAGATGGCCTTGTGGTTTATATCTTGATGTTTCACTGTGTAACAACTGCTATACGGTCTATGTAAAGGAATCAAAGTGGAAGCTACTGTTAGTACTCCAAGTTTCTGAAAGTCAAGTCGAGGTAATTTTGTAATGTCGTCTAATTAATGCTTTTCTTGATCTAAATGTTTTTCATATGATAAATAAAAAAATCTCAGATTCAGCGGTTTATGATAAATGAAAAGCGGTTTATTGACATGGCACGATCTATAGTATATTCGCCTAAATCCATATTTTTAACCTCATAGTAATGACAAGATTTATTTTGACAAGTTGTGTATTTCAAGTCGGTACAAAAACACTGAGTTGAAAAACACATTTCAAGTCAAGTTTATGAATTTATTATGACATAAACACTGAGTTGAAAAACATATTTAAGAGTAATACGAATGTGTTATCTAGAATCAACCTAAGATATTTATCCTAAATTCCCTTTTTATTCCCTTTGTAATACGAAACTACTTGTAAGTATTTCATCTTCTCTTCTTAATTGCTCTCAACACTTCGCTTTTGCCTCTTCCTTTCTTTTTAAGGTCACTAGTGATCATCTCGACTCACATACTATGTGTTCAAGACGTTTAATTTCTCCTTTTAGAGTATGTTTGTTATATTTGTTTTATTTTATGTATTTAATATGACGTACCAAGCATATACTATTTTTAAAGATTATTTGTTACACTATATAAAATAATTAATCTAATGAAATTTTGTTTTGGTTTAGTGACTATATTTGTTTTGCAACAAATTGTTCTTGAGGAATGTGAATTAATAGGAAGAGTGAATCAATAGGACTGCTACAGCTTTAGTTTTGTTCTATTGGATCTTCAGAATCTTAAAAGACTATTTTGAAGAGTTCTACATTTCGAGTTTAAAACTCTCGGAAACTGAAACTTTTTTTTGTGGTGTTTTTGTATCGTAGATATTTGGGAACTTATTCCATCAAATATGAAAACATGTTTGGCGAAGTAAATTGCATGTTTTGCAATACGATGCGGCATCATGCGCCAATCACATTGCATCATGAGGCATCAAGCTTTTTTCCCATGTTATGCCACTTAAATCTGTTGATTTTCATTTTATTTTATTATTTGTGTGCTCCTCTATGATGTTATTTCCTTTTATTTTTTACAAATATTGTTTCCTAGTGTCCGTTTCCGTGCATCATAGCTTAAAAAAATTCAATGTGCTTTCTTAAAACTTCAATTAATTGTTTTTTTTTTTGTCTTCTCACACTTTCCTTTTGAGTGTGGGCTCACTCTATAAGTACAAGAGCTAGGGTTCTGCATCTAGCACTTGAAATCTTTTGCGGCGGCCATCACTCTCCCATTTCACTCAATTCTTCTGCAACAGCCATCAATTTTGGGTAATATTTCTTCTGTTCACTTCTAATTTCTAGTTTTGTAGATCTAGGTTCATATAGTCATAAATGAATTAGAAATTTAATTTTTGTTCTTTTAGTTTTTGATATTGATTTCCCGATTTTCCTATGATGTTTCGTTTCTTTTAGTATTGATAGATTTTTGTAAAATTTGATTTCGTTTTTCGATAAGATCAAGGTTTTCTAGATTTAGGTTTTAAGTAGTAACGTTTGGAGAAGAAAGAAGTGGTAACATTTCTTTCAGTTTCTTGCATTTTGAATTCAGCTTGTTGTTTGCTTTGTCTCAGATTCATAACAATCAATCATGGAAAGCGGAACCATTTCTTCGGTTACAGACCCCAACCGTAAGAGACCCAGATTTAAAACACGGGAAGAAGAAGCAGAACCATTTTCTCATCTCCCCAAGGATATTCTTGTAAATATCCTTCTTAGACTCTCCGTTAAGAGCATTTCTCGATGCAAATGTGTCTGCAAAACGTTCTATGATCTAGTTTCAGATGCAGAATTTTCAAAACTCCGTTTCCATCCAGGCGACATTTACCCTCTAATTGGAACCGCATGTTGTGCATATGGGTCAGCTTTGCTTCATCTTGTGCAACCCAATAAGGATGATTTCGAGCTCAAGCTCGGGATGTGTGATCATTCCAACTCTAAATCTGGATGTGTCTGTAATATTCGAGTTAAACTTGACACTAAATTTGAAATGCCAGGGAGTTTCGGGCGTGCAGAATATAGTTTAGGTACTTGCAATGGATTGGTTTGCTTGTCCAATCCAGCCGATAAATGGTTACGTCCTCTTGTTGTTGGCAATCCCATGACAGGCGAGTTTATTAAACTTTCCCACCCTAAGAAGATTAACTTTGATGGTTATGATATACGTTATGGTTTCGGTTTTAGTCCTTTGACTAACCAATATAAGGTGTTAATAATGTCTGCCAATACTAAGCCTGCTGAAGCACATATTTATATTCTTGGTACCCAAAAATGGAAAAACATTGGCTTTTTTACACAGTCATTGCCTCAGTATTGTCCTGCTTATTTGAATGGTTTTCTTTATTGGTCTTCTCATACACAACCATTATCTATATGTACTTTTGACATTGAGAACGAACATTTTGGGTCAGTTTCAGGACCAACAGTGAACCGAACTTATCAGAGTGGTAGTATGACAGTATTAGGGGGAGAACTATGCATTTGTGGGGTTCTCGAGTCTAGTGATTTTCATGTTTGGACAATGAAGGATAATGGTACCACAAACGACTGGTCCAAAGTTTTTTCCTTTAATCACACATATATTGGTCAAATTAGGAATTATGGCTCATTGTTACCCATTAAGTACTTGAATGATGGATCATTGCTGTTGTTTTACTCTCTCGAAGATGCTTTTATCTACATGGATCCAAAAGAAAACCGACTTAGATATTTGAAGGTCAAGGGAACAGTTTCGGAAGTCGAAGCAATTGGTTATACTCCAAGCTTTATCTCACTCAAGCATGTTGTATCTGGACAGAAAACGGAGGTGCTTAATATCAGGTCAAGGTAATTCTGGTTCTACAGATTATAATAAGAAAGTTCTTGAGAAAATAAAGAATTAGGTATCAAATGAATTTGAAAGTTTCCTATTTCTATCTGTTTCTAACCATCTTATTACTTTGTTGACTAGCTGTGAGAAGTTGATGCTGCACAAAGAGGCTGATATTGAAATAATTGAAGAAGAGATTCGTTATGAAGATGAAGATGAAGATGAAGATGATGATGATGATGAAGATGATGATGATGATGATGATGATGTTGATGATTTGGTTTGACTTCCAGTTCTGATTATGGTTCCTGATAGGATGTGACTGCAAGAAGTTTCAACAAAGGTAAATGTAGCATAAAGATCTGCTAAGTTTTCTATTACCAAGTTTTCATTTGTGAAGAGTGAAAGATAAACAAACTAACACTATCTATAGTTGTACGGACATAACTCTAATATATTGGATTGAAAGATCGACTACTATGTTGCATTCAACCTGAAAAGGAAACATTAATTTAAAAAAAATATAAAACGGAAATGTACAGGAAGAGAGAAAACGCTTCTGAACCAGAGTTTCGGTATAAGAATGAAATCTGATCTGTAAATTTTTTTCATTCAGTCTTGAGTTTGGCGTTGTGAAATCAAGTGAAATAATCTGGTTTTATATTTTATTATTGCCTGAGATTTGGTTATTAGAGACTTCTAGTTTAGAAATTTTGGTCCGTTATTTGAAATCTGTTTTTTTGCCTCTTTCAACTGATAGAAACTAAAACTCAAAACAAATAGACGAACTGAGTAAATAAGAAACCATTACAAACAAGAAAATAAGAAAGAGATTATGTCAAGACTATTTATAAAATGCCCGGTAGTGTAAGCATGCCTTTGTGAACCTTGTAGGTGCAGCTACGAGTAAGTTTATAAGCCAAATATTTTACAAGGGCCAAGTGAGCACCTTGATGAAAGTCTTTATGATGGTGGAGTAGGCACCTTTGATGTTTTGGCCAATCTATTGGGTTTGTAACTGCACATTTTGTTAATGAAGAAAACATATCCTCGGTTAATAAGTCTTGACCATCTAGGAATTACAAGGCTTAAGATTGTACTGTTTTATACATAGATATGTAGTTTTGTCCTCTGAAAATGCTCCAATCTCCGTTGTTTTGGCCAACCTACAGGGTTTTAGCTGCACAGTTTGTTAATGAACAAAACCATATCTTCCATCATTAAGTCAAGAAATTGCACGATTTGGTAAATGTAAGCTTAATTTTGTACTGTTTTGTACATATAGACCAAATCTGCTCTTCCTGAATACAATTAAGATTCTTTCCTATTAGGATATCCTATATTAGCGGCACTTTTGAACCATTTTATGAATGCTTTGAGCAGGTGTGGAGAGCTAAAACTTTACAAAGAGGGCAAATGTATTTCTATAGTTGAAGAGCTCAAGGGATGTGAGATCGATTCTGAAGATAGGGAACAGTATAAGGATGATTCTGAAGACTTGGATATAAGATCTGAATTTTGAATAGCTTATATTATATTTTGAGATAGACATTAATATCTGCTATACAATTAACTATCTTTTTGCCAGCTACAAAGCATATATGAATTATTATGTAGTTGTTATGTTTTGTTATTGTCACAACTATGATCCTAACTCATATGGATATATATGGAGCTGAGTTGTTTGTCTGATTGAAATATCATATAGTTCTTATCTGATTTAAAGTAATTTTTGTTACAACTGTTATCTTCTTATGGAAATACCGCATGTCTTTCACACAAAATGGTGCGACTGTTTTTGAGTTGAAAAAGGGTTAATTAGCTCCACTTTTAATCAGTTTAGGGGTCAATGATAACCCTAAAATAGATTATAGTGTAATGTAACGAAAATAATAAAGTTCATTGTTTAAAATTAAGCTCTAATATGATAAGTAAATAATGATAAAACTATGGATCACACTACACGTGACAAATACGAGTACGGGTATGAGATTACCTCATAGGATACCCGTTACGTACCCGCGATATATTTGACGGGTAATGGGTAATTGGTACCTGTTACCTGTTTTGTTGCGATCAAAAATATATATACATTGATTCAAATTAAGGAACTTTATGTCACTAGTGTAATAGCTTGTTTTTTTAGTTCAAAACAATTTAGATTATTTAGAATATTTGTTAAATTTTTGTATAAATTATTCATTGATGTTTTTTTAAAATTTATATGTATTGTTTAATTTGTAATTTTACTAGGATACATTGTTTATAAACGGATAAGGGTACCCGTGATTACTCATTATCTAAACGAGGGTATGTATTACGATAAGATTGGTATTAGAATTAGTGTCTGTATAGGAATCTCTTGTATAGAGGTATTTGGGTTTGTCTAGGAAGTATTTTGTATTGACTGATTAGTCTGTATTTCTAGTTAGGATGGAAGTCTCACTTGTATTCGGGTTTGTCTATGATCTTTTCTATTTTTCGGCAATACTTTTTCTTTCTTTTACATGGATTTCTCGTAAATAGCAAGGCCTAGCAGCCTTTGTTTTTTTTGTTCATAATGGATAAGATTGTACTCCAACTTTATCAGATTTTATCTTTGTTTTTCTGGCAATCATTTATTGTTGCATTGAATCTTTGCCTCTTCGAGAAACAAGTGGGCTATTTCTTCGCAAATGCATACAAAAGTATGGATACAAATTTGGGTTATCTTGTCATAATTTCATAATCAAAGTGCAAGCTACTGTTAGTACTCCAAGTTTCTCAAATCAAGTCCAGGTAATTTTGTAATGTCGTGCTAATTAATGCTTTTCATATGATAAACGAAAAAGTAGTTTATTGACATGACATGATCTAAAGTATATTCGCCAAAAATCATATTTTTAACCTCATAGTAATGACAAGATTTATTTTGATAAGTTGTATATTTCAAGTCGGTACAAATTGTTTATGAATTTATTATGACGTAATCACTGAGTCGAAAAACATATATAAGAGTAATATGAATGTGTTTATCTAGAATCAAACCTAAGATATTTCTCCTAAATTCCCTTTGTAATACAAAACTACTTGTATTTCATCTTCTGTTTTTGATTGATCTCAACACTTCACTTTTGCCTTTTCCTTTCTTTTTAAGGTCTCTACTAGCGACTGTTACCTCTGGATGTGTCTTCTAGCAAGTATACTAGGTACAAGTAATAAAATGATAAGTAGATTATCGTCTCCACAGGGATTGAGATGAAAAGATTAATTGAAAAGACCTATGGAACAGTCTGTTTACGTGACTGGTAACATAAAAAGGGTTTGATTTGAGATTGGTTCACTATTATCTACTGTAATGAACTTCACTAAAAACAGATCTGAAGATTAAAAGATTAAAATGATGATTGATAACAATATATTAAAAGGAACAAGCTAAACCTAGCACGGAACTGGCATTGCAACCTCCATTCTCTTCTTCTTTAATTCATGAATGCATGCAAATATTCTGTCAAGGTCTCTACTTAAAGTTCACTTGATTCAAATGGCCATATCCTCAAGATTCTAAGCATTACTAACATCCTAAAGGCCTTTAAGATGCGTTCTTAACTTGCATAATCACGAAGTAGCATCTCATTTGCATGAGAACCCTTGATATACATCAGTCAAATGGTCATATCAGATGTATAAGTTTATATGAAGAACAAGCATACATAAAAGCAATGGTCATGTCGGTTATGCATACTGTAACAGGTTGTTGAGACCTGAAATCTACAGAACTTCATTAAACACTCAATAAAAGCAACATTCATTCATTAAATACAAAGATAAGAAGACTTACAATGCCAGCCCTAAGGCTGGCTCAGCTTGTAACAGGGTACTACTCACTCATAGTGAGCTTAACTACAAAAAGAACTACAATAAACTCCATTAAAGGAGCTCAACTACCAGAGACTAAAGATGATAATGTTATGAAGACAGAAAAACGGATTCCTCTCTCTTCAGAATAGTTCTCTACTTAAAGGAATAAAGAAAGATTAAAATACTAATTAAGTACAACAATAGGTAGGTTGTTCCAGCTGGAATACAAGATATTTCAATTAAACAATTGTTATTCTTGTCCTTGTGATCTTCCAAAAGGCAAAGCTTCTTCAATAAGCTTCCAATCTCCAATTAGGCCGACTTTCTCTCCCTTTTCTCCTTGATTTGACTTCTACTTTTCTACCAACAAGATGCTTTCTACTGTAGCGGGCTGCTTCAAGTCTGCTTTTCACTGTAGCGGGTTGCTACTAGTCTGCTGCCCTCCTAAAGTAGACAATACTACAAAAAGGCTTGTAAATCCTCAAATAATAACAATTACAACCTATTAAACCCAATTAATAGTGAATTAATGTATAATTATTATAGTCAAATACGAGCTCATCAAATACCCCCAAATTAAGCTTTTGCTTGTCCTCAAGCAAAGACAAAAGAGAAAACTAATCTAGACAAAACATACAACAATGACTCGAATTTGAACTAAGGAAAAGAAAAATAAAACAAGGAAACAAATTACAACATCAAAACAAGAACAAACTAAGACTACAAACATAATAACAACAGCTTATTTAATTCAATTGCCCTTCAACCATTTCAATCTCGGATTAAACACACAGGAGCTTTGTAACTTAGATGCGGCTAGACTTTACCAATAATTCCATTTTTGGCTCCCAGAAAGTTCTCAAGGCTTTAAATCAAACTTCAACTTTCAATTGAACAACCTGCTCTTCCCTTATTACCTCACTAAGGAGTGTTTGCACTCAGCTCTCTTATGGCAACTAGATTACCATAAACAGGGTTCCTAAGATGCTTTAAGACTCACTCCTCAGCTAAGTTCAGTTAATCCTCAGGATGTGACCTTGCTTATCGGTCCAAATTCTCACAATTATAAAAGCACTAAGCATAGTCAAAAGGTCTTTCCAGGGTTATAACATTAGGCTAGGGTTAAAGGTATGGAAGTGAAATGGCTATTTATTATTGTGTGGAACATGTCATATCAATGTTTATCAAATAAGCTCTTTCCAACACTTTCAATTATTTCCCAGCCTGTTTCCTGTTATTTTTAATCATAAACCACTTTACACAGCCTGTTTCACAACTTAGGCACAAAACAAATCAAAAATTTACACAACACTAAGGTAAAAGCAATTCCAAACTTTCAATTCCAGGGCTAAAATGTACCCGTAGAAATAAAAAGACTTTATTCAACTATTTTTTTCATTTTTTCGAAGAATTTCTTTGAGATTTTCTTCATTTTTCAATTTTTCTTTTTCTTTTTCTTTTTCTTTTTCTTTTTTTTCATTTTATTCAGACAACACTTTTCATTCCTCAACCTTTGAGTATCTACATCAACAAATCTTTTCAAAATGAGCTCTTTAGACTACCAAGTAGTCTGTTGTAGACATGTAAATCAAGGTATTTTGGAGTAAAAGTGAAGGGAATTGGCTTAAATTAATGTGTGTAAAGAAAGAATTGGTTAAGGCTCGAGTTGGTTGACCTAAAATAAGGGTGCAATGCACTGGTAGGCTTTTTAAGAGTAAAAAAAATTGTGATTTCTAGGTGCCTTCATCTTCCTATGCTTTTCCTCAGTTTCATCATGAAATTTTGGGCAGCCAGCTTAGATAACCAAGTTGGAATTTAGGTTATCAGTTTAGGCGACCAAAGCAAACCCTACCTAAGACTTCTTTGAACTTAGCCCTCTCATCCTTCTCCTAATTGCATTTGTGGATGCAGCAGGCTCTACCTTACATAAATTGGGCTTTTTGCAATAAGGGTTTACAGGTTCTGAGTTGCATATTTCACTTGAATTTTGACTTTCAACTTAAAAACTTTTGAACCTTCTTTCTTTTTCAAACTTCATTAGTCAATAAAGGTTCACCACACATTTGTTTAAGGTGCAAGCATGCAATCGTTGATTGGAGGTTGAAAGACAATTATTTTCATTCTATGCTATTTTCATTTAAGCTTTTGCTGTTGTAAACAAGAAGAATAAAGAACATACCTAAAAACAGACACAGGTTGTTCCGCTAAAAGAAACAACCTCACAACCTAACACTTCAACAAAACAGACACAATAAACAAATATCCACAAAAACTTACACTAATAGACAAATTGGGGACAATTAAGGGCTTGACTATAATAATCATACAAGCAAGTAGACACTTTGAGTTTCATCATGCTACATATATTACAATTCAAATCAAGCATGGCATTTGCATATTTGTCAATCAAATCTTCCATTTCACTCCACCCCCAAATTAAAACATGACATTGTCCTCAATGTCTCAAAATAGGAATATGGAAAATGAAACATCAATAAGCAGCATCAAAGCATAGCAAATAGACAAGCATTTCATGAGAAAAAGAGTAGGGATCAAGGGATACAAACAGAGAAGAGAACCGAAACAGTCTGCTTAGGGAGGAGGGACCTCAGAGGACTCAGCCTCTTCACCTTCCTTGGGAGGTACAACTCCACTCTCCTTAGTAGCATACTCATTCAAGTTGAAAGAGGACTCTAACTCTGTTGGGGCATCAATCACCATTTTCTTCTTGGCTTTCTCCTCATCATACTCTAGAACAAATTCACAAATCTTTCTAAGCATTTCCACTTCGGCAAGGAGATACAAGGTAGATCTTTGCTTTGCATCCCCACCAGTTCCTGCTTGAGAAGAAGTGAACATTTGGCTAAGTATGGAATGAAAAAGAAAGGAAGCAATTAGATATGATGGTTGGAAAATTCTAAGCAATAAAACCTATCATCTTGGAACAATCACCCCCAAATTTTTACTTTCAGTAAAAATTCAAACTCAACCCCTAAAGATGTAGGAGATACAAGTTTAAATCTTTGCTAACTAAAAACTTGGGTTCGGGACAGCCTGCTTCTATTTTCTCAACTAGACAGTTCTTTCACAAAACAAACTAAAAAAAAACAAAAACAATAAAAATTTAAACTAAACTAAAGGATAGAAAAATTGGGGTATGCCCAATTAGGTTGCTACAATTGGTGTTTGTAGCAGACACAGTCTGTTCCTTCAACTCATGGTGGATCCTGGAAATGGGCGGTATCAATCACCCTTGGGAATTCATGGGCAGAGCATGGTTCAAGTTTCTTGCCATTAACTATGAAAGGTTCTCCTCCCGGCCTTACAATCTCAACCTTTCCATGGGTGAACAGCTTGTTCACGACAAATGGACCAGACAACCGAGACTTCACTCCAACAGGGAACAACTTCAATCTAGAGTCATGTAAAAGCACTTGTTGTCCCTCATAGAACCTACTGACTTTGGTTTTCTTTCCATGGCACAACTTGGGCTTCTCCTTGCATTTTTGGGCATTCTCATAGGCCAACAGCCTGCATTCTTCCATCTCATTCACTTGCACTTCTCTTTGAACCCCAACATCCTCCTTCATGTCCAATTTAAGTATGGAACTTCTTCCATTTGGTATATCAGGAGGCTTTTTGAGTGAAGGGTCTGAAGTGTTTGGTGGGAGTGGTGATTTTTCTGCTATTTCTTTGGAACAGCCTGTTCCCTCACAAATCTTCACTTCTTCTTCCAAAACATCATGCTTAGTTTCCTGCAAAACAGATGACTGCAAAGGTGAATCTAGAAAATAGCATGCATCATCAGAAGTAGGACGCCTTACTAAACCTTCATTCATTTTGAAAATGATCTTATCCCCATTGACTCGAAAGCTTAGTTCTTTAGCCTTTACATCTATGAGAGCCCCACCAGTAGCTAGAAAGGGTCTTCCTAGAATTATGGGAACATGCATATCCTCAGGCATATCCATCACAACAAAGTCAGCAGGCAATATGAATTTCCCTACCTTTACTAAGACATCTTCAACTATTCCTCTAGGATAACATATTGACCTATCAGCTAGTTGTATAGACATTCTAGTAGGTTGTGGTTCTCCTATGCCTAACTTTGTATACAATGAATATGGGATAAGATTAATGCTTGCACCAAGATCACATAATGCATTTTCAACATGTAAATTTCCAATTGAGCAAGGGATAGAGAAACTCCCTGGATCTTTCATTTTTCTAGGAAGGGGCAGCCTGTTCAACAAGATTGAAGAGCAATCTCTGTTCAGATGAACACAAGAGACATTCTCCAGCTTTGTCTTGTTAGAAAGGATGTCCTTCAAGAACTTCTTATAATCTGGCATTTGGTTCAAGGCTTCCAAGAATGGAAGGTTGATGTGAAGTTTTCTCAAAGTATCAAGAATTTTTGAGTGCCTCTTCTCCAACATTTCATCCACCAAAGCTCCAGGATAAGGTGCAGGTGGTTGGTAAGGAGGGGGTGGAATGTATTTTTCCACAGGTTCCTCCTGTACACGAACAGGCTCCTTAGCCTTTACACTTGGCTTTTCAGTCACTGGAACAGCTTGTTCCTTGTCAGCTTCTTTGGAAGTTCCTGCAACATTAACAACTTTGTTAGCTTTAACAGGGTTAGAGAGTTCCTTACCACATCTTAGAGTAATCGCCATCACATCTCGCTCCGGATTAGGCTCATTGTTGCTAGGAGTAAGACCATCATCCTTGAATGTGGAACTTGAGGCTAACTGATGCATTTGAGTTTCCAACATTTTCAAAGAGGCTTGAGTGTGCTTCATGAAGTGCATCAACATGATTTTGAAATCTGGCTCAACTTCCTCCTCAGCCTGAACAGGCTGTTTGTATTGTTGTGGAGGTTGTTCCTGGTAATAACTTCTTGATTGTTGTTGGAATGCTTGTTCCTCTTGTTGACCAGGTTGTGGAAGCCATGAGAAGTTGGGATGATTTCTGGAATCAGAGTTGTATAGGTCCGAGTAATGATTTTGTGGGTTTATCGGATTGCGCCCCACAAAATGACATTGTTCATGAGGATACTCCCCCATTTTGACTTCTGGGTTGATGGTATTGGGATGAGGGCCACCACGAAAATCACAAGAATTTGGGAAGGCTTCATGGTGAGTGGGTGAGGCATTCATCTTGATGATCTGCTGAGCAAGTTGTTCCATCTGAGATGTAAGCTTAGAAACAGCCTCTGCCCCATGATAGTCCATCGGCTTCTTTGCATCACTCCTCACTGAATGCCAACTATAGCTTGTGTTCACCACTCGATCAATGAGATCATAGAATTCTTGTGGCTCAAGATCCTCCGGGTTACCATTTGCAACTGATTCAATTTGCATCTTATAAGTATTTGCAATTCCATTGTAAAAATTCTGAACTTGCATCCACATTGGAATGCCATGGTTTGGTACCCTTCTTAGAAGTCCTTTGTAACGCTCCCATGCTTCGGCCAATGACTCATCTTCTTCTTGAGAGAAACGGGATACTTCATTTCTCAGCTTGATGGCTTGTCTTGGTGGAAAATATTTCATTAGAAAAGCACTAGCCATCTTCTCCCATGAATTGATAGATCCGGGCTGAAGATTTTTGAACCAAGTCCTCGCTTTATCCCTTAGAGAATAATGGAACAACTTCAGCCTTATAATCTCATCCGAGGCACCCATATTTGTTCGAAATGTGTTACATATTGTAACAAAATCTTGAATATGAGAATTTGGGTCCTCATTCTGGTCTCCACTAAATTGGACATCAACTTGAAGCATTTGTATCATGAATGCCTTCACCTGGAACAGGTTGTTCCCTTCATTCGGCAACACAATACATGAAGAGTATCCTTCAATGTTGGGTCTGGAGTAATCTCTCATCCTCATTATTGGCGGATTGTTGTTCTCGCCTTCACCTCCACGGTTTAGCTCTCCGTTTCTGTCATGTCCATTGTTACCGCCATTGTTTCCCCCATTAACAGGCTGTTCTTCATTCATCCTGCTTGTTTTTAGTCACTAAAAGCAAAACGGGTCCAACTTTGGCTACACCATGAACACACAGATCAAAACACACTATTTCACAGAAAATTTCAAATAAACTTTTACTTTCAATCCCCGGCAACGGCGCCAAAAACTTGTTACCTCTGGATGTGTCTTCTAGCAAGTATACTAGGTACAAGTAATAAAATGATAAGTAGATTATCGTCTCCACAGGGATTGAGATGAAAAGATTAATTGAAAAGACCTATGGAACAGTCTGTTTACGTGACTGGTAACATAAAAAGGGTTTGATTTGAGATTGGTTCACTATTATCTACTGTAATGAACTTCACTAAAAACAGATCTGAAGATTAAAAGATTAAAATGATGATTGATAACAATATATTAAAAGGAACAAGCTAAACCTAGCACGGAACTGGCATTGCAACCTCCATTCTCTTCTTCTTTAATTCATGAATGCATGCAAATATTCTGTCAAGGTCTCTACTTAAAGTTCACTTGATTCAAATGGCCATATCCTCAAGATTCTAAGCATTACTAACATCCTAAAGGCCTTTAAGATGCGTTCTTAACTTGCATAATCACGAAGTAGCATCTCATTTGCATGAGAACCCTTGATATACATCAGTCAAATGGTCATATCAGATGTATAAGTTTATATGAAGAACAAGCATACATAAAAGCAATGGTCATGTCGGTTATGCATACTGTAACAGGTTGTTGAGACCTGAAATCTACAGAACTTCATTAAACACTCAATAAAAGCAACATTCATTCATTAAATACAAAGATAAGAAGACTTACAATGCCAGCCCTAAGGCTGGCTCAGCTTGTAACAGGGTACTACTCACTCATAGTGAGCTTAACTACAAAAAGAACTACAATAAACTCCATTAAAGGAGCTCAACTACCAGAGACTAAAGATGATAATGTTATGAAGACAGAAAAACGGATTCCTCTCTCTTCAGAATAGTTCTCTACTTAAAGGAATAAAGAAAGATTAAAATACTAATTAAGTACAACAATAGGTAGGTTGTTCCAGCTGGAATACAAGATATTTCAATTAAACAATTGTTATTCTTGTCCTTGTGATCTTCCAAAAGGCAAAGCTTCTTCAATAAGCTTCCAATCTCCAATTAGGCCGACTTTCTCTCCCTTTTCTCCTTGATTTGACTTCTACTTTTCTACCAACAAGATGCTTTCTACTGTAGCGGGCTGCTTCAAGTCTGCTTTTCACTGTAGCGGGTTGCTACTAGTCTGCTGCCCTCCTAAAGTAGACAATACTACAAAAAGGCTTGTAAATCCTCAAATAATAACAATTACAACCTATTAAACCCAATTAATAGTGAATTAATGTATAATTATTATAGTCAAATACGAGCTCATCAGCGACCATCTCCACTCATATACTATGTATCTAATCATGTCTGTAATGATGAATGTAACTGTCGTGTTAAGGTTAAACTCTACACCAAATTCAAACTCCCTCTATGCAATCTTGAAAAGATACTTGACAGAGATGATATGCTTAATGCTAAAAATCACAGGCAGAGGAACGGGTGCTTGAAGTTACAAATGAAGGACCATAAGTAGTCAATTCATGCAGATATGTAAGGACGTGCAAAATGGGGGCAAGTAGGTGTCATCACAATCGGAAAATAAGAATAGATTGATCGAAGTACCCGACCCAAAATAGTGTACCACCGCGCTCACCGGCAAATCAGAAAAGCTCGAGCATAGATCAATTATGAGAGAATAGGGCCTTCTGTTAAGTGTCCTCGTAGTCATGGAAGGAAAATATGCAAATAGCCATAGCTGGAACAGCCAGAAACCATCCCGAGGTTGGTTAAATGGTTTTTCTGTAACGAGTAAGAGAGAAACGGTGAAACGTATGAGCCAACAGCATTGTCCCTAACACTATATAGGAAGCCAAGGCCTTGGCAATCTCTAACATTTCAGCAGTGGGTCGAGATCTCAAAGGTTCAAAAATATAATTGCTTAACAACATCCAGAGGAAATGGACATGGTCCATTCCATGTCCATTTCCTCTGGATGTTGTTAAGCAATTATATTTTTGAACCTTTGAGATCTCGACCCACTGCTGAAATTTTAGAGATTGCCAAAACCTTGGCTTCAAGGCAACCTATGGCGTTAGGGACAATGTTGTTGGCTCATACGTTTCACCGTTTTTTTCTTATTGTTACAGAAAAACCATTTAACCAACCTCGGGGTGGTCTGTGGCTATTCCAACTATGGCTACTTGCATATTTTCCTTCCATGCCTACAAGGACACTTAACGGAAGGCCCCATTATCTTGGAATTGATCTATGCTCGAGCTTTTCTGATTTGCCGGTGAGCGTGGTGATGACACCTATTTTGTGTCGGTTACTTTGATCGATCTATTCTTATTTTGTGTGACTCGAAAACTCTATTATGGTTCGAGTTGAAGCAAGAATTCAAGGTCGACAACCTCAAGAGTAGTTTTATATGCCCCGTGCTTATGGGCTCTGCAATTGGAATTCTTTCAAACTATTCCAGACCACTACCATTCTCGACTTGGCGCAAGAAGGAGCTAATGAGGAAAAAGCACGATGGAGTGAATTCTATTCATGGAGTGGTTCTCCTTGACGCTGACCATCCCCTTTTTAATATATGGTGGGAGAATGTCTACAAACACTGTATTTCTCCTCTAGGTAACTCTTCACTTATTTCATATATATAATTTTTATATTTTCTTTTTAAACACATACTGTTTCTTTTTTTTTTTTCAATAATTCGTGTATTTGTTTTATTATTAGACTCAAGCGGTAGTTCGGGAAAAGATGACCTGAAATCTCCTCAATCGAAGATGGCCATAAAGCTTAACTGCCAAACAGACCAAGGGAAAGCTCCCCTAATTGATCAAGACACGAGAAAGCCCTTTAGGCACCCACAATTCAACCTTGAACATGGTTAGACCTCTAATGTTCCCATTGTGTCATAGATAAATCTAATGCTAACTTTATTTCTAAAACAAGGACTGTCCATGTTGTGACTTCAGATGAAGAAGAGGAAGATCCAAATAAGTACATTTACTTCGATTTTGGCGATGAGGGACAAAACGCGGAGGAAAATGCTGAAAACCTCGTACATGAAGTTGCTTCTTCTGATCTTCTATCTTTTGACTTTGGATCTCCAAAAATCAAGTGTACTCCGCTGCAACGTATGATGAGTGAATTCCTCCCGTCTTCTTCCTCGCTTAAACGTCAGGCTCGACCTCTATCACCGGTAAGCCTTAACCTCCCTCTTCTTTTTTATGTAGATGTGCACTTGGTGGACTGCTTATTGCTAACATTGAACTTTTATTTCTCTTAGATAAACTTTTAGCAATTCTGTTCTATTTGAAAAATTTGACCAACGACACAACATGTTCTGGAACTTAAAATATTATCATAAATGTTATCATCTTGTGCTTGGAACAGGTGATATCATGAATAAATACACAAATGAATGAACCTTATGCCAAAACCAAGTAAAACAAAATACTTTTAGTCTCATTTAGATACCTGCATCTTTTAAATTTTGATTAAAAACCTTTTACACTGAATCCTGTCATGCAGCTAAAACTCCAAGTTAAATATGTGTAATTAATCACGAAAAACATACTTTTAACAACCCATTAATTTATAAAAAGCAGATCAGGATTGTTCCTTATTAATAAAAAAAACTAAACAGAGATACCTAAACATTACTCTGCTGCAAAATTAAAATGACACTTCCCTTAGATGTCTTAATTTCGATGTAATTTGTTGTCATTCATGATCACACCTCCTGCCGTCGGTGTTCAAACTTCGAAGGCCGCAGATGCTATAGGTGGAGCGCGCGCGATTTTGACTAATCTCGTTGCTACTCCTCTTAATATGTGGAGTTCGGATCAACTTGAACGGGCCATGGACAGCTTCGATTTGCTCATTACTGCTTGTACCTTCCATGCTAAAGATGAATCTCTAAAGTCAATCAAAGGATTCGTGGTGTTTTCTTACCAATCATGTATGACTGCTCGAAGTGTTGCTTCTTCTCTTGCAGTTCGTGCTAAGTCGAACATGGCTGAACTTACTTCCTTCAACAAGAGGCATGATGCTCTGATCGAAGAGGAAAAGAAAGATAAGCAGCGAGTGGCATTATTTGAAGTTGAGGAACAACGCCTTGTGGAGCTTGAACAAAAAATAGTAGAAAGTCGTGCAAAGATATTGATGACTTGACGATGGAAGGGGCTATGTTTCGGGAGTATTTTCCCCGAATGGAGGCTAAGCTCAATCATGAGAAGGCTCGATTAGCGGACCACTACACTGAAATGGTTGAATGGCACAAATGAAACGAGCAACATAAAATTCACATGACGTTTAAAAAAAAAAATATTATCGCATTCAAAAAAGCACAAGACGTTTGTTTCGTGAGAGGAGATGGAGAAGAGAGGAGAGAAATGAAATTTCCATCTCATCTCAAGATGTTGGGGATGAGGTGAGAGTTTTAATGAGATGAAAATAGCTAAGTAGTATCTACCATCCTTTCTCTCTTATAATGAGAACTACTCGGTCATTTCCCTTCTTTTTCATGCCATCTCGGTTTTAATTCTTGAAACAAACAAAATCCAACTAAACATCTTTTCCCGAGTTCATCTCATCTCAACCTTAATTTTCATCCCTTTTCAACCCCAATACGAAACAAAAGTCCCATCAGTCTTATGGAAACACAATGAATTTGTTCAAAAAAAAACTCAATTAACCCAATAAACTTCCATGTTGAGATGGCCCCATCAACTTATTTAAAATGTAGTCAATTGATCATAATTTTTCTAAATGATCAATTGCCGAGAGAAACTTTTTTTTTTTCTATGTTTCAATGAATAAAAAGATTTGAAGAGTTCTAATGATAAAGTTTCAAAATCATGGCACACTACCTGTCTTTGTTGATCTGACATTGCAGATTGTGATTTTTCACGTGTTAAACATTCTCAAAGGTGATTTACTTAAAACATGAAAGTGACAGTTTCAGAGTTTATATTCGAATATACTCCATCAGATAAACAAGGATGTCAAAATGAGATTGTATTACAATTGTGTTATGTGATGATTCTATCAATTCCAGGATATACATGGCATAAAAATGATAATCGTGCCAAACAAATTATCTCTATGAATCATATTGTCGTGTCAGAAAAAGGTGACCTTACACAAAAAGGTGAGATCATGAATCATAAACTCTTATCTCTGAAGATCAACTGTCAACATCTCACAAATGCATTCATCTTATGCTACTAAATGCTTTGGGATTAACTTGAGCAATGGTTTGTTCAAGTTAATCTTTGTGTTGCAGGCAGTGTATTTACCACAATTAAAAGGCTGTTTAAAGCCATTATCTGCTGCATATTTGCAACTTGATCAATAAGCTGTTAGATATTGAAGATGTAAATACACATCTAACTCACCGCAAAAGGCACCTCAAAGTAGGATTGCCTCACATATAAGGAGCCATACAGCTCCCTAATTATGGGATGCCAGATGGTCAATTTAATTTCTAATGGAACTTAATAAACAGTATGATTGCTTTCTACTCACAGGTCTAATTTGACATATTGATGAATTCGAGTTTTGACAAGCAAGAAACTAAGAGTGAACTGTGAGCACCGACTCTGCAGTGAACCATCAAAATGAACATATGCTCATGATCGAAATGTTCAATCATCCAAGAAAAATATAACTAGCTATCAGCAGACACTTTCAATTGCATAAAGACTGAAACCAGTGAAGTACACATCAAAAGAAGGTTATACAAGCAACAATGTTCATGACAAATGCGTAGATGAAATGAAAAATACCAGCCCCTCAAGCAGTTCATCTCCCCAGCAAAGCAACACGATCTTTCTGTATTGTTTGTGTTAGATTCATGTCGAAGAGCTCACATCGTAACATTATAGGAAAATCGGGAGAACCAAGATCAAAAAGCACGGGAATTACAATTCCTAATTGATTTATGACTATAAAAAACCTAGATCTATAAGTACTAAAAGTAAAAATTAGAAGTGAAGACAAGAAGATTACCACACACGTTGATGACCGCCGCTGAGGAACTGAGTGAAATGGGAAAGTAATGGCCGCGACAGAAGATCCAAGAGCAATGTAGTTTTATGAACAACCCTAGCACTCGTATTTATAGAGCGAGAAGATACTCAAAAGGAAAGGGTAAGAAGACAAAAAAAAATCAGCATATTGAAGTTTTATGAAATAAAAATTGAACATTTTTAAGCTATGTTGCAAGGAAACGGACACTAGGAAACAATATTTGTAAAAAATACAGGAAACAACATTATAGAAAAGCACACGGACAATAAAATAAAAGGAAAATCAACACATTTAAGTGACATAATAGGCGAAAAACCTGTCCTTTTTTCCCTTTGAAAGCTTGAAAGCAATTATTTATAGAAATTAAGTGTACCATGCAATGTGATTGGCACATGATGCCGCATAGTTCAAAAACGTATCTTACTTTAATAAACGGGCTTCCATATTTGATGTAAATCGAAATTTAGAAACTCTTGAAACTACGCACAATATCCATGTCATCTATACTGGATTGGTTAGTCCTAGGACTCAAACCGAAAACAAAATGCAAGTAAGCCTTTTTAAGAAAATTTCAAAGGCTAATAAATTCACCTGTAACAGAATTACACAATACAATGCAATCTCGAAAAGGATGTAATAACCGAAGTTCAAAGAGGATACACTAGAGCTACCTAAAATGGAGCTTCACAAACTCAGGGAATACATTTTCGATTATCCCATGTTTTGCAAACAAATGGCAACCCCCTAGCTTTATAAGTGTCAGTCTAAAACAAACACCAAAAGCCCTTTTTGTACTATTGGCTTTTTCCAGCCACCCCGAGAATCTTGAACAACCCGAGAATCAGCCAGGAATAGCCCAACTATGAAGTGTAGAGGCCATTGCTTGTGAAATCGAAAATCAACACTTATCCTCCTGATTACCAAACGGAGCCAACAAAATATTAATAAGATCGATTTTCTCAAGAACATTTGTATTATAATCTGTAGAACCAAAATTACCTTGACCTGACATTAAGCACCTTCATATTCTGTCCAGATAGAACATGTTTGACTGAGATAAAGCTTAGAATATAAGCAATTGGTTCAACTTTTGAAGCCACTCCCTTGACCTTCATACATCTTAATCGATTTTCTTTTGGATCCTGCAGACAAAAGCATCTTAAAGAGACTAAAGCATCAAGAATGATCTATCATTCAAGTACTTAATGGTCAATACATATGTGATCAAAGGAGAAAACTTTGGACCCGCCTTTCTTGTACCGTTGTCTTTCATTGTCCACGCATTAATACCACCAGATTTGAGAACCCCGCGTATACACAGTTCTCAACCTAATACTCCCACACAATCATATCGATAAGGTCAATTCAGTGTTGGTGTTGAAGCTGACCCAAAATTTTCCTTGTCAACGTCAAAAGTGCGTATATGACAGTGTTGGGAGTATTAGGGGGAGAACTATGCACGTTGAGGTATTTTATGCCATGATATGAACCATAAGGTCATCTTTCTTCACAAGATAAGCAAATGGAAAGAATTTCAGACCAAGCCTTTTTTACGTCACGATCCTTCATTGCCCAAATATGAATGACCTGAAACGAGGACCTAAAAATTTAACAAAAGGGTAGTAAATCTTAAGATGAACAATCATATAAGTAGAAAATAACATGCATCTTGACTAGGAGATAAGAAAAAGCCAATGCCTTTCGATATTGTAGTTGAGCCACAATACAAATATCGTAACGAATTATATTTCATGAGATGGATGCCCGGAAAATCAACGGCTTCAAGCTAAAAACAGCAATTGAATCAAGCAATTAACGTAATTGAAATCATCAAAGTATTAAGTAAGTTTGTCTAGGAATCAATTCACCATGGCTTTCTTTAGGTTGATGAGCACTGCAATCATCTCTCTGTTGATGATGATGATGTGCATATGCGGAGGACTGTCCATGGCTGCTGTCATTCTCTCTGTCATTCCCGGAAAATTCAAGCGTAGAATTATTTTATGACCTTAAGATTTCATCTTTATATTCATATAGGTGTTAGGTGGTTTTGGTCCAAATTAGGCCCAAATTAACTGTGGCTTTGGTCTCATAATTTTTTGTGGCTGCTGTCTCGGACTTTCTATTCCATTTTTCTGTCCCCCTTTAGATTTTTGACATGTGTAAAAAAGATTCTACGACGGGTTGATTCGGAGAATATTTAGGGTATAATAAAAAAACATTAGAATCTTTTTTACACATGTCAAAAATTTAAAGGGGGAAAAGAAAATGGAATAGGAAGTTTGGGACAGAAGATTTTCTTCCGGTGTTAGGTGGTTTCACGCTTTTGCAAACAAAAGGATTCTTGGTTGTTTTTTTAGCAAATAAAGTACTGTACAGAATCTATGAAATGTTTGATTTTGTTTACATGTCCTCATTCACGTTAACAAAATCAACATTTTCATTAGTTTTAAAAATAATGTAAATCACAATATTTTATTTGTTACAGATAAACTATAATACTTTATTTGCAAAAACGTGAAACCACAAGGCACTAATTTAAAATTAATTCTAATTGTTTTGATAAAATCGTGGGGAAAATCGTGAGGCGGATGCTATAGCGAAGTACGAAGCAATTTATTCGGATTTGTTTTGATTGGAAAGCTCTCCTTCGTTGACTTTAATTCGGTTGAGCAATTTTACTTTGCTGCATTGTTCGCTTTCCTCCTTTGTAATGATTATTTTTTATTAATATCGGGTTGGCTAGGGCAATTTTTCTCTCGGGGGTGATGACCTAGTCGGGAGATGTCCGTGGTCTTGTTTCCCTTCTCACTACACTCCTTTTGCTGAAAAAGTCATTTAGTACTGTTTTTGAATTAAACACAACATATCCATTATGTTTCAACTAGTCATATTGACTTGGTGAATTAATTATAATTTTGAATCAAAATAAGATAAAATTAAACTTTCAAAATCAACCAAACACTTTTTCCATTTCTCAGGATTAAACACTTAATTGCCCCTTGTGGTATTCAAAATTTTGTTTTTGGCCCCTTGTGGTATGATTTGGTGACATTTGCCCCTTGTGGTATCCAATTTGGTGGCATTTTCCCCTTGATGGATGAAAAATGAAAAAATTTAGTTTCTCGATCAGTTCAATTATCATATTTTCATAGATTCATGCCATCAAATTTGCTAAATTTACAATTTGAAATGACATTATGTAATAGAATTTATCTAATTTCCATCTTTATGGGGCAAAAATGACAAAATTGGATACCATAGGGGGCAAATGTTACCAAATCATACCACAGGGGGCAAAAGCTACAATTTTAGATATTACAGGGGGCAAATAGATGTTTAATCCTTTCTCATAACCTATATATCAATTATCCATAGGACCATAGTTATAAATAACAACAACAAAACATAAGTATAGCTACATAATAGTTCATATCTTTTTTGTACTTGACAAAAAGATAGTTCATACTTTAACAAATATTAATTACTATTTCAAAATGTAATCTATTCAAAATCACATCACACATCCATCCATGTCTTCAGAATCATCCTCATACCGTTCCCTATCGTCATAATCAATCACATCCTTTCAGCGCTCTTCAACTAAAGAAATACATTTGTCCTCTTTGTGAAGTTTCAGCTCTCCACACCTGCTCAAAACAATCATACAATGGTTTAGAAGTGCTACTGATAGAACATATGTTAATAGGAATAAATCTTAATCGTATTCGGGAAGAGCAGATTTAGTCTATACATACGAAACAGAATAACAGTAAACCTTACATTTACTAAATCATGCAATTTCTAGACTTAAAAATGGAAGATATATTTTTTCATTGACAAAATGTGCAGTTTCAAACCCTATAGGTTTTCCAAAGCATTGGAAACTGGATGATCTTCATAACAAGAAATCTACGTAGAAAACAATACAATCTTAAGCCATGTATTTCCTAAATAATTGGTCAAGACTTATTAATCGGAAAATATATTTTTTATTAACAAAATGTGCAGTTTCAAACCCTATAGTTTGTTGGCCAAAGCATTGGAGATGGGAGGATCTTCAGAACACGAAATCACACATAGACATAACAAGGGTATCTTCAACTCTTGTACAAAAAACAAGAGTCGCATACAAGTATTCATAATATTAACCATAAGTTCTATCATGAAATAGATTCCAAAATAAACGATAAAATCAAAATTAATAATAGTAATAAATTGTAAACAGGTAAAAGATTTAACTACTTTAAATCCAGACTAGAGTCTTCATTCATCTCCAACGCCTTCAAGGTTCTTAGTTTCCTCAACAAGTCATTCATCTTCAAAATTCTACCATGAATTACAAACTAAAATTCATCTTCATCGTCTTTCCTACGTATTCTAGCATCATAAACAATTTCATCAACCACAGATGATTTCATGATGTAGACAATGAAGAGTTAAGATAACAAAAAAAAAAGAGTTTTTCACTTGGAACACTTGTAAACTATTTGCCTTACACTACCAAGCCTTTTATAACTATGGTTTGCAATGGTTTCCTGTGTCCTAATCTTTTACTTCAGTTCAGAAACTCGGTGCTTCCTCTATTTGTTTCGAGTTTTAGTTTCTATCAGTTGAAAGACGCGAAGAAACGGAATTCTTATAACACGCCAATATATACCTAACTAAAGTCTCTCATAAATGAATCTCCCCGCGCTCTAAAACCGACTATCCTCTAATCACCAAACAAACAATGCAAAATATTAAGGAGAGAAGAAATTGCACTACAAATTCATTTGCAAATTTTCTTGCCCTTATAAGCTCCGTTGTATTGTGTTGAATCACAATTCTCATTTATCATTAACTAATTGGCAGCAACAAATAGAAAATAAAGCTGAGTGTTTAGTAATGAATGATAGAGAAATACCTTGACTTGACATTAAGAACCGTCACACTATCTCCCGATAGAGCATATTTCAGTGAAACAAAACTTGGAATATGAGGAAATGCTTCTAAATTTGACTTCATCCCGCGGACCTTCAAATATCGGAATCCAGATTTATTTGGATCACAATATATTAAAGCATGCATATGAGAATTAAACATCAGTATCGTCCCATTTTTCAGGTACTTTATTGGTTTATATGAACCAAGAGGCCATCTTTGTCCATCATCTGGGTCAATGGACAACATTTTAGACCAAACTTGTTTTCCATCACGATGCTTCATCACCCAAAAATCTATATGATCACAGTTTGCAGCCTCAGTTATGCAGAGTTTTCCTCCTAATTCTCCCATGCTCACTCTTGTAACTATATCATATATCTCAAATGGAAATGATATTAAACTTGACTCAAAGCATTCCTTCTCAACGTCAAAAGAAATTACAGAACACGGTTCGTCAGGACAAAACCAATAAACAAATCCATTCAAATAAGTGGGGAACAACTTCCATCTTGAATGCGGAAAATAGCAAAGGTCTTTCCATGTTTCTGTACCAAGAACATGTACTTCAGCCACCATAAGTTCATCCCGACTTGTCCTTCGAGTAAACATTCTTATCACCTTATATTGGTTAGTCACAGGACTAAAACCAAAACCACACCTAATAGGCGAGTCCCAATAGTACTTAGCTGCAGTAGTCCTCTTAACCTTGGGAAGATAAATAAACTCACCCGTAACCGGATTGCAAACAGTAACATGATCATTATCAGGATCTGATAAGCAAAGCAAGCCGTTGCATGAATTAACAATCGTATACTTGTGATTTTTCATATTCAGCTTCAAGCAATTCTTATTGTCTACCCCTTCTTTATCAAGTATCACTTGGATGTTGCGAAGTGGGAGTTTCAGTTTGGAGTCAAGTTTAATCTTAATGGATGAGCTATCAGAAAAGCTATCATAACACATGTACATGTCAAGCTTGCGCTCGGGCTGCACAAGATAAAGCATTCTTGACAGTAATGTAAAGCCCGAAGTTCGAAGTAGAGGATAAACCTGAGCTTGATCTAAATGTAGCTTTGCAAACTCAGGGTCTGAAATAAGATCACACCATGTTTTGCACACAGATTTGCACACGAAAATTCTCTTTATAGGGAGGATAAGTAGAATACTCACGAGAATGTTACTTGGCAAATCCGAAAATGAAGGACCTGAATAATTCATTTGTATAATGCTGACTTTTCTTTTCCCTGCTTCATTTTTTCTCCTCTTTCGACTAGAAGCCGATGCATTCCTTCTATTCATGACACTGAAAAGCATAAATGACATTTTAATAAAACTGAATTCAAATTGATCAAAAAAGCCGCAAATGTTCTAAATGTTTTGAAAGTACAAGAATTCATTAGATGATTCGGGAATTTACTTCTACAATTCATTAAATAACACTTGCAAAAGTACACAAGTATGTTTCAATTTATGGACATGCTTTTTTTAAATGCTAAATATAATAATCAAACTACTCATTTAAATGCTTAACTATGTAGTAGTATTATATTGTTTAGAAATACTAAGAATGTATTCGTTTTGAAAGTCCTATTTACATCCATTTCACACTTTATTTCATTTACGAGTTTCTTAGTAAAAAGGAGTAAAGGTTTTTCTTATTGCACAGAGTACACGCTCCATTTTGGAGTTTAAATTGTCATTTTGTACCACTACAACCAAAATCCATTAAATATTTTCTACATTATCGGTTATTTTTATTAAGGAGAAAGAAAACAACTATATATGTCATTGTCTTTTATTTCAACAATGCATGTAATAATTTATTTTTGACACATATATTGAGGATGCTTTTTAAGCCTTGCATTCATGAGAGCGAGCGTCTCATTGTTTCCTTAAAATATATGGGTCCAATGGCAATAACATGAGTGAATGAGACATCTTGACTAATAAAGTGCACAACTAAGGGCAGACATAACATGCATAACGTTAAAGAAATAAAAGTAAAGCTCATATTAGTCGACAATGTTATAACCCATATTTATAATTTGAAAAATTTAACGGTTCAAATCAGTTTTTATATGTGTAGCGGGATTCTAGAGTTTTAACGCCTCAACTCCTAGGCATTGCCGCCTAACATTAATTCTCCCTTACTCGGTCCTATATATAGTCATCTTTCTAACTCAATAACTCTAATTTCCTCTAAGTATACTTATGTAAGCTGATGTCTAGATTTCAATACTAGTTCAAGACAAAGATAAATATTCATAATTTCAACATGATTTCACATGAATACATCTTCTAAAAAAAATCATCATCTTTAAATATTGATAATTAAGATAAATATTTATTTAGGAATTAAATATATTGAATTTCAAGTAATCCCTTCATATTTCTCATACCTGCCTGAAAATATCACCGGTTGCCGGAATCGGAAAAGTTGCACTTAGACGTACGCAGAAATGAAGAATTAAAATGGGATAAGATTAAATTGAGATTGATTTTAATTAGTATTAAAATCAACTGAATTGCATGTTTGAAGTTCCTTAAGATCTATAGGTTATTTGATCTCCGGAGTTCAATTTTGGGGTCCGATTAGAGAAATAAAAATCACAAGTTGGAAAAAGGGGAAGAAGATTGACAGCAGAGGACAATAAGATTTTCCCTTTTCCAACCTTACCAAATATATATATTACCTAGTCTAATGAGTGGCTTATTCATAAAATAATTATTTAATTTGTTTCTTTTTTTGAAAGGTAATTATTTATTTAATTTGTTAACAACTAGTTCTAATTAATTTTAAAAACACTCTTAAGCTTAAAATCAAATAGGCTTTGTTGTGCTTAAATTTTGCAAATAAGGGTTTAACTTGACATTGAAAAAGAAAAATGATCAAATTTTGTTGTGTTTAAATACATAATCATAAATTTAGTCAATCAAATCAAAGGTAAAATTTTGCCACGGTTATGTTTTTAACATTATTAACTTATTGAGATTTCGTCTGCTAAGAGTTAGTATAACACACCCTTATTTATATTGTTTTTAAATATAAGATTTCGTTTATTATATAAAGTAAAGCTCATCTTAGTCGACAATGTTATAACCCATATTTATAATTTGAAAAATTTAACGGTTTAAATCAGTTTTTATATGTGTAGCGGGATTCTAGAGTTGTAACGCCTCAACTCCTAGGCATTGCCGCCTAACATTAATTCTCCCTTACTCGGTCCTATATATAGTCATCTTTCTAACTCAATAACTCTAATTTCCTCTAAGTATATACAAGCTAATGTCTAGATTTCAATTACCAGTTCAAGACAAAAATAAATATTCATAATTTGAACATGGTTTCACATGAATGCATCTTCTAAAAATCATCATCTTTAAATATTCATAATTAAGATAAATATTTATTAGGAATTAAGTATATTGAATATAAAGTAATCCCTTCATATTTCTCATACCTGCCTGAAATTATCACCGGTTGCCGGAATCGGAAAAGTTGCACTTAGAGGTATGCAGAAATCAAAAGTTAAAATGGGATAAGATTAAATTGAGATTGATTTTAATTAGTATTACAATCAACTGATTTGCATGCTTGAAGTTCCTTAAAATGGGATTTCATTTTTGGGGTGCGATTAGAGAAATAAGAATCACAAAAGGGAAGAAGATTGAAAAGGGAAGAAGAGTGAGGACAATAAGATTTTCCCTTTTCCAATCTTACCAAATATATATATTACATAGTCTTTTTTTTTTTTTTTTTGACAGAATATATATTACATATTACATAGTCTAATGAGTGGCTTATACATAAAATAATTATTTACTTTGTTTTTTTTTTGAAAGGTAATTATTTAATTAATTTGTTAACAACTATTTCTAATTAATTTTAAAAACACTCTTAAGCTTAAAATCAAATAGGCTTTGTCGTGCTCAAATTTTGCAAATAAGGGTTTAACTTGACATTGAAAAAGAAAAATGATCAAATTTTGTTGTGTTTAAATACAGAATCATAAATTTAGTCAATCAGTAAAATTTTGTCTGCTAAGAAATAGTATAACACACCCTTATTTATATTTTTTTTAAATATAATATTTCGTTTATTACATAATGTAAAGCTCACATTTTTTTTTCTTACTTTCAAAATAGATATATTATAAAAATGTTTTTATAGTGATTTTTTTGTCAAAAAATGTTTTATTTTTATCTAAATTTAGCTCATTTTGTTTGAATCTACCAAATATTCTTGTTTTATTACACCTATTTCTAGATTTATCAAATTGACTAGAATTTCTTCTTTGAACCAAACAAGATCTTGCAGATTCCTATTAATATTTGATTATATATGTTATATTACTCATTGCTTGGTTTCAATGTTAATATTATGATAATATGATAGTCATTTAATGAGTCGATGTACATCCGATAGACATGTTAGACAAACAAAAAAGTCGATTCATAGATATATTATTTACTCTCTTCAAATGAGTTTTTAGCACAATGAGAAATAATTCACAAAATATTTTTGGTGTATAAAATCTCTTCAAAATATTACTCATTAGATTTACGGAAAACCTAAATCGTTGAACTTTTTTGGTTGGCGCAGTGGTAGCATGGAGCTGCGTTTGGTGGGAAGGTCTGCGGATCGATCCCCCACAACCGCGACTGGGAGGGGTTTAAATACCATAATCCTTGGACCCACTCCGAATCTGGATTAGTCGGCCCAATGCGGTTCGGGAACCGGATGGAAAACCAAAAAAAATAAAATCATGTTTTCGATTATTATTTTTTTCACTTTAAGCCCTTAATCATCGGATAAATTATTGATTTAATCCTTTTTTTAACACTAGAGCTTGTCTCCTTCTCAAGATAAGGTAATGGAAAGAATTTCAGACCAAGCGTTTTTTACATTACGATCCTTCATTGTCCAAATATGAATGACCTAATATGAAAACCTAAAATTTTTAACAAAACGGTAGTAAATCTTAAAATCAACAATCATATAAGTAGAAAATAACATGCATCTTGACAACGAGAAGCAGTACTACATAATTTAGACCTTAGAAAAATTACATAAGCCCTGAAACAATATTAATTACACAAGTATATTACTTGTATTTAACGCTTATTTGCAACTCTAAGAGCTGACTAATACAAAATGAAGGATACTATACAATAATATTTATCTTATTAGCTAATAAAATACACTCTTATTTGTTTTCAATGAGGGAATTATTAGGGAATCGGGCTGCACGTTTCGAGAAATTGCTGTTAAATCTTTGACATGTAACGAATAACTCACTTAAATTGGACCCGACCGACTTGAAATGAGGCCTTGTTGGGTGGGCTGGGGCCTAATTGGACCATAGTTTAAAGATCATATCGAACCAAACATAATTCATTTTTCCCGATCAACTTCATACTTCGGATGTCTCTATTTTCCCGATCAATTTTCCGGTAACTCCTATCTTCTATGCTTCTAGTTTTTTTATTCTGTTGATTTATGATAATATAAGATTGTAAAGCAGCTTTCGTAGATTTTAATTAGGTTTGATTTTATCTTCTCCGGTTGGGAATGATTGTAGCAATTTAGGTTTAATTTAAGCAAATACAATACCTAATTCATCACTATGACCAACTTCAGGGGCTAATAACTTAGTTTAACTAAATCTTGTCACTTTAAGCAAGTTTAGTGAGTCAAACGGCTTTTCGGACGAAGGGAGCCTAATGTATATTAAGCCAACAAGGATACAAATTTGGGTTATTTTGTCATAATTGTATGTCATATTGTCAATGTCGGCTTGTCTTGTTAAAGATTCCCATCCCTCGAGGGAAACAGAAATGAATGACAAGCACAAGTTACGCTTCCATACAAAGAATCTTTTCCTCTTAGACTCTTCATTAAGATAATTTTGGTATGCAAATGTGTTTGCAAAACATGGCAAATCTAAAATATATTATTCCCTGAATTTGTGAAGTTCCATTTAAGGAAGAAGATCGGGTTTATCCTCTTTGAACTTTGCTAATAACATCCTTATTGAGATTGCTCTATATTGTGCAATCCGGTTAGAGGTGAGTTTATTAGCCTGAAAGGCTTAAAAAGGTATACTTACATTTTGTTTTCGGTTGAATCATATGATATGATAAGAATGTTATGGCATAGAAACGGATATCCCAATAAGTTTGGTTATGATATTGTGGCTGAAGTACGTAATATTGCTACAACATTATGGAAAGGCAGTAGTTTTTTCTTATCCTTTAGTGAAGATGCATATTGTTCCATACTTATTTCATTGTTAATTGGTCTTAAGATTTGCTGCAATTTTGTGAATATTTAGGTACTCGTTTCAGGTTATTCATATTGGGGCAATGAAGGATTATGATGTCAAAAGGGCCTGGTCTGAAGTTCTTTTTATTGATTTGTCTTGTGAAGAAAGATGGCCTTGTGGTTTATATCTTGATGTTTCACTGTGTAACAAATGCTATACGGTCTATGTAAAGGAATCAAAGTGGAAGCTACTGTTAGTACTCCAAGTTTCTCAAAGTCAAGTCGAGGTAATTTTGTAATGTCGTGCTAATTAATGCTTTTCTGGATCTAAATGTTTTTCATATGATAAAGAAAAAAATCTCAGATTCAGCGGTTTATGATAAATGAAAAGCGGTTTATTGACATGGCACGATCTATAGTATATTCGCCTAAATCCATATTTTTAACCTCATAGTAATGACAAGATTTATTTTGACAAGTTGTGTATTTCAAGTGGTACAAAAACACTGAGTTGAAATACATATTTCAAGTCAAGTTTATGAATTTATTATGACATAAACACTGAGTTGAAAAACATATTTAAGAACGTAATACGTATGTGTTATCTAGAATCAACCTAAGATATTTATCCTAAATTCCCTTTTTATTCCCTTTGTAATACGAAACTCCTTGTAAGTATTTCATCTTCTCTTTTTAATTGCTCTTAACACTTCGCTTTTGCCTCTTCCTTTCTTTTTAAGGTCACTAGTGATCATCTCGACTCACATACTATGTGTTCAAGACGTTTAATTTCTCCTTTTAGAGTATGTTTGTTATATTTGTTATATTTTATGTATTTAATATGACGTACCAAGCATATACTATTTTTAAAGATTATTTGTTACACTATAGAAAATAATTAATCTAATGGAATTTTGTTTTAGTTTAGTGACTATATTTGTTTTGCAACAAATTGTTCTTGAGGAATGTGAATTAATAGGAAGAGTCAGATAGCTAAACATCAAATTTGGATATACTAAGAAGTAATGCCAAAAGTGAATCAATAGGACTGCTACAGCTTTAGTTTTGTTCTATTGGATCTTCAGAATCTTAAAATACTATATTGAAGAGTTCTACATTTCTAGTTTAAAACTCTCGGAGACTGAAACTTTTTTTGGTTGTGTTTTTGTATCGTAGATATTTGGGAACTTATTCCATCAAATATGAAAACATGTTTCGCGAAGTAAATTGCATTTTTTGCAAAACGATGCGGCATCATGCGCGCAATACTTTGCATCATGAGGCATCAAGCTTCCAAAATGAAGAAAAGGAGAGTTTTTTTCCCATGTTATGCCACTTAAATCTGTTGATTTTCATTTTATTTTATTATTTATGTGCTCCTCTATGATGTTATTTCCTTTTATTTTTTACAAATATTATTTCCTAGTGTCCGTTTCTGTGCATCATAGCTTAAAAAGATTCAATGTGCTTTCTTAAAACTACAATTAATTGTTTTTTTTGTCTTCTCACACTTTCCTTTTGAGTGTGGGCTCACTCTATAAGTACAAGAGCTAGGGTTCTGCATTTAGCTCTTGAAATCTTCCGCGGCGGCCAACACTCTCCCATTTCACTCAATTCTTCTGCAACGGCCATCAATTTTGGGTAATCTTTCTTCTGTTCACTTCTAATTTCTAGTTTTTGTAGATCTAGGTTCATATAGTCATAAATGAATTTAGAAATTTAATTTTTGTTCTTTTAGTGTTTGATATTGATTTTCCCGATTTTCCTATATGTTTTGTTTCTTTTGGGATTGATAGATTTTTGTAAAATTTGATTTCATTTTCCGATAAGATGAAGGTTTTCTAGATTTAGGTTTTAAGTAGTAACGTTTGGAGAAGAAAGAAGTTGTAACATTTCTTTCAATCTCTTGCATTTTGAATTCAGCCTGTTGTTTGCTTTGTCTCAGATTCATAACAATCAATCATGGAAAGCGGGACCATTTCTTCGGTTACAGACCCTAACCGTAAAAGTCCCAGAACTAAAACACGGGAAGAAGAAGAAGAACCATTTTCTCATCTCCCCAAGGATATTCTTGTCAATATCCTTCTTAGACTCTCCATTAAGAGCATTTCTCGATGCAAATGTGTCTGCAAAACATTGTATGATCTAATTTCAGATGCAGAATTTTCAAAACTACGTTTCCATCCAGGCGATGTTTACCCTCTAATTGGAACCGCATTTTGTGCATATGGGTCAGCTGTGCTTCATCTTGTGCAACCCAGTAAGGATGATTTCGAGCTCAAGCTCGGGATGTGTGATCATTCCAACTCTAAGTCTGGATGTGTCTGTAATATTCGGGTTAAACTTGACACTAAATTTGAAATGCCAGGGAGTTTCGGGCGTGCAGAATATAGTTTAGGTACTTGCAATGGATTGGTTTGCTTGTCCAATCCAGCCGATAAATGGTTACGTCCTCTTGCTATTGGCAATCCCATTACAGGCGAGTTTATCAAACTTCCCTACCCTAAGAAGATTAACTTTGATGGTTATGATGTACGTTATGGTTTCGGTTTTAGTCCTTCGACTAACCAATATAAGGTGTTAATAATGTCTGCCATTACTAAGCCTGCTGAAGCACATATTTATATTCTTGGTACAAAAACATGGAAAAACATTGGCTCTTTTACACAGTTAGTTCCTCGGGATTGTCCTACTTATTTGAATGGTTTTCTTTATTGGTCTTCTCATAGACAACCATTATCTATATGTACTTTTGACATTGAGAACGAACATTTTGGGTCAGTTTCAGGACCAACAGTGAACCGCACTTATCGGAGTGGTAGTATGGGAGTATTAGGGGGAGAACTATGTATTTGTGGGGTTCTCGAGTCTAGTGATTTTCATGTTTGGACAATGAAGGATAATGGCATCGCAAAAGACTGGTCCAAAGTTTTTTCCTTTAATCACACATATATTGGTCAAATTAGGAATTATGGCTCATTGTTACCCATTAAGTACTTGAATGATGGATCATTGCTGTTGTTTTACTCTCTCGAAGATGCTTTTATCTACATGGATCCAAAAGAAAACCGACTTAGATATTTGAAAGTCAAGGGGACAGTTTCAGAAGTCGAAGCAATTGGTTATAATCCAAGCTTTATCTCACTCAAGCATGTTGTAGCTGGACAGAAAACGGAGGTGCTTAATGTCAGGTCAAGGTAATTCTGGTTCTACAGATTATGATAAAAAAGTTCTTGAGAAAATAAAGAATTAGGTATCAAATGAATTTGAAAGTTTCCTATTTCTATCTCTTTCTAACCATCTTATTTCTTTGTTGACTAGCTGTGAGAAGTTGATGCTGCACAAAGAGGCTGATATTGAAATAGTTGAAGAAGAGATTCGTTTTGATGATGATGAAGAAGATGATGATGATGATGATGATGATGATAATGATGATGATGATGATGATGATGATGATGATGATGAAGAAGATGATTTGGTTTGACTTCCAGTTCTGATTCTGGTCATTATTATGTTCCTGATAAGATGTGACTGCAAGAAGTTTCAACAAAGGTAAATGTAGCATAAAATCTGCTAAATTTTCTATTACAAAATTTTCATTTGTGAAATGTGAAAGATAAACAAACTAACACTATCTATAGTTGTACGGACATAACTCTAATATATTGGATTGAAAGATCGACTACTGTATGTTCATTCAAACTGAAAAGGAAACATTAATTCTGAAAAAATATAAAACGGAAATGGACAAGAAGAGAGAAAACGCTACTGAACCAGAGTTTCGGTATAAACATACATTGAATGTAATCTGATCTGTAAATTTTGTCATGCAGTCTTGAGTTTGGTGTTGTTAAATCAAGTGAAATAATCTGGTTTTATATTTTATTATTTCGTGAGATTTAGTTATTAGAGACTTCTAGTTGAGAAATTTTGGTCTGTTATTTGAAATCTGTTTTTTTGCCTCTTTCAGTTGATAGAAACTAAAACTCAAAACAGATAGACGAACTGAGTAAATCAGAATCCATTACAATCGAGAAAATAAGAAAGAGATTATATCAAGACTATTTATAAAAGGCCTGGTAGTGTAAGCTTGCCTTTGTGAAACTGTAGGTGCACCTACGAGCAAGTTTATAAGCCAAATATTTTACAAGGGCCAAGTTAGCACCTTGATGAAAGTCTTTATGATGGTAGAGTAGGCACCTTCGATGTTTTGGCCAACCTATTGGGTTTGAAACTGCTTACGATACGATTGTACTGTTTTATACTTAGATATGTAATTTTGTCCTCTGAAAATGCTCCAATCTCCATTGTTTTGGCCAACCTATAGGGTTTGAAACTGCACAGTTTGTTAATGAACAAAACCATATCTTCCATCATTAAGTCAAGAAATTGCACGATTTGGTAAATGTAAGGCTTAATTTTTTACTGTTTTGTACATATAGACTAAATCTGCTCTTCCCGAATACAATTAGGATTTATTCCTATTAGGATATCCTATATCAACAGCACTTTTGAAACATTTTATGAATGCTTTGAGCAGGTATGGAGAGCTGAAACTTCACAAAGAGGGCAAACGTTTTTCTATAGTTGAAGAGCTCAGGGGATGTGAGATCGATTCTGAAGATAGGGAACAGTATGAGAGGATGATTCTGAAGACATGGATATGGGTTCTGATTTTGAATAGCTTATCTTTTGAGATAGACATTAATTCTGCAAAGAAGATATGAATTATTATGTAGTTGTTGTTTTGTTTTGTTATTGTCACAACTATGATCCTAACTCATATGGATATATATGGAGCTGAGTTGTTTGTCTGATTGAAATATCATATAGTTCTTATCTGATTTAAAGTAACTTTTGTTACAACTGTTATCTTATGGAAATACCGCGTGTCTTTCACACAAAATGGTGTGACTGGTTTTGAGTTGAAAAAGGGTTAATTAGCTCCACTTTTAATTAGTTTAGGGGTCAATGATAACCCTAAAATAGATTACAGCTTAATGTGACGAAAATAATGAAGTTAAAACTAGGGATGACACTACACGTGACAAATACGAGTACGGGTATCAGATTACCTCATAGGATGCCCGTTACGTACCCGCGATATATTTGACGGGTAATAGGTAATTGGTACCCGTTACCCGTTTTGTTGCGATAAAAAATATATATACACAATGTATAAGCATGATTTAAATCACGGAACTTTATGTCACTAGTTTAATAGCTTGTTTTTTCAATTCAAAACAACTTAGATTATTTAGAATATTTGTTAAATTTTTGTATAAATTATTCATTGATGTTTTTTGGGATAAGGTGCAAAAATATCCTTAACATAGCCGCAAAGGAGCAATTTTATACTTAATGTCTGTAATGGTGCAATTTTATCCTCAACGTTCGTAAATTGGTTCAATTTTAATAAAAGTTAACAGAACGGTTAACAATATTATAGAGAGCTTCAAACAACACGACAAATCCTCCAACCTCTTCTTCATCTTCCATCTCTAAACTACCTGAGCTCAGTGGTTTGCTCGCCGAGCGCCGGCTACAAGGTCCGTTCCTCTGATCTCCGCTATGAACACGTATAAACTTTCATGCTTAACAATCTGACTTCAAATCAAATTTCGCTCCTACCTGAGTTAATCAATCTCAGCCTCTCCCTTCTCCTCATCTCCATTTCAACAATTTTTGATACTTCTTGAAGGATTGAAGATGAAGATTCATCTCTGGAAGAGCATAATCAATATATTTTGGTTCCGATTTTACCATTAGGTTAGTCCGTTTGTTTATAACATGAGTAGAATCCGTTCAGAAAAGTTACAGGTTACTTCTGAACTTCAATAAATGATGGCTATTAAAGAATTCTAGAAACCAAACAAGCTCCCCAATTAAAACTCAGTTGATTGACAATTGACATACTAATTTCCGATTAGCGAGGATATCGAGATGCTCAGCGGTGTCTAGGGAACAATATTTGGCCGGAAAAGGGGAAGGAGGTCGAAATGGTTGTTATACTTGTTTAGAAGGTGAAGAAGATGAGAGGATTTTGAAGAGGGTTTTGAAGAGAGGGTGAAGATTAAGAATGGACGAAGAGGGTTAAGGAAAGAAGAAGAGAATGATTTACTAGAATTGGAACAAGTTGTCTATGTTTTGGGTTTAAGCAACACTTCACACAGAGGCTGTTAACAGTTCTGTTAACTTTAATTAAAATTGAACCAATTTACTAACGTTGAGGGTAAAATTGCACCATTCCAGACGTTAAGGATAAAATTGCTCCTTTGCGTCTACGTTAAGGGTATTTTTGCACCTTATCCCATGTTTTTTTAAAATTTATATGTATTGTTTAATTTGTAATTTTACTAGGATGCATTGTTTATAAACGGATAAGGGTACTCGTGAGTAGGGTATGTATTGCGATACGATTGGTATTAGAATTAGTGTCTGTATAGGAATCTCTTGTATAGAGCTATTAGGGTTTGTCTAGGAAGTATTTTGTATTGACTGATTAGTCTGTATTTCTAGTTAGGATTGAAGTCTCACTTGTATTCGGGTTTGTCTGGGATCTTTTCTATTTTCCAGCAACGCTTCTTCTCTCTTTTACATGGATTTCTCGTAAATAGCAAGACCTAGCAGCCTTTGTTTTTTTTGTAATCGATAAGATTGTACTCCAACTTTATCAGAGTTTATCTTTGTTTTTCCCGCAATCATTTATTGTTGCATTGAATGTTTGCCTTCTCGAGAAACAAGTGGGCTATTTCTTCGCAAATGCATACAGAAGTATGGATACAAATTTGGGTTATCTTGTCATAATGTCATGTCATATTGTGAATGTCGGCTTGTCTTTGTAAATTGTGATATCATGTCATACGTATAATTTGATTGTTAATTGGTCTTAAGATTTGTTGCAATTTTGTGAATATTTAGGTTCTCGTTTCAGGTTATTCATATTAGGGCAATGAAGATGATGTCAAAAACGCCCGGTCTGAACTTCTCTTTATTGATTTGTCTTGAGAAGAAAGATGGCCTTGTGGTTTCACTGTATAACAAATGCTATGAGGTCTGTGTAATGGAATCAAAGTGCAAGCTACTGTTAGTACTCCAAGTTTCTGAAAGTCAAGTCGAGGTAATTTTGTAATGTCGCGCTAATTAATGCTTTTTATATGATAAACGAAAAAGTAGTTTATTGACATGATATGATCTAAATTATATTCGCAAAAGAACCATATTTTTAACCTCATAGTAATGACAAGATTTATTTTGAAAAGTTGTATATTTCAAGTCGGTACAAATTGTTTATGAATTTATTATATAACGTAAACACTGAGTTGAAAAACATATGTTAGAGTAACATGAATGTGTTTATCTAGAATCGAACCTACGATATTTCTCCTAAATTCCCTTTGTAATACAAAACTACTTGTAAGTATTTCATCTTCTGTTTTTGATTGATCTCAACACTTCACTTTTCCCTTTCCTTTCTTTTTAAGGTCTATAGCAACCATCTCCACTCACATATATACTATGTATGTTCAAAGACGTATAATTTCTCCGTTTACAATATGTTTGTTATATATGTTTTATTTTATGTATTTAATACGACCTAACAAACATATACTATTTCTACAGATTATTTGTCACACTTTAGAAAATAATTAATGTAATGAAATTTTGATTTGGTTTAGTGACTATATTTGTTTTGAAACAAATTGTTCTTGAGGAATGTGAATCAATAGGAAGAGTCAGATAGCTAAACATTGATTTTGGATGTACTAAGAAGTAATGCCAGCAGATTTGTAATGAAATATTTTGGAAAGTGAATCAATAAGACTGCTACAGCTTTAGTTTTGTTCTCTTGGATCTTCAGAATCTTAAAAGACTATTTGGAAGAGTTTCTATGCTTCAATTTTAAAATGATGTGGCATCATGCGCTGATCACATTGCATCATGCGGCATCAAGCTTCCAAAATGAAAAAAAGGAAAGTGTTTTTTCCCATGTTATGCCACTTAACTGTGTTGATTTCATTTTATTATTTGTGTGGACATGGTCTTCTTCATCTCTAGAGGTTGATGATGAAGACCATGTTCATTTCCTCTGGATGTTGTTAAGCAATTACATTTTTGAACCTTTGAGATCTCGACCCACTGTTGAAATTTTAGAGATTGCCAAGGCCTTGCCTTCAAGGCGACCTATGGCGTTAGGGACAATGTTGTTGGCTCATACGTTTCACCGTTTGTCTCTTACTGTTACAGAAAAACCATTTAACCAACCTCGGGGTGGTTTGTGGCTATTCCAGCTAGGCTACTTGCATATTTTCCTTCCATGGCTACGAGGACACTTAACGGAAGGCCTCATTCTCTCGGAATTGATCTATGCTCGAGCTTTTCTGATTTGCCAGTGAGCGCGGTGGTGCAGTATTTTGGGTCGGTTACTTCGATCGATCTATTCTTATTTTCCGATTGTGATGATACCTACTTGCTCCCATTTGCACGTTCTTACATATCTCGTTTAGCTAACCACGGCGCAAACTGGTGGCGTTTGTTTTGTGTGACCCGAAAACTCTATTATGGTGTGAATCGAAGCAAGAATTCAAGGTCGATAACCCCAAGAGTAGTTTTTGCTTATGGGCTCGTCAATTGGTATTCTTTCAAACTATTCCAGGACCACTACCATTCTCGACTTGGTGCAACAAGGAGCTAATGAGGAAGAAGCACGATGGAGCGAATTCTATTCATGGAGTGGTTCTCCTTGACGCTGACCATCCCCCTTTTACTATATGGTGGGAGAATGTCTACAAACACTGTATTCCTCCTCTAGGTAACTCTTCACTTATTTCATGTATATATTTTTTATATTTTCTTTTTAAATACATACTATTTCTTTTTTTTAATAATTCTCATCTTTCTTTTATTATTAGACTCAAGCGGTAGTTCGGGAAAGATGACTTAAAATCTCCTCAATCGAAGATGGTCATAAAGCTTAACTGCCAAACAAACAAAGGGAAAGCTCCCCTAATTGATCAAGACACGAGAAAGCCCTTTAGGCCCCATAATTCAACCTTGAACATGGTCAGACCTATAATGTTCCCGTTGTCATAGATAAATCTAATGCTAACTTTATTTCTAAAACAAGGACCGTCCATGTTGTGCCTTCAGATGAAGAAGAGGAAGATCCAAACGAGTACCTTTACTTCGATTTTGGCAATGAGGGACAAAAGGCGAAGGAAAATGCTGAAAACCCCGTAAAGCTGCTTCTTCTGATCTTCTATGTTTTGACTTTGGATCTCCAGAAATTAAGTTTACTCCGCCGCAACGTACGATGAGTGAATTCCTCCTGTCTTCTTCCTCGCTTAAGCGTCAGGCTCGACCTCTATCACCGGTAAGTCTTAACCTCCCTCTTAATTATGTAGATGTGCACTTGGTAGACTGCTTATTGCTAATATTGAACTTTTAGCAATTCTGTTCTATTAGAAAAATTTGACCAACGACACATGTTCTGGAGCTTAAAAAACTATCATAAATGTTATCATCTTGTGCTTGGAACAAGTGACATTATGAATAAATAAACAAATGAATGAACCTTATGCCAGAACCAAGTAAAACAAAATACTTTTAGTCTGAGTTAGATGGTGCATCATTTAAATTTTGATTAAAAACCTTTTATACTGAGCATGTCTTATGCAACCAACTTTAGAATTTAGTTATTTCATTTTCATTATTGTATGCACCTAAACTCCAAGTTAAATATGTGTAGTTAATCACGAAAAATATACTTTTAACAACCCATTAATTTATAAAAACCAGATCACGATTGTTCCTTATTAACAAAAAAACTAAACAGAGATACCTAAACATTACTCTGCTGCAAAATTAAAAGGGCACTTTTCTTAGATGTCTTAATTTCGATGTAACTTGTTGTTGTCCATACTAAAATGAACTATGCTCCGGTTACTTTAGTACTTATAAGACGTTTGAGGTTACTACATATTTAAATTCGTGTTGTATTTTGCTTATTTTCAGGCAACGTCCTTCAATCGTTCTCAGTTGAAGCCACTTGAAGTCAAAGTCGAGAATCCTTTTGCTTCCTTAGACTTTTCATTCATGATCACACCTCCAACCTCCTACCATCGGTGTTCGAAGGCCGCGGATGCTATAGGTGGAGCGCGCGCAATTTTGACTAATCTCATTGCTACACCTCTCAATATGTGGAGTTCAGATCAATTTGGACGTGCCATGGACAACTTCGATTTGCTCATTACTACTTGTACCTCCCATGCTAAAGCTGAGTCTCTAAAGTCGATCAAAGGATTCGTGGTGTTTTCTTACCAATCATGTATGACTTCTCGAAGTGTTGCTTCTTCTCTTGCCGTTCGGTGCTAAGTCGAACATGGCTGAACTTACTTCCTTCAACAAGAGGTATGATGCTCTGATCGAAGAGGTAAAGAAAGATAAGCAGCGAGTGGAGCTTGAACAAAAAATAGTAGAAAGCCGTGCAAAGATTGATGACTTGACGATGAAAGGGGCTATGTTCCGGGACTATTTTCTCCGAGTGGAGGCTGAGCTCAATCATGAGAAGGCTCGATTAGCGTACCACTACACTGACATGGTTGAATGACACAAATAAAGCGAACAACATAAAATTCACATGGCGTTTAAAAAAACAAATAATATCCCATTCAAAAAAGCACATCTCATCTCGTCCAACATTTTCTAGTCACTTATGTGGGAGGCGGGTACAAGATGTGGAACATATGTGGGTGGCAAGTACAAGATGTCGGGGATGAGGTGAGTGTGTTAATGAGATGAAAATAGCTAAGTAGTCTCTCCTATCCGTTCTCTCTTATAATGGGAACTACTTAGTCATTTCCCTTCTTTTTCATCCCATCTCGGTTTTAATTCTTGAAATAAACAAAATCTGACTAAACATCTTTTCCTGAGTTCATATCATCTCAACTTTAATTTTCATTCCCTTTCAACCCCAATACGAAATAAAAGTCTTGTCAGTCTTATAGAAACACAATGAATTTGTTCAAAGAAAAACTCAATTAACCCAATAAACTTCCACATTGTTGAGATGGCCCCATCCACTTATTTAAAATGTAGTCAATTGATCATAATTTTTCTAAATGATCAATTGCCGAGAGAAACTTTTTTTTTCCTATGTTTTAATGAATAAAGAGATTTGAAGAGTTCTAATGATAAAGTTTCAAAATCATGGCACACTGCCTGTCTTTGTTGATCACATTGCGTATTGTGATTTTTCATGTGTTAAACATTCTCAAAGTGATTTACTTAAAACATGAATCAAGGATGTCAAAATGAGATTGCATTACAGTTGTGTTATGTGATTCTATCAATTCCAGGATATACATGGCATAAAAATGATAATCGTGCCAAACAAATTATCTCTATGAATCATATTGTCGTGTCAGAAAAAGGTGACCTTACACAAAAAGGTGAGATCATGAATCATAAACTCTTATCTCTGAAGATCAACAGTCAACATCTCACAAATGCATTCATCTTATGCTACTAAATGCTTTGGGATTAACTTGAGCAATGGTTTGTTCAAGTTAATCTTTGTGTTGCAGGCACTGTATTTACCACAATTCAAAGGCTATTTAAAGCCATTATCTGCTGCATATTTGCAACTTGATCAATAAGCTGTTAGATATTGAAGATGTAAATACACATCTAACTCACCGCAAAAGGCACCTCAAAGTAGGATTGTCTCACATATAAGGAGCCATACAGCTCCCTAATTAGGGGATGCCAGATGGTCAATTTAATTTCTAATGGAACTTAATAAACAGTATGATTGCTTTCTACTCAAAGGTCTAATTTGACATATTGATGAACTCAAGTTTTGACAAGCAAGAAACTAAGAGTGAACTGTGAGCACCAACTCTGCAGTGAACCATCAAAATGAACATATGCTCATGATGGAAATGTTCAATCATCGAAGAAATATAACTAGCTATCAGCAGACACTTTCAATTGCATAAAGACTGAAACCAGTGAAGTACACATCAAAAGAAGGTTATACAAGCAACAATGTTCATGACAAATGTGTAGATGAAATGAAAAATACCAGCCCCTCAAGCGGTTCATCTCCCCACCAAAGCAACACGATCTTTCTGTATTGTTTGTGTTAGATTCATGTCGAAGAGCTCACATCGTATAGGCATCTCCATTTCGTAAAAGGGATTCTTCAAGACATAATCTGTATACAATTCATAAATGACTCTCAAGAGGCTCTCCATATTTGGTGTTCCTGGTTCGCAGACTACAAAGAACTTTGTTCCTGAAGGAGAAAAAAGAACAAAAAAATCACAGATTATCACACTATGTAAATGGATGTGAAGAATAAAAGTAAGCAGCATGAAGAACAATTGAATTTTGATTTTCTGTTGAAAATTAATTACCCAAAAGATACCTCTCTCTATTCCCATACCACATCTATATATAACTACCAACTAAAATCTCACACCAATCCCTAGCGTAATATACTGTCTGCAGCTAAGAGACAGAACCCATGATCCCTTTATTAACCTACTTTTATTCTCTATCTAAAACCCACAAAAAAACAGTAAGAATAGAGAATGAACTATTCATTTGTTGAAACAAGCACACCGACAATAATTAACCCTTTCCATGATCAGTTCCTACCACCAAATAAACATATACATTATATTAGAAAGCTAAAATTCACACTCCCAAATAACTAGACAACAATAATCCTGAAGTCAGAAAAGCTCTTGACAATAATTATGTACTTCCTTGATTTACTTTGAATAGTTGGTGGTTCTGAATCCATCATACTCTTCTAATGCTCTAGACTCGGTGAAGAAGATACACCAACAACCAAAAACTCAACATATCAAATATATCATGATAACACTAACAAGCACAAAACCAGTGAGTTAACAATGTTGGTATGTGAGATATAAAAGCAACAAAAGGGTTGGCTATGCCTATCATTTAGTCCTAGAATCTCATGTAATTCATTTCATAATGAGAACGTTAATAAGATTTAAACTTTTGGGTACCAGTAAGGGACTGAAAGCAATGCAGATCAAATGTGTCGGCTTCTAGGAGTTCAATGCCCGAACAACCAAGAGTTGGAGAGAGCTGCTGAGAGATAGCATGCATGGAATGCCATAAACTAGCCACTCGTAAACTGTCATTCGTATCCATCCGTCCATGAGTACCGTAATCCTGATATTGTCGATACACGATAAACAAACGATCATCAAACAAAGCCCGATATTCAAAAATTAAATGCCAGATCAAATCTATATTTCCAATTTGTTCTTTACTAATTCTCGCTTAAGCTAAATCAAAGATTTCCTAAGGAAATTCTGAGATTCCGATACAACAATCTGCTAAAAATTAATCTCATTCGTTGATCTTGATAATTAACACGACTGTAAGAAATTCAAGAGAAAAGAAGCCATGGAAATCCAAGGAGTAATAATACCTTGTAAAAGATCAGACCTCCTGACTTGTTGATGATGTAAAGGCTACAAATTGAAGCCATATCTCATAAACTTTCTTCAAAAATCAACACAAATTCGAAGAAAAAAACACCTAAATCAGATTCAGAATGTAAACAAACAGTATCCGAAATCAGCTCAGTTCTAGTTTTACTCGGGTTATTTACTAATTAGCCCCATTGTTTAGGGGTATTTACACTTTTGTCTCAGGTTTACAAATTTATCCAATTTTAACATTTTCTTTTACAAAATTGCTAATAATCATAGCTAATTTGACAATTGAAAGATAAACATCACAACAAGGGACATATCATAATTATTTATCTAAGGGCTGCATGTACAAAAGCACTACGTGCGACAAATATTACAGACTAAAGTTTGAAAAATGTCAGAAGCTATAAAATATGAGCAAAAATGATATACCTAGGATATTTACCAAATACATAACACTGGGAGCACATAAAATGAAGAAACGTGACTTACATAAACTCTGACGGCTATGAAAATAACTTCAACGACTTCGAAATTGACGTGCTCAAGTATAGAATTAATGACGAAAGCTATGAATCTCATGTTTGATTGAGTTTTCAATTAATTCAAAACAAAGTTTTGCAATGAAAGGAAATGCTAAGCTTGGGGGCTTCTTTCGGAAGGCCTTAAGAAAGGGTCTAACAATGTATAAGTAACGACAATTTTGTCCGAAAATGATAAAATTAGCTACTACATATGTAAATGTAAATCAAAATTGCCCACATATGCAAATGTCTTCTAAAAGATGGGTAAGATTGTTAAATGGTTTAATTGGTGCCAAGACTCCTAAACTTGGCAAACTTGTACAAGTAGCTCCTCCAACTTCTAGATGTAACAAATTAACCGCTAAAATAAGCTGATTGCAATACATAACCCCAAATTTCAAAATGTTATGATCTGGTGAAATGCACTCGCCGACACGTGACATTTTGTTAAAAAAATTAGTTACTCTTCCATCCCTTCCTTTTCTAAATCGAAATAATTGGTTCTTCCATTCATAAAATTGAAGAACGAAGTGATGAATCAAAATTGAAATAGAAAGAAATTGGATATTCGAATGAGTGGATCGACAATTTCCAATGATGTTAATGTAGATATTGCAGCTCAGACACAACATGTATTATAATTAACCTATTTTAGGGGGTTTTGTGTGGCAATCAGTCTACTTTAAGATGTAATTTGTTACATTTCAAAGTTGAGGGAGCTATTACTCAAGTTTGCCAAGTTTAAGGGCTTCCACAAACTAAGCCTTGTTCAATAACCCATTAGTACTCTCTAGTCTCTCCTAAACTCTCTTCCACGAACTCAGATCTGAACCGTCCATCTCCCGGACGGTGATCGGGTCCCACTTTTCAAAGCCTATATTGTGCCACGTCGTTCCATACTTCCCTATGTTTTGTTTAAAAGCAGAGTCGAGTCGAGGGAAAATATTCAGACATCCAACAACTTTTAAGTGATTCATTGAATTGAAGAAGCTCAAAAAAAAATGGGAGTCGTGGAGGTTCAAGAACCAGCTACAGAGATCAACGGTCTCAGATTCACCTATCTGATAATCGACGGTCATCCTCCTCCCTGTTCTAAACCCTCGATCGGAGATTTTTCCTTCGCTCTCAATTCCGGTCACCGGTGCCTCCTAAACCCTAACCCTGACCCTAAACCCTGACCCTGAACACTAAATTTGAGACAGCAACAAAGGGTTGACTTTTTGTTGCAGGAAACAGAAACAGCAGAGGATCTTTCAGACATAATTCTTCTAGGAGGTTGATCAATGATAATTAGTCCTTGAATGCTATCTCATACTTATCGAGATGCCCCCAAAAATCCTATGGGAGGCCATGTTTGTATATGTATTTATGATGAACGTATCATTCTCAGGCATAATTGCTCAAAACCAATGAGATTAAGGGCTGAATTGGATAGATCAGAAGCTTAGGTACCTAATTGAACCCGATATAGAAGTCAGGAACCTGCATGAGCTTTTTACTGTCAACAACGATTTGTTCCTGAGAATAAATGCTTTTGTTAGTAAAAGTTGAGTATTTCTTGTTAACATCTAAATGCACAAATTTAGTGTTGAAAGAATGATATGAGCATAAGAAAATATACTTTGCAGCTTCACCACAAAATGAAATCAAAACAGAAATAGCATGCTTCTTAAAGTAGATTGTTCAAAATCTTTTCCCAAATACAGAACGATGAACTGAATAGAGTTGATGTCCGTACTCCATAATTCCATAATATGAATATAACAGTATTTGTTACTAGAAATGTTTATCTGAAACTATGATGTTAAGAACTTACTAACTTACATGGCATCTAATACTTTTCTAGGCCATTTCTCTTCATGTCTCTGTATCTAAGTTGTATACAAGTATTTAAGAATAATCAGCCACTTGGAAAAGAGAAGTCTACATTTCACACCCTACCCTGTAGATAAAGATCCAACTCACCCGAAAAAGAAGTTCAAATGAGGATTACCTCACATATATCTAATCGACACCCTCTCACAGCAAGAACTATTTGGAGAGTGAAGAAAATATACACGGGTAACCCAACATTGAGTACAGGACTTTATTACCATGCCAAAAAAAGTCATTGATACAAAAGCTTAAACCGATAGATAAAATCCAAGAACAATTAATATTCTTGACAACAACGTGTGTCTGAATCCTAACAACTGCATTTGTTAATAAAAATTTCAACACATTAAGATGAACATATATGTAGATGCTTCAAGACTAAGGGCATTAGCAGGTGGATTTGTCGGTGATAGTAATGTGGTCTTTGCGTATCAGCTACAGTTTAATAAGGTCCATTGACTGCACGGGACACCGGAACTAGACAAGATTATGGTTTAATGATCTCTAATCAGCAACTCCCTCCGTCCCAAAATATAAGTCGTTCTAATTAAAAAATTAGGGGTTTTGATATAATTAAATTGAGTTAGCAATAGCAACAACTTAGAATACAATACTCATCAATAGAAATGAAAATTTATTAACTAATTGCAAATTGCAGCTGAAATTGAAATGAAAGAGTGACTTAAAATTGGTGGAAAAAGAAGTCCCAGGTGCCGCCGGTGGAAATGTCGCCGTCGTCGGAGGGCGTCGCCGCCGTGGATGATGCAGCGGAGCGACCGAGAAGAGGGGAAATGGAGGGAGGGAGGGATGGTGAAATATTAATTCATATGATTTGACTTTTTAGGTACTATAGGTACCAAACGCGGCGTTTTAACAGTAAATACTGTTTAAGAAATTAATAAATGAGGTGTTAATTATGGATATTTTTGGTAAGTAGTGACAATGACTATAAGATTTCGGCCCAAACTAATAAGCCCATGATAAAGTTACATCTGATTTGACAACTTCCTTTAACAACCAAACAACGAGTCAACCCAAAGCGATTAACAACATCCGTTTTTGACAACGTATAAGAGTCCTCCACCAAAACAAGAAGGAACCCAACCTTAAGACACAACCGGCAAACATGTTTTGTCTTAAAATACCTCAACCATAATAAATGTCGGTATACCTACAATTTCACTATCTACTTTGTTTACTTTGCTTTATCTCTTGAATTTTACTAATTTGAGCAATTCTCAAAGCTTAACCCACCTCACATGAGGAATTCGATGCATCAAGCCTTGTAATTGAAACCTATTCGAAGAGCTTATTTATATCAACTAATCATTAAAAGGTAACTTAAAATATTGTTTAAAAGTTTAAATGACATTAACAAACTCAAAATTAAATAAAAAAAATCAAAGAAATTAAGATGTTTATAAGTGCATTTGTATTTCTCAATATCATCAGTTTCGAAGTTTCTCACTTACAATTTCATTTGTCTTTCCTAAAGACAACCTAAATAACCTTCAAATGTGAAATCTGAAACATTGAAATCACTTAAAACATTATTAATTATTAAAATATTTACTTTCAGGTCATCACGGAACATTTGAAGTGCTAGTTAAAGTTTAGGAGATATAATGTTAGAAGATCTAAATTTGAGTGACTTTTATATTATGTTTTGAAATTCAGTGACCATAATGTAAAATATGTAAAGTTCAATGGCTACAAGTGACATATTAAGATACACATTAGTATTGGAATTAAAGAATGATAGTGATGCTAACACAAAATTAATATTGTCTTATAATTTAGATTGCTGTAAGTCGCGATCTATATCACGTATTAGCTCTAGAATTATTACGATTATCTGAGTAACATATACCATAGCATTCCCTTGCACTGTTTGAGCCTGCATAAGGGCGGGCTCGAGAGAACAAAATGCATTCTTATAATTGGACAACAATATCCAATGAATTGAAAGTAATGTAAGAGACAAATTTTCAAGCAGCAGGCAGCCCTTTTCATGCTTTATTCTCAAGTATCATGTAGTATGTATGTCTAAATCTAAAAGCAATAACCCTATAATCAACCACCTAAACAGCTCTCAAACTTTGAAACCTTCAGCACGCAGGCACTGAAGATGAGCCTCGATCCATTTCGAGCAAGCAGCTTCACCGTGCTCCACAATGCATTCGTCTCTCAATCTCTTAGTATCAGGGCATGCGCAACATATCTTCTTTTTAGGCTTTGGTTCAGGTATGGATCGATGTCGTAGTTGAAGCTTTGTTTTTGTTTTGGTCAGACCCAGGCAAAGCTAAGGGGTGATGAAGAAGCATTACCCATTGCCACGCAGTCTGGGATTACCAACAGACAAATTCTAGTGAACAATAAAAGAGAAGGAAATAATACTTAAAGCATAAAAAATAGCAGCCTTCAAACACAGCAAGACAAGTAATAAGAGAGAGGGAGAACACATTATCACCAAACAAACTTCAAAAGACAAACTAATTTTTCGTTCATCTAAGTTGGCACTATTAATGCTTCTTCATATTTGATATTTCTAAAACTCAAGAAAAAGCACTTTGAAATATCTTAAGAGGTTAGCTAAAGCATCTGAAAATTATTCTACTAAAAGGCAATCTTCTCTAAAGCATCTTATAGAACAGAAATTTCAGCCTAACTTGTGCCCATTGACTAACTTCATCAAGACACTAACAAAAAGAATTGCATAACTCTGTGTTCGGCATTTTATGCATACTTCAACTAAAGAAATGCCATTGGACTCTCTGTGCAGCTATGGTTACAGAATGCTGCTGTGGTAAAGAAAGAACATTGAAAGGAACAAGATAGAAAATTGTATCTCGACCGATTAGATTCCAACCTCATTACGAGAATACTGCTTACCAAAAAAGTTCAATAAAAGTAATCTGCACATTATGAGCAGAAAAAAAGAGAAGGGGTTTCTGTGGAATAAATCAGTTCAACAGATTCAAATCATGTTTTGACACTGTCAACTAAAGATTTAATAATATTATATATGTGCTTTACTATTCATGGTGAGGGTAATCAAGGGAAAATAAAAAGCAAACCATATGAGAAACTTAAGACTGTAACTGCAGTTAACACTTACAATCAACACCAAAACGACATCCTTTTTGTATCCACAAAAATCAGACTTGTAAAGCTTACACTAAAATAAACACTGAAAGAATTACAATCAATATTCTGTGCTACATTTAGGTACCTGTTCTGCAGCCTACAATGTTAATGTCTCCTTTTCCTATTCGGAATCACAGTCTTGATCAATGTCTTTGGAGTCACATTTAATCTTCCTATTTTCTTCAACTATAGAAATAACTTGGTCCTCTCCCTGAAACTTCAACTTCACGCACCTACTGCACAAATTGATTAGATGGTTAAAATGGCATTCTATGACTATCAAGGACAAGTTAAGCGTCGAGTAGTAAAACATGAGAAAATTACCTTGAATTGACATTAAGCACCTTCACATTGTGTCCCGATAGAGCATGTTTTAGTGGAATAAAGCTCGGAACATGAGCTATTACTTGGACTAGTGATCTGAATCCATGGACCTTCAAGAATCTAAATCCAGTTTTTCTTGGATCTTTACATATTAAAGTACTTTTACGAGAATCAAACAGCAACAATGCCCCATTATTCAGGTATTTTATGGGTTTATATGAGCCATTAGGCCATTTAACATCATCATCATCATCATTCTTAAAGGAGAAAATTTGAGACCAAGCCTTGTTTGCACCGTTATCCTTCATTACCCAAACATGAACACCATGATATCGAGAAGAGATGAAGAGTTCTTCTCCTAGCACTCCTATGTTCATCACCATTGGTTCTGGTAGTGAAATTGACTCAAATAATCCCTTCTCGATGTCAAAAGCAATTACAGAATACGGTGTATGAGAAACCCAATATACACATCCATTTAAATAAGTAGGGAATTGCACATTTGTTGTCTTAGGTAAAAAGTGGAGGACTCTCCAAGTTTCTGTACCAAGAGTATATACTTCAACCACCACAACTTCATCATATCTGATCCGACGAGAAAACATTCTAATCACCTTATATTGGTTAGATGCAGGACTGTAACCAAAACCACAACTAATACAATGCCAATGAAAACCATCATAAACTGTTCTAACTTCTGGAAGATTAATAAATTCACCTGTAATGGGATTGCAAACTATAACAGGCTCGTTACCGGATGGATTGGAGAGACAAAGCAAGCCATTGCATGAATTAACTATACTATACAGCTCGATGCAATTCCTACTCATTGCCTCTTCTGGATCAAGTATCATTTGGATGTTTCGCAGAGGGAGTTTCAGTTTAGAATCAAGTTTAATCTTAATAGGCAACCTATCGTAACACATGTCAAGCTTTTGCTCAAAATCATCTGGCTGCACAAGATAAAGCATTCTTGGCAGTGAGAAAAAACCCGAGCTTGATCGAATCAGAAGATAAACATGACCTTGATCGAGATGGAGTTTTGCAAAATGAGGGTCAGAGATGAGATCATGCCATGCTTTGCACACACATTTGCATACGAAAATGCTCTTTATAGAGAGGCTAAGCAGTAGAGTAACGAGAATGCTATTTGGTGGATCAGAAAATGAAGGACCTGAATAATTAATCTGAAGATGGCTAACTTTCCCTTTCTCCAATTCATCAATTCTTCTCTTTGACATCGAATTCCTTCTTCTTTTCATGATTCTGAGACACTGGAAATGACATTATTAACAAACTGAATTCAAATTGCTAAGAAAAATAAATTCATTTGACATAATTTAGTGAGTTTACTCCACAATTTTTTTGGATAATGTTTATTTTTTCCATTTTTCTAGTAGAAAACTTAACTCTATGATTCATTAGCACAATATATGAATCAAGGGGAAAGCACATGACGAGAAATATTTAGGTTCGCTGCAGGATTCGGTTTTTTTCGGAGGTGCGAACCTAGTTGGTATGCCCATACCTTTCTCTCTAAGCGTTACCTAGCCTTTTATTCAAAAAAAAAAGAAAAGAAAAACAAATAACATAAAAGAAAGAAACTATAATAGAGAAAAAGTCTCAATATCGTATACTGAGGGGCGCTTTTATTTATACAAAGATCAATTAAAGACCCTTCAACTTCTAGTTATTAAAATTTGAACTAGTGGTACACTGTGTGATGCACGAATTTTACAAATATTTTAGTGTTTGGTTAATATTTTTGCTCTTTCATATTAAAATGAGTTTTTAAGTGTTTGGTTAATATTTGTTGTTTGTTTTGTAGAGAGAGGTCCAGGTGAGACAAGGTCACTATGGCGAGAACGATTTTTAGTCTGAGACAATTAAAAAATGGTGGCAATTTTAAAATTTTAAAAACATTGAGGGACATTATTGAAGGAAAGAGGAGGTGATGTCAGCGCTGATGTCACCTCTGGAGAGAGAAAAAGTTTTCATTTATTTTATTTACAATGAATTTTCCTGCTCTTTCCAAACTCATTTTTCAAAAAAAATTATACCACTGAACTCGTATTAATTAGGCGGTCAGTTTGAGATCCATTGTTGTTATTTATATATAGACGATTTTTATTTTTTTATGGTTGTTCCAAATTGGATACTCGGTTGTTCCAGCAAAATACTACATTTGTTCCATTCCAGCAGAATATTTTCATTATTTTATTTAAAATGCATTTTCCGCTTTTCGAACTCACTTTTCAAAAAAAATTATACCACTGAACTCGTATTAATTAGGGAGTCCTTTTGAGATCCATTGTTGTTATTTATAGACGATTTTTTTTTATAGTTGTTTCAAATTGGATACTCAGTTGTTCCAGCAGAATACTACATTTGTTCCACCAGACTACTCTGGGAGTGTAAAAAATTGTAGTATTCTGGTGGAACAAATGTAGTAGTTTGGTGGAACAATTGTAGTATTCTGCTGGAACAACCGAGTATCCAATTTGGAACCACCATAAAAAAAAATAAAAAAAAAATCGTCCTAATTAATAGGAGTTCAGTGGTATAATTTTTTTTGAAAAATGAGAGTGGAAAAATGCATTTAAAAAAAATTAACTACAAGTTTGTCAGCTTCTCTTATCTCACCATAAAAAGTAATCTCATCTAAAAACTTTTATCTCATTTGAACTTGATTCTTGTTTTTTAATACTAAAACTGCTACATTTTCTAACAGCAGGTATATACTACTTTTTAAGGAAAATTCTAGAATACATTTCAATGTATGCAATGTATGGTAAGTTTATCTATTATTATTATTAAAAAAATAAAATAAATTCAAAATATTATTTTAAAATTAATATTTGGTTAAAACGTGTTTTAGTGGGTATATGTGAATTACTGATTTAACCACTACTACTACTTAAAATTTTAACTTCTTTTTTTTTAATAAAACTATTCATAAAAATAAAGCTAATTTATAATTTAATCAAAGAAAATTAGTCCTTTAAGAACACCATGTATTACTGTAAATTGTAAAATCAAATAAAAATCATGTTTCTCTTTCTATTAAAAGAAAATTCATGTTTCTCTTTTCTAAAGTTTTTGTGATTAAAATTTTCTAGGTCGTGTAGTTTTTTTTTTTTTCAATTTTAAGATATATAGGAAAAGTCTTGGTTTCAAATCACAAGATCGACTAAAAAATAGGGTAATCGTGCATTCTCAATAGCTTAAGCGGATACTACGTTCAAAAAGAAGAGTGAGTCTTGGTTTCGGATTACAAGATCGACAAAAGTAAAATTCTAAAAAAAAATTTAATTTGTTTAAGGGTTAAATTTAAATAAATACTTGTTATTTCGCGGTTTTACAAATTGTTTACACCACATTTATTTTTGACTTAATTATTATTTTAGAATTAAATGATCTCATTGACGTCTATTTTCCGCTAAGGGAAAATCTTTCCTGATAAGTGAATCTCATTCTGGGTGGAAACTTAGAATGACATATGATGCACCCAAGGGTAAACTAAAAGACCATTTGTTATTTAACGCGTGTGTTTTTGTTAAGCTAATCAACGACAGGAAAATAAAATCTGAGTCAATCAATTATCAGAGATTGTGAAAGGGGAGAGCAGTTTTTCTGAAGGTGCATCATGGAGAAAGTGGTGCAAGCGGTTACTTTAAGCGCCTATAAGTACAAGAAATCACGATGAGGAATGCCCAACCAAATCGTCAATCAAACCAGAGCAAAACTCTAGCAAATTTCCTTTAGACTTCAACAATTCCGTTCACTTCAACAAATTAACTTTGGAAATTCACTTGAGTTCAATTTAGTTCAGTTAGCTGGGTTAAATTCATTTAAATAACGTTGAGATTATTTTAATTTGATACCACTTTGTACATTAGGGTTAAATTGATACTTTCCAAAAAAATGTTAGGGTCAAATTGATAATTTGATTATATTAAGTTCTGTCATTTTTTTACGTAAATTCAGTAAAATTCAATTCTTAATTCAGTAAAATTCATTAGATATTCAGTTCAATTCAATTCAAATGGCCTTAGTTTTTTTTTTTCTATTGTTGACGATAATTGTTGTCATAACTTTTTCTAATATGACAAATGATACAATTGGTTTGACACTAATACCTTGTTCTTTTTTAAATTTAATTTATTTCAATATTAGATTAAGAGCTCGAATGGAGAAAATAAATAAGTTCAAAGGGGCACGGATGTATTAAGCCGAAGAAATTTTTTTTTTTTTGTCACTTTTCAATTCTATAACCCCTAATTTTTCAATTTTGTCTTTAAAGTTTAAGTTTTTTTCAGTTACATCCTGATTAGCTGACGTGTCAGGCGAGTGAAGTAAATTCTCTTTATTGTGACTGGTTGTGACACGATTAAGGGTTAAATGATACCACTTTTAATTAATTTAAGGCAATTTGGAACTTTTAATAGATCGAGGAGTCAAGTGGCATTTTAATTAAAGTTAAGGGAGCAAATTAATTTTATTATAGTTAGTTATTATTACAAACATATATATTTATTACACAACATTTGGATAAGGTTATGGTACCGTAGAATCATCCACTCTTTAAACTCCCTCTGCGTTTTACACTTTTGATTCCTTATATACCCTTAAAATTTTCAAATGCTTTCAATTTTTCTTGTGGACTTCGCCCATTATACTTCTCCTCATATTTATATGTTAATGAATCAAGTTATGATATTATATTGTTCCAGACTTTTGTATTAGACATGATTCTTGACATACACTATAACTCAACCAATTTTATTTTAATTTTTATATTTTTTATAAATCAACTAAAAAGAATTCTGTATATATATTTAAGGAAAAATAAAGTTTTTATAGATTATTGTTTTTTCTACAATTTTTATTTACTTACAGACACTATTTCTAAATTAATTTCCTTTATTAATTTAAAACATGTCTATTTAACTCATTTTAAAACATAACAACAACAGTTAGTCATAATTTTACCAAACACCAATATTCAAACAACAACATCAACTAGGAACCAGCAAACAGCAACAACAACCATCAAACAGCAACTAAACCAAACGGCCTTAGATTGTTTAGAATATTTGTTAAATTTGTGTATGGATTGTTTGTAGTTGTTTTTTTTTTTTTCAAATTATGTGTCTTGTTAATTTGTAGTTTATTACAATATGTTATTTATAAACAATACAGGTAACCCGCGGGTATCCGCTATTTAAGCGGATAATGGTATGAGATTTCAAAAGTGTTATCCGTTCAGGTATGGGACGGATACGGGTAGTTCCAAGATAAACGGGTAAGAATATGGGAATGCGGACATTACCCATGAATACCCGACCCTTTCCCATCCCTAGTCAAGATTGTTATTTCCGTTATCCCGACCGATCATTAATTAGGTTTCCATAACACAGCTTATCAAATCTGTTCAATAGCCAGTACACTATGAGCAGAAAGCAAGAGACGGGGATTCTATGGAATCAAATCAGTTAAATGATTCGAATCACGTTTTGAGATTGCCAACTATAGATTTTACACTATCCTATGGTACATAATTATTGACAACAAAAACAAACCATAAAAAATTAAAAAGTCCAACTTTAAAATAAAATACTATCAGATTCTGACGACATTCACCGGCGGCTCCAGTCACCAGTTACTGGAAAACGGTGACCGACAACAGCAATTTTAAAAATGAAACATTATATATGATAAATTAATTTATTTGACATGATTCAAATGCCAAACTCGACATCCCCATCTTTTGTGGTGAATGTCTTAACATGGTGTACAAATGACAGTTGAAATTTTTTCAGAAAAGTAAGAGTTGAAAAAGTATTAGACCATGAAAATAAAATGTAATAAAAAAGAGAAATAACTTAATAATACTGCAGTACCCAAATAACTCCAAAATGACATCAATCAAAATTACATTTCACATGTTCTCATCTTCTTGATCACCTGTTTGCAATCCACAAAATTCTAATAAAAATTATGATCAGTATCTTCTTTTCCTATTATGAATCAGAATAGGACTCAAGCTCCATATCTTCAGAGTTATAATCCTGAGTCAGACTCAGCGTTCCGCAACCATAGAAATATCTCTTCCCTCTCCGTGCAGCTTCAACTCTGCGCATCTGAGCCACATATTAATAATATATATGATTAGAAATTACTGTTAAAAAGAGACCAAAACGTCAATAACTCGGGATATCAATTAGAAACATTAGAAAATTACCTTGACTTCACACTATGCACCTTCACATTATGTCCTGATAGAGCATGTTTCATTGGAATAAAGCTTGGAATATGAGCAAATGCTTCTATTCTGGAAACGAATCCGTTGATCTTCAAGTGTCTAACTACAAGTTTTTTTGGATCCTTGCATACAAAAGCTTGTTTATGTGAATGAAACATCAATAATGCCCCATTACTCAGGTACGTTATGGGTTGATATGTACTAAGCGGTCTCTGATTATCATCCACTGGAAAGACGAAAATTTGAAACCAAGACTTGTTTGCACTGTTCATTGCCCAAACACGAATCTGATCACCAAATCCAGAGGCAGATATGAAGAGTTCACCCACTAATACTCCCATGCTCAAATTCGTAACGTCAAATTCCTTCAATGGCACTGGTACTAAAATTGACTCAAAGCATTCCTTCCTGATGTCAAAACAAGTTACAAATTTTTTTCGTCCATAAGGACAAGAAAGCCAATAAACACACCCATTCAAATAAGTAGGGAAATACATGGAATCTGACTTGGGTAACAAGGGAACAGCTTTCCAAGTCTCTGTACCAAGAGTATGTACTTCAGCCACCATAACTGTATTTCGTTCTATCTTATGCCTGAACACTCTTATCACCTTATATTGGTTAGTCACGGGACTAAAACCAAAACCACTCTTAATCCTACGCATATGAGGATTGTTCTTAACCGTGTTAACCTCTGGAAGATTAATAAACTCACCTATAACTGGATTGCAAACTACAACGGGTTTATCATTAGAAGAATTGGACAGACAAAGCAAACCGTTGCAGGAATTAACTATCTCATACTTGTGATTTCTCATATTCAACATATCAATGGAATTCTCACTCTCTACCCCTTGTTTATCAAGAATCATTTCCAAGTTGCGTAGCGGGAGTTTTAGTTTGCAATCAAGTTTTATTTTAACAGATGAGCTATCATAACACATGTCAAAATCATCTGGCTGCACAAGATAAAGGATTCTTGACAGTAATGTAAAATGCGAGGTTCGAAGCAGAGGATAAACCTGAGCTTGATTGAAATGGAGCTTTGCAAAATCAGGGTGTGAGATTAGATCGTACCATGATTTACACACACATTTGCATACGAAAATCCTCTTTATAGGAAGTCTAAGTAGAATAGTCTCCAAAATGTTATTAGGCAGACCAGAAAACGGAGAACCCGAATAATCAATCTGAAGGTGGCTAACTTTGCCTTTCCCTTTCCCTTTCCCTTCCAATGATTCATTACTTCTTCTCTTCGCTGCTGCATTCATGATACTGAGACAACGCATATGACAATATCAGAAAACGAATTTAAAATTGCTTAAAGTGCTGTTGAATGTCATAAGTTTTATGAGATTCAGAAAAAACATAGAAAAAGAACTGCAATTTGTAGAGAAGAAAGTAGTATTACCAAACAAAGCATAGAATGAGAAACGTCTCAAGTTTGTAGAATAAGAAATTAGATACGCGTATTTATTTGATTTTAAGTGAAGAATTGAATTTAATAGTAATTTATAGAGACTTGTGCACTATATTTAAGATGTGAGGAGAGAGTATCCTTTTGGAGTTCTATTTTCATTGAAACTCCTCAAATTTTAATTTAAATCTCTTGAAGATGCTCTAATTAAGATTTAATTTGTTTAGTATATTTGTTTAGTATATTAGAGTCAAGTTCAGGTGAGACACCCCTTATGGTGTGACAGCTCTCTTATGGTGTGGCAACACAACACACGGTGGTATTTTTGTAATTTCATAAACATTTGAAGAAGAGGAGAGCCCCTTCTAAGGAGGTATCGTGCACGCTTTCGCAGCCGGCAGCTGCTCCGGACAACGCGCCACCACCTGTTATCAAGAATTTAAATAGAGAGTTCGTTTCTCTAGCTACATCTGCTTCTGCCAATCTATTTTCTTCTAAATCGCAAAGGATGAAGGGCCTTTTTAAATCTAAGCCTTAAAAATCTGTCGATATTGTTTGTCAGACGGGAGATCTCCTCATCTTTGCCGATTGGAATGAGACCAGAGACCTTCTTGGCGACGACGGTCCTCGAAGACGGCGAGGATGGAAGGGTGTTGGGAAAGAAAGGAAGCGTGGTGAGGATGACAGAAGCAGATTTAACAAAGGCAAGGTTTATATCTTCATCTTAATAACTGAGCAAATCAGATTTGACAAAGTCTTGATTCTGATATCTGTTAAGGTAAAAGCAAACCAAGTTGAGGAAATCAAATTCCTTCTCCAGAATAAATTAAACAAAAAAATAGTTAGTCATTCCAATCTAATCACGTTCTCGACACTAGCTTCACAAGGAAATATTGGGTTAAAAATTCCTAGCACGAGAATGCAGCTTCAAAAGGAGATATAAGTTAAAATTCCTAACAAGAGCACGTGGAACAATCGAGTATTATTTCGAAACAATCGTGTATTTTTTCGAAACAACCGAGTATTAATTTGGAACAACAGAGTATTCTGTTGAAACAATATAGCACAAGGAACAACCGAATATTAATTTGAAACAACATAGTATTAATTCGAAACAACCGAGAATTCAATTTGAAACAATCATAGAAAAAATAAAAAAAATAAAAATCGCTTATAAATAGCAACAATGGATCACAAAATGACCGCCTAATTAATACGAACCGAGTCTTACTTTGAAACAACCGAGTATTCTGTTGAAACAATATAGCATATGGAACAACTGAATATTTCATTCGAAACAACAGAATATTATTTTGAAACAACACAATATTAATTTGAAACAACCGAATATTAATTTGAAACAACCATAGAAAAATTAAAAAAATGAAAAATCGTTTATAAATAACAAAAATGGATCTCAAAATGACGGCCTAATTAATACGAGTTCAGTGGTATAATTTTTTTTGAAAAACGAGTTCGGGAAGAGCGGGAAAATGCATTTTAAAGAAAATAATTAAAACATTTTCTCTCTCCAGGGGTGACATCAGCGCTGACATCACCCCCTCTTCCTTTCATCCATTTGACACGTATAAGACTTTTTCTCTTAATTACAAGTTTGCCACCTTCCCAGGTTCAATTACAAAATTACCCCACCTTTTTTCCTTGTCACACCATAAGCCCATTGTCACACTTGATCATTTCTCTGGTATATTAATTGAAAGGTGTCAAATTAGCATTTAGTTAGCATTTAATTTGTTTATTTATATTTAATATATTTTATGGAAGGTGCCGAATAAATCTATTACACTTTAAATCTTTGACTATTTAAGGATAAATTATTAATTGAGTTAGGGTCTGTTTGGCGTTGTTGTTAGTTTTATAGCTGTTGCGGATAGCTGTTAGCTGTTGATGTTTGTTGATTGTTGTTGGATAATTAATGTTTGGAAAACTTACAAAAAGCAGTAGTTGTTGACATGTGAAATGACTAATATGGATATACCATTTATAAATATAAATAAATAATAATAATAAGTTAGGTTAGGGGTAATTTGGTCAAACTCTACTTGTGGTTTAAAATACAAACTAGCGTTTTGCAAAAAGCTCCAAATCGGAGCATTTCCCGAGACGCTCCGTTTTGCCTCCAAAACACTAAATGCTGTAGTTTAAAAAATATAACCAAACACATATTTGTGAGCATATTGGAACAAAAATACAATATGCTTCTACGAAACGCTATATGCTCCATCGAAATGCTTTACCAAACGGGACCTTAGTTTAGACGTTAAAAAAATTGAGTTATTTTTGAGTTAATTTAGAAATTATTATGAAAACAAATCTTTAACCCGTTTAGACTGGTGAACCGCGATCAGATTTTGTGTTTGGTGGTTCAACCGGACGCACTAGAAGAAAAATGTTGATCTGTTACGGAGTTATGCTACGAAAAATATTTATGTAGGAAAAATAAGAAACAGCTAGGCTTTCACTTAGTTCCTACAAAATAGAAAATATAATAACTACTGGATACATTAGGGTTTTGTTGTGAAAGCTGGTTCGTTTTCAGTTGTAATTTACTCCTTACTCTCTCTTTTTTTCCCCTTAATATGGCATCATTTTTCATATCCTTTTTCAATCTACAAGTAAATTTTTTGCTGATTTCTCCAATTAATTGCGTGATAGCTTCTGATTCTGGTGTTATTCATTTCACCACATGTCATGTAACAATTGGGATGTTTGTAGCTACTAGCTTAAACTAATTGATGTTATAATGTCATCTATATGGCGGTTCTTAGCACCGATAGTAGCTAGCTTGATATTTTGGATAGAACTAATTAGTTATTGGAATCACTAGAACATTAGTGGGAAACTACCACTGTAAGGAATATCCTAAATTTTCTAAAAGGGCTGAGCTGCATAGGGCATGCAGGTGATTTCTGGTATAAGCCATTAGTATTTAAGGAAAAAGAATTTAGAAAGAAAGGGATTACTGTTTGGCTGCTTTATTAGAAGAGACCCTCCATGTTTAAAGAGGAATTAAGCTTCGTCTTCCGTTCCTCGAGATTGTGCGTGTTTTTAGCTCAAATCATGTATCATTTTATTTTTTTCTTCTTCTTTATGTTCCATACTCGTGATTCATAATCTACTAATATACTGCTAATCCATCTTTTGTTGTGTTTTGGATGTTTGGTTTGTTCTAATCTGTTTATGAGATTAGTTCATTCAAAAACACAAGTAAAGCCTCAGTGGACTGTTTCGGTCTTGCTTAGACGCAAAAGTGAAGAATGGCCCTTTCAATTGATGAACCTACATAAGCTTATTAAGTCACTCTTTTGTGGTCTTGGTTTAACTGAGGCTATCAAAACTGATGGGGTTTGTGGAATCTTGTTTAGTGCTTGTTGAACTTAATTTGTAATGCTCATCTTTCCCTTGTTTACTTGCATTCTACTTATCATTGTTTTGTTGTTACACGTATGTGTCCATAACAGGTCCCCTGGATCTATGTTGTCGTTCTACTTCTTAAATAAGTCCCAAATGAAGCGATACAATGTACTTATGATCCAAATGGTGAATCCACTGTTTTTTTTACTTGTCAGATCAATCTGTTTTAATGTTTTAGCTTAGCCGGCTATCCTTTCTCGATCTAATTCCTGTTGTTTATCACTTGTAGTTTTTATTTGATATTCATTCCCAAGTTCATATGAATTCTGATTTGATCGGTTACTGCATTCTTTAACAAGTCATTGCATATGCCAGTTGTTTCTTCATGGCTTAATTTTCTATTATGGATAGATGGTAATTGTTATGCATATGTAAGGTACATATGCTTGATATGAGTTTTAATTACTAGTCGGAAAATTGTAAGAGTTTCACAATGCTATCCCCACAGTCTTTTTTTAAAGCATTAAGTTCCAAATCATATCTTCTTATTAAGGTCAAGTTATAAGACATTGTGTCTTTCGTATTATTCATCCATATATGTGTCTCCCCAACGTTCTAATAATTTTATTGTAAAAATGAATCTTTATCTACTTCATTGTTATCCCATTAAGCATATAGTCTATCCTTTTTTTTCTGTTAAGTGCTACCATTTGGTTTTGCTGTCAAGTCTCAGTCAGAAATATCAAGTATTCATGCTTGTGTTCTTGAAGAGGCGAAGCTTTCATTTCTAGAATGATCCATAATGTTGGTGTCTAGTCTACCACACAGTTTATGTTCTTATATTAAGTACACTTCCAAATTAATCCTTGTTACTAACCTTATTTTTTTTAACTTTCAGCCTTCTCTAATTATAAATTGATTCTTGTTTTACCCATTTACGTTATAGTTAATAATTTAACTTGATCTCCTCTACTAGATTCAATCTTTTCTCGTGTCTTTTGCTTATTTGCTTAATCTGGTGTTTTTGCTTAATCTGTGACTTAAACATTTCCCCTGTGATTTGCAGGAACTTGTTCAGTGATGTCGTCGAAGCTTTCTCTTTGAGTTGTTACTGCAGATAAAGAGAGTACGCGAACCAAACAAACATAAAGCAGAGGCCCAAAACCGCTATTGTGTCATCCTTTCACATGATCCATAAGGTTGTTTCTCACAGACCAAACTCCCTAGAGACGTTGCTATTAAGCCTTCTCTCTGATGTTTAATCTTTAGTGATTGTGTGTAACTTTATATTGCAGATGTGGGTTCATATTAGTCTATTAGGTGTCATGTTTGCTTTTTTAATTCTCTGTTCTGATTGTATCATGTTTTAGATTTAGTAACTTTATGTTTTGTTGTTTTACTTTAATAACCTGCATGCAGGGGGTTCCAGGATTTGGTTTCTGCGAAATGGCTCGGAGTTTGGCGAGAAATATGATCAATTGCATCAAGAACAAACTTAAAAATGGTTAAACGGAAAATGGTTTTCCCCATATGTCGAGGAGGAAGTGGAAGCCCTCAAAGATGGAAAGGTTGTTATCCTGCCTACAAATACACTTGGATTTGCTTGTGATTTTTGGTATGCCATTTTAATCCCCCCTACTCTTTAGTTTAGTCTAATTCAAAATTTATACTTGGTTGTTTCGTGAAGATATTGGTCATTTTGTTCATATTGTTAATTAATGTTCTTTTCTATAGTTTTTTGGTTTTTCATTGTTTGCTTTTTATTGTAACTTTTGGTCTAAAGCATTCCTAACTTCTTATGTGTTGTCCGAAACTGTCTCCTGTGTCTTGAACTTCTTTAAAGTAACTTACCCACACAGCCTAAGTCCACATGGCAGAGAACTAGGAGAATTTGAACAAGTTATGTATATGATTCACTTAGTCAAGTTCAATAAATACGCATGTTTAAGAAAGTTTGAGGTCAATATGTCACTATAAGAAAGTATTGAAAAGGTCACTTTAAGAAGGTTTAGCAAGTCAATATGTCACTTTAAGCAATTTTCAGAAGGTAAATGAAGGTTTTATTCAAGCTCTTGTTGTTCTTTTCATGATTACTTGTGAAGCTATAAATACTGGGACAAAATCAAATGCATTATCAGCTATTTAAGGGGATAAGGGTATGGGATTTCAAAAGTGTTATCAGTTCGGATACGGGACGGATACGGGTAGTTACAAGATAAACGGGTAAGAGTATGAGAATGGCACTACCTATGGATACCTGACCCTTTGCCATCCTTAGTCAAGATTGTTATTTCCGTTATCCCGACCGATCATTAATTAGGTTTCCATAACACAGCTTATCAAATCAGTTCAATAGCCTGTACACTATGAGCAGAAAGCAAGAGACGGGGATTCTATTGAATCAAATCAGTTAAATGGATTCAAATCACGTTTTGAGATTGCCAACTATAGATTTTACACTATCCTATGGTACATAATTATTGACAAACAAAAGCAAACCATAAAAAACTTAAAAGTCTAACTTTAAAATAAAATACTATCAGATATCGACGACATTCACGGGTGGCTCCAGTCACAGGTTACTGGAAAACGGTGACCAATAACAACAATTTTAAGCCATCGTCGATGGTGGTTAACTGATTTCATTCCAAACTCGACGTCCCCATCTTTTGTGGTGAATGTCTTAACATGGTGTACAAATGACAGTTGAATTTTTTCAGAAAAGTAAGAGTTGAAACAGTATTATTAGACCAAGAAAATATAATAAAAAATAGAAGTAACTTAATAATACTGCAGTCCAAATAACTCCAAAATGACATCAATCAAAATTACACTTCACATGTTCTCATCTTCTTGATCACCTGTTCGCAATCCACAAAATTCTAACAAAATTTATGATCAGTATCTTCTTCTCCTATTATGAATCAAACTACAACTCAAGATCCATATCTTCAGAGTTATAATCCTGAGTCAGACTCAGCGTTTCGGCAACCATAGAAATATCTCTTCCCTCTCCGTGCAGCTTCAACTCTGCGCACCTGAGCCACATATTAATAATATATATGATTAGAAATTACTGTTAAAAAGAGACCAAATCATCAATAACTCGGGATATCAATTAGAAACATTAGAAAATTACCTTGACTTCACACTATGCACCTTCACATTATGTCCAAATAGAGCATGTTTCATTAGAACAAAGCTTGGAATATGAGCAAATGCTTCTATGTCGGAAACGAATCCTTTGACCTTCAAGTGTCTAACTACAAGTTTTTTTGGATCCTTGCATACAAAATCTTGTTTACGTGAATGAAACATCAATAATGCCCCATTACTCAGGTAAGTTATGGGTTGATATGTACTATTAGGCCATCTCTGATTATCATCCACCGGAAAGACAAACATTTCAGACCAAGACTTGTTTGCACTGTTCATTGTCCAAACACGAATCTGATCACCAAATCCAGAGGCAGATATGAAGAGTTCACCCGCTAATACTCCCATGGTCAAATTCGTAAAGTAAAATTGCTTCAATGGCAGTGGTACTAAGATTGACTCAAAGCATTCCTTCCCAATGTCAAAACAAGTTACAAAATATTGTCGTACATAAGGACAAGAAAGCCAATAAACACACCCATTCAAATAAGTAGCGAAATACAACATATTGGAGGAATCTGACTTGGGTAAATAGGGAACAGCTTTCCAAGTCTCTGTACCAAGGGTATGTACTTCAGCCACCATAACTGTATTTGGTTCTTTTTTATGCCCGAACACTCTTATCACTTTATATTGGTTAGTCACGGGACTAAAACCAAAACCACTCTTAATCCTACGCATATGAGGATTGTTCTTAACCGTGTTAACCTCTGGAAGATTAATAAACTCACCTGTAACTGGATTGCAAACTACAACGGGTTTATTATTAGAAGAATTGGACAGACAAATCAAACCGTTGCAGGAATTAACTATCTCATACTTGTGATTTCTCATATTCAACATACCAATGGACTTCTCACTCTCTACCCCTTGTTTATCAAGAATCATTTCCAAGTTGCGGAGCGGGAGTTTTAGCTTGCAATCAAGTTTTATTTTAACAGATGAGGTATCATAACACATGTCAAAATCATCTGGCTGCACAAGATAAAGGATTCTTGACAGTAATGTAAAATGTGAGGTTCGAAGCAGAGGGTAAACCTGAGCTTGATTGAAATGGAGCTTTGCAAAATCAGGGTGTGAGATTAGATCGTACCATGATTTGCACACACATTTGCATACGAAAATACTCTTTATAGGAAGTCTAAGTAGAATAGTCTCCAAAATGTTATTTGGCAGACCAGAAAACGGAGAACCCGAATAATTAATCTGAAGGTGGCCAACTTTGCCTTTCCCTTTCCCTTTCAATGATTCATTCCTTCTTTTCTTCGCTGCTGCATTCATGATACTGAGACAATGCAAATGACAATATCAGAAAACGAATTTAAAATTGCTTAAAGTGCTGTTGAATGTCACAAGTTTTATGAGATTCAGAAAAAACATAGAAAAAGAACTGCAATTTGTAGAGAAGAAAGTAGTATTACCAAACAAAGCATAGAATGAGAAACGTCTCAAGTTTGAAGAATAAGAAATTAGATAGGCGTATTTATTTAATTTCAAGTGAAGAATTGAATTTAGTAATTTATAGAGACTTGTGCACCATATTTAAGATGTGATGATTCAGGTTCTAAAAGACTCTTGAAAATGTAACATGATTGTATTTTAGAGAAAGCAAAAAGTATTACGAGCATGGTTGTCAAATCCGGTTCGGTCAAAGACTTGGTAGAGAGTCAAGGAATTAAGGTTGAATTGGGTTGAACCGAGGGTCGATAACTATACCAAAACGTTATTAATTTGAATTATATTTGACTTTTAAACATAATAAAGTATAAATTTAAAATTTTAAGAGCATATTCAACTATAACCCCCACTTTTATTCTCATTCCCTACTATTTTTTTTATCCACATTCTCTACATTTTCTCCAACCATAGATTTTAAATTTTTCCCATATTTATTTTATTCCTTTCATTCTACAATATTTATTAATATAATAATATTTTTTAAAAAAATAAAACAATTAAAAAAGAATCAAACTTTATTGAAAAAAGATACAACATATTAAAATAATAATTTATAAAAATGGGGAAGACCATTTTCTTCTCCAGTGGTGGAGAATTAAGTAGGGAATCTCCATTTGTGGGAAAGAAAGTGAGGATGATTGCGGTGTCAAATTTCCCACATTTCATGTTTCAGGAGACAAAATAGGAATGGTTGGAGATGCTCCAATACAAGCAATATACTTTAAAGTAGTAAGAATTTATTATAGGTGCCGAATTAACATTTAATTTGTTTATGTATATTTAATTATTAATTGAAAGGTGTCAAATTAGCATTTAGTGAGCATTTAATTGTTTATTTATATTTAATATATTTTATGGAAAGGGCCGATTAATTTTATTGCAATTTAAATCTTTGACTATTAAGGAATAAATTATTAATTGAGTTAATTTAGGAATTATTATAGGAACAAATCTTTGACTCGTTTAGACTGGTGAACCGCGACCAGATTTCCTGGTTGGTGGTTCAACCGGCCGTGTTACAAGAAAAATGTTGATATGTTACGGAGTTATGCTATGAAAAATATTTATGTAGGAAAAATAAGAAACAACTACGCTTTCACTTGATTTCTACAAAATAAAAAATACAGTAGAACCTCGATAAATGAATATTCGATAAATTAATAACTTCGGTTAAATAATATTTTTACTCCTTCTGCCTTAGCTTTTGTACGAATATTTTGTATCAATTTTTTCATCTTTTAATATATCTTGAGTTTGAATGGGTGTAACTTTATCCTTATCCTTAAGGATGCCAATACCTAGTTGGAATGCCCGACTTTTGTCATTTCCAGGAATTATGTTTGAGCGAAGCTAAGGTTGGAATAGGAGCAATCACTTCCACTTTGATCCATTCCATGGACTTTGAGGGTTACTTTATCATTATAAAATACACCATTTCTTCCACTAAAACATCAACAATGCCACATAAACCATAAGGCCATCTTTCTTCAGAAAACAAGTCAATGGAAAGAACTTCGGACCGAGGCTTTTTGACATCATAATCCTTCATTGCCCATATATGAATAACCTGAAACGAGAACCTAAACATTCACAAAATTGCAGCAAATCTTCAGACAAATTAACAATCAAATAACTACAGAATAACTTGCATCCTGTCTATGAGATTTGAAAAAGAAAAAACAGTGCTTTTCCATAATCTGTAGCATGATTACAAATAGTTGAAAAATTCTTCATTGGACCAGGAACAGTACAAGTATTGATCCCGTCGTCATGTTAACACAATCATCTTCTAATAGCAAGTTTAAATAAGTTGTGCATAAGAAATTAAGAAAAATGATACTTAATGCGCTTTGCCATAGTTTTGATACATTCTTAATTTCCATAAAAAAGTATCTGATTAACTAATAATACACTTGTCTTTTCTTTCAAACAATACCAAGATGGCATCCTTCTCTAACATCTGAATGCAGTCGCCATAAGAATCTTCATCCAATCAGTTAATTAGAAATACTCGGTATGATTTGCACCCGTTCTGCGACTAAAGGAACAGTTTCAGCATCGTTATGTACCATCAAGTCCGCACACCTATTCAAAAGATCAGAAAATGTTTAGAAAGTAATTCTCCAACAAATTTGGAACATTCCACACAATTAAACGACAGAAATTCAATATAAACTCATTCTTCAATTTCTCAAAAACTCAATCTGCAGAATCACGTCTCATTTAAAAAATAAATCAGACTCTACTTGAGTTTATATTTCAAATTAATAGTTTCATCAACACAACAGCAATACCTATCTGTGTTAGCAACAAATGGATGCTCCAAATATATGATAAAGAAAAAAAAAATTATGTCAATTACCTTGACGTAACATTAAGAACCTCCACATCACGTCCTGGTAGAAGATCTTTAAGTGAAATGAAGGATGAAATATGAGAAATTACTTCCATTTTAAACTCTGATCCAGGAACCTTCAGATATTTATATGCAGCTTTGTTTTTATCGATATACAAAAAAGCATTTGAACCAGAATGAAACATCAATATCGCCCCATTATTCAGATACTTGATGGGTTGGTATGAACCACGAGGCCATATTTCAAAGTCACTGTCATGAAAAATTGAGAAAAGTTTATACCAACACTTATGCTCACTATCCATTAACCAAAGATGAATATCTTTATATGCATCTGTTAAGCAGATCTCCCCCCCTAACACTCCCATGGCCACATTGTTGAAGTCATCATGTCTTCTTAATGGTGGCATTGAAACTGACTCAAACTGTTCCTTCTCAACGTCAAAAGAAACCAAATCACTTTCAGAAAACCAATGAATATATCCATTCAAATTGGTAGGAAATAACTTCTGCATCGAGTAGGGAACAGAGCCAATGTCTTTCCATGATTTGGTACCGAGAATATGCACTTCAGCCATAATTCTGTATATGAATCTAATGCCATCTTGGATCATATGCGAAACCATTCTTATCACTTTATATTGGTTAGTCACAGGACTAAAACCAAAACCGCATTCAATATGTAGCTCGGGAGGCTTTGTTGTATTACTCCCCGGGAGGTTGATGAACTCCCCAGTAATAGGATTCCAAACAAGAACTGGGTCATTATCAGATGGGTTAGACAAACAAAGCAAGCCGTTACATGAATTAACTACCCTGTACTTGTGATTCTCGCTTTGAGAATTAAGCATATGGTAGCTGCCATTCATATCATAGTCACTCAATGAGATTTTTATTTTTGTGTCAGGTTTAACCTTCACACGAAAAAAACATATATCGTCATTATCATCATACAAATAATCGCATGTATCAACCTCGAGCTCAAAATCTTCCGGCTCTAGCTGAACAAGATAAAGTATTCTCGATAGCAATGAGAAATCGAAGCTTCGAATCAGGGGATAGATCTGAGCTTGATCAAAATGTAGCTTCGCAAACTCAGGGTTTGAAATTAGCCCACACCATGTTTTGCACACACATTTGCATGCAAAAATCCTCTTTATGGGTAACCTGACAATGATATTTTCCAGAATGCTACTTGGCAAATCTGAAAAAGAAGCACCTGGATATTCAATATCTTTCTTTCCTTCATTTCTTCCTCTCTTTGCATTAAGAGCTGTCGAACTGTCTTTCATGATTATTTTTGGAGTAAATGTCCTGAAACAGCAAAAGAAAATAAAAAAAATTGGAAACAATGAATACACATCATGATTCAACAATTGACTTGACAGATTCTTTCTTCTCCAATCATTACCACTTCAAACCTACATTTCAAGTAGAAAGAACTAACCTTATCAAGAAACAAAATAAATTGTACGAGGAAAATTCTACCAATAGCAAAAGATATGAACAATTAAATTAAAACTGATTGAACAAAGGATACAAAGATAAAAGCACCAAAATCACCATTACTATTTCAACAATTTTTTTTGTCTCCAAACATTACCACTTCAAACCTAGATCTCGCAAGCAAGTTTTTTTTTTTGGTAAAGTCACAAACAAGTATTAATCTTATATAAAAACATAATGAACTTTTACTACGACGAAAATTCTATCAGTACCAAAAGAAATGACAATTAGAGGAAAATGCAGAACCAAGATCAAAAATCTAAAAGCACAGAAATTAAATTCCTTATTCATTCATGACTATATGAACCTAGCTCTACAACTACTAGAAATTAGAAGCGATGAGAAGAAAGATTAACCGAAATTGATGGCCGACGCAGAACAATTGAGTGAAATGGGAGAGTGCGAGGCAATCAATGGCAGTGTTGTTAGATGCGCTAGACACCCACAAGCTGATGAGATCTCAAATCACCGGAGGCACAACCCTAGGCGCTCAAATTAATAGAGTTGGGCGATACTTACAAGGAAAGGGTAAAAAGGAAAAAGAGTTGGAAGGTTTATGAAATAAATATCAAGTGTTTAGCTGTGTTGCATTGAAATGGAAACGGATATTAGGAAACAATATCTAAAATAACATAGGTAACAACATAGTCGAGAAACGTGTAAATAATAAAAATAGTACAAAGTTATATCTTTTCTACAGATTTTGAAACTCTAATCCGCATGTATAATTTTAAGTATATAAAATAAAAACAAAATAAATACATTTTTAAGCAGCATAATAGGATAAAAAGTAGCCTTTTTTTTCATTTTGAAAGCTTGACATATGATCTATAAAGGGATATAATACAATGTGGTTGGCAGGTGGTGAACTGATTAAGAGGTTTGATAATGTGCCGATAAATGGGTTTGAAATGCATTATAAACGGGTTTCCATGTTGGAACAGACAAATTTCCAACTTTCTAAAACAACAAAAGCATAATTCCAAAACTTTCATTTTCCTTAAAAGCCGAAATGTAGAAACCCTTCAAAACAATAGAGTTTGTGCAATAGTCTCTAAGATTCTGAAATGTAGTAATCTCGCAATTTTCCTTTTACAAATCTGCTGTCTTTACTTCTTAATTACGAAAAACAACTAATATATATCCAAAGATGTCATGCAATCTGATAACATTTCATTAACTTTTTCTATTCTTTATAAAGTCATCTGAATTATTAGTATTTCCTACTTATCTTTCATGAATTTCCAAGAAAAGTACAAAACTTCGAAAAGCAATACTTAAATAGTGCTCTGGTCATAAGGGAGTTGAAATTAGAGGAGTGGTAGTACCGAACAGAAAATTAAAAACAAAAACAAAAACAAAAACAAAAACAATTTTAACCAAATTGAAAAAATACAATTTGTGAAAATAAATCTTGTCATTACCACAAGCTTAAATTGGATTTAGGCAACTTCATAAGCTGTAGAATCAGAAATTTCCTCAGTTATATAATACGCATCACTCACATCTATATAATTATAAAGATCAAGTTCTAACACGATCATTTCATTTACCAATGAAGAAACAAGAAAGACTCCAAAAACCACATATAAGTCCACAACCATGAAAAGCATTGATTAAATAGCACGACGTTACAAAATTACCTGGACTTCACTTTAAGGAACTTTGAATTAAGTCTTGATGTATCATGTTAGAGCGAAGCCAAGCTTGGATTACGAGCAATTCCTTCCAGTTTGATCCATTCCGCGAACCTTGAGAATCCTCGTGTCATTACAATACACAGCATTTGTTACACTGTGAAACATCAACAATGCCCCATTGTTCATGAATTTTGTTCCACGACATAAACCATAAGGCCACCTTTCTTCACAGGACAAGTCAATGGAAAGAGATTCAGACGGAGCATTTTTTACATCGTAATCCTCCATCGTCCAAATGAACCTAAATATTCACAAAATTGCAGAAAATCGTATGACCAGTTAACAATGAAATAAGCAATAACTTGCACATTCAAAAAAAGCAGTTCCTTTCCATAAATTTGTACCAAGATTATTGACTTGAGCCACAATACCAATATGATACCCAATTCTAGTTATATGCAAACTTTTTGAAGGCTAATAAAGTCAGCTCTAACTGGATTGCACAATATGAAGCAATCTGTATAAGTATGTAATAACTGAAATACAAAGAGGATTCAAAGATCCCTCTTAACGAAGAGTATAAGGATGTAATAACTGACAATCACAATTTTCGGGGGAGTCACGAGTATGATATACAATTAACCCGAATAGCATACTTTTGTTTGATACTTTATAGGTTGATGAAGTAGACTAATTTACTAAACCTTGGTTCTTAAAGACATCAAGTGAGACAGAAGATATTATTAATGTAAGGTGGTTTTGAAATTAGAATTAAAGAATAATCAAATGAAAAATTAAAATAAAACCTAAATTCTGGTTCTGAATCTTACCAATTCAAAAGATGAATCATCGGCAAATCGATGTCCAAGAGAAGAAGCATTACCGGAAAATAGAGATCCATTTTTTATTCCGACTCATTCAAAACTACTACGTTTTTGAATAAATCCCTTGTCCGTGCATGTTCTATCCCGCGCAAGTGAATTAAGCGGGCTCGGGCTCGGGCTCGGGCTCGAGCTTCAAATCAAATTCCAAACCTACTAAATAAAATCCGCTTCAAAAAGAAAAAAACCTAATAGCATATAATTGTTGTTTTCTTGTGTGTATTAATTTACTAAAGATCATCTCTAATAAAAATAAAATAAAAAGATTCATCGAAATGAGACTATATACGGTAAATACTTTTAAGCAATGGTTGTATTGTGATATATTTTATACTTTATTTATAATATTTTTCATTGTTAATTTAAATATATAGTTCATATTACTTCGAGTCGGGCCATGCTACACTAATCCTATGCAACTCAAGTCCGGCCATAAATTTGCAGGCTTTATATAAGCTCGGGCCGAGTTGGGCTTTTGAAGATTTTAAGTGTCAAAGTCCGCCCATTTTGGCGCGAGCCAGGCGGGTACCCAAGTCTCTTTCTACTACTATAGTTAATACAAAAAATGGCTCAAAATTAAAAGTTAGAATTTTTTTCTATATAGAACACTCTTGTCGAAAAAAAGATTTGACTTATTTTTTGAAAAATGAGTATTTCACTCATTCTTATCCAATGCTGAATCGATAACCTATGTATTAAAATTAATTCTTTTGATTAAAAAAAAAACAACTTTATTGACAATTACTTGTTTGTTCAGAAGAATCCTCCAAATATTTCGGTTTCGGATTAATTTCAATATTTTTTTGAATAGGAATTATGAATAGAGAAGGGAGGGTAAGCTCATTTCAGCCAAATAAAGATATGTGATTTTACCCATAAGTAATTGAAATAATTGAGCGTGAGAGCCAAATGAATCAAAAGATTCACGTTTGGTTCGGGAAGGGATCATGGAGGTTTTGCAATGAATGGAAAGATAATCTACTTTCATTAAGTGATTTATTAGATAATCGAAAACAACGGATTTTGAATACTATTCGGAATTCAGAAGAAAACCTAGGCCCGCTTACAGAAACTGGAAATAGAAGCAGATCTGTTTCGAACGAATGGATACTCTGAGATAGAATGAGAAAAATTGAATTTGATTAATTCAACTTATAAGACTTTGGAACAATTAGAAAATTACAAAAATGAAACCATTCATTTTGAACAACAAAGAACGTTTAATCAAGTCCGACAAAGATTTTCCAGCAAGCCTTGCAAGGAGCTCTAGGTACTCTGAATAGTTGTTTGACCGGTTAAGCCCCACCTATATATGCGCTCAAATCAATAATTTGAATTAATTGATCAGATTAAACTGTTTAAATCAACTTAAGTGCTCAAAAATCCGACTTATCTTAACTAGTTTTTCGAGTAATCTTAGATTATTCCTCAAAGATCTTCAATCGCCCGACTAACTTCTAGCGTCTTTTCCAACACTGGATCATATTAAAAACTATACTAGGAGGGATTTATTCTCATCTTCAAAGTTTAGGTATCAAACTTATACCTCATATAGTTGGATTGAATTTGGGCCAATTGACCAAAAAGAATGAGTTTTGGGCTGAATTAATAAAATATTAGTTGGGACTAATTTCACCTTCCATACTAACTAAATGGCCCGTTATTCCAATTCCAATTCCAAATATTTGGTAACCAATTTATTAACAAGAGGCCATTTTAATCTTCTTGGACAGGCTGTATTTGCAGCTCTTGTTTGTTTTTTTTTTTTTTTTTTTTTGCATCCCATCATTCTTCATCAGGGTGTTGATTGGGGATTTTTTTATCATGGTCGGGTTTTGTTCATTTTTTGAATCGTGTTAAACGGGTTGTTTTGTAAATCGTGTTGTTGAATCATGGAATTGAAGTTCTAGTTCTCTTTGTGACATACCAAATTGAATCATAAAGAAGGATTGTTGTCTCAGAACCGCGAAACCAGCGGATTTTAGTACTCGATTTATAATACTGTCATCTGTTTATTGATAAAAAATAAATTTGACAGGCAGATATGAGAAGTAAAAAGATTTCAAAAGCTCGTGGCGGAAACAGTAGAAATGAAGAAGCTGAAGGTGGCCAAGTGAAGATCCAACATTCAGGTTGTTCAATAACAAATCTACCAAGCCACATTCTTGTTGCTATACTTTTTAGACTGCCTATTAAGGAGAATTTTTTTTGCAAATGTGTTTGCAAATCTTTGTACGATAAAATCTCGACTACCGACTTTGTTCAATCCGAGGTTCTTCCAATTGTTCGAACTGTGGATGCCCAAGAGTACTGACACCTCTTGAGATAGATCCGGATGGAATTTGTATGAAGTTTTTATTTTCGGATTCAAGATTGCCCTGATTCATTTGAACATTTCAATGTTTATATGGATTTTGACATTCAATTAAAGATTCCACTATGCAACTTCCCAATGGTTGTAAGGGACACCGTGGATGGCGATAAAGAAATCACATTGAACGCCAAGGATCACGGTTATATGGTAGTGAATTCTTGTAATGGATTACTTTGTCTATCTGAACCATTTAATGGTAAGACAATGGTAGTGTGCAATCCATTTACAGGTGAATTTATTAATCTTCCACAACTCACTAGTGTTGTTGCTTATGAGTATATTGATTGTGGTTTTGGTTATAATCCAAAGACCAATCAATACAAAGTGGTAAGAATGTTTGGGCTGTGTTCGCCTAACGTCATGATAGCAACAATAGGCTAGCTCAAGTACACACTCTTGGAACAAGATCTTGGAAAAATATTGAATCTGCTCCAAGTTCGGACTATAAGTTAGCATTTCCTACTTATTTGAATCGTAGAGTTCACGGGTTTTGTCATCGTGAAGAGAAATTGAATCAGATGATTTCATTTGATTTTGAGGAAGAATGTTTCCTACCATTTTCATTACCTCCATCAAGGGAGGCTAACAGAGACAATGTAGGAATCGGAGTACTAGGAGGTTGTCTTTGCATATGCAGACTCTTCTAGTCTAACATCAATTTGTGTTTGGATGATGAAGAATTGTGGAATTTAAAAGTCTGGGATTCGAGTTTTCAGAATGGTTTAATACATCCGTGCCCTCCTGAACTTGTTTATTTTCGCCACTTGAGCCCTTAATCTAATTTTGGGTTCTATTTGCCCCTTAACGTTTTTAAAAGTGAAACTATTGGGCTCTTCGTCATACAAAGACCAGTCGCACAAACTCGGGTGTACTCCACGCGCTTGCCACGTCAGAATTTAGGACATAATTGAAAAAAAAAATATCTTTAAGGACTGATTTGAAAACATAACAAAAATTTAAAAATAAAAATAATTAAAAGAAAAAGAAAAGAAAATATCTTCATCCCTTTCCCTTTCTCTGCCTTCAAACCCTCCTCCTCTCTCTCTCTATATTCCCTCTCTCTTTCTCTCCGGTCTAATTTCACCTCCGGCGGACGGCGGAGATTCTTCAACAAACCAAACCTTGAGTTCCTCCGTCAGTTTTACATCCATCAATTTCACCGCCATTGTTCCTCCGGACGGCGGAGATTCTTCAACAGACTGAGGCTTGGATTTCTCCGACAGCGGATAATCCGACCATTAACACCATCGCGAACAGCTTACATTTTCCCCAATTTCTGGCAAGGCTTTCGAATCTGAACAATACTTACATCTCCATTTCAATTTCGATTTCCCTTTTTAATTTGGAAATTGATTTGTTGTAATGCGTAGGCAGTGATGTTTTTACACTCAAAAAACATGCTAATTGAGCTCCGGGCAACTGGTGCACGGAGAAAGCGGCTACCGGACGATCTAAACCTGTCCGAAACAATTTAAATTTGCAATATCAAATTAATTTTTGTTTCTAATTTCTGGTTTTTCCTTCCCTTTTATAGTTTCTAATGAAATTTTATTTATTTAGTTTGGATTTGTAATATCTGGTTTCGATTTTCAGTTTTAGATTAGATATGTCTATTTGAATTGAATTAATTAAAGAAGAAGGTATTTTTGAAAGATTGAAAAGAAAAATGGGCATTTATGAGTTTTTTTTGGGACCAAATAATTAATTTTTTTTTGCCACTTGCTTTCTTTTCTCTTTCCTCCACGTAGTCTGCCACGTCAGCAACGAAGGACCCAGTAGTTTCACTTATAAAAACGTTAAGGGGTAAATAGAACCCAAAATTAGATTAGGGACTCAAGTGGCGAAAATAAACAAGTTCAGGGGGGCACGGATGTATTAAGCCTTTTCAAAATTGACATAAGTAAATTGACTCTAATTCTTTCGTACATTGAATTGTCCTAACTACAGATGTGCTGGTTTGAAGTCCTGTACCTAGAAGAGGCATTAGGTTGTGTCGTAAGACCGATTATTTTGATTTTCTTGATTATTATGATCGTAGTCAGTATGATCATGGTCCCGTTATGAGTATCGCTTTTCAAGATTTTAGAGGGCGCCGTGAAGATATTTCAGCCACAAGAATTACATATTGAAAGTAGCACTTTGATTTGTTAAGGTTCACACTTGTGTGAAGAGATTTTCCTTATTGATTATTAAAGAGTTTACGGAATTATTTCGTGATGCTTTGTTTCTTAGGCAAGAAAAGTTTGTTAGACTCTATAAATGCAAGTCAAATGTTAAGGGTATCCATAATTATGTAAGATGGTAACATTTGTTCTCAATCTTTCCAACTGGTAGCAGTCAAACTTCATACTAACATGGCAAATTTCAACATTGAAACCTTATTCTTTTATTCTTACTCAATTAAATTGGATGAATTATTTGTATTTTACCAGTAAAAAAAACCCATAGTTTCATACATAAACAAAACCGTAGTTTCATACATAAAAAAAACTTAATAATGCTCTTTCAGCTGAATTAGATGTTTACGTCAAACCAATTTGACAGCTGAAAAAGCAAATGATCCCGTAAATTAATTTGATGAAATAACATATCAAAAGCTTAATCAGCCAAAATAAACAATGAAATAAAAGATTAAAAGTTCAATCCATAAACATCAGAATGTTACATTTTAAAATGTTTATGCCGGTATAAAGTAGTCCAATATGTGTTGTCAAGTGGGATCAAGAAGAACTTTGTTACGATAAAGGGCGATATATATATAGAGCTTTGGTATGCTACTTGTGGAAACATTTAAACAAAAGAAGACCAAGGACATGTTTAATTTTAAGCACCGAGTATGTAACAATGTTTTGAAGAACCTGTACCTTCTGGGGCCGCAAAATTTGCAGATCCCGATTTACTTAGGGACAATGAACGACACTATTTCACTAAGATTGGAATTCTTTGATTGTCTAGATGTACACGAGGAGAGGATTAGTAGCAAAGATGTTCTAAATACTCTCCATGAAGATCAAAGTTAAGCTTAATAAAAACGTATGTGATCATCCATATATAACTTATGGTGCTCATGTCTTAGTTAAGCATCCAATTTACCATATCTTCTAATGCCTTGAGTTTTGACAGGCATCGGATAAAAAATATATCGAACAAACTAATAATGCACTTACAAACAATACTAAAAATGACATCCTTCTGTAGCATCGGAATATAGTTATCGAATAAACGTTCATCCAATTAATCAATTTAAGCTTACATAATAAAGAAATGGTAAATAAATTAAACAAAATTTAGAATAACACTCGCCTTTTCTTCAACTAGCGAAACAGTTTTATCCTCCTTATGCAGCCTCAACTCCCCACACCTATTCAATAGATATATAAAATGTTCAGAAAGTATTGCAGAAGCTAGCAAACAATTAGACGATGAAAAGAAGGAATTTCAATTTAAACTCATTCCTTAGTATCTCAAAAACACAATCTGCTGGATTGAAACTTAATCGTTTATATCATAAATCAGAGTCTACTTGAGTTTATATTTCAAATCTGCATTAATATAGCAACAAAGTGATGCTCCAAAAATATACTAAAATGAAAAACAATGAAAAGTATAACAGTTACCTTGAGTTGACATTAAGAACTTCCACATCATGTCCCGATAGAACATGTTTGAGTGAGGCAATGGATGGAATATGAGGAATTGCTTCCAATTTCGAATCAATTCCACGAACCTTCATATATTTGTATCCATCTTTGTTTCGATCCACATATAATAAAGCATTTGAACGAGAATGGAACATCAGTATCGCTCCATTATTCAAAAACTTTATGGGTTGATATGTCCCTTTAAACCTCATTTCGGAATCATTACGAATCCTAATTGAGAAAAGTTTAGATAAACTCTTTTCGGCACTATTCAAAACCCAAGAATTAATATGTTGATCATAAACCTCTGTAATGCAGATCTTTTTCCCTAATACTCCCATGGCCAGATTGTCACGTGGAAAATTGTTTTCTAATGGTGGTGCCAATGAAACTAACCCAAACCGTTCCGTCTCCATGTCAAAAGAAACCAGACCATATTCAGAAAGCCAATGAATACATCCATTCAAACTGGTAGGAAATAACATGTAACACGCACCAATGCAAGAGTCAAAGTCTTTCCACGATTTTGTACCAAGAGTATGTACTTGAGCCACGAATCCGGGCACGAGACCATTGCCATCTCGAGTCTCAAGAAAAAACTTTCTTATTACTTTATATTGGTTACTCACAGGGCAAAAACCAAAACCACAATTAATCGGGTTTGACCTGGACTTTTTCACTATCTCATTCTCAGGCAGGTAAATAAACTCCCCTGTAATAGGATTGCACACGATAAGAGGATTATTATCAAATTCGTTAGATAAGCAAAGCAAGCCATTGCATGAATTCACAACCCTGTACTTGTGATCCTTCATTTTCAACTTCATGCAATTGTTCCTCTCTGCACCACTTTCAGAATTCAGCATACGGTGGTCACCGTTCCTATCATTAAGTATCTTTTGAAGGTTACATAATGGGAGTTTTAATTTGGTGTCAAGTTTAACCATGACACGACCAAAACATCCATAATCTTGCTCACATATATGATCACATATATCAAGCTTGTGCTCAAAATCCTCTTGCTCTGGCTTAACCAGATAAAGCATTCTGGATAGGAATGTAGGACCAGAGCTCCGAATCAAGGGATAAATCTCAGCTCTGTCAAAATGGAGCTTCGCAAACATAGGATCTGAAATTAGATGACACCATGTTTTGCAGACGCATTTACATATAAAAATTCCCTTTATGGACGACCTAAGGATTATATTTTCCATAATGGTATTCGGCAGATCTGAAAAAGAAGGACCTGAATACTCAGTCAGTATGTGGCTGACTTCCCTTCCGGCACTTCTGCCCCTCTTAGCATCAAGAGCTGTCAAACTCCTATCCATGATTACTTAATGTCCTGAAACAGCACAAATAAAATCATCAAAACACGAAACACAGTTGATTCTATACACATCGAGAATAACGAAATCAGATCATGATTAAACATATTAATTCCACAAATTCTTTCTTCTCCAAATATTACCACTTAAAACCTAAATCTCGAGAAGCAAGTACGATCTTATCAAAAACCAAAATCAAATTTTAAAATGAAAAATCTATCAATACCAAAAGAAATGTAATATTAGAGGAAAACTGGGAGACCCAAGATCAAAAAGCTATAGGCATAGAAATTACAATTAATAATTAGTTTGACTATGCAAATCTAGATCAGCAACTACAACAAATTAGTGATGAAGAGAACAAAAATTACCCGAAGTTGGTGGCTGCGGCAGAAGAATTGAGTGAAATGTGAGAGTATGCGGCGGTGTGTTGTTAGATGTAAAACCCTAGGCGCTCGTATTAATAGAGTGAGGCAAAACGCAAAAGGAAATGGTAAGAAGACAGAGAAAATATTGAAGTTTTATAAATAAAAATTGATCGTGTTTTAGCTATGTTGCACGGAAATGGAAATAGACACTAAGAAACAATATTTGCAAAAAATAAAGGAAAGAATATTCGCGAAAAAAAAGATAAAGAAAATCACATTCTAATCGGAAGACATCCGTTATTGTTGACGTTTTTCAGTGTCGAGGGCTCAAAAATAAATAAAAGCTTTTTTAAAAATAAAAAAAAACTATACTCCGTATGTATCGCTGTCAAAATATAAAATGAATGCATTCTAAGTGGCCTAATAAGAAAAAAAGCTTCCTTTCTTCATTTTGAAAGCTTGAAAGAGATGATTTATAAGCAGCATAATGCAATGTGATTGACACGTCATGAAACGATAAAGATATTTGATAATCCGTTAGTCGTTCTAAAAATATGAAAACTTGTATTTTACCTAATAAACAGGTTTCCATATTTGAAGAAACAAATTTCCAATTCAATTAAACTACAATAACACAATTAAAAACCAACATGTTTATGAAATGTAGCAATTCTTCGAAATAACAGAATGTGTGCAAAATAGTTTTTAAGATCCGAAGATCCAATAAACAAAACCAAAGCTTTTAGTAATCTTGCAATTTTGTAAACAAATCAGCTGCTTTTTAATTCCTAATTAAGCGAGAAATAACTACTTTATATCCCAAATAATGCAATCTGGCTCTTCCTTTTGATTCACATTTCTCTAGTATAAGTTGTTCACAAAATTAGATATTTAAGTTAAAATTCAATCAATATTTTCGATAAAATTTCAGTAACTTATTTATTTTCGTTATAAAATCCTTCCAATTATAAGTATTTGCTACTTTTCTTTCAGAATACCTAATGGCTTCCCAAAGAAGTTCAGAATATCCAAAAGCACGGACAACATCTTAGTCACTCGTCTAGGAAGTTCCTCATTGAAGTGGTCCTTCCTAGGGGGGTCTGAGGCACTCGTGCATAGTAGACATTGTAGATTCATAATGCTGTTGAAAAGAATGATGAATGACACTGAATTAAAGAATACAACTTGTCAAAATATTTCTTGTCTTGACTTAAATTGGATTTAGAATCCTATATAGACCTTTGAATCAGAACGTTTCGCACATATCATATGCGTCGCTTACATCTATTCAATTATAAAGTTCAAGTTCTTGGTTTCATCAGTTTATTGCCAGCCCTCGTTCTATACGATCATTCTTTTGCCAATAAGGAAACATAAGGAGACTCCAAAATAAACGGAAATAAAAAACTACGAAAAACATTGAGATGAAGAGAAGCATTAATTAGGACGACATACCAAGATTACCTTGAATTGACTTGATGAACCATTGAATTAAGTACTGATGTAGATGTTCGAGTCAAGCCAATTTGGAATACGCGCAACGGCTGCCACTTTGAAGCCGTTACATAGACCTTGAGTATTCTTGGACTTCATACAATACAGCATTTGTTACAAACTGAAATATCGCCAATCCCCCATGGTTCATGTATGTGGTCCCGTGATATAAACCATAAGGCTATCTTTCTTCACAAGACAAGTCAACGGAAAGAACTTGAGACGAAGCCTTGTTGACACCATAATCCTTCATTGCCTAAATATGAATAACATTAAAGAGCCTAAATGAGCAAGAAATGGTAGTAAATCTTAATACCAATAAAGAAACAAATAAGCAAGAATTAGGTTGTATCTTGAGTAGGAGAAAAAACACCAATGTCTTTGTATTATTTTATACGAAGATTATGTACTTGAGCCACTAATACTATACCACCATTACACCCAATTCTACTGGGACGTCTGTTTATGCTCTATCACATTCTTAATAACACTTTGTATTGAATTGGTCAGTCACAGGAATCAAACCGACAAAAATAACGCAAGTAAACCTTCTTAGGCTCTCGAAGATTAATGAACTCGCTCCCCTAACTGGAATGCCACAAGATAAAGAAATCTGGATAGGGATGTAAAACCCAAGATTCGAATAGGATAACCTGATCCTACTCAAAATGGAGCATTACAAATTCAGGCGATGCATGCTATTTTGGCAATCGCATCTGCATACAGAAAGTTTGTTGCTGAAGAGCCTAAAACCAGTTTCATGCTCAGCCTAACTTCCTAAAATCTCAAGAAGCCATCTTATATATTATAAGAAACCTAAGTTCAATCTAAACAGACTGCAGGAAAAAGAATATGAAACAGTTAGAAGCATAACAATCGCCGGAAGATAGAAATCAAAGAGAAAAGGCAGTACCGGAAAATTGATGACTGGAAAGAAGAACAGAGGCGGATGCTAGTTTTCAACTTTTATTGCATTAGAGTCATCGCATCCTAGCCTTTCAGGCGTATCTCCGGCTGGCTTGTTGGGCTTGTGGGTTGTCCTTGATAGGTCCTCGACCCGCCAAAAATGGGCAAGCACCTTTATTCATAAAGGTCATAATCGAGTTTGTTCCTGAGTTCGTTGAAGAGCCTCTAGCCCATCCTACTCGTGAGATTCTGAGCTTAGCTTTGGCTAACTCCTGTTCAGTCGGTTTATAAATGGAGCCTAAAATCGTGCTAACAAGCAACTCATTTATAATCTAAGCGAACCGAATCAAACTTTAATCAAGCCAACTACTGAGCCATTTATGAGCGGCTCAACTCACACCCTAAAAAAAGTAATTACCAAAAATGAATATCATTCTGGGTTCGATAGGAGCAGACATAAACGTATATCATTTGTGTAAAGCTTTAAAACGCTTTGCTTCAAAAGATAACTGTTGTTTTATAAAAAAAATAAATATGAAGATGTTCATCGTCTGATATTGTCCAAACATTAACTGAGTAATATCAATCTCAGGCTCCCACAAAGGAAAGTTTGGTAAATAAAAACTTACATTTAACTCTTGTTGCAGCTTACAAAGAATCATTTTTCTCATATCTAAGGATCATAATTATAATAATAACCAGAATCGGAACTGGAAGCCAAACCATACTCAAAATATTAATTAACTTGGAACTCCTCTTCATCTATTTCAATACTGCCGCCGAAATACTTCAATATACAGGACCTAGTCAACAGAGAAATAAAAAGGTTAGAAAGAGATAAAAACCGGCAAAATTTCAAATTCATTCACCTAATTCTTTATTTTCTCAAAAGCTTTCAATCTAGAGATTCAAAATTACCATTTAACAATCTTCACACTGTGTCCAGATAGAGCATGTTTAAGTGAGACAATGGTTGGAGTATAAACAATTGCTTCGGGTTTTGATCGACTCATAGATTGGCGGATTTTCAAATATCTAAACCGCTTTTCTTTAGGATCCATGTATACAAAAGCATTGTGAGGAGAGTAAAACATCAGCAATGCTCCATTATTCAAGTACTTAATGGGTAACCATGGGCCATAATCCCGCGTTCCATCAACATATATGGGGTCAAAAGAGAAAACTTTAGACCACTCCTTTCCGATACCATTATCTTTCATTGTCCAAACATGAATGTCACCAGACTCGAGAACCCCACATACACATAATTCTCCCCCTAATACTCCCACGCTGTCATATTGATAAGGTTGAGGTGTTGAAACTGACCCAAAAGTTTCCTTCTCAACATCAAAAGTACATATAGATAATGGTTGTAAACGATTAGACCAATAGAGAAACCCATTCAAATAAGTAGGAGATAACCAAGGCAGTCCCTGGGTGAAAAAACCAATATTTTTCCATGTTTTTGTACCAAGAATATGAATCTGTGCTTCAACAGCCTTTTTCGGTGACATTCTTATTACCTTATATTGCTTCGTCGAAGGACTAAAACCAAAACCATAACGCACACCATGCACGTTAAAGCCAATCTCCTTAGTCTTGGGAAGGTTAATACGCTCACCCGTGATGGGATTGTAAATGAAACCAGGACATAGCCGGTAATCAGGTGGATTGGACATGCAAAGGAATCCATTGCATGTACCCAAACTATATCCCTCATTCCCGTATCCATCTGGCAATTCAAATTTGTCAAGTTTAATGCGAACATTACAGACACATCCAGACTTAGAGTGGGTATGATCACACATCCCAAGCTTGAGCTCGAAATCATCCTTATCCGGCAGCACTAGACAAATGGAGCTAAAATCTTTTCTTTGAATCAAAGGATAAACCTCACCGCGATCGAAATGGAGTTTTGCAAATTCAGGGTCTGAAATAAGATCATACCATGTTTTGGACACACATTTGACTACTAAGATCCGTTTAACGGGCAATCGAATTAGTATTTTGACCACAATATCCTTGGGAAGATCAGAAAATGAACGACTTGAAATCCTTGCTCTTTTCATGATTATTTCTGAGGCTATAATACAAATGGAAATATATCAGCACACTGAATTCAAAAACCCTAATTTTCAAAAAAAAGAAAAACCCTAATTTTGTTGTACACAATTTGGGATTAAATGAGTGAATGAAATGGAGAAGTAGCAATAGAAATGAAAAGAAATGAACTTACTTGATTCAATTCCTTCACTTTAAACCAGAAATTCAAGATTGCAAAGCAACTAGCTTATAGGAGAGGAGGAGGCGGATTATATGCCTTAGGGTAAATTACTTATAGGTATAATTTAACTTTCCAAAAAAAGACAAAAAATCATTTAGCCCTCTCAAATTCCATTTCCAATATGTTTTTAAGGTAGATATGGCAATGTGACACGATAATACGACACAGACATGACACGAGTTTTTTCGTATTTGTCAAGAAAATAAAATCATCTAACCCTCTCAACTTTAATGTCTATTTACTTTTTTTATATAAATTACAAGAAGTAGTATTCAAATTATAGTTTCCACCACATATTAATGAGTGTATCAATTAAGTATCAATTGGTAATTTGGGGTGCTTATTAAGTCTCTCAAAAACAAAGAAAGAATAGACTTAACGAATGCTTCTTCGATAACATGGCAGGAATAGAGGTATTCAACACTGAAGCCAACAGAAGTAACTGACCGAATCAACCAATGATTCTTATTCAATTCAGTCGTTCAATTTATTAGGTTTGGTTTCATTTTTTAATTTTCATAATATGACAGCAATATCGATCGATTCAAATTTTTTTTTTATCAAATAACGAAAATAACTAAATAACTGAAATTAAGTATATTAATATGTTTAACGTAGATATGATTTATCTTAAAAATATTAGTACATGTATGTCTAAATAATCAAAATTTAATTTCTTTAATAAAAAACTTAAAATCTAATATATTGCGTAAAATATTTAGAAAACTAAAACAATATACCATGTGAAAATAAAAAAAAAAATATTAAAACTATATATAGAAGATTTAATTTATTAATATAAATTATAAATAAATTATAGAACATAAATCTAACTTGTCTCTATTTCGATCGATTTTACTTAATTCAGTTGTTTTCTCAAAATTATTTAGTCAGTTAGCTTCCATTTATAAATATTATTTAGGTAGATTCGTTTATTAAACACAAGTGATGTCTTCAATGTGTTATTATTTTTATTAGAATAAATTATACCAGTGGTATTCAAACTATACCCACTTTTTACTGAAATTTTCGTGTTTGTGTCGTGTCAAAGTCGTGTCGTGTCACAAAAACATAAACACGAACAAGACACAAAAATATTTTCGTGTCAAAATCCAAACACGAACACGACACGGGTTGGACACGAAAAAACACGACATGACACGAGTTTTGCAAAATCTTTACCTAACATGGATAAAACTACTAACACGACCCAAATACGACTCTAAGGGAGTGGTGATCGGCACCGGTGATGATCGGCGAAACTGGAAGAGCCGAAAGTGGGCGACGGAGATGAAGACTAATGGGGTCGGGGTCGGTGATATGAAATCTGAAATGTGCAGCTGACTATAATGAGGACTGGCGGCGCAGGGGATGGGTCAGTGATTATCAATCGTTCTTTAGAATAGAGATTGAGGAGAGGAGGAAAGGATGAAAAAAATAAGTTGTGCAGCTAGGTTTTTCTGAGTTATGTTTTTATATATACGGTTTTTCTATAGTGTGCCCAAGGGGCACACGTTAAGCTTTAATTTTGCATATGATAATGGTTATCTATATTTATATCATTATCTCTAATTCCTCGATTCTAGGGATTTATTTATTTCCTTAATTATATTACATAATTAACAATATTTCAAGAAATACATTTCTCTCTCTTATTATATAATGTTCTCTAATTTAATATAGGGTTTTCATATATGCATCCCCAAGTAAAAAATATGAGTATATTTTTTGTTATACCCTAAATAACTATGGGTGAACTCGTTGCACATGTATTGTAAAACGTAGAAAATTGTAAAACACTTATTTTACAATTTTCTACGTTTTACAATACATGTGCAACGAGTTCACCCATAGTTATTTAGGGTATAATAGAAAATATAAACTCGTACTTTTGGCTATAGAAGTACATACTTCGGAAGAATAATTAAATTTCTCTAAAAAATGAGCTATAGGATTAAAATATTTAATAAATATATATATCAATGCACTGTATTAAATTGCGGAAAATATAAAATAGGATAGAGAAGTGTATTTGTTGAAATATTTTTAATTATGTAAAATCAAAGCTTAGCGTGTGCCCCTTGGGCACACTATAGAAAAACCGTTATATATATACTCCTCAACCCTAAAATTATAGTTGGAATTTAATTTAAACTTTCGTGTTAACTTCGTGTTTCCATGTTGACATGTGCATGACCTGATTTTTTTCGTGTCAATGTCTTGTCGTGTCAAAGTTGTGTCGAAAAAACCTAAACACAAACAAAAAAATAATTTGTCGTGCTCGTGTCATGTCATCGTGTCGTGTAGCATTTTGCCGGGTCTACCCAAACTATCAGTGACCTCCCAACTAAATTCAAATTACCTGATATAACCCGTTAACGCAACTTTGGCCAAATTTTTGTTGACCGCATTGACCATCTTTGGGTAAATTACACCATCGGTACCCAAACTATACTATGTTTCCAGACTGTTACTTAAACAAGTTTTTTTTCCAACCGAGTGCTCAGACTATTGATGACCTCCCAACCAAGTGTCCAGCCACCGATTGGTGATCAATCAGTGCTAGTTTGACTAAATTTATTGACTATGTTGACCCCTTGGTGTAGGATGAGTTGAAGCAGTGGCGGTTTCATATGTTGTCAGGTCTAGATGCTCGGATTTTGATGATTTTGATCTCTATGTTCAGTGGAAACAGGCTACAAAGTAGAACTCATGGTTGAACCATGATCTCCATGCTAGTTTAGTTAAACTCAGACGTTTAGGGCATGAAAATCGGGATTTTTATTAATTCCAAATTAATTAGTTATTTTTCCATTTTAGTTTTCTTTTCTAATTAGGACTTTGTTTCCTATTAATTATGTTCTTGTTTAGCTTTTCCTTATTTAAAACGCATTATTTTCATATGTAATAGTTAGCTTTTTATCAATCAATAGGAATTATCTTTGTTTTTTCATTGTTCTTGTGAACTTTGAAGGTTTTAATTAATTGTTCTTCCGCGTTCAAATGTTAGAACGAAAGTCTGTTTTTCCGCTGCAACACCCCCCAATGTAAAAGACAAAGATACCCTTGCAAATTTAGAAAGAGAGAGTAAAGAAAGAAAAGAAGGAGAAGAGTAAAGTTCACCTTGTAAATTTAGTATTTGGGTGTATTTGTGGAAATTTAGTATATGCGTGGATATCGGGAAAAGGAGAGAGTGGAACTAAGGAAATGTAATAGTTACGGTCATGGTTGTCAAACCCGGCCCGGTCAAAGATCCGGAAGAGCTAGAGTGTTAAGGGTTTAAGGTTCAATCGGGGTTGAACTGGGGGTCGATAACTATAATAAAACGCTATTAATTTGAATTATATTTGACAAATTGGTGTCAAATTAGCATTTAATTTGTTTTTTATATTTAATATATTAATTAAAAGGTGTCAAATTAGCATTTTATTTGACAACTAAAAATTGAAAAGAAAATTGAATAAAAATAATAAATAGAATTTAATATTCTACCATTAAAACTCTATAATTAAGCAAGTATTTTCAAATTCAAAGCATTAATTTTATTCTACAACAATTAAAAGCATTAATTGAATTTTATACACTTACCAAAACAAATTAAATTCTAGCTTAATCACATATTAAATGCATTTAATCTCTTTTAAAAAAATACATTTAATCTATTAAAAAAATTTTAAAAAATAGAAAAGTTGACCCTTTGAAACCCGCTAACACGTGGCCGGGTTTTCGGGTCACCGGTTCAACCGTTCGGGTCATCGGGTTTTGAGCGGGTTTCAAAGGGATTTAATTTTCCCTACTTCGGCCTGGTGTACTCTCCGGGTCCAGGTCAACCCGGTTCGACCGGCCGGGCCGGGCCGGGTTTGATAACCATGGTAACAAAGTTAGGCCCTGTTCTTTTAGACTTATTAGAACTTATTTTAAGTTCAGTTCAGTTCAGCAACATTCAGTTCAGTTCAGCAACATTTAGTTCAATTTTTAGTAGCATTTAATTTAGTTCATTTCAGTAATATTCAGTTCAGTTCAGTTCAATTCAGCAACGGTTCAGATTAATAAATTACAAATAAATATTTATTTTATTTAAATATAATATGTTAATATTTATTATAATTTTAATGTAAGTAAATATTATTACCAATATACGTTATAATGTTCTACCAACTTAATAAAATCTACTATATAAATTTGGATTTAATATACAAAAATTTCCGATTTTGCTTATGTATTGTAATAAGAAATTCAAAAATCTTGTAACAGTGTTGTGTTAAAAATCTTATAATAGTTAGTTATATAATATTAGGAGCAAATTAGCATCAATTCAAACATTCACTAATACCATCATCTCATTTTGTTTTTCTAATCATCTTCTTCCATATGATCCATGATCTCATCATTTTGTTCAGCTTCATCATCATTATTGTCATCCTCCTCTCCCCGCAATTCCCAAATTTGGTGTGATATAGCATTCCGCACTGCAAACATGACGTTTTTACGATCTGTATTAAACATATCTGAATCTACCATTTCATTCACATTCAGACCATGATGTATAATCGGTATCTCAAGCGTGCACAATCTTATTATTATTAATTATTATTATATTTTTAAATTTTTTACTATAGTTATTATTAAAAACTAATATTATTATTATTTATTCAATTCAGTTCCAATATTTATTTTTCAGTTTTAGCAAAATTCAGTTCAATTTAGTTCGGTTCAGCAACATTCAGTTCAGTTCAGTTCAGTTCAGCATCGTTCAGTTCAGTTCAGTTCAGATTTTTTCAGTCCAAAAGAATGGGCCCTTAGTACCTATGAGGGTATATTTGTCTTTTCATACGGAGTGGTCAACATAGTAAAAAAAGAAAATTTGGTTAAACTAGCGTTGACCGAGCATTAACATGTGGCTATGTATTTGATTAGTAAAATGACCAAATTGACCCTATCTCCTTCCTATTCCTCCCTATTATCTTCTGTTGGAATATGAACACAAGAAAAGTCGATCAAATCTGAGTCGCTGACTAGCTCGCTCTCTTTAAGACGTTCACGGAAACTGGCTCAAGTGCAAACAGTATCTCAACTCCGGTCGCCTTCAGGATAAAACAACCCTCTCTAAACAATAAACATTGTATTGCACTTACAGAAACGCTCAAACACACTCAATGAAATTTTGCTCAGTTTCAAATGTAAGAGAAAGAAAACAGTGTAAAAGTGAAGTAATCTGAAAGCTGAAAACGAGGTTGTATTTATAGCAAAAAATAGAGCTATTGAGCTTTGCAAACGTGGAGATAAAATGGGAGAAAAATCAGAGAAGTGGGAGATCGTTTTACTAAGTCAGAAGACCAGTTCAGAAACCAATTTGTATGACTAGTTCAGCAGATTAAAAATAAGACTGAGTCAAGCCCGGTCGGGCGGACGACGCGCGTGTGTATGGTGTCAAGTAGGTCTCCCCTTTACAAAACTGTGGTACCCCTTGGAGCACACCCCTATGTGTTAGTAAGCACCACATAAACTCTTCAAAAATCTAACATCTTAGCAATGTGCGATAGAGTTCTCAAAATAAAGAAGACCGAAGGAATGACATTGATCCAATTTCAATTATTATTACATGGGCTAAAGCCCAACATCTTCTCTCTTCTCATTTTTCCTCACTCTCTCATCTACCATACCTCCTCTCTCCTTCATCTATTTTTTCTCTTTTTTTTTTAAGAAACTGAAGTATTATTATGCAATCCAATTGAAATAGACGGTAAAGAAAGGAAGTTGGAGGAATAAAAAAGAAAAAGTACTCTTTTTAAAAATGAATGAGAAGAGAGGTATATGAATGGTTTGATTAATAGATCTCACCTCAAAATAACAAAGGATGTAGTTGCAAATTAAGAAAAAAAGCCTTACACTCGTGAACGAGTCTTACGATCTGATGACATTGATAATGGCAGTTGACAAGGTTTGTTCTGAATGATCCATTTTCTTTTGGTATTTTGTGACCCTTTTTCTTAATTGTCTTATTACATTACTATTATATACTAATAGTAATGTCTTCCTTTGATTTATATCTTAATCTTTTAAACTCCTTTGCTATTATATACTTCAAATTTGACTCCACCTTTATGTTAGGAAATTGAGGATCGGTTTCGGTTTTGACTATTCAAGATAATATGCGAAATAAAATAACTGAGTAATTTAAGACACAATATTTACGTGGTTCGGCTAATTTTGTCTAATGCACGGGAGAGGAGATAATTTTATTATTGGAGCTAATACAAATACAAAAGAATTTATGGAATCTCAAACTTAATAATATTCTTAAAAATTTCTATAACCGAGTGTTGTCCAAAATGCTCTACATTATTTTCTCATTGCTCTCAATAATTTCAGTAGAAATTTTTCTCCTAATCTTTACATCTTTTCTTACTTTCACTCTTCCTCCTCCTTACTTTCTATGCTTCATCTAATGGTTTTTATAGCTTTCAAATAAATCAAAATATGAACATTAACATGTGAATACCAAAATCATTATGCAATATGTTTTTGGCTCTAGCACACCTAACAAACATATATAATAAATGCCTATCCATTTCCAACTTCTTTTCTTAACCGTTCTTTTTATTTTCTTTCTTTATTTTTCTTTTATAATACTTATAAAAAAATAATAATTATTAGTTTAAATTAATGGTTAATTTCTTAACACTATAAAAAAACTCCCTAGTAAATACTGCTACTTTCTAAATTTTGGTTGTTTGAAATTTGCTGCATTTAGTAATCTTATAACTAATTGTTGATATAAATATATAAACTACTAAAATTAATCAACACATAAATAAAACCCAATAAGTATACATATAACATTGTGACCTCACTGAAAACTTCATTTGCAGGAATATATTTGAACTAATTAACTTAGCAAAGAATTTGAATTGAGGCCGTAGATCTAGTTGAAGCTATTAATGTATCCAATTACATCACATCATCAACCCTTTGATCTTAGAAGAGACAAATCCATGAAAAATAAGATATATAATCGAAAATCATTATAGGAATATCAATGTCATGCCCTTAGCTATCTTATTCTGCAAATAATGTTACCCTTTCTGTTACACTTCTAGTTTTGTGAAACATAGTATTCGATCATTAAATTATCTAACTTATAAGAGTTAAATGGAATAGATAGTAATACATTTACCTATCTTGCAGCTTACAATGTCTATCAGATTTTCCTTATATCTAAGCATCATAATAAAAATCAGAATAAAACTCTTCTTCAAATACTTCGATATCGGCCTCTTCGTGCAGCTTCGCATACCTAGTCAAACATAGTAATTAAATAAAATGGTAAGGAAGCGATAAAAACGGGCTTATTTCAAATTCATTAGGCACCTATTTCTCTATTTTCTCAAGAAAATTTCTTGTCAGTATGTGCAAAATCATAATTACCTTTTTGACCAAACATTAAGGACCTTCACATTCTGTTCTGATAGAGTATGTTTGAGTGAAATAAAGCTCGGAGTATAAGCAATTGCGTCGACTTCGAAAGTATATCTTGGACTATAACCAATTACTTCAAATTTTGGAGTAGCACCCTTCAATTGATGGCCCTTCAAATATCTATATCGATTTTCTTGTGGATCCATATACACGAAAGCGTCTTTAGGAGGGTAAAACATCAAAATTGCTCCATCATTCAAGTACTTAATGGGTAACAATGAGCCGTAATTTTCTATTTGAACACTACTTCTGTGATCAAAAGAGAAAACTTTGGACCACGCCTTTCCCCTACCATTATCTTTCATAGTCCAAACATCAAAATTATGAGAGTCGAGAACCCCACATATGCAAAGTTCTCCCCATAGTACTCCCACACGATAATCTTGAGAAGGTTGTATCATTGTTGGTGTTGAAAATGAACCTAAACGTTCCTTCTCGATGTGAAAAGTACATATAGATGATGATATTTTCCGAGGAAGCCAATAAAGAAAACCATTCAAATAAATAGGAGATGACTTGGGCAATGACTTGGTGGAAAAGTCGAAGCCTTTCCATGTTTTTGTACCAAGCATGTGAATATGTGCTGTAGCACCCTTATAAGTCTTGGACATTCTTAACACTTTATATTGGTTACTCAGAGGACTAAAACCGAAACCATATTGTATATCACACCCTAATTCAAAGTTACTCTCCGTACCACCCTCGGGAAGCATAATAAACTCACCTGTAATTGGATTGCAAATAATAGGATGAGGTCTCCCTTTATCAAATGGATAGGACAAACAAAGCAAGCCATTACAAGTAGCTACACCATAATCCCCGAGCCACTATCTCTCTAAGATTTTCAATTTAATGTCAATTTTAAACGGAACATTACAGACACATTCAGGCTTAGTGTGGGTATGACCACACATCCCAAGCTTGAGCTCAAAATCCTCCTTATCTTTTATTGACTTGCGGGTTAGAATTAGAAGATAAACCTCGGATTCATCAAACGGGAGGTTTGCAAATTCAGGATCTGAAACTAGGTGATACCATGTTTTGCACACACATTTGAATAGGAAAATACTCTTGAGGGACAACCTAGGTAGGATATTTAGCAGAATATCCCTCGGCAGATCAGAAAACGATGAACCTGAATATGGAGTCAGTATGTGGTTAACTTGCTCATCTTTTGTTCTGGCTCTCGTGAATTAGCCTTAGAAATCCTTGCTCTTTTCATGATTACTTGTGAAGCTATAACACAGACACAACGCAAATGGCATAATCAGCACTCTCACTTCAGAATTCAAAAACCCTAACTATATACATATTCAACAAATTAAATTGATTAAAACCCTAATTGTTCTATAGATTAAAGCAGTAGCAATTGAAAGGAAAATAGATAACTTCCTTGATATCATCAGTTGAAATAGAAGAAGAAAGTGAAGTTGGCGAGACAAGGTATAGCATATATGTAACATGCATGAAGAGAAATATATTGAGAAGACACATAAATATTTTTGGTAAATTGAAAATTCTACAATACATGATGTCAATTATAAGTTGATGGTCTTTTAATTTTTATTCATTTGATCCTAAAGAGTTTATGTTTCTCTCTAATGCAACTGTTGACATCTAATCTTCACAGTGTGAGTCTCCTTTTCTTCTTCAACTTCTCCTCCCAAAGCTTCCTCTCTAGGACAATTAAAAACTTACCATTAATTAAAATTTTAAAATTTTTTTAAATAAAAATATCCATAACAAGAAAGCTAAATCAAATTTAATCAAATACTTTCATGTTCAAGAACCAAGATTGTAGAATCAAAATCTTCTTCTAGTGGTTAATTTGCAGCTATAAAGGAGAGGAAACATCACAACTTATAATCATTCAAATCGCAACACCAAAGCATCAATTTTGGAATTTTAATACTATAAATTCATCTTCTTGTCTGAGTTTTGTGCTAAATTTTCAAATCATAAATTGATTTTTCAATATTTATTTATTCTCTGCCAAACTTATTAATTGATTTTAAACAAGTCAATAATTATCATTTAAGTGGACACCTATCGAATCCCCGGTTTGTCGATTTCCAGAATGTTATCCCGGAAAGAATTCCTGGTGCCTCTTGGAAATGCCAGAGGATGGTGGGAGAGGGAAGGGGAGGAAGATAGGAGTTTGAGGGAGATGCCACCTTCAGTAAAAAGAAATGGAAGAAAATTAAATTTTTTGGTAAAAGATTGCTAATTCATTTTTTGGTAGAAGATTCCTAATTCATTAATAATATAAAAATTTGAATTTTGTTTATTTTTTATAATAAATGATATAGTTACAATGAGTCAAGTTCAAATGAGACAATGGTTTTAAGATGAGATTAGTTTTTATGGTGACACAAGGGTATTTTTGTAATTCAATAGAGGAAGGTGACAAACTTGTAATTAAAGGAACACTCCTCATGCATGAATTGAAGGGAAAGAATAAGAGGTGATGTCAGCGCTGATGTCACCTCTGGAGAGAGATAGAGTTTTAATTATTTTCTTTAAAATGCATTTTCCCGCTCTTTCCGAATTCATTTTTCAAAAAAAATTGTACCAGTGAACTCGTATTAATTAGGCGGTCATTTTGAGATCCATTTTTTTTTATTTATAGACGATTTTTTTTATTTATTTTTTTATGTTTGTTCCAACAGAATACTATATTTGATCCACCAGACTACTCCAATTGTTCCACCAGAATACTACATTTTTTTACACTCCCAGAATGCATTTAAAAAAAAATAATGAAAATATTCTGCTGGAACAAATATACTAGTCTGATGGAACAAATGTAGTATTCTGCTGGAACAACCGAGTATCCAATTTGGAACAAAAATAAAAAAAATAAAAATCGTCTATAAATAACAACAATGGATCTCAAAATGACCGCCTAATTAATACGAGTTCAGTGGTATAATTTTTTTTTGAAAAATGAGTTCGGAAAGAGCGGGAAAATGCCTTTTAAATAAAATAATAAAAACTTTTTCTCTCTTCAGATGTGATATCAGCGCTGACATCACCTCCTCTTCCCTTCAATAATGCCCCTCCATGTTTTTAAAATTTCAAAAATGCCACCACTTTCTAATTGTCTCAAACTAAAAAAAGTCTCCCTATAATGATCTTATCTCACCTAATCCTATCTCTAGTTACAATATATTACACTACCTGGTAGCCCTAGACTCTAATTTATAAATCTTAAATCCTAATATTAATGACAAGTAACTAAATTATTGATATAGTTTACGGATAATGCGGATGTATTTTAGAAATTTGCTAGATTCATGTGGTAAATTCAAATCCTTTGCTTGCTGTAAAAAACAGAACTTAAATCTTTTCTATTTGAAAGATAACACACATTGTATTTGATTTTTCCCAATGATAATATTACTTGTAATTTATTGGTAGTTCAAAAATTAAAATTTAAAATTTTATTAAATAAAATAAATTGATATAGATTGAGGTTGGAATTGAGGTTTTCTAATCCATCCCAGCCCGACCTGATCCCAGGACGAGATTAGTACTGGTTAGGTTGATCTGGGTAAGAGTTTAACATAACAAGCCCGAAGTGACTCAGCCCGACCGAATATATGAACATGTCTAGCTTCGAGTTTTGAGCATATCATAGTGTTGTCTTAAATGCTGCGTTTTTTTCAGTGTTGTCCTAAACACACTTGTTACTTATACGAAGACGTGGCTTGGCAACTTAGGCTCTCCTATCCGCTTAAAATTGAGAATCCATTTTGGATCGACTAAAACTTTCAGACCTGACTAAGCACTCAAAATCCGATTTGTTCCTAAATAGTTTTTCAAATCCGTTTGTTTACGAATAGTCCTCGAGTAGTAAGTCCTTGACCGCCCTATTAATACCTAGCGCTTATATACGATGCCTTAACATAATAGCATGCAATCCTACATCATTGTGGATAGTATGCGAGACTTGATATCATAATTCGGATTTGGTTTTTAAATATCTTTTGTCCCAAAGTTAGAGAATAGTACTTGTTGCGCTTGCTTTCCAATTCTAGCTCGTTTATATTGCTTCAGATTAATATATTAGTCTTTCTCTAAATTACCCCAAAACATTTAAATTATGAAAATGTTATCGAAACAAAACAAAACCAAACTCGAATGATTTCACAAGTGAATGGGTCTTTGAAAAACATTTGACAAAATTTAACCATGTAACCTTAGTATTTAAAATGAACTGATTATTGTTTGATTCGAAGGAAATTAAATCTTTTAGTATCCAACAATGTAATAAAAAGTCGATGTAATGGCTTTGCATCGTATTCGAAAAGGAAATAAAGTCTTTTATCTCATCTTTTTCGACTATTGAAACACTTTTAGTCTCTCTATACAGCTTCAACTCCGCACACCTAGTCAACATATTAATTACACGTTTAGAAATCATACTTATTCAGAAAGTACAAAAGTATTTAGAACAAGTCGAGCATTAAGTAAGAAAGCACTATGAAATTACGTTGACTTCACATTAAGCACCTTCACATTGTGTCTTGATAAACATCTTTAACTGAAACAAATCTCAGAATATGAGGAATGGCTTCAATAACATTATCCTTCATCACCCAAACAGAAATCAACTTCCAAGACCACATACGCAAAGACATCCTCCTAATACTCCCATTCCCATATCAACGCGTTGCCGTCGCTCAACAAAGGTGAAGAAAATAGTAGGAAACTTTCTTTCTCACAATCAAATGAAACCATATTACTCAATTTCCAACCAAGCTTATGACAAAGCCAATGAATCACACCATTCAAATAAGTAGGAAATGTTAAAACATATCCCAAATAGGGAGCAGATTCAATAATTGGATGCACACAACAACTGTGACTTATAACATAAAGGCTCAGATAGGTAAGCTTTTCAGATTTCAGAATCAAACTCCCTACAAATCCATGTCTTCAGAATCAAGCTGCCTACAAGTTGACATTTCTGATACAGCAGATAATCAACTACTAATCGTGTAGTATTGTTCATAAACTTCACCACAAATTCCATAATCAGAAGTAAATTCTGAATATAAAGACTAAAGTGAAACAGAATCTTAAGTTAATGAACTAATAGATTTAACTACTTTTCATAAACTACACCTAGATAGATTTAACTAATAAGACTAGCTACTTGTGAAATGGGGAAAACCAACACAAATAAATCTTACCGGAAAATTGATCGTCTCCAAAGAGAGAAACAGAGTATGACCTGAGAATTGATCGTCTCAAAGTACTAGTAGACTTCTTCTTCGCTTGGGCTTAAGATGAAATAAAGGACTAGAAAATAAACATGAACACAGTTTTATAAAAAGTTGCGAAAATGCAAGACTGTTAAATATAAGATATCATCAAGGTATGAAAAATGTTTACAAATATCTGCGAGATTCAAACAATTAGTAAAAGTCTTCGTTTCAATGAGCAAACATAAAATATCTTTCATAAAATACATCAAACAATAACAGTTCTAAACAATCTTGAAGCATACAGTTTTAATGTGCTGACAAATAACCAAAAAAAAGAAAGCTTAGCAGCACAACAACTTTCCCCATTTACATTGATCAAATCAACTCAAGAATGGAATTTTCTGAACATCTTGGCAACCTTGACAATTCTTGAGATAGTTTCAACCCAAAACTTGTCCTATCATTTTCCAATTTGACGACCATCTTTTCTAACACTCTTGCATTCTTGAGTAGAAATCGAACAAAGTTTACCACAAGTTGAAGTTCATAATCTCCCTTCGGAAAGCCAATGATTTCAATAGTTTTAAGATGCAATACCAAACAATTAAAAACAATCATATTTGAATTCCAGTAGTTCTCCTGGACATCATTTGGCTTGAAGAGATTACCATTGTTCTGGAGATAAAAGTTGTTAGACCAAGGAATATTGAATATTTTCATGGAACTCTAAATCAACCAAATTTTTTATGATATATTATATTTCATATTTACCTGAGCAGACCTTGCCATAATAATAATTAATCTCTCAAGATGAGGTGTATTATGCAATACACATGGAATCCCAGAAGAAAAGTTGCTTAACATCGTAGAAGGCAGACTCAAGCATTTGATGTTTAACATTGGAGACATCAAGCCAATGTACTCTGATCTTAATAGTGCCTACAAACATAACATTGACATGGAAATTCAGAAAATAAATAAATAAACATATATTGTAATTCAAATATACAAATGCTACACTTATTCTAGAAAATTTGTAATAATTCACGATTTTTTCTTTTTTCTTTTGAAGCTAAGTTACCAATATAAAACAAATCCCGATTGCTAGCTCCTTGACATGTCGAAGCTGATGCAGAATATTTTTCATCGACTGCTTTCTAATCTCTTGAGTACACTCAAGGTAAAAATCAAGAGTAGCACAAAGTGAAAAGGGTAAGTTCTCTAATTTAGCATTGGTAAACCATGAAGAAAGCTCCAATACCTCAAGAATTGGACATGAAATTTCAATATCAACGTATAAAAGTCCTTTAGAAACCAATCTCTGCAAGGAGTTGGACGCAATAACCAGCTTTTGAAACCCAGAACATTTTGTGATATCCAACGATTTGAGCAACGGACTGCCAGATACAATATGATCGATCGCCTGATCAGACAAGTTACACTTTTTCATAATCAATACAGTGAGACACCCCCAATTCACCTTTGCATTAGGCATAAAAGTACAATTAAGGGTTGTTAATTTAACTAGCGAAGCATGGTTGAAAAGGAATTTCGGCAAGGTGTATTCTTGAGTGATTGAAGACAAATTTAAGTCCTCGACATGTTTTCTTGTTGCAAAGAGGACTTTCTGAGTAAATTGAGGATCCTTGCAATAGATATTGGGATATCGGAGGTGGAATTTGTTGATCTTTGAGCAGTCATGGAAAATTAAGGTATGGTCAATGAATTTAAGGAATTCATAGTACGACATAGTGGTGGAATCGAAGATGAGAACAGGGACACGAGTCCATTGAATCTCCCATCTTTTGGACAAAATAGTAGTTCGAATAGCTTCTTTTGTTGAAGGCAAGAAGGAGAGGATATGGTGAATGATGTGATCCGGCAAATCACTGATTCGGTCTTGTTTCTCGTGATCAAACTTCTTCATCCTTTTGCTTTCCATTTGTTTCTTGAGTGCAATGAAGCTAGGGTTAGATGGCTGTGGAAGAATCTAGAAAGCCAAGTTCCGAAATTGGGGTTTGGTTTCAGTACGAGTTTAATTCATACCTGAAACTGAAAATAAGTGAAATCGAACAGAAAAATAGCTTAACAAATCGGAAAAATTTAGTACCTACTGGACCTGAGTCTGGTGGAAAGGTCGCCGTGGCCGGCGGAGATGAGAAAGACAGGCAAGCCAAGGACGAACAACTATTTTGACAATATCTTTTGATTTTTGCATCCAGTATCGGACTCACGTGGATTCTAAATTCGGAACGGCTCTAAAGATTACAGTATTTTAACTTTTCCACTTGGATATGGTTTAGAAAAAAATTCGAAAAACACAGTTGCATAAGAGATAGAAGGAATTTCATGCAAATTACGATTTTTTTTTTTTCATATTATTTAATATTCTACTCCCTCCGGTCCAAATTATAGAATATTACAATAGAAAAATTCATAATCATATGGTTACGATCAATCTAAACCAATCCAGTATATGTACGATTCAAGATGCCAACTATTAAACAACTTATTAGAAATACAAGACAGCTAATTAGAAATGTTACCAAATCCCTCGCTCTTGGGGGATGTCCTCAACGCCAAGGAACATGTATTAGGGTGTATGTGTGACTTTTTGATAGATCTAAAATTTATGCATTTAGCCACTGATGTTTTATTTAATCATATTTGGCCTCCCACCTTAATAATATGGTGAATTCTCACCCTTATTATGTTTTTTTGACATTCCTACTTTTATATTATTTAGAATTTTTTTAATTTTAGTATTAATTTTTTAATTGAAATAGAGTAATTTTGATGTTTAACACTATAATTTCTTTTTAATTTTGTTCCAAGAAGGGTAAAATTTCACATGGTAGGGATCGAGCCAGTTTCTCCTCCCTTTTCTTTAAACATTTTTAAAGGTAAAATATTTTTTTGTATAAAATCATGTTTGAATTTAGTAACACTCAGTACAATTTCATATTAATTGTATTTTTCTGTTTTAATTATTTTTATTTTATTATTTTGACATGGTATAGTGGATATTTTAATTGTATTTATATAATAATACTTTTAGATATATTCCTCGTTAGATCTCTAGAGTTGGCATTTTCTTCGTGTCGTGTCAATTTTCGTGTTCGTGTTAAAACTCTAAACATAAACATGACACAAAAAATATTTCGTATTGAAACTCCAAACTCAACACGACATACTCTTTACACGGAAACACGAAAAAAAAAACAAAAATTACAATCATATATGAAATACCAATCATTCTTTACAAAGTTCATTAAACTACAAACATCACACAAGGTCAACATAAAGGCATTAAAGTCAAACTACAAATAAATTTCATGTCGTGTTCATGTTTGTTGGTTAAACACAAACACGACATGAAAATTAGCGTGATATTTCGTGTTGACGCAAAAATGACACGATGACTATATTGCTCAACACAAACACGGAAAAATTTGTGTTGTGTTAGTGTCGTGTTCTGTGTCATATTGTCGCTTCTACTTGCCACACATCCAAGAAATGGTCCTTAAAAAAAGATTAAAAGTCCAAAACCTTCTTATAATTTCCGTCACACAAGCAAAGACGAGAATTTTTATGATGGACCATGCCACCATGTAACATTATACTAATAAAGTAATAATGTAATAACCAATAAAATTACCATGTGTCAAAATTTAAATGAATGGTGATCATTGTTACAAAAATAGATCTAATCCACCGTAGAATTTCTCGACAGGTTGTGCGTGTCAGCTTCCTCTCCTTTGCTCCCAAAAGCCTCCTAACTCTTCCAATCTTCTCTTCAAGTATTATCTAGAATATCACAAGTTTGGATATTTTTGTCCAAATTATTATATTTTAGGCTTGATAAATTAGAAATTTAATCACTGAAAATTACATATATCAATTATTTGGTAATTAATATTTCTTCAGCTTTAATTTTTGCGTCCTAAAATATCAAAGTTATTATCGCATTTTGATGTTTAAATGTTAAGCTGCAATTTTGTGTTCTTTCTTAATTTCTTCTTGACCAATGGTTCTTGTTTATTTTCATATTTTAAATACATATACATGTAAATATACTCTAGATAGAGGAATATGCACGAGTTATTATTCCAACTATTTTCATAGTTCGTTAGTTTTTTTAAGGATTTTCGAAGATCAAAATGAAGTTAATTAATAATTTGCATTTGAACTCCTAATTATCGAAAAGTATATTGATATTGATTTTTTGATTCAAACATTTTTATTAGATATTCTAGTTGTAGCACAATTTTAAAAGTATACTCACACCATTATTATAAATGAAGGAATTTATTCTCATCCTTAATTATATATTTTATGTAGTTGGGTTGAATTTGGGCCCATTTTGAATAGAATTGATAAATATTACTAGTTCAGATTATTTTCACCTTTCATACTAACTTACTGGCCTAATTTGATCCATTATTCTAATTTGAATTCTAATCATTTTGGTAACCAATTTATTAACCCTAAATTCAAGTTATTAATAAGAGGCCATTTTAATCTTCTTACACAGCCAATATTTGCAGCTCTTGTTAGTCTGAAATCCTATAGTTTTCCCATCAATTTCAGGTACTTATCTCTCTCTTTTTCTCTATGTACGTAGATATGGATTCTTGGTTGTTCAAAAAAATTTTAATTGTCACAGTTGCTAATTGACTTAGAATCCGAATTAAATTTTTTATTTTTTTAATATTGTCATGGTAAACTAGGATTTGTTCCTTCTTTTTGGGTCTAAATCAATCTTATTGAGATCCATAGAAAATATGTAAGGGGGGCTTTAATTTTGTGCAAAAATACTGAAAAAATACATCAATTCAATAGCAAAAGGAAATGCACATTTAGTTTCAAATGATTATGTAATACTACAACTGGATACAAGGAATTATTATTGTGTTAAACGGTTTGTTTTTGTGAATCTGGGAATTGACAGCCCTAGTTCTCCGTGTGACACACGGAAATTAAATCATATAGAAGCATTTTTGTCTCGAAACCGATTTGCAACCTCGAACCCTAAGCATTTTAGTACTCTATTTGTAACACTGTCATCTGTTTATTGATAATTTTTCTGTCAGGGCAGTTATGGAAAGTAAAAAGATTTCAAAAGATTGTGGTGAAAACAGTAGAAATGAAGAATCTGAAGCTGGCCAAGTGAAGATCCAACATTCAGGTTGTCCAATAACAAATCTGCCTACCAACATTCTTTCTGCTATACTTTTCAGACTGCACATTAAGGAGATTGCTTTTTGCAAATGCGTATCCAAATCTCTATATGCTAAAATCTCGACTACCGACTTTGCTCAAGCTGAGGTTCTTCCAATTGTTCGAACCGTAGATGTTACAGATGTGTCAAGAATACTTACACCTCTTGAGATAGACCGGGATGGAATGTCTAAGGACACGTATTCATTTTGGGATTCGAGATGCCCGGATTCATTTGAACATTTCCACATTCATAGGGATTTGGACATTCAGTTAAAGATTCCATTACGCAACTTCCCAATGGTTGCAAGAGACACCGCGGATGGCGATGAGGAAATCACATTAAAGGCAAAGGATCACGGTTATGTGATAGTGAATACTTGTAATGGATTACTTTGTCTATCTGAACCATTCAATGGTAAGACTATGGTCGTGTACAATCCATTTACAGGTGATTTTATTGATCTTCCAAGAGTCACTAATCTTAGTTGTAATGAAGATTATGTCCATTGTGGTTTTGGTTATAGTCCAAAGACCAATCAATACAAAGTGGTAAGAATGTTTCAGTTGCGTTCCCCTCTAGAACGTCATGATAGCAACATCAGGCTAGCTCAAGTACACATTGTTGGTACAACATCATGGAAAAATATTGAATTTGCTCTTAATTCTGACTATTTGATGGCATTTCCTACTTATTTGAATGGTAGAGTTCATTGGTTTTGTCATCGTGAAGAGAAATTGTGTGCGATGGTTACATTTGATTGTGAGAAAGAATGTTTCCTACCATTTCCGTTACCTCCATTAAGGGAGGCTAACAGGGACAATGTGGGATTGGGAGTACTAGGAGGATGTCTTTGCATATGCGACTCTACTAGTCTAATGTCAATTTGTGTTTGGGTGATGAAGAATTATGGCATAGAAAAGTCCTGGACTCGAGTTTTCAAAATTGACTTGACTCGTTCTGATAAATTGCTTTTCGGATTGTACCAGCCTATAAAATACTTGGATAATGGAGAAGTTTTGATGTTTAATTATCCTAGAGGTAGTCTAATTTATTACGACCCAAGTAAACCAGATTTGACGCGTTTAGAGGTTTGCCCGGGTGGCTCAAAATATGAGGTAATTGCTCATACTCCAAGCTTCACTTCACTTAAGCATGTTCTTGCAGGATGTAATGTGGAGGTACTTAATATCTACTCAAGGTACATACTAATCTATTTGTTTCTGTTATTTCAAATTTTTCCTTAATGCATTTGAGAAAGTGTACATACATCCCTGACATGGTGCATTTTAGACCTCATTCCTAATAAGTAAATTGTTTCGACTCTAATTCTTTCGTACAATTCAACAGATGTGCTGGTTTCAAACTAAAGGACGTACCTAGAAGAGGCATTAGGTTGTGTCAGAAGACAAATTATTTTGATTTTCTTAATCATTATGATAATAGTCAATATGATTATGGTCCTCGGTACGAGTCTTCTCCACACGATAAAAGATATAAAGAATATTGGTGGGGTAAGTATGAGTACTGCTATTCAATAATGTGGAGGTCACCATGAAGATATTTCAGCCTCAAGAATACCATTTTCAAAGTAGCATTTTGATTTTGTTAATGTTATTTAGTTGTGTGAAGAGATTTTCCTTGTTAATTGTTAGAGTTTCTTGCTATTAATTTGTAATGCTTTGTTTTCTGGGAAAGAAGATAGTGTGTTAGATTCGATATCGTTCAAATTCAAATCGAACTTCTTTTATACTTTCTTTTGCAAATCTGTTCCTAAACTAGCATAGAGAAAGATTCCAGGGTATGTGACCATTTTTCCTGGAAAGCTAAATTTTACTAATGTTTTAGACAAGGAAAAAAGCATAATGAGCTTTTTTCCATTCTCATTCAGCCCGTAATCTGTCAACTATAAATATTGAAACTTTATTTTTCTATTCTTAATTAACCTGGATGAATTATTTGTTTGAATAGTAAAAAATAAGAATGTGACATATCAGCAGTTTCTTCCGATTCTGACAGTAATCTTTGGAAGCATTCAACCATTTGAAATTATAGTTTTGACCTATTCTAAAAAGTTTTACATGGCACATGTGGAGAGGATCGGTAGCAAAGATCGATAATGTCCCATGTCCTTTTTAATTTACGACTCTTGCTATTGTTGGATAAATGGCACATGTGGAGAGCATCGGTAGCAAAGATGTTCTAAATACTCTCCACAAGATCAAAGTTAAGCTTACTAAGTATGTAATCATTCATATACATAAATATAATAACTTATGGTGCTCATGTCTTAGTTAAGCATCTAATTTACCACATCTTCTAACATCAAGTTGACACAAATTGTGCTCAAGGAATGGAGAAAAATGATACTTTTAGCGTCTTGCCAAAGCTTTGACGCACCCATCGGATAAAAGATATACCAGACAAACTAATATGCACTTTTAAAGAATACTAAAATGACATCCTTTTGTAGCATATGAAGTTACTTATCGGATGAACATTCATCCGATCAATCAATTTAAGCTTACATACGGTGGAAAATATATTAAACAATACTCAGGAAAACACTTGCCTTTTCTCCAGCTAAGGAAACAGTTTTATCCTCATTATGCAGCCTCAACTCCCCACCCCTAATCAACAGAATATAAAATGTTAAGAAAGTATTGCGGATGAAAAGAACGAATATAAATATAAACTCATTCTTTGATTTCTCGAAGAACTATATTGGCTGAATTTAAAAGTTCCTCTTTTATAAAATAAATCAGACTCTACTTGCATTTATATTTCAAATCGGCGTTAATATAAACAAAGGGCTGCTCAAACATATGCTAAATTAAAAAAGAACGAAATTCCAAAAGTATTCCAATTACCTTGAGTTGACATGAAGAACCTCCACATCATGTCCTGAGAGAGCATCTTTGAGTGAGATGAAGGATGGAATATGAGGAATGGCATCCAATTTTGATTCAATTCCACGAACCTTCAAGTATTTGTATCCATTGTTGTCTGGATCCACGTATAATAAAGCATTTGAAGCAGAATGAAAAATCAATATCGCTCCATTATTCAAATACTTTATGGGTTGATATGAACCGTAAAACCACATTTCAGAACCATTATAAATCTTTATTGAGAAAAGTTTAGAAAAACACTTCTCAACACCATTCAATACCCAAGAATGAATATAATCATCACAAGCCTCGGTTATGCAGATCTTTCCCCCTAACACTCCCATGGCCACTTTGTCAAATGAATTATTCTTTACTAATGGTTGTGGAAATGAAACAAACCCGAACTGGTCTGTCTCCATGTCAAAAGAAATCACTCCATCTTCAGAAAACCAATGAATACCCCCATTCAAATTGGTAGGAAATAACTTGCGCCTCGAACGGAAGTGAGTGCCAATGTCTTTCCAGGATTTTGCACCAAGAATATTTACTTCAGACACATATCTGGGAGTGTACCTATTTTGAACTCGGATCATAAGAAAAAACATTCTTATCACTTTATATTGGTTACTCACCGGGCAAAAACCAAACCCAGAATCAATATGGTCTGACTGGGGACTGTTCACTGTCCTATTCTCAGGTAGGTTGATGAACTCACCTGTAATAGGATTGCACACCATAACAGGGTCATTATTCAATTGGTTAGACAAGCAAAGCAAGCCATTGCACGAATTAACCACCCTGTATTTGTGATTCTTCATTTGCAACTTCATGCAACAGTTCCTCTCTCCCCCGCTTTCAGAATTAAGCGTACGAAGGTCATCATCCCTATCATTAAATATCTTGTGCAGGTTACATAATGGTAGTTTAAATTTGGTGTCAAGTTTAACCATAACACGACCAAGACATCCATAATCTTCCTCACAGATGCGATGACATATATCAAGCTTGTGCTCAAAATCCTCTTGCTCTGGCTGAACCAGATAAAGCATCCTTGATAGGAATGTACCTCCAGAGCTCCGAATCAAGGGATAAATCTCAGCTCGGTCAAAATGGAGCCTCGCAAACATAGGATCTGAAATTAGCTGACACCATGTTTTGCAGACGCATTTACATATAACAATTCCCTTTGTAGACAACCTAAGGATGATATTTTCCACAATGGTATTTGGTAGATCTGTAAAAGAAGGACCTGAATATTCAGTTAGTATGTGGCTAACTTCCCTTCTAGCACTTCTGCCTCTCTTAGCATTAAGAGCTGTCGAACTCTTTTCCATGATTACTTAATGTCCTGAAACAACACATTTAAAATTATCAAAACACGAAACAAAAGTAGTTCAACGTTGAAAACCATATTATCGATACACATCGAGAATAACGGAATCGGATCATGATTAAACATATTAATTCCACAAATTCTTTCTTCTCCAGATACTACCACTCACTACCTAAATCTAGAGAAACAAGTACAGTCTTATAAAAAATCAAAATGAAATTTTACAATGAAAAATCTATCAAATACCAAAAGAAATGTAACATTAGAGGAACACTGGGAGATCCAATATCAAAAAGCTATAACCACAGAAATTATTTTCCTAATTAGTTTATGACTATGAAAATCGAACGCAACTACAAGAAATTAGTAATGAAGAGAAGAAAGATTACCCGAAGTTGATAGCCGCGGCAAAAGAATTAAGTGAAATGTGAGAGTAAGCGGCGGTGTGTTGTTAGATGCAAAACCCTAAGCGCTCGTATTAATAGAGTGAGGCAACACACAAAAGGAAAGGGTAAGAAGACGGAGAAAATATTGAACTTCTATAAATACAGATTGATCGCTTTTTTAGCTACGTTGCGCGGAAATGGAAACGGACACTAAGAAACAATATTTGCAAAAAGTAAAGGAAAAAATATTTGGGAAAAGAAAAATATAGGAAACCACATCCTAAGAGGAAAACATCTGTTATTGTCGACGCTTATCAGTGTCAAGGGATCAAAAAATAAAAAACAGGTCTTTTTTTATAAATTTTATAATTATAATCCGCATGTATAACTTTCAAAATATAAAATGGATAGAAAATGAATGCATTTTAAGCAGCATAATAAGAAAAAAGTTTCTTTTCTTCATTTTGAAAGCTTGAAAGAGATGATTTATAAGGTATAATGCAATGTGATTGACACGTCATGAAACGATAAAGAGATTTGATAATCCGTCGGTTCGTTCTAAAAGTATTGAAACTTGTTTACCTTAATAAACGGGTTTCCATATTTGAAGAAACCAATTTCGAATTCAATTAAACTACAAAAACATAATTAGAAACTCAAATGCTTATGAAACGTAGCAATTCTCCAAAACAACAGAATGTGTGCAAAATAGTCTTTAAGATTTTCAAGATCCAAAAAACAAAAACCAAAGCTTTAGTAATCTTGCAATTTTTGTTTATAAATCAACTGCTTTTACTTCCTAATTAAGCGAGATATAACTATTTTATATCAAAAATAAACGTTTTGCAATCTGCTTCTTCCTTTTGATTCACATTTCTCAAGTATAAGTTGTTTTCGAAAATCAATATTTTCGATAAAATTTCAGTAAGTTAGTTATTTTCTTTATAAAATCTTTCCAATTATTAGTATTTTCTACTTTTCTTTCACAATAGCTATAGCTAAATGACTTTCCAAAGAAGCTCAGAAAATCCAAAAGCACGCAAAACGTCTTAGGCACTCGTCTAGGAAGTGCCTCATTGAAGTTGTCCCTTCCTAATGGGGTCTGAGGCGCTGGTACATAATAGACATAGTAGATTCATGGAGTTGAAACAGATGATGAATATTGGCACCGAATTAAAGAACATAACTAGTCAAAATATTTCTTGCCATTGCATAAACTTAAATTGGATTTGGGCTACTAGATTGACCTTTGAATCAGAAATTCTCACATAGCATATGAATCCCTTAAATCTATTCAATTAATAAGTTCAAGTTCTTTGTTTCATTAGTTCATTGTCATCAGCACCGTTTCATACGATCATTCTTTTATCAATAAGGAAACACAAGGAGACTCCAAAATAAACACAAATACAAAACTACTAAAAACATTGAGATAAAAAAGAAGCATTAATTAGCATGATGTAGCAAGATTACCTTGAATTGAATTGATGAACCATTGAATTAAGTTCGGATATGTATCATGTTTGAGTGAAGCCAATCTTGTAATAGGAGCAATTGCTTCCACGGACCTCGAGTATTCTTGGACTTCATACAATATAACATTTGTAACAAAGTGAAGCATCGCCAATTCCCCGTGGTTTCCAGTATTTGGTTCCGTGATATAAACAATAGCGCCATCTTTCTTCACAAGACAAGTCAACGGAAAGAACTTTAGACAGAGCCTTGTTGACACCATAATCCGTCATTGCCTAAATATAGAGAGCAATAAACAAACCCAATCAAAAGTAAGATATCGAGAAAACACCACTCCAATCCTATTATTTTATACGTAGATGATGTACTTCAACCACTAATACTATACCACCACCATACCCAATTCTATTGGCATGTCCGTTTATACACTAACGCATTCCTATCACTTTGTATTGGATCAGTAAACCTTCTTAGGCTCTCAAAGATTAATAAACTCACTCCTCTAAAATATAGAAATCTCGATAGGAATGTTAATACCGGAGGTTCGAAAAGGATAACCTGATACAAATTGAGGATATATATGCTATTTTTGGCAAACATATATTAATGAAGACATAGTACGAAAATCCTCTTAATGAAGAGCCTAAGACTAATCTGATCTTGATCAATCGCACAATAAATAAAAAAAGTGAAACGTCAATTAGGGATTGCCGGAAAGTAAATAAAAATCAAAGAAAATATAAAGCGATCGCCGGAAAATAGGAAAAAGTTACCGGAAAATTGAAGAACAACAACAAGAAGAAGAGACGTCTCAAGTCTCAACCGAATCCTACAAATGGGCCAAATGGGCCTTTAATGGATCTCCTCGTGCATCCGCCACCTAATGGGGGAGACTCTGTCGACACTTTAACAATCAAGTTCGTATATATAACATAGTTATAGAGAAACAAAATTACGAGAGTAAAGAAGAGAGAGAAAGTAATCGTGCCCGCATTTAGTGTAGAGGGGTTATTTGTAGGAGGTTCATTGCGAGGTCATGATGTGGAGCTTTTATTGACTAATTGTCATTAAAGTCCGTCAAAGTGTTTAACTTAGGCGGTTGGGTGACGTTAGGAAAATTTTTGTATGTTTTTAAGGGGTTATAGTCTAACTTGGTGGTTCATGATGACCCGACAATAGATGCAATTTGTTGACTTGATCATTGACGAGTTTAATGGGCTTGCGGGCAGTTGATGGGTTTGAAGGATATGGTGGATTTGAGCCCAAATTTCATAATTCTCATTAAGTGATAACATGTATATGTCAGAAATGAAATAATAAGATTGATGAAATCTTCATCATCTAAATTAGACTTTGAATGTTAGTGTTAAGGTTAAATGACATTTTTTACATTAATTTTCGATACATCTCACGTGAATATGAAGTGCACACAATAATTGCTCATTTCACCATATGTTTTTAATTTATTAACATATAGGTAGCCAAAACTTAAATGCAAAACCTTTTGATAATATATCATTTAAAGTGATAATTGAGGATTAATGATATCTTTTAGATAAAAAATATAAGAATAAAATTACAATTTGATAACAACATTAGGTAATATTTTATTCATTATCCCTAGTTTTTTATTAAGGAAAAGACATTATTGCTTCCATGTTATTTTAAAATTTTATGCACCCAGCCCATGATCTATTCACTTTTATTACATTGGACGGTCAATTCTAATTGCCCTCATATTATTGGTTGCTCAAAACCCATAAATAAGGCCATTTTTCATCATCATACCCTCCAGGAGAAAATTGAAGACCTCGACTTCTTTGCATCATTATTTTTCATCATCATCCTCTTAGCTGGAGGATTATCAAGCATTGCCAAAATTATCGGGATCGAGATTGGGATGTGAGGTTGGTCCACGTGTTTCGCGAAGGAAACCGTGCAGCAGGCTGGATGGCAAATTTCGCAGTCTATTTTGCCTTGGGTCATCACGAGTGTTGTGGGATTCCTGCAGGCCTCCAGGAAATTCTTACCGATGATCAAAGTGGTCGATGAGTTAGGAGAATGATTTATTCTTAGTTTCTTTTCTTGTTTTTTCATTCTGGACTGGATGTGCACAACTTTTCCATATGCAGAGTTCTCCCCCTAATATTCTCATACTGTCATATGAATAAGGTTCATCATCACGTACTTAACGGTTAACAATGAGTCATTATCCTTATTTGATCAATATACATGTAATAAAGGAGAAAACTTTAGAAAACACCTTTATGATATGCAGAGTTCCCACCCAAATATTCCTAGTTTCATATAGATAAGGTTCGTTAACAGTTGATGCTGAAACTAACCCAAAATGTTCCTTCTCGATGCCAGAAGTAGATATAGATACTGATTGTAAATCATTAATAGATGAATAAAGAAAACCATTCAAGTAAACACTGTATAACTTGGGCATTCACCGTGCGAAAAAGCCAGTTTTTTTGTCATGTTATATGTGCTTCAGCAGCCTTATTGTCAAATGCTCTTATCACCTTATATTAGTTTGTTGCAGGACTAAAACCGAAACCATAATGCCTATTCTACACATTAAAGTCAATCTTTTGAGCCTTGGGAAGGTTAATAAACTGGATTGCAAATAATAGGAGGATGTAGTCATTACATGTAGCTATAGACCTTATTCATCGTGGTGTTTCTTGCAGCCGTATCTCTAATTTCAAATTTGGTGCTAATTCTAACTCGAACATTACAAACACAACCAGGCCTGGAGAAGGTATGATTACTCGAAATCATCCTCATCTACTATACGAGATTTGAATTACAGTAAATACACACCTTGAACCAAGTGGATTTTCCAAATTAAGGATCTAAAAGTACATCATACCATGTTTCGCACACATTTGCATATAAAAATCCTCTTAACGGACAGTCCAAGTAGGATATTACCAGAACATACTCAGGGATATTAGAAACTGAAGAAACATAATTTTTGAGTCCGTATGTGGCAATCTTCCCCTGTTTATTTTCTGCGTCTCTTTACATTAGAGTATGCACCTTAGAAATCCTTGCTCTTCTCATGATTATTTTCAAAGCTATAGTACCGAGGCAATGCAAAAGGGTAAATTGAACCGTAATTGTTGTTTGATGGTCCATATGTTTGGCTGTAACCGCCTATACTGACTTTATTGATACAAAATAAACTACTATTTCAGCGACATTATCGGGTCAAAAACTATTTTAGTGACTACAAGTGCACAAATGCATTAAACTATAGAAAAGCACATTAAATTAATACCTTAAAGAAAGTAATAGTTTCAAACGACAATGGAAACCACATCCAGCTAAACTTAGAGTCATAAACCACACAAATAATTAGACTTGTTAAGATTACATTAATTTGCGGAACATACTAACATGTCCATGTCTCCTGTTCTTATTCCAGTGCTATATTTTCCTGTTTTCTTCAACTATAGAAATACCTTTGCCCTCTCCATGCAGCTTCAGCCCCGTGCATCTGCTCCATAAATTGATAAAAATAGTTAAAAAGAAGTGCTGAAGGGAAGAAGATTGCAAAGTACATCTCCATCGATTAGTTTCAGACTCATTCTTTAATTTGTCAAACACTTGTATAGTCTAGGGCTATCAATTTTTAACACCACAACACAATTAATAGAGGCAGCATGCTTGACACGACCCGTTTGACACAACCATAATTTCTCTTTCTATTTAGATCATAACTTGGACATGATAACCGGTTTTGACACCCAAATGAGGTTCAAGTTAATGGTTTCACTAATTCACTAGCAGGCTCATTTTCATAAATCAAACCCACCATTTTTTGTCTTAACAAAACAGCAAAAGTTGAGCCTAAGATCATATAAATAAAAAATCAAAGCGTTGCGATGAACTCAAGCATCAAGTAGAGAACCTACACAAGTGTTACCTTGAGTTGGAATTAAACACCTTCACATTATGTCCTGATAGTGCATGTACGAGTGGAACAAAGCTTGGAGTATGAGCAATTACTTCGAACACTGATCTGAACCCCCGGACCTTCAAGTATCTAAATCCAGTCTTTCTTGGATCCTTGTATATTAAAGCATGTTCATCAGAATTAAACATCAACAATGCCCCATTGTTCAGGTACTTTATTGGTTTATATGAGCCATGATAAGGCAATCTATCATCATCATCATCGTTTTGAACAGAGAAAATGAGAGACCAAGACTTGTTTGCACCATCATCCTTCATCACCCAAACACAAATATCACCTAATCCAGAAAGGGATATAAAGAGTTCTCCTCCTAATACTCCCATGTTATATGTCTCTAGTGTATAAAAATGCTCCAATATTTCCGGTACTGAAATTGACTCGAAGTGTTCCTTCTCAATGTCAAAAGAAATTACTGAATGGGGATTAGCATAAGAAAACCAATAAATACACCCGTTCAAACAAGTCGGGAATGACATGTATGTAGTGTTGGGTAAAAAGGGAAGGACTCTCCAAGTTTCTGTACCAAGAGTCAGCACTTCAGCCACAACAGCTTTATCATACATAGTCGCTCCTGTCCAACGCATAAACATTCTTATCACCTTATATTGGTTAGTCAACGGACTAAAACCGAAACCACACTCAACATTAAGCCTTTCAGGATCATCATTAACCGTCCTAACTTCTGGAAGATTTATAAACTCACCAGTAACAGGATTGCAAACTACAACAAGCTCATTATCAGATGGATTGGACAGACAAAGCAAGCCGTTGCAAGAATTAACAATCTTATAACCATGATTCTTCATATTCAGCTTCAAACAATTGTTACTCACTACCCCTTCATTATCAAGTAACATTTCGATATTCCGCAATGGGAGTGTCAATTTGGAGTCAAGTTTAATCGTAACAGGTGAGCTATCATAACACATATCAAGCTTTCGCTCAAAATCATCGAGCTCTGGCTGCACAAGATAAAGAATTCTTGACAGTAATGTATTAACCGGGGTTCGAATTAGAGGATAAACCTGAGCTTGATCTAAATGGAGCCTTGCGAAATCAGCGTCTGAAATGAGATCAAACCATGTCTTGCACACACATTTGCATATGAAAATCCTCTTTATAGAGAGCCGAAGTAGAACATTTACCAGAATGCTATCAGGTAGATCCGATAATGAAGAACCTGAACAACTAATCTGTACGTGGCTAACTTCGCCTGCTCCACGATTTCTTCTCGCTCCATTAGAAGCTGTTGAATTCCTTCTTCTTTTCATGATACTGAGACAATAAAAACCACATTATCAGCAAACTTGAATTCAAATTGTTCATACTGAAGGAATTCATATGATTATTTAGCGAACTTATAATTCTTCCCTAATTCGATTTAAAGGATTCAAATAAAAAAACTCAGAAAGCAGATTATTGATCTCATAAACCTAGTAATGGCTTGTTTGGTTCGCCGAATAGGCAAGCTTGTCTATTAGTTTCCGCAGGAACGGATTTAGGAGGGAGCTAGCGGGGCTTGAGCACCCACCGAGCGTTGAAAAATGTTGAATAATCTATGAAAAATGCGGAAGAAACTTTAGTTTATATGAAAAAACACGACCTTGCTCGGGTGTGTTTTTTCCTGGTGCCAACCTAGTTGGGATGAGGGGGACAACACAACCTTGCTCTATAACCCCTTCTTATTCAAAAAATATGAATTTAGTATCAAAAGCACCTGCTGCAAGTGGGTTCTAGATCCGTCACTGAGTTTCCGTAACTTTGGTTGGGTTTTTTTTTATAGAGTAGTCATTTCACAGAACAGTTTCGATTAAAACTGAATGGAAGAGTAAGGGACGTTTAAAATATGGCGCAATTTTACAATTGGCGGCAAATTAATTTATTTGTGGAGGGAAATGTTTCTTTTGACCTCGTTTTCCTTCTAGGTAATTAAATGCAATAAATTATCATCAACGAACAATGAAAACTTTCCTTCCTTAGTGAAAAATTAACCATATGAGAAAAATAAAGTGATATGGTGCAAAAACACTAGGGTTTCACCGGAATAACCTCGAACCTATAACCCAGTAATATTAAGAAGGCAAATGATCTTGGATTGTATATAAGCATTTAATGCTACACATTTTTCTTATATTCCCAATAATAGATAGTACTCCATCCGGTCTATATTATTTGTCACATTTGACTAAATCACGGGTATTAAGGAAATGATTGATTTGCATTAAAAATATGTAAATTGGACTAGAATATCCTTATTAATTAAGAGGAAAAAATTTACATTGGAAACCTAACATGACAAATAATACTCCCTCCGTTCCGTAATATAAGGTTTTTTTGCCATTTAGAGTAATAATAAAAATGTTTGTGCAAATACTAATTTACCCCTAATTAATATGCAGAAAATATCTCCATCATTCTCTCTAATAATATATTATTCCTTAAATGAAAAGGGTGGTGATGGAAATTCCTCTAATAATCATTCCTTTTATAGCCAAAAGCCCTTATATTTTAGAAAAAGTAGAAAAGCCAAAAGGCCTTATAATAAGGAACGGAGGGAGTATGGAACAAGACTTTTTCCCTATATATGACAAATGATATAAACCAGAGGGAGTATTAATTTTAAAAAATACATTTATTACATTGAAAATATACAATATATTAAATATTATTGTATGTAGAAATTAATTCTAGGAAATATTTTTTCTTTTTGAGGGAAACTTTAGGAAATATTAAATAAACAGAAACTAGTATTCTTATAACAAAAGATCAACGGGTTATAAAAGTATTTTTAAAATCAAGGGTTAACAGATTGTTACAATGAGCTTTTAGGGTATAATAAAAAAGTAAATTGATTTTTATAACTAAGGGTTAACGGGTTGTTGCTAGGGATATTATTTAAACATATATATAAATAAAGGTTAACGGGTTGTTGCTAGAAACTTTTAGGCTTTGTTTGGGGGGAGGGTCCATGAGGGTTAATAAAGTAAGGATGGGTTAATAAGGTTTTATGGGAGGTTTTTTGTTCTAAATCTCAACACTCCAAATTGAAGTGTTAGGAAGGGTTGGATACAAAACCGTGAAAACCTTTCCCTAACCTCCCTTTATTACCCATCATACACCCCATCCAAACATAGTCTTAGGGTATAAAAAAATCGAAACTACTTTTATAACTAAAGGATAACAAGTTGCTATTCGAGGGTATTAGAGTATAATAAAAAAAACATTTTACAACCATAAGAATATATATATATATATATATATATATATATATATATATATATATATATATATATATATATATATATGAGTCAAGTTCAAATGAGACAAGCCTTTAAGCTGAGACAAAATTTTAGGGTGAGACACACCCAAAACGGCACCGTTTTGGACAAAAACGCAGAAGCGCGTTTACCAAAAAAACGTACTGTTCCTTACTGTGCCTACCAAAAGCTAAAATTTTCTCAAAAATCACCGGTTCTTCATCAAAAACTGAGATTCTTCATAGATCGAGCTCCGCTCGATCTGATTTTCTTCAATCTACGAACAATCGCGCGATTCAGCAAGTCAACACAATCTTTCCGATCTAAATTTCAAGAAAATCGAGCTGAAATCGAGCTGAAATCTGCAAAATTTTGATCTAACCTTCATCTGCAACTCAACACAACTTTGCTGATCTAATTTACACAAAAAAACGAGGTATTTTACATCTATTAGTTTCTGTGATCGCGAACAATTAGATCAAAGCTTCTTCTGCTTATAATCAGAAGTTTTGTAATGTAATATTCATTAAAATCGAGTTGAAATCAAATTTGAAGATCTAATTTACAGATCTTAACTTCTTTGATCTTGATGAATTTAACCTAAGCTTCATCTGCATATAATCACAAGTTCTATGTCTTTGTTCTCAATGATTTGCATCTAAACTGATTTCGATTTGATATTCTTCAGCTGAAATCGAGTTTTTTATACAAAAAATAAGATAGTATGGATGCAGAAGATCAAACTATGAGTCATACAGAAGAAGAACAACACTCAGATGTTCTATCACCTTCTACAGGTACTTTCTTATCAGTACTTTACAATTATTTTTGTTCCACCACTGAAATGCAAATGTTCCATACCCTTAAAGCATTTGTTCCAAGCCAATAATACATTTGTTCCAACAACTTTCACTTATAATAACACTCTTATATAATGATTCTAGGTTTATCTACCACTGAAGAACAAAGCAATTGCACATCTACATCAATTGTACTAGCTACACCAGAAATAACACCAATTCAGACACTTAATGGAACAAGAGAATGGTTGCCAAGTTGTTCAACTGACTTAAAACCAGAATTAGGAATGACATTTGACAGTATAGATATAGGTTTTGAATTTTATAGATCATATGCACTTGCTGGTGGGTTTTCTTGTAGGAAATCAACACTAAGAAAGAAAAAAGATGAAGATATTATAAGAGAACAGTTTTTTGTGTGTAATAAACAAGGGTACAAAGAACAAAAAAAAACAGCAACATCCACTGACAAAAAACGGAGGAAAAGAACAAATACTCGTGTTGGATGCAGGGCTATGATGATCTTAAGACTTTTTGATGATGGCAAATATGAGATTATCAAGTTCAAAGAAGAACATAGCCATCCACTTTACACTCCAAGTTGTGCACAGTATCAAAAGGAGGCCAGAAACATAAGTCTCATACACAAAAAAATGATATTCGATAATACCAAGGTAATATATTTATTGTTCCACAAGCACATACTTGCTGCAATACTTGTATTCATCTAATTAATATTTATGGTATGATTAAACAGGTAAATGTTGGACCAGTCAAAACTTTTAGACAAGCGAAGGAAATATATGGTGGATACGAAAATATAGGTGCTTCTAAAAATGATTTCAAAAATTTTCAAAGAGACATGAAAGCTTACATTTATGATTTTGATGCTCAAATGTTTGTGGATTATTTCAAGAATAAGCAATCTACATCAAGTGGATTCTTTTTTGATTTTGAAGTAGATGAGAAAGGACGGCTATGTAGAGCTTTATGGGCAGATGCTTTATGTAGAAGAAACTACGCCCTTTATGGTGATATGGTGTCATTCGACACAACATACAGCACAAACAGGTAATTCAAAAAACTTTACTTCAAATAAAATTGTTCCAAGTATGTGAATATGTTGTTCTATGATTCTTATTAGGATGATTAATGAACAGGTATAAGATGGTTTTTGGCCCATTTACTGGAATAGACAACCACAAACGCTGTATTACATTTGCAGCCTGTTTACTATCTAATGAAGATATTGTCTCCTTTGAGTGGGTATTCAAAACATTCCTCAAAGCCATGCAAAACAATGAACCCACATGCATCATCACAGACCAAGATGGAGCAATGCTAAGTGCTATAAAAACAGTTTTCAAAAAGACAGAACATAGGCTATGCATGTGGCATATTATGAAGAAATTTCCAGAAAAATTAGGTAACAAAATCAAACTGTTATATTTTGTTCCAACAGGATTACTATGTTGTTCCAACAGTATTACTATGTTGTTCCAAGAATGCTTACAGATATTATTGTCATGTAAAAACAACAGGAAATCATTTGAAAGACAAAGATGAGTTTCTGAACAAGATAAACAGATGCGTGTGGAACGTAGAAACAGAGCCAGAAGAATTTGAAACAGAATGGACACATGTTATTTCAGAATACAATTTACAACAACATACTTGGTTGGCGTCATTGTACGAGAAAAGAACAATGTGGATACCGGCATATTTCCGCGACTGTTTCCTAGCAGGATTAATGAGAACGACTTCAAGGTCAGAAAGTGAAAATCACTTTTTCACTAGTTTCACAAATGCACACTTAACACTTGTTGAATTTAATATGCGATTTGAGACTGCACTCGATGGACAAAGACATGCTCAAGGTCAGAATGACACCGACTCCAAATACTCAAAACCTACCTGTAAGACTCCACTCAAAATGGAAATGCATGCATCTGAAATGTTTACAAGAACACTGTTTTATGAGGTTCAAAAACAAATTGTTGCTGCTTCGTTCTTTTGTGGAGTAAAGAATATCGAAATTGACAATGAAAAACACACAATAACAGTTGAAGAAAGATTTGAGACACATGAAGGGTGTGAAACAGTAGAGAATAAAGTTGTCTATAACTCCCTGAACAATGAAACTGTCTGCAATTGCAAGAAGTTCAACAGAATAGGAGTTCCTTGTAGACATATGATACTAGTATGGAAAGAAAAGTTAATGACAAAGTTTCCTGAGAAGTATATCCTAAATAGGTGGACAATTCTAGCGGCAAAACAGTCAACTCTTTTCTTAGACAACACTATCATTGAAGAATGTGCTAGAACATTAGATAAGAAAAGAATGTTGAATAGTTTATGGTCTGAACTTCACTTGTGTGTCACATTGGTTGAAGATGACGAAGATAACCTCACTGATCTCATCAAAAAAATGAAAGAATTGAGGACTGAATTGGAAGCAAGGAAGAAGGCAAAAATTTGCAGCGGTGTAACTACATCAAGAAAGATACAAGACATCGAGATGCTCATGGGGACAACATTGCCTACTGAAATTATAGTAAAAGAACCAAAAATTGCAAAGAATAAAGGTAGTGGAGTTCAACTTACAAAAAGCGAAAAAAGGTTGAAGTCAAGAAAAGAGAAAGCAATTGACAAGAACAACAAAAGGATGAGGAATTGTAAGGGTTGTGGAAAACTGTGCACACATGATCAAAGAAACTGTGCAAAAATAACAGCCCAAGTAAGTTTACTGTCTTAAATTTACTTTTTCTTACTTTTTCTTAAGTCACATATTGTTCCAACCAAATACATGTCATGTTCCAACCAAGTAAATGTTATGTTCCAACCGTTAAACAATGTTGTTCCAACAAATCTATAACATTGTGCAGAACAAATGTTTTATAGAATTAGAAAACAATTACAATCTGTAGGAATGTAAAACAAACATACATCATTTAAAAAAAAAAAGAAAGAAAAGCAACAACAAACAACAAAACAACTAAAACAAACAACAAACTAGTAAGAATCCTGAATATCTTCCATATAAGCCTTTGTTTTGGCTTCCAGTTTTTCCTGTGTTTCCTGAAGTTCTTCAACAAGATCATGTTCTTCATCCCACACCTTCTCAAGATAAATCTGCATTTCATCACAGAAAAACGACATAGTTGCCTTCATACCTTTCAACTTTCTCATGATTTCATCCTTATCCTTGATTCGAAATGCTCGCTGAACATCTTGAATCACAGAAACAAACTCCCTTGGAATTTCAAGTTTGTCATTCATTTTTTGAACAGATTCGGGCTTCTCCTCCAATGTTGCTTTAAATTCACTGGTTGGAGAACGTCGTGGAGATAAATCTCTCTTCTTCCTCTTACCAGAACTACCACTTCCTCTCATTTTTTAGATTGTTTACAACAGCAAAAAAAAAATGATATGAAATCTGAGTGTTTAAAGAAGTTATTTATAGAAAAACTAGACACTGCAGTTGGAAAAATAAACTGCCAAATAACAGTTATGGAAGAAGTAGTGGAATATATTATTTTATTTTATTAACTTATCTAATTTGCTATTTTTTAGGAACAAGAAGCAGCAAAAGCAAGTGGACAATCAACTGGCGCATGATCTATGAAGTGGACAGTTACATAGGAGTTGTTATCAATTTTCATTCATGATAAAACGAAAAATTCATATTTATTTTTTGTTCCAACAGGATAGATATTTTGTTCCAGGAAGATTGTTATAATGTTCCAACAGGATAGATGTTTTGTTCCAGGAAGATTGTTATAATGTTCCAACAGGATAGATGTTTTCTTCCAGTGCTTACATTGATTCAAAGAAATTATTATACTTTCAAAATTCTATTATTGATGCATGACGGTGATTAAATGTTGTTATACATTCACAAAACACAATCATCAGTTGAGGGGAGAATCCAAGTGTGACAACCCATTTTTATTATAGTGGAAAACAATGTTGACTCGTATCAACCTGTTGTATTATCTTGCAAAATAATATAATCTTTTTTCATCTTGTCATACCTTAAATAAAACTATATTCTACTATTATCTCAACAAAGCTCTGAAATTGTTCCAACAGAATTCTAATATTGTTCCAACCGAACTATCTGTTTGTTCCAACAAAATCAATTAACACTTTCTATGTGCTGTTGAAACCTATTAATATAAAAACTAATAATTACAAGTAAAAAGAATATATATGTAAAAAAATGAAAATAATATGCTATTTAAAACAAATCACAATCTAAAAAAACATTAAAATACTTGTCCTAAACCATATTCAAAATGAAAATAAACTAAACTAATCAAAATCTAACTTCAATCCAGCACCTCTTGAGAATTCTGTAGCTTCTTTATCCACTTCTTCAAACAAACTGTTAATAGGATGCATCAAAATCTTATAGCAATACTCAATTCGCAACTGTTTAATGAATACATCCTACAAACACAAAAAAAAAAAATATTAAAATAAAGAACAAAGAATAAGTAAAAAGAAAATTGTACAACACATACCTCATCAGTATCGAAAAGACCAATATCCCAATCCTTTGCACACTGCCCTGTATAACTTTCCATATGCTTCAACATGTAAATGCCACAATCAATAACATTACTGTTATTTCTCCATTTCATCTTTATTAACTTTGTTTTGTAACGAGACAATTCTTTCAATGAAACAGGATCATCACAATACAAAAATTCAGCAAGACAACCAACCTACAACAAAGATCAAACCAACCTGTTGATAACCAAGACATAAAAGTGTGCACACAAAAAAAAAGAATTGTTCCAACAGACAAAACAATATGTTCCACCAACACAATGATATTGTTCCAACAGTAAAACTTACAATATATTCTGGGAAACCCAAATACTTATGGTTCTCTTCCAAACCAGGAGGAAGAAGACGATTATCAATTATTTCCACTTTCTTCGTCAAATTGTTGATAACCAAAACATAATAGTGTGCACCGTGACAAACTGGAAAGAACACCTAATAAAACAGACAATTAAAAATTACAGAAAACAATAATAACAGAATTGTTCCAACACACAAAACAATATGTTCCAACAAGACAATGATAATGTTCCAAGAGTATAACTTACCAATTCGTAACCAACCAAACTCTTAACACCTGCAAAATCCAGTTCACTTTGCAACCTTGCCATAAAGCTCATCTTCTTGTCAATTTCTGTCTTGCAACCACTCTTACCATCATCAGAACATAATAAAACCTACAAAAAATCATCAAACAAATCAGTTCACAAAAAAACACTTAATTTAAAAACAGCAAAAAGAAAAAACAAAGTTAAGAAACATACAAAGGGGTAACCAGTGAAGAAAAATCTCTTAACTCCTGGACAATCCCTTTTAGTCTCCTCAACATTTAAAATAGCAGCCCAAGCATCAATAACATTACTAAGAACCATCTTCTTAGTATCAAGACTCAAAAAATCATTCTGATTAATGATGGTCTGCCCATCATTATACAGCAAATCCTCACTTCAAAAATAAACAAAAACTTACTGTAAATAAGTTAAACATTTATAATCAACTTAACACCAAATGTTCATTTTCTTACCATTTGATCAAAGGGCGTAGAGCAAACTCAACAATTCTTCTCTTCTTATTATCCATAGATAACAGCAAATCATCATTGTTCGCAAGAAACGGAGAACGTAAAAATTTTGAAACCTTAACATCCCTCTTTGCACGCCCTTTTCCAGCTTCTTCATTCCTGTTTACAACATCCTCCTCCCCTTCCACAACTCCAGCTTCTTCTCCAGAATTAAGTCTGTAAAAAAACAACCAAAAACTTACATAAACAAATGTTCCAACAGAGCAAACACTATGTTCCACAAAGGCAATCTTCTTGTTCCAACAAATGCAAAAAAAGATTATAAAACACAGAGAAGGAGAAATACATACAAACTTTTCTCACAATACTGAGTAAAACCATACTCCGCAACAATACTCGCCCATTCAGAAATAACTTCATCAATCTCTTCTTTACTGAATGGCTTCCTTTGCAACTTCTTCCACTAAAGAACAGATTAAAAAACACATTTCATTTTAAAAATACAAGTTAAACATAATTATAATTCAAAACAAAAAAGAATTCTATTATACCAGAGTTGACATGTTGAAATTAGAATGAAATACAATATCACGCATAAATTTCAATACGTAATAACCACAACTGGTATCATCTGATTGCCTAGGATAACCCTACAAAGCAATAATACAAGTGAATTAAAAAAAAATAGCAAATAAAAAATGTAATAGAAAACAGGATTAGGTAACAAAATCAAACTGTTATATTTTGTTCCAACAGGATTAGTATGTTGTTCCAACATGATTACTATGATGTTCCAAGAAAACTTACAGGAGGGCAATTCCAATTAACCTTCAAATTTTTTGCTCCAGCTTCAACGTAGAAAGATGTAATAGATCTACAAGTTTCAATAAACATATAACAACCAATTCAATAACCATTAAACTGTTAATTAATAAAAACAAAACTTAAAAAACATACTTATTCACAACAATCTTCCATTCATCATCATCAGGTAACAAACGAGGCTTTGCTGGATCAAACCAATAAACCTTCTTCTTCTCAAGCTCAATCACAGTTAAAGTCCAATGTCTCCTGGAGAAAAGCAAAAAAACAAAATATTAAAATAACAGATCACAACATAATCTAAAAAATGAAAAAACATTAGTACCTTGTGTTTTGAGGAACCAAATATATAAGCTTATTACCACAAGCATCAAATCTAGATTTCAACACCAAAGCTTTTTCATCTAGCGTCTTGTTTTTGTTTTCACAGGTCTGGTTTGGATCAATAAAACACAACTTCCTTTTGATTTCAAAATCACTTAGGTAGTCATAAAGGAATCTGTAAAACAAATAAACAGTTAAGCAACAATCTATGACAATTGTCCTATTTAACAATAAAAGGGTAGGTTAAGAACGTACTTGATGTAAAAAACAATTGTCTCACAACCAATCTCTGACCTATCAACAACTGAACGTATATCAGAACGCAGAACTACCGCATTCACCTCATGACCAAAAACATCTTTCTCTAAGCGACTAAAAATTGTCCTATTATCAATTAAATTTGCACAAGCCCAATTACACAGTCCTAATAATTCATCTGGAATGTCCTCTGGCAACGACTTCAAATCATCAGTATCAAAATCAGACTCTTTTTCAAGTCCATCAACTGGACCATCATCTAACAGCCTGTAAAATTATTAAACAACTCACAAAAATAAAAAAAAAAACACATTCTAAAACATTTGTTCCAGACCAAATAGAAAAATTAGTATAACTTACGTTATATGAACAGCAGAAACAACATCACAATTACCCTTTTTAACCTCATCTTTGACAGAATCATCCTGCCCAACATTAGCATCACCATGATCCAAACCAGCATCAACTTCATCACTTCTTTTATTATAATCTTTCACATCAGCATCCTTGACAACATTCTCCTCACTACCAAGATTATCATAGCAACATAAAACCAAAAAACAAAAAAACAAATCAAAAAATTATTATGTTCCAACACCAATAATATATTGTTCCACACAATAAAACATGTTGTTCCAACAATAGTATGTTTTGTTCCAGGAAGATTGTTATATTGTTCCAACAATAGTATATACTATAAAAATGTAGTCAAGCACAGAAATTAATAAATCAAAAAAAACAACAAAAAACTTACAGTTTTTCTTCACCTTCCAACGAACTAAAAGACTGGCTCAACAAATCAAAAGTAGGCGACGTAAATCCTTTTAACTTTTTTGTGGCATTTACATCCTCTTTCACTACATGATCAAATTGTGAACAAAGTGCTGATAAAGCTGCCAAAAACTCAGGTTGATCAAAGTAATCATCCTGGCTAAAAACACTTGAAATAACTCCTTCTGCTACTCCTTCTCCTTTCTGTGAATGCTGGCTAACCCTAACTTCTTTCGGAATCCTATATTTACTCCATATGTTATCAATAAGGTTAGCCATCTGCGTAGACAGATCCTTTTCTTCAAACATCATACCAGCTTGGTCTAAAACCACAGACATTTCAGCAACATTTCCAGCTAATTTAGTAGCCAAATCCTTAAACTTCATCACAAAACTCTGAATAAATAAAAAGAATAAAATTAAATAATGATAAATCTATTAAAGAACTACTAAAACAAACCAAGATATTGTGAAGGAAGCAAAAAACGACAAACATACCACTAAATCAGTAGGATTTGATGAAACATCTTCTCCACACTTCTGTTTTACTTCTTCTTCTTTTTTCCCACTTCCTTCTTCAACGCGCAACTTCTTCTTGGAATCTTCTTTATCGATCCTTTCTTCTCGTTTCCGCTTCTTTGCTTCTTTCTTCTTCATCTTTTCTTGCAATTCAAACACACTTGCCAGAACAATACCATTACCAAAACCATACTTCTCTTCTGTAACAATTCTATCCGAGACTTGTTTTTCACCCCACACAGAAGTTAGAGGAATCTGTCTGGGCATCACAGAATCTGAACGTTGTAAACGGTCAAAATAACATATCTGCAATGTAAAAAAAGCAAAATCTCAAGTTATAACACAAGTAAAAAAATGTTCCAAACCAGATATTCTTTTGTTCCACACAAACAAACCATTTGTTCCAACAGAAATACTTACCAGAACAAAAGGTAATGGCCCACAGAAAAAAGAAACACCATCCTTGTAATCACGAACACACTTCAGCAGAGATTTAAACACGAAACCACACCAATTAAGATTCTTAATTTGTCCTACATCCATGCAGCTATACAAAAACTTGAGATACAGTTGCCTATTATTTGTAGAATAAATGCAAGAGTTCACAACAATAAGCAAAAAATTCCAAATGAACTCATCACAAACAGGTTCATTCACCAGAATATCAAGCTTTTGCATAACAGTAGTATCATGAGGACTACCAATCCTAATATCATAGCCCTTCCTAAACTCCTTTAAAAAACTAATCCACCTTCCAGAACTATCCCCCTTATGTTCACGTACTTCTTCAATATTTTTCCCTCCACGAGGCAGACCATAAACAGCATTCACATCTTCTTCACTTATGTTTATTTTCTCACCAGAAGGAAGCAGAAAACAACATCTATCCACATCAATACTACGAACAAGTTTTGCACAAAAAGATGCATTGTGCTTCCCAATATCTAGGTGTAAAAAACCACCAAAACCAATATCTCTAATAGCACCTTTATGAGACTCAGGCATCCTCTTCAAAAAATCCATCAGAAACATTGGCCTAATTCTCTGATTTAAACATTCCTCTGCAGACTTCTTGTTGCCCTTATTCCTATTAGGACGAACAGACTTTGGATTAACAATAGAAACTCCAACAACCTGCTTCTTAGACCTAGAAGCAGCCAAAGACTTTCCAACAGCTTTTACAATTTTCTTAAAATTAGGATCTGCATCACCATCCCCATCGTCATCATCTTCCCCACTATCATCTTCACTTTCACTTCCATTATCTGAACTACTTTCACCATCATCACCAGCTGTATCACCACCAGAAGTTACATCTTTCCTCTTCTTCAAAATAAAGTTAGAAAGAAGCTCATCCTCCTCAGAATCTATAGCAGCAACATTCAACTTATGACTCCGCAAAGTAAGTTTCCTATTTGAAACATCCCTAAAAAACAGAACAAAACAAAAAAAAAAACAATTACAAAACAACACTAACAAAAACAGAGTACATACATAGTTGAATTGTTCCAACAAACAAATCAAAATGTTCCACAAACAAAAAACCTATTTGAATTATCTTCAAGATACTCAGAGTTTATATCATCCAGCAATGTCGGATCAACAACATGATCAGAATTACTTTTAGCCATTGAACAATACAATCTGCAAAACAAAACCCTAGAAATACTTAGAAACATGAAAATAGCATGAAAATCGAAACATAAGGAAAATTAAACAAAACTTCAAGGTAGAAGCGTCGAAAACAAACCGAGCAACTTCAAATTCGAAGAATCAAAGCAAACAAGAACGCATAAAATTAAAGAGCACAAAAAAGAAAGAAAAGGAAGAAATATATACAGCAAAACTTACGATCAAACACAGAAAACACTCCAGCCACGATCGACGACAACAAAACCTGTAAATCAACACGTTCAAGCACAACAAACACTCAAAATCACCACGATCGCAGAATCTGCTTCCTAAGAAATCGGTTACAGACGGAAAAGAGGGAGGAAGAGAATGATGGAAAATCAACAAAAAAAAAAAAAAAACCTTATATACTCCACAGGTAAAAAGACAATAATACCCCTCCGTGTTTTTGAATTTGCAAAATTGCCACTTGTCTCACAATAAAATTCAGTCTCACCATAGGCAGCTTGTCTCACCTGATCCTATCTCATATATATATATATATATATATATATATATATATATATATATATTTATTGTAGATTTTTTGGAAAACTAAATTAATAATAATCACTAACATTAATTGCTAACTAATATTAATGGCAATGGGATTTTATTTAACAGACCTAAGAGCTCTAAATATCATTACCTTATTAACAAACCATACTTAAATGACCGGATATTTTTTATAAAGTAACTCAATTAATCAAACAGAACAACATAGAGGTAAATTATATTTATTTTCATATATTTTATTTATAGTTTATAATAATAATAACGGTTCCGATATATGCAGCCCTAAGGGCTGCATATAAGCATTAAATAGAAGTAAAAATTTCCTTGTATTTAATACTTCTATATTTATTAGTTAATTTAGTTTAAAATTATATATGTTAACAAAATAAATCAAAATCTAATAAAACAAGTAAATTATAACTTACCAAATAAGAAATATATTCTATTATGTTTCACTAAATATTTTTTATGTTATTGCTAATACATTGTACATAAAAAAAATTTAGGATAATTTTTCAACATTTGTATAATAGAATTAGTAAAAATTTAATTACAATTCATAGGGTATATACTAAATTAATTATAAATAGGGATTTGTATTTTTATTATACCCTAAATAGTCCTAGCATGAACCCGTTGCACATGTATTTTTAAAGAGTACCATATCTTCAGTGTATTCTAAATTAGTATTGGAATTTGTATTTTTATTATACCCTAAATAGTCCTAGCATGAACCTGTTGCACATGTATTTTCAAAGAGTATCATATTTTCAATACATTGTAAATTAGTTTTAGAATAAAGAAACTAATTTACATAATCTTTCATTTATCCATATATTACTCTTAAAATGGTATGTATATTTTGTTTACATAAATAGAATCAAACTAAATTAAATATTAAATATCAAAGCATTAAATACAATACAATTTTCACTTGTATTTAATGCTTATATGCAGCCCTAAGGGCTGCATATATCAAAACTCTAATAATAATAATAATAATATTATATCAAAAACTGAAATCGAAATTAAACCTAGTAGACCAAATAACCAAACTGGATAAAAATAGGGTAATTTCTTAAAAATACTTCTGTGTTTACCGATTTTGTCAAAATGGTATTTGTGTTTAGTTTTTTGACAAAAAGATGATTGTGTTTATCAACGTTACCTAAAAAGTGAAAAATCCATTAACGGTGTTAAATGTGATGATGTGGCAATGAGTTTTCGTTGGTAAATTTCTAAAACATTCGTGTGTTTACAACTATAAAGTGTGGGAAATGAGCTTTTTATAACATAACCAATAAATTAAGACCAAAATACCTCTTGCCACATCATCACATTTAACACCATTAATGAGTTTTCCGCCTTTTGGATAACTGTAATAAACACAATTCTCTTTTTGTCAAAAAAGTAAACACAGACACAATTTTGACAAAATTTGTAAACACATAATTTTTTTTAAGAAATTACCTTAAAATTATTAATTGGTGCAGTTACTTATTTAGTTTGATTTTTTGAACACCTTCCAAAAATCGCCATCATGGGTAAAACTGCTTCTAATTGCCAACTTTATGGTTAAATTTACTCCATTTTGAAGTTATTGATAAAATATTCCTTCCAAGGTGTAGGCTATGATTACTTTGTTTTTCCCTTGCTTTGTTTATACTCTGTTTTATTCATCATTAAATTAGTTTTTAACCCATGATTCAATGGTTGACAAAACAAAGTAATGGTTACTTTATGAAAAACAAAGTAACCATAGAATATCCCTCCTTCCGATAGACTATATTCGGGATATTTTTCATCTTGCCTTTGAAAAAAAAGGACGAAGAGTTCCTATGTAAAAAATTCAAGCCCAATGACGTTCTGTTGTGTTTGGCCATCCTGTATACTATGCACTATGGACCCCAAAGAGGAAAGAGAAATTACAAATAAAGCCCAGTAAAGTTTGCTTTATGATTGGTATAAACTAATCAAAATATAGTATATTCGTGAGATTGTAAGTTTGGATGTAGGCTATGGTTACTTTGTTTTTCATTTACTTTGTTTATACTTTATCTTATTTACCATTAAATTAGGTTTTAACCCATGATCTAATGGTGAATAAAATAAAGTAATGATTACTTTGTGAAAAACAAAATAACCATAGAATTTCCCGTAAGTTTGAATCCGGAAAGGTGAATTTCTATAATATAGAAACAAAAGAAAAATTTGAGTCAATCCATTTAGGAAGGCCCTGGCCCTAAGTGGTGGCTACCTCTTCAGAGCCGGCCCGTTTATCCTTTATTCCAAATTGTGAATATCATTTTTTTTTTTCAAATTGAATATAATTATTTTCGGGTTGAGAGAGTTAACCATATCATACATATCATAGGTTTGCTTTTCTACTCGAACATATATTAGGTTACAATCAAACTAGAGATGAAGTTGAGAGAACACATATACTTCTAACGTAAATACGGATAAAACTTTATCCTTATCGTTTCCAACTCAGGATCAATTCCAACCAAACCCATAAACTGAGACCATTTTAACACAAATTGCTTGCCTATATAACAAAAAATCACAAAGAAGCTCCATGTCTAGCAATCATCAACGAAATTTTCCTCACACAACTACAAAAGTACCTTGATAAACTTTAATCTTCAATGTCTTCAATGAAGAGAAGTTCTGGTACATGTAACGACATTCAGTTCTCAAAATTTGTCTTCACATGCAGGGACACGGTCCTATATTCACCTTTTAGTTTCAACCCAGCACACCTACAGTTAACAACAATACAACCTTAAAAGTAATGTTTAACGGTGACGTACAATTCCAGGCATCATTAACAAAATATGTGTTTTGTAGGTTTTGTTAGCTAGACCCACATTACTCGAAGTTTAGAGAAAGTTAATAACAATATTCTAACATTTCTTAGTTTAGAAATATCATCCTCAACAACATTAGCGGCAAATTTGGATCTCATCTCGTTTTATTATTTATATAAACATAAACAATTTAGAAAGTACCTTGAATAGACGACATTAAGTACCTCCACGTTGCATCCTTCAAGAACATCCACAAGTGAAATGAAGCTTGGAGTGTGAGCAACTATCTCATATTTTGATTCGATGGGGTGACACTCGAAAAGCTTCAGTTCGGGCTTTCTTGGGTCATAATATACGAGAACACTTTGGCGACAATTAAACATCAAAAGGGCTCCGGTATTCATGTATTTTATGGGTTGATATGGTCCATAATTACGACACATGTCGATCTCAAAAACTTGAGTCCAAGATTTTTCAACGCCACAATTCATCAACCAAACAAAAATTGATGTCTGACTAGAAGAGTCGCATATGCAAAGACATCCTCCTAGTACTCCCATTCGCACAGTGTCTATGTTACTCTCTTTTAATGGGGGTAATGAAACCGGTCGGAAATAATCTTTCTCACAATCAAATGAAACCATCTGACTCAATTTCTCACCACAAAGACAAAACCAATGAACTGCACCATTTAAATAAGTTGGAAACAATAGCTTATAATCCGAATAGGGAGCAAATTCGATATTTTTCCATGATCCTGTACCAAGGATGTGTACTTGAGCAAACTGACCATAATTCTTTATAATGCGCGAATATTTCTTAAACAGCCTTACCACTTTATATTGATTCGTCATGGGGCTAAAACCAAAACCACAATCAAAATAACCACCAACATTTTTATCTTTAGTGACTTGTGGAAGATTAATAAACTCACCTGTAACTGGATTGCACACAACAACAGGGTTATTACATGATGGTTTGGATAAGCAAAGAAATCCGTTACACGAATTCACGATCTTGTAATTGTGATCCGTTGCCTTCAATTCACGAATACACGAATTCCTTTTGTAATTGTGATCCATTACTGATGTCAAGATCATGTCTTCATTGCACACAGCAACAGGCTTATTACGATATGGTTTAGATAGGCAGAGAAATCTGTTAGGCGAATCTGCTACCTTTTGGTTGTTAGCCTTTGCTTTCGATGTGACCGTGTCTTTATTTCCATTGTTGTCATCCCGCAAAACCAATGGGAAGTTTCTTAGTGGAATCTTCAACTTGGAGTCAAATTTCACACTAACTTCGTCGATAGATAACCTTTCATCTTGCTCTAGCTCAAGAAGATGAAGTATTCTTGACACATGTGTATCATTATCGATTCGAACAATTGGTAAGATCTCGGACTGAGCATGGTGAAGATTAGCAAACTCCGGATTTGAAATAGTATCATATAAAGATTTGCAAGTGCATTTGCAGAAAATGATCTCCTTAATCGGCAGACGGAAAAGTATAGCTACAAGAATGTGGCTAGGCAAATTCGTAATTGGACAACCTGAATGTTGGATCTCCACTTGCCTAGCCTCAGCTTCTTCATTTCTGCTCTTTCGGCAACGAGCTTTCAAATTCTTTTTCTTTTTCATTGCAACTGTCAAAATTTGTATGAATAAAACAGTAGAGAGTGATAAAATAGAATACTAAAATGCTTTAAATAATAAGAACTGAAGGGTTTCTTTGGGAAATATGTCTTTGGAAAACTAACAGTCAAAATGAAAACTGGGTTCAAGGAACCATATTAAGTAATTTTCCCGTCATAAATTGTCTTATCAATTTCTCTGTTAATCGGAAAACAAGCAGTCAAAATACTGAATTATTTCTGTTTCGTCACATTAAACATATGATTATTCTATTTGATTGGGAGTAAAAAGTATGTTAATGAAGCATATGACTGGTTGCGTTTTGATTAGGGGTGAAACCGAGAATGGTTACCCGCCCTTGAATTAGAGAAATTCTGTCTGTGTGTATGGAATGAGGAAAATCTCTCCCCGTCTTGAACCTCATTGGCGTATGTTGAAGATAAAATCGACCTGATTTGTACTTAAAATAAATATGATTGTCCTAGCATTATCCACCATCTCTTAGTTGATGATCTTGTTATTTTTCTTGATTGGAACATGAACCGAATCCGAAAATTCCAAGGTTTATTATTGACAATAATCCAGTTATGTTTATGAAGCTCAATTGGCACCTCATTCATGATCCAGACTTGTTTTGGGTGCGGGATTTAAGAGCAAAGAACTAGAAATCGAGAGACATTAAAGATGTTGCTAATCATTATTATCTGAAGTCGCAACCTCGGTGAAGCATTCAAGCTGCGTTATGAATATTTTCGAGGAGGCGTTTCACATAAACATTGGTAATGGCTCATCGAGCCTCTTGTGAATGGATAGATGGTTGACACCCTGCTACCGATTAAGGAGAATTAGTCCTGCTCCGCCTCCTCCTCCTTGGCATAAATTGGTAGGTAGCCATTCTGATAGCTCAGGTAATAGGAATTGGAATCTTTTTAATACATTTTTGAGATTGGATTGGAAGTTCAGGTTTTCTTATGTGTGATTGATAATCACACGAGGCTCATGAAGATTTTATTCGATGGTACGTCAGCAGAAACATGCTCTTCACTGCAAAAACTGCTTATAGTATTACTTGTGCTTCAAATTTTGACATTGAGTTGCAAAAATTTACAGCTGATATTGCGAATTACAGAAAAATAAGCTAAGATTTCAAAGAATTTTCCAACGATTTTGGTCGCCTCTGCACCCCAACTTTAACACCATTGTAAGTTGTACTCGCTTAAGTCACAACTACAAAAACCTAAATGAATATAGCAGGATTGTTCTACCAAAATAAAAAATACAGCAGGATTGTCTACTCCAATGTATCATAGATAACAAAATAAAACACCATAATACAAAAACAAACAAGGGATCAATTCTAAATTTGTCCCGAACATTTCTGGGAAGTACACATATAGGCTGGAAACATTGAAAACAGAATTTAAGAACACTTTCTCAAAAACGCTAAGGACAAATGTGAACCTTATCCAAACAAACTTAAACTATATTGTCTTGCCTATGAAACAAAGAATAACAAATTGTTCTCACAAAAGGAAATTGTCTTCACACAACTAGATAAGTAAACCCTAAAATCTTGACAAAAACAAAATGTTCCCTTCAAAATGAATTCCTGAGGATGAAATATATTTATTATGGCTTCACCCAAACTTTTGAATAGGGATACTCATACCTACCCCACCAGTATTCTTCCGTTGGAGCCTGACCATGATATAAATACTCGAATTTATAATCATCATGAACCCCGATGTCTGTCTTCTCATACAACGAAATAGCTCTATCTTCGCCCTTTACTTTCAATCCACCACACCTGTAGTAAAACAATTTCCTTTAGAGAACATAAACAAGACAAAATTGAGAGAACGTAGGTGTTATCTACCTATAAAATAAAGGTACGGAAAAAACATTGTTGGTTAATAAGTACCTTGAATAGACATTAAGAACCTCCACATTACATCCTGCCAGAACGGCCTCAAGTGAAGCAAAGCTTGGAGTGTGAGCAACTATCTCAAATTGTGATCGAATCCTGTGAAACTCGAAAATCTTCACTTGGCCCTTTCTAGGGTCATAATAAATAATATCGGTCCTGGGATAATTAAACATCAAAAGTGCTCCATTGCTCATGTATTTAATAGGTTGATATGATCCATAAAGCAATATACTAGAACAACTCATGTCGATTTCAAAAACTTGAGTCCAATAGTTCCCGCCACCATAATTCTTCATCACCCAAACACAAATCGATATTTGACTAGAAGAGTCGCATATGCAAAGACAACCTCCTAGTACTCCCATTCCCACATTTTCCTTATAGCCCTCCCCTCGTAAAGGAGGTGATGAAAATGGTATAAAACATTCTTGCTCACAATCAAATGAAACCATATTAATCAATTCCTCATTGTAATTACGATAACAAAGCCAATGAATTGCACCATTCAAATATGTAGGAAATGTTAATGTACAGCATGAATCGGGAGCATATTCAATATTTTTCCATGATTCTGTACCAATAATATGTACTTGAGCAATCCCACTGAAGCTCTCATAATCTGGAGGCAAACATAGCTCAAAAATTCTTACCACTTTGTATTGATTGGTCTTTGGACTATAACCAAAACCACAATCAATATAATGTTCGTAACGAACTAAATCAGCGACTAGTGGTAGATTAATAAACTCACCTGTAATTGGATTGCACACAACAACAGGCTTATGATAATACGAGAACGGTTCAGATAGGCAAAGAAGTCCATTGCAGGAATTCACTACTTTATAACCGTGATCCTTCTCCTTCAACGTGATTTCTTCATTGCCATCGATTCCATCCTTTAAAACCATTGGGAAGTTGCGCACTGGAATCTTTAACTTGGAGTCCAATTTCATACTAACCTCGCAAATTTCAGAGAAGTCATGCCATTGCTGAGTTGGAAATATGTCTATAGACCGTTCATCCTGCTCTAGCTTAAGAGGACAAAGTATTCTTGACACGTTTTGATAATTCAAGATTCTAACTATCGGAAAGACCTCCGATTGGGCAAACTTGGGATTTGAAATTGTAACATACATAGATTTGCATAAGCATTTGCAAAAAACTATCTCCTTAATCGGCAGTCGGAAAAGAATAGCTGCAAGAATGTGGCTAGGTACATTCGTAATTGAACAGCTTGAATGTTGGATCTCCACTTGGCGAGCCTCAGCATCTTCATTTCGAGTCGCAGAGCCACAAGCTTCTGAAATCTTCTTCCTTTTCATCACTATAGTCTGTCAAAACATTATGAATAAACAGTGGACACTAGACAATGATAAGATATATATAAAGTACTAAAATGCTTTAAAATGAAGTCCATCTAAATGTGCATTTTGTTTTGCAATTATTTGCCTATAGAGAAAAAAAAATTGGGATATATGTGGTTGATTTTTGCTCGATTTTACATTTTTTTTTCAAGTAAATCCGTGTTGAACTAGCTAGTTTAGAATTTAAATTTTGATAACCCTAGTTTATGATGATTATAGAAGCTCGGTAGCATAAAAAAAGGAAAATCAAATGAAAAAAAGAAAAGATGGAAAGGGAGTAACAAATACCTGGAATTGAAGAGCTGCAAATATTAATCACATGATAAAGAACTCGGAAGACGATAAATTTTTCCAAGTGTACAATTAATTCAGGCGTTTTTGTTTTTAATTCATTCACTTATGTACAATTAATTGTTTTTAAATGAAAAAGATTGTAACAAAAACACCAATTTGTAGGCTAATTCAATTTTACCTTTTATTGCGAAAGAATAATACCGTGGTAAAAAAAATTATGGTGGTGCTTAACCAATTTTTTCCCAAAACTAAAAAAAAAAAATAAAAATAAAAATTGATCTAAATGATAAAACACTAATTATGTGTTAGAAAGGTTCAATATTCGAGTTTTAAATTCGTCAAAATTTAGTTTTTATTAACAGGTAATTTGTAAATTTCAGTGTAACGCCTAGGTCTATAGTCTAATTGAGGTTATCAATCATCTATAGACGCAATTTGCAAATGTACCAAATCATACCAGATGATTAAAAAAGAAAGTTTCAATTAGCTAAAATCGAAATTGAAATCATTATATTTACAAGCAGAAATGGTTTTCTAAACCAAATTTGCACTAATTAAGTTACAAATTGTCGTGACATCAAAACTTATCAAATCTTTCTATTAACTCTGCAAACCGCGTAACAAAACCGAAAAATATTTTATATTGGATGTGTCTATTTTTTGAAACGGGGACTTAATGCTACGGAAAATGAGTTCACTGGTACGCATAATACATCTTCAACCCCTGTCATAAACTTTCAAAACTACAATTTATCCCCCCCGAGTTCGTCAATTGCAACGAACTAACCAACTAATTAGGCATACACATCAAGAATACTTTAGCTTCTCAAACTAGAGCAAGATGAAAGATCTATGGACTGATTCTCAAGTCAGCATTGCCATAACTATTCTGAAAGTATGTGCCAAGTTAATACGAAATAGTCAGGTTCATTTGATATCCATTCAGCTGCTATATGGGGATCCAAAAACAGTCATTCCGACTACATCCGTTATTCATAACAAAGTTCTTTTGAATGTCATCGCCACGTCAGGTAACATCAATCGATTTTCTGTCTAAATTAATCGGAGGTATAAAAAGCTAACTTCAAAGCCTTTATCAAAAATGAAACTAAACCCAAACCAGAGTGACCACAAATGCAATTTACACAAAAACTAAATCAAATTTCAACCTTATCCAAACAAACAAACACTGTTTTCTTGCCTAAAGTAAAGCCAAGCATCAGAAATTAATCACAAGAAACTCCATGTCTAACAGTCAACAAGGAAAATTCTTTCACAACTAGATAAATAAACCTTCAAAAAGTAATTTCCCGAGGCTGGAATATCTTCACGGTTTCCTCCAAATTTTCGAAAAGCAATATTCGTACTTACCCCACCAATATTCTTCATATTTCTTTTCATTTTTTGAAGTTTCATGTGAAGAATACTTCGACTGAACACGATCGAGATGAGGATCATGAAGAAAATCAAAGTAATCCGTCTTCTCAAACAAGCACCTGCCTCTTCCAGGTACTTCTCCCGTTAGCTTCAATCCAGCACACCTGTAGTTGAAATAAATCAATGTACAAAAAAGGTTTAAAGCAGAAACAGCAGAATAAGGTCTGGAATTTCCCCCCAAAGTTTTGAAATGATTCATTTGATAAGGCCAATTTCAAATAGATTGGTCTATGGACTATACTTTCTCAGAAACATTACGACACAACTTTGAAACTTATCCCATTTATTTTAAACATAAACAAATTGGTTTATACGTACCTGGAATGGACATTAAGTATTTCCACCTTACATCCTGCGAGAACATATTTAAATGAAGAGAAGCTTGGAGTGTGAAGAACTATCTCTTGTTTTGAATCCTTAGGACCAAGCTCTGTAAGCAGCAAAGCATGTTTCTTTGGGTCGTAATAAATTAGAACACTCCTCGGATAATTAAACATCAAAAGTCCTCCATCATTCAAGTATTCTATAGGTTGATATAATCCATAAAGCAATTCATCAGAACGGCTCATGTCGATTTTGAAAAGTTGAGTCCAAGACTTTTCGGGACCATCATTCTTCATCACCCAAACAAAAATAGATGTTAGACAAGAAGAGTCGCATATGCAAAGACATCCTTCTAGCACTCCCAATCCCACATTGACCTTGTTGGGCTCCTTCAATGGAGGTAATGAAAATGGTAGAAAACATTCTTTCTCACAATCAAATGAAACCATCTGACTCAATTTCTCTTCACAGTGACAAAACCAATGAATTGAACCATTCAAATAAGTAGGAAATGTTAAGGTATAGCCCCAACAGGCAGCAGACTCGATATTTTTCCACGAGCTTGTACCAAGAATATGTACTTGAGCCAGCCTACCAATGGTATCATCACATTCCAGAGACGAGTGTAGCTCAAAAATACTTACCACTTTGTATTGATTTTTCTTTGTAGTATAACCAAAACCACAATTGATATAATCTTCATAACCAACAACATCAGTGAGTTGTGGAAGATTAATAAACTCACCTGTATAAGGATTGCACACAACAACAGGCTTACCACGATATGGTTCAGATAAGCATATAAATCCATTACACGAGTTCACTACCTTATAACCATGATCCTTCGGATTCAATGTGATTTCTTCAACTGTATCACTTAAAACCATTGGGAAGTTGCGCACTGGAATCTTTAACTTGGTCTTGAATTCCATGTTAACATGGTAATGTTCGAATTGATCAGGGCATCCCGGAGCAAAATATAAAAACATCTTCATAGACCTTCCTTCCTGATTAAAATCAAGAGGATAAAATTTTCTTGACACGTTGGTCTCATCCACAGTTCGAGCAATTGGAAGCACCTCAGATTGACCAAAGTCAGGATTCGATATTTTGGCATATAAAGATTTGCATACGCATTTGCAAGCAGCGATCTCCTTAATCAGCAATCTAAAAAGAATAGCCGCAAGAATGTGGCTAGGTAAATCCGTAATTGAAGAACCTGAATGTTGGATTTCTACTTGGCCAGCCTCAGCTTCTTCAGTTCTACTCGTTTCGCCATGAGCTTTTGAAACCTTTTTCCTTTTCATCACTACTCTGTCAAAAGTTTATGAATAAGTAATGAGAAAACAATCGTTCTCTAAGATTCAATTTTGTGCATTACACGGAAGAATTAGGCCTTTCGGTTTCTGATTCAACATGATTCAGAAACACAACTTACTCTACATGATTCGCGTACTTGATTCATTTATAGCATTATATAACCACGGTTGAGCATACAGATAACATAACATATGATTATGACATAACAACTCGTAGAAAAAGTCATGTAAACAATAAAAATATGCGTTATATCTTGCAATTCTTTTCCTAAACTATGAGATGTCAGGTTCGACTCTCACTAAATTTGATTCTCCTCAAGACCCGAACGGGTACTGGAACATCTAGAATTCGCTTTTCAGAGTGCTTCCTGGTGCTTGGTTGATAATGGTTGTGTTTTTGCACAAAAAATAAGTCCTATGACATGATCATGAAAGCCCTAAAGAAAATAGCCTAAACCGTAATTCTGGACTCAACAAACAGCCATGGAAATTGAAAAAAAAACGGTAAAAGAAATGAATACATTAAAGAGGAGTCTCCATACCTGATATTGATATTGGAAAAATGATGCGATATCACAAGTTACAATCACAGCAAGAGGCTGTAAGGAAGACGATAATAAGCATTAAAATGGAATACCTAAGCAGAAGTTATAAATAAAACCCTGATTTAAAAACGGTTATTTGGCAAACGTGTATAAATGTTCAAGGTTTCAATAAAAACCCTAATTTAAAAACATCGACTGCACTCCTGAACTTTCAGGAGTTATAGATAACACTCTGATTTAAAAATATCGACTGCACTTTTAAACTTTTACAAGTTATAATTACCAACTTAATTTAAAAATTGATGTATCTGAAAGATGTAAGTTATCAGATTTTAAACTTCAGAGGTTTTTGAGGACAGTTGGACTATAATCAAAGATTATTTGTAACTTTTAGATAAAAATAACAGATTATTCATGATTTTTGAAAGTTAAAGAGTGCATTTAAAGTTTTAGATAATTTTAAAGGATAAAATATGTATTCAACCTTATGTGTAGTTTAGTAGTTTCGATTGGAAGAAAACTTGAGTCAATATTTCTCTATCTATTTTCTTTACGATTGTTTCTCAAAAATGTCTGTCTCAGTTTAGCATAGACCTATTCAACCTATTGACCCGCCTGGCCCGTCTAAATCCGCACTCAATGGACTGAGCTTGGACATATGTATTTATAATTTGACCCGACCCGGCCCAAGCCCGCCTAAGCCCGAACATAAGTTGGGTTGGGCTTGAGATTTACCTAAAAAACTCAATCTAACCTGGCCCGACCCGAAATTTAAATATAAAAAAATTGATTATACTTATTATAAGTTATAATTAGTAAAGGTTTAACAAATAATGTCAAAAGTACCACTTAAAAAAATAACTGTAAGCAAATTCATTTTTTTATGCAACGTATATGAATATATTTCTATTATTTATTTGACTTTTTATATTACTAATTTTTTTTATTGAGGGAACTTTTCATATTCCTAATTAATTCAATAGAATTAATCTTTTCACAAAAAGAAGATGTTGGATAGTGTAATATGTAGGGTTTTTATGAGTTTACAATTGTGACCTTATGACTTGGCTCAATTTTTAAAACATAATTCTATTATTATATATTATGAAAAAAAGTAGTATATCTGATTATTAATTTTATTATTATTTTATTATAAAAGAAGTTGGACGGGCTGGGCTGGGCTGGGCCTGGGATTGATGTTTTTTTCTTGGGTCGAGCCCGACCCGAGCTCGATGATTAAAGTATGCGGGTTGGGTTGGGTCTGGACATAACATATATACGTTAGGTCCGAATGAGCTCGACCCGAGCCCGGCCCGACCCAACCCATGAACAGGTCTAGTTTAGCATATGGTTGTTGTCAAAAGTTGTTTGTATTTATAGGCTTAATACATATATAACCCCTTAAACTTGTTCTAAAACTATAATTGTCCCCTTGAACTTCTAAACGATACAAATAACTCCTTAAACTTATCTACAAGTTACAAGTAACCCTCTATTCTTGTCCAACTATTACAAACGACCCATTATTCATGTCTGAAAGTAACAAATGACCCCTTATTCTTGTCTAATTGATATGAGTAATCCCTTGATAAAACATTGCTCGTATCCAAATATAAAAACGATAATGATATCATTTTTGAAATTTTCGACTCCCTATATTATTAGTTTACCCCTATGTTATGAATCATCCATAATTTGCACGTTTTAATACTGTCAATTTGAAATTAGGGGGTTATTTGTTATTTTTAGACAAATTTAGAGGGTTATTTGTATCTTTTAAAAGTTTAGGGAAATAATTGCAGTTTTGGAACAAGTTCAAAGGGCTATATATGTATTAAGCCTAATTTATAAGTTGGGAAAGCCCAAAAAAATTTCAAATTGTAAGTAAGTTTGACATTGTTTTTCCAAATTCCAAAATAAAATGTAAATTTATTTTTGAGAAAGGTGGTTTCATGAAAAAAAAAATAAAATTACATATTATAGCCTTTTGAGACAATTGTTTTAATTTATTTAGAAATTTAATATTTACATTTATTTTATTACAATAGTTGTAACTTTGGGGAAATTTTATGGTTAATTTGTTTTCACAAAGTAACCATTACTTTGTTTTGTCCACCATTATATCATGGATTAAAACCTAATCTAATGGTGGATAGGACAAAGTACAAACAAAGTAGAGGAAAAACAAAGTGACCATAGCCTACACCTGTAACTTTTAATATCATTTAATAAATATATATTTTTAATTTTCTTTTCCTTTACTTTTAGAAGTTCTATGATATGCTGCTAACCAAACAGTTATAACTTTTTCCAGTACATCAAACAGACACCCACATTAACTTGCAATAATGCCAAACTTGCCCTAAATTTGGCTCACAATCTCATTAACTAGTCTAATTTTCATAAGATAGTCTCCTAAAAGACACAATTAAATATAACAATTAGTATAGCCTTGAACGTTTCTCATTCTTTTCAAGTCAATTCATGGGTATGTGGAGAAGGGTAAAACTGACAACAACAAAAATGAACTATAAATTAAAAGAGGGTATTTTTTTTTCCCTATTAAGTAAACACTGAATTCAGTGATTAGTTAATGTCAAAACATATGGTATACTAATTAATTCGGTAACATTAATTAGTATAATCATACGTCCAATATCAGAAATTGAAGGAAAATTGAGAGATCTACTTCATGGTGTTTTTCTGGTAACTAATTTGCCTCCTTAGTATAAAATTTTAGTAAGCCTTTGATGTTGTTGTAGTATAAAATTTTACTACAAGTTAAAAATTCCAGTGCACAACTTTTACCCAGGTAAGGTAACCCGAGAACGAAACTATTACCCGGGTCCAAAACTGCAACAAACTGGAAAAGTTAAGAACAACTTTACCATTTCTTACACATAGATTTCTCTAAAAAAAACACATTCAAAATACAACCATATCTAAAAAAACTTATTAACACTTCAACAAGTAAACCTTTGAACAAAAGTAAAAATGCTACCATCAAAATCAAATTGCAGAGGGTTCCGCCCCAAGTGTTGAAAAGCAATATTCATAATTACCCCACCAGTATTCTTCCAAGTATTGATGGCAGCTGTGGTATTCATGTGAATAAAACTCAGACTTCACAGGATCATCTTCTTGAAGAAAATCAAAATAATCCGTCTTCTCACACAAGCTAATGCAGGAAGGTCTAACTTCTTGAGCTTCGCCCTTTACTTTCAATCCAGCACACCTGCAGTTCAAACATTTCAATGCATCGAAAACTTAAAGTACACAGAATTGCTCAATGTTATGAACGCTAATAACAAATCTATGTACAGACATCTTAAAAACATTATGGACAAATCTGAAACTTGTTCCATTTTAGCAAGTACCTTGAATATACATTAAGTACCTCCACGTTAGATCCTCCAAGAAGATACTTAAATGAAGTGAAGCTTGGAGTGTGAGCAAGCATCTCAAATCTTGAACCAATGGGGCAAACCGTTAAAAGCAACAGATCAAGTTTTGTAGGATCATAATAAACTAGAAAACCCCGAGGATAATTAAACATCAAAAGTGCTCCATTATTCAAGTATTTTATAGGTTGGTATAATCCATAGAGCAGTTTGTCAGAACGATTCATATCGATTTTGAAAAGTTGAGTCCAAGACTTTTCGACACCATAATTCTTCATCACCCAAACACAAATTGATGTTAGAGTAGAGGAGTCACATATACAAAGATATCCTTCCAGTACTCCCAATCCCACATTGACCTTGTTGGGGTCCTTTAATGGAGGTAACGAAAATGGTAGGAAACATTCTTTCTCACAATCAAATGAAACCATTTGACTCAACTTGTCTACACGGTGACAAAACCAATGAACTGCACCGTTCAAATAAGTAGGAAATGATAACTTATAGTCCAAACAGGGAGCAGATTCAATATTTTTCCATGATCTTGAACCAAGAATATGTACTTGAGCAAGCCTAGCTATAGTTTGATATCCTCGTTCTAGAGGCAAAGATAGCTCAAAAATTCTTACCACTTTGTATTGATTGGACTTTGGACTATAACCAAAACCAGAATCGACATAATCTTCATAACCAACAACACTAGTGATTCGTGGAAGATTAATAAACTCACCCGTAATTGGATTGGACACAACAACAGGCTTACCATGAAAGGATTCAGATAGGCAAAGAAATCCATTACACGAATTCACTACCGTATAACCGTGATCCTTTGCCTTCAATGCGATTTCTTCATTGCCATTGATGGTATCCCTTAAAACCATTGGGAAGTTGCGCACTGGAATTTTTAACATGGTGTTGAATTCCATATGAAGATGGTAATGTTCAAATGGATCAGTGCATCCCGGAGCAAAATGTAAAAACATCATCATAGACCTTCCGTCCTGGTCTATCTCAAGGGGATAAAGTATCCTTGACAAGTTTTTTTCGTCCACAGCTCGAGCAATTGGGATGACCTCATACCGACCAAAGTCAGGATCTGAGATTTTAGCATATAAAGATTTGCAGGCGCATTTGCAAGCAATTATCTCCTTAATCGGCAGTCTAAAGAGTATAGCTGCAAGAACGTGGCTAGGCAGATTTATTATTGAAGAACCTGAATGTTGGATCTCTACCCGGCCAGCTTCCGCTTCCTGATCATTTCTACTCTTTTCGCCACAAGTTTCTGAAATCTTTTTCCTTTTCATCACTACTCTGTCAAAAGATTATAAATAAATAAATAAATAGAGGTTAGTGTTACAAATGATTTATAAATAAATAAATCTTCTTCCTCATTTGTACTAAAACGCTTTGGTTTCAAGGTTTAGTTAAGATTTGAAAGTCAAGATAACATAACATGATTATGACAAGATTTATTTTTGTGACTTAAAGGAGAAAATTTTGATTTTTGGGTGATCTATACTATGGTGCTCAATGATATTTTTTTTTCGGTGTTTTTGCTCAAAAAAAAAGCCATGTACATGACTTTTTATAGACATTTGATTATCTGAATGACCATATCTAAATTAGCAGGATCATAAAAGTCCCAGTCAAACTAGCAAAGATTGATACCTGAAATTGATGGGATGCATACGGTTACTGAAGAAGAGGAGATATGGAAGGAAGATGAGACACTATTGAAGGTGCGTGATGACCAAAATGGCCTCTCATTAATGAATTTAATTGTAGTCAAATAGGGTAAAAGTAACGAATTGGAAATCAAATAACCGGCAACTAAATGGTCTAACAACATTTCCAACCATCTCGAATTTCTCTCTTGCAAAATGGAAAGTGTCCAAAGTTATCATTATTTCGAAACATAACGTTTTATCTTAATGAAAATGATGTAAATCATTTAACTAGTTTATATTCATTTTTGGTATTTTAATTTCATAAACTTTCAATTAATGTTAGCTTTTAACCTTCATTCTCATTGCTTATCATTCGATAATCGCTCTAACCATCACGTCCATAAACTTTCAAACTTCCAAACAAACACATATTATAGGTGCAAAATTATGATATAGGAAGTCAAATTTATTGTCATAATCTATCGGTTTCACCTTCGGTTTCACTTTTGATACAATCACTTTTTGCATTAAAAGGGTTATTAAGAAAAATAAATATAGAGTCATTTGTAATTTTTGAACGGTAGTAAACATTGATAGAGTGTGTTTTGTGTTAAGTATAACATATCGAATAACTATGTAGGTAATGAAATATTTATAATTATGTGATGTATTTTTTTCTACAAGATACCTTTCAAGAATAAGTTAGATCCAATTTAAGATGGTATTTTATCTCATTATTTCAATATTGAAAAGTTTATTATTGGTGTCAACTGCAAATACAGGTGTGTTAAGCATTCCACATTAGCTACTATGCATTTATAAATATGTCATCATTCTTTCAGTATAAAGTGCCTTTTAGATACGAGTTAGCTCTAATCTAATATATTTTTTAGACAAGTTAGGAATGCTATTTGTAACTTTGAAAGTTTAGAGGGATAGTTGAAGAATTGAAATAAGTTTTAAGGGGTTATATGTCTAAGTTTAGATGGATGATGACTCTTGTTTTGTTACTGACTGCCGCCAACTTGGGGTCCCTTTATGGATCCCAATTTGGCCTTATCCACCACGCTTTTGTTATTATTATATTTTGGATATCTAAGATTGGGCCTTACAATTAGGATAAATTATGGAAAATATTGTGATTTCACTATTTACAAAGAGGATTTTGGGTGTAAAACAGTATAATCAAGTTGCGACATGTGTCCTCGATAGTAAATATAGAAAAAAATGACATGTAATATAAAACAAAAACGAAGGTTCAGCTTCTTCATATCGTCTATGTCTTGGTAGTTTTTTTCCAAGAAGAAGCAAACAATGTTTTCCAATTAGTGGTTGGTGTTAATGGCGCTCTGGTTCTCCTATTACCGAATTGGGACATATACTTTTGCTTCCATAACTTATTGTTAGATGACAAATAACTCATCTCCTTACAAACACATGCCAGTCTCCCGATATCCCAACCAGGCAGTAACTCCAAAATCTGTAACATCAAGTCGGACGGAAGTTTAATCAAGCAAGGTGGAAGTTCCAAACCGGTTTTTTCACACAAATCCATCAATAGAGGCAAAGCTAGCCCATCCTTGACAAACTTCCAAAATTCGAATATAACTTTTTCGGCATTATAGGCTATACAGCCTGAATCCATGTCCTCCTCATTTAGCCTATCTGCCCCCCACAATGATCCTATAGCAGGGACATATCTAATTTTCTCTATGTTCAACTCATGACTAGTACTACTCTTAGTCTTGGCCAAGGAGCCATAGACATTTACGTAATCCCCGACACTTTGAAAGTTCAACACGATTGACTCTGTTGTAGTTGTAACATTATCATCGTTAGATAAAAGAAGTTGAGGAAGAGTGTAGCTAACTGCCGTCGTCGTTGAAGCTTCTTTTTTCAGGATATAAAAGAGATCAACTCGCAATCCATACATCGAATCAAACCCAACAAAGCCGAATTCTAAGAAAACAGCATGAACAGCAAGATAAACGAGCTTCGTGACACTAAAATCATTACCCATATCTTCACAACATAATATCCTCCTCAAGAAATATGGCTCTGGAAATCTCTTAGCATCACCATATTCCCCATCTCGATCTGCTTTGTCGTTGGTACTTGTTGGATCAACAATGAAATCAAATAGCTCCCTAATTGACATGACAGCTACACCATGCTCCTTAAAGAAATCCTGCATATTTAGAAAGTCGTTTTTCTTGATCTTTTTTCCTTGTTAAAGTAAAATAACATTTACCGATCCTGTGGAAACAACTTACAGAAACACGAAGACAATCCTCAAGTAGAAAATCAGAGGAGGAAGGATGATCGAGATCAACCGATTGAGACACATCAATTATATACAAGTGACCCTACAAACAAGAAGCAAAACTCAGCTCAGGCATTCATGTTTATATGCTATATATACAAGTCGCATTTTGTCGGTCGAGCTCATTAAGTACGTAATATTTTCTCTTCCCTAACTGCATCAATATCACGGTGAAGAAAATATGTAATCTTTTTAGTAAACAAGTATGAGACCTTCACCTCAAAATAGAGTACGTTAGATTCACTAAGGTCTCCATGCACCAGTTTGCACTTCTGATATAAGGTCCTCATTGCAATAATCATCTGACAGACATCAAAACACATTAAGAAATTTGTAAGAAAGACAATTCTTCTCTCCAGAAAACTTTGTCTTAGAAGCTTTATGTCACTCAATGTGCCATGAAATTAAGAATATCTCAAACGTTGTCAATTATAAATTCCGCATGTGTTACATTCGTAAATTTATGCAAAGGGAACAAAACAAATAATAATAATACTAAAATTGAAACACACGTCTACATAACCTTCACGTAACTTCTCCAAAGACAAGGCAGCATCCTTAAGAAGAGGTGCAGCATAACCGTCCTTTCCTTACAAAATTATCAGCCAAAAGAAAAAAAATTCAAGAACAGTCTGAAAGTAATAACTACAATTAGATAATATGGTTTTAACAAAGGTGGCATTTTATATATTAATTCGACAAACAAAATGTTGTAAAATTCAGAGCAAATAACAAAAACTGATTATATATAATGTAAATGAGACAATCTTCCCCCTACATCATAGACATTTTGAAAGCAAGTAACAAATAAAAGGACGCCTAGCAATATAAACACAAACGTAAAAAAGAGTGATACCTATGAATTCCATGACCAGAACGCGAGGTCTCACAGAATATGCAGTCGGACACCTAATTCCAGCTGCCTTTAATCTGCAATCTCATAATTAATGTGAACGCAATATCACAAGAACATATAGCAAATAGCATATGCCAATTAAAAATGAAGTCTAAGGGGGTGTTTGCTTAAAACTTCAGAATGATATAGAATCACATCCGGAATCAACATTTAGTATTTATGTATTTAACTACTTCTTACATCAAGTAGGGCTAATACTAATTTTCATAAATGTAATTCTACTATGGATTAGAGAATATGTGTAAAATGCAAAGTTGTCTTACCTCATAAGATATTTCATTTCTATTTCCATTTTGTTTGCAGTTTGCTTGCGGGCAAGTAGAAGGTGATCATAATCACCATTTTCATACCGATATGTATCCATAAACCTGCAACAGATTAAGTTGAGTGAGAATATTCAATGGATTGTAATCTGCAAAGGAAGTCATTTACTCACTAGAGATTAATAAGAGTTGAGGACTTGTTTAACTTACAGAGGACTATCTATGTATACTTTGATGGCGAGTTCCTTGCCATCTGCTTTTGTTGCATGATATACATATGCCTGTGAAACAAGGAACAAAGAAGTTGAAAAAAATACAGGAGTCATAGTAGGTAATATTGGTCGATAAAATGGGAAAATTGTAGTTCAAGTACCTCTTTTCCATTTGAAATGCATCGGTTAATGTTTTGACACACACCGCGATTTATCAATTTGACAAGAGGAATGCAAATCGAAGGAGACATAGTCTAGACATAACACAACAAGTGATGAGAAAAAGAAACATGAAAAGAAATAGTAAAACAGAGAAGCATATACCAGGAAAAGAATAGTGGATTCGGACAAGGTCTCCTCAAGGGCTGCACATGTCTCTGTCATGGCTGTAAAGAAGAATATTACATCAAAACAAACTCAACAGACCTAAACTCTCTTCCTTGAGTTTAAATTATAAAAAATCATAAACATATCTTTATACTCAAACTCAAACCTTAATACACAAACATACCAAGTTTCGTTTAATGTTTTAGGGATTCTATTTCTTTCTTTATATATATAAGGATGAGGGAGGATACTCCTTTTATAGGGATGGTGAGACTGGATAGGTCCCAATAGTAGCTCACATCGGTGGTCTGGACACTGATCAACTCAAATGATTGGCTTGGTGCTTTGACTGGAGTGGTATATTGTTGGATTTAAACTTGTGATGGTCAGTGAGCCTAAATGTGGGTTTCAACGAAATAGATGATACAATTTTATTCTTTCCGGGTGTTTGCTACCATTAAAAATAAGTAAGGAATCGGAATGGAAATAAAATATTGGGTATCACTATTTACAGGCCACTTTTTCCGAACTATAGCACAATTTGACAAATTTGCCCTTTTTATTATGAACAAGTCAGAAAAGATAAAAATAGAAAGCTCTCAAATCAAAAAATCTAATTTTGAAACTCTAACATTAAAAATTCAGAGTTTGAGATGTCAAATGACTCAACGAATCCGAAATGAAACAGTGATAATCAATCATTAGAAGACAATGTACTCAAACACTATGAAAATGTTGAATTTTTTGAAAAACGACCATCAAAACCGTTTGCCCTAAGGCGAAACGGCCATTGCAGCCTCCCCTTATGGTGAAACGGCCATGGAGGCCGTTTCTCCTTATGGTAAAACGGCCATGATGGCCGTTTCTCCATAAAAACGGCCAACAAACCCTAATCAATCTACTTTTTGAAATTTTTGATCAAATTAACTGTTTTTTGAGTTTTTTTTTTGGTACTTTATTCGTGTTTTCGTCCATGATTGAGAGCAAAAAGTGTGATTTTGATGTTAAAAAGTTCAATCTTGAAAAATATGTTGTTAAGAGGTTTTAAACATAAAAAATTATGAAAGAAATTATGGAAAGTGTATTTTGAGCATAAGTTGGCTGTAGTTCGGAAAAAGTGGGTTGTAAATAGCAACCCAGTAAAATATTACCTTTCCAAATGTTTGGTTAACTAAATTAAGTTACGGAATGGGAATCCGATTCCCTTAAATGATGGAATCATCCATTCCCCTCCTTAACCACATCAATCTTATTTGATTCCCACTGGAATCAATTAGAAAGAAGTTATTTTTATATCCACCACTTGTAGTTGTTGATTAGAGTTGGTTTTCTATTATTTTTTTCATCCACGTTTTCATGTATTTTTTACATATTGTTGCATAATATATTTATTTATTATTACATCTCATTATCTATAGAATTTTGAATTTGTTCCATTCCGATTCCATAATTCAAACCAAATACTTTTAATAGTAATTAAATTCGATTCCGGATTTAACCAAAAAAAATAAATAAATAGTCATTCCGATTCTGATTCCGTATCATTTCCATTCCGACTCCAATTCCGATTCCGAAATTTAAACCAAACGCCCCCTTAATATTTCCAACTTATAGCAATCTAGGACATTTAAAGGTTTCGGTTATCTGTGCGAAATCGTACAGAAATGTTAAAAGACAAATCTTTTTACTATTTTATACGTTAATGGTAAATTATATGTACTTTTCGAAAACATTAGGATACTTATTTTTTTTACTAAATAGTTGTCAATGAATAAATAAAATGGATTTTCTTGTTCAAATCCAATTCAGTCCGTATGAATTTGATGGACTAGTCGAGACTAACATAGATTAATTCTTAGGCCCCGTTCTTTTACATTGAAAAAATTTGAACTGAACTAAACTTAACGATGCTGAACTGAACTGAACTGAACTGAATTGAATGTTGTTGAACTGAATTGAACTGAATGTTGCTGAACTGAACTGAACTGAATTTTACTAAAACTGAAAAAATAATAATAATATTAGTTTTTGATAATAACTATAGTAAAAAAAGTAAAATATAATAATAATAAATAATTAATAACAATAATAAGATTGTGCACGTTTGAGATACCGATTATACATCATGGTTTGAATGTTAATGGAATGGTAGATTCAGATATGTTTAATACAGATCGTAAAAACGTCATGTTTGCAGTGCGGAATGCTATAGCACACCAAATTTGGGAATTGTAGGGAGAGGAGGATGACAATAATGATGATGAAGCTGAACAAAATGATGAGATCATGTATCATATGGAAGGAGATGATTAGAAAAATAAAATGAGATGATGATATTAGTAAATTTTTGAATTTGCTCCTAATTTGCTAATTTTAATTTCTTTTACGAGATTTTTGAATTTTTTTTAATTGATGCTAATTTGCTCCTAATATTATATAACTGACTTTTATAAGATTTTTAAATTTCTTTAATTGATGCTAATTTGCTCCTAATACTACATAGCACTGTTACAAGATTTTTGAATTTTTTATTACAATATATAAGCAAAATCGGAAATTTTTGTATATTAAATCCAAATTTATATAGTACAAATTATTAAGTTGGTAGAACATTGTAACGTATATTGGTAGTAATATTTACTTACATTAATATTATAATAAATATTAACATATTATATTTAAATAAAATAAAAATTTATTTGTAATTTATTAACCTGAACCGTTGCTGAATTGATCTGAACTGAACTGAATATTACTAAAATGAACTAAATTAAAGGCTACTGAAAATTGAACTAAATGTTGTTGAACTGAACTGAAGTGAACTGAATGTTGCTGAACTGAACTAAACTGAATGTTGATGAACTGAACTGAACTGAACTGAACTTAACTTAAAATCTATATTATTATTAAAAGGAGCACGAAAGTATGACACATGGCACGATATTAGACATTTTGCCACATGGCGCGATATTAAACATTAATAGCTTATGTGTCAATTTGAATTAATTAATATAATCTAATATATTATCACGATTTTATGAGATAAATATGAAACTTATTAAACAATTTCAAAAAAAATAAAACAAAAAGATAAATTTATGTATTTAATTTATTAATATATGAGATATATATGAAATCTTTCGAAAATACTGATATTGTCAATTATTTAAATTTATCAATTTTCAAATTTATCATCTTCTATTTAATTAAAACTTATCATTTATGATAGATTGAAGTCATCCTTAATGACCATAGTTAGACAAACGACAAAATTAAATGAATAGCGGTGCATTTCATTCTCCATGCATTGCACGGGCTCAAAACCTAGTAAATTTTAATAAGTCCAAAAGAAACAAGGCCTTATTCATTTAAAATATTTATGGAAAAAAGTCTAATTTGATTATAATATTTCCGAAGTATTGTAAATTTACTCATAGCCATAGGGTATGAAATGCAAATTTATTTTCAACCATGACTATTTTCGCATTTATATTTATTGAGAATTTGAACAGTATAATTTGACAGTTATTTAATTATCACATCGAATCTTAGAAAAGTTCAATAAAATATACGAAACTGATTCAGTTCATCAGCAAATTTTTTATGACATTCAAATAAATTTCAAACTAGATTCAAAATTTTGGTAATCTGGATTTTGATTGGAAATATTAGAGTGATATAAATCATAAGCTCAACGCGTTTTATAAGTCGGGTCAAACATTAAATATACATGTTCAACCCCCATAAAATAAGACATTTACAAGGGCTAGAGTACCGATCCAGCCTGCCCATGCCTGCATTCAATATGCCGGAACTTTGAGTTTTTAAGCCCGAGCCCAGCCCGGTTCAAACACTCCTTAATTATAAATGAGTTGGTCTGAACTTAGGCTAAGCAATTTTAGTCAAAAGCCCAATAAGTGTAAGCCCGAATGTTTGAGATTTTGTACATTGAATTTAATTTTCTTGTTGTGATAACATTAGTGAATTTGTTAAAAACAAAAAGCTATTTTCTAAAATAAAGTCTCTGCGTTTACTAATTTGTTAAAATGGTGTTTGTGTTATTTTTCTGACAAAACAAAGATTGTGTTTATCTCTATTACCTAAAAAGCGGAAAAATCAATAATGGTGTTAGATGTGATAATGTGTCAAAGTATATTTTGGTCTTAATTTATTCATTATGATATAAAAAGCTCATTTCCCACCCGTCAAAGTTGTAAACGAATGAACGTTTAAAGAATTTACTAATAAATAAAAACCAAAACCTCTTTGCCACATGATCACATTCAACACCATTAATGAATTTTTCGCTTTTTGGGTAACACTGATAAACAACATTTTTATTTTGTCAAGGAAATAGATACAAATATCATTTTGACAAAATCAGTAAACATAGATTTTTTTCGGAAATTACCAAAAAAAATGGTTAACTATACATAAAGACACATTTCAGCAAGACAAAAAGTCTATCTTCTTCCTTTCTTTCTTGTCTGAATAATATTTGCAGCTCTTCAATTCCAGGTATATGTCTCTCTCTCTCTCTCTCTTTATTTTTTTTCCTTTCATTTACCTCTTTTTTATGCTAATGCTTGCTTGTAGAATCCAGAACTAGGATAGCTAAGTTCTCAGCTTCTATGATCATCATAAACTAGGGCTTCAAATATTTCAATGCTAAACTATAAATAAATTAACCAAAATTATCTCATGTATCCCAATTTTTGGACTTGAATTCAAACCATTTTAGTACTTTATATATCTTATCATTCTCCACTATTTATTGATAATGTATAGTGATGAAAAGAAAGAAGATTTCAAAAGCTTGTGGCTCAACGAGTCGAAATGAAGATGCTGAGGCTGGCCAAGTAGAGATCCCACATTCAGGTTGTTCAATTACAAATTTACCGGGCCACATTCTTGCAGCTATTCTCTTTAGACTGCCCATTAAGGAGATAGCTGTTTGCAAATGTGTTTGCAAATCTTTGTATGCTACAATTTCGAATCCCGAGTTCGCTAAATCGGAGGTCTTTCCTATAGTTAGAACCGTCAATGATATACACATGTCAAGATTACTTTATCCTCTTAAGGTAGAGCAGGATGAACGGTCTATAGACATATTTCCAACTCAGCAATGGCATGACTTCTCTGAAATTCGCGAGGTTAGTATGAAATTGGACTCCAAGTTAAAGATTCCAGTGCGCAACTTCCCAATGGTTTTAAGGGATAACATTGATGGCAATGAAGAAATCACATTGGCGACAAAGGATCACGGTTATGAAGTAGTGAATTCCTGCAATGGACTTCTTTGCCTATCCGAACCATTCTCGTATTATTATAAGCCTGGTATTGTGTGCAATCCAATTACAGGTGAGTTTATTAATCTTCCACCAGTCCCTGATTTTGTTAATTACGAACATTATATTCATTGTGGTTTTGGTTATAGTCCAAAGACCAATCAATACAAAGTGGTAAGAATTTTTGAGCTTTGTTCGCCTACAGAATATGATAGCTTCAGTTGGATTGTTCAAGTACACATTCTTGGTACAGGATCATGGAAAAATACTGAATATGCTTCCCATTCACAATATACGTTAACATTTCCTACATATTTGAATGGTGCAATTCATTGGCTTGGTTATCGTAGTTTCTGTAGTGATAAATTGAGTAAGATGGTTTCATTTGATTGTGAGAAAGAATGCTTTGTACCATTTTCATCACCTCCTTTACGGGGGGAGGGCTATAAGGCAAATGTGGGAATGGGAGTAGTAGGAGGATGTCTTTGCATATGTGACTCTTCTAGTCTAACATCGATTTGTGTTTGGGTGATGAAGAATTATGGTGCCGGAAACTCTTGGACTCAAGTTTTTGAAATCGACATGAGTTGTTCTAGTATATTGCTTTATGGATTACATCAACCTATCAAATACATGAGCAATGGAGCACTTTTAATGTTCAATTATCCTAGAAACGGTATTATTTATTATGATCCAAGAAAACGCCAAGTGAAGCTTTTCAAGTTTCGCGGCATTTTATCACAATTTGAAATAGTTGCTCACAGTCCAAGCTTCGGTTCACTTAGAGCTGTTTTAGCCGGATGTAATGTGGAGGTTCTTAATGTCTATTCAAGGTACTTAATAACCAAATTGTTTCTCTCAATTCTGTCTTGTTTATGGTCGCTAAACTTCAAAACTTGAATTGTTTTTACTGCAGGTGTGGTGGAGTGAACATAAAGGGCGAAGCTAAAGCTATTTCCTTGTATGACAAGACTGATATCGGGGTTCATTCTGATTATGAAAATGAGTATTTATATCATGGCCATGATCCATTGGAAGAATTCTGGTGGGGTTATTAGGAGTATTACTGTTCAGAAGTTTGGGTGAAGCCATAAATATACTTCATCAGGTACCTTTTGTTTTTTGTCAAGTCAGGTTTACTTGTGTAGTTGTGTGAAGACAATTTCCTTTTGTGAAGACAATTTGTGATGATTTGTTTCAGAAGCAAGACAATAGTTTTAGTTTGCAGCAATAAGGTTCAAGTTTGTACTTAACGTTTTTGAGCACGTGTTCGTAAATTTTCTCGTCAATGTTTCAACCTATATTTGTAGTGTGTTATTTTGTTATCTGAGATAAAGTTGAGTAGGATTAAATCCTTGTGTATTGATGTATTTACATATCAGGTATGATTTTTGTATTTGCTGAGTGCAACTTACAATGGTGTGGGGGTGATTGAATTCTTAAACAATTCTTACAACTTAAAACTGGACATAATAAAGCCTCAACTTCCAACTTACATTCCAAACTCAAAATATTGTTCAAAAGATTTCGAGTTAGATTATCCGAGCTATCAACATAGCTATCCACCGCTTTATGCACCTTCAGAATGGAGGGGAACAAGATTATTTAACTGAATCACGAGACTTCGGTGAACCATATATCAATCCACAATAGGCTCCGGTAGTCATTACTTACACTATAACAAAAATATTTTGAAATTGGGAAAATAATTGTAGGGCAAAATAGACATTTCAAATTTATGAGTTTTTTGAAATTGGATTTGACCAAGGTCAAACTTAGTCGAATCAGCACTGACCAGCGTTGATCGATCACCAGCCGGTTGTAGTTAGTAGCTCGGTCCCATAGATAAAGGAATATGCAAGAGTTATCATTCCAACTATTTTCATCGTTCATTAGTTTCTGTAAGGATTTTCCAAGATTAATGAAATTGACAATGAAGTTAATTAATAATTTGTATTTCAAGTACTAATTATCGAAAAGTATGCTTATTGATATTGATTTTTTGATTCAAAACATTTTTATTAGATATTCTAGTTGTAGCACAATTTTAAAAGTATAGTCACACCATTATTATAAATGAAGGAATTTATTCTCATCCTTAATTATATCACTCCTGTTCACTTACACATTAATGTGCATAGCCTAAGATTAATCTAATGGTCCAAAATTTATTTAATAAAATTTAAAATAAAAACCCTAGACACTAAAAACTAAACCCTAGACCCTAAATCATCGACCCTAGAAACTAACATATGTGACGTGTCATCGAATTATTAGTCCAGAGTACCACGTCATCTAGGGTCAATGATTTAGGGTCGATGATTTGAGGTCGATGAGGATCGATGATTTAGAGTCTAGGGTTTAATTTTTAGTGTCTAGGGTTTAGTTGGTAAATAAAATAGATATTTGGACGGGCCGGGTAGCTAAACCTGACGGGCAGCCCAACAGAAGGTGGAAACTGATCTAAATTAAAGCTAATTTTGAAATGTGAAGTCATAAATTACAATAAACTTTCCTAATTCTTCTGTTCCGTGCGCCACCGTCCACGGCGACGATCTCCTGCCGGCGGACTTAAACCCTAAATCTATCGAACCTCCGAAGTTCACTGAAGTCCATTCGCCACCGCCGCCGCCGCCACCAGGTACGTTCGTGTGAAAGTATACTTGATTATTTGAATAGTTTCTTTCAATTTGACAATCTCTGGACTCTTCTTAGCAGTTATAGCATTTGGTCTGAATAGTTTCTGTTGTGATTTATTTGAATAGCTTCTGTTAGTCTTTAGATATTTAAACGATGCTGTAAAGAGAGTGATGTTATATGCTGTTGTGATCTCAAATCACTTGTGTGATTTTGAGGGATCAAGTTTCAGCCAAGTATTAAGTTGAAGCACAAGTCATTCTGCAAGCTGTATAAAATAGTTCTATCCACTCGTTTCAATACCAATTATAAATTTTTCGTTCCATTCATAGACATGAAATAGAGCATTAGATGACTCCTTGCTTTTGATATTACTCCAGACAAGATTATGTGAAAGAACTCATTTTACTTTCTTTTATTATGATTTTCCCTTTCTAATTCACGTATTCAATCAAGTGTGTACTTTTTTAGGGTGTTCTTTTGCTAATAGGTGTCATTCTAAACCAAGTAATGATGAGAAATGAAATTGAGAACTCATTACAAATTGAATCTGCTGATGAAATTTTCTGTGCTTTTTATATAGCTTAACAAAGGACTAAGTTTTGGTCTTCACCCAAACTAAACTAAACTAATCCAATCAGATTCATTTCAGTTTGAACTGTACCAAATTTTGTAATCACTTTTTGTTTGGTTTCCAGTTTCCCCATCAGATCTGTTCGGTTTTCATGTACAGTGGCTGCTAAAGTTTAACCACATGAATAACTTTAGTTGTTCTGCCTTCTATGGAATTACTAGAAGTTATGCAAAAGCTTCTTGTTTTCCCCGGAAAGGAAGTTATGCAATTCTTTTTGTTAGTATCTTGATGAAGTTAGTTAATGGGCAAAAGTTAGACTGAAATTTCTGTTCTATAAGATGCTTTAGAGATGATTGCCTTTTAGTAGAATAATTTTCAGATGCATTAGCTAACCTCTTAAGATATTTCAAAGTGCTTTTTGTTGAGTTTTAGAAATATCAAATATGAAGCATAAATAGTGCTAACTTAGATGAACGAAAAATTATTTTGTCTTTTGAAGTTTGTTCGGTGATAATGTGTTCTCCCTCCCTCTTATTACTTGTCTTGCTGTGTTTGAAGGCTGCTATTTTTTATGCTTTAAGTATTATTTCCTTCTCTTTTATTGTTCACTAGAATTTGTCTGTTGGTAATCCCAGACTGCGTGGCAATGGGTAATGCTTCTTCATCTCCCTTACCTTTGCCCGGGTCTGAGCAAAACACAAACAAAGCTTCAACTACGACATCCATACCTGAACCAAAGCCTAAAAAGAAGATATGTTGTGCATGCCCTGATACTAAGAGATTGAGAGATGAATGCATTGTGGAGCACGGTGAAGCTGCTTGCTCGAAATGGATCGAGGCTCATCTTCAGTGCCTGCGTGCTGAAGGTTTCAAAGTTTGAGAGCTGTTTAGGTGTTTGATTATAGGGTTATTGCTTTTAGATTTAGACATACATATTACATGATACTTGAGAATAAAGCATGAAAAGGGCTGCCTGCTGCTTGAAAGTTTGTCTCTTACATTACTTTCAATTCATTGGATATTGTAGTCCAATTATAAAAATCATTAGTTTGACCATTTTATAACCCCTGGTCTCTCCAGCCCGCCCTTATGCAGGCTCAAACAGTGCAAGGGAGTGCTATGGTATATGTTACTCATGTAACTGTAATAATTCTAGAGCTAATACGCGATACAGATTGTGACTTACAGCAATTTAAATTATAAGACATTAATTTTGCGTTAGCATCACTATCATTCTTTAATTTCAATACTAATGTGTATCGTAATATGTCACTTGTAGCTATTGAGCTTTATATATTTTACATTATGGTCGGTGAGTTTTAAAACATAATATAAAAGTTGCTCAAGTTTAAATCTTCTGACATTATATCTATTAAACTTCCACTAGCACTTCAAATGTTTCGTGATGATCTGAAAGTAAATATTTTAATAATTAATAATATTTTGAGTGATTTCAGTGCTTCAAATTTCACATTAAGGTTATTTATTAGGTTTTGTGTCTTCAGAGAGAAACTTTGAAAATAATGATATTGAAAGAACATACAAATGCACTTATAAACATTTTCATTTCTTTGATTTTTTTTTTATATAATTTTGAGTTCGTCATTGTCTTTTTAAACTTTTAAACGAAGTTGAGAGATCATAATACTAGAAAGTGTAAAATTAAGTTACCTTTTAATGATTAGTGGATATAAATAAGCCCTTCGAATAGGTTTCAGTTATAAGGCTTGATGTATCGAATCCCTCATGTGAGGTGGGTTAGGCTTTGAGAATTTTCTATGCTCAAATTAGTAAAATTCAAGAGAGAAAGTAAAGTAAACAAAGTAAACAATGAAATTATAGCTATATCGACATTTATTATGGTTGAAGTATTTTAAGACAAAACATGTTTGCCGGTTATCTCTCAAGGTTGGGTTCCTTCTTGTTTCAGTCGAGGACTCTTATATGTTGTCAAGAACGAATGTTATTAGTCGCTTTGGATTGACTTGTTGTTTTGTTGCTAAAAGAAGTTGTCTGATACATCAAAATGTAATGGGCTTATTAGTTTGGACCAAAATCTCATAATCGTTGTCACTACTTTGTTTTTTACCAAAAATATCCATAATTAACACCTCATTTTTTAATTTCTTAAACAGTATTTCCGGCAGGTACAGAATTCAGTTTACTGTTAAAACGCCGCGTTTGGTACCTATAAATTGCCTAAAAAGTCAAATCATTCTCATCATATGAATCAATATTTCACCATCCCATTTCCCCTCTTCTCGGTCGCTCCGCTGCATCATCCACGGCGGCGACGCCCTCCGACGACGGCGAAATTTCCACCGGCGGCACCTGGTACTTCTTTTTCCCCCAATTTTAAGTCACTCTTTCATATCAATTTCAGCTGCTAGTTAATAAATTTTCATTTCTATTGATGAGTATTGTATTCAAGTTCTTGCTATTGCTAATTCAATTTAATTATATCATTTTAACAAAACCCCTAATTTTTTAATTAGAACAACTTATATTTTGGGACGGAGGGAGTAGCTGATTAGAGATCATTAAACCATAATCTTGTCTGGTTCCGGTGTCCCGTGCAGTTAATGGACCTTATTAAAGTGTAGCTGATAGGCAAACACCACGTTACTATCACCAACACATCCACCTGCTAATGCCCTTAGTCTTGAATCATGTACATATAGGTTCATCTTAATGTGTTTAAATTTGATTAACAAATGGAGTTGTTAAGATTCGGACACACGTTGTTGTCAAGAATATTAATTGTTCTTGGATTTTATCTATCGGTTTTAAGCTTTTGTATCAATGAGTTTTTTTGGCATGGTAATAAAGTCTTGTACTCAATGTTGGGTCACCCGTGTATATTTTCTTCACTCTCCAAATAGTTCTTGCTGTGAGAGGGTGTCGATTAGATATATGTGAGGTAATCCTCATTTGAACTTCTTTTTCGGGTGAGTTGGATCTTTATCTACAGGGTAGGGTGTGATATGTACACTTCTCTTTTCCAAGTGGCTGATTATTCTTAAATACTTGTATGCACCTTAGATACAGAGGCATGAAGAGAAGTGGCCTAGAAAAGGTTAGATGCCATGTAAGTTAGTAAGTTCTTGACATCATAGTTTCAGATAAACATTTCTAGCAACAAATATTGTTATATTCATATTATGGAATTATGGAGTATGGACATGAACTCTATTCAGTTCATCGTCCTGTATTTGGGAAAATATTTTGAACAATCTACTTTAAGAAGCATGCTATTTCTGTTTTGATTTCATTTTGTGGTGAAGCTGCAAAGTATATTTTCTTATGCTCATAATCATCTTTCAATACTAAATTTGTGCATTTAGATGTTAACAAGAAATACTCAACTTGTACTAACAAAAGCATTTATTCTCAGGAACAAATCGTTGTTGACAGTAAAAAGCTCATGCAGGTTCCTGACTTCTATATCGGGTTCAATTAGGTACCTAAGCTTCTGATCTATCCAATTCAGCCCTTAATCTCATTGGTTTTGAGCAATTGTGCCTGGGAATGATACATTCATCATAAATACATATACAAACATGGCCTCCCAAAGGATTTTTGGGGGCATTTCGATAAATATGAGATAGCATTCAAGAACTAATTATCATTGATCAACCTCCTAGAAGAATTATGTCTGAAAGATCCTCTGATGTTTCTGTTTCCTGCAACAAAAAGTCAGCCCTTTGTTGCTGTCTCAAAATTCTCACGGAATGCCTTAAGATTTTCTCTAGAAACAAACACATTTTATTGTTAATCTTTATCTTCCTCACTTTACCCCTCTCTTTTCTCCACTTCTCTCTTTCTCTCATCTCCTATCCCATCAAATCCCAGATTCTTCACATGGAATTAGTTGCCACCCGAGCTGCCACCCACTTCGAGTCTCGACAAATCTGGAGAGATTCACGCGAGATAGCTCTCTCCCTCTTCCGTTTGAAACTCTTCTACTTCTTACCCTCTAATTTTCTCTCCCTCATTGCCGCCATAACCATTGTTATCTCTACAGAATCTGCTTATACTAAGAGATCCGCAACTCTTCAGCATGCTTTCTTGGCTGTCAAAACCACTTGGTTTAGGCCGTTGCTTACTTCCTTCTACATCTACATAATTCTGTTATTGTACTCTACTATACCACACATGCTGTTGGCCGTGTTCGGGAGCTCCATTCCCGGGTTCAGATTGTTAATATGGGCGGTTGGACTCGGTATAGAATTGTACGTAATAGCTGTTTTAGGATTGGCTCTGGTGGTTTCTATCATTGAGAACACATATGGATGGGATGCAATTCGAATTGGGTGGCGTTTGATGGAAGGGAGGAGGATATGCGGGTGGTTTTTGTTCGGTTTTATGGCAGCAGTAACAGCTGCAATAGGTTGGAGAATGGATGGGTTGATGGTGGTTAGTAATGATGACTCATCAGATGAGGGGAAATGGACGGTGACAGAGGGATGGGAGAAGATGGTCCTGATTGGACTCTACGGGGTGGTTATAGTTTGGGGTTTCGTGGTAACTACTGTTTTTTACTGCGAATGTATGAAACTACATGTTGTAGGAAGATCAGAAGCGGAGGCGGAGGAGGAGCAAGAGCTACAGAAACAAGAAGAAGGGAGTCTAGATTGTTGAAGCAACCTGTAACTGTAAATTGTCAAAATTGCAATTGATAGATGGTGGTGGTTTTTCTTGTTTTATTGTTACTGATTAATTTGCGATTTAACCGCCATGTATTATTATTATTTCCATCGTCGCTCGTTGATGGGTGGTCGTGTTATTATTGTGTTAGGAGATCCAGAGCTCTGTACCGTTGCTTACGAAAAAGAACTAGATAATCAAGACTAGTTTGTTCATTCATTCAATGATCTTGGCCATTAAGGATCACTTTAGTCCAAATCAAACTTTGAGCATCAACTCGGTCAATTCAAATCAAACTCTGAGTATTGACTTAATCCAAAACTGATACTTTTGATTCAAATTAGTCCAAGATTAAATTTTCTCTTTAAGTGTAATTAATATCTTTTTATCTAAACTTTATTATGCTTACACTATGGCACCTAAAATTTATTTTTATACCTATCCTATTTATTTAGTCCATATAGTTTTACTCCAGTTTTTCGAAATAATTATACAGTCCCTCACGTAATTCGTTAGTATCTAAGTCCCTCACGCAATATTAGTGTGTAGCTAGTTTTTCTCCTTTGCTTTGTGTTCTCGGGCTTTTTAGTCTTCTTGTTCGACAAAAAAAAATATAACACCGCAATATTATTCATAATAAACCAGAACACTAACCCTAGCTTCAGTTACAGCATTGGACTGAAGAAATCAATGGAAAGCAAAAGGATAAAGAAGTTTGATCACGAGAATCAAGACCGAATCAGTGGTTTGCCGGACCATATCATTCACCATATCCTCTCGTTCTTGCCATCAACAAAACAAGCTATTCAAACTACTGTTTTGTCCAAAAGATGGGAGAACCAATGGACTTGTGTCCCTGTTCTCATCTTCGATTCTACCGGTATATCTCGCGATAAATTCCTTAAATTCATTGATAGAACCTTAATTTTCCATGACTGCTCCAAGATCAACAAATTCCACCTCCGATATCCCATTATGCCTAAGAAGGATCTTGAATTTAATCAGAAAGTCCTTTTTGCAACAAGAAAGCATGTGGAAGACTTAAGTTTGTCTTCAACCATTCAAGAATACACGTTGCCGAAATCCCTTTTCAACACTGCTTCACTTGTTCAATTAACAACAGTTCATTGTATTTTTATGCCTACCCGAGACGTGAATTGGGGATGTCTGACTGCATTGATTCTGGAAAGGTGTAAATGGAATGATCAGGCGATGGACCATATCGTGTCTGGCAGTCCGTTGCTCAAATCGTTAGATATCACAGGATGTGGTGGGTTTCATAAGCTGGTTATTGCCTCCAAATCATTGAAGAGATTGGTTTTAAAACAACCAAACATATCTGATTTCGATATTGAAATTTCATGTCCTATTCTTGAGGTTTTGGAGATTTCTTGTCTGATGGTTAGGAATGTTAAATTAGGTTGCTTCCCGTCTTCCCTCTGTGCTACTCTTGATTTTCATTTTGTCAGAACCTATGGTACTCCAGAAATTCGAAAACATTTGATGAAAAATATTCTGCATCAACTTCAACATGTCAAGGAGCTAACAATCGGGAGTTTATTTTCCGTGGTAATTACTAGCTTCAATAAGTTTTTTGGAATATGTGTAACATTTATAAATTTGAATTACAACAATTTATTTTTTTCTGAATTTCCATTTCGCTATCATCTTTGCAGATGCTGCTACGTTTAGCGTGCATGAAAGATTTGGCGTCTCCAATGTTAAACATCAAATGCTTGACTCTGCGTTCTACGGTGTTATACAATTATCCTTGTGCAATTCCATGTGTATTGTATAATACACCTCATCTTGAGAGAATAGTTATCATTATGTCACCGTGTTTTGAGGTAAATATGAAATCTAGTTCTACGTTATTGTGTATAATACGGATTATGGATTTGAAAGCTGTAATATTTATAAACTTTTTGGTTAATTTGTAAAGTTCAATGAAAATATTTATTCACTTAATTTTCTTGGCCTAACAACTTCTATCTCCAGAATGAAATATTTCATCAATTGAAGCCGAAGAATTTCGAGCCAAACTACTCGATTACAAATTTGATGGTTTTCAATTGCTTGGTATCACATCTAAAAACTATTGAAATCAATGGTGTTTCGGGGGGAGATTATGATGTCGTTGTAAACTTTGTTGGATTTCTACTCAAGAATGCAAGAGTGTTGGAAAAGATGGTCATCAATTTGAAAGATGATGGGAGAGGATTTGCATCGAAAGCATCTCAAGAATTGTTATGGTTGCCAAGATGTTCACAAGATTCCGTTGTTGAGTTGATTTCCCCAAAGTAGAAGGGGAAGTTGTTGTAGTTTTTGGGGCTGCTAATTAAGGTTATTTTCGTTATTTCTCAGTACACAAGAACGTTACGGTTCAAGATTCTTTAGAACTGTTGTCAACGGGACGTTTTATGTTTAAGGTCAGTTATTATTTTGTGGAAGATATTTTGAGTTTGCTAATTGAAATCAAGCTTTTAGTTATTAGTTAAATCTCACAGCGTTTTTTGACATAGTAAACATTCTTTTTGATTACCTTTTGCTAGCATTTTCGCCAGTTTTTATAAACTGTAAGTAACATAACTGTTTGAACTCTGGATATGTGGGATTCTCGAGTCTGGTGATATTCGTGTTTCGACAATGAAAGATAATGGTACAGGAAAGGCGTGGCGTGGTGCAAAGTTTTCTATAGTGTCAAATGTTCTGATCTGCCAAATAACATTCTGGTTTATAAATGTCCTACTTAGACTATCTACAAACGTCCATAAATATGAAAACATGTTTGCAAAACATGGTATGGTATGGTCTAATTTCAGACCCTGAGTTTACAAAGCTCTATTTCAATGGTTTCTTTCTGCTTTGAACCTCGGGTTTTACATTACTGTCAAGAATACTTTACCTTGTGTAGCCAAAGCAAGATGATTTTTAGTGCAAACTCAACATGTATTATGATTTTGAGAGCATGCTTCACGGGTCTTCTGGTAGTTAGTCTATTCAAATTAAACTTGACTGCAAACTAAAACTCCCATTGCGCAACAGTAAGATGATACTTGGTAAAGAAGGGATAGAGAGTAAGAATTACTTGAAGCTGAATACGAAGAATCATAATTATGAGATTGTTAATTCATGCAAAGGCTTGCTTTTCTTATCCAATCCATCTGAAAATGATCATGTAGATTCTTAGGTAATGAAGGATTGTGCTGGAAATAAGGCTTGGTAAAAAATGCTCTCTATTGGCACGGAAACCTCGTGGTTCATATCAACCAATAAAACACCTGAATAGTGGGACGTTATTGTTGTTGAATTCTCGTAAACGTGCCTTATATAATACATTATAAATTCAAGAGAAATATGGATTCTGATATTTGAAGGTCTGTGAAATGGAGTCAAAAGTGGAAGGATTTCCTCATATTCGAAACTTTGATTCACTTAAACATGCGGCGGTTCTTGATCTCATGTCAAGGTATTTTTTTTTGCTTCTTAATGCTTGGTTTGATCTCAACACTTCACAAACTTTTTTATCTGTTGATGCCAACTATTTAATGTTGAATCATTACAGAGGACCATAGCTTTAATTTTTTGCAATGTTTGTTTTAGCTTCTGATAGATACTATGCTAATTCGGATATGAAAGAGTTTTACCTTATGTTGAAGAATGCATGTATGCTACTGCTCCAGCGACTTCACTTGCAATTCTGGAACGATCCTCCCAAGAAAGCACACTGATGTCTTTGTGAATATCGCTCAAAAGAGTTCCTTGCAGTATATACTCGCGTAGACGAGCAATTGGAAATGTGTGTACTCATGACGAACATCTGAAAAGTTGCACAATGTCTTGTGATTTATTTGGGATAATATGACAACTTCATTAATAAACCGCTCGGTCAGACTTTTGGGAATATTTACCAGCCGATTGCATTCCTTTATAAACAGTCCCGTAGCCTCCTTGATCAAGAAATCTGCTCTCGTTGTAGTTGTCTGTAGCTCTCTCCTGCTGACCCACTTCTGTAAATATTCTTGTCTTTTGACCTCCTCCACCTGATGAGAGTCGTTGATGCAATAGGAACTCGCCATTCTGCTCGAAAAGTCTCAGTTTACGGATCTTGTTTCTTCTTTTCTTCACGGACTTGTATAACTTGTAGCTGCAAAGGGTTATAGAAGGATGATGTCATTTGAAATTGAAAGCATTAACAATAGTATTCGTTAATTAACTCATGGTATCTTAACTACGAAAATGAATATAATACTTCAATTAAACACTGGTTTGAAGGTTAAGATTCTGAGGGTTAATGTAAAATTTTCATTCTATAAATATCATTTACTTTTCGAAAACACTGCAAATCAAATGTATTACATTATCAAGTATAAACATACTATTCAAACTTTCAATTTTTCAAACGTTAACCTTAAATTGATGTCATTATTTAACGATAAATTCCTTAAATCCATTGATAATACACTAATTTCCTATGACTGCTCCAAGATCAACAAATTCCGCCTCGGATATCTAAGAATGCCTTGGAAGGATCCTCAATTTACTCAGAAAGTCCGCTTTGCAACAAGAAAACATGTGGAGGACTTAAATTTGTCTTCAATCACTCAAGAATACACGTTAAGTGTACTTTTATGCCAGAGGCACGGTGAATTGGGGATGTCTGACCACATTGATTATGGAGTAGTGTAACTTTTCTGATCAGGCGATAGATCGTATTCTACGTGGCAGTCCGTTACTCAAATCGTTAGATGTCTCATACTGTGTTGGGTTTCAATATCATGTTCGTAGGTGCTATTAGAAGATTTGACGTCTCCAATGCTAAACATCAAATGCTTGATTCTGTTTTCTGCGGTGTTAAACAAGAATTCTTCTAGAATTCCATATGTACTGCATAATACACCTCATCTTGAGAGATTAGTCATTATTATGTCACCGTTTTCTCAGGTAAATATGAAATTTAGTTCTAGTATTATTGTTGATATTGCCGTATGTACGGATAATGGATTTGAAAGCTGTAATATTTATAAACATGTTTGATAAATGGTTATGTTCCTTGGCATAACAACTTCTATCTCCAGCACAATGGTAATCCCTTCAAGCCGAATGATTTTAGGAAGACTACTGGATTTCAAATTTGATGATTTTCAATTGTTTGGTATCACATCTAAAAACTATTGAAATCAATGGCGATTCGGAGGGAGATTATGAACTTATATCTATAGTAAACTTTGTTCGACTTCTACTCAAGAATGCAAGAGTGTTGAAAAAGATGGTCGTCAATTCGAAAGATGATGGGAGAGGATTTGCATTGAAAGTATTGTTGGAAACGTTTGTTTTTATGCTTCAAAAGAATATTCGTTTGGGCTTGGGCTTAGGTTAGGGGCGTGGGTTGTGATCTTTTAGACTTGGTCATACTTTTTAAACGTTGAAGATTTGCTATAACAGATAGAAGCAGATTTCTCGCCCTTTCTAATGGTGAGCCGTTTTACCCCTGATAATGGATGGGTTTGCCTATATGAGTAGGAAAAATCCTCACAAAAGAAAAAGCTTTTTCTCAACTCTGTTTCTCTGGGTATTGTTCATTATCGTTCTCAATCCGATTCTTCACAGTACACCGAGGAATTGGAGTCGTGTATCCCTGGAGGTTGATTGCTACGAGTCCGTGTGTGCTTTAACGGGGCAAATTCGACTTTAGGGCAGTGATTAAGATCACGCCACGACACAATCTAGATAAGCAATTCTGGTTTCACTTTTATTAGTCATATTCTTCCAACATTCTAAAGTCGAATTTTGTTATTTGAATATGTCTGCTAGTGAAATCCCTATGGCTATTCCTATGATATCTAATGCTTTCATTCCTGATATGTCAAAGTTAGATCCCTTTGATGGAAAAAATTATAAGATGTGGTCTGACAAAATGGATTTTTTCTTGGGTCAAATTGGTGTCGATTATACTTTGCTGGTTGATGTTGCTCCTGCTGATTCGGTTAGGAATTTTGATAAGGATAATAAGACTTGCCGTGGAATGTTGTTGCATTATATGACTGCTTCTTTATACATGATCTATAGTAAGTCTAAAAATGCTAAGGATATTTGGGATGCTTTGAAGTCTAAGTATGGTTCTGATGATTTTGGGACTAAGAAGTATGCTTGTTCTCGTTGGTTGAATTTTCGTATGATTGATAATATGCCTGTGCTTGATCAAGTTCATGAGTATGAAAATTTGTGTTCTGATATTATTGCTGAGGGAATGAACATAAGTGACCAGTTTCAAGCCAATTGCCTCCTTGAAAAATTACCCCCTTCTTGGCAGAATTTTGTACACTCCATGAAACACAAACAGAAAGAGTTTACCCTCCAGGAGTTAGTTTCTGGCATTAAGATTGAAGAGCAAAATCGGATCCAAACCAAAGGAAAATCACAAGAACATTCTTCTTCTAATGCTAACCTTGTTGAATCTAAGAATGCAGGTAATCATAAATTTACAGGTCCTAAAGGTTCAAAAGGCAAGGGTCCAAATCAGTTTCATGGGACAAGACAAAGTCATAACAGCTACAAAAAGGGCAAGAGAACATTTACTGGCAAGTGCTTTACTTGCAACAATGAAGGACATTTAGCAAAAGATTGCCCGCAACGGAATGGATCTAAAAGGGAGAATAAAGCTCAAGTGAACCTTTTTGAAGATGAGATAATTGCTGCTGTTGTGTCCGAGGTGAACTTGGTGAGCAACGTGACTGAATGGGTGGTAGATACCGGTGCAACACGTCATATTTGTTCCAACAAGGAGATGTTCCAAGAGTACCAGAATGTAGCTGAGGGAGAATATGTTTTCTTGGGCAATTCAAGTACAGTGAGTGTTCTTGGCAAAGGGAAAGTTTTTCTAAAATTAACTTCTGGAAAAACTATTGCTTTGCAAAATGTTTTACATGTACCTGATATCCGCAGAAACCTCATTTCTGGTGCTTTACTTAACAAGGCTGGTATTAAGTTAACTTTTGAATCTGATAAACTTGTACTCACCAGAAATGGAGCTTTTGTGGGTAAAGGGTTTTGTAATGGTGGTCTTTTTGTTTTGGATGTTGTGATTGACAATAATAATAATGCATCTTCTTCTGTTTATATTGCTGAGTCTGTTTCTTTATGGCATTCGAGACTAGGTCATGTTAATGTGGCATCTATTAAGCGTCTTAAACAACTTAGTCTTATTCCAGACTTTAGCAGTACCTCTTTTGATAAATGTGAAGTGTGTGTTGAGGCTAAACACCCTAAGAAATCTTTCAACAAAAATGTAAATCGATCCTCTACTTTGCTTGAATTAATACATAGTGACTTAGGCGATTTTAAGAATTCTATGAGTAGAGGAGGTAAACGATATTACATTACTTTTGTTGATGATTTCTCCCGTTTCACTAAGGTTTATTTGTTGAGTTCTAAGGATGAGGCCGAGGAAAAATTTCGTATTTATAAGGCCGAAGTTGAGAATCAATTAAACCTTAAAATCAAAAGGTTAAGATCAGATAGAGGTGGTGAATATGATGGGACTTCTCTTAAACTTTTTTGTGAGTCTAATGGTATTATTCATGAGTTTACCGCACCATATACCCCTGAACAAAATGGAATAGCTGAGCGGAAAAATAGAACACTTAAAAATATGATGAATGCCATGCTTATTAGTTCAGGTATGCCCGATAACATGTGGGGTGAAGCTTTTCTTTCCGCTTGCTATGTTCTTAATCGTGTTCCCCATAAAAAGTTAGACAAAACACCTTTTGAATTGTGGAAAGGTTTTAAGCCTAACTTGAATTATCTTAAAGTGTGGGGGTGTTTGGGCAAAATTGGAATACCTGAGTTCCAAAGGAGTAGTATTGGACCTAAGACGTGGGATGCTATTTTCATTGGCTATGCATCTAATAGTGCTGCATATAGACTTATTATTAAAGATGCATCTGGTTTTGGTCCTATTAAAGAATCAAGGAATGTTGAGTTTTTTGAGCATTTTTTTCCCATGAAAGTGCATGTTCAATCTTTTGTGCCTTATGTTTTGCCTTCTTCTAATTTGTATCAAGATGTTGCATCATCTAGTGAGGTTGTAGAACCTCGAAGGAGTAAAAGAGCTAGGACATCTAGTGAGGTTGTAGAACCTCGAAGGAGTAAAAGAGCTAGGACAAGTTCTAATTATGGACCCGATTTTATTACTACTTTCTTAATTGAGCATAAGTTGATAGATGAGCATAATGTGTGTGCTTTCTTTTTAGAGGTTGACCCTAAGTCTTATGATGAGGCTATGAGATCAGTTGACTCTAGTTTTTGGTTGGAGGCCATAAATAGTGAAATTGAGTCACTCATGAGTAATAACACTTGGGTTCTAACTTACCTTCCTAGAGGCTGTAAGGCTTTAAGTAGTAGATGGATCTTGACAAAGAAATATAAAACTGATGGATCTCTTGATAAATTTAAAGCTAGACTTGTTGTTGGTGGACATCGTCAAAAGAAAGGTATTGATTTCTTTGACACTTATTCTCCTGTTACTAAAATAGCCACAATTAGAGCTTTGATTGCAATTGCATCTATATATAATCTTGTTGTGCATCAAATGGACGTAAAAACAGCCTTTTTGAATGGTGATTTGAATGAGGAGATTTACATGAAGCAACCAGAGGGTTGTATAGTTCCTGGACAGGAAAACAAGGTATGCAAACTTGTAAGATCATTATATGGTTTGAAACAGGCACCTAAACAATGGTATGATAAGTTCCATCGAACTATTATGTCTAATGGTTTTCAGGTAAATGATTCTGATGCTTGTGTTTATTCCAAATCTGATAATCTTGGTCATGTTATCATATGCTTATATGTGGATGACATGTTAATCTTTGGTAGTAATTTGGACATAGTTGTTTCAACTAAGGTTTTTCTAAATTCTTGCTTTGAAATGAAGGATTTAGGTGAGGCAAATGTTATTCTTGGAATTAAGATTATTAGGACTTCATATGGAATATCTTTAAACCAATCTCATTATGTTGAAAAAATTCTGAAAAGGTTTAATCAATTTGATTGTATTCCTGTGAGAACTCCATATGATCCTAGTATTCATTTGAAAAAGAATAAAGGTAAAAGTGTTTCACAAGAACAGTACGCCAAGATAATTGGAAGTGTTATGTTTTTAATGAATTCTACTAGACCTGACATTGCATATGCTGTTAGTAGATTGAGCAGGTATACTCACAATCCTAATCACCAACATTGGGATGCTTTGATTAGATTGTTGAACTACTTGAAAGGTACTATTAACTATAGTTTGCATTATCAAAGAACACCATGTGTTTTAGAAGGTTTTTGTGATGCTAATTGGGTGTCAGATAATGATGAAATTCATTCTACAAGTGGCTATGTGTTTACTATTGCTGGTGGTGCTATTTCTTGGAAATCCTCTAAACAGACTTGTCTTGCTAAATCAACAATGGAATCTGAATTTATTGCTTTAGAATTGGCAGGTAATGAAGCTGAATGGCTAAGGAGCCTGCTAGCTGATATTCCATTTTGGGGGAAGCCAACTCCATCAGTATCAATCCATTGCGACTCTAAAGCTGCAATTGGGGTGGCGAATAGTCAGTCTTATAACGGGAAAAGAAGACATATTCGTTTGAGACATGCTGTTGTTCGAAATCTGATCAGAAATAATGTGATATCACTCGAGTTTGTAAGATCAGAGCGAAATATTGCAGATCCTCTGACCAAAGGCCTTTGTAGACAAATGGTGCTGGAATCAGCACAAGGAATGGGTTTAAAGCCTAATGGGAGGTAATTTGTAATTGATACCCAACTTAGAAATTAACTAAGTTCAATGGGTCAAACGAAGTTACAAAGTGCTTGATGTACTACAAACCATTTCTATTAATAAGATAATGTAGTAGTTTTATTACTGTCATGAGTATAAGGTTGAGTTTGAAAACTCTTAATTAAGTTTATAGTCTCTTTGGAGGTGGTTTGTGACAGTACAAACTTGATGAACTTACCTATGTGAATGTGGGGGTTATGCCCAATCCCCTATGAGGTTTTTTAGGCTTGAACCTCTAGAGCATTCATGAAAAAAAAAATCCAGGTATTTATGGGGCATCTAATTTGAATGTGTAATTGAGTACACATTTGAAAGCGCAATAAAATGCGTTGGTCGCGAGAACATGTATTGATTTGAGAAAAGATGAGTGCGCAATTGTGTCTTTACAAACTCCATGGAGAGGTTCAAGGTTAAAATCACCTAACGTGGTTGTAGGACATTCTTGTATGCACTAGGTGTCAATTCAAGTCCATAAGACATTGATGCCTTAAATCTTAGTATCCATTACCCAGAAACTTTTTCTCTAAAAACTATATTATTTTGAATCATGTGGGGGATTGTTGGAAACGTTTGTTTTTATGCTTCAAAAGAATATTCGTTTGGGCTTGGGCTTAGGTTAGGGGCGTGGGTTGTGATCTTTTAGACTTGGTCATACTTTTTAAACGTTGAAGATTTGCTATAACAGATAGAAGCAGATTTCTCGCCCTTTCTAATGGTGAGCCGTTTTACCCCTGATAGTGGATGGGTTTGCCTATATGAGTAGGAAAAATCCTCACAAAAGAAAAAGCTTTTTCTCAACTCTGTTTCTCTGGGTATTGTTCATTATCGTTCTCAATCCGATTCTTCACAGTACACCGAGGAATTGGAGTCGTGTATCCCTGGAGGTTGATTGCTACGAGTCCGTGTGTGCTTTAACGGGGCAAATTCGACTTTAGGGCAGTGATTAAGATCACGCCACGACACAATCTAGATAAGCAATTCTGGTTTCACTTTTATTAGTCATATTCTTCCAACAAGTATCTCAGGAATCGTTAAGGTTGCCAAGATGTTCACTAGATTCCATTATTGAGTTGATTTGCTCAAAGTAAAAGGGGAGGAAGTTCTGGTTTTTTGTTATTTCATAAGACCGTACGGTCCAAGATTGTTTAGAATTGTTAAGGTTGCCAAGATGTTTCATGTTTAAGGCTAATTATTATTTTAAGTCAAGGCTTTACTAATTACTTGAATCTCACAACTTTTTAACACAGTAAACATTTTGGCATGGTAAATCATATGAAATGATCTGGTTTTATTATTATGATTTTGAGGAAAATGATGAGCGAAGAAGTTTCAACAGGGTGAATGTAGCACTAAATATCTGCTAAATTTTCTATTGTCGGAACTTTCCATTGTGAAGAACAAAGGAACTAACTCTAACTATAGTTGTACATTCATAACTCTAATATGTTTATGTTCCACAGAAATGGAAATGTTTTGTCCGAACTTTTTGATTTATATCCTACATATTGAGAAGAGAAATTCAGGAATCCAACTTCACTGCTCATTACTCCTCTTTAATTCTTGGAGAATAAATTGAAATTAAAGGGGAAACGATCATCGCAGAGAAAATCGAGAAAGGTACTTGTGGGCTTTGCTGCAATTTTGCTGCAATTCGATCAATGACCGGTTATTGAAACAGATTCATGATCATGATTTACCTTTCAGTTGACAAAATACATAGCCATGACAAAAAATAATGACAATTACTTTCAGCGGTAAATGGTGGATTGAGTTAAGAAAATGATCATGGATCGAGTCTCACTACCGTCATTAGGAAGGAGCTTGATATTATAATCTACCAAACTATTCTCCTGACACTAGATTAGTCGGCATCAAATGTGGTGTTCGAAAACCAGTTATATAACCATAAAAATAATGCAATAATAGAAGTTAAGACACCATTAGTTAAAAACCAGTGTTATGTAGTAAACCAAACCAACCATTGGTTATAAAATGTAGACATTACATATTTTTATTTTTTTTGAAGGGAGACATTACATTTTTAATATCAACACAAATGATGATGCATAATATGAAGCATATGGTCACATGAGTTGGGCCAATATTCATTCAACGGCCCACTAAAGCCCAATCCATTACAAAGCCCAAGCCCACCACAGTTCAGACTTAAAAATCAAATATCTATTTTCCGATTCAGTTCAGACTTGGGACGTCTCTATTTTCCGGCAATCGATCAATTTTCCGGTAATGCTTCTTCTTCTTCTTCTTCTTTTTTATATAAAAAATGTTGAGTTAGATATTCTATATTGTTGCATTGAACCTAAGATTAAAAATCAACCTTTAGAATTCTCAGATTTTAGGTTTGATTTTACATTCTTCGGGTACGAATCACAATTACAATTACAATTACAATTAGGTTTGCTGATGATGTGTTGTGCTGTCTCAGTTCATGACTGTAAGAATAATGGTTTGAAGTTATTAAGTGTCAAAGAAAAGTATGTTGTTCGGGTTACGGTGTCATAATTCTATACTCGTCACTGTCGTTTTGCCTTTGTATACATACTGTTAGATTTGAATGACTTGCAGAGGTTACATTTTCCATGGGAAGAATAATCTCCTCTTAGACTCTCCGTTAAGACGGATTTTTGTGTTTGCAAAACATGGCATCATCTAAATTATATTCACTCAACTTGTATGCTAATATTGAGGTTAGAGGTGAGTTTATTAGCCTTTGAAAGGCTTAAGAAGGTGTACTTGAATTTTTCTTTTTCGGTTTGAGTTGTATATGACTGATCAATCCATTATAGGTGATAAAGAATGTTGTGGCATAGAAATGGACGTTGCAATAGAATTGGGTATTGTGGCTGAAGTACATAATCTTGGTACAAATTATGGAAAAGCACTGTTTTTTTTTAATTTCCTAGTCAAGATGCAAGTTATTCTGTACTTATTTGATTGTTAATTGGTCTGAAGATTTGTTGCAATTTTATTAATTTTTAGGTTCTCGTTACAGGTTCTGTACTTATTTGATTGTTAATTGGTTCTAAGATTTTCTGCCGTCATGTGAATTTTTGGGTTCTTGTTTCAGGTTATTCATATTTGGGCAACGAGGGATTATGACGTCAAAAAGGCCTGCTCTGAAGTTCTTTCCATTGACTTGTTTTGTGAAGAAAGATGGCCTTATGGTTTATGAGGCATTGTTGATGTTTCACAGTGGAAGAAATGTTGTAGTTTATAATGATGAAAAAACACTCAAAGTCTATGGAATGGATCAAAGTGGAAGCGGTTGCTCGTATTCCAACATTAGCTTCGCTCAAAGATGATACTTATGGACTTAATTCAAAGTTCCTTAAAGTCAAGTCGAGGTAATTTTGTAATCTCCTGCCATTTAATTAATGTTTTTCTTGATCTCAATGTTTTTCATAGTTTTGGATGATATGTGTTTTTTGGAATCTCTCTTTTGTTTCTTTATTGACATAAGAATTGATCATGTTAGAAATGGAACCAAAAATTTGATCTTTATAATTAAATAGAGGTAAGTTTATGATGCAGCCTATATCCAATTTACCTTGGGGTATTGACTAGATTTATTTCGAGAAATTTTATGTTTTCATATTGGTTCAATTTTTTTCCTCCCATTCGGTACCACTCTTTTCTAATTTTAACTGCACTATGAACTTATTATATCACATAAAACCCGTTAAATCAGAAATTTCTCCCAAATTCCCTTTGTATTATGAACAGGGTCACTACTTAAGTATTGCTTCTGGAAATTTTGAACTTTTTGGTAAATTCATGAAAGGAAAGTAGTAAAATACTAATAATGAAGAGGATTTTATATAGAAAAGAAAAAAAGTAATGAAATAATATCAGATATATTGTTTCGGTTTTAATGAAACTATCAGATTGCATAACATCCTTGGGTATAAAATAGTTCTCTCTCTTTATTAAGAAGTAAAGACAGCAGATTTGTAAGAAGAATTGCCTTACTACAGCTTTGGTTTATGTTTTAGGATTTTCAGAATCTTAGAAACTATTTTGCACAAATCTCTGTTGTTTTGAAGGGTTTCTGCTTTTCAGAAACGTTTTGGTTTTTAAAACTATCGGAAAATGAAGTATTTCGAATTACACTTTTGTTGTTTTAGTAAGTTGGAAAGTTGTTTGTTCAAACATGGAAACCCATTTATTAAAGTACAATGCCTTTCTAGAACGGACCAGCACATTATCAAACCGCTTAATCAGTTCCCATGTGCCTATCACACTCTATTAATGTCCCCTTATAAATCATATTTCAAGCGTTCAAAATGAAAAATAGGGTAACTCCTTATCCTATTCTTTTTCGTTTTATATACTAAAAATTATACATGCGGATCACAATTCAAAATTTGTAGAAAAGAATGCTTTATTTTATTGTTTGCACGTTCCTCTGACTGTCGTTTCCTGCATTTTTTTACAAAAGTTGTTTCCTAATATATGTTTCCGTTTCCATGCAACATAGCTAAAAAAAACTAATATTTGTTTTATAAAACTTCAACTCTTTTTTCTTTTTACCCTTTCCTCGTAAGTATCGCCTTACTCTATTAATTGGAGCGCCTAACTCTATTTATACGAGCTCCTAGGGTTGTGCCTCCGGTGATTTAAGATCTCATCGGCTCAAGGGTGCCTAGTGAATCTAACAGCACTGCTCTTGAGCTCCTCTCACTCTCCCATTTCACTCAATTCTTCTGCGGCGGCCATCATCTTCGGTTAATATCTCTTCTCTTCACTTCTAATTTCTACTACTTGTAGATCTAGGTTTCTTATAGTCATAAATTAATTAGGAATCGTAAAAATTCTGTTCTTTTAGCCTTTTGATCTTGGTTCTCCTGATTTTCCTATAATGTTTTGTTTCTCTTGGTATTGGTAGAAGATTCGTTATAAAAGTTCTGTATGTTTTTATATAAGATTAATACTTGCGTCGTGAGATCTAGGTTTGAAGTGGTAATGTTTGGAGACAAAAGAATTTGTCGAAATAGTAATGGTAATGTTTGTGCTTCAATCTTTGGGATCTTGGCTCTCTCAGTTTTAATTTAATTGTTCATTTCTTTTGCTACTGGTAGATTTTCGTCATAGAATTTATTTTGTTTCTTGATAAGATTAATATGGCTACTCGAGTGGAAAGAATCTATTATTTAATTTGTTGGATGATGTGGATTCAGTGTCCTCCATGGGCATGAATTCAAAAATCAATATAGTTTCATGTTTCGGTAATTTTATTTTTACTGTTTCAGGGCATTAAGTTCACAATTAATGATGAAGAGTTCGACAACACTTGTTGCAAAGATAGGCAGAAAAGGAAAGGGGAAAGTTATTGAATATTCAGGCCCTTTTTCACATTTGCCAAACAGTATTCTTGAAAATATCCTTCTCAGGCTATCTATCAAGATGATTTTTCTTTGCAAATGTGTATGCAAAACTTGGTGTCTTCTAATTTCTGAACCTGTGTTTGCGAAGCTCCATTTGGATCAAGCTCAGATTTATCCCCTGCTTCGAAGCAATTTTACATTCCTATCAAGAATGCTGTATCTAGTTCCGCCAGATCAAGAGGATTTCAAGCACAAGCTTGAGATATGTGATCATTCCTATCATGATGATGGTAATGCTGAATGCTTTTGTCGTGTTGAGGTTAAACTTGACACCAAATTGAAACTCCCTTTGCGCAACTTCGAACAGATATCTAATCGTTGGAACGATAGCAGACAGTGGATGGATCACAACTGCAGGATAGTTAATTCGTGCAATGGCTTGCTTTGTCTGTCTGACCCGTCGGATAATGACCCTCTTATCATCTGCAATCCTATTACGGGGGAGTTTGTCAATCTTCCGGATAATAAGACAAGAAAAAATCCGGAGTTATGCCATATTAGTTGTGGTTTTGGTTTTAGTCCAGTGACAAACCAATATAAAGTGATAAGAATGTTTATACATTTGATCCCAAATGACATTAGACACGGGCACAGGTTTGTGTCTGAAGTGCATACTCTTGGTACAACATCATGGAGAAACATTGGCTTTTACCTCTACTCGTCGCAGAAGTTATTTCCTACCTATTTGAATGGATGCATTCATTGGTGTTCTGATCGTGGTTTGATTTCTTTTGACATTGAGACTGAACGGTTTGATTCAGTCTCATTGCCACTGTTAAGAAAGTATAAACACTTCAACAATGTGGCAATGGGAGTTTTAGGGGGAGAGGTTTGCATAACAGAGGCCTATGACGATCTTCATTTATGGGTAATGAATAGTGCTGAAAAGTCTTGGTCTAAACTTTTCTCAATTTGCCTTAAGAGTACGTTTCAAATATGGCCCCGTAGTTCATATCAACCTATCAAGTATTTGAATAATGGAGCAATACTGATGTTTCATTCTTCTTCAAATGCTTTCTTATATATGGATCCAAACAAGGATGCATATAAATATCTGAAGGTTCATGGAATGGAAGTGAACTTGGAAGCAATTCCTCATATTCCATCCATTCTTTCACTGAAACATATTCTACCAGGACATGTTCTTAACGTCAACTTAAGGTAATTGGAATACTTTTCGTTCTTTTTTTATTTTATCTTATTTTTGGACCATCCTTTCATTGCTATACTAACTCAGACGTAGTGGCATCTTGTTGATGAAACTATCAGTTTGAAATTCATTCTTATTGTGGTCTTGCAAGCTTCTGTATTTGTTGGAGCAATACTTTCTAAATATTTTATGCATCTGTTGAATAGGTGCGCAGGGCTGAGGCTGCATCATGAGGCTGAAACATTTTCTTTAGTCGCAGAAAGGACACCGACTTACTGAGTTTTTACTAATTAACTGATTGGATGCACTTTCATTTGGCATTCAGATGCTAGAGAAGGAGGTCATTTGATTGAATCCCAGAAGTTACATGTTTTGAGTTGAATATTAAAAGAGTTACCCGTCCAATGTAGGATTTTGCAAATTATTAAAATTTTTATTTGCATCTAATTGTTGCATTTTTACTTTATTTTGTCTAAAGTTATTTGCATTTTCATTCCTATTTTAAGAACAAAACTTGCATCAAGAACAACATTAAGAAGAAAATGCTAATTTAAATCTAATAAAGTATAATCAAACTCAAGTAAATAAATGTAATTGCATAGACAAATTATAAAATTGAAAGCATATCATAATAGACTTCTTAAAGAATCGCTTTCTTCTCTCTAACTCTGTTTCTCTTTTTCTTCTTCATCCAAACCAAACTCTCAACACAAGCGAACAACTTCGAATTCTGATTACATCCATCTGCGGATGCAATCCTTTTGGTACTTTTCTCTTTAAAATCATACGAATACAATGTGTTTCGATCATGCAAAACAAAAGTTCTATCTCCATCCTTTGAAAATCCCAAAATTTCTCCATTTTCGAAGATTTTGAAATCCGAACGGGAAATTAGTTCTTTATTCCAACACAGGCCATCATGACTTCCATTCAATTTGGACATTCAAGGACCACTTGAACATTACTTTTAAATATTAATTGGAATCTGCAAAATCTTGTTTGGTTCAAAGAAGGCATTCTAGTCAATTTGATAAATCTAGAAATAGTGTGTAATAAAACAAGATATTTGGTGGCTTCAAACAAAATGAGCCAGATTAAGATAAAAATAAAACAGAAAAAATGTCGGCATAATATCACTATGAAAACACTTCGTAATAGTAAGAAAAAAAAATGTGAGCTTTACATTACATAATAAACAAAATCTTATACTATAAAAACAATATAAATGAGGGTGTATTGTACTAATTCTTAGCGGACAAAATCTCAATAGTTAATAATGTTAAAACATACCTTTGATTTGATTGACTAATTTATGATTTTGTATTTAAACGTCATTTTTCTTTTTCATTGTCAAGTTAAACCCTTATTTGCAAAATTTGAGCACAACAAAGCCTATTTGATTTTAAGCTTAAGAGTGTTTTTAAAATTAATTATAACTTAGTTGTTAACAAATTAAATAAATAATTACCTTTCAGAAAAAAAGAAATTAAATAATTATTTTATGAATAAGCCACTCAATTTATATATTTGGTAAGCTTAGAAAAGGGAAAATCTTATTGTCCTCTGCTGTCAATCTTCTTTCCTTTTCAATCTTCTTCCCTTTTGTCTAACTTGTGATTTTTATTTCTCTAATCGAACCCTAAAATTGAACTCTGGAGATCAAATAACCTATGGGTCTTAAGGAACTTCAAGCATGCAATTCAGTTGATTTTATTTCTAATTAAAATCAATCTCAATTGCCTAGCTACTAGTTTAATCTTACCCCATTTTAATTCTTGATTTCTGCATACGTCTAAGTGTAACTTTCCCGATTCCGGCAAACGGTGATAATTTCAGGCAGGTATGAGAAATATGAAAGGATTACTTGAATTTCAATATATTTAATTCCTAATAAATATTTATCTTAATTATGAATATTTAATGATGATGATTTTGTAGAAGATGCATTCATGTGAAATCATGTTCAAATTATGAATATTTATCATTGTCTTGAACTGGTAATTGAAATCTAGACATTAGCTTGTATAAGTATACTTAGAGGAAATTAGAGTTATTGAGTTAGAAAGATGACTATATATATATATAGGACCGAGTAAGGGGGAATTAATGTTAGGCGGCAATGCCTAGGAGTTGAGGCGTTACAACTCTAGAATCCCGCTACACATATAAAATATGATTTGAACAGTTAAATTTTTCAAATTATAAATATGGGTTAAAACATTGTCGACTAAGATGAGCTTTACTTTTATCCCTTTAACGTTATGCATATATGTCTGCCCTTAATTGCGCACTTTATTAGTCAAGATGTCTCATTCACTCATGTTATTTCCATTGCACCCGTATTTTTTAAGGAAAAAATGAGACGCTCACTCTCATGAATGCAAGGCTTAAAGAGAATCCTCAATATATGTGTCAAAAATAAATTATTACATGCATTGTTGAAATAAAAGATAATGACATAGTTGTTTTATTTCTCCTTAATAAAAATAAACGATAATGTAGAAAATATTTAATGGATTTTGGTTGTAGTGGTACAAAATGACAATTTAAACTCCAAAATGGAACGTTTACTCCGTGCAATAAGAAAAACCTTTACTCCTTTTTACTAAGAAACTCGTAAATGGAATAAAGTGTGAAATAGATGTAAATAGGGCTTTCAAAACGAATACATTCCTAATATTTCTAAACAATATAGTTAAGCATTTAAATGAGTAGTTTGATTATCATATGTAGCCTTTAAAAAAAACATGTCCATAAATTGAAACATACTTGTGTACTTTTGCAAGTGTTATTTAATGAATTGTAGAAGTAAATTGCCGAATCATCTAATGGATTCTTGTACTTTCAAAACATTTAGAACATTTGCGGCTGTTTTGATCAATTTGAATTCAGTTTGATTAAACTATCATTTATGCTTTTCAGTGTCAAGAATAGAATGAATTCATCGGCTTCTAGTCGAAAGAGGAGAAAAAATGAAGCAAGAAAAAGAAAAGTCAGCATTATACAAATGAATTATTTAGGTCCTTCATTTACGGATTTGCCAAATAACATTCTCGTAAGTATTCTACTTATCCTCCCTATAAAGAGAATTTTCGTGTGCAAATCTGTGTGCAAAACATGGTGTGATCTTATATCACACCCTGAGTTTGCAAAGCTACATTTGGATCAAGCTCAGGTTTATCCTCTACTTCGAACTTCGGGCTTTACATTACTGTCAAGAATGCTTTATCTTGTGCAGCCCGAGCTCAAGCTTGACATGTACATGTGTTATGATAGCTTTTCTGATAGCTCATCCATTAAGTTTAAACTTGACTCCAAACTGAAACTCCCACTTCGCAACATCCAAGTGATACTTGATAAAGAAGGGGTAGACAATAAGAATTGCTTGAAGCTGAATATGAAAAATCACAAGTATACGATTGTTAATTCATGCAACGGCTTGCTTTGCTTATCAGATCCTGATAATGATCCTGTTACTGTTTGCAATCCGGTTACGGGTGAGTTTATTCATCTTCCCAAGGTTAGGAGGACTACTGCAGCTAAGTACTATTGGGACTCGCCTATTAGGTGTGGTTTTGGTTTTAGTCCTGTGACTAACCAATATAAGGTGATAAGAATGTTTACTCGAACGATAGGCCGAGATGACCTTATGGTGGCTGAAGTACATGTTCTTGGTACAGAAACATGGAAAGACCTTTGCTATTTTCCGCATTCAAGATGGAAGTTGTTCCCCACTTATTTGAATGGATTTGTTTATTGGTTTTGTCCTGACGAACCGTGTTCTGTAATTTCTTTTGACGTTGAGAAGGAATGCTTTAAGTCAAGTTTAATATCATTTCCATTTGAGATATATGATATAGTTACAAGAGTGAGCATGGGAGAATTAGGAGGCAAACTCTGCATAACTGAGGCTGCAAACTGTGATCATATAGATTTTTGGGTGATGAAGCATCATGATGGAAAACAGGTTTGGTCTAAAATGTTGTCCATTGACCCAGATGATGGACAAAAATGGCCTCTTGGTTCATATAAACCAATAAAGTACCTGAAAAATGGGACGGTACTGATGTTTAATTCTCATATGCATGCTTTAATATATTGTGATCCAAATAAATCTGGATTCCGATATTTGAAGGTCCGCGGGATGAATTCAAATGTAGAAGCGTTTCCTCATATTCCAAGTTTTGTTTCACTGAAATATGCTCTAACGGGAGATAGTGCGACGGTTCTTAATGTCAAGTCAAGGTATTTCTCTATCATTCATTACTAAACACTCAACTTTATTTTCTATTTGTTGCTGCCAATTAGTTAATGATAAATGAGACTTGTGATTCAGCACACTACAACGGAGCTTATAAGGGCAAGAAAATTTGCAAAAATGAATTTGTAGTGCAATTTCTTCTCTCCTTAAGATTTTGCATTGTTTGTTTGGTGATTAGAGGATACTCGGTTTTAGAGCGCGGTGAGATTCAGTTATGAGAGACTTTAGTTATGTATATATTGGTGTGTTATTAGAATTTGGTTTCTTGCGTCTTTCAATTGATAAAAAGTAAAACTCAAAACAAATAGAGGAAACACTAAGTTTCTGAACTGAAGTAAAACATTAGGACACTTGCAAACGATAGTTATAAAAGGCATGCTAGTGTAAGCCAAATATTTTACAAGTGTTCCAAGTGAAAAACTTTTTTTTTTTTGTTATCTTAACTCTTCATTGTCTACATCATGACATCATCTATGGTTGATGAAATTGTTTATGATGCTAGAATACGTAGGAAAGACGATGAAGATGAATTTTAGTCTGTAATTCATGGTAGAATTTTGAAGATGAATGACTTGTTGATGAAACTAAGAACCTTGAAGGCGTTGGAGATGAATGGAGACTCTAGTCTTGATTTAAAGTAGTTAAATCTTTTACCTTATTACTATTATTAATTTTGATTTTATTGTTTATTTGGAATCTATTTCATGATAGAACTTATGGTTAAGATTATGAATACTTGTATGCGACTCTTGTATTTTGTACAAGATGGAGATACCCCTGTTATGTGTATGTGTAAGGCTTAAGATTGTACTGTTCTATACGTAGATATGTAATTTCGTGTTCTGAAGATCATCCAGTCTCCAATGTTTTGGCCAACCTATAGGGTTTGAAACCGCACATTTTGTCAATGAAAAAACACATCTTCCATTTTTAAGTCTAGAAATTGAACGATTTGGTAAATGTAAGGTTTACTATTGTTTTGTTTCGTATGTATAGACTAAATCTGTTGTTCCCGAATACGATTAAGATTTATTCCTATTAACATATCTTCTATCAATAACACTTCTAAACCATGGTATGATTGCTTGGAGCAGGTGTGGAGAGCTAAAACTTCACAAAGAGGACAAATGTATTTCTTTAGTTGAAGAGCGCTGAGCGGATGTGATTGATTTTGATGATAGGGAACGGTATGAGGATGATTCTGAAGACATGCATGGATGTGTGATGTGATTTTGAATAGATTACCTTTTGAAATAGTAATTAATATTTGTCAAAGTATTAACTATCTTTTTGTCAAGTAGAAAAAAGATATAAACTATTATGTAGTTGTACTTATGTTTTGTTGTTGTTATTTATAACTATGATCCTATAGATAATATATATATATATATATATATATATATATATATATATATATATATATATATATATATATATATATATATATATATATATAGGTTGTGAGAAATGGAAAAAGTTTTTGGTTGATTTTGAAGTTTAATTTTATCTTATTTTGATCCAGAATTATAATTAATTCAGTGTGTCAATATGACTAGTTGAAACATAATGGATATGTTGTGTTTAGTTCAAAACAATATGAGCATTATGAGTTAACCATATGAATGTTAGTACTAAATAACCTTTTCAATGAAAGCAGGGCAGTGAGAAGCGAAACGAGACCACGAAGATCTCCCGACTTGGTTAGCACCCTTGAAAGAAAAATCGCCCAACCCAACCCGATATTGATAAAAAAGAATCATTTCAAAGGTGGAAAGCGAACAATGCAGCAAATCTAAATTGCTCAACCGAACTAAAGTCATCAGAAACAAAACTATTATAAAAGGAAGGCGAAACCACGGCAAATCCGAACAAATTGCTTTGTACTTTGCTATAGCATCTGCCACGCAATTTTCCCCACGATTTTATCAAAAGAAATAGAATTAATTTCAAATTAGTGTTCTGTGGTTTCACGTTTTTTGCAAATAAAGGATTATGGTTTATCTTTAACAAATAAAATATTGTTAACGTGAACGAGGACATGTCAACAAAATCGAACATTTCATGAATTCTGTAGGGTACTTTATTTGCTAAAATAACAAACAACAATCCTTTTGTATGCAAAAACACATACAAAACGCGAAACCACGTAACAGCTATATGAAATTAACTCAAAAGATCTTAGATTTGGAGCCGAATATATACAGATGAAATCTTAAGCTCATTCATTCTCCTTGCTCATAAAATAATTCTACGCTTCAATTTTGCGGGCATCCATCAATTTTCTGGTACTGCTTCTCTCTTTCAGGAAATTCCTATGTTTTTTATGTTAGATATTTATTTATTCTGATATCTTAGGTTTCATTTATCTTGTCCGGTTTGGAATTATTGGAGAGTTTTTAGATTTTGCTTAAGCAAATACAGAAACTATAGGTCAGGTCAATCACTAATCATTTTAAGCAAGTTTAGGAGTGCTCCGATATATATGATAACAATGTTGTGCCATAGAAACGGACATCCCAATAAAATTCGTTACGATATTGGTATTGTGGCTCAAGTAGGTAATCTTGGTACAATATCAAAAGGCATTGCCTTATTCTTATCTCGTAGTCAAGATGCATGTTATTTTCTACTTATATGATTCTTGATCTTAAGATTTACTACCGTTTTGTTAAATTTTTAGGTTCTCGTTTCAGGTCATTCATATTTGGGCAATGAAGGATCGTGATGTAAAAAACGCTTGGTCTGAAATTCTTTCCATTAACTTATCTTTCTGAAGAAAGATGACCTTATGGTTTATATCATGGCATAATATACCTCAATGTGCATAGTTCTCCCCCTAATACTCCCAACACGGTCATATGTGCACTTGTGACGTTGAGAAGGCAAGTTTTGGGTCAGCTTCAACACCAACACTGAATCGACCTTATCGATATGATTGTGTGGGAGTATTAGGTTGAGAACTGTGTATACGTGGGGTTCTCAAATCTGGTGGTATTAATGCGTGGACAATGAAAGACAACGGTACAAGAAAGGCGGGTCCAAAGTTTTCTCCTTTGATCACATATGTATTGACCATTAAGTACTTGAATGATGGATCATTCTTGATGCTTTAGTCTCTTTAAGATGCTTTTGTCTACAGGATCCACAAGAAATTCGATTAAGGTATATGAAGGTCAAGGGAGTGGCTTCAAAAGTTGAACCAATTGCTTCAAACATGGTCTATCTGGACAGAATATGAAGGTGCTTAATTTAAGGTCAAGGTAATTTTGGTTCTGCAGATTATAATACAAATGTTCTTGAGAAAATAACAATTTAGGTGAGAAAATCGATCTTATTAATAATTTGTTGGGTCCGTTTGGTAATCAGGAGGATAAGTGTTGATATTCGATTTCACGAGCAATGGCCTCTATACTTCATAGTTGGGCTATGACCTCCTGGCTAATTCTCAGGTTGTTCAAGACTCTCAGGGTGGCTGGAAAAAGCCACTTGTACAAAAGGGCTTTTGGTGTCGGTTTTAGACCGACACTAACGCTAGGGGGTTGCCATTTGTTTGCAAAACATGGGATGATCTAAAATGTATTCCCTGAATTTGTGAAGCTCCATTTTAGGTAGCTCTAGTGTATCCTCTTTGAACTTCGGTTATTACATCCTTATCGAGATTGCATTGTATTGTGCGATTCTGTTACAGGTGAATTTATTAGCCTTTGAAATTTTCTTAAAAAGGTTTACTTGCATTTTGTTTTTGGTTTGAGTTGTATGACTAAGCAATCCAGTATAGATGATAAGAATATTGTGTCATAGAAACGGACATCCAATAATATTAGTTATAGTATTGGTATTGCGGCTTTTTCTTATCTCCTAGTCAAGATGCATGTTATTTCGTGCCATTTTATTAAATATTTAGGTTCTCATTTCAGGTCATTCATATTTGGGTAATGAAGGATCATGATGTAAAAAAGGCTTGGTCTGAAATTCTTTCCATTGACTTATCTTGTGAAGAAAGATGACCGTGTGGCTAAAGTAAGTAGTCTTGTTACATAATCATGGAAAGGCACTATTTTTTTTTAAATCTCCTAGTCCAGATGCAAGTTATTTCGTATCCGACCTTATTTGGTTGTGAAAATCTGCTACAGATTTGTGAATAGTTAGGATCTCGTTTCAGGTTATTCAATTCATATTTGCGCAATGAAGGATTATGATATCAAAAGGGCCTGGTCTGAAGTTCTTTCCATTAAACTTATCTTGTGAAGATAGATATATGGCCTTATGGTTTATATCTTAACATAAAAAGATGGCCGTATTAAGTATTGATGATGTTTCACTGTACCAAACACTATAAGGTACGTGTAAAGGAATCAAAGTGGAAGCGACTGTTAGTACTCCAAGTTTCTCAGAGTCAAGTCCAGGTAATTTTGTTTTGTTCTCGTGTTATTTAATTAATGTTTTACTTCATCTCAATGCTTCTCATAGTTTTGGATTTATAGTTTTTAGAACTGGACTGGAATAAAAAATTGTATTATTTCAATTCGGTTCAAATTGCTTATATTTACAGTGATACAAATGTGTTTAATGAGAATATATTTATCTCAAGTTCCCTTTGCACTGCTAACAGAGCCAATACTTGTAAGTATTTGATCGTGTCTCTTCCTTTCTTTTTAAGCTCACATACTATGTATGTTCAAAGACGTTTAATTTCTCCGATGTATTTAATACCACGTAACAAGCATATACTACGTAACAAATTATTCTTGCAGAATGTGAATCAATAGGAAGAGTCAGATAGCTAAACATTGATTTTAGAAGTAAGCCAACAGATTTAATGACTGCAACTTTAATTTTGTTCTTTTGGATCTTCAAAATCTAAATAAAAAGACTAGTTTGCAAAATGTCTGTTATTTTCAAGAGTTTCTACATTTCGATTTACATCAAATATGGAAACCCGTTTATTAAAGTAAAATACATTTTTGAACAATGCGGCATCATGTGCCAATCACATTGCACTGCACACTTAATTTCTATAAATACATGTGCCAATCACATTGCACTGCACACTTAATTTCTATAAATAATCGCTTCATGTTTTCAAAATAGAAAAAAAGGAAAGATTTTCCGCCTGTTATGCCGCTTAAATGTGTTGATTTTCCTTTTAATTTATTATCTGTGTGCTTTTCTTTAATGTCGTTTCCTGTATTTTTTACAAATATTGTTTCCTAGTGTCCGTTCCATGCAACATAGCTTAAAAATGTTCAATTTTTATTTCATAAAACTTCGATGCACTTTCCTATTGAGTATCTTCTCGCTCTATAAATACGAGTGCTAGGTTTGTTCATAAACTACATTGCTCTTGAATCTTCTGTCGCGGCCATCACTTTCCCATTTCACTCAATTCCTCAGCGGCGGTCATCAACTTGTGGTAATCTTTCTTGTCTTCACTTCTAATTTTTAGTACTTATAGATCTAGGTTTTTTATTGTCATAAATCAATTAGGAATCGTAATTCCCGTGCTTTTTGATCTTGGTCTCCCGATTTTCCTAGAATGTTTATTTTCTTTTGGTATTGATAGATTTTCGTCATAAAATTTCATTTTGTTTTTCGATAAGATCAAGGTTCTCTAGATTTAGGTTTAAAGTGGTAACTTTGGAGAAGAAAGAAGTTGTCGAATTAATTCGTCAAATATGATGCAAATTCATTATTAAGTTCCCGCTAGTGTCAATTCCAATTGCATTTGCGCCCAATTCATGGGTTAAACGACCGTCAGTCGAGTCTACCAATTAGCTTCTCAGTTGAGACCGTTAATATATCTCTTTTTGAGAGCTTTTTTGTGTGTGTTTTCCCAATTTTTCGTTTAGCTATTGAATAATAGAACACTACACCATAGATTGCATAATGCAACGTTATCGATTTGTTGCTTTCGCCACCAAAAACAGTTGCAATAGGTAAAAAAATAGCCCTAAGACAACAAATTACAAAAAAATTGGTCGTTGGAATATTCACCATTGCTTTTGCTCTCAATGGCAACGATAACTTAACAAATGCGACCCATTTTTTGTCGTTGCTATATATTTGTGAATAATTGCAACAGATTGTTAAAATGAAAAGGCAAAGAAAAATACAGTTTGTAGCAACCAAAGAGTGTTGCTTTAAGTGATTTAAGACAACGAGCCTGCAACTAAGACAACAACATTTTGGGCCAATGGCAACAAATATTATGTACAACGTAATTTTTAAGGTAAATTTGTTTGGATTGAAGAGAGCTCCTTGTAATAATAATAATAATAAAATAATAATAATAATAATAATAATGCAATAAATTATCAAAGCTTCTAAAAATATTATACTTAACAAGACTAAAAGTAAGAAAACTAATGCCCATACTTGAACATAATTAAAATGCGATAAGATAGTGCAATCAATTGCTTGAGTTTAAACCTTGAAGATCAAGGAAATAAACATATGTAAAACACAACAGCAAATCTTTCAATAGCAATATCAGCCTCAATTTCAAGATCTTAAATCAGTAAAACGAGTACAATTTTTCACATAATTCGTCTCAAATGTCTACTAAAAATGATAACAAGTAACAATTAGCTCAAATATACAAAATAAATGGCAGGAAAATAGCTATAAATTCACTTGTATACAGCAGATTGAACAATTCTAGATCCTAATCAACAAACCTTAACCATATGACACTAAAACTAGATTAAAACAGAAATGAAATCAGAGATCAGATTAATTTAGAATGTGTAGTACTCACGTGGGACAGTTTGTTAGCCGGAGGTATAATACTGATGCGGTGAATGAACGGAGGGTTCAACAGCTCCTCGAGGACCAACGGACTGAGCGAAACTGATAACCGCTGGTTGTGGAGGAGGATCAATGGAAAACACCTTGAAAAGTACCTACTGAGGTTGATGATGGTGGTTGTGGTGCTCAATTAAAATTCCATGTAACTCAAACAGATCAATGAATAGTTGAAAACAAAAGAATCCAATTGCTCCAAACCCTAGAACAAACAATCTACTGCTTGAATTCCTCCGAGCTTCAGCGATCTACTCGAACAGCAAGAACCTCATACCACACTTGTGGCATCCAAAACAGCAAGAACCTCAAGTGAAATAAAACCAAGATTATTTAAGAATGTCAAAGAAAAAAGCAAGAAAGGACCAAGTAAATAATACATTACTGGTTAGCATATATTACAGAGCGCAATATATGGTGCATAAATGCTTGAAAAGAACCATGGTTTGACAAACCAAATCAAGAAAGATGAAATCAAATAGAAACTAGAATTGGACCTTATAAAGGATTTTATACCAAAGGAAATCGATAGAATAACATGAACAAAAAAAATGAATTAAAACCTATTTTATGTTTCTTTTCCCCATTTTTGGTTTAGCTATTCATTTATTTTCTGGTGGGGAAAATAAATAAATTAAAACCTGTTCATGAATAAAATAGTCAGACATGGAAAATTGTAGAATCAATTCACTAAATCATTAAACCAGTTCATTTTTTTTTATCATTTTGAGTATAGTTTGCGGATAATGTCATTTGTGTTGTCTCAGTATCATGAATAGAGGAGTGACTTCAACAGTAAGGAGAAGAAGGAATGAAGTAGAGAAAGGGATAGTCAGCCCCATACATATCGATTATTCAGGTCCCTCATTTTCTGATCTGCCAAGTCATATTCTGGTAACTATTCTGCTCAGTCTCTCCATAAAGACGATTTTATTGTGCAAATGTGTTTGCAAAACATGGAGAGATCTCATTTCAGACCCGCATTTTGCAAAGCTCCATTTCGATCAAGCTCAGGTTTATCCTCTGCTTCAAACCTCGCGTTATACGTTACTATCAAGAGTACTTTATCTTATGCAGCCAGAGCATAATGATTTTGAGTGTATGCTTGACATGTCTGGTGATAGCTTACCTATTAGGTTTAAGCTTGACTCGAAAATAAAACTTCCAATACGCAATATCGAAATGGTACTTGATAAAGAAGAGGCAGAGACTGGGAATTGCATCAAATTGAATATGAAGAATCACAAGTATAAGGTTGTGAATTCATGCAACGGCTTACTTTGTATGTCCAATCCATCTGATAACGAACCTGTTATAGTTTGCAATCCTGTTACAGGTGAGTTTATTAATCTTCCAGAAGATAAGACTGTTAATGAAAATCCTATAATTCCTAACATTGATTGTGCTTTGGGTTTTAGTCCTGCTTCTAACCAATATAAGGTAATAAGAGTGTTCGCTGGACAAAGTGAAGTACATACTCTTGGTACACAAACTTGGAGAGTCCTTCCCTACTTATTTAAATGGGTGTGTTTATTGGTTGTATGGTCCTCAACCACTATCTGTAATTTCTTTTGACATTGAGAAGGAATGCTTGGAGTCTATTTCAATACCACCATTGCTTCCTTATTTTAGAGCGATCAGCATGGGAGTATTAGGGGGAGAACTCTTCATTCTGCTTGTGGATATCCTTATAATCGTGTTTTGGCAATGAAGGATAATGGTGCAAAGAAGTCTTGGTCTCAAGTTTTGGCAATGGATATCCTTATAATCGTGTTTTGGATATCCATATTCGAGTTATGTCTCATTTCAACCCATAAAGTATCTCAATAATGGGGCATTATTGATGTTTCAATTTTATGGATGGGGACATGCTTTAATATATAAGGATCCAAGAAAGAAGGGATGCAGAGTCTTGAAGGTCCGCGGATTCAAATACGAGTTTGAAGTAATTGCTCATATTCCAAGCTTTGTTCCTCAGAAATATGCTCTATCAGGAACTGATGTGAAGGTGCTTAATGTGAACTCGAGGTAATTTCCTAATGTTTTTCTATTTTGATGCTTCACTTGGTCTGATTGCTTTTCATAGTTTTTAAATCTATATTTTCTTGGACTCTATTTTGTTCTTTTTATACTTGACTAGTTTCAAATTTCTATTGAGGAGCTTCAATCCACCTAACCATATGTTATGTCTAGATTAGTTGTGTCAGATTGGTTTTTGTGTTATACTTTATATAAACTACATGATTGTATATGAAAATTGTCAAACGGGTCATGTCAACCGTGTTCTCTCCATAAATTTTGTTGTCATGAAAACAATTCACAGTTACAGATAAGTGTTTGACAATTTAAAGAATGAGGTTGAAAAGTAAATAAGGTTAAGTTATTGTTTGCAATCTTCTGTTCCTTTCAATATAGAAGGACATTTTAGCATGTTCTCAATTTTTGGAATAGGTGTTTGGAGTTGAAGCTGCACGGAGAAGACAAAGGTCTTTCTGTAGTTGAAGAACGTACGGATGTGGATAGATTCTGTAGATAGGGACCTTGGTGTTTGATTCTGAATAGGAAAAGGAGATGTTCACGTCGTTGGCTTCACTAAAGGTAAATGTAGTATCGTGTATCTGCTAATTATCTAATATTTATTAGCAGTTTGTGGATTGTTGTGAAGTGAAAAAGATGTGAGTGTAATTTTATTACCTTGGCTTCGGCAAAGGTCAAGTATGCTCTCGAAATGTAGGCTTAACATGTCTAATGTCTGTGGTTTATGTCTGGAGTTTGATTTCGTCGTTTGGTTTTTTTTAATGATATGTCTGTACTTTAAGGTGAAGAAATGGTTTAATTAAGTAAACCAAGGACATCCAGACTTTTTTTTTGTCACGTGAAAGGGGCAGTTCATGAATTAATCTTTATTCAATTCATCAACTTAGACAGTTTCCCAATGTTTTCTAATTTTGAGAAACTTTAGTACTAGCTGTGGCGAATTCTTTGTTCATCCTTCTCTCCATCCGTTATTGTTACAGATTGATTGTTTCTTTGAGCGGGTGGTTTCATATATTGTGTTTGAGAAAAAGCCGACCTTTCAAGTTATTTTGCCTCAAGAATTCATTTATGTTCTTTGTTATCATTATAAAACTCGTTGTCCATGTTTCAATCTACATTTTCTGCCTTGTTTAGTGGTCGAAAATTAGAGTCGGTCCAAGATCCTTTATTTAGTTATTTCTTTCTCTGGGAATTCTTCATTATTAGAATCAACAATTACCTCGGTCCCAAATCCAACCGAAAAATATGATCTTTCTAGTGTGAACTAGATAGTTTCCGACTTCAATCGAATTCACAAAATCGAATTAGATATTAAGTATAAATTGGCAGATAATCAATAGCTATATAATTTAGCATATATTAGACAGCCTAGTAGATAATTAGAACTACATTCACGATTCATCATTGTTTCGATTACATTCTAATCGAAACAATTGCAAAATATTAGTCTATATTTGTGACAAGCACACTAATATTGGTTGATACGAGTGTATGATCTTTATTATCTGTTGATATTTGTGACAAGCACACTAATGTGTCAAACTGCTTGTAATATACAAGTTATTCACCTAAACACATGCCATCACCTTAAATTATTTTGTCATCAGAAAATAACAGTTGTAACAAAAATCACTTTAAATCAGATAAGAACTATATGATGTTTCAATCAGACAAACAACTCAGCTCCATACATATCATAGGAGTTACGACCATAGTTGTGACTACATAATAATTCATATCTTCTTTGTAGATAGCAAAAAGATAGTTAATAGTATAGCAGATATTAATGTCTATCTCAAAATATAAGCTATTCAAAATTCAGATCTCATATCCATGTCTTCAGAATCATCCTCATACTCGTCCTATCTTCACAATTGATCTCACATCCTCATACTACATCACAATAGGTATAATTTCTTTGTGCTCTCCACACCTGCTCAAAGCATTCATAAAGTGAGTGTGCTGATATAAGATATCCTAATAGGAGTGAATCTTAATTGTATTTGGGAAGAGCAGATTTAGTCTATATGTATAAAACAGTACAAAATTAAGCCTTACATTTACCAAATTGTGCAATTTCTTGACCTAATACTGGAAGATATGGTTTTGTTCATTAACAAACTGTGCAGTTTCAAACCCTATAGGTTGGCCAAAACAACGGAGATTGGAACATTTTCAGAGGACAAAACTACATATCTACGTTTAAAACAGTACAATCTTAAACCTTGTAATTCCTAGATGGTCAAGACTTATTAACCGAGGATATATTTTCTTCAATAACAAAATGTGCAGTTTCAAACCCAATAGGTTGGCCAAAACATCGAAGGTGCCTACTCTACCATCATAAAGACTTTCATCAAGGTGCTAACTTGGCCCTTGTATAATATTTGGCTTATAAACTTGCTCGTAGGTGCACCTACAGGTTCACAAAGGCAACCTTACACTACCAGGCCTTTTATAAATAGTCTTGACATTATCTCTTTCACAAACTCAGTTCGTCTATCTGTTTTGAGTTTTAGTTTCTATCAACTGAAAGAGGCAAAAAAACAGATTTCAAATAACAGAACAAAATTTCTCAACTAGAAGTCTCTAATAACTAAATCTCACGCAATAATAAAATATAAAACCAGATTATTTCACTTGATTTAACAATGCCAAACTCAAGACTGAATGACACAGTCACACAATACATTCAATGTATGTTTATACCAAAACTCTGGTTCAGTAGCATTTCTCTCTTCCTGTCCATTTCCGTTTTCGTTTTATGTTTTTTTAGAATTTATGTTTCCTTTTCAGTTTGAATGCAACATAGTATTCGAACTTCCAATCCAATATATATTAGAGTTATGTCCGTACAACTATAGATAGTGTTAGTTTGTTTATCTTTCACACTTCAAAAATGAAAATTTGGTAATAGAAAATTTAGCAGATATTTATGCTACAATTTACCTTTGTTGAAACTTCTTGCAGTCACATCGTATCATCAGAATAAGTACGAATCTCTTCTTCAACTATTTCAATATCAGCCTCTTTGTGCAGCTCCAACTTCTCACACCTAGTCAACAAAGTAATAAGATGGTTAGAAAGAGATAGAAGTAGGAAAGTTTCAAATTCATTTGATACCAGAATTACCTTGACCTGACATTAAGCACCTCCGTTTCTTGTCCAGGTAGAACATGCTTGAGTGAGATAAAGCTTGGAGTAAAAGCAATTGCTTCGACTTTTGAAACTGTTCCCTTAACCTTCAAATATCGAAGTCTGTTTTCTTTTGGATCCATGTAGATAAAAACATTTTCGAGAGAGTAAAACAACAGCAATGATCCATCATTCAAGTACTTAATGGGTACCAATGAGCAATAATCCCATATTTCACCAATATATGTGAGATTAAAGGAAAATACCTTGGACCAGTCCTTTGCGGTACCATTATCCTTCATTGTCCAAACATGAAAATCACTAGACCCAAGAACCCCACAAATGCATAGTTCTCCCCCTAATACTCTCATACTACCATGCCGATAAGTTTGGTTCACTGTTGGTACTAAAACGGACCCAAAAAGTTCGTTCTCAATGTCAAAAGTACATATAGATAATGGTTGTATATGAGAGGACCAATAAAGAAAACCATTCAAATAAGCAGGAGAATCCTGAGGCACTGACTGGGTAAAAGAGCCAATGTTTTTCCATGTTTTTGTACCAATAATATAAATATGAGCTTCAGCAGGCTTAGTATTGTTAGACATTCTTAACACCTTATATTGGTTAGTCGAAGGACTAAAACCGAGACCATACCTTACATTATAACCATCAAACTCAATCCTCTTAGGGCTGGGAATACTAATAAACTCGCCCGTAATGGGATTGCCTACAGCAAGAGGACATAACCATTTATCGGCTGGATAGGACAACCAAACCAATCCATTGCAAGTACCTATACTATATTTTGCATTCCCGAATCTCCCTGGCATTTCAAATTTGGTGTCAAGTTTAACCCGAATATTACAGACACATCCAGACTTAGTGTTGGAATGATCACACATCCCAAGCTTGAGCTCGAAATCACCCTTATTAGGTTGCACAAGATGAAGCAAAGCTGACACGTTTGCACGATATGCGGTTCGAATTAGAGGGTAAACATCGTCTGGATCAAAATGGATTTTTGCAAATGCTGGATCTGAAATTACATCATACAATGTTTTGCAAACACATTTGGATAGTAAAATGCTCTTAACGGAGAGTCTAAGAAGGATATTTACGAGAATATCCTTGGGGAGATGAGAAAATGAAGAGCCTTCTTCTTCTTCCCGTGTTTTAGTTGAGGATCTCTTAGGGTTAGGGTCTCTAACTGAAGAATTGGTTCCGCTGTCCATGATTAATTGTTATGAATCTGAAAAAGGAAAAGGGGTTATTCAAAATGCTAAAACAGAACCCTAAAAATTTCAACCAAGTAACTTAAATCTAAAACCCTAATTGGTTAGCATATTTTGGGAACCTAATTGATTAAAATTAAAAGAATTAAAAAAGAATAGAAACGAAAAGAGATTGAACTTTACTTGATATTGATATTGATAATTGATATTCATTCACTCCCTTCAACATAAGAAGCACAAATTCAAGACCTTCACCAGACAAGGAGACATGAAAGACAAATGAAAAATATGAAAGACAAATGAAAAAATAGTTTCTCTTTTAATATGAAAGACAAATGAAAAATAGTTTCTCTTTTTAAGGGAACAAAACTTGTTTCCTAAATAACCAAATTCTCTTACTACATTTTTATTTTATTTTTAAAGAATGTTTGAATGTGTAGGCTATGGTCACTTTGTTTTTCCCTTACTTTGTCTACACTTTGTCTTTTTCACCATTGGATTAGCTTTTAACCCATGATCCAATAGTTGACAAAATAAAGTAATGGTTACTTTGTGAAAAACAAAGTGACCATAGAATATCCCAAGTTTGAAATAGTTTAATTAAGGTAAACGTTTAGAGGAATATTATATGCAAAATATAAAAAGAAAAATAAATAAATGATTACAAGTCGGACCGATAAGGATTAAGAGTGTCAACAGGACAAAGATCGCATGCAATAACCATTCTCGCCACACGAACAATCAAGAAATCCCTTTCTCAAAAATAATGTTCGTATTTTACTAAATTTGCAAATAAAAGTGTGTGATTTAGCAGTTTGCAAACAAAGATATGTGGAGGGAGGTCTTGATACATGATGGGCCTTAGGCAAAATAAATAACAAGGCCCCTTTGATGAAAACAAAAACGACACCCATAAATTTTGAACATATTTTTTCTATTCCATTACGAATTGTATGGCACGTACTATTATATTCACCAAATGCATTATTTTATTGAAATTTCAAAAAAAATCCACAACTTCATGTCAATATTAAAATTTATAAGATAAACTATAGACATAACAAAATAAATTTTAAATCTTAATTTATAAGCTTTAGATTATAATTTACACCTTTAAACACTAAAATATAAATTCTAAATATTAATTTATACACTATAAATCTAAGAAGCAAATTGCTAAACAGTAATTAAAATCCTAGATCCACAAAAGTAAATTTTAGATTCTAATTTAGAAACTTAGACTCAAAAATATAATTGATAAAAAATATATAAATCAAAACATGAACATAGTTTAGAAAATGAAATTGTAAAATTGACAAATAAAAAGTAGAATATGCGTGTATTTTCATTATAATCATGAATGGTGTATAAATTTGTAAAAAGAAAAACAAGAAAAGGGGCCGTTAAGGTTAAAAATATAAAATAAATTATCTCGAGAAACATGAAAACATATAAGTTAGACTTGGACTAACTTAAGAAATCTGGGCCTTCTAGACTCAAGATTAAATAATACGGGTCCATTCTTGTATAATAATACAAAAAACTTAATAGTCCAACTCATATACATATATAGAGTACTAATAATTTTTGGATCCCCTCTGGTCTTGGGCCGCCGCACTCCTGGTCTAGGCTCAGGGTCGGCCCTGAGTATGTGGTACTAAGTTTTCTGCAAAATAAAGTATCCAAAATTACAACTTTATGTTTTATGACAAGGAAGTACATTCGTATATTTTAAGAAAAATTACATTTATATATCAATAAACACATACCTTTAATGATATTGTCCAATCTCAAGCCGAAATCATAAACCATATTATTGATGTTTTACGTTCTTTTATAATTTGATGGCTTACGGACTAAATTGATGTTTAAGTCCACTTTACAAATCTACAATTCGATTTGAGGGATCACTATGTTGTCAATATATAAATATAAATCGTTTAAAAGATAAAAATATCATTAGAACTCAATATTATCATTTCAGATACTTTGTTTTGTAAAAATATTCTTATCACATACCCTGAGATAGGATCAGGTAAGACAAGGTTATTATGGAGAGATTTTTTTTAGTGTAAGACAATTAAAAAGTGGTGGCATTTTTGAAATTTTAAAAACATGGAGGGGCATTATTGAACGGAAGAGGAGGTGATGTCAGCGCTGATGTCACATCTGGAGAGAGAAAAAGTTTTTATTATTTTATTTAAAATGCATTTTTCCGCTCTTTTCGAACTCATTTTTCAAAAAAAATTATACCACTGAACTCGTATTAATTAGGCGGTCATTTTGAGATCCATTGTTGTTATTTATAGACGATTTTTATTTTTTTTTATTTTTGTTCAAAGTTGGATACTCGGTTGTTCCAGCAGAATACTTCATTTGTTCCACCAGACTACTACATTTGTTCCAACAGAATATTTTCATTATTTTTTTTAAATGCACTCTGGGAGTGTAAAAAAATGTAGTATTCTGGTGGAACAATTGGAGTAGTTCGGTGGAACAACTATAGTATTCTGTTGGAACAACCATAAAAAAAAATCGTCTATAAATAACAAAAATGGATCTCAAAATGACGGCCTAATTAATACGAGTTCACAGTATAATTTTTTTTTAAAAATGAGTTCGGAAAGAGCAGAAAAATGCATTTTAAAAAAATAATTAAAACTCTTTCTCTCTCCAGAGGTGACATCAGCGCTGACATCACCTCCTCTTCCTTCCCTTCAATTCACGCATGAGGGGTGTTCATTTAATTACAAGTTTACCACCTTTCCCTATTGAATTACAAAAATACTCATTGTCTCATCATTAAAACTAGTCTCATCCTAAACCCTTGTCTCATTCGAACTTGACTCCATACCTCTAATTGCAAAACATATCATACCAAGTATCTTTATTTAAAAATTGAGTAAATTATCAGTATTATTTTTAAACTTAAAATTATTTACCCATGGTTGGATGGTGTACCAAGAAACTAGACTATTTTTCTTTCCATATAAAGTTGCTATGATTATTTTTTACAAAGTAGAGTAGTTGTAGTAAAATTTTGAAATAAATTTATTATTATTATTATTATTATTGGATCAAAAGTTTGACAAATGCATGTGAAATAGACAAACCCAAATGGCTTTCTTATCTTTTCATTAACTAATTTTGTCATGTCTTTCATGTATTTGCCTATTTAATAGGTTTTGTAATCTCAAAGAGAATGGAGTACAAAGAATAGGAAATATGAAGAAAAGAATTAGAATTTGAGAGCTCAGAATTGAGCTAGTTGTACAAAAATGTTTTCCCTCAAGTTCGTTTCTATTTCTTTTAAGTCCTTACCTTCTAGTTTCGGTTTGAATCTTTTGTTCCGGTGATAAAGTTTCTACACATGGTAGAGTTCGATTACGACGTTGTTGTATCCTGGGAGACGATTGTTCCATAGTGGGTAAATTCTGTTTTAAGAAAACTGTCAAGTGCAGGCCTCAACATTTCCTTGGTCTATTTTAATTCAACGAAAAGTTTTAAGTATTTGGTAAAACTTTTTATTTGTAATCCTTTTTGGGGCTGATATCGTGTAACAGTAGTATATTTCAAACATCAATTTTTAATTTATATATATACTAAAACAGTAGCCATAAACATTTTTTAAATAAATATTATATTTGATGTGTCACTCCCTCCTGATTTTAAGCATATTTTAATTATGTATCTATTTTTATTTTAATTATCTTTTGTTTTTATCTATGTTTTTACTAAAATATTCTTTCTTACACTATTATCTTATCTTATTTTAATTATCTTTTCTTTTTCACTTCATTTGTTTAAAATATTTTATTTTGGTAATTCAAAATAATAATATTTAATATTATAATAATGGAGTTCTAAATTTATTTGTTCTTTTCTCTTTTTAAATTTCATTCAATATATTTACTCTACATAAATCAACCATTGTGCGTAACATCTTAAAATATATAAAAGCTGAGCACAAGCTATCACCAAAATTTGCCACGTCAGATTTTATTCGTATGTGTCATTAGGAGATTTCAACACTCAAAAATAAGAGAAATAAGATTTTACCTTTTCCACATAAATTTCATATCTTTTAGAAACAGTTCAAGTTCGACCTTCCATTTTCCTTTCCCATGAGTTACATTTCTTTACGTAATTTAATTTATCTTATTTATTGATTGATTTTTCAAGAAGACAAACTTTGCATTTAAAAGAGACATCCTCAAATTCCTAGCATGATTTGTAATTGGGTTTTTTTCTCTCATCTTCAAATAAAATATTCTTTCTCCATTGTTGGATTGAATCTCAACTGACGGGAGGAGAAAAAAAAATTTGATTCGCATGCAAGAATTCATACATGGAGATGAAGTGAAAAAAGGTGCACAAATTTACAGTCTTCAAAGTTGATGGTTCTTAATAACTTTTCATAACAGCTAATTATTAGTTTTATAAGATTAAATACATTCAAATATATGATGTTCTATTAGACTTGATTTTTCATCTATGAAATGGGTGCATTTAGGTGTCATGTTGGTAATGGTATGCTTAGCTAAGTTGTTAAAGTAAATTCTAAAGCTGCATTTTCAATTGCTTTAAGTTGACTAATGTCCTTTACCTTGCTTTGCTTCCACCATTTTTGTAGTACACAACCAGATTTTGAGAACTTGATAATTGTCAAGTTATGATTTTTGTGTAAATGACCAGCATAATTTTATGACCTTCCACTTTTATGACCTTCAACTTCCAATTGCTCATAAGAAAGTTTAGCGAGCATTGATTTTATAGTGGTGTCTATCAAAACAACAACTATTCGTTGCTCAAAAGGAAGGCTTGCTGTATTGGACACTCTTAAGGCACTCTATATGCAATTAGTAAGTGTAGCAAGATATTTTGGTCCAACATAGGGAGGTTGCAATTATGAAATACACAAGGTGTTACTCTAAGTTTAACAGAAGCTAAAATTCACATCAATTGCGAAAAAAATGGGCTTCATATTTTTTTTAGTCGCATGTATTATAGCCTGCGCAACACGCGGGTTTTCGACTAATTATTTGAAATAACCATGTTTTAGTACCTTCTTAAAAGCTTTAATCAATTCCACTAATGTAATTTCCATAGATTCCTTTTTATTTGTACGGAAAAGAGAAAATAAAAAATCCTCTTGCTATAAAACTTGCTAGATTTTTCGGTTCATAAATAAACGAAAATGCATGCATTTCCTGAAAAGTCTACCAAATTCACTAATTAAGATGACGTGATATGAAGCTGACAACAAAACAAATAATAAGCTAACTTAGGTGTTGTTTGTTTCTCCGTTTTCCAGTTGCAGGGTTTGGTTAGGAAATAGAAAAGGCTATTTGTTTCTTTTTAGTTTCCTTTATTGTCCTTCGCATTTTACATTTAAAAATAATAAATATGCCCATATTAGTTATTTTACATGTTAACAATAATAAATAATTATGATTTTACCAAACATCAATAATTAAACAACAAACATACAACAAAATGAAATAGCAAACCACAAACAACAAACAGAAACAGCTGTACCAAACGGACCCTTATTACAATGCGCAAGAACTCTCTTCACGTACTAAAAGACACTATACAGTGAGGATCAAGTTAAGATTTCAATTCATATTGTAATTAGGAATAGGATTCTAAACATACATTAACAGATTATAAACATACATACATTAAACATTATTATGTTCTGCTCTTTTAACTCCACCTTCTCATATTCCCAGATTCAGCTTCCCTGCTATTCTGCTACTAAAGAAACGGTTTTATCCTCGTTATGGAGCCTTAAATCTGCACACCTATTTAACAGATGTATAAAAGGTTTAGAAAGTATTCCTACAAAATGGAATGCTCCAAACAATATTATAAAGTAAAATAGAACGATATGTAAGCAGATGAATTAAAGTAATAAGTAGCATATGGTTACGAAATTACCTTGACTTAACGTTGAGAATTTCCACATCAAGTCCTCATAGAATATCTTTCAGCAAAACAAAGATGGAATGTGAGGAATTACTTCTAGTTTTGATTCAATTCCACGAACCTTCAAACATTTGTATACATTTTTGTTTCGATCCGTATATAATAACCTATTTGAACCAGAATGGAACATCAATTTTGCTCCATTATTCAGATACTTGATGGTTTGATATGAACCATTAAAGCACATTTCGGAACCAGGATTAAGCCTAATTAAGAAAAGTTTAGAAAAATACTTTTCAGCACTATTCATTACCCAAAAATGAATATACTCGTCATCAACCTCGGTTATGCAGATATCTCCTCCTAACACTCCCATGGCCACATTGCTTAATTTATACCTAGTATATAATGGTGGCAATTCAAGTGATTCAAAGTGTTCCTTCTCAAGGTCAAAAGAAATCAGATCATGCTTAAAAAACCAATGAATAAACCCATTCAGGCACGTAGGAAATAACTTGTGCATTGAGTCGGGGTAAAAGCCAAGGTTTTTCCACGATCTTGTACCAAGAATATGTACTTCAGTCACAATTTTGTGTCCAACTCCATTGTCATCTTGGATCAAAAGCGAAAACATCCTTATGACTTTATATTTGTTAGTGGCCGGACAAAAACCAAAACGACAATCAATATGGCGTACGAAACGATCTTTTGGAGTCTTATTCTCTGGAAGATCGATGAATTCCCCTGTAATAGGGTTGCAAATTATAACAGGATCATTATCGGAATGGTTAGACAAGCAAAGCATGCCATTCCAAGAATTGACTACCCCGTACTTATGGTCCTTCATTTGTAACTTTAAGCACCCGTTCCTCTGCCTGTGATTTTCAGCATTAAGCATATCATCTCTGTCAAGTATCTTTTCAAGATTGCATAGAGGGAGTTTGAATTTGGTGTCAAGTTTAACATTAACACGACAGTTACATTTATCATTACAGACATGCTTAGATATATCAAGCTTGTGCTCGAAATCTTCTCGCTCTGGTTGAACTAGATAAGTATGTAGACCCAGAACTTCGGATTAGGGGACAAACCTCAGCTTGATTAAAATGAAGCATTGCAAACATAGGATCTGAAATTAGATCACGCCATGCTTTGCACACAGATATACAAACAAAAATCCTTTTGACGGATAATCTAAGGAAGATATTTTCCAGAATGGTGTTTGGCAAAGCTGAGTAAGAAGGACCTGTATATTCAATCATTGTGTGTCTAATATTCCTTTGTTCATTTCTGCCTCTTTTTGCACCAAGAGCTATAGAACTCCTTTCCATTATTATTTGTGCAGTTAATGTCCTGAAAAAGCAAGAATAAAAATAACGAAACGCGAAATGAAAGCGATTGAACATGCATTGAAAATAATGAATCTGCATCATATTTGACGAATTAATTCGACAACTTGTTTCTTCTCCAAACGTTACCACTTAAAACCTAAATCTAGAAAACCTTGATCTTATTGAAAAACAAAATCAAATTTTACAAAAATCTATCAATACCAAAGGAAACGAAACATCATAGGAAAATCGGGAGAATCAATATCAAAAAGCTAAAAGCACAAAAATTAAATTCTTAATCATTCCCCAATATGGAATGATATTCAATTTCATTAAGAGATAAGAAAAAGCTATCGCCTTTCCATAATATTGTACCAATATTACGTACTTCAGCCGCAATATCAAAACCAAATTTATTGGGATGTCCATTTCTATGCCATACATTTCTTATCATGTCATATGACTCAACCGAAAACAAAATGTAAGTAAACCTTTTTAAGCCTTTTAAAGACTAAATTGATCAGAACTAAAAAATCAAGCTATTAAGCTAATAACATAAGTTCCGTGATTTGAATCATGTGTACATATTGTTTATTGCAACGAGACGGGTAACAAGTACCCATTACCCACAGGTATCCTATGTGGTAATTCCATACCCGTACTCGTATCCGTCACATGTAGCATTTCTAGTTCTATATCCATCTCATACATACCCTTTTAAACCGAATATGATAGTCCCATTAAAGGTCGGTAGGGTGTGCATTGTCATTCCTAGTTTTATCATTATTTACTTATCATTAGCTTAAGTTTAAGCTTAATATATATTAATATATACTCACCCTCTAAACTTTATCATTTTCATCACATAGGGTTATCATTGACCCCTAAACTGATAAAAAGTGGAGCTAATTAACCATTTTTCAACTCAAAACCCGTCACACCATTTTGTGTGAAAGACACGGTATTTCCATCAGAAAATAACAGTTGCAACAAAAATTACTTTAAATCAGAAAAGAACTATATGATATTTCCATCAGACAAACAACTCAGCTATTCAAAAGATAGTTAATAGTATAGCAGATATTAATGTCTATCTCAAAATATAAGCTATTCAAAATTCAGATATCATATCCAAGTCTTCAGAATCATCCTCATACTGTTCCTTATCTTCAGAATCAATCTCACATCCCCTGAGCTCTTCGACTGTAGAATACATTTGCCCTCTTTGTAAAGTTTTAGCTCTCCAGTACACCTGCTCAAAGCATTCATAAAATGGTTCAAAAGTGCTGCTAATATAGGATATCCTAATAGGAATGAATCTTAATTGTATTCGGGAAGGGCAGATTTAGTCTATATGTACAAAACAGTACAAAATTAAGCTTACATTTACCAAATCGTACAATTTCTTGACTTAAAGATGGAAGATATGGTTTTGTTCATTAACAAACTGTGCAGTTTCAAACCCTGTAGGTTGGCCAAAACAGTACAATCTTAAGCCTTGTAATTCCTAGATGGTCAAGACTTATTAACCGAGCATATGTTTTCTTCATTAACAAAATGTGCAGTTTCAAACCCAATAGGTTGGCCAAAACATCAAAGGTGCCTACTCTACCATCATAAAGACTTTCATCAAGGTGCTCACTTGGCCCATGTAAAATAATTGGCTTATAAACTTACTCGTAGCTGCACCTACAAGGTTCACAAAGGCATGCTTACACTACCGGGCATTCTATAAATAGTCTTGACATAATCTCTTTCTTATTATATATTAGAGTTATGTCCGTACAACTATAGATAGTGTGTGTTTGTTTATCTTTCACTCTTCACAAATGAAAATTTGGTAATAGAAAATTTAGCAGATCTTTATGCTACATTTACCTTTGTTGAAACTTCTTGCAGTCACATCGTATCAGGATCATAACAATAACCAGAATCAGAACTGGAAGTCAAACCAAATCACCATCATCATCATCATCATCATCATCATCTTCATCTTCATCTTCATCTTCATCTTCATCTTCATAACGAATCTCTTCTTCAATTATTTCAATATCAGCCTCTTTGTGCAGCATCAACTTCTCACAGCTAGTCAACAAAGTAATAAGATGGTTAGAAACAGATAGAAATAAGAAACTTTCAAACTCATTTGATACCTAATTCTTTATTTTCTCCAGAACCTTTTTATTATAATCTGTAGGACCAGAATTACCTTGACCTGACATTAAGCACCTCCGTTTTCTGTCCAGATACAACATGCTTGAGTGAGATAAAGCTTGGAGTATAACCAATTGCTTCGACTTCTGAAACTGTTCCCTTGACCTTCAAATATCTAAGTCGGTTTTCTTTTGGATCCATGTAGATAAAAGCATCTTCGACAGAGTAAAACAACAGCAATGATCCATCATTCAAGTACTTAATGGGTAACAATGAGCCATAATTCCTAATTTGACCAATATATTTGTGATTAAAGGAAAAAACTTTGGACCAGTCCTTTGTGGTACCATTATCCTTCATTGTCCAAACATGAAAATCACTAGACTCGAGAACCCCACAAATGCATAGTTCTCCCCCTAATACTCTTATACTACCACTCCGATAAGTTCGGTTCACTGTTGGTCCTGAAACTGACCCAAAATGTTCGTTCTCAATATCAAAAGTACATATAGATAATGGTTGTGTACGAGAAGACCAATAAAGAAAACCATTCAAATAAGCAGGACAATACTGAGGCAATGCCTGTGTAAAAAAGCCAATGTTTTTCCATGTTTTTGTACCAAGAATATAAATATGTGCTTCAGCAGGCTTAGTATTGGCAGACATTATTAACACCTTATATTGGTTAGTCGAAGGACTAAAACCGAAACCATAACGCACATCATAACCATCAAAGTTAATCTTCTTAGGGTGGGAAAGTTTAATAAACTCGCCTGTCATGGGATTGCCAACAACAAGAGGACGTAACCATTTATCAGCTGGATTGGATAAGCAAACCAATCCATTGCAACTACCTAAACTATATCTTGCACGCCCGAAACTCCCTGGCATTTCAAATTTGGTGTCAAGTTTAACCCGAATATTACAGACACATCCAGACTTAGAGTTGGAATGATCACACATCCCGAGCTTGAGCTCGAAATCATCCTTATTGGGTTGCACAAGATGAAGCAAAGCTGACCCATATGCACAAAATGCGGTTCCAATTAGAGGGTAAACGTCGCCTGGATGAAAACGGAGTTTTGAAAATTCTGCATCTGAAATTAGATCATACAACATTTTGCAGACACATTTGCATCGAGAAATGCTCTTAACGGAGAGTCTAAGAAGGATATTTACAAGAATATCCTTAGGGAGATGAGAAAATGGTTCTTCTTCTTCTTCCCGTGTTTTAGTTCTGGGTCTCTTACCGTTAGGGTCTGTAACCGAAGAATTGGTTCCACTTTCCATGATTGATTGTTATGAATCTGAGACAAAGCAAACAGCAGGCTGAATTCAAAATGCAAGAAACTGAAAGAAACGTTACCACTTCTGTCTTCTCCAAACGTTACCACTTAAAACCTAAATCTAGAAAACCTTGATCTTATCGAAAAAAAAAATCAAATTTTACAAAATTTTATCAATACCAAAAGAAAAGAAACATCATAGGAATATCGGGAGAATCAATATCAAAAAGCTAAAAGAACAAAAATTAAACTCCTAATTCATTTATGAGTATATGAACCTAAATCGACAAGTATTAGAAATTAGAAGTGCAGAGAAGAAAGATTACCCAAAATTGATGGCCGCTGCAGAAGAATTGAGTGAAATGGGAGAATGATGGCCGCCGCGGAAGGTTTCAAGTGCTAGATGCAGAACCCTAGCTCTTGTACTTATAGAGTGAGCCCACACTCAAAAGGAAAGTGTGAGAAGACAAAAGAAAAATTATTGAAGTTTTAAGAAAACACATTGAATCTTTTTAAGCTATGATGCACGGAAACGGACACTAGGAAACAATATTTGTAAAAAATAAAAGGAAATAACATCGTAGAGGAGCACACAAATAATAAAATAAAGTGAAAATCAACGGCATAACATGGGAAAAAAACTTTCCTTTTCTTCATTTTAGAAGCTTGATGCCGCATGATGTTGCATCGATTTAAAACATGCAATTTACTTGGAGAAACAGGTTTCCATATTTGATGGAATAACTTCCCAAATTTCTAAGATACAAAAACACAACAAAAAAAAGCTTCAGTTTCCAGAGATTTTAAACTTGAAAAGTAGAACTCTTCAAAATAGTCCTTTAAGATTCTGAACATCCAAGAGAACAAAACTAAAACTGTAGCAGTCCTATTGATTCACTTTCCAAAAAATTTCTTTACGAATCTGCTGGCTTTACTTCTTAGTATATCCAAAATCAATGTTTAGCTATCTGACACTTCCTATTGAGATTCACATTCCTCAAGAACAATTTGTTTCAAAACAAATATAGCCACGAAACCAAAACCAAATTTCATTAGATTAATTATTTTCTATAGTGTAACAAATAATTTTCAAAAATAGTATATGCTTGTTACGTCATATTAAATACATAAAATAAAACATATAAAACAAACATACTCGAAAAGGAGAAACTAAACGTCTTGAACACATAGTATGTGAGTCGAGATTGTCACTAGTGACCTTAAAAAGAAAGGAAGAGGCAAAAGTGAAGTGTTGAGAGCAATTAAAAAGAGAAGTTGAAATACTTACAAGTAGTTTTGTATTACAAAGGGAATTTAGTATAAATATCTTAGGCTCGATTCTCTTAAATATGTTTTTCAACTCAGTGTTTATGTCATAATAAATTCATAAACTTCACTTGAAATATGTTTTTCAACTCAGTGTTTTCGTACCGACTTGAAATACACAACTTGTCAAAATAAATCTTGTCATTATTATGAGGTTAAAAATATGGATTTAGGCAAATATACTTAAGATCATGCCATGTCAATAAACTGCTTTTCATTTATCATAAACCGCTGAATCTGAGATTTTTTTATTTATTATATGAAAAACATTTAGATCAAGAAAAGCATTAATTAGCACGACATTACAAAATTACCTCGACTTGACTTTGAGAAACTTGCAGTACTAACAGTAGCTTCCACTTTGATTCCTTTACATAGACCATATTGTTACACAGTGAAACATCAAGATATAAACCACAAGGCCATCTTTCTTCACAAGACAAATCAATAAAAAGATATTCAGACCGGGCCTTTTTGACATCATAATCCTTCATTGCCCCAATATGAACAATCTGAAACAAGAACCTAAATATTCACCAAATCGTAGCAAATCTTAAGACCAATTAACAATCAAATAAGTATTGAATAATATGCATCTTGACTAAGAGATAAGAAAAAGCTACTGCATTTCCATAATATTGTACCAATATTACGTACTTCAGCCACGATATCAATATGATAACCAAATTTATTGGGATGTCCGTTTCTATGCCATCAATTTCTTATCATGTCATATGACTCAACCGAAAACAAAATGCAAGTAAACCTTTTGAAGCCTTTTGAAGGCTAATAAACTCACCTCTAACCGCGTTGCACAATATAAAGCAATCTCATAAGGATGTTAAAACTGAAGTTGAAAGAGGATAAACCTGATCTCTTGTGAACACATTTGCATACCAACACCATCTTAATGATGAAGTGTCTAAGAGGAAAATATTCTTTTTATGGAGAGCATAAATTTTGTTTGTCATTCATTTTTGTTTCCCTCGAGGAGTGTGAATCTTTAACTAGATAACACAATTTAAAAAGACAAGCCGACATTCACAATATGACATACAATTATGACAAAATAACCCAAATTCGTATCCATACTTTTCTATGCATTAAAAGATGTAGGATCCTTGTTGGCTTAATACATTAGGCTCCATTCGCCCGAAAAGCCGTTTGACTCACTAAACATATAGAGAGTCTCATTACTGCTAAACTTGCTTAAAGTGAAAAGATTTACTTAAACTAAGTTATTAGCCCCTGAAGTTGGTCATAGTGATGAATTAGGTACTGTATTTGCTTAAATTAAACCTAAATTGCTACAATCATTCCCAACCGGAGAAGATAAAATCAAACCTAATTAAAATCTACGAAAGCTGCTTTACAATCTTATATTATCATAAATCAACAGAATAAAAAAACTACAAGCACAGAAGATAGGAGTTACCGGAAAATTGATCCAGAAAATAGAGACATCCGAAGCATCAACTTGATCGGAGAATTATGTTCGGTTCGGTTCGGTTCCATGTAATCTTTAAACTCTGGTCCAATAGGCCCACCCAACTAGGCCTGTCTTCTGATTTGATCTTAAACTCGGGTCCGATTTTTCTAATTTAGTTGGTCATTCGCCGCATGTCAAAGTTCAATTCAAATTTCTCAAACTTGAACACCGAAATTCTCTAATAATTCCCTCGTTAAAAATAAATAAGAGCGTGTTTTATTAGCTAATAAGAAAATAAATAATTTTATACACTGTCCTTTATTTTTACTAGAGAAATAAAAGTACTATGTTTATGTGACATATCAGCTACGCTCATTTATACCTTAATATTTGGTCATTAAACATTAGATTTCATACTACGACCTTATAATTAAGAAAAAAAATCTAAAATATCCTCAAATAATTCTACTTCTTAACAATATAATAGACGATATGTTTATACAATGATTATTTAAGGTATAATAATAAAAAAACATAAATTTTTATTTAGTGCTTGATGACCAAAATATAATTTAGTAATTAAGGTGTAAGTGGGCGGAACTACTCGACATATATATATATATATGGGAGGGATCAGGTGAGAACACCCTCATATGCGAGAACACCTCAAAACTACGTAGTTTTGATGGTAAATTGTGAAAAAAACATGATTTGTAGCAAGTGGGATTCGAACCCAGCATGCCTCAATCCAATACATAACTTCTTACCACTAGGACAACTCCTATTATTGATATTTTAGGAAGGCGCTTTTATATGAACTTTAATATCGTTTATAAATTCTTTATTTTAAAAAAGGTAGAACTGCACCTCCTCCATCCACTCCTTCCACTCCTTCCACTCCTCCACCGTCATCCACTCCTTCTCCTCCAGCTCCTCCTACCTTATCTTCTCCACCGCCTCCGGCATCATCCTCGACTCCTCCGTGTCCGCCGTCTACAACTCCATCTCTGCCTTCTACAACTCCGACTCCGCCATCGAGCTATCGGAAGTTTCAGGAGTTAATTTTAGTTGATAGTTTGAGTATTGTTCCTAGGAACCTTGGCATAAAAACATTTTTCTTATAGGGGAAAATATATCATTTCTATCTTCATGGGTTTTCATTCTTTTATATGTTTTAGTCCCTCAATTTGAATTCACTCTCCAGATCTGTTTTACTAGAAGAATTTCTTGATGTTTTATTATAGTGATGGTGTATTTATCTTATGGTTTTAAGCCTTACCTGTTGTTATGAGTTCCTTTCATGATAAAATATATTTGGGGTCTTCTTAACTTTGATCCTCAGTTTTAATTTTGAAATTTTGAACATGCAAAATAATTTTTTGAACACGCAAAATAATTTTTTGAACATAACATTTCTAAGTTTCTAAATGTGTTTTAAATTTTATTACTCCTGTAAACATGAATTTTAAGTTTTTGAACATGCAAGTTATTTTTTTAAGCATCAGTTTTAATTTTTTGAACATGAATTTTATTGTTAAAACGTCGACTTTACCTGACAACAATGGTACTCAAAATAAACGTCTCGTCGAAACAAATCCAACGGTATAAAAAAAATTAGAATCGGAGTTCGAAAAAGCCGAGAAATTTAAGTTAAACAAAATGAAATAAATAAAAATTCAAAAATCTATCAATTTCTCTCTCCTCCGTGTTCAGCCTACAGCAAAGGGAAAATTTTCTATTTTGGTCCTCCACTATTAATAAAACTACGTAGTTTTGAAGGTGTTCTCACATATAAAATGTTCTTGCATATGAGAGGTGTTCTCACCCGATCCCTTTTTTTTATATATATATATATATATATATATATATATATATATATATATATATATATAGTACTGCTCTCCTGGTCAATTAGTGACCAGGAGCTACATGCTCAATTACCATTGATTATAAACTAACTTAAATCAAAGGCTGAGATTAAGCCAATAAAAATTAATTATAAACAACCCACTTTTCTTTTTCTTAATTTTAATTGTATTATTCTGACCAATCAAAAGAATTACCATATCAAACACGTTGCTTTTTTCTCTTTCTTCTGGAACGCAAGTGCAAACCATCGCCGGAGACGGATAAAAGAAAAGTCGTTCGGTCTGCAGATCTCAGAGGAAGAATAAGTTCCTCTTCTCGTTCTAAAACAACATGGAAAAGACATTTGAGGAAATCTTAGAGGAAGAATAAGTTCATCTTCTAGTTCATCATTGATTATAAACTAACTTATCTTCAACATATACATTAACCATGCTATTTAAGCCTTCTTTTCATTAGAGCGAGTTTTTCCTTAATTATTCCCTTTAAAATATACGTGTTCAATGGAAGTAACACGAGTAAATGACATTATAAACCCATATAATTCTCAACTTATACGCATCAAATCTATTATCTTTCAACTAGTCATATTGACTCGTAGATTAATTTGTAGATCACATTAAAATAAACTTCAAAATTAACGAAAACATTTATTCCATTTCTCATAAATTCCATTATGTTCTTAACTTAATTGGGGAAATGTTTTTGGGAACAAACTTCATTAGGAATGTTAATGCATTCAATTGTTACCAAAAAGGTGTCGGTTTGCACCGATAAAAAATAATAATGTCAAAACAGATTCTCACATAATATAATCTTCTTATATAATCTATATTTCACGTCATTCTATACCAAATAAATTAGACAAAATTGATAATCATGTAAAACAAACATGTCATCGTTCAGAAACGAACAATCGTAACAAAAAAATACTCTGAAGCAGATAAGTTAATTTTTTTTTTTTTTTTGAAAGGAAAAGCAGATAAGTTATTAAAGAAGTATATACAAGATCTTGCAATCAGGCAAACAACTCAGCTCCATATATATCCATCCATAGAACCATACAATAGTAAGCCTTACATTTACCAATCGTGCAGTTTGAAACCCTATAGGTTTGCCAAAACAATGGAGATTGGAGCATTTTTAGAACATGAAATTACATATCTACATATAAAACAGTACAATCTTAAGCCTTGTATTTCCTAGATGGCAACACTTATTAACGTAAGATATGTTTTTTTCATTAACAAAATGTGCACTTTCAAACCCAATAGGTTAGTCAAAACTCAATACGAATAACAAGAGTACCTTTATTTTTTATATGGTGTTAGAGATGAAGTTATTACAGTTCAATAAGATCCATACGGATGAGAATGGATCAGACATGTTAAGGAAGATTCTACCAAGGGAAAAGTTTGAGTTATGTCGAATTCGAAAAAAGTGTTTCTAACTTTTTTTCCGGCTGCAGGTGTGACAAGACCCTCATGTAATCGGGAGGGGGAGATTTGTTAGATTAATCCCAATTAATAGGGGATTGTAGATAGTTTCATTAAAAAAGAAAAAAGGAAAAATAAAAGAAAAAGAATGGGAATAAATAATATGAAATGAAGAAAAAGAAAGAGAGTTAAAAGTTCAAGGCATGTTTGCAGGAGGAGAGGTTGCAAATATTAATTTCATTCATACATATGAAGTCAAGCTTTCAATTAATATGTATGGTTGGGCAGCTGGAATTTTTGGCTATAAAAGGAAGCAGAATCACTTCATTTGGGATATCAAGCAAAGAGTTGAGAGCAGCAGATCAAGTATCTGTGTAGAGTGTTGTGAGCTTGAGTGTTTATTCTCCAATTGAGAGACTTGTATTTTGAGAGGGTAGTCTAATTATTTCGAGAGTGACAAAATAGTAAGATAATTATTTTGAGGTTATTTTCGGGAAACACTTGAGTGCTACTATTTTGGTTTAATCTCGTTGTAACTCTAGAACGTTGTTTAGAGAACACCCTCTTGTAAGCCTACTATTTTATAGTGGAAGTTTTAAGCTCGTGCTCTCCGTGATTTTTCCCTAATTTATATTGAGATTTCCACGTAAATTATCGGTGTCATATTATTTATTTGCTGTTAATTTTGTGCTCCATATCGCCAATTTTCTATCAGGCGGGAGGGAGTTTAATTTTGCGGAGGGAAATGCATATTTAAAGCGAAATGCATTTTTAGGCCGTGTTATCAGTTTAGTAGCTCAGTCATAAATAACAATTAGTACACTTCTTTATCTTGGGCCCTTATTGATATTATTTTATTTTAGAACCCTAGGGCTTGGGCCTGATACTCGAGAGCCTTGGACTTGATTATTTGATACAAATAAAGCTAAAAAAATAATTTCGCGAACGAAATAGAGTTGTGAATACTTTAGTGAAGAGGAATTTAGAGCTAGATAGTGAGACTCAACTTCATTTTTCTATTGTTCTTTGTCATTGATTATTGTAAGGGTTGATGTTTGTGTAGGTTCACTTAAGTGGCCTTATGGTTGTACTCTATTATTCTTTGACCTCTAGTTTAATGTAATATACAACTATTAATGTTTAGTTCTTTATGCCTTATGCACTAATTGATTTTAGTTCAGTTTATTTGAGTAGTATTTAATTCAGTTCTGTAATTTAAATACACTTCAATTCAATTCAATAGTATTCAGTTCAGTGCAGTCATAAAAAACATAACACTAGATTATGCACTCTTTAAAATGTGCGACACAAGAAACAAAAAAAGACAGTATACATGTGTGACAAGCACACTGATGTATATTGATTCGTTTGAATGATGTCCACCTTCTCGACTGGGTAGAAGTCACTACTATTTGAACCTTTTTCTTTTATAACTAAGCTTGCATTATTTTGCAGATAAATGTCTACAACTAAATGGTTCACATTGATTTTGCAATCTAAAAAATGGTAGTAACAAATATTAGATAGTTCCCTAGATGTTTGGTGCTGCTTTTACCTATTCCAGCCTACAACATAGGACTTTTTCTTTTCCTATTCAGAATCAAACTCCAAATCCTCTAAACCGCTATCAGAACTAGGATCACAATTACAATCAAGATCAGAATTGAAAATTACGATAAAACCTCTTCAACTATACCCTCTTCTTAAACTACATCATCTTCTTCATCTACATCATCTTATTCTATCTCCCTTTCAGCTTCTTTCTCATAGTCAGTTTAAAACTAGAAATACGGCCGTAATCATAACAAATATTAGGGGAACAATTATTCCGTACGTTAAGAGTAAATATGCATCTCTAAAAAGTGATAAAGACAAACTTGGACTTTATCATTTTTAAAAAAGAACCATAAATGATTGAGAAATAAATTGGATCACATACATACATATATGAAAAACGAAAAATACCAAGAGATTTTTTCTTTTTCTTTTCTTAAAGAAAAGCCCTCTGATTCAGAACAAACTATTGAAAAGAAACTAAGAAACAAAATAAGAGATGAAAGTTAAAAATATTGATATATTCAATTGTATGTGAAATATACTGAAAGATGGAAACAAAATAAGAACATTAGCTGAGAAATATCAATGACATGCTCCACAACAAGATTCTTCAAACACGAATACAGCTACTGCATCTGCAGTTAAACAAGCAAAATTAAATTCCGTTGGCATCTTTTATAAACTAATCACAGTATAACAGAATCCACACAACAGTAAAATGTAAAACCAGATTATTTCACTTGATTTAACAATGCCAAACTCATGACTGAATGACAAAATTTGCAGTCCGAGTGAGATTACATTCAGTGTATGTTTACACAGAAACTCTGCTTCAGCAGAGTTTTCTCTTTTCCTGTCCATTTCCACTTTCATTTTATATTTTTTTAGAATTAATGTTGCCTTTTCAGTTTCAGTTTCAATGCAACATAGTATTCCACCTATCAATCCAATATAACAGAGTTATGCCCATACAATTACAGATAGTGTTAGTTTGTTTATTCTTCACACTTCACAAATGAAAATTTGGTAATAGAAAGTTTAGCAGATATTTATGCTACAATTTACCTTTGCTGAAACTTCTTGCAGTCACATCGTATCAGGATCATAATAATAACCAGATAGAAAACTGGAAGTCCAACCAACATTATCATCATAATCATAAGAATCATATTCATCATAACCATGATCATGACAATTACGAATCTTTTCTTCAACTATTTCAATATCAGCCGCTTTGTGCAGCTTCAACTTTTCACACCTAGTCAACAGAGTAATAAGATGGTTAGAAAGATATGCAAATAGCCAACTTCGAAATTCATTGATACTTAATTCTTTAGTTTCTCAAGAACGTTTCCAAGATTACCTTGACCTGACATTAAGCACCTTCGTTTCCAGTCCAGATAGAACATGTTTGAGTGAGATAAAGCTTGGAGTATAAGCAACTGCATCGACTTCTGAAGACACCCCCCGCACCCTCAAATATCTAAGTCGATTTTTTTTTGGATTTATGCAGACAAAAGCATCTTCGAGAGCGTAAAACATGAGCAATGATCCATCATTTAAATACTTAATGGGTAACAATGAGCCATAATTCCGTACTCGATCAAAATATGTGTAATTAAAAGAAAAAACTTTGGACCACGCCTTTCCGGTACCATTGTCTTTCATTGCCCACACATGAAAATCCTTAGACTCGAGAACCTCACTTATACATAGTTCTCCCCCTAATACTCCCACACTGCCATATCGATAAGTTTGATTCACTTTTGGTGCTGAAACTGATCCAAAAGATTCTTTCTCAATGTCAAAAGTACATATAGATAATGGTTGTTCATAAGAATACCAATAAAGAAAACCATTCACATAAGTAGGAGATAACCAAGGCAATGACTGGGTGAAAAACCCTATTTTTTTCCATGTTTTTGTACCAAGAATATGAATATGTGCTTCAGCAGGCGTATTGGCGGACATTCTTAACACCTTATATTGGTTAGTTGGAGGACTAAAACCGAAACCATAACGTACATCATACCTCTTAAAGCCAATCTTCTTAGTCTTAGGAAGGTTAATAAACTCCCCGGTAATGGGATTGCAAACAACGAGAGGACATAACCGTTTATCAGATGAATTGAACGAGCAAACCAATCCATTGCAAGTACCTATAGTATATTCCCTGAACCCATAACCCCATGGCATTTCAAATTTGGTGTCAAGTTTAACTCGAGTACTACAGACACATCCAAGCTTAGAGTTGGAATGATCACAGGTCCCAAGTTTGAGCTCGAAATCATCCTTATCTAGCTGCATAAGATGACCCAAATTTGACCCGTACACACTATACGGGATTCGAATTAGAGGATAAACGTCGCTTGGATTAAAATGGATTTCTGCAAATTCTGGATCTGAAATTAGACCATAGAATAGTTTGCAGACACATTTGCATAGAAAAATGCTCTTAACGGAGAGTCTAAGAAGGATATTTACAAGAATATCCTTGGGGAGATCAGAAAATGAAGAACCTTCTTCTTCTTCTTCGTCGTGTGTTTTTGTTGTGGGTGTATTTGGTTTAGGGTCTGTAACCGAAGAAATGGTTCCTCTTTCCATGATTCTGAGAAAATGCAAATGAGATTATTTATCAGCAAACTGAATTTAAAATGCTGAAACAGAAAAACCCTAAATAGATCAACCAAGTAACTGAAACCCTAATTGATTTAAATTGAAAGAATTAAAAAAGAGATTGAACTTACTTGATATTCATATCAAATGAAGAACAATTTGAAGATCGCAAAGCAAGACTTGATTCCTACCCTAAACATTGATAGTTTCTTCCTTTTAACATACCTGGGTCGGTCGGGCCGGGTTCGGATCGGGTTTGTGAATAAAAGCTATTGCCCAAGTCCAACCTGGCCCGTAGCTTTCGGTTCAGTTTAGTTCTGTTTGGAGTTCGATTCAATTTTTTTGGATAAAAATTCGATCTAGTTCAACTTGGAGTTTCACACTAAAGTCAATGGTATAATTCTTCAAAAATGGTCAACTGTTCAATTGGTTTTGAAGATTTTTCTTGTGAATATTCAACTGTCTAGTGTCGGGTGGTGAACTCGTAGGTCCTATAGGATGGAGACAGTGGAGTCGATCCATGGATACGTGTAGCCACGTATACGTCACATGTCAATACTTTTTCTTCCAACATGTGGCTTGCATGTGTCGTTCACTTGTTGGACACGTGTGATGAACATGTGATGTTTGTAATGTCCATTGTCGCTTGAACTCTTTGGGATAACTTTATTCAGACAATAGTTTTTACATAAATTGGAATTGAGATACTATATTGAGATCAACATCAAAATTCATTAACCAAAAGTCTTTAACCTCAATTTTTAAGCCTTACTTTCCATCCCTAATCTTCTCATTCATTGACCAAATTAAGTGGCACTTAACCTCAATTTTTGAGATGAGCATCAAAGAGTCAATTCCATGATTCTGTTCAGCCCATACTGTAACCAATTTTATCAACATATACTAGTGTAAATCTGAGAGGATAAATCTGAGCATGATGGAAATCGAGCTTTTCATACTCGTGTTCTGAAATTAGATCAGAAGATGTTTCGGAAATCTGGAGACACATTTGCATCAGAGGCAGATCAGAAAAGTGAAGGACCCTTTCAATTAATTCGAGTTAAAATTGCATAAAACCCGAAGGCAATGCCAAATGAACACTTATTTTATTCAAACTCTTTTCTATAACCAGAATAATCATACAATAGGAAGTATAAAAAAATTGGAACAAAAGAATTCTTCCAATAGTTCTAGTTCATATATCATTTGCAGTTGATAAAATCGCAATAGATATAATTAGCTGCTACATTGACAACCCGAATAGAAATAGAAATAGAATTAGAATTAGAATCTGAATCAAAATGAAATTAAAGTTTGAGTTCATGGTGTCATTAATTTCATTCACAGCCCAATTTTGATACCAGCTCTCCATCCTATTATTGCTCTAAAACATGTAGTAAAAACTATGCAAGTTCAACTCGAGCATATTTTTTGCATCATGCATACTGAATCTCTATAGAATTGAGACATCAACAATACCGCATCATTCAGGAACTTTACGGGTTGAAATGGGCCAGAATACCATCTTGGATAAGAATACATGTCAAAGGAGAAAACTTTAGACCACGACTTTTTCGGTGCCAAAATCTTACATTGCCCAGACATGAACAGAGGAACCAGAGTGTAGCAAGAGTTTGGTTGTTATTAGTCCCAATCAGTAGGAACTTCCACTACTTCCGGTGCATGTGTTAATTGCAGGAACTTTTGTCTAAAGAGGCTCATAAGGTGTGTCATTTCTAAAGTGTATGTTTTAGTCCGGGTAGTTAAATATCTCAAATTGCTAGAGATATCGTGTTTGAATCCCTGAGTTACGCAACACACTCTAATTGAATGAATTAACTACTATACCATACTTGTGAGTTTTCATGTTGGATGTTAAGCAGTGGGAGTTTTGAATTCCAAGTCAGATTTAACCTTAACATGCACTCAGAATCTTGCTATGGCAGCACAAGGCAAAGCATTCTTCATACCAAATACTATTTGGCGGATCAGAAAATGAAGGATAATTTGAAATAAAATTGCCTATAACCCTGAATTTTCAACATATCTTCAAACTGGTTTCCCCCCTGATTCAAGACAAAACTAAACTCTCATGGTGAAGGTTTTTAATCTTTTCCAGTAGCAAACCTAGATTCTACATGATTCATTAGCACAATAAATGAACAGGTAAAATGAAAAATGGAGAAGAAACATGAAAAAGCTGAAACCACAGAAAATGAGAGTCCAAGACAAGAATTAATTTTCGATAACTGTTTTTGTTCGAGAAAACTGAGGAAGCTGCTTTTAAGGTAGGTCTATAAAAGCAATGTCAAACGAGCACTTATTTTGTTCCTCATCTCATCCACTGTTATAAACATACACACTCATTTCCATAACCAAAATAATCATACAATTTAAAGTATCAATAACAAATGGACAAAAAGAAATGCCGAATCCAATATTTCAATACAACTACATGTAGTGCTAGCTCATATATTATTTCCAGTTGATAAAATGGCAATAGATAATTAGTGCTACATTCAGAACTGGAACGCCAGCTGCAGCTCACACCTTACATTGTCACTCTCATTTTCCTCATAGGTAAGAATCAGAACTAGGACTAGGATATCAATCCGAATCATCAGAAGATTCAGAACTATAATTAAGAACAGAAATAGAACTACAATCTGAATCAAAATGAAATTAAAGTTTGAGTTCATGGTTTCATTAATTCATTCACAACCCAATTTTGATACCAGCTCCCCGTCCCATTATTGATCCAAACAATATCACGTAAAACATAAGTGAGTTCAACTCGAGCATATTTTCGCATCATGAGTACTGAATCTCTATAAGAGTGACACATCAGCGATACCACGTCATTCAGGTACTTTACGGGTTGAATGGGCCAGAATACCATGTTGGATAAGAATACATGTCAAAGCAGAAAACTTTAGACCACGACTTTTTCAGTGCCACAATCTTACATTGCCCAGACATGTACGGAGGAACCAGAGGTTGTTATTAATCCCAATCAGTAGGAACTTCCACTATTTCCGGTGCATGTGTTAATTGCAGGAACTTTTCTGTAAAGAGGCTCATAAGGTGTGTCATTTCTGAAGTGTTTGTTTTGGTTCGAGTAGTTAAATATCTCAAATTGCTAGAGATACCGTTGAATCCCTGAGTTATGCAACACACTCTAATTGCAAAAGAAAACAACTTAAAAAGTATGTGACCAAAATGCAATACTATAGCCAATGCTTTCAAATGAAACCAAAATCACATCATTCCTAATAAAGTAAAACTAGAGTAACAAGTGAAAGTAAATATGATCTTTAATTACAGAAATCAGACATATTAACAGGGGCAGAACCAAGTAAAAAAAAACAGTGCTGCATTTACCTTTGCTGCAGCCTACAATGTCCACATCTCCTTTTCCTATTCAGAACCAAACTCCACGTCCCGAGCTTCAGAACCAAACTCCACATCCCGAGCTTTAGAATCACTCTCATGTTCCCTATCCTCTGACTCATAGTCCTGATACATATCTTCAGAAGCGTCAATCGGATCGTCCACATCATCTTCAACAATAGAAATACCTTTGCTCTCTTTATGCAGCTTCAACCCCGCACACCTACTCAACACATTCATAAAATCATTAGAAAGTGTTGCTCTAATAATATAAAAATGGAGCCAGAACAATAAGAAAAAAATAGCTGCATAAAGCATCGAAATTGAGATCAAGTCAAGTATCAAGTAACAAAACATTATAAAATTACCTTGACTTGACATTAAGCACCTCCACATTATGTCCCAATAGAGCATGTTTGAGTGAAACAAAGCTTGGAATATGAGGAATCACATCGACTTTTGATCCAAACCCTCGGAGCTTGAAGTATCTAAATCCTTCTTTTTCTGGATGCTTGCATATAAAACCATGTTTACGAGAATGAAACATGAATAATGCCCCATTATTCAGAAACGTTATGGGTTGATACGAGCCATAAGGCCATCTATTATAATCCTCCGACAGAAAGGAGAAAATATGAGACCACGACTTCTTCGCACCATTATCCTTCATCACCCAAAAGTCAACAATACCATATCCAAAAGCTTCGGATATGAAGAGTTCTCCCCCTAATACTCCTATCTCAACCATATCATTTGCCATCATTCTTGATGGTGCTGAAATTAACTCAAAGCATTCCTTCTCAACGTCAAAAGAAATTACATAATAATCCATTTCAGATGTCAACCAATAAACACAGCCATTCAAATAAGTAGGGGATAACTTGCCCGTTGACCTGGGAAGAAATTGACAGTCTTTCCAAATTTGAAGGTCTTTCCATGATTCAGTACCGAGAACATGCACTTCAGCCACCATAACAACATCGCGTCCGCTCCAACGTGTAAACATTCTAATCACCTTATACTTGTTAGTCCTAGGAGTAAAACCAAAACCACTCTTAATAACTACTCTTCCGGAATCTTTAACCGTCCTAACCTCTGGAAGATAAATAAATTCACCTGTAACCGGATTGCAAACAATGACGGGATCATTATCAGATGGATTGGACAAGCAAAGCAAGCCATTGCATGAATTTACTATACTATACTTGTGATTTTTCATATTCAGTTTCATGAAATTCTTACTCTCTGCCCCTTCTTCATCACGTATCATTTCAATGTTGCGCAGTGGCAGTTTCAGTTTCGAGTCAAGCTTAAGCTTAATAGGTGAGTCTATTTTATAAGGACGCATCTCACGCATACGCTGGAAATCATCTTGCTCTGGTTGGACAAGATAAAGCATTCTTGACAGTATGTTAAAACCTGAGGTTCGTATCAGAGGATAAACCTGAGCTTGATCAAAATGAAGCTTTGCAAACTCGGGGTCTGAAATGAGAGCGTACCATGTTTTGCAAACACATTTGCATACGAAAATCCTCTTTATAGAGAGGCTAAGTAGAATACTTACGAGAATGTTACTTGGCAGATCCGAAAAGGAAGGACCTTTATAAGTAACTTTCGCGGCGGTTGAATTCCTTCCTCTTTTCATGATACTGAAACAACATAAACGAAATTATTAGCAACAGAAAAATGAGATTGAATTAAAGAGAAGAAAAAACCCTAATTTTACTACACATTTTGATTTCATGCCTTGATTTAGTAAATTAATTCAAAAGATTCAAACCTAAAATCTGAGGAACCCTGTGTTGCTCCAATACGGTGTCAGGAGACACGGAAAACATTATTTCTAAAATATAACTTTCATAAATTATTTTAAAAATGGTGTCGGATACGGATTCGGATTCGGATAGGCTGTTAAGGACAAATGTCCGATAAACCTAAATTCTATGATTCAATAGCAATTTGGGCGGGAATTTATGGAGGGAAATGATTTGGATTAATTACATAGATCTCATAATTAGAGATAATAAATACAAGTCTCTCAGATTTTCAAACCTCAACTAAAACTCTCATGGATAAGTATAAGTATCTTGCTTTTGTCATGAAACCGTTGGTTTAATATTAATTAATTTATTTTAATTATTTTTTTCAATTCTTTAATAAATTTACACAGTTATATTATCTTCCCACGTTTCCTTCTTCTTGCGGTTCGTTTATGCGGAGCATTTGATGATATGAATTTCATAATGAAAATCAGAGTTGTTATAGAAAAGCTTCGAAATTGTTCAGACCTGGCAGATTAAGGAAATTCAGTTATTAAAAAAATTAAGATGAGTCGATTGATTATGTTCTTGTCGTTTTGATGTTACGCATTCCGGATTCCTCGAAGAGTTTCTTAATGCCAAAAGAATTCTAAAAGAAGATAGAATTTGGTCACAATCTTTTATACGTTTGTCAATTTACTCAATTTCAAATTTTGTAGTTCATGAATTAAAATAATGATCTGTACATTTTTGTAATTTTATAGGTAGATGTTTGTACTGAAAATCAAATTCAGATATTGATGAAATTAACATGTTACAAATCGTTAATTTTGTATGTTTTTTATGATATGAATTTCAAATTACTTGTATATTTTTTTAACAAAAAGAAAATTTTTAGTAATAGATAAAAAAAATTAGTGAGTACCTTTTCTATATTGGTTTTGTTTGTGAATTTCATTGAAAAACAAATTCATATATAGAAGAAACTAATATGTTACAAAACATTAGTTTTGTGTTGGTAGCTTTTGATAACTAAATTCACAATCGGAAAAGATGGAAAACAACATAAAAAAAGTCAGAAGTGATTTCGGGTTGAACCTCTGAAAAAATTGAAGATAACAACTATGGGAACGTGATTCCTTTGGGAATTTGTTTTCCAATATAATATAATATAATATAAATAATAATAATAAATAAAATTTGAATTTAAAATTAATATAGTCTTTTAACTGTTTTAAATGACAAAAGTTGGATAGAATTGAGGATTTTGGTAAATTAAGTATAAAATATTAACAAACTGATATAATTCAAAGATATCAATGATTTAATTGTAAATTAGATTTGAGACCTGAGTTTTGGTGTAATTTATTTAGTAGACTAATTACTGGGCTGTGCCTCAATGGTATGGCTATGTTAGGCCTAACTGGGCTTTAATCTAAATTGTGTTCAAGTATAGCCCATCTTGTATTGTGTATGAGCCGAACCGGACATCATTAAGTCACTCTGATCAATTTCGACATTAATGTAGTGTTATGTCAATAAAAATTGTTGATTTTGTTCGAAACATGGAATATGACAACAATTTAGTCTGCCTACAGATTTTGGAGGGGGTTTTTTAATTTGCAACATATAGCATGTATAAATAGCTATTATATGATTACAGTTAATTTTGATGACGTGAGCGAAAACCGTTTTTGTCTAAATAAGTTTTTGACTTTCATCTTAACTCTTACATGACCGATCAAAGGTTTTGGAAAAATATTTAAGCTAAAGATGCAAAACAAACTTCTGGGAGAGTGACTAGTATCCTGACATAGTAAGAAACAAACTCTTGTAGGATTCACGATTATTTATTTGCTCAAAATCAAACCACAACTATTTTTTACTAAAATTAAGGATTGTGGCTTACATTGTTCATAGAATTCAATTTTGCTAACATAAACGAGGACATTTTTTTGCCCAAAGTGTTTTTGTAACTTTTGACGAGTCAAGTTAGAGTTAAATTCAAAGTACAAATCAGAGTACAAAACAAACTAGTCATCTATTTTCAAAAATGCGAAACCACGAAGCATTTACTTATTTGAAGTTAGCCCTTTGAAATTAACTAACTCGACATTTACTGTAGCACACCCAAGGAATTGGAATCGACGCTGTCTTGTTCTGAAAGCAGTGACTATCTCCGGCATCCCCCTCCAATATCCGACGGCTTCCTCTCCATTTCCGGTAAGTTTTTCTCCGAATTTGAATATATGATTGAAGGAAATGTGTGGTGAGTTTGATGTTCTTTGTTTAGCTTCATTTCAAACTTCAACTACCTTTAGACAAGTAAATGGTATTTACAGTTACCAAAATCATACAAATACAACTCACTATTTGGTTTCACTTTCTTGGTTCTGTTTCCGTTATCCTAAGCAAACCAAAGGGCCCCTCAGTTTTATCTCTTTTTTCTCCCTTTATCCATACATCTAAGTTATATCCAATGAATTCATTTTTCTTGGCTATTTGAATTCACTTTGTTGATATTAATTAATGTATTTGCAGTTTCTCAACATCATGAAAAGAAGACGGAATTCAACATCGAAGAGAAGATGCAATGAAATATTAGAGAAAGAGAAAGTTAGCCATCTTCAGATTGATTATTCAGGTCCTTCATTTTCTGATCTACCAAATACCATTCTCGTAACTCTCCTGCTTAGCCTCTCTATAAAGAGCATTTTCGTATGTAAATGTGTGTGCAAAACATGGCATGATCTCATCTCTGACCCTCATTTTGCAAAACTCCATTTCAATCAAGCTCGGGTTTGTCATCTGCTTCGAACCCGGGGTGTTACATTAGTATCAAGAATGCTTTATCTTGTGCAGCGAGATGATTTTGAAACAAGTTATAATAGGTCGCCGATTAAGATTAAACTTAACTCCAAACTGAAACTCCCATTGCGCAACATCCAAAAAATACTCGATAAACAAGGGGCACAGGGTGAGAATCCCATGAGGCTGAATATGAAGTATCACAAGTATAAGATTGTTAATTCATGCAATGGCTTGCTTTGTCTGTCCAATCCATCCGATAACGAACCTGTTGTAGTTTGCAATCCGATTACAGGTGAATATATTAATCTTCCAGCGGTTAGGACAATTTCTGATGGTTTTAGTCGGGGTTTTTTCAGTTGTGGCTTTGGTTTTAGTCCTGCTTCTAACCAATTAATATAAGGTGATTAGAATGTTTTCTCGTAAGGATGAAAGAATAGTGGTTGAAGTATATGTTCTTGGTACAGAAACTTGGAGAGTCCTCCAATTTTTACCTAGGACGACATATGTGGAATTCCCTACTTATTTAAATGGATGTGTATATTGGGTTTCTGATGATAGACCGTATTCTGTAATTTCTTTTGACATTGAGAAGGAATTCTTTGAGTCAATTTCACTACCAGAACCAATGTGTATGAACATAGGAGTATTAGGAGGAGAACTATTCATATCTTCTCGACATAATCTTCATGCTGTTCGTGTTTGGGCATTGAAGGATAACGGTGCAAACAAGGCTTGGTCTCAAATTTTCTCCTATGATGATGACAAACGGTTTTATGGCTCATCTAAACCCATAGCATACTTGAGTAATGGGGCATTATTGATGTTTCTTAGACATTCTGAACCTGATTTTATATGCATGGATCCAAGAGAAACTGGATTTAGATACTGGAAGATCCATGGATTTAGATCAGCAGTCGAAGTAACTCCTCATATTCCAAGTTTAGTTCCACTAAAACATGCTCTATCAGGACATAATGTGAAGGTGCTTAATGTCAACTCAAGGTAATTTTGTGTACTTGATGTTTTGACTTGTTTCAATGCAAACTTTTTTTTGTCAAAATGTTACCTATTGATAATCACAGCAGCATTTTCTAAGCATTTAATCAATTTGCGCAGTAGGTACGCGAAGTTGAAGTTGCATGGGGAGGAGCAAGTTATTTCTATAGTTGAAGAAAATAGGAAAATCAATTGAGACTCCAAATACATGGATCAAGACTGCGTCCGAATAGGAAATGGAGACATGGACAGGTAATTAAATGTTGCACATAATCTCTAACATGTGTAATTCCGAATAGGAAAAGGAGACATGAACAGGTGTCTTCTGGAAATGAGTGTGTAAGCTTAGCAAGTCTAATTTTAGTGGACACAGAAAGGATGTCGTCTTGGTGTTGACTGTTAGTCTTGCTAACTGCAGTTATAGTTTTGAGTTTCTCATGGTTTGCTTTTTAGATGTCCATAATTACATACCATTTACCATGAATAGTTACACACATATATGATAATATAAGGTCTCTAGTTGACTGATTTAACTGATTTCGCTACACGCATACCATTTACCTTCTCTTGTTCGTGGTAATCAGATCAATTTTATTGAACTGCATGATTTGGTCAGTAATATTCTGGAAACTTAATAATGAGGTTAGAAACGAATAGTTCGAGATGTCATTTCAATGTTCCCTCTTTATTGGAGTAGCATTCTGTAACCATAATATTTTTTATTTGTGAAGTAGGTTTGGGGAGTTGAAGCTGCAGAGAGAGTCCGATGGTATTTCTTTAGTTAAAGAATGTAGGAACATGGACATTGTGAAGAACTATCTAATATTTATTACCATTTTGTCAATTGTTATGATCTATGTATCACAAATGTAGATTTACCAGGTCTAATTTCTGTGTTTTTTTACGGCTTTGATTTTAATTGATACTGAAGGATGACAATTTGATGTTCTTTCGAAACAACATTAATCAAGTTAATTATGTTTTTTTCTGTTATTTATATGTATGGATTGCATCAATTTTTAGTATTTGGTGTCTTTTTCACTCTATAACAATGGGTTGAGTTGAGTCACAGACTTTGACAAATCAATATTTTTTATTGTAGTTGTGTTATAGCGGCTATAGGTACTATATTTTACAGATATGTTTTAGCTTTAACTGTAATGTCGTACTTTTTAACATGTTAACAATTTGGTACCTTGTTTACAAATTATGCCAACCACAAATCCTTATTTGTACAATTTTAAACATGACTCTGTTTGCAAATGAGTCATACCACAGATTATACTTTACCGTATTTTTTATTGTTTTTGGATTTACAAGGACTGAACGACAAAAAATTACAACTGTGATGGTCGTAAAAATCAAAATTGCAAAGCAAGAGCGCTCCAAGATGTACTGTTTATCCTACAATAATATTAAACTGACCCTAAATTAACATTTAGACGCTAGTTGAGCAGTCGGATTTTGAGCTTAGGCGGGCTAGGCTCAAATGTGAAAATGAAGAATCAAGTTTAAATTTTTCGGTAGAAAAGTTTGTGTCTCTTCCAATGTGAAAATGATTTTGGTTTACGCAGTAATTTATTTTAGTCTCTTCGAATTCTGTGTTTTACTATATATAATGCTCCATAAATCATTCATCCTTCTCATTGATTTATTAAAAGTAAAGCCAGAGAAAAGTAACAAGTAATATAGATGCACTGAAAGAAGAACAAACAAGTACTCTCATTATTCCTATTCCTATTGATGCTTTCATTGATCAGATATCAATCTTAGCTTTTTCATTTTCCGGCAGGAGTAAAACGGGAATGTTGGGATCTTCCCCTGGCTCACTACTTATTTACGATCAGAAACTTCTCCCTGCTTTCTAATTCCAAAATAGACAACTATGGATCCAGTGATTTTGAAGCTGGTGGATACAAATGGCAAGTTTCTTTCTTTTTTAATTTAAGGCATGATACTTCAAATTTTTCGATAAAAAGTTCCTCAATTTACTAGTTTAGGTATGTAGTATACGTTCAAAGTGGCAAATGAACAATCAAAATGACAAGTTGTGCTATCTATTAAGCCATGATTATATGATTATCCTCTCAATTCCTACCTGGGATATCGAGATTTTTATAAGTTGAAGTGAATGTCATGATAAGTTTACGGTTTTTATCAGCTTGAAGTTGAAGTGTATTTTGCCTTTTACTTTTTATTTTTATTATGGTGTGTCCATATTGTTTAGTGATGATCTCTGCTGATGCTTCCTACAAAATGTACTGAATATGCTGGAATTTGTCTCTTCATCCGGCTGGGAACAAGAAAGTTAAGGAGAAAGTGCACATCTCTCTCTATTTGGTACTATCCAAATCAAATTCTTTTCCATTATATCAGGAGGTTCATGTGTCGTTCAAGTTGTTTGTTTATATTCAAATTTGGAATAAGTATTTGGCCGTTCAAGGTATTGTTTTGGCACATTTTGTTGGTAGCTTACGTTTTGCAAATTCCTTGTTAACTTAACATGTTTAGTCAAACATTCACACCGTCTTTTCTTTTGCATGTGTTTATAAATGTGCTGAATTGTTTTACGCTTTGAACATTTGAGAAGATGACAAGGAGAGAGTAAGTTGTTTTCGTGTAGGGATGAGCGAACGGGGTTTCAACCAATTTCTTCCGCTCATTGTTTTCAATGATTCTTCATCTGGATACCTCATTGATGATTGTTGTGTATTTGGAGCTGAGGTTTTCGTTTTAGACAGAATAAGTAAAAGAGTCCATATCTGTCTTCAAGAAGCTTGATAACTACACCTACACTCGGAATATCAAGTATGCTGGACAAAGAGAGAAGAATTCCATAAATCTCCTAACTTTGTTTTCGGTGGATTTAAATGGTATGTCGGAGATAAATGTATGCATGTATTTAGCTTCATAAGTAGATTTCAAAATAATTTTAATTTTTAATGTTGTCTAGGTCTTTAGAGCTTTATACAAATGGATATGCACAAGAGAAGGGCAAAAGCTTGTCGATGTATTTATGCTTGGAGGGTTTGGAAGCTCTTAACGCCGGGGAAAGGCTACATGTTAAATATATCATGCGTGTGAAGGATCAATCCTTTCAAAGAAAGCACCATGAACGATCAGGTTAAATGGCATTGAACTTAATTTTATCTTGTTGTATTTTGTATTGCTTAATGTGGGTGTTATACGTTCCATTATATCTACGCAATGCTCGTCCTAGCTTATATTGTTTGGACACACATGGTTCGGCTACCTCTAGACTTGCATTCCAAATATTGTTTCATAGAGTAACTTGACTTCTGTCTCACATTTTTCAGCTAATGCACAATTTTCTGCTTCATCTGTCGATGTGGGCTTTGATGATGTTATGCCGCTAAACTACCTCAGGGAGCAATCTTACCGATTTTTATGTAATGGTAGGCGTGAATCAATATTTGATCGTATTATGATTGTAGAACTAGAAATTCTTTTGCTGGCTGTGGTCAAGGATTTGTTTTGAAACTATTAAGTTATTAGTTTTGTTTTTGACTAAGGTTTGAGGAAATATGAATTTGATTATGTAAGTTGAAACTTCATATCAAAAATATGCTTTTGGAACTAGAAACTTCGCTTCACATCTCGGTGGTATGCTATTTGGATCCACCTTCTTCCAACAGACATCTTACGAGTAGGGGTTAAAAGCTTCAACTTTTGATGCAAAGATCTGGATGTAGTTCCGAAACTTGATACTAATAACTGAATTTTTGGCGCTGGAGTTGAATGTACGTATAAGATGGACAGAGTCGTTTGCGAGTGGTCTAGAGAAGTGGAAAACAGGAAGAAAAGAAGTGCATCAACTTTGAAGTTGATGGGGTAAATTACACGTGGTGTTTCACCTTTGGGTTTAATTCACACCATGGTGTACCACCTTTCGTTTGTAACTCTAATATGTACCACGTTTCTATGATCTCACAATAAAGTGTACAAACACTAAAAATCATCAGTTACTTCGCCCTCATTTTTAAGGAAAATGGAGAAAAAGGGTGCCGTAGTAATCGCATTTTTAAAAGGAAATAGAGAAAGGGGTGGTGCGGCACTTTCACAAATTTTAACCGATAATTTTTAGTGTTTATATACTTTATTGTACACCCTAGAGAGGTGGTACACCATACTGTGAGTTAGCCCAAAGGTGGTACACCACCTATGTAATTTACCCGAAGTTACTGAAGTTGATGAGTAAAATGCTCCTGCCTCGAATCCATAATATATGCCGTTTTGAATTGTTAATGTTTCTGTTATAGTTTGTTTATAATTAGGAGTCTTAGTTTTACTTGCGTTAGAAGTATTCTCTTTCCTATTATGATTAGTATGGCTGGCAGCAATTAGTGTCCTGGTTTGATTAGGACAAGGTTTTGTAATGCAAATATCACGGATTATATACTAATAAGGTCTTGAGATTTTTTTTTCTCTTCTCCTCTACATCAATTTTCGAGTAATTCTTTCAGTTTTCTCTCTTCTTTCTTTGTATGTTCTATCTATTGTATCGTATAATTTATTTATGTTTCCTTAACAATTTGAATTCAGTTTTTTGATATTAATGTATTTGCATTTTCTCAGAATCATGAAAAGAAGACGGAATTCAACGTCAAATGGAAGAAGCCACGAAATATTAGAGAAAGGCAAAGATAGTCATCTTCAAATTGATTATTCAGGTGATATCTCTGATCTGCCGAATAACATTCTGGTATCTCTTCTACTTAGCCTCCCCGTAAAGAGCATTTTTGTATGCAAATCTGTGTGCAAAGCATGGTATGATATCATCTCTGACCCTGATTTTGCAATACTGCATTTCAATCAAGCTCGGGTTTGTCATTTGCTTCGAACCTCGAATTTTTCATCACCGTCAAGAATGCTTTATCTTGTGCACCCAGATGATTTTGACATGAGTTATGATAGGTCGCCTATTAAGATTAAACTTGACTGCAAACTGAAACTCCCACTCCGCAACATCAAAAAGATACTTGGTCAAAAAGGGCTACATTATGATCGCATGAAGTTTAATATGAAGAGCTACAAGTATGATATAGTTAATTCCTGCAATGGATTACTCTGTCTATCCAGTTCTTCTAATAATTTCCCCATTGCAGTTTGCAATCCGGTTACGGGTGAGTTTATTAAGCTTCCAATTAACTACAAGCTTAAACGTCGTCGTATTGTTTCTGGTTTTGGTTTCAGTCCATCTTCTAACTAATATAAGGTGATTAGAATGTTTTCTGGTTTGAACGTAGACAATGATATGGTGGTTGAAGTACATGTTCTTGGTACAAAAACTTGGAGAGTCCTCCCTTTTTTACCTAAGAGAACAGAGTATTTGCTATTGCCTACTTATTTAAACGGGTGTGTATATTGGTTTTCTCTTATAAGACCGCATTCAGTAATTTCTTTTGACATTGAGAAGGAAACCTTTGAGTCAATTTCAGTACCCCTACCATTAGAAACTCCTACTAAATTGGTGCAACATAATATTAAGATGGGAGTATTAGGAGGACAACTCTTCATATCGTCTTCAAATCAGAATGGTGTTTGGACAATGAAGGATAATGGTGCAAACAAGACTTGGTCTCAAATTTTCTCCTTTCGGTGTGAAGATGATAAATGGCCTAAGGGCTCATATCAACCCACAAATTACCTGAATAATGGGGCATTGTTGATATTTCATTCTTATCATAAAAATTTAATATGTAAGGATCTGAGACAAACTGGGTTTAGATACTTGAATCTCCACGGAATCAGATCAAAAGTTGAAGTAATCGCTCATACTCTAAGCTTTGTTCCCCTAAAGCACGCTTTATCAGGACATAATGTGCAGGTTCTTAATGTCAATTCAAGGTAATTTTATGTACTTGATGTTTGACTTGGTCTTAATGCAAACTTTTTCCTGTCAAAATATTACTAATTGATGATCACAACAGCATTTTTAACCGTTTAATTAATTTGTTCAGGGGTGCAAAGTTAAAGTTGCCTGGAGAGAAGCAAGTTATTTCTATAGTTGAAGAAAATACGAAGATGAAATGAGACTACAAACACGTTAATCAAGACTGCGATTCCTGAATAGCAAAAGGAGACATTAACAGGTAACTAAACGTAGCACAGAATATCTGCTAAACTATCTAATATGTGATTGCGAAGAGGAAATATGCTTAAAAAGTCTAATTTTAGTGGATACAGAAAGGATGTAGTTTTGGTGTTGACTGCATGCAAGTGTTAATTACTGCAGTTATAGTTTTTGAGTTTCTCATGGTTTGCACGTATATGATAGTATGAAGTCTCTAGTTTACAAAACATTATTTGAATCCATTTTATTGCTTTTGGCTCACGGTGTGCAGATTAATTAAGCAATATTCTGAAAACTCGAATAATGTGGTTGGAAACTGATCGGAGCAATGTTCCTTCTAAATCAGAGCAGCACTTTGTAACCATGTTATAATTTATTTGTTAAGACGGTGTGCGGAGTTGAAGCTGCATGTAGAGTCCAACAGTATTTCTTTAGTTGAAGAATGTCATAATGTGGATATTTTTGGCTGCAACAGAGGAAGATGTAGAATCTGAGCCACTGAATATCTGGTAAATCATCTATTTTCTGTGTTTTGCGGCTGTAATTTTAGTTGATACAGAAGGATGGCCTTTGATGTCATCTGAAAACAGTAATTGTAGTATTAAGTTAATGTTTTATTCTTCATTTTATTTTTTCATGTATGGACCGCTTCTATTTGTATTATTTGGTGTTATTTTCACTCTCTAACAATTCTTTGTCTCTATCACTATTGCATCAAAATTCATATCACTCATCTAACCCTAAAATAAACAAAGTTAAGACGATGATTTTGAAAAAAACTAAAACAATGATTTTGAAAAATGAAAAATGCAATTGCGTAGAAAATGTGATTTGAATTTTTATGATATTTTTTAGAAAAGGCCAAATGGCCGTTTGGCCTATGCAAAAACGTCTGCCTAGCCCTTTGTCCCACAGGCGTTTCTGCCTTTGGCATAAAGGGCCTGGGCAGGCCCGTTTAAGCTTTTACACCTCTCCTTTACAATTTTTACAGCCCATTTTTTTCCTTTTTTTCTCTTTCTTATTTATACTTTTTATTATTATTTGGAGAGTTTGTTAAAAGTTTTTTTGGTTTTTTTTTATTGATTTTGGTATATTTTTTTCGTGTGTTAGTTTACGGGTTTTAAGTTTTTCTCAATTTTTCTTGTTTGCTAATTAGGCTAGAGAGAGGGTTGAGAGAATTTTGAAAGAAAAAGTTCAGTGAATTGTAAGAGTAACAAAAGTAAAATTGAAAAAGTGGGTTGCAGTTCAGAAAAACTGGACTCTATATAGCAATCAACTTTTTTTAAATTATAATAACTTTTGGGAATTTTACCCCCTTTTACACCCTTAAAGTTTACATTTATTTTAATTCTAGACCTATAGAGTATGTGTTTCATATAACTTCTATAAAAGCACACCATTTGATCATATTTTTGTTAAACACCACTTTCACTTAGAGTATACTACATTCTAAATGTAGTTACTTGGCAAAGCTCAGAAATTTTTATGTTCTGTTTTGGAAGTTGAAGGGCCCTAAAAAGATACATTTGAGGAGTCATGAATATATAGTTTAGTAGCTCGATTTTGACTCAACAATACCCAAAAAAATTGTCAAGCAACCTAAAACCTTAAGGTAATAGGTTGATGAGTCTCATCATACACAATGAGTTTTGTATATGATATTTATATTTACAATTTGAGACCACATCTAACCCAAGACCTTAAGACAATAATTTAATGAGTCTCAAAACATTATAAATCATTCATAATTTTCACAAATTTCCCATGTGGGATTCAATAACTTAACTCATACTTAAATACTTGACAATTAGACCAATTATTAGCCCAAAGCCACAGTTAATTTGGGCCTAATTGGAGGCGATTATAAAGATGAAATCTTAAGCTCATTCATTCTCCTTGCTCATAAAATAATTCTATGCTTCAATTTTGCGGGCATCCATCAATTTTCTGGTACTGCTTCTCTCTTTCAGGAAATTCCTATGTTTTTTATGTTAGATATTTATTTATTCTGATATATCTTAGGTTTCATTTATCTTCTCCGGTTCGGAAGGATTGGAGAGTTTTAGATTTTGCTTAAGCAAATACAGTAATTAATAGGTTATAGTTCAAAGAAATTCAGTTATCCAATCACTAATCATTTTAAGCAAGTTTAGGAGTACTCCAATATAGATGATAACAATGTTGTGCCATAGAAACAGACATCCCAATAAATTCGTTATGATATTTGTATTGTGGCTCAAGTAGGTAATCTTGGTACAATATCAAAAGGCATTGGCTTATTCTTATCTCGTAGTCAAGATGCATGTTATTTTCTACTTATATGATTCTTGATTTTAAGATTTACTACCGTTTTGTTTATTTTTTAGGTTCTCGTTTCAGGTCATTCATATTTGGGCAATGAAAGATCGTGATGTAAAAAACGCTTGGTCTGAAATTCTCCCATTAACTTATCTTCTGAAGAAAGATGAGCTTATGGTTTATATCATGGCATAAAATACCTCAATGTGCATAGTTCTCCCCCTAATACTCCCAACACGATCATATGTGCACTTTTGACGTTGAGAAGGAAAGTTGAACCAATTGCTTATATTCTAAGCTTTATCTCAGTCAAACATGTTCTATCTGGACAGAATATGAAGGTGCTTAATGTCAGGTCAAGGTAATTTTTGTTCTACAGATTATAATACAAATGTTCTTGAGAAAATAATAATTTAGGTGAGAAAATCGATCTTATTAATAGTTTGTTGGGTCCGTTTGGTAATCAGGAGGATAAGTGTTGATTTTCGATTTCACGAGCAATGGCCTCTATACTTCATATAGTTGGGCTATTCCTGGCTAATTCTCGGGTTGTTCAAGATTCTCGGGGTGGCTGGAAAAAGCCAATTGTACAAAAAGGGCTTTTGGTGTCGTGTCGGTTCTAGATCTTCACTAGAGGTAGGGGGTTGCCATTTGTTTGCAAAACATGGGATAATCGAAAATGTATTCCCTGAATTTGTGAAGCTCCATTTTAGGTAGCTCTAGTGTATGAAAATAAATAAAAATTTCTGATTTTTGAAATTTTCTAGAAATCTGAATATTTTTCATATTTCCGAAAAACAAAATCAGAAAATTCTAGAATTTTTTTTTTCAGAAATCTGAATTTTTTTTTTCTAAATTTTGAAGTACTATAATACAAAAGGAAAAAAGAAAGATGAAGAAGAGAAGAAATTAAGGGCTCATTGTGGAATTTTCCAAATTTTATTTTCCCACTTTATCTCTTTTACTCTTTTATTTTAAAATATATTTAACACATCAGCATCACGTAAGATTTTGGTGTCTACGTGGTGTGCTTTTATATGGTTGAAGTGGTTATGTGAAAAATTATATACTTCATGTGTCTATGTGAAGATAAGTACAAGTTTAAAAGTTCCAATCTTAATTTTTGGAAATTTAAATATTCATTAGAATTTGAAGGGTCAGTGTATTAAATGATGGTTTGGATTGTACTAATGGGAACTGTGTATGAATCAAAAGTCATTTCCCACTTTTCAATATTCTCAAAAATAAGTGCCTTGTTTGTATAAATCAAACGCCATCACATCACTAAAGATTTGAGACTTTTATCAATTTTCAGTTTTCTCTGTAATTCTTACTCTTATCTTTCTTTCTTTTAATGTTCTTTTTTCATCTATCTATTGAATCATTTAGTCTATGTTTGCTTAACAATTTGAATTCAGTTTGTTGATATTAATGTATTTGCATTTTCTCAGAATCATGAAAAGAAGACGGAATTCAACGTCAAATAGAAGAAGCGACAAAATATTAGAGAAAGGCAAAGATAGCCATCTTCAAATTGATTATTCAGGCCCTTCATTTTCTGATCTGCCGAATAACATTCTCGTATCTCTTCTACTTAGCCTCCCCATAAAGAGCATTTTTGTATGCAAATCTGTTTGCAAAGCATGGTATGATCTTATCTCTGACCCTGATTTTGCAATGCTCCATTTCAAACAAGCTCGGGTTTGCCATTTGCTTCGAACCTCGAATTTTTCATCACTGTCAAGAATACTTTATCTCGTACGGCCAGATGATTTTGACATGAGTTATGATAGGTCGCCTATTAAGATTAAACTTGACTGCAAACTGAAACTCCCACTCTGCAACATTGAAAAGATACTTGGTCAAGAAGGGGTAGATTATAAGAACCGCATGAAGTTTAATATGAGGCACTACACGTATGATATAGTTAATTCCTGCAATGGATTGCTCTGTCTATCCAGTTCTTTTTATCATATCCCTGTTGCAGTTTGCAATCCGGTTACAAGGGAGTTTATGAATCTTCCTGTTAATGGCAATCTTAAAAGATATTGTTATGGTTCTGGTTTTGGTTTCACTCCAGCGTCTAACCAGTATAAGGTTATTAGAATGTTTTCTGGTTCGATCAGAGATGGCGATGAGGCGGTTCAAGTACATGTTCTTGGTACAAAAACTTGGAGAGTCCTCCCTTTTTTACCTAAGAGATCTCTGAGATTCCCTACTTATTTAAACGGGTGTGTATATTGGTTTTCTTGTATACCACCGCATTCAGTAATTTCTTTTGACATTGAGAAAGAATCCTTTGAGTCAATTTCAGTACCCACACCATTGGACACTTTTGCTCTACGGGAGAGATTAAGCATGGGAGTATTAGGAGGAGCACTCTTCATATCGTCTTCAAATCATAATGCTGTCCGTGTTTGGACAATGAAAGATAATGGTGCAAACAAGACTTGGTCTCAAATTTTCTCCTTCTCCTTTTGGAATGATGATGATAAATGGCCCAAGGGCTCATATCAACCCATAAATTATGTGAATAGTGGGGCATTGTTGATGTTTCATTCTAATAAAAATGGTTTAATATGTAAGGATCCGAGAAAAACTGGACTTAGATACTTGAAGGTCCAGGGATTCAGATCAAAAGTCGAAGTAATTGCTCATACTCCAAGCTTTGTTCCACTAAAACAGGCTTTATCAGGACATAATGTGAAGGTTCTTGATATCAAATCAAGGTAAATTTATGTACTTGATGTTTGACTTTCTCTCAGAACAAACTTCTTCCTTTCAAAATATTACTAATTGATAATCACAACATCAATTTTTAACCGTTTAATCAATTTTGGCAGGTGTGCGAAGTTGAAGTTGGAAGGAGAGGAGCAAGTTTTTTCTATAGTTGAACAAAATAGGAAGATTACATGTGACTCCAAAGACGTTGATCAAGACTATGATTCCGAATCGGAAAAGGAGACATGAAAAGGTGATTAAATGTAGCACAAAATATCTGCTAAACAATCTAATATATGGTTGTCAATACTATATAGTTGTGTATGTGTTCTGGAAATGCTTGTAAGCTTAACAAGGCTAATTTTTAATCGATACGGAAAGGATGTCGTTTTTGTGTTGACTACAAGTTTTAATTACTGCAGTTACACTTAAGTTTTTCATGATTTGATTTTTATTTGTCCGTAGTTACGTACCATTTTCCGTGAATAGTAAAGAACATATTTATATGAAAGTTTAAAGTCTCTAATTTACAAAACATGATTTGAATCCATTCTCTTGCTTTCTGTTCATAGTGTGCAGACTGCAGATTAATTTTATTGAACTGCTCATAGTATTCTACAATTTAAATAATGAGGTTGAAAACTGATTGGAGTAATGATTCTTCTAAATCAGAACACATACACAGAGTTGAAGTTGGTGTGGGGAAATGAAGCTTCACAGGGAGTCCGACTGTTTCGTTAGTTGAAGAATGTCAGATCGTGGACAATGTTGGCTACAACAGAGGTGGATGTGGAACTGAGGCACTGAATATTTGCTAAACTATCTAATTTTTGTGTTTTACGGCTGTAATTTTTGTTGATACAGAAGGATGGCATTTTGATGTCATCTGAAAACATTTATTGTAGTATTAACTTAATGTTCTATTCTATAATTTTTAGTTTTTCATGGATTGCTTCCATTTATAGAATTTGGTGCTTTTTTCACACCCTACAACAATTTACTGTCTTTTGAATCCCTAAAATATCTATTGAATCCTCCATTTTCTGATCTGCCCAGGGTCATTCTGCTAAATATCGGGTGTCCCTCGGCATTTTCGTATTCAAATATGTGTGTGCAGAAAAAGATGGTATAATCTAGTTTTAGATCAGGTTTATCCTTTGATTTGTACAATGAAGGATAACGGTGCAAACAAGGTTATCTATTTGTGCGTTAAGTGCTCGAAGTTGAAGTTTCACGGAAAGGACCAAGTTATCTCTACAGTTGAAGAAAATAGGAAGATTAAATGTGACTCCAAAGACATTGATCAAGACTGCGTTTCTGAATAAAAAGGAGACGTGAACATTGTAGGCTGTAGAACAGGTAACTAAATGTAGCACAAAATATCTGCTAAGCTATCTAATATGGAAATGAGTGTTAGCTTAACAATTCTAATTTTAGTGGATACTGAAAGAATGTCGTTACCGTGTTGATTGTAATTGTTAACTGCATATAGTTTTGAGTTTCTCATGGTTTGCTCATTCTTTGTTTTTTTTTTTTGAATAAGAGCTGAGGATCGGGAATGACTAAGACTTGCTCATTCTTTGTTTTATTACACTCAACCAGTATAAAATCTGTAGTTAACAACGTCAAAACATGATTTGGATCCATTTAACTTATTTGATTCCATAAAAGCCCCTTCGAACGGCTAGCTTTGCTTGTCGAGTACATCTCATGGATGGCTACGTCTTATTATTTACAATCCAATTAGTTGTGAGTTTATTAACGTTCTGGAGCATGATAAGTGACATTCGTTAGTATAACATTCTGGTTACCGCTAACAAATATAAGGTGATAAGAATGTATAAGTGACACATAATTCAATTTGTGGCTGCAACAAATGTACATATTTAAAAAAAAAAAGGCAAAAAGCATTCTGAGGCCCGTGATCTTTCCTTTTTCGGTGCATTAAGTTTTTGATCTTTTATTTGTATACATTAGGCTCTTGATCTTTTATATTTGGTTCTATCAAGTCCTCATCTAACAAAATTGGATGATTTGTTAACTTTCACAAATTAATAATTGACCAATTGAAATATCGCGACACCTATAATTAATTACAATTGTCGTTGTTTTGCTCATTTTCTAGTCATTTCGAAAGTGAAATCGAGGAGAATGAAAACATAGATGAAATCTAATGAGTGATGTTTGACCATGTTCTTTATGCCTTATTAGTACTTATCGGTTGTTCATTTCAGCTCAATAATTTCTTTTCAGTAAATGTGTTTCAGTAATTTTCAGTCATAAAAAATTTGGCCTTAATTTGTGGGGCCGAAATTGAAGAGAAGAACTAAGATGAAAAGAAGAAGAAGAGCAAAGATGATGATGAAGAAGAAACGATTACAGAAATGAACTTGAGAGACAAATAGAAACCTTTGAGAAATAAGGTGCGACGTTACTACATTTTCAATAGGTGGGAAAAATAATTGTCAAATTTAAAAAGACAATATTGTCTAGAAATGTAAGTAGAAAGCAAAGTGAATCACATATATTAATAAACCCTTCTAGACGGGCTATATTTGTAATTGTGTCACAATATTTTAATCTTATTAATTTGTGAAAGTTAACATATCATCCAATTTTGTTAGATGTGGACTTGATAGAACCAAATATAAAAGATCAAGGGCCTAATATATCCTGACGTGGGCATGGGTCGGGGCCTGGACCGGGCCTAACGGGCTTTTGCTAAAATTTACTAAGCCCAAGCCCGCCCAAGCCCGTAGTAAATTTAGACGGGCCGGGCTTGGGTCGAACCCGGGCTTAAAATTGAAATTCCAAGCCCGTATTTCTATTAAAAAATGTGCAAATACAAAAAATTTCACTAATAAATTTACTTAAAGTGCATAACATCAACATTAAATAAAGTCACTTTGACAAATTTAGAGTGCATATTTTAAAAAAAGAAAAATTGATTCCAAAATATTAAAACATAAAATACAAAAAAGTAATAATTTTGTAGAAACATATAATATTTTAATATGTTAAAAATAATATAATATAAACGGGCCGGGCCGACCCGTGCTAAATTATCCTAAACCCAAACTGGTCTCAATTATAAACGGGCTTTCACGGGCTTGGGCCGGGTCGGGCCTAACAAAAATTTTGTGTGTCCAAGCCCGGCTAAATGGGTATGGGCCTGGGCGGGCCGGGCGGGTCAGGCGACCCATGCCCACGTCTAAATGTATCCAAATAAAAGATCAAGGACTTAATACACCGAAAAGGAAAAGATCAAGGGCCTCAAGATGCTTTTTGCCAAAAAAAAATGTACATATATAATAACTTACCAAAAATTGGCATTATATACACAACGAAAAAACCCTCGCGAATATTTTTGTTTTTTCTTCAATAAAAAATGGAAAGCTAGCAAACGAAACTGAGACCGCACATCCCAACTAGGTTGGCACCCCCAGAACACTGAACCGAAGTTAAGCCCAATAACACGTGACTCAAACACATGATAAAGAGACAACTCGATTAACACGACATTGTCATTTTTTCGTCATTTATATCATATATAATGCGTAAATGCATATAAAAAGCTTATCAACCGGCAACCCGTTTTGACACAAAGAGAAACCCTTTAAAGAGACGTGACTCAAAACCTCCTTCCGGTAAAAAAAATTTTGCTGTAGCCAAAGAAATTGCTTCCATGGTCTGTTTCCTGGTAAATTATCTGATCTTTGCTTCCTCATTTCTCCTTATTTTTATTTATTATGGAATTGAGTCATAGTATCTAGGTTTTAATTAATTTGTTCAATTTCAATAATCTTTTTAAAAAATTAATTTCAATTTGTTAATAATGCCATTAATTTGGCTTGCTTCTGTGATAATAGCTTCATGAATAATCATGAAAAGAGCAAGGATTTGCAAAGAAACAAGGAAGGGAGGCAGACCTATAGAGACTCGAGATTCAGGTTCTTCGATTTCAGATTTTCCGTGGGAAATTCTCTTAAATATCCTACCTAGATTATCCATTAAGAGGATTTTTATATGCAAATGTGTGTGCAAAGCATGGTATGATCTAATCTCAGACCCTCATTTTGATAAACTCCATTTCGATCAAGCTCAGGTTTATCCTCTACTCCGAACCTCGAGTTTTACGTTACTGTCAAGAATGCTTTATCTTGTGGAGCCAGAAGATTTTGACATGTGTTCTGATAACTCACCTGTTAAAATTAAACTTGGCTGCAAACTAAAACTCCCACTCTGCAACATGGAATTGATAGTTGATAAACAAGGGGAACAGAGTAACGATTGCGCGAAGCTGAATACGAGGAAGCACAAGTATGAGATAGTTAATTCATGCAATGGCTTGCTTTGTTTGTCGGATTTCAAATTTCCTTTGAATTTTCCAAATAATAAGCCTGCTATAATTTGCAATCCGCTTACAGGCGAGTTTATTAATCTTCCAAAAGATAGAACAGTTCCAAGTCATCATTTTCATTCTGGTTTTGGTTTCAGTCCAGCATCTAACCAATATAAAGTGATTACAATGTCTTCTGGTTGGATCGGAAACGTTAATGTACTTATGGGGGTTAAAGTACATGTTCTTGGTACAGAAAGTTGGAGAGCCCTTCCTTTGTCAGCTAAGCCAAAAAGGCATGTGTATCTGAAATTCCCTACTTATTTAAATGGGTGTGTTTATTGGTTTTCTAATATACCACCGTACACAATAACTTCTTTTGACATTGAGAAGGAATGCTTTGAGTCAATCTCAGTACCCGTACCATTGGACACTTCGACTTACTCGGGGGCACGTAACTTGGGAGTATTAGGAGGAGAACTCTTCATATCGTCTTCAAATCATAATCGTGTTGATGTTTGGGTAATGAAGGATAATGGTGCAAACAGGACTTGGTCTCAAATTTTCTCCTTTCTGAATGATGATGATGATGATAATGGTGCAAACAATGTTTGGCCTAAGGGATCATATCAACCCATACATTACCTGAATAATGGGGCATTATTGATTTTTGATTCTTATAAAAATGGTTTAATATGTAAGGATCCGAGAAAAACTGGAGTTAGATACTTGAAGGTCCAGGGATTCATCTCAAAAGTCGAAGTAATTGCTCATATTCCAAGCTTTGTTCCACTAAAACATGCTTTATCAGGTCATAATGTGGAGGTTCTAAATATCAAGTCAAGGTAATTTTATGTACTTGATGTTTGACTTAGTCTCAATGCAAACTTCTTGCTTTCTAAATATTACTAATTGATAATCACAACAGCATGTTTTAACCGTTTAATCATTTTTTGCAGGGGTGCGAAGTTGAAGCTGCACGAAGAGGAGCAAGCTATTTCTATAGTTGAAGAAAATAGGAAGATTAAATAAGACATGGATCAAGACTGTGATTGTGAATTGGAGAAGGAGACATGAACAGGTAATTAAATTACCATTTTGTCAATTATTATGTATTCTGGAAATGGTTGTAAGCTTAGAAGCCTAATTTTAATGGATATAGAAAGTTTGTAAGTTTTAACTCCAGTTGTAGTTCTAAGATTCTGATGGTTTGCTTCTTAACTGTCTATAATTACGCACCGTGAATAGTGAATACATATATGATAATATAAAGTCTGTAGTGGACGATGTGAAAACATGATTTGATTCCATAGAAGCCCCTTCTCTTGCTTTCTGTTCATAGTTTGCAAATTAATTTTATTGGAAGAATTTTGTAAGAAAGTATGGAACGAGGTCTAATCGGTGGAGAGATCACTTGCAATGTTCCTTCTTAATCAGAGCAGCATTCAGTAATCATATTATTATTTATAGGTGAAGTAGGTGCGCGGAGTTGAAGCTGCACGGAGAGTCCAAAGGTAGAGCCACTGAATATCTGCTAAACTATCTAAATTCTGTGTTTTACGGCTGTAATTTTAGTCGGTACGGAAGGGTGACGTTTTAGTGTCATTTGAAGACATTAATTGTTGTACTAAGTTAATGCTCTTTATTATAATTCTTAGCTTTTCATGTTTGGATTGCTTCAATTTGTAGTATTTTGTGTTGTTTTCTCTCTTTATAACAAATTTACTCTCTTTTGAATCCCTAAAAAATCTATCAAATTTATCATTTTTTTTATCTGTCCAGGGATATTCTTCTAAATATCCTACTTAGGCTGTCCGTTTAAGAGTGTTTTTTTTTGTATTCAAACGCGTGTACAAAACATGGTCTGATCTAGTTTTCGACCCTTAATTTGCAAAACTCCATTTTAACCAAGTTAGAACACAGAAGCTGACTCTGGAGTCCAAACTATCTATTTTGTGTAATTTCAAGCAATTGCTTATATTCGAAGCTTTGTTTCGCTCAAACAAGCAGGACAGAATGTAATGGTTTATAGTGTCAGGTTCAGTTAATTTTTATTTCTAGGCATGTTCTGCAAGCCGTAATGTAAGCCTAGGCTTTCTATAAAGAGGATTTGCATGTGCAAATGTGTCTGCAAAACTTGCTATGATCAGAAAGCCGAGTTTGCAAAGCTCGGTTTTGAGGAAATATATATAGGTTTCCATCAAGCTCAAGTTTATTATCTGATACGAACCTCTGGTTTTACATTACTATGAAGAATGCTTTATCATGTGCTGCCAGAGCAAGATGATTTTGAGCGCATGGTTTTGCATTACTATTACAATTAAACTTGACTCACAATTGAAACTTTCACTGCACAACATCTGAATGGTATGATAAAGAGGTGTATGAGAGTAAAAATTGTATGAAGCTGAATATACAGAATCAAATATATAGTACAGTTATCATCTTATAAGATTTGCAATCTGGTTAGTGTCCTACAATGCTGTTATGTCTGGTTTCGTTTTTAGTCCTAGCACTAACCAGTATAAGGCGCCAAGAATGTTTACTGTTGGATTTGACGATATAAAATTATGGTGGCTGAAGTACATACCCTGTGAAAAATTATGTGATTCCCTACTTACTTGAATGTGTATGTGTATTTACTTTCAGCTGTACAAACATGTTTTGTAATTGACATTGAAAATAAATGCTTAAAGTCAACTTCAATACCACAATTCGAGCAAGTTGATCTAGTGAGCGTCGGAGAATTAACGGGATAACGAACTCATCATATCTGTTCCGATAAGATCATTAGTGACTCCAAGAGAAAATGATTTGGAAAACATGACATGCCAGCTACATTAGCAGATCTCAACTATGACCAATATGTCATCTTCATTCATGTGATACACACATGTACGCCATTTATATCTTGGACAACTTTCACTAAAGAAATAAATTAATTGAAATTTTATAGTAACTTTAAAAAGTTACTGAGTTTTTTTAAACAATCGACATTGTAGTAGCCACAAGATTTATATAGTCACGTGTCAAAACATTAAACTTTGGAGTTAGAATGTTGTTGATGTTGCAAGACACATCATGTTCTACAATGTACTAGTTTTTGGCCCGTGCTATGCACGGATTGTAAGAACATATTTTTTAAGTATCATATCATTTTTTTGACAAATTTTATTATAGTTCTAGTCTAAGAGACTCGACTAATAGACATGTGTCACATGTACACATTTTTTTTTTTACACCAATCATCTTTCAATGAGATAATATATTTCTCTAATTTCATTTGCTAGAATTCATTGCACCCGATTCATAATAGAATTTCTCCAAATTTATTACCTAAATAGTAAATACTATACGAATGCCAATATAAAAAAATTTCAAAATGCATAATACATAAATATTAACTCTATTCTTACAAAAATCATAATCTCAATTACTTTGCATCGATTATTTTGTTCTATATAAAATCTTTTCTTGTTATGAATAAACTAGAGAGATGTAGAGAGAGAATATTGATGTGTGTCTTATTCCATATAGAGAGGTCCTTTATATAGGATACAAGAGTTAGAGTTTGTCTGGGAATAGGACATCTAGAATATTCTAGGGGTATAATGGTCATCCACTTAATTAATTCATAACACTCCCCCTTGGATGTCCATTATACAAAAATAAGTAAATGCGCTTGGGGATGCTGCCTCATTAAAAACCTTACCAGGAAAACCCAGTGGGAAAAAACCATGGTTAAGGAAAAGAGTGCAACACGCATTTACTCCCCCTCATAAATACATAAGTAAAAATATTTACAACAAGACAATCCAATACGATAAACTAACTTCTTGAAAGTAGCAGCTGGAAACGCCTTGAGAAATAAATCCGCCAAATTGTCACTTGAACGAACCTGTTGAACTTGTACATCACCATTCTTTTGTAGATCATGGGTGAAGAAGAATTTTGGTGAGATGTGCTTCGTTCTATCTCCTTTAATGTATCATTCCTTCAATTGTGCAATACATGCAGCATTATCTTCATATAAAACTGTTGGAGCTGCTTTTCCGGTGGATAAACCACAATCTTCTTGAATATGTTGAGTCACAAATCATAACCATACACATTTCCGACTAGCTTCATGAATCGCTAAAATTTCTTCAGGATTATAAGAAGTAGCTGTTATGGTTTGCTTTATCGAACGCCAAGAAACAACAACACCACCACATGTAAACATATATCTCGTCTTGGAGATAACAAAGTACATGTTTACCAATGCCTTCGGGTTGGACATGAGCTAAACCTTGCTAACAAATTCACATAAAATGATATGTCGGGTCTTGTATCTAGCAAGGTATAATGAATGCCCCAATTGCACATAAGTATGGTACTTCTGGACCAAGAATTTCTTCATTGCTTTTCCGATGACAGAATGAGTCCTCATTCACTTCAAAAGACCTTACAATCATTGGGCTACTCAATAGTTGTGCTTGATCAAAATAAAACATTTTCAACACCTTTTATGTGTATGATGTTTGATGCACAAGTATTTCATCTTTAAGATGTTCAATTTGCAATCTCAAGCAAAATTTTGTCTTTCCAAGATCTTTGATCTCAAATTCTTTCTTCAAATATGCCCCTGTATGTGAAATCTCTTCAGGAGTCAATATACGCTGGAATTATGACAAATTCAGATCCAAATTTCTTAATAAAAATGCATGTATCGATCGATAGGGTTATTCTTATAACCTCTTCTTATCAAATATTCACTAAGGCGATTATACCACATACGCCATATTGTTTCAATCCATAAATAGATCTATTTAACTTTATGCATTAATGTTCTCGAGAACTAGCTGCTTCTGACAGTTTCAATCCTTCCAGGACTTCCATATAAATGTCATTAACCAGTGATCATTCTCTTATTGCCAGACTTATGAGAAACCTAAAAGTAGTTGCATCCACCACAAGAGGGTATGTTTCTTCATAATAAATTTCAGGTCTTTGTGAGAATCTCTGTGCAACTAAACGTGTTTTATATCATACAATTTTACCATTTTCATTCTTGCTCACAAAGACTCATTTATGTCTCACTGGTTTTACACCTTTAGGTGTACGGACTACAGGTCCAAATACTTATCTCTTCGTAAGAGATTTCAATTCTGTCTCAATTGCTTCTTTTCATTTTGGCCAATCATTACTTTGTGTACACACTTCAATGGATTTTTAGTTCATGATCCTCATTCTTTATCCATAACATCAACTGCTACATTGCATGCATAAATTTCATCGACGTCGATTTTATTTCGATTCTATTTATTTCAGACATGACATAATTAATAGAGATCTCTTCATTATTCTCAGGTACCTGAATTTCTTTCTTTGTCATGTTTATGGTCTCTTCAGGAGATCCTGCATTGTGCTTTGTTCCTCGGAAAAGCCATTGTCAATTTATGTTCCTTTCCATTTCCGAGGATTCTTATCTGTGGAATCGATAGGTCTACAACGCTTCATGCGTGTGTGAGACTCATTAGCAGTTTGAAATTGTCCTGCAGGGACTTCAATTATATTTGGAGCATTTACAGCTGGAACATGTGACTTAGTCACTCTCTTTGGGTCAGAAAATGCGTCTGGCAATTGATTCGCTAAGTTTTCTAAATGGATTATCTTTTGAACTTCTGGTTCATATTCTTTAATAAGAGGATCAAATTGAGACATGGATAATCCATTTCAACTAATTTCTTTTTCCAGCTGTTTCTTTTCTCCCCCTAATGTTGGAAAAACTGACTCATTAAAGTGACAATCAACAAATCAAGCATTAAATAGAGTTTCAACATTTGGCTCTAGATACTTAATAATTGATGGGGATTCAAATCCAACATACATTCCCTTCCTCCTTTGATGACCCATCTTAGTGCATTGTGGTGGAGCAATTAGAACAGATACCGCACATCTAAAAGCTTTCAAATGAGAAATATTTGGTTTCTGACCAAGAACCAATTGTGATGGGGAGAATTGTTAATTACTTGTTGGCTTGATGCGAATTAGTGTTGTTGCATGTAATATAACATGTCTCCAAACAAATATTGGGAGTTTAGACTTTATAAGCAATGGTCTAGCAATTAACTCTTTTCATGAGCAAGCAACACATGATAAATCATTAGGAAGAATCTTCTGGTTCTTTAATGAATGTCCACACAAATTTTCGTTTATTTGTCCGCATCATTATAGATCCAGGATGGTCTACCTGGTCATGCCAAACAATAAAATTATAAGTAAACTTCTGGTTTACTATAACATATAAACTTCTGGTTTACAATAACATATGAATAATGAGTAAACTTCTGGTTTACAATAACATATGAATAATGAGTAAACTTTTGGTTTACTATAACATATAATTCAATTGTGCTGATTTTAATGTAGTACAAATGAGAATGCATGTAACTTCTCCAAAACATGTATAGTGCCTCGGGAATACTCGTGTTTTGAAGGTATTCTATAAATCCTTCACTAATTATCTCAACATTATAATATCTTTAAAACTCAATAAATTACCTTGAGACTTGGGAGAGTATCATCAATGATTTCATATTTCGTTCCCATATATAGACAACAATAAATTTGCTCTTCTAGAGCTTTCCATATGTTTGCTCTTCTGGAGCTTTCAATATTCTTTGTACTACATGATATAATTCTCACACTATTCACTTTCATTCTTAAATGAGAGAACTATATGCTACTTTTCAGTATGTTATGAGTAGTTGTATTACATGCTAGGCATAAATCTTCATTGTTCAATGCTCTTCCGGAGCTTTTAATAATGTTGTACACTTCACTTCTAACATTCATATTACTTAAGTTGTACAATACACGCATGGCAAACACTTACGAACAATGGTTCAAATATATATATTACCTTATGAACAATGGTTCAAATATATAATTTCACAAAATAAATAACAATCTCAATCTCAAAGCAGTCGTGTTTTATCATTTTGTAAGGCAAAACTTGCTCCACGTAAACTTTTATCAATCGAACTCTAAGAAATAACTCTATGTTCACTATGGACAAGCTGAAGTCATGATCACATCAAATTTCAAATATTATAAATTTACTATGCACTTCAAATAAATATTAGAATAATTCGATAACCCATATAAAATTGTAGTACGGACATAAAACCATTCACTTACATACTCAATATCCAAAACTATTGAATATAACGGTCAATATGATGTGCCGAATTTTGACTTCATAAAACACTATATTTTAGCACCTATTATTAACTAAATTCAGCCTAAGTTAAGTGTCTTTGGGTATTATAATTGTTGATTATAGTTAAAATGTAGGTAGTGGAAGTTGACATAAGCATGACATCATTCTGAGGAGAAAAGGCCAAAAATGCATGCAGAAACAGCCAAAAGGCAGCAGAAACAGCCTGCTGGGATTGGAGAGCCATGCATGTGATGGAGAGAGAGGGAGATGACCGTGAGAAGAGATTGGTGTGGAGAAAAATCTGACTTGGAGACCATTGTTGACTCAGAAATTCATCAAACAACTCAAGCATCTTTGACTTTGCATTATTTTAATCCAGAACAGTCCGTTCCTTTGAGTTAATGACATAATTTAGGATTTTGTTGTTTTGTGTACTTTGAATCTTTAAATTCTGAGTTGGGAGATATGTTCATCATCCCATCCCATACTCAGTTCACTTCTTTCTATCATTTCTGTACTCGTTTTAAGTTTGGTTACATTGTTCTTTTAGTTTTCTTTTCTTTAAGGGCTATCACTCAACATGATGAGTGAGTAGTCCTCCTTAGTCAAGTCCGGTCAGTCAATACCGGCAATGTATGTGTGTTTGTCCAATGTTTAATGAATGTTATTTTCACATTTGAGTGCTTAATGATATCAGTTTCCCATTTTAGTGTTGATATTTCACGAGGGATCGGTTTATCTTCACTTAGTATCATTATGCATGCAAGATCATGGTTACGGGGACGCGATTGATCTTAGTATCAAGGGTTTTCATAATTTATGGAATGCTACTCGTGTTTAAGGCTGGAAAAGAACTCATTTAACAGGCCATTAAGTGTTAGTAAGTTCTTAGTATCTTTGGGAAAATACGACCGTTGACTCAAAGTGAGGTGCATAGTAGAAACCTTGACTCAATTCACTTAACATTCATCTAAAATTAAGGATAAACATACATGCAATTGTTGGTTAGTACTGTACCAGGCTTGTCTCTTCCAAACCATTGAATTACAACCTTTAAAATTCTGTTTTCAAACTGTGACAATTACAAACAACCTCAAAACTGAATGAACCAACCTGTTCTGCATAAGAACAAGCTGTTCCTCTGTAAATCTCTAATACACTTAACTTACTCCCTGTGGGATCGACACTTGTATGCTTACACTTCTACTGTCTGACCTAGTATACTTGCTAGTAAAGTCAAGAAGACGCGCAACACAATAGTTTTTCCATTTACCAAACACATCTCATACTTATATTTAACGGTCAATATCTGATCAAATTTTAACTTCACACCGTATATATGTCATTGGTCATATTTCTCATATAGTCACATAGTTTCAATCATTGTAAATATCACATTTAGATAACTAAATCATACATGTCATCATACGTTCATATGCTCAAGTTTAACACATCAAATAACTGAAACAATAATTCTAAGTTCAACCATTCTGTACAAAAATCACACAAATTTGATCAAACTCTCATCAAATTAAACACCAAATAATAATGATAATAGTCCATCACTGAAAACTTACAAAATTTATTTCACGAATCATATTTCTCAAATATCTATTGAATAATAATATATTCATATAAATTTGAACTCAATCCTCAAAACACATAAATATAATAATATATCATGTTCCTCAACTATTAAAAATACAGTTGAGTATACTATATTTACTTTTGCAATAAAAACACAGCAAATCAACAAATCTCGCAAGGGTTCAAAAATGAAAAATTGTCAAAACAATTTCAATAGAATGAGTCCTCCTCAACCATAACTTTTTATATTTTTTAATACAATATTACTCATCTGTTATGATCATAACTTATAATGTGGTTCAAAATCTGCTAAACTACAGGTGCTAAATTATATAATTATGGTTTATAATTGTTGTTATGATCATTAGCGCTATTCTGATTGCATATATACTCATAGCATGTATAGACGTTATTACAGAATCACACATTACGTCATGCAATTAAAACAAATAGTGTTTTAACATCCATAAAAACTCAAGCAATTAACGCAGGAGTAACACAAGCAACAAAATAATTATTTTTTTTCTGAAGACAATAGTTTTTCTAGATCATATTTCCTCTTTGAAAAATAAAACCATGCTATCGTCATATATATAAAGAGATGAGCGTAACATAAGTTACTAAAGAAAACAAATTAAAATTCGAAAACAGAGGCTTAATAAAATTTAATTGATCAACATAAGCACATAAACAATCTTTGTATAAGTGGCAAAAAATTCTACAACTTTGTCATACTCCACAGATTAGTGAAAATCTTAATAAAATTTCTCATGCTCTTTTAGATTCTTTTTGTTGTTTATTACGTCAATTCACATGCATATATACTAAAATCCATCCAAATAAAAAGAAAACTGCAGTGGTTTGCATAAAACTATTCGGAGCAGATGCTTCAATTATATAAAAGACAAATTCCACCTACTTTTGAGTAGAAGGTTTAGAAAAAGTATCGAAAGATTTCGCAAATAAACATCGAAATAGCAGGACACAACAAACTCAATCAAATCCAATACTCAAATTAAGAGTTCAACAAAACGCAAGAACATGAGAGGCACTTACATACGTTAATTACGATAGTTTACTCAAGCAGCTAGTGTTTCGTACTAGACTTACTTTAATAGAGCTTTCTTTTCGTTAGCACAAGCAGCTAGGGTTTCGTGTTCAATGAAATTTTCTTTCTGGTTGCTCAATCGGTTAGGGTTTCGTGGTCTTTCGTTTTGCTCAAGCGGCTAGGGCTTCGTGCTGATAACGTGTTATGAATAAACTAGAGAGATGTAGAGAGAATATTGATGTGTGTCTTATTCCATATAGAGAGGTCCTTTATATAGGATACAAGAGTTAGAGTTTGTCTGGGAATAGGACATCTAGAATATTCTGGGGGTATAATGGTCATCCACTTAATTAATTCATAACATTTCTAATGATTTTAGATATTGGATGATATGAGTTTTAATTTTATATTTATTTATTGAAGAAACAAAATAATTAACATTTACTATGTGATTCAATCTTAAATCTAATGAAAATATGTAAGATAATAACAAAACAATATTGTCCTTAATTTACACACCAAGCAATGTTTTAGTGTTTATTACATTCCACTAGGGACCATGAGGTCATGGGTTCAAATCCCATGATTGTAGAAAGTGAACTGTCAAAAAAAAAATATTGTCCTTAATTTATCTTTTTTCAACGATTAGTTTAAATGTATATTAATTTTATAGATAATGTTTGTAAAAATTGGTTGATTATATTTTTTAGATGAACATGCATTTTGAATTAGAGATATAATTGAAATTATTTTTTTCTTTTAGAAAGATAAATGATGATTTTGATATATTCTGTTGTAGATAACTAATTTTTTTTAAAATTTAATAGTATAAATGTTGATTAAATGAGAAAATGACATATAAGCAACTGCTCTAAATTTTTGACACATGTCATTTACGTGCTTCTTTTAATAATATATAGATATTTTTTTTAGAATAAACAGTTCGACTTTATTGAGAAAAAAACTATAAACAATAGAAAAAATAATGTAAAATTATATGACTTTGCTTACATAAATTGAAGTCCGGTAACAACTTTGAAATCAAACGTCAAAGTTTAGGGACCAATATATAATTAGCTCAAATGATTTACTAGTGGCTAACTTTTGTCAAAACTCACTGTTTGGTCTTCATATTTTGAAAAACTCACTACAAGGTCCGCGTGTTTTAGAAATTTACCAATAAATTAAGATTGAAAATCCCTTGCCACATCATTACATTTAACACCGTTAATGGTTTTTCACTTTTTGGATAACGGTAATAAACACAATCCTCATTTTGTCAAAAAAATAAAAGTAGACACCATTTTGACAAAATCGGTAAACACAAGGTTTTTTTTTAGAAAATTACTCTTTATAACTTTCAAGACATCCCTACTGCAATACAAAATGACATTTTAATTCTGGTATGTTCTGTGTAACGTTTATGCCGAAATATAAAAGTTGTAGATCTAAACATAATGCACAAAAAGACTAAAAAGTTAATAAGAAGGAAATATGAAGACTTTGTAGTAAGTTTTTCAAAATATAAAAATCAAACGCTGCGTTTTGACAAAAGTTAAGGAATAATACATTATTTGCCCTAACATTTAACCCGAGAAATTGGATACTTGAACTTTATAATAACTATAAATAACTGAAATTGCAATAATATTTATACAAATTTTCAGCAACGATCTCTTCTCTTTTTTAAGGTTAGTCTCTTTTTCTCTTCAATCTTGAGCAACGATCTCTTCTCTTTTCTAAGGTTTCAAATTTGAATTAATTATTACTTCGTTGAAGTCCGTGAAATGTTTTTCCCGAATGTTCATTTATTGTCCTATTGAATCCTCCTAGGGTTTAGGTTTTTATCTTTTGAATCAGGTTGGAATTGTATAATAAGTTTTGATTATCCGTGGAACATAAAATCAAAATACAGTAAAACCTCTATTATTTAGCTAGGAGATTTTTTAATAGCAATTCTGAGTTTAGTTTGTTGATAATGTCATTTGTGTTGTTTAAGTTTCATGAACACAAAGAATTCTGATGCAAAGAGAAGAAGAAGAAACGGAGCGGGACAAGTTAATCATTCAGGTCATTCATTTTCTGATCTGCCGAATAACATTCTCGTTACCGTTCTACTTAGCCTCTCTATAAAGAGTATTTTCGTATGCAAATGTGTGTGCAAAACATGGCACGATCTAATTTCAGACCCTCATTTCGCAAAGCTCCATTTCGGTTCATGTCAGGTTTATCCTCTGATCCAAATCTCCCGTTTTACATCACTACTATCAAGAATGATTTATCTTGTGCAGCCAGATGAGTTTGACATGTGTTATGATAGCTCACCTGTTAAAATTGAGCTTGACTGCAAACTCAAACTCCCATTCGCAACACCGAAATCATACTTGATAAAAAACAGGTAGAAAGTAAAAGTTGCATGAAGCTTTATATGAAGAATCAGAAGTATAAGATTATTAATTCATGCAACGGTTAATTTTGTTTGTCTAATCCATCTGATAACGAACCTGTTGTAGTTTGCAATCCGGTTACAGGTGAGTTTATTAATCTTCCGGATGATAGGACAGTTGCTTGATGAATAGGACCATTGATATTTGTAACCGTATCATATTAATTCGATGAGTTATCGGTTGTTATGAGATACAAATATGTTTCTGCTATAGACATGATGCATGCTCTTATTTTCAGATTAAGTTTTACAAGTTTTTATATGTTAAACCTTTGACGAGAGCTTGCAGCTTGTCCATAGTGAACAAGAAGTTATTTCTTAGAGTTCCATTGATAAAAGCTATAATTGTTTAAAAGTTTATGTGGAACAAGTTTTGCCTTCCAAACTGATAAAAGACAACTGTTTGAGATTGACATTGTTATTTATTTTGTGAAATTATATATTTGAGCTATTGTTCGTAAGGGAATTTATATATTTGAACCGTTGTTCGTAAGTGTTTGACATGTGTATTGTACAACTTAAGCAGTTTGAATGTTTAGAATAAGTGTACAAAATATTGAAAGCTCCGGAAGAACATTGAACAATGAAGATTTATGCCTAGCAGGTAGTACAACTACTCATAACATACTGAAAAAGTAGCATATATTTCTCTCATTTAAGAATGAAAGGGAGTACTGTGAGGATTATATCATGTAGTACAAAGATTATTGAAAGCTCCAGAAGAGCAAACATATGGAAAGCTCCAGAAGAGCAAATTTATTGTATTTAACAATAAAATAGAATAGTGTGAGTATTATATATATCATGTAGTACAAAGATTCTGAAAGCTCTAGAAGAGCAATTTGAAAGCTCCAGAAGAGTAAATATATTGTTACCTATATATGGGAACGAAATTCGAAATCATTGATTTATTATATTATTCAAAGTCTCAAGGAAATTTTATGAGTTTTAAAGATATTCTCCATAGAGAAAAAATGTCGAGACGATTAGTAAAGAAAATATAGAATACCTTCAAAATACGTGTATTCCCGAGGCACTATAAATATTTTGAAGAGGTAAAATGCATTCTCCACTCTTTTTACTCCACTATAATCAGCACAATTGAATTATATGCTATAGTAAACCAGAAGTTTACTCATTATTCATATGTTATTGTAAACCAGAAGTTTACTCATTATTCATATGTTATTGTAAACCAGAAGTTTATATGCTATAGTAAACCAGAAGTTTCCTTATAATTTTATTGTTTGGCATGACCGGGTAGGCCATCCTGGATCTATAATGATGCGAAATAATAATTGAAAATTTGTGTGGACATTCATTAAAGAACCAGAAGATTCTTCCTAATGATTTTTCATTTGTTGCTTGCTCATGAAAAGAGTTAATTGCTAGACCATTAATTATAAAGTCTAAACTCCCAATATTTGTTTAGGGAAATGTTATATTACATGCATCAACATTAATTCGCATCAGGCCAACAAGTAATTAAGAATTTTCCCCATCACAGTTGGTTCTTGGTCAGAAACCAAATATTTCCCATTTGAAAGTTTTTGAATGTGCGGTATATGTTCTAATTGTTCCACCACAACGCACTAAGATGGGTCCTCAAAGGAGTAAGGGAAGGGAATATATGTTGGATTTTAATCCCCATCAATCATTAAGTATCTAGAGCCAAATGTTAAAACTCTATTTAAGGCTCGATTTGCTGACTGTCACTTTAATGAGTCAGTTTTTCCAACATTAGGGGGAGAAAAGAAACAGCTAGAAAAAGAAATTAGTTGGAATGGATTATCCCTGTGTCATTTTGATCCTCTTATTAAATAATACGAACCAGAAGTTCAAAAGATAATTTATATATAAAACTTAGCGAATCAATTGCCAGACGCATTATCTGACCCAAAGAGAGTGACTAAGTCACATGTTCTAGTTGTAAATGCTCCAAATATAATTGAAGCCCCTGCAGGACAATTTCAAATTGCTAATGAGTCTTACATACGCATGAAGCGTGGTAGACCTATCGATTCCAAAGATAAGAATCCTCGGAAATGGAAAGGAGCATAAATTGACAATGGCTTTTCCGAGAAACAAAGCACAATGAAGGATCTCCTGAAGAGACCATGAACATGACAAAGAAAGAATTCAGATACCTGAGAATAATGAAGAGATCTCTATTAATTATGTCATGTCTGAAATAAAATGGAATCGAAATAAAATCGACGTCGATGAAATTTATGCATGCAATGTAGCAGTTGATGTTATGGATAAAGAATGAGGATCATGAACTAAAAATCCATTGAAGTGTGTACACAAAGTAATGATTGACCAAAATGAAAAGAATCAATTGAGACAGAATTGAATCTCTTACAAAAAGATGAGTATTTGGACCAGTAGTCCGTACACCTAAAGGTGTAAAACCAGTGAGACATAAATGAGTCTTTGTGAGAAAGAATGACAATGGTGAAATATATTGTGAGATATAAAGCACGTTTAATTGCACAAGAATTCTCACAAAGACCTGAAATTGATTATGAAGAAACATACTCTCATGTGGTGGATGCAACTACTTTTAGGTTTCTCATAAGTCTAGCAATAAGAGAAGGACCACTGGATAATGACATTTATATGAAAGTCCTGGAAGGATTTAAACTGCCAGAAGCAGCTAGTTCTCGAGAACATTATTACATAGAAGTTAAATAGATCTATTTATGGATTGAAACAATCATGGCGTATGTGGTATAATCGCCTTAGTGAATATTTGATAAGAGGAGGTTATAAGAATGACCCTATCGATCAATACATGCATTTTTATTCAAAAATTTGGGTTCTGAATTTGTCATAATTGCAGTGTATGTTGACTCCTGAAGAGATTTCACATACAGTGAAATATTTGAAGAAAGAATTTGACATCAAAGATCTTGGAAAGACAATTTTGCGTTGAGATTGCAAATTGAAAATCTTAAAGATGGAATACTTGTGCATCAAAGAACATATACAGAAAAGGTGTTGAAAAGGTGTTGAAAAGGTTCTATTTTGATCAAGCACACCCGTTGAGTAGCCCAATGATTGTAAGATTCCTTGATATGGATAAGGATCCCTTTCGTCCTTGGGAAAACAATGAAGAAATACTTGGTCCAGAAGTACCATACTTAAGTGCAATAGGGACATATGTACCTTGCTAATCATACTCGACATATCATTTTTGTGAATTTGCAGCAAGGTTTAGCTCATGTCCAACCCGAGGCATTGGAATGAAATTAAACATGGTCCTCTGTTACCTCTAAGGTACAAAAGATATGTGTTTATTCTTTTCTAACCAGTCCCAAGAGGACTTGATTGGTTTTGTTGATGCAATATATTTGCCTGATCCATATACCGATCGATCACAAACGAGATATGTGTTTACATGTGGTGGTGATGCTATTTTTTGGCGTTCTATGAAGCAAACCATGGCAGCTACTTCTTCTAATCATGCAGAAATTTTAGCGATTCACAAAGCGAGTCAGGAATGTGTCTGGTTACGATCTGTGACTCAACATATTCGAGAAGATTGTGGTTTATCCACCGGAAAAGAGGCTTCAACAGTTTTATACGAAGATAATGCTGCATGTATTGCACAATTGAAGGAAGGACACATTCAAGGAGATAGAACGAAGCATATGTCACCAACATTCTTCTTCACACATGATCTACAAAAGAATGGTGATGTACAAGTTCAACAAGTTCGTGCAAGTGACAATTTGGCGGATTTATTTACCAAGGCGCTTCCAACTGCTACTTTCAAGAAGTTAGTGTATCGCATTGGATTGCGTCGTTGTAAAGATTTTTAGTTATGTATTTATGAGGGGGAGTAAATGTGTGCTGCACCCCAAGCGCATTTACCTATTTTTGTATAATGGACATCCAAGAGGGAGTGTTATGAATTAATTAAGTGGATGACCATTATACCCCCACTGAATATTCTAGATGTCTTGTTCCCACTCAAACTCTAATCATTATACACACACATCAATATTCTCTCTCTACATCTCTCTAGTTTATTCACAACAACATATTTATTTTAGTAACAAAAAGCTTAATTTTCCACTTTTTAGTTTAAAAGATATACATTCAAGAACGAAATGGAGTATCAATTTAAGAATACATAACTAGATAGTACAATTTTTATTTTTTTGACCGGAGATAGTACAATTTTAAAGAAGAAAAACAGACAAGTACCTTTGTATAAACAAAGGTAAATAATTTATCACTCTGTAAGTCATAACGAAACACACTGTTTAGTTTTTGTACTTTTTAAAATACATTATAGGTCCAATAGTTCACAATCAACACTTTCGTTTCTCGCATTATTTCTTTTTGGAAAATTTGTTAGTCAACTTTTTAAATATGGCAAGGACAATCACCCAATTCTGATTTATTATAACCGTTGACAAAATTTGAAGTTTGATTAACATATTCTCCAAAAAATTTATCGAAAAAGATTAAAGTGTTGATTCTGACAAAAAATAGGAATATAATAGTATATTTTGAAAAACACAAAAACGAAGGAGGGTGTATTCATTTAGGATTGTATAGGATTTTTATGGATTTTAAAAGTCATGATGGTATTCAATTAGGATTTAAAATCTGGATTGAATACCCCCTATTACCATCCTAAGAAGTCTATCAATAAATAAAATCTTTAGAAATTAATGAAATATTCAATATCACTAGATTTTGATGGAATTTTAAAAATCCTAATTGAATATCATCAGAATTTTTAAGTAGTTTTAAAAATCTATATTGAATACTAGACTTTTAAAATCTATAAAAAAATCCTATACAATCCTAAACGAATAGAGTCTACTATAAACAATGTGTTTCGTTATAAGTTAGAGATTTACAAATTATTTAACCTAATTTAGTATCTTGTCTCAGTCAGTTCTCCTCTGGTCAGCCGATCTTGAATTACTACTTCTCATTAAACTGAATGAATGAATATCGAAGTAAGTTCAATCTCTTTATTTTATTTCTTTCACTGATTAAGCCTTCTTCATTATATTTTTTTAGGTTTTAATTCATTTAGAAAATTATATGCTGAACAATTTAGGGTTTTTCTGTTTTAGGGTTGTCTGAATTGTTCACAAATAGTCATGAAAAGAGGAACGATTGCTGATGAAATGAGTGGCAGAGAAGAAACAGGGGAAGTTACCCGCATTCTCACTCAATATTATTCTTCTGATTCTGATTCTGATCTCGAGTCTTTTTTCAAGATTCTCACTCCATATTCAGGCTCTTCATTTTCTGATCTCCCGAGGGATATTCTGCTGAATATCCTACTCCGATTGTCCGTTAGGTGGATTTTTGTATTCAAATGCGTGTGCAAAACATGGTATGATCTTGTTTCAGATCCTGATTTTGCAAAACTCCATTTGGATCAAGCCGAGGTTTGTCCTTTGATTCGAAGATTCCAATCCAGAATGGTTTATCTAGTTCAGCCGGATCCTGATGATTTGGAGCTCAAGCTTGGGATGTGTGATCATACTTATCCTAAGTCTGGATGTGTCTGTAATATTCGGGTTAAACTTGATACCGAATTTGAAATCCCCCGGGGATACGCGCTGACGAAATACAATATACTTACATGCAATGGATTGCTTTGCTTGTCCAGACAATCTGATAAACGGCTAGGTCCTCTTGTTGTTTGCAATCCCATTACGGGTGAGTTTATTAGCCTTCCCAAGCCTGAGAAGAATGACTTTAACATGCATAATGTATGTTATGGTTTCGGTTTTAGTCCTCTGAGTAAGCAATATAAGGTAATAAGAATGTCCCCCAATAAGCCTGCTGAAGCGGATATTCATATTCTTGGTACAAAAACATGGAAAAACATCAGTTTTATCACTCGATCAATGCCCGAGTTATCTCCTACTTATTTGAATGGTTTTCTCTATTGGTGTAATCAATTACAACCATTATCTATATGTACTTTTGATGTTGAGAAGGAAAGCTTTGGGGCAGTTTCAGCACCAACACTGAATCAACCTTATCAATATAACAGTATGGGAGTATTAGAGGGTGAACTCTGCATATGTGCGGTTCTCGAGTCTGGTGATATTAATGTGTGGACAATGAAAGACAATGGTACCATATTGGCATGGTCCAAAGTGTTCTCCTTTGATCACATATTTATTGGTCGAATACATACTTATGTAGACTTTGGCTCATTGATACCTATTAAGTACTTAAATGGTGGATCATTGTTGATGTTTTACTCTCTTGAAAATGCTTTTGTATACGTGGATCCAAAAGAAAATCGACTTAGATATTTGAAGGTCAAGGGGGCGGCTTTAGAAGTCGAAACAATTGCTTATACTCCAAGCTTTATCTCACTCAAACATGTTCTATCTGGACAAAATATGAAAGTGCTTAATGTCAAGACAAGGTAATTTTGGTTCTATAGATTATAATTACAACGTTTTTGAGAAAATAAAGGATTAGGTGCCAAAGGTAATTTTCTAATCATTTTGTTACTCTTTTGTCTAGGTGTGCGAAGTTGAAGGTGCACAAAGACACTGACATCGAAATAGTTGAAGAAAAGTTCCATAACTATGATGATTATAATTATTATGATGATCATGACGGTTATGATGATCATGATGATTATGATCTTGATTTTGGTTGGACTTCTGGCGATTTTTATGATGATGATACTTATGATTTCTGGAACATAATGTGACTGAAGAAGTCTCAACAAAGGTAAATGTAACACTAAATATCCGCAAAAACATTCTATTACCAAACTTTCCATTTTGAAGTGTGAAGAAAAAACGAACTAGCACTAATTGTAGTTGCATAACTCCTATATGTTCGATTGAGAGATCAAATACCGTGTTGCATTGAAACTCAAACTGAAAAGAAAACATTAATTCTAAGAAAAATATAGCTCGGAAACAGACTTGGGAGTAAAATAGAAATGAAAATGGGAATTGACAGGAAGAGAGAAGATGCTATTGAAGCAGAGTTTCTGTATAACACATACATTGAATGTAATCTTATCTAACTGTAAATTGTATCGTTTAGTCTTGAGTTTGGCATTGTTAAATCAAGTGAAATAATCTGGTTTTATATATATTTTACTGCCCTGTGGATATAATTTATAAAAGATGTCTAACTGTATTTCATTTATTTTTTTTTAAACTACAGATGCAGTAGCCATATTAGCATTCGAAGAAGCAGGGTGTGGGAGGATGACATTGATATTACTCAGTTTGTTCATATTTTATTTTACTGTTGCCCTCTTCTGAGATTCTTTTCAATTCTTTGTTCCGAATTGAGGGGTTTTTGAAGACGAGAATAACAATCCTGTGGTATTTTTCGGGTTTTAATATCTTGATGCATATGATCCAAGGTTGTCTCTATCGATTTTAGGAGACGTATATTTACTCAGTATACAAAATAATAAAATCATACCTCTGATATTGGTTATGGTTTCGACTGTATTTCTAGTTTTAAACTGATTCAAAGAAAGAGACTGAACAGGACATAGAAGATGATGTGACTGAAGAAGTGTTATCCTCGTTTTGATTCTGATCTAGATTCTAATCCTGATCCTAGTTCCGATAGTTTCAATTTCGAAGAAGTCGGGAACTATGTAGCTGACATTAGAAAGATCAGATTTTCGCGTATGATTGTAATTTTAGTTTACATACAAGGATGTCATTTTGGTGTCGTTTGAAAGCTTCAACTCTAGTATTCGTTCTTGTTGTTTGACTTTTGTTCATTGATTGCGTTTTTGACAGTAATTCGACAAATGCATCTGATACGACTCTTACGAGGATAAATAGGGTTGGCCAAGTTTAGGAGGGTCAACATTGTATAAGTTGTTAAGTTTAGGGGGGTCAAAAGTTATGACACAGCGAAGGAGAATAATCCCATCAACAAGGTGCCAAAATAATTGGGAGTGAAATAGATTGTCATGTACTTTGAAAATATAATATTTACCTTCTTGAGATTAATTGAAGTGACATATTGACTTGCTAAAGTTTTTGAAAGTGAGATCAAATACTTCCTAAACATGACGTATTGATCTTGAACTTTCTTAACATATTGACTTTCTGAATTAAATTGATATTTTAAGCAACTTCATGACACCAAATGAACTTTTTGAAATTATAGAAGACATTTGCAGACAAAGAAGTTAGGATTGCTTTAGACCGAAAAATATTACTTCATCCGTTTTCGGTTGTATGTTTTTTAAGCAAAAAGTTAACTTGTGTAAACTACTAATATCAGTGTTCAAGAAATTGTTAGGCGCTAGTCAGGCGGTGACACTTCGCCTAGTGCCTAGAGCACTTAGTCGGGACCTAGTCGATTTTCTAAGCGGTTTTAAAATAAAATAATATTTATTTTTATAATAAGTTAATTATAAGTAAATAAATTAATAAAATAATTAGAGCACCGTAATTATTATTTTTTTTTTGAAAAATGTGATAATTTGAAGAGATTTGCTTTTCCAATAAAATAACCATCATCAATTAAGCCCATTAAAAACTTGAGAAATAAATTAGGCTCATAAAAAAAAAAGAATTAAAAACTTAAGAAATAAATTAGAACTATTAAAATCGCCTAGTCCGTCCAACCCGCTTAATACCGCCTAACTTCCGTCTAACCCGCTGAAACAAGCCTTCTAATTTTAATCACCGATTAAGGTGAAATCAGAGCGGCTTAGGACTGCCTAGCCCCTAAGCCGCTTTCTTAAACACTGACTAATATACTTTTGGCATCTCAATAGATATATTTCTTTTTTCTTCATAATTCCTAAATTTTTTATTTTATTTCCTAAAAACTAGCAAATCATGTCTTATAAGTTATATTTATGAGAATTGTATTATAAGTTATATTTATGAGAATTGTATTACTTTCTTTTTTTCTAGCGTAATCAAATGGGGGAATATAGACAACAAAAATTAAAATAAGAAAGAAATGACAAGACGACATACATTTTTGAATTTTTTAACTTGCTTAAACTACTTACATTGCACTAAATGACATCCTTCTAAGTTCTAACATTAGAGTCATAAGACACACCAGTTAGACCTGTTAAGCTTACACTTGCTAAATGTGTAGTTATAGCATATATTCAGTATTACTAGGGTTGTGTGTGGATTTCGGAGATTCTTAAACCGAATCGAATAGTTGAAAAACAAAGATTCAAAATTGTATCGAACTATTCACCATTAATTTAGGACCAAGTAAATGTGACAGATATTTTAGAATCAGATCGAATACCTTAATCAAATTCCGGCTGTCGGTTTCTAGCACGACAACACAAGCTATGGAGACAATATGTTTGATCAATAAGACACATTTGTGAAAGGCATATAAAATCATTCAGAGTATAGTGGTTATATCACACAATTATGACAAAATAACCGGTTTTGACACCCCTAATCTAGCGATTATGTATGCTGAAAGTGGATTTAAGCTCCTCGATAATTTGCTCAATAGAAGACTTGCATCATACATCTATGCAAGTTTAAGAGGTTCAAATTCATGGTTTCATTAATTCAATAGCAGCCTCATTTCACAAATGCACCAAAGGCCAAAGCAATTTAAGCAATTAGTGAATTATCTTGAGTTACTTTAAGCAACTTAAGAACATTAAAATTGAAATGATTGTATTAAGTATCCAAACCACTGGGGGACAGTAGCTAGATATAGGGGATGGTCAAAGAGTAATGATACTTCGAATACAATCTTAGTATAGAAACATGGACAGCAAGTCTTAAAACGATGAGGAAGAACAGCATTGCAGGTGAAGAGAAATGATCAATCCGCAACAGTAACAGGTGAAGAGAAGAACAAAGAATGTCGCAAGTTTCTCAAAGTTAGAGAAGATCGGGAGAATGTCTAAATAGTTGATGAACTGATTCAAAAATCAGATTAATTCGTGAATGGCGCCTTTCAGTATCAGAATGACTCCAGATAAGACTGAAATGGAGACAAAGAGTTGAGCTCAAATTACAACATCCTTAAAGTATGGACAGATCATTAATAAAAAGCAAACTACGACATCCTTCCTTCTATATATCAACTAAACTCAGTATATTTTTCGGAAAAACTAAAATTACAGTCGTAAACCACACATTAGACATGTTAAGCTTACATTTCGAGAACATACCTGACCTTTGCTGAAACCAAGATAACAAAATTACAGTCACATCTTTTTCACTTCACACTAGTCCACAAAATGCTAATTAATATTAAATAGTGAGCCGATATACAATACTAAATTTACCTTTGCAGAAGCCAACAATGTGAACATCTCTTTTTCCTATTCAGAAGCAAACTCTGATATCCCTATCTTCAGAATCATATCCAGATCTGCACATTCTTCAACTACAGAAATACCTCTGTCTTCTCCGTGCACCTATTGCAAAAATTGATAACATGATTAAAAGTGCATTTCTAATAACGAGGGAACATTGAATGGAAAAGAAGATTACACAACAACTCGACCTTATTTACTTTCCAAGCTCATTTTTTAATTTGACAAACACATATCTAGAGAGCTGTGAATTTCCGACATGACAATAGAGTTTATGAAGATAACATATTTGACATGACTCGTTTTGACAAGTTTCATATACAAACATGTAGTTTATGTAAAGCATATAACACCACAAACCAATCTGACACACATAATAGTCATAATATATGGTCAAGTAAATTTTGTTTCACATACTAGTCAAGTTTAAAAAGTTCCCAAGTTTAGGGTAATTTTTGTCTTAAAATTGCAACAAAATAGAGCCTACTAAAATAGAATATAAGAAACTATGAAAAGCATTGAGACTAAGTCAAGCATCAAATAGCAAAACGTTACAAAATTACCTTAAATTGACAGGAAGCACCTTCACATCATATCCTGATAGAGCATATTTCAGAGGAACAAAGCTTGGAATACGAGCAATTCCTTCAAACTCGCATTTGCCGCGGACCTTCAAATATCTGTAGCCCTTTTTTCTCGGATCCTTATATATTAAAGCACCTCCCCAAAGATGAAACATCAACAATGCCCCATTATTCAGGTACTTTATGGGTTGATACGGGCCCTAAGTCAAATTTCGATCATCACCCACTTCAAAGGAAAATATTTGAGACCAAGACTTCTTTGTACCATTATCCTTCATTGCCCAAAAACAAATATCAGGAAATCCAGAAGTGGATATGAAGAGTTCTCCTCCTAACACTCCCATGCTGAAACTACTATTCAATGGCGGTCTTAAAATTGACTCAAAGCATTCTTTCTCAATGTCCAAAGAAATTACATATTGTGATGGAGAACCACACAACCAATAAACATACCCATTCAAATAAGTAGGGGATAACACCGCGAGTTCTGTTGGGTAAAAAGGGAAGGACTCCAAGTTTTTGTACCAAGAGTATGTACTTCAGCTATGCTACCGCTATTTTGTTCAGCCTTACTGCTGGTGAACATCCTTACCACCTTGTGTTGGTTAGAAGTAGGACTAAAACCCAAAGCACAACCAATGCTAGGCGTTTTAGGGTTGTTATTAACAATAACAGTCCTAATCTCTGGAAGATTAATGAACTCACCTGTAACCAGATTGCAAACTATAACAGGTTCATCATCAGATGGATTGGACAAACAAAGCAAGACGTCGCATGAATTAAAAATCTTATAGTTGTGATTCTTCATATTCAGTTTCATGCAGTTCTCAGTCTCTGCCTCTTCTTTATCAAGTATCATTTCGATAATGCAGATTGGGAGTTTCAGTTTGGAGTCAAGTCTAACCCAAATAGACGAGCTATCATAACACATGTCAAGCTTACACTCAAAATCATTAAGCTCTGGCTGCACAAGATAAATCATTCTAAACAGGCATGTACTATGCACAGCTCGAAGCAGAGGATAAACCTGAGCTTGATCGAAATGGAGCTTTGCAAACGTAGGGTCTGAAATGAGATGGTGCCATGATTTGCAAACACATTTGGATACGAAAATCGTCTTTATGGAGAAACTGAGCAGAATAGTTATCAGAATATTATTTGGCAGATCAGAAAATGAAGGACCCGAATAATCGATCCATTTCCCAGCTCCATTCCTTCCTCTCTTTGCTGTTGAATTCCCTACTCTATTCATGATACTGAGACAACACAAATGATTTAGTAACAGAATAACTGAATAGCTAAACGTATAACGGGGTAAAGAAACATATAGAAACATAGCAATTACCCGGAAAAATTGATGGTCTGGGAGAGAGAAACTTCCAAAATCTGAACTCATAAGCAAATTAAACTCGAGGTGATGACGGTATTAGCTTAGTGGTTCAGATTCCTATGACTAGATAAGTCGTGGATTCGAACCACACCTGAGGTAGGTGGGTTTTCCTTTGTTATTATTTGTAAGCGCAATAAAACTCGAACAGAGAAGAAAACGTTACTGGAAAACCATATTTAGGTTGGGCCTCAGAGAGTGTGTATTCTTAAGGGAAAGAACGAAGAAAACCCTTGTGGATTCCTTTATTTGTAAACTTTGTAAACCACATGCCTCATTTTGTAAAAAAATGATACCACATTCCTCAATTTGCAAAACGTTGAAACCACAAATTCCCTTAATCTTAATCCATTGAATTTGAAAAGTATCAGTAAAGTTTCCAGTCACTTATTGAGTTAAATCACAGGTTGATGTACAGAAAAGGAAAAAAAAAAATCTTAATTAGTAGGAAGACCACATTAAGGGTCCAACTCCAAACAACCGAGTAATCGGATAAATTAAGTTCTATGTTTGAATGCTGAGAAAGAAGAGTAACAACATAACTCGAATCACCCTCCAACCAAATCTGATGCTAACCTTTCGACTTTGCTACCTTAATGACATAGATAATGTCTTGTAATTCAGCCTCAAAAGTGAAGGAGTCCGCCAAATGGATTGAGAAAGCTCGTCAGGGAACTGATGTTATTTCTACTGTTATTTCGGTGTGTTAATTGCAGAAATTTTGCTCGAAAAAAACGCATATTTTGCTTTGTGTGTGGTTAAGCAAGAGGCTTACTGTGATTAAGTTAGAGTTCTGCAGCTTAACTACCATGCAACAATCTCTATAACAGTGAATGAAAGGAACAACATATAAAAGAGTATGACTAGCCTTGAGCAGACAAATTGAATTCACTAACCAAAAAAGTATTCATACATTTCTAGCAATTTATACTTGTTCAACAAAAATCCATGGTCATATATTTGGAAAATGTGAGAATGGAACCCCTGGTTTCTAACTGGTCAGAATCAAATTTGGAAATCAAACACGGGATCCATATCTTCGAAATGAAACTGCAGGTACCTAGGGCTGTCAGTTTCCAAAGTCGACAACACAATCTTTGGAGACAGTATGTTTGATAAGACGCATTTGACACAGTTCTATCATAATATTTGTTTCATTTCTACCATAACATAAGACCCAATTGTACCCATATGTATTTTGGAAATAACATTTTCCTATTGACTTTTAAACTTTCTTATAGTAATACAGTGACAGCTATAAACTAAAGAATGATACACAATCTCAATTGTTCAAAATCGCCTCTTTCCTACCACGCGGACTTAAGAGGGTGTCAATAAGTTATTTTAAGTAAAGTCCGATTATTCATTAGAAAGTTCTCAAAATGCAACGCGGAGTTGACTTTTCGAAACAAGTACGGCTAGTTAGAAATCTACACATCAAACAAAAAGAAAAATTGAAATAGAAAACAAACCATGAAAAACTAAAAGTCAATGAAAAGAACATCAACTTACACTGAAGTTAGTACTTTCAAATGAACCCCAAAAGACATCCTTGTATATCATCAACTAAACTTGCAGTCATAAAGACACAAATCAGAATTTAGAACACATCTACTACAACTTCATAATTCTTCACATCTCCTTTTCCTATTCCAAATTTAAACTTCAATTAGTTCATATCTTCAGAGTCACATGTAAGAATCAGAATCAGAACTAGGATCAGCATCGAGATCAGTATTGGTTTCTGTTTTTCATAATAGGTTCTTCAACTATAGAAATACTTTGCGCCTCTTTCTGCAGCTTCAACTTTGAGCACCTGCTCCACATATTAATAAAATAGTCTTAAAAAGAAGAAGATTGCAAACTGATTTGTGAAGCACTTGACTAGTGTAGGCGGTAAATTTCTCAGTATATAGATTATATAACACTACTATGAAATGATATCTTGTTTTGACACCCCTAATCAAGTTTGAATAATGGTTTCGTTAATTCAGTGAGAGCATCCCTTGACAAAAGCAGATCCCAAACCCAACTTCTTTGTCTTAATACAGCAGCATAAAGTTTAATAAAGAAAAAACTATGAAAAGAATTGAGATCAAGAGGCAAGATATTAGAAAATTACCTTGAATTGACATTAAGAACCTTCGCATTATGTCCCAAATCTAATGATAGAGCATGTTTTAGAGGAACAAAGCTTGGAATATGAGCTATTACTTGCACTTCTGATCTGAATCCGTGGATCTTCAAGTATCTAAATCCTGTTTTCCCTGGATCCTTGCATATGAAACCGTCTAATTCACACGAAAGATATGTCATTATCGCCCCATTATTCAGGTACTTTATGGGTTGATATGAGCCATAAGGCAGCAATCTATCATTACCATCCACTGGAATTGAGGAAACTTGAGACCAAGACTTACTTGCACCATTATCCTTCATTGCCCAAAAACGAAGATCGTGAGATCGAGAAGCAGATATGAAGAGTTCTCCCCTCAATACTCCTATGTTCTCCCTTTGCGGTTGATTAGCAGGCAACAACGATAGTGGTACTGAAAGTGACTCGAACAATTCCTTCTCAATGTCAAAAGAAATTACAGAACGTGCATCCCGAGAAAACCAATAAACACATCCATCTAAGTAAGTAGGGAATGACACAGATGTTGACCCGGGTAAAAAACGAAGGGCTCTCCAAGTTTCTGAACCAAGAACATGTACTTCAACCACGGTAACATTATTGAACGAAAACATCCTTATGACCTTATATTTGTTAGTGACAGGGCTAAAACCGAAACCACACCTAGAAAAAAGCCTTTTAGGATAATTCTTACGCTTCTTAACCTCTGGAAGATTAATAAACTCGCCTGTAATTGGATTGCAAACAATAACAGGCTCGTTATCAGATGGATTGGACAGACAAAGCAAGCCGTTGCATGAATTAACAACTTTATACCAGTGATCCTTCATTGGCAGTCTTATGCCATTCATATTCTGTACCCCTTCTGTATCCAGTATCATCCCGATGTTGCGCAATGGGAGTTTCATTTTGATGTCAAGTTCGATCATGATAGGTGAGCTATCATAACACGAGTCGATATCTTCCGGCTGCACAAGATAAAGCATTCTTGACAGGAATGTACTCCGCGCGGTTCGAAGCAGAGGATAAACCTGAGCTTGATTAAAATGCAGCTTTGCGAAATCAGGGTCAGAAATGAGAGTATTCAATGATTTGCAGACAGATTTGCATACGAAAATCCTCTTAATAGAGAGCCTAAGTAGAATATTGACAAGAATGCTATCGTGAAGATCGGATAATGAATTTGGACCGGAACAATTCATCTGTGCGTCGCTAACTTCATCTTTCCCTTTCTTTACATCATTCCTTCTTCTTTCCATCATTCTGAGACAAAGCAAAACTGAATTAAAATCACTCAAAAAACCGAAACGATTTCAAGATTTTGAGAAACAATTCTAGGAAAGATATGATAAAGAAGGTATTGAATTTCAAGATTTGAATGAATAGCAGAATAATAAAAGGGGAAAAGAACATAAAAAGAAGATCGAAACCTAGCAATTACATAAATTGAACGAAACCCTAAATCGCAAAAGGGAAGAAGAAGAAGAAGAAGAAGAAGAAGAAGAAAGTATTACCTGGAAGTTGAAAAGTAATTGGTAAACTCGCCGATGTTCAATTTATATACTCATAAGCGTAACTGCAATTACAATTGGCGGGAATTATAAATCTCCAATAACAAAAATTACAATCTTACAATACATTTTTTTATTTTAATTCTAAGACTTTATACCAAAAAGATGCTTGTAAAATATCTACTGATAGTTACAAAACTTTATACTAAAAAGATTATATAATTCAAGATTCAAGTTCAAATGAGACAAGGGTTTAGGATGAGATTAGTTTTTGTTGTGAGACAAGGGGTATTTTTGTAATTCAACAGGGAAAAGTGGCAAACTTGTAATTAAAGGAACACCCCTCATGCGTGAATTGAAGGGAATGAAGAGGAGGTGATGTCAGCGCTGATGTCACCTATGGAGAGAGAAATAGTTTTAATTCTTTTATTTAAAATGCATTTTCCCGCTCATTCCAAACTCATTTTTCAAAAAAATTTATACCAGTGAACTTGTATTAATTAGGCGGTCATTTTGAGATCCATTTTTGTTATTTATAGACGATTTTTATTTTTTTTTATTTTTTTATGGTTGTTCCAGCGGACTACTCCAATTGTTCCACCGGACTACTCCAATTGTTCCAACATAATACTACATTTTTTTACACTCCCAGAGTGCATTTAAGAAAAAAATAATGAAAATATTTTGCTGGAACAATGGAGTAGTCTGGTGGAACAAATGTAATATTCTGTTGGAACAACCGAGTATCCGATTTGGAACAAAAATAAAAAAAATAAAAATCGTCTATAAATAACAACAATGGATCTCAAAATGACCGCCTAATTAATACGAGTTCAGTGGTATCATTTTTTTTGAAAGATGAGTTCGGAAAGAGCGGAAAAATGCATTTTAAATAAATTAATAAAAAGTTTTTCTCTCTCCACATGTGACATCAGCGCTAACATCACCTCCTCTTTCCTTCAATAATGCCTCTCCATGTTTTTAAAATTTCAAAATTGCCACCACTTTTTAATTGTCTCATACTAAAAAAAAGTTTCTCCATAATGACCTTGTCTCATCTGATCCTATCTCTATAATTCAATCTCTAACTTATGTCGGTTTTTTATTATTATTATAAAGTAGAATCTCTCTATATATAGAAATACTCTACATAGGAATAATTTTTATTTTGCTATAAAACATTTCGGTCTCAAATTAGACCGGTTGTAAATAAGAATAACCTGTCAAATGTTAATTGTTATACATTTTTCAAGTCTCACATTTAAAAACTATACGACTATATAAAAATAATCATATATATAATGTGTATATATTAAGGATTTAAACAAAACTTATAAGATATTTTAATAATTTCTTGAAATTATGTATGAATTAGAATACAAACTTCAACTTGTAACTATAAATATTTTTCATTTTTTCCATAAACTATTTCAATTCTCTATATGTTGGAAATTAAATCATTGTAACTAATAATATTTACCATTTCTTAACTTTAAGTGTTGATTTTTTCTTCCGATACAAAACTCTATATAGGAATAATCTCTCAATTGTTATACAAATCGTCCGGTCCCAAACCTATTCTATATAGAGGTTCTACTGTATTCTTTTAAGCCCTATTCTTTTTAGCTGAACTGAAGTGAACTAAACTGAAATTGCTGAACTAACTGAAATTGTTGAATATAACTGAAATTACAGAACTGAACTGAAATTGATGACTAGAACTAAAATTATTGAACTGAATTGCATGAAATTACCGAAATTTGCTGAAGTGATGAACTGAATTTACTTAATTGAAAATATCTTAAAAAAATTTTATCAGTCTTAGTAAAACTATGTAGATAGATAAATAAATATGGGAAAATGAAAAACGAGCGAGGAAAACGAAAATAACCCAATTACCATGACTTAACATAAAAAGCACCTTCAAAAGGCCTAATTGCATAACCCAAACCCATCACTTTTGTCTTAGTAAAGCAGCAAAGGAGACATTAAAATGTATAAATAAAATTCTAGGAAACGCATTCATAGCGAATTAGAAAATCACAATGAGTTGAGATTAAGCACCCTGTTTTGATAGAAGATGTTTAGTTTCCTATATAATCACTTTTAAAACTTTCATATAGTAATACAATAAGGTCCCGTTCTTTTAGACTGAAAAAATCTGAACTGAACTGAATGATGTTGAACTGAACTGAACTGAATGTTGCTAAACTGAACTGATCTGAACTGAACTGAACTGAATTCTGCTAAAATGAAAAATAAATATTGAAACTCAATTGAATAAATAATAATAATAATAATATTAGTTTTTAATAATGAGATCGGAGAGGAGGATGACGATAATGATAATGAAGGTGAACAAAATGATGAGATTACGGATCATATAGTAGAAAATGATTAGAAAAATAGAATGAGATGATGCTATTTGTGAATTTTTGAATTTGCTCTATTTGCTAATTTTAATTTCTTTTACAAGATTTTTGAATTTTTTTTCAGTTGATACTAATTTGCTCCTAATATTATATTACTGACTATTATAAGATTTTTGAATTTCTTTAATTGATGCTAATTTGCTCATAATACTACACAACACTGTTACAAGATTTTTGAATTTCTTATTACAATATATAACCAAAATTGGAAACTTTTGTATATTAAATCCAAATTTATATAATATAAATTATTAAGGAGGTAGAACATTGTAACATATATTGGTAATAATATTTACTTACGTCCAACAATTTTTGCAAACAAATTGGATCAACTAGTTAAAATTATAATAAATATTAACATATTATATATAAATAATAAATATTTATTTGTAATTTATTAACCTGAATTAAATGTTGGTGAATTGAACTGAACTGAATATTACTGAAATGAACTAAAGTAAATGCTACTGAAAATTAAATTAAATGTTCCTGAGCTGAACTGAATGTTGCTGAACTGAACTGAATTGAATGTTGCTGAACTGAAATGAACTTAAAATAAGTTCTAATAAAATAAGTTCTAATAAGTTCAAAAGAACAGGCCTACACCTATAAACTAAAAACAATGATACATAATTTCAATTGTTCAATATCTGTCAGTAAATTACTTTAAGTAAAGTCCAGCAACTGAGTAGAAAGTTTTCCAAATTCTAAACTTTGTCGACTTTTTTGAACAAAATACAAGAAGTTAGAAATCTACCCATTCAGAGAAAAAATAAATTATATAATAATAAAAACATGAAAACTGAAAATTGTAGAAAATAACATCAACATATACTGAAGTTAATACTTTCAAACAACCCCAAAAAGACATCCTTGTATATCAACTAAACTTGCACTCATGAAGCACACAAACTAGAACACATCTACTACAACTTCATATCTCCTTTTCCTATTCTCAATTTAAATTTAACCTTAAGTCCATATCTAAAGAATCATATGTAAAAATAAGAATCGCACAGGATCAACCTCAGGATCGGGTTCAAAGTCCTTTGGAAATTGGAACTAGGATCCGAATTGTCTCAAGTTGGGGTCCAGATTTTCAACTATATAAATACCTTGTGCCTCTCCGTGCAGCTTCAACTTCGCGCACCTGCTCGACATATTGATAAAATAGTTAAAAAGAAAAACATAGCAAACCATATCTAGACCAATTTGTGAAACACTTATTTTAATCTAGGATTGTAAATTTCGATAGATTATATATAACATGCTTATGAGATGATATCCGGTTTTGACACCCCTAATCAAGTTGGAATTCATGGTTTCATTAATTCAGTGAGAGCCTCATTTTGAAATAAAAAAATCCCAAACCCGTCATTTTGTCTTAATACATCAGCAAATTAGAGTATAATGTTTAATAAAGAAAAAACTATAAAAAAACATTGAGATCAAGTCTAGAGCATCAAGTGAGAAGACATTAGAAAATTACCTTGACTTAACATTAAGCACCTTCACATTATGTTCAAAATCTAATGATAGAACATATTTTAGAGAAATTAAGCTTGGAATATGAGCTATTGCTTGGAATCTTGAACAGAATCCGTGGATGTTCAAATACCTAAATCCTGTTTTTCTTGGATCGTTGTATATGAAAGCATCTTCAGAAGGAAGAAACATCAAAAGTTCCCCATTATTCAGGTAATTTATGGGTTGATATGAGCCATAACGTAATGTTCCATTACTAGTTTCCACCCGAAATGAGAAAACTTGAGACCAATTGCTTGCACCACTATCCTTCATTGCCCAAACACGATGTTCAAGATTTTGAGAAGGCGATATGTAGAGTTCTCCCCCAAATACTCCCATGTTACCCGTGTATTGTGGATGAGGCAACAATGATAGTGGTCCTGAAATTGACTCGAAGCATTCCTTCTCAATGTCAAAAGAAATTACAGAACGAAAATCATGAGTTAACCAATAAACAGACCCATCTAAATAAGTAGGGAGTGATGTACTATATGTTTCCTCGGGTAAAGAGGGAAGGACTCTCCAAGTTTCTGAACCAAGAACATGTACTTCACCTACCCTAACATCAGGGTGCAAAAGCATCCTTATGACCTTATATTGGTTAGTGGCAGGGCTAAAACCAAAACCACAACTAGCAAAAGGCCTTTTAGGAGTATTGTAAAACATCCTAGACTCCGGAAGATTAATAAACTCGCCTGTAACTGGATTGAAAACTATAACAGGCCAATTATCAGATGGATTGGACAGACAAAGAAAGCCGTTGCAAGAATTAACTATATCATAGTTGTGATACATCATTTTCAGGTTTATGCAATTCGTACTCTCTACTCCTTCTTTATCAAGTATCCATTGTATGTCCCGCAACGGAAGTTTCATTTTGGTGTCAAGTTTGAACTCAACAGGTGAGCTATCATAACACATGTCAAAATCATCCGGCTGCATAAGATAAAGCATTCTGGACTGTAATGTAAAACCTTTGGGTCGAAGCAGATGACAAACCCGACCTTGATCGAAATGGAGCTTTGCAAAATGAGGGTCAGAGATGAGATCATACCATGCTTTGCACACACATTTGCATGCGATAATCCACTTAATAGAGAGCTTGAGTAGAATATTTACCAGCATGCTATCTGGAAGATCAGATAATGAAGGACCCGAACAATTAATCTGTACATCCCTACCTTTCCCTCTCGCTGCCTTTGCTGTTGAGTTTCTTCTTCTTCTTCTTCTTCTCATGATTCTGAGAAAAACGCAAACGACAATATCAGCAAACTAAGTTCAAATTGCACAAAATATTGAATGGAGATTTCAATAATTTTGTGCATTAACTCTTCAACTGCACCGACTATTCTGACCCGACTCAAAGGTTCAAACATAAAATCAATTATAGCACAATAATAAATGGAGGAAAGAACATAAAAAGAAGATCGAAATATAGCAATTACGGATCCCAGTTAATGATGATAAAAACCTCAGAAATTGAATGAAACCCTAAATCAAAAAAGAAATAGAAGTATTACCCTGAAGAGTGTGAAGTAATTGGTAGACTCACTGACTCGAGACTCTAACGAGCCAATACTGAGCTTACCTAGGTTCAGTATCGGTTCGGCTCATTGACACCCGTAGCGGCCCCGGAAGAGTGTGAAGTAATTGGTAGACTCACATTTGTATATTTAGACAGTCGATTATGATAAAAGATTCCCTCATGAAATTTTAACTTTAATCTAGTTACCAAACAAAGTCTCCTCTTTAATTCCACCCTAATTAAATCAAACACAAATTTCATTAAATAGAATCCTAATCTAACATGCATACTTCTTTCTCAACGTCCTCAATTAAACAAATCCTTATTCAATATCTAAAGAAACTACTACTCAAGAAGAAACTTTGATTCCGATTTAAATTTATATAGGTAATTTAATGGTCCGGATCCTCTAGAGTTCCAAAGAAACTACATGTGTGGAGTTCCTAAGATCTCAGCCACACAATAAGATCTTAGGGCCCTCATTTAAATTTAAAGGTAGAGAGAGAAAAAAGTGTTTTGTTTAATTAATGAAGACCCTAAGATCAATTGTGTGGCTGAGATCTTAGGAACTCCACACATGGAGTTCCTTGAAACTCTAGAGGATCCGGAGCCATAATTTAATATCATTAAATTGAATATTTTGTTTGTTTGTTTGCACATGGTCTCATTCTCATTTTTCTATTAAACCCTAAACTCTACCATTCTAAACTTTAAACCCCAACTTTCTTTCTAAACCTTAAATCCTAAATCTTAACATTCCAATTCCTAAAATCTAAACCTTGAATCATAATTTTTCAAACCCTAAACCCTTAGTAAGTCTGATTTTAATTATATAAATAACGTTATAGCCCTAACAATCTAAACCCTAAATCCAAACATTCTAAACCCTAGACCCTAAATTCAACTAAACCACACAGATCCTAAATTCATTTAAACCCTAAATTCCAGGTTTCTAAATCATAAACCCTAAATAAATTGAAGTAAAAGGAGATGTGTGATTTTATCTTAACTAGAATAATAGAAAAAGGAGTAAATTTTAATGGGTTATAGTTTTGGCGCATGACTTTGTTGTTTATGATATTAAATTTTTTCCGATTTATTATATAAATGTGCATGTGTTAGTCATTGACGCAAATGAATTTTCCTTTTTTTTTTAAATGTACAATAATTCCTAAATTAGTTTAGTTAGTCATGTTTGGTTACTGGATTAAAGTTAAAACTCTTTTAGAATAAGAAGTGAGGGAGTCACCATAGCGTAGTGATCTTCTATATATGCAACACCATGATAATTCCCACGTAGGCTTTGATGTATCAATATGACTAATTAAGTAGGGAATCAAAATGATAATATTAAACAGATTAATTAAGCAAACAATCTGAAATAATTTGAATCAATCAAACGATTGATTTTGTTGACCGTCAAATAAAATCAAATCTCTCCATGCCAACTTCTATGTTCTTTTATTATTTTTTATGACTTATCAATACTTTATTTTATTAATTTGTAACAATTTCATTTTATTAAATGCACCAAATACTGATAACTTGTCAATATTAATACCAATTTATGCATAAGTTGGAAAAAACTACCAAAAGTTACAAAATATATTTATTCATCGTATACTATATTGTTGTTGAAAGTGGAGGGAGGTAGGGAGCATACTATATAACCGATGAAAAAACAAAAAATAAGAATGAATGTCTTGCAACCACACAGATTCTTCAAACATGAAAATAGCTTCTATATGCATTGGCATAAAAGAATAAGAAAAATGTGTTGGCGATATTTTTGTGAAATAAAAATATTCTTGTTACAACTTTGACTCGTGTGGAGAAAATGCGGGCGTGCCAGAGAAGAGAGGTTCTCAACCTACGTTTTTATGAAACGATTTTGAACATGTGCGCCATGCTAACAGATGCTTAACTAATAACGAAACGATTGGACGGGAAAAGCAAGGATTGTGAAAATGTTTCCCTTGGGTACCTAGTCGGGGTCAACACAACTTTGACTAGAAAACGGACCGAAACTATGTCGTAGCTTCGAAAAACTAAACAATAAAGACAACCCAAAGATTTTGGTAAATTGACTTGTATTGAGTAAATAATTGTCATAAATGTCAGCCAAACGATTACAATCAAGCGATTAATAATGTCAGAATGAGCAATAGTAATAATAATTGAGCTAAAATAAGCAATGAAAATAACTGTCGAGGCGAGCTTGAATCTTGAGCAAGTCGATCAGAATACCGTTTGAGGTGAAAAGTAACAGTGTACTAGAGTACTGAACTAAAGGATTTGTTAATTGGATCTAGGATTGGGATTATGTAAACAGGCAGGTGTTTGATAATCAAACAAGTAATTGAGACTTAGGATTAGCAAAAGAAGCTAGAAATCTAAGAATAAAAGCTAGAAAAACCTGGAATTTGGAGACTCGGAAGCCGAATTGAGAGCTACTCTTTGGAGTGTCACATGATTGATTTGATTTGTGTTTGTTTTTGGTTTGTTTTGTTTGATTTGATTGTTGTCTTTGATATGAAATGGAGAGGGGTATTTATAGGTGGGGATGACTTGGTGAACACACAAAAAAATAATCACCTAAAAAGTAGGAAAAGGAAAGTGGCATGATGGGTGCCTTGTTTTTAGCCCACTTCACTGACTTGAGGAGGAAGGAAAACCTATTGCGTGCTTCTTCAGCTCGCTTCAAAAAATTTCTGCTCCTTGCTCGCTTCGCCTCTCGCAATTCTTGAAGACATTTCTGAATGCTTGGAACGTCTACTTTTCGGACCCTTTTTCTGATTTTCTTGCTTCGTCATTTGGCTCGTCGAAATGACCGATCAAACGTGACACTTTCGTAGTCAAAGTTAGTTAAAGTTAGTTGGGGAAGTTGGAAGTTAATTCCACTTTTCAAGCCCACTAACCCACTAACTTTAACCACCAAGACCAAGTCAACCGACCAATCATATCTTTTCTTTCTTTTTTCTATTTTCTTTTACTTTTCTTTTCTCTCAACTTACTTTCTTCTCTCGATAATGGAATGAACGAAAACGAACATAAAAACTATAGGCTAAAATGTAACCTAAAGTATTAATGTGAGATAAATATAAAAATTATATTTACCCCCAACAAATAATATTGAAAAAAAGTTCGCACATCTACTAGAAAATAATTGGAAAATATTTGTGAAGAAGCACAATAGAAGATCGACTTGAAAGAAATCCATTTTCCAAGGCTACTAATTTCTCCTTTCAACAAAAAAAAAATAAAAATTTATACTAATTTCCACTGATAACATCTCGAGAAAGACCAAGGATTTTGACGCACTCGGCGTGACCATAACTAAAATCAGAAGCTACCATCAGCATGACAAAACTTTTCTTCTTCAACAATATCGATATTGCCCTCTTTAAGCACCTTCAACTTTGCACACCTAGTCAACAAAGTAATAAAATGGTTATAAAAAAATAAAACAAGAAACATTCCAACTCATATTTTGCACCTACGTACTTCTTTATTTTCTAAAAAATGTTCTTGTCAAATTTTACACTCAAAATTACCTTGACTTGACATTATGAACCTTCACATCATGTCCTGGTAGAGCATGTTTGAGTGAGACAAAGCTTGGAATACAAGCCATTACTCCGAGTTCCGCATGCATATCCTTTACTTGGCGCACTTTCAAATATCTAAATCGATTTTGTTTTGAATCCATTTACACTAAAGCATTTTCATAAGGGTGAAACATCAATAATGCCCCGTCATTCAAGTACTTAATCGGTTGAAACACCCCAATATAGCGTACTCCATTATCAGAATATATGTGATCATAGGAGAAAACTAAAGACCATGCCCTTTCAGTACCATTATCTTTCATTACCCACACACGAATATCACCAGAATAGAGAACCCGACAGATGCAGAGTTCTCCCGGCCCCTAGTACTCCCATGTTGTCATATCGATAAGGTTGGTTCACTGCTGGTGCTAAAAATGATCCAAAACATTCATTCTCAATGTCAAAAGTAGCAATAATTATAGATAATTGTTGGTTATTAGAAGATCAATAAAGAAACCCATTCAAATAAGTAGGAGATAAATTCGGCATTGACTCCTTCAAAAAACCAATTTCTTTCCAGGTTTTTGTACCAAGAATATGAACATGTGCTCAAGTCAGATAGGGAGACATTCTTAACACCTTATATTGGTTAGTCGCAGTACTGAAACCAAAACCATAACGTGTAAAATACGTGTTCAGGAAAATGTTTTTAACCTCGGGAAGGTTAATATACTCACCGGTAGTGGGATTGCAAACAATAGCAGAGCATCGCCCTCCACAAGATGGATTAGACAAGCAAAGCAAGCCATTGCAAGCAACTATACCATATGTAAATAAATGTTTCTTGAGCCCGTATCTCTCAGGCATTTCAAACTTTGTGTTAATTTTGATTCGAACATTACAAACACATCCTCGCTTAGTGAAGGTACGATCACACATCCTAAGCTTGAGATTGAAGTCATCCTTTTCTAGATCCATAAGATGAACCAATTTTGACCCGTGACTGCGACAAGTGGTTAGAATCAGAGGATAAACCCGAGCTTGATCTAAATTTAGCTTTACAAATTGAGGGTCTAGAACTAGATCTACCATGTTTTGCACACACATTTGAATACTAAAGTAATCTTAATGGACAGCCTAAGCAGTATATTTAACAGAATATCCGTCGGTAAATCAGAAAACGAAGAACTTCCCCCACCTGTCTTTGAATTAGAGTCTGTAACCCTAGAAGTTTTTCTTCTATTCATAATCGTTTCTGAAGCTGTGATATGAAGAAGACAGTAAAAATTGCATTATATGCACACTGAATTTAAAATTCTGAAAAAGCTCCAAACTAATTGAAACCTATAATCTCATAAAGTAGCAATAGATTCAACCAAATCAGAAGAAAGAACATTAAAAAAGATGAAAATTTTACCGGAAAATTGATCGGGGGCGGGAAAAAAAGAGCTGGAATTCTGAAATAAACTCTGTGTCTGTTTAAATACGGATGAGGATTGAATTTTAATTTTATAGACGTCTATAAAATTTATTTTTTATATTTTATTTTTTATTTTTATAGTAAAGAGATATTGTATGGCAAATCACCAACCATAGCATTACAAAGAAAGAACGTGGGACAGAACCCTAAACTCCACAACCAGATAAGGAATTCACTAATTAAGAGATTATCTGTTGTGATATTCGATGATCAGGTTGAGAGTGCTTTTTTAGTCGACATATGTTAAGAGTTATTGTGCTCACTTAGTTAATAACTGACTTATTTAAGGTATAGTAAAATAACACTATTCTTTTTGCAATAACTATGTTTTTGATGATTTTAGTTTGATTGAGCAATATTGCTTTGTATAACTTTTCGAACCTTTTTTTTGTTACTTTTTTTTTCCTTTTAGTATATTGGGCCTAGCTTCGGTTCAGTATTCTGGGGATGCCAACCTAGTTGGGATGTCCAGTCTCAGTTCCGTTTGCTAGCTTCCCGGTTTTTATTAAAAAAAAAAAGTAAAATAGGTGATTTCATTATGTTCTAATCTTCACGTTTAAATTTTAATTTATTGGTGATTGACCAAATTTTATTTGGTCAGTTATCGACTAGGTGAGCACCAATCATGTTAAAGTATTTCACAATAAGAAACAAGACATAATTTGATTCGATGAGAACCTTCCGATTATTGTTGTCTTCGATCCAACTTAAAGTTTCCTGCAAACTTTAACTTTCCACGAACAAAGAATTTGTGTAGAGATCAATTTCTTTAGTGACCTTGATTAATGCTTTTAACCGTAATTTAAAACAACCACAATATTGGTTAAAACTAATCATTTTTTTTTCGTATTCTAAGCAAATTAAATTTTACTTCTCCATATATAAGTTGAGTTTTCACATTATTATTTTTATTTAAAAATCGGGTAAGATGAAAAATCAATGGCCGCTCGACATCCCAGCTAGGTTGACATTCCGACTAAAACCAAAGACCTTGCAAACCTAAAGTATTATTGAAGAAAAGAAAATTATAAATATAGAGACAAAAATAGAAAAAGAAATTAAATAAAGCGAAATTGCTCTAAAAACTGAACCATCGGTATTTATTTTAATCCATTTAGGTGGGGGAAGCTTCCATTGCACGCTGATAATCTATGTTGCAACCCGGGATCGGTGATGGATAGATAAATTCTGCAAAATACGATGTTCATCAATATTGTTAAACATGGAGCCTTTGGAAACTAAGCCAACAACCCCCAAATCTGCCCAAAGACGCCTCAAAAAATTAAAGATTGAAGGATTCTTACTTTCAAAGATGGCCGAATTTCTTGTTTGCCAAAGCGTAGTGAGAAAAATCATTTAGTTGGATCCGAGCGTTTTTAGAGGAGAGATATCATAATATGGTGTGTTCTTGTAAATTGGAAATGAATTTAACAAAGTGAATCTTCGATTGATTTTTACTTTTGAATAAATAGATGTAAATTTACCTCGAGGGCTTGATCCTACATAAATAGTGAATAAAGAATCACAATTTAAATGTGATTATTTATAGGGTAAACTATAATAAAGGGTTACGTGGTTTCAACCTTTTTCAAACAATGTCTTGTGGTTTTAAAATGTACAAATGAGGGATCTGTAGTATAAACCGTTAGCAAGTTAGTCAATTAATTGAATGTCGTGAACTACATATGTACATTTGATAGACTTGTGATATAAACTGTTTATACCAAAGGTCCTTCATTTGTACATTTTGAAATCATATAACCTTGTTTGCAAAAGGTTGAAATCACATAACCCTTTATTGTACTTTACCCTTATTTATATATATATTTAGGAAAGAAACTTAATAATGATTGTACAATTCTATTAACTAAGCATCAATTCTTTCTATATATTCTTAGGGGATCCTATGCATACACATTCTTGTTAATCAAACCTTAACCATAATGTATATTATACGAGTTAATTAGCTATAATCTTCTCACTCTCAAACTCAGGAAGGCAAGCTAATAACTCGGAATGGGATTACAAACAATAGGAAAATTCTTGCTTACCGTATCGAATGGACAAACAAAGCAAGTTGTTGCATGTAATTCGTTGAATTGAAGAACGAAATTATCCTAAAACCCGGGTGTGCCACAAACCAGAATATAAGTTCAAGTACGTATTAAGGGAGACAAAACTAATTTTTGCATTCTCAATTTCCCTTGCTAATGGTTAAATATAAGCTGAAATAATAGAATTAGAACACGCTCAACTATGTTATTGAGATATCCGGCTTGACAATGTGAACCTTCTTAGGGATATTACAAAATTTCGATGCTAATTAATGAACAACTACGTAAAATTAACTAGGATTTAAGAAACAGCCGCTTATTTAGAATTATTTTGGAAATAAAAGCATGAAATATTTACCAGCAACAACAAACACAAACCAAAAATATAACCCAACAAGCTTAACATCTCCTCTAAAAAAACATTATCCAACAGTTAAAGCCTACATTATAGAAATGGCAAATGCCCTTATTCTTGGTAGTAGTTAAAATATAATGGGCATTTTTTAAGTGCAAAATTCCCACAATTAAAACAACAAAACAACAAATAAAAACAGTTAAAGTTCCCACTCATTAAGACTAACTAACAACAAAATACTAACTAAACTACAAATACTAAAACAACATATCTCTCCTTAGATCACAACAATTCTAATTTACCGTCCACGAGCTTGGGCAAGGACCGCTAGGACCTTCTTCCCATGAAGATGGCTGTGCAAATATGGATGAAAATAATCAATAGCACGAGCCAGAGAGTGAAAATTAGCTCCCTGCAAATGAAAACAAAACGTCATTTGAACTATAATACAAACATTTTTTTGTAAACAAGTATTTAATGATCAATCCAATTATTACCTTATAAGTAGATAATGCAGTTTGGATCACGTAGTTGCCGAAAGGATCTTGTATGACATCCAAAATATCCCTACTTTGTGTAAGCTCTTGAAGGATGTTTGTAGCATTGTTTTCGTTGCAATATTTCATGCATTTTTCAACCACATTGCTACCATATTTGTTCATGGAAAGAGTCACGAAATTCCGCATCAGTCGCTCAACTATAGTTGCTTCAGCACGCGATATTTTTAGCTCAAGAATGAATTGGACTACATAGTTCCTAAGAATCACAAAAGATTGCTTATTAAAGATATTAGGAGGCCCTGCATATATTTAAACAAAAAAAAAATATATGCACTTTTTGGTAAGAGTATAAATTTCTATTTCATATTATGTTATTTTTTAAACAAAATCGTGACATATTGGAAAGCAAAAATACTAAACTATTTACTAGTTTAACAATATCGATGAGTTTTCAAAGACTAACCCATAAGGATGTTCCGATAAGATCAATGCATTAGCGGCTACTTCAGATAGGAGACGATCTTTGAGTTCGCCTTCAGCTCTAGTCAATGATTTTTGTAATACACAGCATCCACTCTTATCCATGGCAATTTCAAGACAGCTATTTGCTATTTCATCTAATAGACACTGTTGACATAAAAAATTATAAGTGTCAGAATCAGTTATCTATCGTATTATAATCAATATTTTTATATATTATACAAAATTTAGATGATATCAATACTACAATAACAATAATCGTGTAAAATGATGCATGAGAACTCAATTATCTTTGTTAACATATTGTCGCGTTCAAGATTGATGATCCAATCAACCACTATAAGGTGACATCATGTGATAAATACTATTTATCTTTTGCAAAAGTACCAAGAATATAATAGTTAAGAACTCATAGATTACCAAAAGTAACTCAGTGATCACCCTCTCCTAATCATTTTCTTGATGTCACCCGTGTTCCGGAGATACATATATTCATAAATTTCTAAAAAAACATGCTTGTAATAAAATCAAATCAAGAAAATCAACTTAATTAAAAGCAAATTCATATTACCTTAGTATCATCCAGCGAAAAGCATTTAAAGCATTGTTGAATCACATGATGACCATTGTTGTTCTTGCACAAGGAAACAGTGATAAACTTCAAAGCAGAAACAAGTGCAAATCTTTGTTCCGCTGTTCTCATTTGCTCTATGATTTTTTGAGCAGCACGAGTTCTATTAGACCAAAAGAGCTTAAGTCAGTACTACACAAGCAATTAAATTAACTCTAATTCATTAATATGAAATAGCAAGAAAATTACCATTTTATTATAATTAAATTGTAGTTTGTAAACTAATACTAATTTCCGATAATTTATATATGCCAATTCTATTATATGTGATGTAGACTATTATAGATATATGCTAGTCAAAGCAGTAAAGACTGATTTCTGCTATCTGGGGAAGTTTTATACATGCATTATAAATTGTATACTACTTTTAGACTGTTAGCAATGCGAATTCTATTATATGATGTAGACTATTATAGATATATGCCTAGTCAAAGCAGTAAAGACTGATTTCTGCTATCTTTGGGGAAAATTTTAAGTTTTATATAGCATTATAAATTGTATACTATTTTTAGACTGTTAGCGAGTAAATTTGTTATCGGTCAGATGATATTAGCCGAAAAATGTTTAGCCAGTGATGTCTCATAGGCTTACTTGCCCATACTCACAATAAATGAAACACTTAAAAAATGGCACAATCTACACTATTGTTCCAAACAAATCCAAACAAATTCTTGAACAGTTTACTAAAGTTAATGTAAAAAGTGAAATTAGTCATACCCGTGTTGATGAATACAAATATTCAGCAACCTTTGTTCGCTCTTAATCAAAGCAAACAAAAGCTGGGTAATCTGTTCTTCGTTGCAGACCCCGAACAGCTTCTGAACCACAACATTGGCAAACTGATCAACAACTAGATCACAAACATGATCTTTCAATTCAGAAAGAATCATCTCAATTTGATCCGATCTTTGCTCATCGATCTTTTTCAGCAAAACCCGACTTCCTTCTTGAGTTTTTGCAAGAGCAGCAATCCGCCCCTTCACCTGCTCCAACTCCAATTGAATAGACGGACTCGGTCTCGATTCCATCAATCCGCCATACTGTTGCAAGTTTGACCTAACTGGAGCAGCATAACCAATCCGATCATGCTCAGAAAATCTACGTCCGCGACGAGGATTAGCCCTATTCTGATAATGAGAATAATTATTCATTATATTAGAATTAGCCGCCCGGAGCAAACCAAGACCGGCAGACATACTCCGCATACTATTCAAAGACGGAGTATAATAATCCGGCAACAAAGGAGACAAAGGAGACGACAAGTTGATTCGAGCCATAGCCTCTTCAAGACTAGCAATCTGGGCCCCATAATTAGGGTTCAGAAACAAACCATCACGATTCATCTGATGATAAGGCAGCAGAGGCTGGTGGTTTTCTGGGGTAAAGAAGCGGCTTTGCTGGAGGGGATGGTGGTTTTCTCGCATCGGAAAGCGGGTTTCTGGAATTAGAGGGTATGAATTGGAATCCGAAATTTGCGAGATGAGATTAGGGTTTTGATTTTGCCAAATCATTTGTGATGATTGATCCAGCTCATCGAGATGGTAGAGGGTTTTGTGATGATGAACGTTCATTGTTAAACAGATTACTAAACGCAGAGAAAGTAAGGAATAATAATAATATTGATGTTTCCCAGAAGAGATTGGAAGAAAATAGAATTGCTATCAGAAAAAGTAACAGTAGTAGAGTTATACACAAAGTCTTATATTTAGGGTTTAAATTTATGTAATTTATTTATGTTATTTCCTATTATATTTTTGTTGAATTTATGTTATTTCTAAAATAGAAGAATGACATTAACATATTCATGTAACATTTACTCCTATTTGAAATTTAGAAGGTATAAATACAGTGGCGGAACCAAAAATCTCAAGTGACGGGGGCCTCAAAAATTTAACAAATTTTTTTATTTTCAAACCACCAATAAAAGATCCAAAAGTACAGACAAAATCTTAAGAATAAAACCTAGTCATTTAATTTTGAAGTTATGAAATAACAATTGACATCCTTCGTTTTCATTTTGAAGCAAAAAATTTAGCGCTCATAAATAAGAGAATCTTTAGTTTATTGTCAAAATGTATGCAATTTAATTTTATTTTATTTTTTGATAAATTTAGTTTTTTGTTTTTTGAAAGAATAAATTTAGTTAGTTTGTTGAAATGCGAAATAAATATTATTTAAGGAAAATGATTTGAAACTTGACCAAATATTTAAGAAAAATGATTTGAATTTTGATTGAATTATTTATTTTTTTGGACTATATTTTGTCAAAAAGTCAAAACTTTTGTCAAACTACAAATTTTTTGCTCTGATATTTGGTCTAATATATAATATTTAAAAAATCCGTGTCCAATTTTAGTTGAAAAATTGTAAGGGATCAGTATCAGGTATTCAGGAAGGTTGAGAGAACTATTGTTATAGTTTTATATTTTTTTCCTAAAAGTATTGTTTTATTGTGTATTTCACTATAAGTTTGATTAATTGTAATAAAATCAAAGTAATACTCATAAAAAGAATATATTATTAATGTTTGAACTATATCATTTTCATCGGTACTCTCGGTTGGTGAAACTAGGACTAGACCCAGATCTTAAATCTGTTTATTTTGACCAAATATTTAAGAAAAATGTTTCAAAATTTGAACTGATTGTTGATTTGTTTGGACCATATTTGGTAAAAAAAAGTCAAAACATTAGTCAAACTACAAATCTAAGGATATGCGCAACCTTGAGTGAAACGCGAGAGTGTTGGTAGTTACGGGCTCTTTAGGAAACGAAAAAGAAATCTTGTTTCTTTGTAAAAAAAAATCTAACTTCATTATCCATTTGGTTTTTGATTTTTTTTTTCCTCCCTCCGCTTTTTATTCATCGAGTGCTTGGTTTCCTCTTCACTTATCTTCTTTGCGGTTAGACACTTCTCCACCTGTTCTTTTCTTCCCCGTGTAATTGGCCGTCTTCTTTGTTGACAAACTTTCTTTATTTTCCTCTGTACAATCTATATGTCATTCCTTCAACAAACCATACTAAATTTTACTTTTTTTCGTTCTCTATTATTGATATCTTTTATTTCTCTTTGAATGAAAATTGATAAAAGCATTGGGTTTCCACTCAATAAAACTAAATATTAACAAAACACATCTCTCCACATACCACAACAATTCTAATTTACTTCAGCAAGGACCGCTAGGTTTCCACTCATTAACACTAAATAACAACAAAACACATCTCTCCACATACCACAACAATTCTAATTTACTTCAGCAAGGACCGCTGGCACCTTCTTTCCATGAAAATGGTTGTACAGATATGGAGATAATAGTGAATGACATGAGCCAGAGAGTAAAATTAGCTCCTTGTAAATGAAAACATAACATCGTTTGTAATATAATACAAACTTTTTCTAATATTTTACAACAAAAAAATATTTCACCAGTCAATACATGATAACTCAAATTAATAGATAATGCAGTTTGAATCACGTAGTTAACGGAAGATCTTGAATGACATCGAAAATACCCCTACTTTGTGCGAGCTCATGAAGTATTTTTGCAGCATTGTTTTCGTTGCAATATTTCATGCATTTTTCAAGCACATTGCTACCATATTTGTAAATGGTAAGAGTCACGAAATTCTGCATCAGTCGCTCAATAATAATGGCTTCAGCTCGCGATATTTTTAGTTCGAGAATGAATTGAACAACATATTTACTAAGAATAGTAAAATATTGTTTATTATAGATATTACGAGTCTACATCAAATTATTGGCATATATTTTAAGAAAAAAAAAGTTGGAAAGCAAAAAACGATAGTATTTACTAGTTTATCAATATGTCTGGGTGAGTTTTTAAAGATATTCCGATAAGATCAATGCATTTGCCCTACTCCAAATATGAGACGATCTTTGAGTTAGTTTTCAGTTTAATTAATAATTTTTGCAATACACAACATCTACTATTATCCATGGCAATTTCAAGCTAGCTATTTTCTATTTCATCCAAAAGACATTGGGTTGACATAAAAAAAACATTAGAAAAACATTAGAAGTGACGTCTAAAAAAATGAAGTGTCAAAATTAGTTATTGTAATAATATTTTTACATATTCCACAAAATTTTATATTATACCAAGAAAATATTATTTAAGAAGTCATAGATCAGCAAATAGCAGTCAGTTTTTATCGATGACATCAGCATATCGATAGACGGATAACCGTTTGTTGTGCGTACATATATTCATAAATTTCTAAAAAACATGCTTGTAATAAAATAAAATCAAGAAAATTAACTTAATTAGAAGAAAAATTATATTACCTTAGTATCATCCACTGGGAAGCACTTAAATCATTGTTAATGACATGATTACCATTATTGTTATTGCACAATGAAACAATAAACTTTTAAAGCAGAAACAAGTGCAAATCTTTGTGCCGATGTTCTGATTTCACAAATTCTATCAAACCAAAATAGCTTAATTACCACACTATTTTACTTAACCAAACATCTTACTAGTTAGGATAGTTTGTAAATTTATACTAATTTGGGGTAGTTAAAGTATGGGAATTTTTTTGTATGTTGGATCCACACAACAACATACAACCAAATAATGTGATATAAACTATGGCTAGTCGGAGTAGTAAAGTACAAAAGATATTTCGGCTTATCTTACCATAGAAGTTTTTATATTTGCATTATAAAGTACATAGTATTTTCAGATTAGCTAGTAAATTTTTTTATTGGTTGGAGTGTCATATCAAAATATTAGTGTGGTTTTAGATTATAGATAAGGAACACGACACTCTCATTAGCGGCCGAAAGTGTCGAAACACATCAGATATTGATTTCTTTTCAAAAACGAGTAAGCCTTTGTAAATATTATAATATTCTTAACCAAGATATGTCGGACTAGCCAGAAACAATATTGTCTCACTAGGTTTAATTCCGCACAAGCTTAGATAAGCAAGGAAAGTACCTTCTTCCCATGAGTATGTGTGTGCAGATATCAAAAATAATAGACAATGACTCGAACCAAAGTGTAAAAATTAGTCCTTGTAAACAAAAAACAAAATGATAAATAGTTGGAGAAACATTTTGTAATTTTAGGGTAGTTCCAAGTACAAGGTGTAAGTATTCTCTCGAGATTTGGTTCTTTTTCTAGAACAACTATTTAGCAAGAGATTTTCACAAACTAATTTATTTAGATGATAATCATTATGTTCAACCTCTGAAATTTAAATCTTGTAATCTTTTACTTATATGTGACGTGTATATTGTGTAATTAGGCTCTGTATTAACTAGAATTTATCATAAAAGTAGGATATGAATAAGTATATATTTGAATTGTAAACATAACAACTATGATATATTACTTAGACGAGCCAATAACTTGACCAGATTGTTGGTTCTTAAATTTGGTCAAAAATAGTCAATAGCATGGAATCATTCATCATATCCAGACGAGCCGTGTCCAAACTTATCTTTAACCAAGACACCTAAAGAGTTCCGTACCATAACAATCATATTTATTTAGAAGTGGTAGAGTATTGCAACTAACTAAAACCACATATCCACGTATCATGGGTTGATTCGAAGATCATGATTCGAAGATGAACAGATCGAAAGCTATATATAACAACACTAATATGCTTGCATGATATAAGATCACAATATTACACTTATAATAAGATATGTTTCACGGTATCTCTATCATTATCCCATCTACTAAACATAAAATAATTGCTAATACTAAGCTACTTTTATCCATATTCGTACCTTTTGTCTTAACCCCCAATTACATACCAAACACTTCATTGGATTTACGCAATATGACACTCTCACATTTCATATCATGCCATAGCTGGTTTAAATCTTTCATAGTTCGGGGAACCTTCCAAGTTTTGAGAGAGAACACCGACATCACCGGTGATATGGGTTATTTGGCAACCGAAAGAGACAAAGTCTCACTTAGACCCTACCAGCCCTTATCAATGGTGAGAGAAGATAAATCTTGGTAGAGCTAAATTTGACCTTTTATCAAAGTACTTTATCTTTAAAAATAGTCTCTCTTTTTTCCATCTCCATGATACTACAAAAAAATAGCAATATGAACGTATTCTTATAACAAAAAAACAAGTATTTTTACACACAAATAACACATCTATTCTCAAAGTTAAACTGACTTCAAGCCTCTCTATGTTAACAGAAAGAATTTTATGAACTTTTTTATATACAGATGAAAGCCTCTTCCCCATTAGAGCACTTTCAAGCAACTTGTTCATCTCCACAAGCATCATTTTCCGCATCCCCTGTCAATGATAAAAGCTCCATCAGCTCCATTCGATACTCGAGGCCTCTAAGGTAGTGTCCCAAAAGCATACACCTGAAAGGAACAGCACATATCAAAAGAACAGATTAGTATCAGAACTGAAATAGGTAGGCAAGTGTGTGCAAAAAAGCAAAAGGATGTGGCCTAACCAAAAGAGAAGACGAGCTAGATAGTCCCGTGTCAAAGAAATTAGGGGCTGGAATGGGAGGGAAGTGTTCTCAACAAGTTCCGTGCAATCTTCACACCCTACATTTCGTGCTCCAGTAGATGTGTTCTCTGATTGAGGTGGAGCCTTGGAGTGCATCTTTGGAGAGAGAGTTGCAAGGAGACCATGGACTACGGAATATATTACTTCTTTCAATTCGGAAGATGTAGGTTCTGATAACTCAGCTACCTGATCATCATACAAATTCGAGTGAAAATTAAAATAATTATAATCCTTAGGTTCCAAATGAGGTAAAGTGCTATAAAGAAAGCTTGAACCCAGAAATCTGATTAGAAACGGAAGCCGAATGCTGCAGACGATTGTAACAGTGTAATTTAGCAAATTAGTATTGTAGAGACATCAAATCGGATTGAATAACAGAAATGCTAGTGTAAGAACATGTTGGTTATAACCTGAGAGATTGGACTAAGGAGAGCCAATAGTTATACCAAAAGCCTTATCTTGTCCCTATACATAACCAGCATATATTAGACTATAATTTAGTAGCGTCAGCACTTAACACGATTGCATTTTACTTATGGAACTATGAAAATAATGACAATAATGGTATATAATATACGTTAAGGAAAATGATCGAATGAAAAGAGAACGAAGATTTCAAAATTAAACAAAAGAGTAACTGTCATGTGAGCCTCTGTCATAGAATAGCACCTTCATTTATACCCGTTCTGTTCATCCTAATAAAACAGAAACTTCATGCTGATAAAAGAATTTGAAAAGAGAAATCTCGATACCCCGATTTTTCAATTTCACAAATTGAGCCATTAATCAATTATATGACAATGTGTTATTCTAAGAGAATCAGTTTTCAATATAAACGCCTGATCAACTGAGTGTTGTTCATTTTATAGGAATTCAAAATTTGCATTTAACATTTTGAATGTAGTTTTATAGGTTTGAGGGGGCTATTGAGAAACCGTGAACATTATTTCATAGGTTTAATGAGGCTATCGAGAAACAGCAGAAACTTTATTTCGAAATGCCAAAAATTATAATTCCAGACACAAATGAAATGAGTAGTGCTCTTTTAACCGTTTACATGTTCATGTTCACAGCTAACTAATTAGGCAGGCATGGACTTAATGGGCTGGACCAAAATTGATTGATGGCTCAATGTGTCTCTCTCAAATTGGATGATCATGTCAATGGACGAAAATCGAAAAGATCGAGGGCTTAAAGATCCTCCTTCCTTAAAAAAAAGAAAAATACCATCACAAGCTGTAATTACTCTTTTAGATATTTTCGAGTCTTTGGAAGGCTTTTGGAAATATATAAATATTACTGGAGCAGAATGCAATTATTGCAAGCATCAAGAGCCTGCGATCCCCAATTTGATGTGAAGCCTGCAACAACTGCAATTGTTACTTACTACTTGCGGTTGTCAGCTGTTTCCTGGTAGATATTAGTTGATTTTCCTTCTGATTTAGCTATGAGAAACAATTTCACAATCCTAACCAAACACTTTATATGTACTATTTAAAATAAAACAACAAAAAAATAAAAGACAAAGGAGAACCAAATGGGCACATTGCAGCACATCACTATAGCTACAATAATATTTCCAACCCCTAAAATATGGGAACATCAGAAGCAAAACAAGCACACAGCTAATAATAAAGGAGAGGAAAATGAACCTTTTCTGGTTGTAATGATCTTAAGTAGTCCAGCAAGTCATTCTTTTCTTCACCTACAAACTGTTGCATTTGGAGAGCAGCACTTTTCCTCTTGACATCATGTAGTTCCTTCAATACATGAAAAAAAGAAGAAAAAAGCAACGATTATGAATCATGACAATCACAAATTGGATACTAAGAACATACAAATAAAGCTACAGCAGACTTAAAGTCAAAATAAAAAGAAGCGAAAACGTTTAAGAAGCAGAGCAACAAAAGGAGGCTATAGATCAAACTAACAAGAAAAAACCACAATTTTAACAAAGTCTTTTCTAATCAATAGATCAAAGATAATAATAATAATAATAATATAAAAAAGTTATCAGTAAAAATGACGTCTCTATGCAACATGTCAATCAGCTTCTTCTACATCACGAGCCAAAAAACCAAAAAGTAAAGACTTTAACACCGGTCATTTATCCTTCAATAAAATTCCTTCCTACTCAATCAAGATATAAAAGTTTGCAACCAACATGCCAACAGATTATATTAATTTTATGCTCAATATGAGACAAAGAAAAACACAAAAGATATTGGGCTTGCTAATTACCAAGCTAATTCTTTGAAGTACCTTTTTCACAGAAGATAAGCGCGACTGCAAATGAAAAATATATTCTTGAGCTTCAGGGGACATTTCACCAAGCTCTTCAGTAACATTATCATATAGGTCTTCAGTTACATTTTCAGATTTGCTACTTTTATCGTAGCATTTATTCGTTTTGGCACTATCTTCCTCTGTCCCTTGCAAATCAATTTTACTTGTTTCATGTGCTTCCTTCTCAAAAAGTTCGTCATGCTCATCAATGTTCCTTTCAAGGCAAAGCCTGTACTCAGCATTCCGCAACGTATACCTGCAATTGAAGCCTAAAGATTATTTCTAACCATCTGATTTACAGGCTTCTCAAATTGTTGGGTAGTATAACTGAAGCAATCAAACAACTCAAAGAATGCATTATACATCCCCTATATTGTAGGCTATCCTGTAGACAAATAAGATCGGCTTAAACTGCAACGAGCCCCCAGCAGATAAGCCCAATTTCAAGGCAATCAGTAGGACAAAAACTGTTGAATGCCGTATGATTGCATTATGACTCTAGGAGGTCAAAAGAATAAGAACATATATAAAGAAAGGAATGTATAATCATACCCAGTCATCAATGAGGAGACTAATAATTTGGAGAGAGGTTCCCACAAAGCGTCAATCGACACTTTAAACTGATCAGATGGAAGTAATCCCAACATGCCAGAGATAGTCCTCTTCATGGCATCCAATGTAGTAGGTGGAACGTCTCTCTGGATAAGGCTAACATCCAATGGTTCAATCTCTTGAATCAAATCTGAAAGAACTGATTTCTGAAACTATAAACACTCGGAATCAGTAAGATGAAGAACAATTACCAATAATTATTTAAAGCAGCATAAATTAACTTCTAACACTTATTGATCATTCCCTGTAATTACTGTGTTATCTATTCAGGGTGGCAGGATTTTATACAAGCATACATACCACTGTCATATCCTTCTTCAGAAATCAACATCTGATAATTTCACATACAGCAATACTTTTCCCGTTGAGTAAATTTTGATCATGAATTGTTACAAATGCTTTTCTCATTAATTCCGTTACTTCACATTCCACTCTGACACATCAGACTGGTGAATAGTGAACTTCATATGTGAATTCTTCTAGAGCCAACAACTTATTGGCCTAATAATCTAGACCTTCTTCCAATAAATCGGCATGTTTCATGTTTCTAAATGTCAACTGAAGCTATAAACAAATGTTTCGAGTAAAACTGAGCTATGAAAAAGGAAAACCAAACAGAAGCTAACAACCTAGTAGGATCAAAACTTTCTAGCATTAATCGAAATAAAATCAACCGTGCTAATTTACTTAAATTTGTTATGAAAAATTGTTCCCACTTTGCTTTTAAATTCAATCAAATGGTTGTCATAGAAGCAATACCTAATTAACCTAACTATGAAAAACACAACAAATTAACGACTGTGATCAGAGTACTACTAATTCCAAGCATCATTAGTTTAAAAAACACAACAAAGACAAAGCAACTCATATAATCAAGCCGCTGAGGTCCTCTAAGGACTAATCGCGGAACTATTCAGGGATAAGTCGGATTTTGAGCGCCTAGTCGGATTTTGTCGGATTTCGTTTGCATTAGTATCCATCACACAAAATGTTGTTGTATGAAATGAAATCCCTAGAAAAAACAACAACAACAACAACAAAGCCTTAGTCCCAAAATGATTCGGGGTCCGCTAACATGAACCATCATAAGGAACAACAACAAAGCTTTAGTCCCAAAATGATTCAGGGACCCCGCTAATATGAACTATCATAAAGAACCATGAAACTCAAATCGGGTCGGCGATACAAATTTTCTCCGGCCACTCCGTCCTATCTACCATCATATTTTCCTCAATCCCTAATAAACTCATATCACCCTCAAATCACTCTGTTCTAAGTTAGTTTGCTTAGGCCTTCCCCTACCCTCACCTCGTTTCCTCCTCTTGCCATTTTCACTCACCCTTCTTTTCATATGGCCAAACCATCCTAGTCGATTTTCCCTCATCTTTATCTCAATACATGTAAACCCCTACTTCCGTCCTAATTAATCCATTCCTCACCGGATCAAATTACTCCGATCAATTCCAATCCAAGCACCATTAGTTCAAAACATAGCATTCAACTAAGACATAGCAACTCATTTTGTTTTTCTAAACGAAACAAAATCCCTAAAAATAAATATAAAACCCTAACTTTCTTCAACAAGAACATAATTGAAAGCAAGATTAGAAAACAGTAACCTTATCAGAAGAATTTGAATTCTGATTCGAAACGAAATGATCATCAGAAGAAGAAGCGAAGATGAGCGTCCGATATTTTCTAGGGTTTAAACGGAAGGAGATAGAAAAAGGAGAGTAGTTATGGTGGGGATGGAAAGAAGACAGATTCCGAGGAGGAGGACGAGAAGGAAGACAAGAAGAAGCTGAGACAAAAGCGACAAAGGTTGCCATTGAAACGACAACCTTAAAAGCTTCACTCTTTTCTCTTCTTCTTCTTCTTCTTCTTCTTCTCGTTCTTTCGGAGGTCAAAATCAGAAGTTTTAGCCACAATATCTGTAAATGGATGGTGTATTGACACGTGTCCATGTGGGATCGGATGAGTCATGGTCAACACTTTTTAGTCTTTCTATTGGCTGCTTTAACTTGTTATCCTACTCCTGCTTTCTTTTGAATGTTTATGATTTTTTAAATAAATAACCTTTTGAGCAACTTAAGAAATACTCTCCCCATTCTCAAATAGATGTCGTTTTAGAATGTTTCACATAAATTAAGAAACTCAATAAATGTGCACTTGAATTGATAAATTTACATGGATAAACTAAAAAGATAACATCTCCTTTGATGATTGGAAAATAAACCTTAATTTGTTTAAAAACACATAAATTAAGACTAATTTTAAATATTTGGAACAAAAACTATACAAATAAATTTTCAAAAATGAAAACGACAAATATAAAAGAACAAAAACAACTCTCTAAAACGATATCTATTTGAGAGCGGAGGGAGTATGGTTTAATAAAATGGTGGAATTTGTCGATGTGAATGATGATATTGATTGTTCAAATATTTTTTTCAAAATTTCAACCAATTAAAGCTAAAATTAAGTTCAAAGGTTAGAAAATTTTTTAAAGAAAAAACGTCTTCGTTTACATCAACAAAATTGACTACTACCTTAATTTTGTAAAGATTGCAAGTCATAATATTTTATTTGAAAAGACATGAAACTACAAAACACTTATATGATGTTAACATTTTTCTTTTTTTAGTTAAAAATTAGTACCCACCAAGTAATGCCAAGTTCCATAACACTAAAACAAAAAAATACATTGGCGTATTTGGTGGTTAATCACCGAACTTTAACCATTTTTACATTTTGGTACCTTGGCTTAGTTCTTTTATAAAAATACTTAAACTTAAAATGATTTAACATTAATTTGGTATATTATGGATCAATGTCGAAGTTCTCCTATGAAGGTCAAAGTTCCACTAAGCATCAAAAAGGTAAAATTCATCTATGGTGTATGAACATACAGGTAGTTTACACGATGGTATATGAACTTCATTTTTGCACACTAAAGTGTATGAACTTAAGATGATCTCCCACTAAAGTGTATATGACCAGTCAACGCGTCGTCAACGTGCCACCTCAACATTTTTCAGTTTTTTTTAATAATATTAGACTCACTACCCTAAAATAATCCTCCAACCCTTCTTCTTCCCCAAACCCTTCTCTCTCATTAATTTTCTCATTTTCTATTTCACTCTCCTCTCTTTTCCCTCCTCTTTTCTTTTTATTTTTATTATTATTCTTTCATCTTTGTCTTCTTCCTTTTTCTTCTTCTCTTTTCCTATTCTTCTTCCTCCCTTTTTTCTCATCTCCATCTTTTTCTTTTTTCGTCTTCTTTTTTCTTTTCTTTCTTCCATTTCCTCGTGTTTTTCTCCCTCAAATTTTTCAGATTTGGATGGAAACTGGAAATATTTCGACAGAAATCTGGAATTTTCAGATTTTTGTCTGAAAATTTTCACTTTCTGTCGAAAAGCTTGAAAAATATGAATTTTCCAGATTTCCGACGGAAATCTGGAAAAACATCCATATTTTTCCAGATTTCGACGGAAACTGAAATTCCCGTCAGAAATCTGAATAGTTTTCATTAGAAACTAGAAACAAAAAAAAGAAGAAAAAGAAAAAGAAAAAATTTAAAAAAGATGGAGAAGAAGAAAAAAGTTGAAAATGATGGAGGAGAAAAGGAAAAAAATTGGGAAAAGATAGTGAATAAGAAAATGAAAAATTCTAAATTCTAAATTTTAATTGTTTTTTTTTTTCAGAGCGTCCAATTACTCTTTGAATTTATCCATAAATGTTATTTGTGCTCTGCTTGTCACTTGTGTATTTACCATAAATGGCTGACATGATCGAGATCCCTAATACTAATGTCAAAAATCCACAAATTCTAAAATTAATTTTGTGAGGAATATAGACCATAAAAGTAGAGGACATAGGTCTATCAAAAAAAAAAACAAGTAGAGGACAGAGAAAATGTATTATCCAATAAAACATAGAATTTAGGAAAAATAATTATATTTGACTTTTGTAAAACTCATTGTTTGGTTTTTATATTTTGAAAATTCATTACAAGATTCTTATATTTCGTTATAATTAACTCTTTGGTCATTCTGTCTATTTTTTTTAAATCCGTAACTTTTATATTTTGGCATAAATAGACAGACATGACGTAACAAAGTCATAAGATCATTTTATATTGCAGTATGTATGTTTTGAAAGTTAAAATATGTTATGTTAAAATCTATAAAAATGAACAAAAATAATTAAAGAATTAATTATGTCACAAGATGGGACCATGTAGGTGCGTTTGGTATTGCTGTTGCAGAAAGCAACAGTAGCTTTTGACCTAAAAGCAGCTATTAAAGTGTTTGGTAAATATTAAAATCAGCTTCTAACAAAAGTGTTTTTTAGTCAAAAGCTGCTTTTATTGAAAGCAAGCCTCCCTATGCTTTTGGAAAAAGCTAATGAAATAGCTTTTACGCACAGCAGGTATAACTAATTATCTGGACAAAAATATCCCAAGGGTTGAAAAAATATTACAATTAAACCTTATATAAAACACTGCAATCTCCAAGACCTCTGTTCTTTTTCTTCTGTCAGTTGCCATCATCGATTCTTCTTCACCGAAATCTCCAAGGCCTCCGTTCATCGATCACCGCTTGGTTCTTTTCTTTTCCGGAATCCTTCATCAAGATTAAGGTGAATTGGTGTATTTCTTATTTTAGGGTTCAAATGTTCTGTTGATTTTAGTTTATGATTTGGAACTGGGTTCCTTATTATTGATGAGTTTTTGAGTTGTTATTTTTTATTAAACTCTTGTTGTGAAATTCCTTTCATAGGAAAAGATGATTAAAAGGGTTATGGTAGTTTGAGCATGAGTTTATAGTTCCAATTTGAAAGACTTGTATTGTTGTCAAGTAATGAATTGAAGGGATTAAATTGTTTAACTAAAAGGATTATGACATAGAAAGGATATTTTACAGTAAAATATCAGATTGTTTATTTGAGTTTTGTTATTTGTTGTTTTGCTTCGATTCTATTACTTTTTCAGGATTGTTTTTTGAGAAGCAAAATATAAGAGATAACAATTTGTATCAGAGGTCTAAACTATTCTTCTTCTATGGTTTGATATTATGATAGATTTCTTTATTTGGAGTTCAAATGTCTTCACATTATTGTAAAAAAAAGTCTGCACATTCACCTCCCATGTTTGTGAAATAATACAAATTTTTAAATGATAAAACTCATTAGAGAATTATGTACCAGCAACATTGATTTATAAATTCTAGAAGAATTTGGAAAAGTATATCAAGAATAAGCTTTTTATATCATGAGTATAGACTTTTTGCTTGCAAATTCGTGATTGATGTACATTTCAGCTTCACGATTGTGTTTTATATTATAATCATCATAGATTATGGTTCAGGTTTGAGCTTCACGATATTATTACGAATGCAATTTAATTGAATAAACTGGGACTTATATACCTGTTATGATAAGATGTGTACAATTTTTTCTTTATGAGATATCCAACCTTATGAGGTTGAACTTTTTCTTACATCCCAACAATTCAAAGTTATCTTTTGACACTGCTGGCATGCAAACTTTTGAAACATATCATATATACAAGTTTGAACTTAGAAGTAGGACAATGTGCAAAATAAATCTTAGACTTTAGGCTTTTAGTTTGTATTGCACTGTAACTTAGAAGTAGGACTATGTTTATTAGGGAAATGTATCTCTGATTAGAATATATAATACGTAAGTCAGAATAAGAACACTTGCTTTGGCGACTTGTCCTCTCTTTTTATTCTTATATGCTTGTAATTATACTAGATGACACATAACACACAAAAGGAGTCAACCCAAGAATGTGAGAAAATGAAAGCTGTATGAAATTTACAGATAACACATACTTTTTGTGATATCTGTATAAGTGCTATCGCCAAGGGATTGCGACCTTCTACGCATTTTAATTCAGAAGGATGGAAATTTGTTGTTTCAAATTTTCAAAATGCTACTAAATTGATGTACGACAAAGGAATATTGAAAAACAAGTGGGATTTAATGAGGGGAGAATGGAAGCTGTGGAAGGAATTAATTGGCAAAGAAACTGGATTAGGTTGGGACCCAAGATTACAGACAGTTGATGCATCCCCTGATTGGTGGAATGCCAAAATTCAGGTAATGTTACCATTTGCACCTATTTCATTTTAATAGTGTAGTTGTATTCAATAATAAAAAATTGTGGTTAGATTAACAAAGCTTATGCTAAATTCCGTAAGAAAGGATTAGATCCCGACATTTGTTCGAAAAATGACTCTATGTTTGGGAGTACTGTAGCAACTGGAGAATTTGCTTGGACTCCATCTTCAAATGAACATGTGCCAACATCCACTCATCCAAATGAGAATACAGAAAATGTCATTAGTCTTAATGATTCTGAAGATGATCCGCTAGAAAAGAGCATGGATAGATTTTTAGGGGATGATGATGAAATGTCAGATGGTGCGACAAATTTAGTCAAGAGACGAAAGATTGGCAAAGTGAACGATGAATCTGCCCATAATGTAGCTGAAAATAAGAAAAGGAAAGGTAGAGTACAAAAGGTTAGTAATGCAGCAAAGTTCAGGTCTGATATATCAAGGTTGGTTGCAACTGTCGAAAAAAGAAATACTTTAGAAACTGGTTGTACCATTAAAGAAGTCATGGAGGATTTACATTCAATCTCTGATATCCCGAAGTATACCGATTTGTACTATTTTGCAGTATCGATGTTTGAGCATAAAGCAAAAAGAGAGCTTTGAAAAAACTTGGAGACTTCTGATGCTAAAGTTGGTTGGTTAAACTATAAAAAACAACAACGAGATATTGTGAATGCCAAAAAATAATTTGTGATCTTACTTCTCTTTATACTTGGGATTACTATTTTTATATTTGGATAATTGTATGAGACTAGCAAAATAGAGATACAAAAAGGACGACAAGTGCGCTTTGTAGGACGAAAAGGACGACCAACACAAAATGTGATGGCAGTTTGTAGTTTTGACATGCGCTTTACATATGTTTTAGCTGGTTGGGAAGGCACGGCTCATGATAGTCGCATTTTTAATGCAGCTGTTAATATGCCCGATCTAAATTTTCCATCACCACCGAATGGTAAGCTTTGTCATGTAATATATTTTTGTGGGTTGCTATTATATGTACTAAATTGTTATTTATAATTATAGGTAAATATTACTTAGTAGATGCCGGATATCCGCAAACATTAGGATATCTTGGTCCATACAGAGGAGTTAGATATCATCTTCCTGATTTTCAACGTGGTCAACCACCACAAGGTTATCAAGCAATATTTAATAAGGCACTTTCATCGCTTAGATGTTGCATTGAAAGAACGTTTGGCGTTTGGAAGAAACAGTGGAAGATATTATCAGATATGCCTTCATATTCGTTTGAAGATCAAAGGAATATAGTTGTGGCATCAATGACATTGCATAATTACATCAGACTGAATTCTATTAGAGATACGATTTTTAGTAGAATTGATATGCATCCAGAGTTTGTGCCAAGAGATACTTTTTCAAATGATGTGCCAACTTCCGTAGAGCAAAGTCAAAGAGGTAATAGAGCAAGTGAGATGGACATACTTCGCAAATCAAATTGCTTTTAGTCTAATGATGTAATTCATTTAAATAATATTATTTTTTTAACTCGAATTCTCTTTAGAAATCAAATAAATGTTTGGAACTAAGAAGTTTAGATATTTGTTGGACAGAATTTTAGGTCTTTTCATTGGTGTTGTTGGGCATTACAGCTCGAATTTGATCAATCCAAGGGAATCCAAATAATGTTATAAGAAAAGAAAACATTTTAGATCCCACCCTATTTATTAGTAATCTCTTTTTTTAAATGAGTATTGTTTTAACATCTCTATTGTTGTTCATAGATCTTGAAATCATATCAATATTTATGGATTACGTTTTATATTTTTATTTTGATTGAAAAAACTAGGTCCTTTTATGTCTTTATCCACTAAACATCATTTTTTAAAATATTATTTACCAAACACATATAAAATTGCTTTTAGTTCAACAGCAGATTTATTTCTAATTTTACCAAACAGTTTTCAGCTTTTTCAAACAACACTTTTTTAGACAGCACTTTTTCTCACAGCTACAGCAGTTTTCAACATCAATTCCAAACTAAGCCTGAATAGTAAGTTTTGACAAACTCCGAAAACTAATAAATAATTTTCCTTAAAATTTACCAGATGAATTTACTAAAAAAACCTATTTGAATCAATCTGAGCCGCACTTTATTTGTTTTAAGTTCAGATCTATTTTTAAAGTAGTCTGGTTTTTGGTTTGGTTAAGATAAAAAACAAACAAACCAAAACCGAACTACATTATTTATTTTAGTTTTCTTGTATGATGTATGAATTATTTTTAATATCTTAATTCATTTAAGTCTTGTTTAGTGACAAAAAGAAAAATAGATGCAAAAGCAATATTTATTGATCGTCTGTTTACTGCTAGTGAGTTTTTCTAATATAGAGAAACAAAATTTGAAGGCTTGCTATATAAATCTTTATTAGAATTATTTAGGTTTACTTATTATTAATCTATTATGAAATTCAAATGTTAGTATGCAATCTTTATTTATGAGGTTTTTATGTTCCTTTTGTTTTTTTTTTCTAAAGTAACAATACTACTTTGTTCTTTGGGTGCGACCATATCAGCACTAATGCACCGAGTTCCATAAGAACTCCGAAGTCGAACGTGTTTAGACAAGAGTAATACTAAGATAGATGACCTTCTGGGAAGTCCTCGTGTAGCACCCCCAAACTTTAGGTTGTCAAAAAAATATTACTTTATTTTTTCTCATCCGATGTTGAGTGATATGCGATGTGATCTACCGTTGAAAAGAACAAAATAATAAGAAAACAAGATAACCATAGCTCACACCTTCATTTATTATTATGAAATTATATAGACTTTATAAATATCTTTTATTATTACATTTTTATATATAGTTGAAAAATAATAAAACTATTAACAAATATGAAATTTGATTTTTATTTGACCCGATCCAAATTATTTCTATTCAAAATTTGAATCGAATTAAAATTTAGTTTTGATTCAGATTATATAAATTTTTTATTTTGTTCAGTTCAATTTAGTGTTTGATCTGAACCAAATCTCTGCTCACCCCTAGTGATTGTAGAAACCTTGCACACATTTTTCGTATAAAACTGAATTCCTATTTCTCGTCATCATATTATGTGGTATAACAATCTTAATGTTACTTATTAAACAACTAACTAACCTGGTATTTCACAACTAGGGTCTAAATTAAAGCTCTAATTGTGTGATCTTTTAAAGCTATAGATCAAACAAGGCAAACATAATATATGGAAAATAGAAACAAAACAATGAACTATAGGCAGAAAAAGATATAAATATTCTATAATTATACATCTCTCACACCTCTCACACATACACACATATGATAGTTGAATAAAAAAACCAAATTTTTAATGGATGTATAAAAGGTTTATTCTATTGAATTTGTTTCAATAAAACTCGGTCAATTTGAATATAGAAAAAATGATGTGTGTTTGCCTCCATAGAAGTTAATTTTGATTTTTTTTGACTTTAACTAATATATTATAGCCACTTAGAGCATCTCCAAGGCTTCTCCCTATCACACTCTCTAAAATATTATTAAATAAATATAATTTTAAGTTTAATTGTCTCAGTTTTCATATATGCTCAAACCATGCTCCCTATCCCACTCCCTATTTCATTATTTTATTAATAAAAATTTAGTAAATTTAATTTTCAACCAAAAAAATCACATGGAAAGAAGAGAGAGAAAGAGTAAATAATATTATTATATGAAATAGGGAGCCTCTCATCCTCTTCAAATTTGAGGAGCCAAAATTAGCTCTCTAAAATTTTAGGGAGCCACCTCACATGGTTGGAGAAGCATTTTCTCTATTTCACTCCCTAATTTAACTAAATAATAATATAGGGAGTCCCATCGGATATGCTCTTATACTGACATATGTCATCAATTTTTATTTGATTTTAACAAGTTCAATTTGCAATTACAACAAATATGACATGATATTATGAGACATCAGAACGAATGGGCAAAATGTGTTACATTTGACTTTAATTTTTTTGTCACTATGTTAAAATCAAATAAAAATTGATGACATGGTGTAGGCTATGATCACTTTTTTTTTTGCTTACTTTATTTTCACTTTGTTTTGTTTACCATTAGATTGGTTTTTACATCATGATCTAATGATGGATAAAACAAAGTAATGATTACTTTGTAAAAAACAAAGTAACCATAGAATTTCCCTGATGACATATGTCAGTATAAGTGGCTACAATATATTAGTTAAAGTCAAAAAATCAAAATTAACTTCTATGGAGGCAAACACATCATTTTTTCTATATTCAAATTGACCGAGTTTTATTGAAACAAATTCAATAGAATAAACCTTTTATACATCCATTAAAAATTTTATTTTTGTCAAAATTCATTATTTGGTTTTTTTATTTTGAAAAATTCACTACACGATCTTCATATTTCGTTATAATTAACGTTTTGGTTCTTCTGTTTATTTTTTTTAAATCTGTAACTTTTATATTTTAGCATAAATAGACAGACATGACGTAACAAAATCATATGGCATTTTATATTGCAGTATATATATATCTTGAAAGAGTTATGTTTAAAATCTAAAAAGATGGACAAAAATAATTAAAGAGTTAATTATTTCAAAAGATAAGACCATGTGATGAGGTTTTTAAAATTCAATGACTAAATAGTGAATTTTGACAAACTCGGAAACTAATAAATAATTCTCCTTAAAATTTACCAGATGAATTTACTAAAAATACCTATTTGAAATTTGAATCAGTACTGAGCCACACTTTATTTGGTTTAAGTTCAGATCTATTTTTAAAGTAGTCTGGTTTTTGTTTGGTTCAGATGAAAAACAAACAAACCAAAACTGAACTGCATCATTTATTTTAGTTTTCTTGTATGATGTATGAATTATTTTTTATATCCTAATTCATTTAAGTCTTGTTTAGTGACAAAAAGAAAAACAGATGCAAAAGCAATATTTATTCATCGTTTGCTTATTGCTAGTTAGAGCCCGTTTGCTTTTCTAAAATTATACCCCTGTTTGCTTTTAAGCTCCAAAAAGGAAATTTGTTGTGTTTGGTTAAAAAATATAACTGCTCCTGTTTGCTTTTTAAGAGGCTAACTGTTGATTATTTGAAAAGTAGCAATTAGATGCTTTTCATGAAAAGCAACTCCATTTATTTTCAATTACCAAAACTATCCCCCACGGCATAACCAAAATTTTTTGATTGAAATACATCTTTTAATTATTTGTATTATTTTTTACTTGTTGTATATTAAACTTTTATATTTCTTTGAAAATTATGGTTGCTTACAATTATTTTTTATTTATTCTCTAATTAAAATTTTATGTTTTTTCTTTAAAAAGAATTAGCATTATCGCGCTTATAATTAATAATAAAGAAAATTTCTCCACCCAAATGTGGTTTGAACCCATGACCCTCTCAGTCATCGAAAGAGTTTTAACTTTTTTAGAGAATGTTTTTCTTATACATTTTAATTCGTGTCCATTAATTTTGTATATTAATATGAATCATGTCCATATATGTCATTTTACATACTAACATCAATAATCAATAATAGTTTTACCAAACACTAATAATTAAACAACAACCATCAAAATGTAACAGGAAACAACAAACAGCAAAATGTAACAGCAAACAGCAGATAAAACAAACAGGCCATTAGTTTTTCTAATGTGAATCGTTATACACCGACCCCTACTTTTGTTAAACACCGACCCCGGCCCACCATTTATAAAATAAAAGACATTATTACCCCTTAACATTAAAGTTATATATTATTATATGTTTTATTTGTTATTATGTTTTATATATATTTATATATATATATATAATAATTAATATAATTATAAATAATATAATTTTAATTATTTGAATCCATAAAATATATTTATTATTATATATTCATAATAATAGAAAAAAAAAAAACGTCCGACGGTCACGGTGACCTTCGGTACCATGGTTCCAACGGTCGCCGTGACCCTCGGAACCATGGTACACCGTCGGAACCATTGTACCGACGTTCACCGTGACCGTCGGTCCATTTTTTTTATTTTTTTTTATACAAAATAATTAATTTAACTTAATTAAATTAAAATATATAATCATAATTATATATTAATTTATAGTCGAATCAAAAATATTTTAAATTATTGTGTTTTGTATTTCAAATATTATTTAAAAAAAAATAAAATTTTGAAAAAGGTGACCGACGGTCACGGCGACCGTCGGTCACCTTTTTGAATTTTTTTTTATAAACAATTATTTTTAAATTTTAAAAATTTATTTCTTCACTATATTCCAAGTACAGGGACGCATCGAACTAAGAAAATTCGATGCAGTTCTATATAATGTTTGGGACAGTCGATTTTTGAGTCATAGAATTGCATCGAATTGTCTTAGTTCGATGATCCTGAAAAAATTGAGTTTTTTTTTCCAAGTCCAGGGAGTCATCGAACTAAGGCAATTCGATGCAGTTCTATTTCCCAAAATGGACAGTCGATTTTTTCGTCATAGAACTACATCGAATTGTCTTAGTTCGATGATCCTGAAAAAGTGAGTTTTTTTTCCAAGTCCAGGGAGTCATCGAACTAAGGCAATGCGATGCAGTTCTATTTCCCAAAAGCGACAGTCGATTTTTTGGTTATAGCACTGCATCGAATTGTCTTAGTTCGATGATCATGAAAAATTGAGTTTTTTTTTCCAAGTCCATGGAATCATCGAACTAAGGCAATTCGATGCAATTCTATTTCCCAAAAGGGACAGTCGATTTTTTCGTCATAGAACTGCATCGAATTGTCTTAGTTCGATGATCCTGAAAAATTGAGTTTTTTTTCCTAAGTCCAGGGAGTCATCGAATTAAGGAAATTCGATGCAGTTCTATTTCTCAAAAGCGACAGTCGATTTTTGATTCATATAACTAAAATATTAAATTAATGTAGTCCGTTTTGTTATATAACACTTAATTGAGAAAAAACATTTAGAAAATTATATTTAATAATAATAAAATGCATAGATTACACGATAATTAAACATACAAGCCTAAAAAAATATAATTAAAATAAATTAACTTAAAAACATTAATTATAAAACATCGAATTTATTCCTAATCTACCAATCGCCCGCATTAGTTGGATCATCAACGATCCAATCTTCATCTTGTAAGTTTTTCACGAATCGTTTGAAATTTGGAGGTTGAAACGACTGGATAACTTCGTAAATCCGTGTTTGGTCAGAAATAAAATCGATATAAGAATTTGGGATTGTTTTCCAAGGAGCATTGACACTGTCTGTATGCATAATATATTCGACATAATTGTTCTTCACCGCACTTACATTTCTCAAGGCATTCACCATTTTTTCACGTTGATCCCACTCTTGAACGATAGAAAAAGTGTGCGTGTGAAAAACGTCAACGGTTGGAATTGATTCAGACCATTTTAAGAAAATGGTAGAGTTTCGAATATTGTCCCTGTTGTTGTTTGATAATTGGGTGCTGAACAATTGTAGCCAATTATTTATGGGCATAAACCATTCCAAAAACGTTCGAACGTTGTTTGAAATATTGCCTTGATTCAGACTGTTGAACCATTCTTGAACCGAAAATTCGAATGGCATGCAATGCATATAGCATAACCACCACAACATATGAAGTGCGGAAGTTGGGAAGTCGCCTGAAATCGGAAGCTTAAAACAAGACAAGAACGGGAAATGGGGGTGAAACAATTTAGGAAGAACAAAGGTTTGTCCGAAGACTCTGATTGCTCTTCCTTGACATTCCACCATTTTCGAAGTGCAATCATCTCTAGAAAGAGTTTGGACACTTTGTTTTTCCGGTGGAAAGTTTTGGCTATTTGAAGATGAAGATGCCATAGATGGTAAAATGTTGAGTAGATTTGTAGAAAAATTCATAGATTTGTAGGGTATTTATAGAATGTATTAACATAATTTATTTTATTAAAAAAAAATTTAGTTTTTTTTTAAATATCAAACATTTACAACTTTATTTGACAATACAATAACATTGAGTAGACAAATCAACGACTTTGAGATAACTATACAATGACAATGAGTAAACAACACATTGATACGGATTTGAGTATTAAATGTATAATGTGTTGGGGAGAAAAATATTTTATTGTGTTTCTGACTATAAAATGTAACGTGTTTCCCAACACCAGTATATTGAACGTGTTTTTGAGTATTAACTGTAATATTTTGACGAACCTCGTTATGCGTGTAAAAGTTGTTTCGTATTGATGAAAACGGACAAAAATCTCAAAAGACGCGTTCATGAATCGTTAAATCGATAGTCGAATCAAAAATAGTTTCAATTATTGTGTTTTAATAATGTAAAATTATATTTAAAAAAAAAAAATTTTTTTGGAAAAGGTGACCGACGGTCACCATGACCGTGGGTACCATGGTGCCGGCGGTCATGGTGACCGTTAAAACCATGGTAGCAACGGTCACAAAGACCGTGGGTACCCTGGTTCCAACGGTCACCATGACCGGTAGAACCATGGTATCCACGGTCATTGTGACCGTCGGTCACTTTTTCCAAATTTTTTTTTTTTCAAATAATTATTTATAATAATTTTTATAAATAAACTTTCTCTATATTACAACATTTTCTACTTTATTTTCATTTTCATCAACATACTATCTATCTTTCATTTTCAACAAAAAATTCTCTAAGCTTTGATTTTCAACTTCATTTCCATTTCAATGAACATACTATTTTTCTTTAAAATTACCCTCGGGAAAGTCGTTTCATATGTCGGACAGTGGTTATTCAACACCGAACGAGGAATTGGTCGGAGATGGAGTTGATTATGGTCCGAGTTTTCAAAGTGACGAAAAATTTGCAACTCGGGATGACGCAGTCGAACATGTGAAGTGCATTGCAATTCTTCAACATTTCGAGATGGTGATTTCCTCAAACCATAAGGATGGGCGACAGTGCACGATGAGATGTTCTCGTGGGTTAAAATACAAACCGTTAAAAGATCCATCGGCACGCCAACGTCAACGACGAACGAACAAATGCGGGTGTCCCGTTAAACTAAAATTGAAACAGAGGAGATATCCAGACGGCAACTTTTGGAGTATACATACTTGTTCAGCAGAAGAGAGTATGCATAATCACCATTTGGCCGTGTATCCGGAGGGTTATAGACAAATGAGCGGTTTGAGCCCTTCTTCGAAAGATATTATCCGGGATATGACAGATGCACAATCAAAGCCCGGACCGATATTAGCAGCCATACACAAAGCCTGTCCATACGATAATGCTCATATTCAACATGTATACAACGAGAGAGAAGGTTTGAGGCAACGTGCAAGGGAAGGCCGAGATGTTCCATCACAAATGTTTTACCTAGCTAAGAAGAACAATTACACGTACTCGTACGTAGTTGATGAAGGTAACACTCTAACACATATTTTTATGGCCCATCCGGTGGCGGTGAAACTCTTACGGACGTACTATTGGTGGATTGGTGTCGACTCTACGTACAAAACCAACAAATACAACATGCCGTTGTTAGAAATTGTTGGAACGACGCCGTGTCAAAAGAATTTTCTCGTTGCTTATGTTTTTTTGCAAAACGAGTCGGCGGAAAGCTATAGATGGGCGCTTCAAACCTTGAGGGGCATGTTCCCGAAAGATAAATTCCCGGTGGCAATTACAAGTGATCGGGAATTAGGGTTAATACGCCCGTTGCAAGATGTCTTTCCGGAAAGTCAACATTTGCTTTGTACGTGGCATATCAACCGAGATGTGGTAGCTCATGTCATTAAACGATGTAAGCAAACCGAAAATTTTGCTGCTTCATTCAAATCGGGTCGGTGGAAAAAGATAATACATGCTCCGACTATCGAAGATTACAACTACGAGGTGAATAGTATGAAAGAAATGTATGCAAAAAATCTCTCACACATAGTACAATACCTCGAAACGACGTGGTTAGTCCACAAAGAGAAGTTCGTTGATGCGTGGACTAATAATTTGTTGCATTTTGGTAACAAAACCACGTGTAGAGTTGAAGCGGCGCACGCCTCATTGAAAGATTGGCTCTACACTTCCACCGGCGCTCTTGATTCACTTTGGAGCAAAGTCCACAAAAAACTCGGATCCGAGCACACCGAGATTAGGTAACATATTACTACACTAAACTATGTCATTTTTATTTTTTACTTAGCATTTAGTAACAATATGTTATTGGATTTGATTAGGCGCACCCTAGAAGAGGCGAGACGGTTTAGACCAATTGATCCATTAGGCGCTCCATTGACATATCTCAACGGTCATGTAACCCATTATTGTATTGGCTTACTAAGTGACGAATTAAGATCGATGAAGAAAATGGGGAGGGAGTCGCACGACCGTTGTGATCATGTATTGCGAACGACTCATGGGTTGCCGTGCGCATGTGAAATGTACGAAGCGTTCCGTTCGAAAACTCCAATCACTTTGGAGTGCGTTCATGTGTTTTGGAAGACCCACGTTATTGAGGGCGACGACGACGACGAACAAGTTCATGCACATGAAAATTTCGAATCCGATGATCATCGATATGTGAATTCCCTTGTTGGTGATCTTAAGAATATGCCTCCACAAATTGCCGCCGAAGTGGCTTGGAAAATGCACGGAACAATGTATCCAGAAAAGGCAAACCTAGGCGAACCGGAGGTCAAAGACACGACTAAGGGCCGCCCTCGGGGATCATCGTCAACCGCTCGGCTGAAATCTTGGTGGGATAAAACTAAAAAGGCGGGAAAAGACATAAGCGATGGACTAAGTCAAGGGATTGGTAATAGTCGTGGGAATGGAAGTGGTAGAGGCAAAGCCCCTCCAAAGGCAGGTACAAGTAAGGCTCCTCAAACGCCCCGTAGAGGTAAAGCTCCTATAACTCCTCGTAGATGTAAAGTTCCGATAACGCCTCGTAGAGGCAAGGCTCCTCCATCACCGTTGGGTCGTGGATCACCCGTTGGATATACAGAACAAAACCAAGACGAATCACATTTGGGCGATACTTCTACGATCGATAATGCCCCGACTCCAACTAATGCATTGTCATCTCTTATGACGACTAACGGTAATTTCGATAATCATGCCTTTTGTAAATGTTGTTTTTCCCCTAATCAAGCTTTATATGAATGTTTTGTATGTACTTTGCAGTTTTAACATCCCTTAACATCAATGATTTTAGTTCTTTGGATGACATCCCCGAACTCATTAGACCATATGTTTTGGGCTATTTAGATGTTATCGACGATGGGAATTGTGGATTTCGGGTGATTGCGGATTACGCCGGGAAGTCGGAAGAGTTGTGGCCACAAGTCCGGAGAATTGTTGTGAATGAAATATTTCGCGACATGCCTTATTACGGAAGGTATTATTACGATGGGGTGGAAAACGCAATCACCCGTATCGCTTGGTACGAGGGTCCGTGTGGAAGGTCTCATTGGATGCAAATCGTTTGTGACCTATGGGCGGTGGCCAACGCGTTTAATACGACGGTTATTTTGATACAAAAAACCTACAGTTTATGCACCACAATATTACCGTTAAGGTCACTTCTAACTGATATTGGCGTTGCTATCAAACCGATGGGGGAGGTATGCTTAACATATATTCAATCCGGAGAACATTTCATTTGAATGCATTTGGCACCAAATTGCCCAATTCCGGGAATACACTATTGGTGGGCGAGGTACCATGATGCAAGTGTCGATAATTTGGATCGTCCTTATCAAAGTAGGATTGCACAATGGCAAACCTTAAGAGGGAGGGTCGATTAGACCCGAATCATATTTGTTTGTAAATGAGTTAAATATTGTAACCAACAAGTTTAGTGTAATGAAAGTGTTTGCTTTACTTATATAATATATCATTTCATCAAACTGACACTATTCTATGCCTTTCCAAGTACAGGGACGCATCGAACTAAGGAAATTCGATGTAGTTCTATGCAAGTTTTGTGCAGTCGGTTTTTGAGTCATACAACGGCATCGAATTCTAATTAGTTCGATGCTCCTGAAAAATTGACTTTTTTGTTCCAAGTCCATGAAATCATCGAACTAAGACAATTCGATGCAGTTCTATGCAATATTTCGGACAGTCCGTTATTTAGTCATAGAACTCCAGCGAATTCTCATTAGTTCGATGCTCTTGAAAAATTGACTTTTTGTTCCAAGTCCATGGAGTCATCGCACTAAGACAATTCGATGTCGTGCTATGCAATATTTGGGACAGTCGGTTATTTAGTCATAGAACTGCATCGCATTGTATTAGTTCGATGCTCCTGAAAAATTTACTTTTTTGTTCCAAGTCCATGGAGTCATCGAAATAAGGACATTCGATGCAGTTCTATGCAATATTTGGGACAGTCGGTTATTTAGTCATAGAACTGCATCGCATTCTCATTAGTTCGATTCTCCTGAAAAATTGAGTTTTTTTTCCAAGTCCATGGAGTCATCGAACTAAGGACATTCGATGCGGTTCTATTTATGAAAAGGGACAGTCCATTGTTTAGTCATAATAACATATAATAAAATTTGAAAAAAAAAAAATTAAAATATGGAACCAACGGTCACGGTGACCGTTGGAACCATGGATACCACGGTCACGGTGACCGTTGGAACCATGGATACCACGGTCACGGTGACCGTTGGAACCATGGATACCACGGTCACGGTGACCGGCGTATCCATGGTACCAACGGTCACCGTGACCGTTGGTTCCATATTTTAATTTTTTTTTTTAATAAAAAAACAAAAACTAAAACCTTACTAAAAAAAATAAACCAAATGAATTTAATAAATTTATAAAAACTAAAGTAAATTAAAAACATAATATAAAACTCTTAATAACGTTTCAACTACCAAATTTATATGTAATAAATCTAATATTTACAAATTCAAATTCAAAAATTTAAAATTTAAATTCTACTTACCCCACTTTTCAAAAATTTAAAATTCAAATTCTACTTACCCCAACACACTTTCAAATTTCTATCTAATATTTCTCTCTCTCTCTCTAAGTTCTCTCTCTAAGATTATTATTTGTTGAGCAAAGTCATGGAATCCGAGAGTTCATCGTCGAAAAAGGTTAAAATGTTAAGTTTTCTTGTTATATCGAGTAATTTCACATCATTACGTTTGTAGTTAAACTCTAATATGTATTAACGAATTTATAGTACGCTTTAAATATAGGCTTACTCTAAAGTTAGTAGACGGTTGAATATGGCGGGTGTAATACATGGTGATGGTGCGAGAAATGTTAATAGTAATGCATCGGATCATAAGGGGACTCGGGCGAAGAGGGTTCGAATGGACGTGGATGTAGATGAATGTGAAAATTTAGAGGTAGAGGATGTTGGAGGCGATTTCGATGTACACGATCCGCCTTACAATGTTTGTAATGAAGAGCTTGAGGCCAAGGATGATGATGATGATGATGATGACGACGACGTTGATGTCGAGGATGAGGCACTTGATGATAAAGATTTTGTAACGGCCGTAGCATTTAAAGACAAATGTGGTCGTTTTGCTAGGGGAAAAGGAGGTAACGTTTATAATTTTTTTTTATAGTTTATTTGTGTTTATATTATCTATATTAATAATTAAATATATGAAAGATTATGTTGAAATATTTAGTGATGAAAGTGTTAGTAAATATGTGTTATATTGATTTATTCATTATTGGTATTGTAGTTGCCCAAAAAGGTGCTAGAGTTGAGGATGATGGGAGTTGGTTGGTAACCGGGCCCGTTGTCGGTGGCCCGAGAGATGGTTCGGTAATTCCGAGTTTCTTAGGGCATGTCGCCTCAAAGATGTGGCATGGGCAAATTCGAGGATTGCTAAGGATGGAAAATCGAGTATCAATAAATCAAAAATTGAATTTGATGTACGAAAATTCCGGGCCCGAGGTTAGTGGTGTAATTTAATGCATTAATACTAGTTATATGATAATTAACTCGTTATAATTAATATTATGGTTATTATTATTATTTGTACAACAAACCAAACAATGATTTTGAACGTATTTTATTTCGTAGTATAGTTGATTAAATATTAATATGTATAGTTACGTTATTATTATGTTACTTAAGTATATATTTTTGGCGGGTTTAGGTGCAGTCAAGGATCAACGATACCGGCCTATTTCATTTGCCTACTATTATGTTCGATTTTCTCGACATGCCCTTGATATGTGCATTTGTTGAGCGGTGGCAACCGGATACGAACTCATTTCATATGCCGTTTGGGGAGATGACCATCATGTTACATGATGTGTGGGAGATTTTGCGCATTCCCGTGGACGGACAACCTATTGTCGCTTCGGGTAGCAAAAATGATCTTTACAGTTTATATCAAGATTTATTTGGATGCGACCGAGAAACGGTGAAGGAAATGCATTGGAAGAACAATGGCATTAGGTTTAAGTCTTTGGAGGGTCGTTTTTACGAGACTAGTGATGCCGATACTAAGGCGAATGTATGGATTCTTATGATGTTAGGATCCACGTTGTTTGTGGACAAGAGTGGGTGCACCGTTCGTGCCTCATTCATTCAAGAATTGATTGGTGGTTTTTATGGGGTTGGGAAATTTTCGTGGGCGTCGGCAACTTTAGCAACCCTATATTACCATTTAGGATGGGCCAGTAGAGGCGATTGTAAACGGCTTGCGGGGTGTTTGGTCCTTCTCCAAACATGGATTTATGAGCATTTTCCAGTTTTTAGGACACAATGTGAGCCGACGCCGACTGATTTTGCGCCTCGGGCATCTTTATGGCACCCTGGCCAACCCGGTCGAACAAACAAGCGCCTAACGGCGTTTCGGGAACGTATTGATCGGCTACAAGCACACGAGGTAAAAACCCTCTATATTCTAAGTTATTAGTATTTGTTATTAATTTGTCCATATATTTTAATGGTTGTGTAAATCCTATATTGTGATTCGGTATTTAGATCTCTTGGATGCCGTATGGAACCGGTCGAATTGAGGAGTCGTTACGACCTACATACAGCGGTTGGGTTCAATGTCGTGACATTATCGAGCCATATTTGCCCGGTAGATGTACTCGTCAGATTGGCTATATCCAGAAGATTCCCGGCCGCATTCCTAGACCAGTTCGTGTTGTTAGGGCATGAAATGCTATTGGCTATATTGTGCGATTTGAGCCGGCAGCTGCATTATATGCTTGGGAGTCGTACCCCGAAGCGTCGGGCCTACTTCTAAAAATGACGGATAAGGTGTGCGATATAAGTTATGCTTCTGCACCCGACTACATGGACTGGTACACACAGGTATCGAGACCCCGACTTCTACCAATTGAAACTCCCAATAACTTTGTGAATTGTCCTCCGCCTCGATCTTCGGAGACGGAATATGTAAGTCATTTCTTACTTGTTGAATATTGAAGCAAGTAACTTTAACTTATAATATGCGCTTATCTATTTTTATTATTTTAATGCAGTGGGTTGATCAAGTTGTGGACATGTGGCGTGATATGTTGCATTTGGTTGAGCCTGACAAATCCCAACATATGCTCGACAAATTCAATGATTTTCAAACCATGTGGCGTGGAAAAAGGGCAAGCGAATAAAAATGTTTGAATTTGAATACATGAGTTTATTGTGAAACCGACTATTATGTTAATATTATTTACGTTTTAATCTTATTCACTTTATTATTAAGAATAATACTTAACGTGTTTGAACTAATACAATTCGATGCAGTGGTATGACTAAATAACAGACTGTCCCAAAATGTGCATAGAACTGCATCGAATTCCCTTAGTTCGATGACTCCCTCGAGTTGGGAAAAAGAATCAATTTTTCAGGATCATCGAACTAATACAATTCGATGCATGTGTATGACTACATAAACGACTGTCCCAAATAGTGCATAGAACTGCATCGAATTCCCTTAGTTCGATGACTTCCCGGACTTGGGAAAAAAAACTAAATTTTTCAGGAGTCATCGAACTAAGGGAATTCGATGCAGTTCTATGACCCAAAAACCACTGTCCCAAAAATGGTATAGAACTGCATCGAATTCCCTTAGTTCGATGACTTCTCGGACTTGGGAAAAAAAACTAAATTTTTCAGGAGTCATCGAACTAAGGGAATTCGATGCAGTTCTATGACCCAAAAACCACTGTCCCAAAAATGGTATAGAACTGCATCGAATTCCCTTAGTTCGATGACTTCTCGGACTTGGGAAAAAAAACTAAATTTTTCAGGATCATCGAACTAAGGTAATTCGATGCAGTTCTATGCCCCAAAAACCGACTGTCCCAAAACAGTAATAGAATTGCATCGAATTCCCTTAGTTCGATGACTTCCCGGACTTGGGAAAAAAAAACTAAATTTTTCAGGAGTCATCGAACTAAGGGAATTCGATGCAGTTCTATGACCCAAAAACCACTGTCCCAAAAACGACATAGAACTGCATAGAATTCCCTTAGTTCGATGACTTCCCGGACTTGGGAAAAAAAACTAAATTTTTCAGGATCATCGAACTAAGGTAATTCGATGCAGTTCTATGCCCCAAAAACCGACTGTCCCAAAAAAGTAATAGAATTGCATCGAATTCCCTCAGTTCGATGCCTTCCCGGACTTGGGAAAAAAAACTAAATTTTTCAGGAGTCATCGAACTAAGGGAATTCGATGCAGTTATATGACCCAAAAACCACTGTCCCAAAACAGGTATAGAACTGCATCGAATTCCCTTAGTTCGATGACTTCTCGGACTTGGGAAAAAAAACTAAATTTTTCAGGAGTCATCGAACTAAGGGAATTCGATGCAGTTCTATGACCCAAAAACATCATAGAATGGCATAGAATTGTGTTAGTTCGATGAATTTTGTCTTAAGAACATCATCTAATTACAACTATTTCATTTCCGTGCGATCAATTATGGAAAAATTAAGATTTTCAAGATGCATCGAAATTGTAAAATTAACATATTCACCATTCACAATTAACATATTCAAGAAGCATAAAAAACATCCCATTAAAATACTACAACCTACATGTGAAGCAAGAACTAAGATGGGCGAGTTTCATTATCAAGCAACTCCCCTCTATGCAACTCCAATGCTATTCTCCTCCGAAACTGTGGACCGTCTTCACCAGTAAACCACCAATTTTGTTTCTTCTTATGGTCAGTCACACGAAACTCAAATAAAAACCGGGCATATTCACATACAAATGCCCCACAATCCACATAAGAACGTTGCTGTTGTGGGATGTTGAGAATCCGTGAATAACCAATGGGTTTCCTTAGAGCATTCTTGCTATATCCGGAGAGTTGAAGAAGCTTACGCACAAGCTCTAACCTATCCTTCACAAAGTCTTGGGCATTCCAACTTCTTGCACTTGCATACAAACTGTCGTAGACATACAAGTGCATCTCATCCAACTGCAACACCCCTAAGAACCAATGTTCCTCGTAGCACATGGGGATTAACACCACTTTCACATCCTTCCATGCCTTAAAAAGTTCAGCAGAATCCCCAAGTATCCTTGTAAGGAAATAATTCAGCGCAACTGAACCATCCGGTTTGTCCCAACCAATAACCATATTATCCTGTCCCAAATTCCCAATAAAGTCGGGATCCACAGTTGTCCAATCCTCCCTGTCATACCAGTAAAAATCCCGCAACAACCAAAACCACGAAATCACATGCTACAAGTAAAAATATAACACATTAGACTTGCACAAAACATAATAAAGCAATAGTATTCTAAATAAGTAGACATTAGAAAATTACCGAATTTTCCAGATATTTCCTTGGATTGATTAGTTCACGCCACCAGCTGACTTTCACTTTCAGTAAAGAAGGACCCGGAGTAACAATCCATTCTTCTTTCGAGGTTTTCTGCATCCACTGATTGAATTCTTCAACAATTTGTTTAGGAATGTAATCTAGCTTCTCCGGTTTGTCATCGGATGTCAATGAAGAAGGGTCAGTGTACGGAGAAGTTAAGAACCGGCTTGCTTTTTTAGTTCGCCTTGCGGTACGGGTTAGGGTATCACCAACTTTAAAAGAACTAATAGGCTCAGCATCAATAACAGCGGGCACATAAATAACCATAGTTGGGGTATTGTTGTCATCACTTTGCTCATTCCCGTCAATTTCACCCTCCCCCATCAGAACTTCTTCTTCTTCGGTTGCATTCGCCCCCTCCATATTAACATCGGACGTCACAACTTGTTCTTCTTCTTCTTCTTCTTCGCTTTCCTTCTCTCGCGAAATAACTTCATCGATTGGATCTTCCCTTTCCTTCTCCCCCTCGATATTTCCCTCACCCGCAATAAGCTCATCGGTTGGACCTTCCAATTCCTTCTCCCCCTCCCTAGCAACCTCATCGGCAATCGGATTATCCCCCGAATGACTTTCAACATTTTCTTCACCATGTTTCCCATCATCGCTTCCTCCGAGTTGATTTTCATCGCAATCATGGAATTCATCATTATTCACAACTTCTTCTTTAGTTTCAAAGCCAATAGTCTTCTTTATGACGATCACATCCGCTTCTAGGCTCGAAACACGGGTAATTAACCCCAACAGTCCCTCATTCATTGAATCAAACTGCTTTGCACAATAATCGTGGTGAGAATTGAAGAGAGCTTTCAATTCGGCAAACGCATCATTGTTCCGAGACCTATACGGGCTATGGCGTTTCAACTGGAATTCCTCTGGATCATCATAACTGTCGTCCTCGTTATCCTCTCCTCCATCCACATTCCAATCAATTTGTTGTACAACGCGTCCCTTCCCCTTAACAGTAGGAACATTCCTTGATAGGTTGACATACCAATCACATGCATGTGATTCATCAGTCAGTTCCAACGTTGTTCTATTCGGCGGATAACCATCCTACAAACATCAATTTTTAATAACAATACCTTAATAAACTATATACATGTATTCAAAACTAATATAGAAAAGCCTTAAGACCTACCTCAAACAGTTTAACAGATGAATCATGAGTCGGTTGAGACGCCCCTATTTTGGCGACCCATGTCAACACGAGGGGAATGGAACCATCCAAACTAGTTTTGTGATAGAAAACATGTGTGTCATGCCACATTTCGCACAACCAACTCTGCAAATATAAATCCATAACGTAAGACATTTTATATTGTGCAAAACGGAAAGAAAATACAATATAATTAGCATATACCTGCAAAACATGAGGAAATCCAAATAGTTGATAACATGGTTGTTTTGGATTCTTCCTCTTTCCCATTTTGACATCCTTACCCTTCTTTACGTTCTTCCCATTATTGCTTGCCTTCTTGAGATTCTTGCTCTTATTGACCTTCTTCACTTTCGAGGTTTTTCCCAATTGCTTTATCTGTGATTCTCTCTTCGGTATAGCATCCTTCATCGACCTATAGAGATGTGTGAAGCCTAAGGTGCCCCACGGATATACATTGAAAAGCGATGGATATTCACCCAAATCCAAAACAAATTCTGGAATGGTACGGGGAGACTGGTTTTCAAGAAGACAAGTGCATACGAAGAAAATATTTGCCATCATCACTGCCAACTCATTTGAAAGCAAAACAAACTCGTCTATCTCGTCTTTCTCATCTTCCTCGGGTCCTAAAAAGGCTCTACAAATGTCACAATTTTTTATTGATGACTTGTCCTTAAGTACTTTTCTCCGTATTCCCAATGGTTGGACAGTTGGGTTCCCCTTCATTTCCTTCAAACTATCGCCAAAAGCACCCAAATCACCTAACCCTAGTTGACTCATCAACCCGTAATCTCGTTCCCCGAATTCCAATTTTTTTCCAATCACATGAAAAGCAATAGCATTTTTTGAGTCAGAAACTACCTCTCTACTAAGAAGCGTATGCAAAAGCGATCCAGATAGAGGGGGAAGGTCCATGTCGATGTAAGCGCCGAAGGGTCCTGCTTTAAACATCTTCAGTTGTTCTTCTGTCAGACGCTTCTTTACGTCAACCCCAAAATCTACGTTGAACCTTTTATTTACTTGCACTTGGGTTTTCAAGGCGAAAGGATACAGGTACTGAACTTTCGGTGTACCATCTTCGGGGTTTAAGGGCTGCAAATAAATTTTCATTCATTAAATTGATAAACTTTTATAACATACGAGAGAAACAATACAGTAAACAGACACATTTTCATAATACGATACAAAGCGATGACTTACTGAATCTGCCTAGTAATGTTCAGATTGAATTTTCAAAATACGATGTAATACTATAACAATGCTAACTGCCTCCAAAACTAACCTATATGAACAACCATCTTAAATCAGTAACGAACAAGCCTACACCACATATCAATTGTGTTTCCGTTTTTTGTTAATTTACCATATGTGTTCAATTTAAATATACTCTTATGAGATCATTATAATAAATCACCATGTTCCCCGGTCCAAAAAATTTTCTTAAACTTATTACTCAAAACTAAACGGAAATGCCAAAGTGGGGTTAGGGTTTTTACCTCTTCCGATGAAGGCTCAGGGTCTTTTTCAGGAGTGACTTCACTATGCTTTCGTCTTTTATTCCTAGAAGAATCCCCAGCAGATTTCCGTTTGATGCTTATCTTCTTTGATTTCCCCATCCGAAGACAAACGAAGAAATTAACGCTCGCCGGTGTTCTACCCACAGAAGCAAGTCGTTTTCGGCCGGACGGAAGATGAAGATGGTGATTTGATGAAGATGGTGGTTCTCGACCGTTTTATTTGGGAGAATGGTGATTTGATGAAGATGGTGGTTCTCGACCGTTTTTTTTTGGGAGAATGGGTTTATGCCGGTTGAATTGGGTCTTTTCCATAGAGTTTTTTATTTTATTTTTTGATTTACTTTAATTTTTATAAATTTATTAAATTCATTAGTTTTTTTTTCATTAAGGTTTTAGTTTTTGTTTTTAAAAAAAAAAATAAAAATTTATAATATGTAACCGACGGTCACCGTACCGTCGGAATCTAAATGTTTTTCTTTAATTTTCTAAATTTTGTTAAATAAATTAAAATGATTTTTTATATTTTTAAAAATTGTTAATATTTGTAATTAATTTGACGGACTAATCTTTTTTTTTTTGAGAAAACGGACTGAATTTGAGATTTACATAACGGATTAATTTTGAACTTTTAAAAAAATAGACTTTTTTTAGTTTTAGTAAAAAACGGACTAATTTTAAGATTTTCAACAAATTAAACCGTTTTATGATTTTCAAAAAACGGACTAATTTTTACAATACTAAAATAAAAATAATAAAATAATATTAATTGTAATTATGTATTAAATATTTAAGAAATTAAATAACAAAAGTAAAAGTTAAAGGAATAAGGGTATAAAGGTAAAGTTTTTTTGAAAAAGTAGATTTAAGGTGGGCCGGAGTCGGTGTTTAACAAAAGTGGGGGTCGGTGTATAACAACACCCTTTTCTAATACAGAGAAACAAAATTTGAAGGCTTGCTATATAAATTTTTATTAGAATTATTTAGGTTTACTTATTATTAATCTCTTATGAAATTCAAATGTTAGTATCACTACAAAATAATGGATTATAAAGGACAAAATATTAGAGACATTTTAAATATGTTGTCCTGTAATACATTCGTAGGATTAACATTAGGGACTAATCTATTAATGGTTCCCTTTACTTTTGAAAATTACATTAGGGGACAACAAAATATATAGAAAGTTAAATTAAATATTAAATTGTAGAGAAATAAAATATACTAGTCTTTGGCCCGTGCTATGCACGGATTGTGAGAGCATATTTTTTGAATTATTGTATTAACTTTATGAGAAATTTTATTATAATTCTAGGGACCCGAGCAATAAACATGTATCACTTGTACGCATTTTTTTCTTTACACTAATCATTTTTCAATAGATGACATATTTCTCTAATTTCATATGCTCGGATATATTGCATCTGACAAATAGTAAAAAAAATTCAAATTTGTACTTTTTTTTTACAGAAAGCAAATTTATTACTTAAATACCATACTATGGACAATATAAAATAAATTCAAAATGCACAATACATAAATACTACTCATATTAGTGAACCTTTTTTTTTTGACAAAACCATATTATTAAACTGAGAATTAAGTTTTCCTGTAACTTTTAAAGTAAGAAAGTTCAATTAACTACTTTGAAAATTAACTATTTGTGAATTGAATTTTAATATTGCATTTCTTATTGAACTATTTTTTATAAGTTAGTTAACTAAAACTACCCTTAAAATTCTTTTTTCTTATTTTTTTTATAAATAAAACTTATTTCCTTATTAAAATTTGTTATCCTAGATTAGATTCAAATTTTTTTAATTTAAATGTTCGAATGCTGAAAAGAGTTCGTAAGTAACTGTTTTATTATTATTAGCTTCCAAAAAAAAAAACAAACTATATTAACACAGCAAAAATAATGAGTACTTGAAAAAAAAAATCAAAAGCAATATATATAAATAATAAAAATATAAATTTTTTTAGCTCCTATTTAGAGTTATAGGAAAATACAGTCGCAATTTGACATTATACTATTATAGACAACTTTAACCCGGATTTTTGAAATCTATGAGAACCTCTCAATACTGCAAAATTCAGGGGTATTTCAATTTAAGTAAGCAAGTTTATGTGATATAATAAATAGAAAAATATACTAAGGTAAAACAATTTGATTATAGGAAAATCTTATATGAAAATGAATATTAGACATAACATGAGCAATAAAAAAATTGAAGTTTTTATAACTTTTTTTAAAAATGAAGCTGATTAGAGAGAGAATTTAGAAAATAAAAACATTTGAGTCAATCCGTTCAAAATCTAATACGAATACATCAAATAACAAAACCATATTCATCAAATAGACACAATAAATACTTTGGCTCAATCAATATTAGATCCTCATATTCATCTATTAATTATCATTATAAGCTAATTTGAAGCAAGGAAAAAAAAAAGTTATTAACATGTACAATTCAAAATTTGAAATAAAATTATAAAAGTATTAAATTTGAATTGCAATCTAAATAATTAAAAATATTACCATATTATGTATTTTTGTTTTTTTTTTAGAATTAAGTAATTACCATATATACCAATCCGAATTAGTATTATTAATATATAAAATCCGTATTACAAAATAATACTATTTTTCAATTAGTAAATATAAATGGTATGATAAGGAAATGATAAAAAAAATTAAAATTGTGAAAAATTGACATGTGAAAATTAAAAGAGTAAAAAAAAAAGAGTTTGACACTTCATCCTAATTGTTACACCTTTAATATATACAGATTCATCTATTTTTTTTCTCGAAGACATATAGATTCATCTATTAACTATTATTATGAGCTAATTTGAAGCAAAAAACAAAAAAAATTGTTACTAATATGTAGAATTCAAAATTAAGAAAGTATTAAATTTGAATTGCAATCTAAATAATTCAAAATATTACCATATTATGTATTTTTGTTTTTTTTAAATTAAGAAATTACCATATACACTAATCCGAATTAGTATCTTTAATATATAGAATCCGAATTAGGAAATAATACTATTTTTCAATTAGTAAAGTGTATCAAAGTATAAATGGTATGATAAAGAAATAATAAAAAAAAATTAAAATTGTGAGAAATTGACGTGTGAAAATTAAAGGAGTAAAAAAAGGAGAGCTTGACACCTCATCCTAATTGTTACTCCTTTAATATATATATATATAGATTTTCCATGTCTATCACACCCACACGTCTCTCCTATTTTCTTTCCTTTTCTCTGTAATTCACGCCTCTCCCTCTTTTTACTTTTCCGTCCATCTCCATTCAAATCTCTCAAAAGTTTGTATTTTTTTCAGGGGTTGTGGTTACGACGAAAACTTCATGGTCGGAGGGAGGGAAATCCAACTCCAGGATCAGCCTAGGGTTAAGGAAGCACTGGGTTTGTCCAATAATTTAGGTATTTTTTTTCAATTGAATGTGTGAAAGTTATAAAATATTTCTATTGTAATACTACATTTAGGATTTTCAGCAAAATTAGTCTAACATTAATTTGGGGGATTTGGCCAAATTAGTCTATTTTCACTATGTAGGTGTTTTAGTTTTCTTACCAGCTTGAGAATAATTGTGTATTTTCAGTTTCTTCTATTATGTCCACGTGTATTTTTGTATCAATACAGTCACATAATTTTGATATATTAGATGGAGGTGATGATAAAATGGATTAAGAGCATGACAATGAACAAGATGTTCCAATGGAGCCTGAATCAGTGGCGAAGAACAATTACATTTGGTATTTTGATTAAATGAAGAATTACTTCTCTACCATAGTATATGTCAAGTTCGAACTTTCTTTGTTAGACAATATCATATCTTGCCAATACTTGAACTTATCTCTTTCTCTATCATACAGATCGAGAAACTTGCTGACTCTTAAGTTCCAAACTACATTTACTCTGTTTTATGTACTGGTATGTTAGAATATAAGAACTTTATTAAATCCTTTCTTTTTTGGATCTTAGTAGTGCTTATTTGTGTATTTTTGTTTAGGTGAAGGAACATAACTCAAAGGAGCTACTACAAGAGCCCAAAGAGGTCCTATTTGTATGTTTTCTTTTGTATACGCTTTTCGTGAATTAGATATTCACATTTAGGTGATCATTATGATTTGAGGTCATGTAATTAATGGAATTTGAATTTGTCTTGCTGATTATTGGAATTATGAGTTCTATACTTTTTGGTTGATATTACAGATGGTCATGGAAGTCAGACACATGGAACTTGGATAAATTTGGTTGCAAGTAAGATATGAGAAACACTTCAATGGGTGGAGAAGGTAGGTACACCCCGTGTTGTTACGTCTCATGATCTCATGGCCGCAATGAAAGTTGAACGTGGACAACAAAAACTGTATCAAGTAAAGCACGCTCCAACAAACTTGGTATTACTAAGTTCAAGGTAAACTACTGTGGTTATTCAATGTTGATACATACTTAGTTGATCAATTAGAAAGCATCTCCTTGATTTTTTTTTTCTTAGGACATCCTTAGATCTTTGATACATATTGATTATAACTTTTTCTGATATTCTTCGTAATTATTAATTACTTTAGCTAATAAACAAGCAGGTGTACGTCATTCCTAATAAATTTATTTATATATTTAAGTTAACTGCAGATATGCTTTTTCTTAATATTCTATCTTGTTCTCCTTGATAAAATTTCAGCTTCCTAAAGTAAATAACTTTTTCTTATTTCATGTTTGTCTTGCAGCTCCACTAGCAGTGTAAGCATTTTTAAGTGATAACCGAGGCGAAGCAATTACTTGGGTGAAAGAAACTTGCATTTTTTTTTCTCTAAGAAAAATGTTCCTGAGATTAGGAGTAGAAAGTTATGAACCTTTCAAGATCTCCTTTTGGAGGGTGTGCAAATGTTTGCAATGCTTTGCAGAAGCTTAATTTATTTAGCTGATATAGTTAAGTTCCTAGAGCTAGAGCTTTCAAATCACATGTGTTATTGAATATTAATTACTCTTTATACTCTAATTATTAGTTTGTTTACATAAGCTATTAAATAAAATTATATGCATCATATAGTTTTTTTTTTTTGACGGAATATGCATCATATAGTTTTTTTTTTTTGACGGAATATGCATCATATAGTTTACTGACTCGTATGTTGTCTATATTTTGAGTTGTGCTCCCTTCAATCCAAATATTTCTCTTATTGTTCAATCCTCACTTTCGAGGACAATAAATTCTCTTCTTAAAGTGACAAAAGTCGTCCCCTTAATAAGAGGACAACATACAACAATCGTCCCTTTCTTTGTGGCAAGAATTCATCCCGTAATCATAGACCTCTTTATAGGGACGACAATTGTCCTTAAAAACAGGGACAAAAATCGTCCCTTGAAATGGGGACGCTAATCGTCACCAAATATTAGGGACAAACGTCGTCCCATAAAATAGGGACGACATTATCAAAATTGTCCCCTATAGAATCGGGTACGCTCGCCTAGGGGTCAAAATGAAGGGACGAAAAAAATTGTCCCCCAAAGTATAGGGGACGATTTTTCTTATTTTTGGAGACAATTTCATCCGTCCCTAATAATCATTTTTTTTGTAGTGTATGCAATCTTATTTATGAGGTTTTTATGTTCCTTTTGTGTTTTTTTAAAAATAACAATATTACTTTTTTCTTTGAGTGAGATCATACCAGCACTAATGTACCGGATCCCATAAGAACTCCGAAGTTGAACGTATTTGAATGAGAGTATTACTAAGATAAGTGACTTTCTGGGAAGTCCTCGTGTTGCACCTCCAAACTTTAGGTTGTCAAAAAAATATTATTTTATTTTTTTTCCATCCGATGTTGAGTGGTATGCGATGTGATCTAATGTTAAAAGAACAAAGTAATAAAAAAATAAGATAACTAAAACCTTCATTTATTATTATAAAATTATATGAACTTTGTAAATATCTTTAATTATTACATTTTTATATATAGTTGAAAAATAATAAAAATATTAACAGATATGAAATTTGATTTTTATTTGAACCGATCCAAATTATTTCTATTCGGATTGATTCGAACCAAACCTCTGCTCATCCCTAGTGATTGTAGAAACCTTGCACACATTTTTCGTATAAAACTGAATTCCTATTTCTCGTCATCATGTTATGTGGTGTAACAATCTTAATGTTACTTATTAAACAACTAACTAACTTGGTATTTCACAACTAGGGTCTAAATTAAAGCTCTAATTGTGTGATCTTTTAAAGCTATAGATCAAACAAGGCAAACATAATATATGGAAAATAGATACAAAACAATGAACTATAGGCAGAAAAAGATATAAATATTCCATAATTATACATCTCTCACATCTCTCACACATACACACATATGATAGTTGAATAAATTAAGGCAAGACAACGACCAATAGCTAAGGAATACGGACATCCCAACTAAGTTGGCACCTCCGACGACACACATACGATAATTTGCACTCAATGAGTACAATTACATTATTGAAAAAAAGTAGCCCCATTGGGAAATAAAAATAAAATGAAGAGTAAACTATTGAGTTAACTTATAATTAAGCAAACCCGAATCAGCAAATTTATGGTCGGTTATGGTATCTAAACGAGTTGCCATTTCAGGTGTCAACTCATTCTTCTAATCTCCAACCTTACCTTTCCTAAAAAACACATTATTTTCAATAGCTATAGCTGAGTTTTCCCGAAGAATTCCACTTTTGTTGACAACAAGCTCACTCATATTCTCAAAACTACACATACTTATAATCTTCTCCACGACTCCTTTTTCTTCTTCCTCCACACTAAAAGGATATCCGATAAAATCTCCTAACATCTTAACATAAAACGCGGTGTCTTTTTTCATTTCTTCGTATTTTAGAAACAATATCTTTTCTGGAGACTCAAGCTTCACTTTCCAGTATGATAAAACATGATCCCAATAAGGTCCGGAAATAGAGATTCCTCTGCAGAAGAGCTCGAAAGCCTCTTCCAAGGGAATATGAGGTTCACCTTTACTAGATTTCTGAATCTTCTCGATATAATACCACAATGAGACGAAAACATCCTTAGGATCTCTCCATATATATACAATTTTACAGGCGGAATCAATGATAGATTTTGGTAAAGAAGTGTAAGCAAGGTGCGTGGAAATAATATGATCGCGATTACTTGAATCGGAGTTTGGAAGATCGATCTCCAAGGTAGGAATACAGTCATGGGAGATTTTGAAGAGTAAAGGATTGGTAGAAGAATTATCAAGGAAGGTAGATTTTGTGGCAATAGCAAAAGTAAGAGCTTTGAGCCAAGTAGTACCTGTTTTCATATGGCTAGCTAGGAATATATCAGAAGGTCTTGCCTTAAAGTTCTGTTGAACTGCCATTGTTCCTTCCAAGAAAGGTCCGTAATACCAAAAACCTTCATACTTGAAAACAGGTTCAACCCCAGCCCAATTTTTCTTTGTTGAAAACATTTCGATTTTTTGTTTACGACTCTCGTAAATCTCACGAGTAGCATCATTTTCAATACAAGCCATAGTGAACTCTTCCATTATACAAAATTTATGATACGAAACAAACGCAATTATCACTAATATATATATACATGTACGACATTAAGGGAATTAAGTTTTTTTTTTTTGGTGATAAATTAGTTGTTATTATTATTATTGAGAGTATAGTATTAATTGGCTAGCTATATTTATGGAACGCAAAACATATACTGTAGCATCTTTGCCTACTTTGAAAGATTCCAAAGAATTCAAAAGAAAAAAAATTCTGCCCAATAGAAGGAAATTCAATTATCATTCTAACTACCGGATAATTAATATGTCAAACTCTCTTAAGCAATATCCAATTTTAGGAGTGTTTTTATGGATTCTTTTTTCTTTTTCATTGTGAATTCTGTATCTAAATCTAGCTTGGATCGATCTATCCTTCAGATATATGATTTCATCTTCCTCAGAAAAAAATATATATACGGTTTCAAACAATAAAAGGATATAGTATGATTTTACTACAACTGAATTGAAGTGCATTTACTGAACTAAAATGAATTGAATACTACTGACAAAGACGAATTCAGGGGGGTGCGGGAGGTGCTTGAGCACCCATGGCCATTAGAAAAATCCCATTAGAACATGAACTTTGAAGTTTTTGGATAAAAGCACTCCTAAAATTTGAATTAAGCACCCATAATGTATTAGATTGCACCCTACCATGGAATAAAATAAACAATTAATAATTATTGCTAGATTTAGAAGGTTTATGAACCATCTAAATGAACCTGGGTGTTTTTTAGCGTTACAGAACGCATTAGGGAATTAGGGAAGAAGAAGACTTTTGATTTTTTTTTTTTTTAACTTTTTTAATGTTTAATATATATTTAGCTCTCCGAACTTGTCCAAAAATCAACTGTCCTCTTGGACTTTCAAATGTTACAAATAGCTCCCTATACTTGCTTAAACGAAACAAATAACCCCTTATTCTTGTTAATAGTTACAAATAACCCCTTGTTTGTTCAATTACTTTCAATAACACCCCAATTCAAACGTATCAAAATGAGGAAATGATCGTTAATATCATATAAAAAAATCTGAAGTCCATCCAACTATTTTCTTTCTTTTTGAGAAACGGGCCGACTTTATTAAGTATATACCATCTTCCCAATTAATTTTCCCAATCTCAAGCCCTAATCTTCTTCTTCTTCTTCTTCTTCTTCTTCTTCTTCTTCACCCAAATTAAACTTTGTTGTTCATCCAAAATTTCCAAGTTCATTCCCTCAAGTTTTTCAAATTCTCATATTCTAAACTAACGAGGTAATTGTGCTTCCAATTTTTTTTTATCTATTTTTCTTTTTTGGTCTGGGCCGACTAATCCAAATTTGGGACGGATCTAAGGATTATGGTATTTAAACTGCTCACAGTCGCCGTTGTGGGAATCGATCCGCAGACCTCCCTACTAAGTGGTTTGAAATTAGAATAGAAATTAATCTATGGAAGAAATATTCTACACTACTTGTAAAGCTCCTAAAACACAAAGCTAGTTTTATATATGTAATTTGAAAATATAACAAATAAATCAACTGCAATATTAAACACTCAATTAATTTGTTCTGTTTTGATTAAACTATATTTGAATGAATTTATATTTGAATTGTGAAATTTACTTATTGTGTAATACAATTTAAACTATATGAAATGCGAGAATTCTGGATCCATCACTGACTACTGAACTGAACTGGAATCAATGACTGATAGAACATAAAGAACATATATTTGGACATATGGCCGTATCGTTATGGTTTAATAAACTACATCCTAATATAAGGCCTACTTTTATTTGTCCTGATAATGCATCTCATTTATATGCGCAATTCAAATCCTTTTTTAATTTTTCGAGATAAGGGGACGCATTCGCACCTACCCTTATCACCCCCCATAACCTTGGATATAAATATATATCATTGTCTGCATTTAGTTACATTAGTTGGGACTAACGAATCAATTGCAATCAATGAGATTTTGACATCATTCCAAAAGGGGAAATTGGAACTGAAATTTCATCTTCTATTCTTTATTTACACCCAAATATATAACGGGTACAAGAATATATAAATACAAGGATGTAACCCTTCCAAAATACTCATCCTTTTCTGTTTTGATTCATTTCCAAAACAGCAAAAATGGCATTGAAAACATATTCAGAAGATAGGCATGTAGGTGTTTTCCCATACCCATTTACTAGTCACCCATTTGTTATGTTTAAGCTTGTAAATAACTTAGCATATGCAACTCCAAATGTTCACTTTTCTTTCTTCAACACTACAAAATCAAACAACTCTCTCTTGTCCAAGAAAAACCTCAATCTCCCTCCGAATATCATGTTTTACAACTTGGACATCGATGGTTGTGACACGGATAATGGTTTTGATGATATATTTCAAGAAATAGATATCAAGTTGAAGTCAATGGTTGCTCCAGGTTACTTCCAACGTGGTGTTGGTGAAGCAGAGACTCGAACCTCATCGAAGATTACTTGCTTCTTGGTAGATGCTTTCTTTTGTTCTTATATTAGTAGTATGGCTGAAGACAGGAAAGCTAGTCTGATTGCATTATGGGCGCCGTCCCCTTGTTCCCTTCCGGCTTTCCTTCAGCTTGAAAACATTCAACATCTTTATCACAATGTCGTTCGACCTAAAGAACTAATCTTGGATGTAGTTCCAGGGTTGTCTGGAGTAAGCTATTTGGACATACCATGTAAAGACTTGATTGAAGGTGGTCTTTTCTCATTTAACTCGACGATTGGGTCACTAGTTCTATCTACAGTCCGTAATATGCATCGAGCATCAACAATTGTGATGAATTCCTTTCAAGAACTCGATCCTGATGCCCTGACTAATCACGTCAAGTCCATGTTTCAGAATGTTTTGTTCTTGAGCACGTTAACCCTGTCAGAGTCATTATTATCATCAAATGATGATAGCACGGGTTGCTTGTCCTGGCTTGATGGTCAAAAAGCAGAGTCCGTCATATATATATGCCCTGGAACTGCAGTCCAATGGCTTCCTGAGGAGTGTTTGGCTTTAGCTGAAGCCCTTCACGTCTTTGATGTTCCATTCCTTTGGGTTTCAAAAGATGAATTGAAGGATCATTTGCCTTCAGGGTTTCTTGACATGACGAAAGGAAAGGTTGTTTCTTGGGCGCCTCAAAGTCATATTTTGAAACATCCTTCAATAGGTGTCTGTGTGACGCATGGTGGATACAATTCAATCCTGGAAAGTATTGCCGGTGGAGTGCCGATGATTTGTAATTCAATTTGTGTTGATAATCACTTGAATGCAAAGATGATTGAGGAGGTATGGAAGAATGGTGTGAGAATTGAAGGTACGAAAATCACAAAGGAAGGAATGATAAAGTGCTTGGAGACCATTTTCAAAGATGCAAAAGGAAAGAAAATAAGGGAGAATGTTAATAACTTGAAACAAGTTTTAATCAAGGCAGCTGGTTCAGATGGTGTTGCTGCTCAGGATTTCAAAACTTTGGTGCATAAAATTTCTAAAGAGTAATGATTGGAGCAAAAAATAAAAAATAAAGGCCCTTCTAATTATGGAAGGCATATGTTCTAGTTACTTTACAAAGTTATATGTACGTTCTATTGGATAGGGTGTAATGAATGTGATCCAATAAAAAAAATTTCACTAATAAATTCCAATTACAGACCAAGATGGGGTACATGAGTTAATTGTTTCGGAAGTCATAAAAGTTTGCCTATTTCTCATGAACGGTCATAAAACTTTAATGTGTCCCAGTAAAATCATAAAACTTTAACTTTGTCCCAGTAAAATCACATTGACCGGTTTCCGGCCAACCACTCGCCGGAAATGATGATGTGGCAATAATTTTATATTTTTTGTGACACATCAGCGACACGTCATCACCATGTGGCAAATTAAAATATATTTTTTAATAAAAAAAACTTAAATTAATCCAACTTAACTCAATATTATATAGCCAATTAGTTTTAAAGGTCACAAAAGTTTCTAATATTTCTCTAAATGGTCACAAAAATTTTGAATAATTTTCTAAATGGTCACAATAGTTTCGAATATTTTCTCAAATAGTCACAAATTTATAGCTAATTACTTTTAAAGTCACATGAGTCTCTAAAATCATCACCTCCGGCGAATGGTTGGCCGGAAAACGGTCAATGTGATTTTATTGGGACAAAATTAAAGTTTTATGATTTTACTGAGACAAATTAAAGTTTTATAACCGTTCATGGAAAATAGGCAAACTTTTGTGACCTCCAAAACAATTAACTCTGGAGTACAGAGGTGAAACTATGTAGTGTATTAAGATAAACAAATCTATATATATATTAAAAGGAGCAACAAAGTGTGCCACTTGGCAAAAGAAGAGAGTTTTAAGGCATATGTGGCTTCATGAGAAGCTTTCCTGCCTAGGTGTAATTTTATTAGAATTTTGAAATTTTAAAAAAATCAAAAAAGAGATTGAGTTAATGAAAAAAGTAATATTAAAAAGAGATTGAGTTACGAATTTATTAATATCAAAATTTTGATTCATGATAATAAGTAAGATAAATATTGATTTAATTAATTAAGTAGTTTAATTGTTATAAGAATTTTGCTCAACTACAACATCTTATGGCTATTTATCTTAAGTAGTTTAGTTGATTTGATTAATTAAGTAGTTTAGTCTATATATAGATAAGCTATTTATTAATCAGTTTTTAGACTAACTTTAGGATAAAATAATACTCCTAGATTAATATTTACCCGCATTATGTGATGACGGAGAAACATACTAATTAATCAGATTCATTAAAAGTGGATTGTTGGCATAAGAGTTATTATTAACCATTTTAAGTATTATAATAAAATTATTAATATAAAAAACTAAAATAGACGTGTTTTTATTTATATATATATATAGAGAATTTTTAATTTTTTTATGATTCTATATATATATAATTTTAAAGTAAGAGATTATCTTTAAAATTTATCATTTAATTATAACTACACTAATTTTATCATGTAATAAATGATTCAAGTGATATTATGTTCAGTGTTTATCATTTAGTTTGATTCAAATTAGAAAACGAATTATCTTTTCTTTTTTAATTAACACATATTGTTTTTAATAAAAAAATTTAGTTTCTTTCAAAATATAATTATCTTTAGTATTTAGTATTTATCTTTTAGTTTGATTTAAATTGAAATGCAAATTTATTTTTTATAAAGTATAATATTATCTCTAATATATTGTCTTTAACCTATCTGAAACGTTTAAAATATTATTTAAGTTAGAAATTAAATCGATTTGTTGCTAGAGATTTTTAGTGTACAAGAAAAAGTAGAAACTGTTTTCTAATTAAGGATTATCGGGTAACTGTTAGCGGCTTATAGGTTATAATAATAATAAAAAAAATTCTTTTATAATTAAGAGTTCACGAGTTGTTTCTAGAGAGTTTTAAGGTATAATAAGAAAATTTCATTATTAGGCCAACCTTTTAACATATTTAACATAGATTAAGGAATAATTAATATGCACTTAAATTTATAAATTTACATAGTTTAATTCAGAAATAACTATTTCTCCTAAAATGTTTGGGTGGTAAAAAAATGTTCAAAAACACATAAAACAATATACAATATGAAATATATTGTTCCCGTGCATCGCGCGGGTCAGAATCTAGTTATCAATAATAATCAAATGCAGCTTCTAACAGAAGAAACAAGAAATTTACTAGGGAACAATTTGAAATCACCAGAATTAAATTAGACATTACATCACAACAAAATAGACAAATATGAAAAATAAAGAAATTAAGACATTACAATAGTTCACATTCTGATTAGATAGTCATTAGCACCATGAAAAATAATATACCTCTCGATGCACATATTTAGACAATGGTAAAACGATGTGGTGGCAGTTTAAGCAAATTAAGGTGACAAAAATATATCCTAACTTGAGTATATAAGGCGTTTAAATATAAGTTGGAGGATTACTAGTTACGTATTAAATCACCCTTTTATATATTTATTTGTTTATGCTGCTAATGTATACAAATGGTGTAATGCTTTAGCTATAAGGCTTGACGCAAAAATAAATCACGTGATTATTAGTTACGTATTAAATCACACTTTTATATATATATTTATTTATTTAAATCACATGATTTTTTTCACTGTTAAAAAGTAAATTTTTAAAAATATGTCCTATAGCCAGTTTTGTAGTCCAAATATTCATCAATCTATTAATATATATTAATCGATTTTTCACTTTCATAGTTCACTAACATATTAAAAAAACACTACGTGAAAATATTACATGATTTGTATGTTAAATGACATTTTTCAGTGAGTTTATTTCCTGAATTAACATTTTCGGTGTGTTTATTTGCCGGATTCCGATCAAAATGACTATGGATGAAATGTTATTCAAAATTTGATGGTTTTCGCGTTACGAATTGAAGTTTTGTAACATTGTTGTTCAATTTCCGAAAGTTGGAGGACGATGAGCATAATTTATCCTAGAGAGGGTCAAGACCCCAAAATAAAACACAAAGAAAAAGAAAAAGAAAAAGAAAAAGAAAACAAAAACTAGTTGTAATAATTCTAGGAAAACTAGTGTCACAAACATTGTCCAAGAGAATTTCCTCGATGCCTGCAGGCGGCACGTTACACACGTGATGACTAATGAGCTGAAATTTGAGTATAATAATCAGACATTAATTCACTAATTAATGGGCTTTAGTCGTAATTATTTAAGAATTTACAAGGCTTTTTGTAGATTTGTCAACTTTATTAGGGAAGCATACTAGAAACAAGTTGCTATAGTGGAAAGCAGCTGGGAACTGTCCGCTACAGTATAAAGCATAGGTCAACTAGTTAAAGTAGAAGTCATATCAGAAGGAAAAGAGGAGAGGCGTTATTCGGCAGTAGCTCAGGAGCTTTGGAGTTGAGCATAAAGCAAGTGGAGATAAGATCCACCTTTTGGAAGATGTCGAGGACAAAAACAATTGTTATTTAATGAAAATATTTATTATTCCACCTGGAACAATTTGCTTGAGTGTAGTATTTTGAGTTTGCTTTATTGCCTTTAAGTAGTGCACTATTATAACATATCAGAACCATCATTATTCAGTAATTAAGGCTCCATTAACGGGAGTCGTTATAGTTCTTTTTGTAATTAAGCTCACAAATAGTGAGTAGTTTGTCTATGAGCCGAGCCAGCTTTAGGGCTGGTGTTTGTAATTCTCTCTATCTTAATATTAATGAATGAATGTTGTAATTGATGTGGAGTTAAATGAAGTTCTGTAGATGTCAAGTCTTAACAGCCTGTTATAGTATGTATAATTGAAATGAACAATGCTTTTACACTTACTTGTTCTTCATTATAACTTGCAAATCTGATACGAACAATTCAAAGGTTTATATTGAGGGTTTTCATGCAAATGAGATGTTATTTCGTTCTTAATCAAGTAGGAAAACATCTTGAAAGGCCTTTAAGGTATGAGTATTGCTTAGTATCTTGAGGATACGAACAATTGAATCAAGTGAGCCTAAAGTAGATACCTCAACCCATTACTTGTATGCATTACTGAGTTAGAAAAGAGGGAAAAGAAACTGCAACCACTAGACCCATGCTAGGCTTGGCTGGTTCCCTTTAATTATAGTGTTAAAATAACATTTTCTGCCTGTCTAAGTATTAGATTTGTCTTCCTTAGAGTTTAACAGTTTAGATAGTATGGACTCAACCCAAATCATGATAAATGTGTTACTTCTTATGTAAACAGACTGTTTCCTAGGACGTTTTAGTATAGTTTTATATCAATCCTCATGAAAATGACACTTGTATTGATCTGTGCTACAAAAGTGACCTAGTATACTTTCTAGAGTCACATCTGAGGACAACAATGACCCAAGAAAAGAATTCCTGCGAAATTTGTCATCCAGTCAGCTGCTCGGTTACCTTACATTCCCAAAATATAATTAGCTCTTAAATTGTCTACAATCATTCTAATACCTATGCAGCCCCCTAAATTCGTCAATTTGTTTCACTTAGCTCCCGAAACTTAAGGGACAATCTATCAGCCATCTGAAGTTGTTATTTTTTGTTTTGTTGAGAGTAAACGTTGTTAGTTTTTATCTCTTAGCTCCCTAAATTCTTCAAATGTGACATATTTTACCTTTTTTGTCATGATGTGACATTATGTCACGTCAATACAAATGGGCAAAGTGTGTTACATTTAACAAGTTGAAAAGGCTAAATGTAGAAACATTTAAAATTTAAATGGGTAATGAATTGTTCTTTAAATTGAATGGGCTAAGTGAAAATATGGACAAATCACGAGGCTAACATATAAATTAAGCCTTGTCGATATAATGGCTTTCTAATGAATAAACTTCTCCCATCTCTTCTACTTAAATTTGAACACAAAAAGTTAAGAAATATAATAAACAAATGTTAAAGAACCGACAGTATATTTAACTATTGCATTATTTTTATAGCTCCCTGAACTTGTTTCTTTTGGTCATTTTACCTCTTCAACTTTCAAAAATACCAGTTTACCTCCTGAACTTTTAAAAGTGGTATTGTGAGCCATCTAAAGTTGTTCATTGTGATCACTTTACTCCCTTAACTTTCAAAACAATTCTAGTTTACATCCTAAACTTCAAAAACTAGTTTTCCAAAGTATTTCTTTAGTGTTTTTGAGTAAATTGTACACGTGACATTTCAATGGTCAAAATTGAGGGGTGTATATGAGACGGGTGAAATATATCCTCTAACAATTAAAAAAAAGGGGCTATCAATACCACATTTTGCAGTAGAGGTGGTAAATTGGTTTTTTTAAAGTTCAGGGGGTAAAATGACTAAACAAGACAAGTTCAGGGGATGCAAGAGCATTATTAGGCCTTATTTTTATTACTCTCTTTTGTTACATATTATTTTTAAGGCAAATTGCAAAAACATCCTCTAGAGTTATATTTTTTCCGAATAAAATCTTATTGTTTGCTTTTTGTCAATTCAAATACCATGGTATTGATTTCTTTGCAAACATATATATGGAGTTTTGATTCAAACTATCAAAATGACGTTAATGACATCCAAAAATTAATATTTAAGAATTGATTTAGAGAGAGAGAAATGTCCAAAAAATCTCATTTTTGAAAATCGAAATTGTGATTACATAGTAAATGTCGCGTTGAACATCCGTAATTCTTGAAATTTTCTAGTTTGAGGTCATTAACTATCATTTTGGCTCTGTTGATTATAAACTACGTACTCATCTTGCTACAATGACAAGCTATAGTATCCTTGAATTGACAAATAACAAACCACAAAGTTTTATTAGGAAAAATGTAACCATAGAAGTTGTTTTTGAAATTATTATTTTTATTACTGATACTTAATATATGGCCAAAAACAGGTATAAAGTCGTATTCAATTAAGAGGTACATAAGACAGTCTATATATGAGAACTTTAATAACAACAGTAAAAATCAAATTTAAGTAGAAGAAATATCATAAGAGTTAGCTTCCTTAATCCAATCTCATAACTCATTTAGCTTAGGTATTTTCAAGACCATTAACAAATACCAAATTGAACATCTCCATTTCATTCCTTTTGAGAGTTAAACCAACCTCAATACCTTTGTTTCCATCCCTAGTATCCGTCATGGAGATTACACCACCCATAGATGCAACTTGGATTGTCTTTGGCTTTCCCCATCCAAAATCTGTTCCATAAAGCTCAAATTGAGGTGACCCGTCAACTCCGATCACTGTATCACAAACCTCCATGATGTTTCTAAATTTCAAAATGTGGTCAGTTTCTTGCTCAATGCTCATGTTTTTCACTCTCATCTCTAACCCTTTTATCAGCTTGCTAAGCTCATTTGCAACAGAAGCATATCCATTCTTCCCTAATATAGTTTCTACGTCGATCAATCCGAAGCTTACTACGATACAATTACCGACATAATTCACAGGTAATGGAGGGCTCAAACGAGATCTACAATTTGCTCCGAAAATGAATCCAACCTTTGCTTTTCCTTCTAGCTGTTTTGCTTTAACAATGGATTCTATAATATAACCATACGAAATAACAAATGTTGACAGATGCATATGATTATAGTCTTTTCCTTCTTCGTTGAGCTGAGATACTATTTTATGTCGGAGTTTGGTTATGTCTCGTTGGGAAAACTCAAAATTGGCTCGTACTAAGTTTTCCGTATCCCTTATTACTGGTGGAACTTTTAAGCTTTTCGGGTTCGGGTTCGAACTCGACCCCATATTTTTCAAGAGAAACATGCTGAGTCCTTGTGGCTCATAAACAACTGACCGATCAAAAAAAGGAATTAACTCAGACAATAACAAATTTGTCGTCTTCTCTAAGTGCTCTTTGCATATATGAGCCCATGATTTCATAAACATAGCTAAGGTTTTTCCATCGAATATTGCGTGGTGGAGAGAGATTCCTATAGAAAAGCCTTGACTCGGAAAAAAGGTTATTTGAAAGGCGATAATAGCAGCTTCCGAGTCAGAAACAGGTAACTCAGGGATGTAGGAATGTAAAGCTACAAGTTCTTGTATTTCATTTTGACTCAAACCCTTGAATTCTGAATCCGACTCTGCAACTATAAGTGAAACACCGTCGTTTGGAGTGTAGAGGATGGATGGTTTGTCTGCATGAGCGGGCCATATGATATGACCCGCTACAGGGAAATAATGGGTAAGAGTAAGGGAGAGAGAATGCTTAAGTTGAGGAAGTATTACCGAGTTAAAGAATGTGCGTGTTGACTCATGGTGTGCGAGTTGATACCAAAATACGCGCTTCATAGGGGAGAACTTAACCCACATCATGTCAAAATATGTAAGAGGGAGAATGAACTCGACACGAGGTGTTGATGAGTTAGCAGGTGGAGTAACTCGACAAACTTCGAGCATCTTAACAGAGTCGTTTCGTGCCATGAGTTGTAGTTCAGTTTTTTTGGATGAACTATCTAAAGATCTAAATCTAAATCTAAATATATAGTTGGCTGCCCATTTTATACGTTTTTCTTTTCACAATTTTAAAACATACTACATTAATGTTTATTTTCCTCTCCAATTAATCGTTTCATACTGATGCTCTATTTTTTTTATTTCTTTTTGGGCTTAATTCAAAAAATGTAATTCAGTTTTGTTTTGTTCATTTGAGTTCAAACGTAAAGATTGGAGCTTGAACGTAACATAAATTTCACTTTTATTTTGAGAAAATTAATTTCACATTTAATATATATATATTAATTTAAAATTTACGTTAAATGTTTCCAATTAACTTTTTGTTGAAGAAAAAGTAACTGTTTGATGTTGAACCTGCTTATGTAATTCTGTTTTTTGAATGTAATGAAGCATCATAAATTGCATATTTAATGAATGCATATATTAATTTATAGAATCCTAATACAAACCCCGTAAAAAAAATTATAATACAAAGAAGAGTAAATTATTTTATTTTTTTAAAAAGCAAACAAAATTCTCATGGTCATAAAAATTTTCATATATGTGATTGCGGTTTTTAGTCAAAACAAAGTTATTGTGATTTGTTTTGTAAGGTACAGTTCTCTTTTACTTAAATTCAACACATTTCAGTTCAGTTTAACAATTTGGATTCTATTCAGCAACTTCAGTTCAGCAATTATTCCAAAGCTTAGTTTGGAATTGTTGTTGAAAACTATTGTAACGGTTGGAAAAAGTGTTCTTGGAAAAAAACAAAAGACTATTTGATAAAACTAAAAGTAAATATATAATTGAAGTAAAAACAGTTTGATAAGTATTTAGTAAATAATTTTTTAAAATATCCGTTTAGTGGTTTAAAACATTTTTTTTTTAATTAAAGGCAGATGCAAGGTAAGGTGCTAAACTTAGACATCTCTAATGGTTTAAAACATAATAGAACATTTATTTTTTATGAAACTTCTAACATTGATATTTTTTATCAAAATATTGATTCATCAAACTAATCTTAATGACTATAACATGACAACCCGTTTCGATAAAATTTCCTAGCGAGCGATAAGCTTGACCAAGCTATTGAAATCCTGACGAGCCACACCATCTGGACCAGCCTTCTTGAGCAAAACTTGTTTCAAGTTGTTAACCTTTTCTCTGAATTTCTTTGCTTTTTCATTGTGAAAAATGGTTTCTAAACATTTTAATAATCCTTCCATTGTGAATTTCCCACCTTCAATTCTCACACCAATCTCCCACACCTCTTCGACCATCTCTGCTGTCATGTGATTATCCGCCCATATCGGCCTACAAATCATGGGTACCCCGCCCATAACACTTTCCATGACGGAATTGTAGCCACAATGTGTCACATACACACCGATCCAAGGATATTTCGATATCCGACTCTAAGGTTCCCACGAGACAACCTTCCCTTTCGTCCTGTCATGGAATCCTGAAGGCAAATGATTCTTCAGTTCATCCTTTAGAGTCCAAAGAAATGGAATACCAAAAGCATTGAGAGTTTCTCCTAATGCTGAGTACTCTTCAGAAGGGCATCCCATACCCGTTCCAAAGCTTATGCATATCCCTCTCTCACGGCTCTCTCTTCCCATTTTCATCTAATATCTTATTTTTTTATTAATAAGCTAATGACATAGGGAGTAAGATAGGGGGTATAGTTAGAGCATGCACGAAATTTGAGATGGTTAATTTGAAGAATGTATTATTTTATTAATCTTTTAAAGAGTGGAATATGGAGGATGTTGCTCTAAGCGGATATATATTTGTATCTCTCTTCTCTTTATAATTAAAAAAAATTAATTAAATAAAATATACAGTTACACCTCTAAATCATATGATCAACCTTACTAATATATTAGACCCAATGTATTAAACTTTTTCTCTTATAAAAAGTACTAAGTTGTTTTTTTAATCAAATAGTCATAATTGTTAAAAGAGAAAAAATGTAATATGGTCAATATATCTCTACTCAGGCCGAGCAACATAATTGCCTTGCAAACCTCATATCCATGGCAAGAAAATGGTCCAGCCCAAATGTCAAAATAATAAAAAAGACTTTGAAGTGTTCAATTATTGGTTATCTATGAAACTTAAAAATCAAATGTAGGGAAAAAGTATTACAAGAGTTGCTTATGTCCAATTTCATAATTCATTTAGCTTACATATTTTTAAGTCCGCTAACAAATATAGAACTAAACATACCCATTTCATTCTTTTTGAGAGTTAAACCAACCTCAATACCTCCATTTCCATCCTTAGTGTCCATCATAGAGATTATTGAACCCATTGTTGCAATTTGGACTTTTTTCGGCTTTCCCCATCCAAAATCTGTTCTATAAAACTCGAATTGATGTGACCCGGCAACTCCGATTACAATATCCGAAACCTCCCTAATGTTTTGAAGTTTCAAAGTACGGTCAGTCTCTTCCTCAACGCTCATGTTTTTCACTCTCATCTCTAACCCTTTTATCTCTTGCTAAGCTCATATGCGATGGATGCAGCCCCATTCGTCTCCAATATAGTTTCTACGTTGATCAATCCACAACATCGAACAATACAATTGCCGACATAATTCATTGGTAATGGAGGGTTCAAACGAGATCTACAATTCGCTCCAAAAATGTATCCGACCTTTGCTTTTCCTTCTAACTGTTTTGCTTTAACCATGGATTCTATAATATAACCATAGGAAACAACAAATGTTGACAAGTGCAAATCCTTTGAATCTTTTCCTTCATTGTCGAGGTGAGAAACTATTTTCTGTCGGAGATTGGTTATGTCTCGTTGGGAAAGCTCATAAGTGGCTCGTACTATACTTGTCGTATCCCATACTACCGGCGGATGTTTTATGTTTCCTGGGTATGGATTCCGCATATTGTTCAAGACAAACATGCTCATTCCTTGTGGCTCATGTACACCCGATCGATAAAAAAAAGGAGTTAACTCAGACGGTAACAAATTTGTTGTCTTGTCGGAGTTCTCTTTGCATATATGAGCCCATGATCTCATAAACATAGCTACGCTTTTACCGTCAAACATTGCGTGGTGGTTAGCGATAGCTACAGAAAAACCTTTACCCGGAAAAAACGTTATCTTAAAGGCGGTAATCGCATCTTTTGAGTCGAAAACTGGTAACTCAGCGGTGTAGGGAAGTAAAGCTACTGCTTCTTGCATTTCGTTTAAAATCAGACGATGGAAGAAGTCCGAATCAGACTCCACAACAGTGAGCGAAACGCCCCCGTTTGGGGTGTAAAGCACGTAAGGGTTCTCCGTACCAGCGGGGCATATGATATGGCCCGCTGCAGGGAAATAATGGGTAAGAGTGAGGGAGAGAGAATGCTTAAGTTGAGGAAGTATTACCGAGTTAAAGAATGTCTGAGTTGAGTCGTGTTCGCCGAGTTGATACCAAAATACTCGTCTCCCATGGAAGAACTTAAGCCACATCAAGTCAAAATGTGTAAGAGGGAGAAGGAACTCAACATCAGGTGTTAATGAGTTAATGAGTGGGGTAACTTGACAAACTTCCACCATTTTAAGAGAATTTGTAGCTGCCATGAGTCTTAGTTCAAATTTTTTGATAAACAACCTGCATCTAAATATATACATAAACATGTCACAATTTTCACTATTAGAATATTAAATTGAGAGATTATAGTGTACTGGGGACTTACGGATAACATGGTGCATCGAGTTAATAAATGGTTGACATGTGTCACTTCAACAAATCAATGTGCTCACTCTTGTTAGCCATAGCGGTTAATTCCGAGCCTGAACCTCAAGAGTGGATTTACATATTATCAAGCTAATACATGAATCTTTTACAATTTATGCCTATTGATATAATTAACCTGATTTTACTTTTAGACGCCATGATTCAAACCCCTAAACAAGACTCCTTAATCATATGGGTAAACATGAATAAATTTCTTACCCAAGGAAAACAACTGATGCAGCAATTACTGATGGTGACAACTTCATAGACTTAACTCCGCAAAGTAGCAACTCTGGTTACCAATTCGTCGACAATAACGCTCGGAAAATCAAGTCGTTTACCACATATAATTTGCTTCCACCCAATTTTTGTGGACTTTTCGAAGTAAGTAAATATAGCATATGATTTGGTCTTACCTAGGACCAAATTATATAAGAAAAACACGCATCCTCTGTTTCGGTCTGCCTAATGAGACCAAAGCAGATAATACATTTTTCTATTTGCTTAGGAATTTTGAAGGATTGGAGCAAAAATATGTGATGCTAATGAGCATTTTTATATTAGTGAAAATGATTTATGTTTTTTTACTTGAAATGTGTTGAAAGATTACAAAACTTAATTTTAAGAACAAAGTAAAATGATATAAAAAGTTGAATCTATGTGGAGGTGTCTTGATATTTTGATTAAAAAGTAAGACAAGATTAGCCTCGTGCCTGGATAAAATTGAATTATTGGATGCATATGATGAGCAACTACAAAGCAAAAGCGACAGGTGGTGTTGCGCGATTGGAAGATTGTCAAGAAGATGATAAGCTTGTGGTATGTGTTAATGCTAGTGTAGTCCCCTTTTTACATTTTGAAGAGATGTTATGGGTGCACACAAAAAAACAAGCATAAATAATAGAGTTAGTGGTTTCAATAATGCACAAAAGGACACCACACGTGAAGGTGAGGAGGGATCATGATTGATGCTTCGGTCAGTTAGTCAAAATTCCATTAGTAAAAAATTTGGGAGAAGTATAAAAAATAAATTACGTGGTTATTGTCATTTTTTAACATAATTTTTATGGTAAATATTCGCAAACAGACATTATGTAGTTTCGATCGTTAGTAATTAGAAGCTATTTGGATAATAATATAAACTTGAGGCAGAATTAGAGCTACAATTTGAGCCTTAGATGGAGAAGCGCACTATCTGCGGCATGATCGGGTCTTCCGTGGCATTTCGAAGTACCTGCTTGGTAGCATGCATCAAACTGTAGCAAGGCCCAACATATATATTGGTGAAACTACTAAATGCATGAAAGAAGAATATTTGAGGCACAAAAGTAAACCCTAACAAACTTCCCACGGACTTGTGAACTACTATCACGAAATAAGGTCACATAATTTATATTAGATTTTATTACTTTCATTAATTCCTCCAAAATAAAGGCATGTAATCTACGGATATTCATCTAAAAATTATACTCCCTCCGTCCCATAATTATGTGCATAAATGAGTTTGCACATTAAATAAGAAAACATTAAATATTATTGTTGTTTTACTTATATGCCCTTATTTAATGTAGTGTTTTAATGAAAAAACAATTAATGCATTCTATATTTAGTAACTTAAACCATAATAAATATGGGTATATTAGTAAAGTGATGGTCAATTGGTAGTTATGTGCACATTTTATGGGACAAAAGAATTAGTTATTTTGCACATAGTTTTGGGACGGAGGAAGTAATCAAATTTGTGCATTAATTGAGTTAATGGATCCCGTCCATTGTACGGGCCTCATTACAAGAGACTCATTGTTTGGCAACAAATGTAGTTTTTGCCAAAAATATGTTTTGCAAGGACAAGTCATGTTTTGCAACGCCTTCCATCTGTTATGTAAGAGTCCGTTACTAAAGGTTACGGCAACAACTTACCTTTCTTTGTTGTAAATGTGTTTGTGGCTACAACAGAGGCGTTGCAAAATGATTGACGTTGCCAAATCCAAGGCATATACGGCATATAAAAAGTGTTTTTCATAATAGTACATGTTGTTGCTATATATGTAGATCTTTAAGAACAAATTTTGTTGTTGCCACATATAGAGTTTAACAACAGCTTGTGTTGCCATATGTTGTGACGTTCTACAACAGCGGATGTCGTTGCCAAAGTAATTTTCTATAATTAAAAAAAATCCATAAACTAATATTTGGATTGAAGGGAACTCTGATATATAATATCAAACAAATCCAAATAGGATGAGATACCATAGCTAATTGACAATAAAAATACAAGGCAAAAAGCATCTTGAGGTCCTTGATCTTTCCCTTTTCGGTGCATTAAGTCCTTGATCTTTTATTTGGATACATTAGGCCCTTGATCTTTTATATTTGGTTCTATCAAGTCCTCATCTAACAAAATTGGATGATTTGTTAATTTTCACAAATTAATAATATTAAAATATTGTGGCACAATTACAAATATAACCCGTTTAGGAGGATTCATTAATATATGTGATTCACTTTGTTTTCTACTTTCCATTTCTAGACAATATTGTCTTTTTAAATTTGACAATTATTTTTTCCGCCTATTGGAATGTAGTAACGTCGCACCTTATTTCTCAAACGTTTCTCTTTGTCTCACTCCACATTAGTATTATTTGTCTCTCAAGTTCATTTTTGTAATCGTTTCTTCTTCATCATCATCTTTGCTCTTCTTTTCTTTTTCATCTTAGTTATTCTCTTCAATTCCGGCCCCACAAATTAAGGCCAAATTTTTTATGACTGAAAATTATTGAAGCACATTTACTGAAAAGAAATTATTGAACTGAAATGAACAACCGATAAGTATTAATAAGGCATAAAGAACATGGTCAAACATCACTGATTAGATTTCATCTATGTTTTCATTCTCCTCGATTTCACTTTCGAAATGATTAGAAAATGAGCAAAACAACGACAATAACTACTGATTTTTTTTTTTCATTTTTTTAAAAATATTGTTGAATAATTTATCAAATATTCAATCAATTGTAATTAATTAGGTGTCGCAATATTTCAATTGGTCTTATTAATTTGTGAAAGTTAACAAATCATCCAATTTTGTTAGATGAGGACTTGATAGAACCAATTATAAAAGATCAAGGGCCTAATGTATCCAAATAAAAGATCAAGGACTTAATGCACCGAAAAGGGAAAGATCAGGGGCCTTAGAATGCTTTTTGCCAAAATACAAAGCAAATTATATAATATTTTGTCATGTCTACAATGCAAGGTAAACTTGAAAAGTAAGCACCAAAACAAAAAAAAAAATAGAATTGAACTTGGTAATAATTGAAGACTAAATATGAATCTTGTCTCTCTTAAATCTTTACAAAGAATGTGAGAAAAAAAGTCTATTATTTAAAGCTAGCAAATATAACAACAATAGGGAATTACACCCTAAATCAGGTTTTGAATAAATAATACAATTACCTCAAACACTTTTTAATGTTTTATCAGTTAGCATTAACTTTTATTCTCTTTTTGTCAAACGGTTAAAAATTTGAAAATTAATAATGATTTTAATTTGTCTCTCAAAAAAATTAATGATTTTAAATTGCAGAATCTATATATCTATATAAAAGGGGAGCTTAGAAACTCTTTTCACAAGCATCCACCTCATCAAAAGATGAGGTGTCATCACCACAAATTTTCACAATTTTTAATTAAAAAATTAAAAAGTTAATTTTGGCTATTAAATTTTTTAATTGATTATTAATAACATTTTATTGGATACTTTTGAGGGAAGATAAAAGGTTTATAATGTTACAAAGATTTATGGCTACAATAATTTTAGTTATTAGTATAGGTTTGTTGAATCATTAATAATTTAAAACGTTACAAAACAATATCACCTATATATATAGAATTTTTGTTGTTTTCAAATATTAATAGTTTTTTTCGCCTCCATTATCTCTCATTTGCTTAAATTTTTTATGAATTTTTATATGTCATATGTTAGTACATAGTTCTAGCTTTGAGGCATTTACATGATTTCATATTCCAATGACATGAGTTTGAAAACAGATTTTGAATAAAAAGAAATCAACTAAAAGGCTGTTAATATTTTCAAATCACCATCGACATTCGGTAAGTAATTTCATATTTATTATACTAATCTCATTTTCTGTTTTCTTCCAGACTTTTTCATAGAGAAATCAATGGATTTTAAAGGTCTTTTGGTTCACCAAGATATCGTGATGTCTACCTTTCAAATAGTAGCCATATTATAATCAAGATTTTTTTTTCGATCTCACCTTTGTATTTCTATAATATTATTCAATATGAAAAGTTTTTTTTAATAATTAGCGAGTTAGCTAACACGAAGAATCGAATACATACATGATGTAATTGCATATTAGTGTTTCTTTTATTATTATTTTTTTGAGAGAAGTGTTTTTTTTATTATTAGAAAGTGATGTATCCAATTTTTTTTGTTTATCATTCTATTTATGTGATAATAGTACTATAAACAAAATGTGCCTATAAAGCTATTATGTCTAAAAATATAAATAATTAATAATGTTAAATTTAATATATATATATATATATATATTTATTAGATTTACTTCATGATAAAATTTTATTTTTAAAACCGATTATTGTGCGTAGAGTAGAAAAATTACTCTGATTAAATATTCTCTTGATTTTAATAAAAAAATATTAAATGATATATAAGAAAATGATATAGCTAATTTTGTTTATATTTTTATAAATATTAAATGAATCTGTGCAACGCACGGGCAAATGACTAGTATTCTATATTACAAATTCCTAAATTTCAAGTTTCCATTATTTCTTAATTTACTTACGGTTTTCTTTCTCCATTTTCTTTCTTTCTTTCTTTCTTTTCTTAACCATTAAGTTCCTTAGAGAATATGATGAAATTAAAATTCTATGAATTGCAGCATCATAGAGTTTTTCAGTTTTTTTTAACAGAGTTTTTTTTTCCGGACAACTTTTACATATTCTTTTTGCTGTTTAATTTCAATCCTTCTTTTACTCATTGTCTTTTTCGTGGTTATCTTTTTCAACGTGCAAATTGAGAATTTAGTACATGGAAGAAAATGTACTTGGAGGTCAATTTTAATCATATGAATTTATTTTTATTTTATTTTTTTTGAAAATTATTCATATGAATTTATGAATTCATATAAATTAATAGTATGAATATATCTATCTGGGTTTTTCTGAAAATGTTCTTTTTAAATGAATTTATCTAAACATTTAAAAAAATTTAATAGTCATATATATATTCAAGTAGAGAATTTCCATCTAAATTCATATAACATTAATATAAATATATATTCTATCCTAGAATACATGCCCATATAATTCCTATATCCAAGGATTGTTTCTATCATTGCTTGACAAAATAAGAAATAATTTTGTGATTTAAGACTTGTGTAAAATCTTTTAATATGCATGATATTCATGTAACTAACCCTATTTCAAATATGCAACATATTCAAAACTAGTTTTCATAGTTTAGAGACCATTATTCTTACATCAACCATTTATTCAATTACTATCTATCTTTGAGACTTAGCCTTTAGAAATTTTCTGAACCAAACTTTTAAAATCCTGAGCAGCAACACCATCTGGGCCAGATGCTTCGAGTAAAACATGTTTCAATTTATTAACATTTGCCCTAATTTTCTTTCCTTTTCCATCTTTAAAAATTGTCTCCAAACACTTTATCATTCCTTCCTTAGTGATTTTCCTACCTTCAATTCTCACACCAATATCCCACACCTCCGCAATCATTTTTCCTGTGATGTGATTATCCGCCCAAGCCGAACTACAAATCATCGGTACCCCTCCCGCGATACTTTCTAGGACGGAATTGTATCCACAGTGCGTCACATGCACACCGATCGAAGGATGTCTCAGTATCAGACTCTGAGGTGCCCACGAAACGACCTTTCCTTTTGTCCTGTCAAGAAACCCCGAAGGCAAACAATCCTTCAATTCATCTTTTAGAGTCCAAAGAAATGGAACTCCAACAAAGTCAAGGGCTTCAGCTAGAGCCGAGTACTGCTCTGGAGACCATCCGTTTGCAGTTCCAGTGCATATATACACCACATGTTCCACTTTCTGCTTGTCAAGCCAAGACAAGCATCCTGTGCTATCTTCATTAGATGATAATGGAACCTCTGACAAGTTTCTGAAGAAGAACACTTCAGGAAACTGCGACTTGACATGATCGGTTATGGCAACAGGATTGAGTTCCTGAAAAGAATTCATGATAATTGTGGATACTCTATGTAGGTTTTGTATCATAGTCACGAATAATAAATTTATCGGGGACGACTCCTTCGAGGAAGGAGCCGTTTCGAGAAATTCTCTTATCGGTAGGTCTAAATAGTTTACAGGAGGCAACCCTGGAAATATATCGAGGATCAAGTTTTCAGGTTGATCCGAAGCTTGATGAAGTTGTTGAATGTAATCCATATTAAGGAAAGCAGGAAGAGCATAAGGAGGCAATACCCATAATGCAATCCAACTAACTTTCCTTTCTTCAGCCATGTTGCTAATATGATAACAAAATGTAGCATCTGCCAAGAAACAAGTGATTGTCCGACCGATCTGAGCCTCCGCTTCATCAACACCACGTTTGAAGTTTTCAGGGATGGCTTCCGTGAAAGTATGCATATCCTGAAATTAGGGTTTTTTTTTTAAGAGAAAATAGGAATGTTAATATATCATAATCAATTAAAAGCGGGGGGTGAAGAGAAACTCAAACCTAAAAAATACAAAAGAAAAGAAAAAAACAAAAAAAAAAAAAACTAAAAAGAAATTAAAACGAAAAGAGAATAAAAAAAAAAGAAAACCAAATTAAGGTGATAAGCGTATAAGAATAACTCTTGTTATCTATAGATGATCTATATATATTTCACAGAATATTTTATTTATACAATTAGGAAAACATCCTTCATTAACTACATAGGTGATTCAATTAGTGTTAATACTAATAGTCGTCAATGATACAAAAATGATAATCGTATGCATATATGTCAAACAAAATTGTATATGTAAATCGTGTTATACGTCAGAAATGAATAACGTTACCTGAAATAGACCGGGACCATACGGTTCGGAACCATCATCGAGGTCGTGAAAGAGGATATTGGGAGGGAGATGAAGGTTTTGCTTGGACAAGAGAGATTTGTTGGATTTCATAGTGTTGAAGAAAGAAAAATGAACATTTGGAGCTGCAGAAGCTAAGTTAAGTACGAGGTCGAACATTACCAATGGATGGCTTGTAAATGGGAATGGAAAAACACCCACATGTAATCCATTTTCTGAATCTTTTGTAAATTTCATTTTTAATACTTAAATTTGGGATTTAATTTGAATTAATTCAGAAACAAGAAGATATTGTATGTGTTGCAGGTTGATTTCATCCTCTTTATTTATACTTACAAAATGGATTCATTAATAATCTGTACGTTTCTTTTCCTAACATTTAAAAGAAAGAGAAACGTTTCATTGCATTGAAAAGGAATTTTTAATTTCATATGCCAGACGTTTTTAATATTGTTACCAAAATAGAGAACTTTTCTAACTAACTCAAAACACAGTGGTTCAGCTAATTTTTCTTGATATACTGAAAAGGAGATAATCATTATTAGAGCTGGAATAAAAACAAAAGATGATTTATGAAAACTAAAACGCAAAATTATTCTTACGAATTTTTGTACTTGGTATTTTTATAAGGTTTTATTGAGCTGAACTGAACTGATCTAAATACTAATCAACGGATGCTGGACTGAATTGAATTACATATACTTAAAAAAAAAATTATTGAACCGAACTGTAATAAATTATTCATAAAGTACAAACAAACCTAATACTCAACATTGTTCTACCTAATGCCACTAAACTTTACATTTCTCTGTTCTTCTCTCTCTCATCCATCGTAGTTGTTCCTTTTATAGATAAATATATCAACACAACATCTCATCATTCCTTTCACATATTATTAACATTTTTCACAATGTGTGAACAACCTAGCATTAATTTGCTTGTCAATTGTAAATTTTTTTCTTTTTTAATATCATTTATTATAACAATAAATATTTAGTTTAATTAATGGTTAAACAGTAAATATCATGGTTCTTAAAATCGGACCGGACCGGTCGGTCGAACCGGGTCGAACCGGAACCGGAGGTCTAGTCGGTCAGTTTCTATCCGGTTTTGTCAATAACTCAGAACCGCTCGTGAACCAGTGAACCGGCCGGTCGAACCAGTGAATTCGGTTCCGGGCAGTTCAAATTTTTGAACTAAAAAAAATAAAAAATTTAACTTTAAGCTAAAATTAACTTAGCTCCATAAAGCTTAGTCCAAGCCATTTAAAGATTTTAAAGGCCCATTTGTTACATGGCTAACTTATATCATTCAATTCAAACTTTTAAAACCTTCTATAGACCAAATATTGTCTTGTCATGTTTCTTTTTTTCAATGTGGGATAAAGAACTCTCTTATTTTCATTAGGTATTCCATTTATATCTATAATATCTTATCTTATTCTTTTTATTTATATTATATATATACATTATACATAATATTTTTTAAAATTGTTAATTTTATTAGTGTTATGTAAAATTTTATTATGTATGAAACTTTAAAATATTATAAAATTACAAAATTCTATATATTTTAGTTAATTGATTGAACTCGGTTCGATACCGGTTGAACCTCGATCAGACTTCGGTTCATTGAACCGACACCTTTACCAGTTTAATAGCCGGTCCGGTTCTGAAAACCATGGTAAATATTAAATTCTAACAATCTTCTCATTAGTCATTAATTTTGAATTTCACTCAACCTTTTCTTGTCACAATAACCAATTGGCCTAAACAAGGATCGCTTGCCCATATAAGCGAGGCGAAAAAAGCTATTTGGCCATTCATCTACCCAAAATTTGTACATTTAGTCACTGGCCATTTATTTGGGCACATTTGCACACTCAGCTTTTTGATTTGGTCATATTTGATAATTGATTTACAAATTTAATGAAATTTCACCATTTTTAAAACAAAATTAAAAGGAGATAAAAATGTTAATATTAAAATTCTGCTATTTCAAATAAAATCTTGATACTAAAATTAAAAATTGTTAAATAACACTAATGTAGAAATTTTAATTAACATAATAAAGGTGAGATTTCACCAAATAAAAAACGTGAGTGACCAAATGCGATCAAATAAAATATCAATGACTAAATGCACAAATTTAAAAAGATCGATAACCAAATAGTGTTTTTACCTATAAGCTATTTGCCTATCTTTCCGGGTGCCATAAGAACAAAAAAAGAACCTAAATTACCATCAAGTTTCTCAAGCAAAAACTCTTTACTTCTAATGTGTTTGAAGAGACTATTTTCTTCAGATCTTGGTGATACGACTCTACTTAGAAATAGATCAAGAGAGATCGTTTTGGGGAAAAACGACTTAAAACATCACTCGCTTTTCTAGTTAGTGCAAACTGAAATATTATTATTCTTCTTAATTGATTGACTAAATTACATAAGCTTAAAGTCTTTAAATAACAAACCAATAAACATAATTCTACTTATAAGGAAATACAATTTATATAAGATATTAGAGACCTAATACTTCTAAAACAATAAAACTACTCCTGTAATATTAATAATAAAAACACTCCTAATTAGATAACAACTAATCTCGGACCGTATTATCCGAATTGTATCACTTGATGTCGGATTAGCGAGAGCCCTCTAGCCTCTGGCACCGTCCAAAGTAATGTGGGATATAAGTTGGCACTGTTGGCACTCCAACATTTTCAACAATAATCCAAAATTATACCTAAGAAGTCAATATTAAACTGTACCTACATCATCCCGAGCTTTATTTTAATTAAAATCTTGGGCCTCATCTTTAGCATAGAAAAGTAGAAAATATAGGCCAATTTTAAGACTCTTCTCATGGAATTAATAATTACAATTGAATTTGTTTTAAAAAAACAATAAATTTAATTCTTTTATTTTTTTTTCAACTCTGATTATAACTTCTTCTTAATTTTCTTCAAAACAAATAAGCTCCATTGAAATTTCTTTATTCTTTTATATTTTCATCCAAAAACATCTTATATGATGTTAATATATATTGATTATAATTTCTTTATTGCTAAAATATCACGACTTTAATTCATTTTTCAATTTTATTTTTGTTTTGCTAGGTACAATATTGGAGCTTTTCCAAACTTCCACTCCCTTAATTAACAATTTACAACTAGTAACATGCCCTAATCATGTAACTGATCAATAATAATCTACATAATTGTTTTGACTTTTACAAATTAAAGCATTGATTATAAAGTATGACCGACATGCTTGATCACTACTCAATACAAAATTGTTTGTGCGCAAAGTATGAAAGTTTGTATCTCTCATTAGCTTAATACATACATAAGCTCTAAATGTGTTTTAAAATTTCACTTACCTTTTAAACTTTTAGAAGTTACAAATAGATTTTTACATTTATTCAAAAGTAAAAAGTAACCTCCTAAATTTAAAATTGTTAGAATTATTATATAATCTTCGCAAAGTCTCGGAAACCTCACAAATAGAATTGATTTTTTGTGATAAAAAAACTTTACTCGAAAATATTCCTAGTTTAGCAATTTGTTGGTACTTGTTAGCAAGTGGCCAAATAATGAGTTATTATAATTTTGTTTTGTGATCCCAGAAAGAAAGTCAAATTTAGGAGATATTCTATAAATGATTCGACAACTTCCCATTTTAATACTATTAATTAGTTTGTCAAAAAAAAAAATACTACTATTAATTAGAGAAAATATCATATTCGACCCTCAACTTAGTCTATGCTTCTTTTTTAAGCCTTATTATGCATTATCAGTAATTGATTTCAGTTCAATTCAGTAGCATTCACTTCAGTTTAATTCAATTCAGTTCAGTAATTTTCCTTCAGTTCAGTTCCGTTCAGTTCCAATCCAATTCATTAGTATTCTATTTAGTAAAAAACAGGATCTTAGTCTTCTACCTATTTGGTAATCTTATTAATTAATTACTTAATAATTAAAGTACACGGTTGTGGTGGAATTTCAGTGAAAATAATTTTTGTAGTTCTGCCCATAGAGCTGCAAATCATCTGCAAAAAGGGATAGTCACTGTTGTTAGTGTCGGGCGGTACGTAGATACCCTTCCAAGATAAAAAAAAAAATTTAATAAAATTAATTATCTAGTTGTTATTTACAATTTGTTGTACTGATAAATGTTATCTGTCATTCTTGTTTTAAAATTGTAGTGTTTCAATCAAAACACTTTATATTTGTTTTAAAATTGTGTTGTTACTAATAAAAAGTTTCTTGTTTATCTATATATAGATGTAGATTGTTTATCCAAAATTGAACTACTACTTATGGCACCAAAATACTCTGTTAAGATGCTCGAAGTTTGTCGAGTTACTCCACCCAATAACTCATCAACACCCCGTGTTGAGTTCCTTCTCCCTCTTACATATTTCGACTTGATGAGAATTGAGTCTTTCCCGGTTAACCGAATATTTTGGTATCAACTCGGCCAACACGAGTCAACTCACACATTCTTTAACTCGGTAATACTTCCCCAACTTAAACATTCTCTTTCCCTCACTCTTACCCATTATTTCCCCGCAGCAGGCCATATCATATGGCCTATTGGTACAGAAAAACCATCCATGCTCTACACCCCAAACGACGGGGTTTCACTCATAGTTGCGGAGTCTAATGATTCAGACTTCAACCGTCTGAGTCAGAACGAAATGCAAGAAGTTGTAGCCTTACATCCCTACATCCCCGAGTTACCCGATTTCGAATCGAAAGCTGTGATTACCGCCTTTCAAATAACGTTTTTTCCGAGTCAAGGTTTTTCTATAGCAATCTCTAGCCACCACGGAATGTTCGACGGTAAAAGCATAGCTATGTTTATGAAATCATGGGCTCATATATGCAAAGAGAACTCTGACAAGACGAAAAATTTGTTACCGTTTGAGTTAACTCCTTTTTTTGATCGATCGGTTGTTGATGAACTACACGAAATTAGCATGTTTCTCGCAAACAATATGGCGTGGAGTTCAAACTCGAACCCGAGAAGCTTAAAACGTCCACGAGTAATAATGGATATGGAAAATATAGTACAAGCCAATTTTGAGCTTTCTCGGCAAGACATAACCAAACTCCGAAGAAAAATAGTCTCTGAGCTCAACGAAGAAGGAAAAGGTTCGAAGCATACGCATTTTTCGGCATTTGTTCTTTCTTATGGTTATATTATAGAATCCGTGGTTAAAGCAAAACAGTTAGAAAGAAAAGCAAAGGTTGGATTCATTTTCGGGGCAAATTGTAGATCTCGTTTGAACCCTCCATTGCCAATGAATTATGTTGGTAATTGTATTGTTGTATGTTGTGGATTGATCGATGTAGAAACTATACTGGCGAAGAATGGGGCAGCATCCGTCGTGAATGTGCTTACTGAGGAGATACAAGGGTTAGAAACAAGAGTGACAAACATGAGGGTTGAGCAAGAAATTGATCATATTTTGAAATTTCAGAACATTGTGACGGATTCTGATATTGTAATTGGAGTTGCCGGGTCACCTCAATTCGAGTTTTATGGAACGGACTTTGGATGGGGAAAGCCAAAGAAAATCCAAGCCACAACCATGGGTGCAGTCTGTATGATGGACACTAAGGATGGAAACGGAGGTATTGAGGTTTGTTTAACTCTCGAAAAGAATGAAATGGATATGTTTACTTCTCTATTTGTTAACGGTCTTAAACTTAAAGATATGTAAGTTAAATGGACTAGGGTCCGGCTTAAGGGAATAACTCTTCTGATATTTTCTATCTAAATTTGATTTTTATTGTTGTTATTGGAGTCTTCATAATGGATCATGCATCTAAATATAGATTTTAATTTCCTGTCAATTCCATGTTTAATTCTTAATTTTGAATTTGAATATATTGACAAAAAAAAATTATATTAATTTCATACACATCTCTCACATCAATGGCCCTTGGATTAAAGCGGCAAGATTCAAAAACAGAAAACGTCAGATACCATATTAATGAACTAACTGAATTAAAAAATTTATATGATAATCATGTATTTATCTGAATTAAAAAATACACAACTAGCAACATGTCCTAATCATGTATTTATATGATAATCAAAATGATTGTTTTGACTTTGCAAATTAAAACATTGTTTAAAATAACTCTCAATTCATAAATCGTGCAAACTATAAATGATACATACTATATGTATATATTTTTATGATATGCATTTTGTAAACAACATTATTTATTGTTTCCACCTTTTAATACGGTTAATTTTTAAATTAAGTCTTAAGTCTTTAAAATTAATCATATGTCACTGTTGTAAATGAAGGTTGCATGACTGTCTAGGGGCTCAAAATTCAATACTTTTGATTTGGATTGATTTATATCCGACTTATACCCGAATAGTTCTCCGACTAATCCACGATTAATCTCAAAGGATCTCATCCGGCTGACTAGCGCCTAGCAATTTTTACTGCATTAGTGACAGACACTTTCCATAGGAATAACATATAGATTAAGGTATATATGAACAACATAGTTTCATCTTACCATCTATTTTTATGGGTGCTACAGATTTAATAACTACATACTTCATCCGTCTAGTTTTTCTATATTCCCTTTTGTATTATATGTGTATTAATTAAGATTATTTTTCATTGTTGATGATATCTGTTCGTGATGTTTTTTTTTGTTGCAAAAAGTTTAGCTAAGTTTATCCACTCTCAATGTCAGATAAACCATAAACCTCGATGAGAATTTAAAATGAAATTTACAGATTGTTTGCCAATAAAAGTTAAATTTTTACGAAATGAGAACTCGAACTTCAAATCTTTTCAAGTAGAAAATGAGGTGTCTTACCACTTAGACCAATTCTTATTAGTGATGTCTAAATTGACTAAAAAGTTAGTGTTTGGCCTATGTTGTACTATTCCAACATTAGAGGTACGTAGTGTTTAAGTGTCAATTAATCTTGAGGATATTTTTAGATTTTATCATTTATAATTAAAATGGCATAAATGATAAAGGGAGTTACTATACATCGACCCCCTAAATTACTAAACATCGACCCTGGCCCACCTATAACCCACTTTTTACAAAAATCTTTTCTATTATACCCTTCCTCATTTCATAAATTATATTTATAATTCTTTTCATAAAATAATATTTATAATGAATATTCTTTTAAAATAATATTAATTCGTTTTTTTAAGAATTTAAAAATTAGTCCGTTTTTCAAAACTCAATAAAATAGTCCGTTTATTAATACTCTCTAAAAAATCCGTTTTTTCAATACTCTCTAAAATAATCCGTTTTGTAAAACTCTCTAAAATAGTCCATTTATTAATACTCTCTACAAAATTCGTTTTTTCAATACTCTCTAAAATAGTCCGTTTTGTAAAACTCTCTAAAATAGTCCGTTTTTTTAATACTCTCTATAATAATTCGTTTTTTCAATAATCTCTAAAATAGTCCGTTTTGTAAAACACTCTAGAATAGTCCGTTTTTAAGAATTAAAGATCTAATTTACTTCATTTTTTTAAATCTCAAAAAAAATCCGTTTTATCATAATCTCAAAAATAGTCCGTTTTAGTATTTAACTTTATGAATATTTAACTTTATATAGTTCGCTCCCGAGTCAAACGATAAATCTCAATATCCGTGTTAATGTATTGTTAAATCGGTGGCGGTGTGTCGTCGAACCAATAATCTTCTTTTATTGATTGATTAACAAATTTTATTTTTTAAAAAATAATACTTTCCTACAAAAAATTGAAAAAGAAATTGACGGTCATGGCGGCCGTCTATTCCATGGTGAGGAAATTCTATCTTAACTTTTTTCAATTTTTCATGTTAACCCTAACCCTGACCCTGATTCTATATCCTAACCTTGAATACTACCTTAAACTCTAAATCCATTATTTGCAATTTTTTATTAAATTTCTGACCCTAACCCTAAATCTCATACCCTTACCTTAAATACTACCTCAAACCCTAAATCTATTTATTTGTAATTTTTTTTATTAAATTTCATACTCTAACTCTAAATCTCATACCCTAACCCTATATACAATTATCTACCTTTTTGTCTCATTTAACTATTGTTTTGAAAAACACACTAATTTTGAGATGTTTTAAAAGACGGACTAATTTTTAGATTGTGAGAAAACGGACTAATTTTAAAATTTGAAAAAAGGGACTAATTTCATACCCTAACCCTAACTCTAAATTTCATATCCTAACCCTAAATCTCATATCGTAACCCTAAATACTATCTTAAACCTCAAAACCTTGAATCCTAAATACTGCATTAAGATATTATGAAGTTAATGAAAAAAGAAGATATAATTTTAAAGAGTTTCAATCAAACTCGAATTCTTCCTTAATTTAATTTGATCATGTAATCTATATTTTTAATTATTATTAAATATAATTATCTTACATTTTGAGATTATTTTTAAAACGGACTAATTTTGAGATTATTTTAAAAATGACTAATTTTGAGATTATTCTGAAAACGGACTAATTTTTAGATATTCAAAAAATGTGTTGATTTTGAGACGTCGGATAAACGGACTAAATTTTGAATTTTTAAACACGTTCCAACTATATATATTTAATGTTATTATTTTTTATTTTATTAATTAATTAATTTATATGTTAAAAATTAAATTTAGAAAAAAATTAAAAAAAATAAAAAAATTAATTTTTCAAAAAATAAAGGGCGACGGTCATTGTGACCGTCGCCACCGTGGGGGCGACGGTCACCCCGACCGTCGCCGCTGTGTGACCGTCGCCACGTTTAAATTTTATTTTTATAAATAAATAAAAAAATTTAATTTTTCGAAAAATAAAGGGCGACGGTCACTGTGACCGTCGCCGCCGTGGTGGCGCCTTCAAATTTTATTTTTAAAAATAAATAAAAAATTTAATTTTTCAAAAAAAAAGGGCGACGGTCACTCCGACCGTCGCCGCCGTGGGAGCTCTGACCGTCGCCACCTTTAATTTTTTTTTAATTTTTTTTTTTTTAAGGATAACTAAAAATTTTAAAAAGTTTAATTTCTCATAAATACTACTTATTTTTATGTACACTAATCGGATATACGCTAATCAAATATTAGGATGTATTTAGGAATTTATGAGTTTAAATTAATTAAATACTAGGACTATATTTATTTACGTAGAAGTTTATTTTAGCTTGCGTGAACTTTTTTATTACAATTCTCGAACATTTATTGCTAATTTAACCTAATGTAATCTCAAATATATTAATTATTATGAGTATATCAATTATTAAGAATATAATTAATTAATAGGTTCATATATATATAAATAAAACATAATATAGTTTTTGAACGAATAAAACATAATATATTAAATAATTAAATAATATATATAAGTTATAATATATAAATATATAAATGAAAAAATATTAAATAATTAAATTAAATAAAATATAATTTTTAATATGTAAAAGGGTATTTTAGACTTTTTTAAAGTCAAAAGTGGGCCGGGGTCGATGTTTAACAGTCAAAGGGGTCGATGTATAGTAATTCACATGATAAATTAGACTTGTCAGATATTTTGTTTTCTGGTTGGCGTAAGATGCGATACATCAAATCAAAAATTAATGTCACGTGGTATGGTAACCAATAAAGATTGAACAACACATTCATATTATTTATTAATTTCATGGTTTTTAGCTAACTAATTATAGAAAAAACTAAATCCTAAACAATAAATATAAGACGCTTTCAAAAAAAAATATAAGACACTTAGAAATAAACCCTAAAATATTAACATAGATGTTAAAATTTATTATGTGTCTTTGTTTTTTCGATCTGGATGATGTGATACACATAGTGCTTAACGGGCCAGAACATGAAACAAAGATTTAAGAAAAACAAAATTTCCTGAACAAATTAGTTACAGTACTCTTATTTCCAAATTACAATTTCAGCTGAAAAAAAAAAAACATCAGCAATGAAATTAGAAGTGATTAAGCAGTCAATCATAAAAATCCACAGTAATACTTTATGTTCACTACTTTATTTAGGTACTGATAATCTTTACTAAGGTTTTGAAATCCTGATGAGCAACACCATCAGGACTAGCTGCCTTTAGAATTTGTTTCAAGTTGTTAACATTTTCTCTAATTTTCTTTCCTTTTGCATAATATGGAAAATAGTTTCCAAACATTTTATCAACCCTTCCTTTGTGAATTTCCCACCTTCAATTCTCATACCAATCTGCCAAACCTCTTCAATCATCTTTGCCGTCATGTGATTACCCGTCCATATCGACCTACATATCATCGGTACGTACCCCACCCATAACGCTTTCCAAGCCTGAATTGTACCCACAGTGTGTCACATACACACCGATCGAAGGATGTTTCAGTATCTGACTCTGAGGTGCCCATAAAACGATCTTTTTTTTCTTCATGTCAAGGAATCCTAAAGGTAAATGATCCTTGAGTTCATCATTTAGAGTCCGAAGAAATGGAGCACCAAAAGCGTCTGAGAGCTTGTGCTATAGCTGAGTACTCTTCAGGAGGGCATCCTATATATACCCGTCCCAAAGCATATATACAAAACGGATCCGTCTTCTTGTCTGTCAAGCCATTCCAGACATCCAGTCTTGTCATCGGCTAATGATAGTGACGACTCTGCAGACAAGGTTAATGTGCCTAAGAATAGTGAATTCTTGAACTCGGACTTCAGATGATCAGTAAGGGAAACAGTACTGAGCTCCTGAAAGGAGTTCGAGAAAACAATTGATGCTCGATGTATGTTTTGCACCATAGATAGAAATAACGACCTCGAAGGCTCCATCGAATCGCTTAAGAATGGAATCGGTTCAATGACTTCTCGACAGGGCAAGTCCAAGTAACTTATCGGAGACAACCCCGGAATTATATCCAGGATAAGGTCTCCAGTATTATCAGCATTGTTGAAAAATGTAATCCAAATGAAGGAAAGCTGGTAGGGCATACGGTGCAGGCACCCATAACCCGATCCAAGGAATATTCCTATAGTCGGCCAGTTTAGCAACAGCCGAAGAGAAGAAAGGATCTTTCAGGAAAGAAGTAATCTTCTGACCTGTTTCATTCTCCACGAACTCTACACCGCGTTTGAAGTTTTCAGGAATCACTCTGAGGAAGCAATTAATTTTCTGAAGAAGATCAGAACCTCCTGGAACAGAACCATCATCCAAATTGTATACTCGGATGTTGAAAGGGACAAATCCAGGATTCTTGGAGGAGAAGAGAATCTTGTTGGATTTTGGAACATTGAAGAAAGAAAATTGAACATTTGGAGCTGAAATTGCTAAGTTATTCATCAAATTCAACATAACAATTGGGTGGCTAGTAAATGGATAAGTGAAAACTGCTACGTGTCTAGCTTCTGAATTTCCTGTCAATGCCATAATAAAAGTTGTTGATTCAGAAAATTAAGGAGAGATTTTGGTCTATGTTGTGGTCTGATTACATCCTTTTTATCTACATATAACTTCAAATATTCCCTTTTTCATATAAAAAAAGGTGTAGATAGTGACTGACGATACGTTTACCCACTCTTAAGATTAAGGTAAACGTCACGGACCTTGATGACAGTACTTTATCGTAAAATTTATAGAATTAGTCATTGTTTGATTCTTTTTTATAGTTTTAAAAAGATAAAATTGTTCCGAACTGTATATAAATTGTTCGATTAAGATGACAAACATGTATGAATAAGTATTTTGGAATGAAAGTCAGCTAATATATATCTGCTAATAGTAATAATGGAGGGTGGAGAGACTTGAAAGTTCATTGGTGGTCAGAAAATGCCAGAATATTTCATGCGAAACTGGAACAAAAACCCCAAAATTATTAATTCAACATACATAGATCAAATATTAAATTCTGAACATGACAAGTGCAGAGTATCAACATCTTACGAATACTGTCAACTCTAATTGGCAAACTTGAAATATTCTTTGCTTTGCAATGGAATAGAATCAATTTGTTTTATCATTCAAAAAAGAGAAAATTCCAAACAAAACTGTTGTGGTTTCATGAGGGTTTGTGTGGTTTCATTTTTTACAAAGGGGCATGTGTGATTTACAAAATTGAAAATTAAAGGAATTTCATTTCAAGTGTTAGTATTTGATGACATGTTATATAGACTTTGATGATGTGTCATGTTGACTTTGATGACGTGACACAATTAAAAATTAATTTTTTTGATGACATGTCATGTTGACTTGAAGACGTGGAGGTTTGACTTGATGATGTGGCAAATGTTGTTAGTCAATTACCTTTGTTTGTCAAATATGTAAACCACATGCCTTCATGTTGCAAAAAGTGAAACCACATTCTTTTATTTGCAAACCATTAAAACTACAAAGGTTTTATTTTTACTTCCCGTTACAAATATGAATTTAATTAGTAATTTAGTACCAAGTCATCTAATTAACTCGAATATTCCTAGTTTAATTAGCAATAATTGTGTTGTTAGCAAGTAGCCAAATAATTACAAAATGATTTTCCAAATAAAATCACAGAAAGAAAGTCAAAGATAGTTGGTGTACTTCTTTTTCCAAGTAAGAGCAACAACAGATAGACATTCCAACTAAATTGACACTTTTATTGTATTACTCGAACCCAAATATTATTAAACTGAATAAAATATATTAGAGAAGAAAGAGAAATTAAGGATTTTGGTTTGCTTGTTTGCAAAACTCAAGAAATGGTCGATTTTTTTTTACTTAAATAAAGACAACTTTTTTCCAAAAAAATGTTTTGACCTTTGGACTTAACTCTTACCTGATCGGTCAAAGATTTGAGAAAATAGTTGGACAAAAAATGTCCTCGTTTACGTCAACAAAATCGATCATTTAGTTAATTCTGCAAATAATGCAAACCATAGTCTTTATTTGCTAAATAAAAACCATAATCCTTTATTTGCAAAAACGCGAAACTACAAAGCACTTATTTGAAATTAATTCATAATTTAATAAGGTAATCAATTATAAAGACCTAAATTTTAAATAAAGCATTGTTTAGTTTTTCTATTTTAAAAATTATATTATAAGGGTCCCATATTTTGTCATAATTAACTCGTTGGTCCTTCTGTTTATTTTTTATATATTTTTTATATAGATATTTGCAACCTTTATAATTTGACATGAACGCGTAAATATGACATAACATAATCACTGAATCATTTTGTATAATTGTTTTACAATATTGATATTCTAGCAAATAATATCCTTCTTTGAGTTGATCTTTGATCCTCCTTGAATTGCAAATGACCTGTAAAACAATGTCGAAGATGGAATCTATGGATAAAGCTCTGACGATCAAGTCAGTAAAGGATTTAAGAAAGATAGGTAATTTATGTGATTTAAAGTGTGTAACTCTTTCTCCTCTCTTTCTCCTCCTTTATAGCTGGGTTTTTCTCCCTAATCGTTAGTGACTGATTAGTTCGTGGAGATCATGTGAAGCTTTTCATGTGGTGGTTAATAACCGCTTCGTAGAGCGGTTATCTCGTCTATTTGAGCCGGTAATTAGGCTTATTCGATTTGCTTAACCGGCTTACTAGGCTCTCTTTTGCAACTACTTTTGGGCCCAATTGAACGACTTTTTAGTAAGTTATCAGTTATTTACAATTTGAATAACACAAATAAATATTTGAGTACGTTTCCTTTAACTAAGTATTTGTATAAGTATCAACCGTAGTTGTTGGTATAATTTGTTTAATTATTTGTAACTATATTAATAACACAATGTTATCGGTTCTAGAAAAAAAAAAAAAACAATATTGTAAAAGTAAAATAAAAATAACACAACAACTATTCAGATATTATCGGTTTTTGAAAGTTATCATTTTTATCTATTTTGAATTTTGAAACGAAAACGTTTACACTTTCTTTAAGAGCGTACGTAGTTATCACTAAGTTATTATTTGATGGTAAGTATAATTAAACTTTAGAATATCGTGGTTTCTCACATTTTCAGAGAAGGTAATAGAGTGGCAGATGCTTTAGCGAGATTCGGTCAATCTCATAATGGTTCGCATTGGTGGCCTTCTGCACCGGATTTCTGCAGTAGTTTAATTTCAAATGATTTAAACTTTATTGAGCAATTTTGCTTTGTTTAATCTTTTTTTCTTGACATTTCTTTATTTTTTATTCTTTTAATAAATTGGGCCTAACAAGAATCGGGTGTGTTGGAGGTGCCGATCTAATTGGGATGTCTGACCTCCTTTTCTCTGTTAGCTTCCCGCTTTCTATTCAAAAAATTGCTCCAATAATAATCTTAGTATCTTTAAATTTGATTTTGCTTTAAAATATTAGTAAGAAAAAATATAATTTCCTACATAAATCTATACTTATCCCAAAACTTTAGAAGTAAGATCGAACTTTATACTTATTTTTTATTTTTATATTTTTGATGACGTTGAACTTTATAAAATGCTCTTTTTATGGATATATCAAGTATAAGAAAAAAACATTATTTAATTAGTAGTGTAAATGTGCAAGAAAATTTTCAAATGGTAATGTTACATGTTCAATATTTAGAGTATTTCCAAGTCTCTTAATGTAAAAGTATATAAAATATAAGCTGTTATTGATTTAGAGATCATCTAAATAGAGATAGGATCAGGTGAGACAAGATCATTATGGAGAGACTTTTGTTAGTGTGAAACAATTAAAAAGTTGTGGTATTTTTGAAATTTTAAAAACATGGAGGGGCATTATTGAAGGGAAGAGGAGGTGATGTCAGCGTTGATGTCACATTTGGAGAGAAGGAAAAAAATTTATTATTTTATTTAAAATGCATTTTTCCGCTCTTTCCGAACTCATTTTTCAAAAAAAATTATACCACTGAACTCGTATTAATTAGACGGTCATTTTGAGATCCATTGTTGTTATTTTTAGACGATTTTTATTTTTTTTATTTTTGTTCCAATTTGGATACTCGGTTGTTCCAGCAGAATACTACATTTGTTCCACCAGACTACTACATTTGTTCCAGCAGAATATTTTCATTATTTTTTTTTAAATGCACTTTGGGAGTGTAAAAAAATGTAGTATTCTGGTGGAACAATTGGAGTAGTCCGGTGGAAGAAATATAGTATTCTGTTGGAACAACCATAAAAAAATAAATAAATAAATAAATAAATAATCGTCTATAAATAACAAAAATGGATCTCAAAATGACCGCCTAATTAATACAAGTTCACTGGTATAATTTTTTTTGAAAAATGAGTTCGGAAAGAGCGGGAAAATGCATTTTAAAGAAAATAATTAAAACTTTTTCTCTCTCCAGAGGTGACATCAGCGCTGACATCACCTCATCTTTCTTCCCTTCAATTCACGCATGAGGGGTGTTCCTTTATTTACAAGTTTGCCACCTCCCCCTATTGAATTACAAAAATACCCTTGTCTCACCATAAAAACTAATCTCATCCTAAACTCTTGTCTCATTTGAACTTGACTCCATCTAAATAATATCATCTCCAACAGTATTCTTTATTTTAACTCTTAATTCATTCTTTTAATAGTATATTTATTTATTTATAAGCCAATGCCTCATCTAACCAACCGAAATCTGTGCTTTATGATTTGGGCTTAAACTTGTGTATTTGATGTTCGGCTCTTACAATGGATTAGGGTTTTAGAATTTCCAAATTCAAGCCCATTCCAAATTACCTTTATCTATAAATTATATATTTATTCATATTTTTACCTAGGAATAGAGTTGTTGATTCCCTTGCTCGTTTCGGGATTCATGTTGATGAAAGTGTTTGGTGGACTTCAGCGCCGGATTTTCGAAATCATTTTATTTTTGAGAATTTTAGTAGAACAGAACAATTCTATTTTACTTAGATTTTGTAATCTCTTTTTTTTACTTGTTCTTTTTTTTTTTCTTTTAATAAATTTGGTCTAGCTTCGTGTCGAGATATCAGAGGTAGCAACCTGGTCGCGATGTCACTTTTGTCATTGTTTGTTTGCTTACTTCCAGTTATTATTGAAAAAACAATCCCAATTCAACCTTTAAAATGAAAAAAAAAAAAAAAAAGTACTCATGAATAATCACTAAATAAATATGTCAATATCTATTAGCAAACAATAAGCATGAAACATGAAGAAATTCTGAAAAACATGAAGATCGTGATCAATAAAAATTTTGTAATCATTTTTAAGAAATTACTTGCACCAAAGTTTTGAAATCACTTCCAGCAACACCATCTGGCCCAGCTGCCTTAATTAAAGCATGTTTAAGCCCATTAACATTTTCCTTAATTTTCTTTCCTTGATCATTTTCAAAAATGATTTCCAAGCTCTTCATCATTCCATCTTTTGTGATTTTTCCTCCATCATTAACTCTTACACCAATCTCCCAAACTTCTTCAACCATCTTTGCATTTATATGATTATCAATCCAAACCGACCTACAAATCATCGGCACCCCGCCCACAATACTCTCGAAAACCGAATTAAATCCACAATGCGTCACATACACACCGACCGAAGGATGTTTAAGTATCTGGCTCTGAGGAGCCCACGAAACAACCTTCCCATTCGTCTTGTCGAGAAATCCTGAAGGCAAATGATCTTTCAATTCGTCTTTCATAGACCAGAGGAACGGAGTGTTTCTCGATTCCAAGGCCTCTGCTAATGATGTTATCTCCTCTGGTGGTAACCCCACACCCGTACCACAACATATGTACACGACGGATGATGGTTTTTGCCTGTCAAGCCATGGCAAGCACCCAGTAACATCTTCCTTGGATGACTCCGACAGGGTTAACGCGCCTATGAAGAGCAAATTCTGAAACTTGGAGTTGAAGTAATCTATTAGGAGAACAGGGTTGAGTTCGTTATACGAATTCATTACAACAACAGATGCCTCATGTATTGTCCGAGTCATAGATGAGCAAACAGAACGAATTGGTCCAATCGATTCCTTTTCCACTAATCCGCTGAATTCTAGCATTGGTAAGTCAGCAAAACTTATTGGAGGTAAACCAGGAATTATATCAAGTACTCGGTCGGTAATCTGATTATGAATGTGATCAATATTATCATATTTATGTCGGAGGAGATCCAAGTGGAAGAAAGCTGGAAGGGAACAAGGAGCGGGTACCCAAAGCGCAATCCAGGGAATATTCCGTTCCTTCGCAATTTCTCCGACAGCAAACGAGAATGTCAGATCCGTTATCAGACATGTAATTTTCTTACCTGTTCAAATATTGTTACTTTTGTATTAGAAATCTAAACTATAATCAAGGAATGCATAAATAAATCTGGAAATATTTTCAAAAGAAACACAAAATAAGAAATAATCCGAATTTTTACCACAAATATGTCAATATCCATTACCTGAGTCAACCTCAGCTTCATCAATACTGCGTTTGATGATTCCAGGAGCTTCTTCGATGAACGAATTCATCTCCATAATCAGATCAGAACCTTCTGGAACATTCACTTCCTCCATGTTGTAGTTCCGAATGTTGACAGGAACAGAACTACTTTGATCCGACAGGATTGAAGAGTTTGATTTTGCAATACTTAGGAAGGAAAACTGAATGTTTGGAGCTGCCATTGCTAAACGATGCATCAGGTTGAAGAGAACGATTGGATGAGAAGTGTAAGGAAATGCAATAGCTGCCACATGTTTTCCGGCCGCCGCGGTTCCCCCAGGTGATCTCATTTGTGACAGTAAGGTGACTTGGTCGAAGTGAAAGTAAATGAACAAGTTCATGCTTTTAAATTAAATTAATACCAATAAGACATTGATTGATAATTCAGGCCAATTGGTATTAATTTAATTTTATAATTGAGATGAATAGTTGACTTTTCTGAATAAGTTAAGCTAAAACCATAGATTATTTAAATGTGTTAGATTTGGAATTTTATAATGGTTAGTTAGTAGGGTTGACTTCCTTGCACTTACTGAGAATTTATTTTCAGAACTTTATCTTAATGAAAACCAATAGTACAAATTCGGTTTAATTTTAAAGGACCAACAATTTGATATTGGATCTTTTATTTGTATTTGGATCTTTGATTTGGAAATTTTGAAATATAAAAGAAAATCTCCAAAATTACATCTGATTAGTGAACAACGACAACTTGATAGAATTTTCATGGTGAGATTCATGAATCCACAATGTAACTAATTTGGGATTTCTAACCACCACATATCAACAGGGCTAATACTTTTAGAACACCCACCAAAATAACATACAATTGAGGTTCGAATCTCATCTCCTACGAACACATACATATATACAAACTATCAGATTGATCAACTATTTGTTTATCTGTTGTTGTTCGTTGTTTCTTATTGACGTGATAGATATAGCTTAACTTCCCTTCAAAACAGCCATCAAGATAGCTTCTTCCTTCTAAGCGATTAATACCTACTATGTTTTACAACATTAATGTAGTTGAATTATACATTGCGATCTCTTGCTTAAATTAATTTTTTTCGCCTATTTTCTCCTTCCCTTAAATGTTCTAAATTTTTCATCTAATATCATCTGAAAGACACTATGCATCACAATGAAAATCTTGAAAATACATATAATATATATTTACTTCTAATCCCACATAACTTTAGTATTGTTTTATTTAAACAGTAAATATAGATATTATTTATATAGTAACTGATACACATTCGAATGTAAAAATCAGCCATATTGATCAATTACCAACAGCAGTAAATGGTAATCGAGTAACCAAACTAGTCCTTCATCCACTATAACAAAACAGGTCTTTGCTGACGAAATATTTTCATTTTAGTTACGTTTCTAACCGCTGGTAAAAGATTTCCCTACGGTTTTGCAAACCGCTAGAAAACCATAGTATCAGCCACCGTTAATAAATGTTTGCGACGGTTTTTCACAAGGATCTGGGTAGGGAATTTTGTAGGGACACTTCTGTAGGAATGTTTTGAACCGCCACTAAAAGTAGTATCCAAGTGCTTAAAAAGTTACATTGGTGACCAATTAACCGTCGTAAAATCGTGAATATTCTTTTGCTGTCGTTAAACAAAATTCATATTACAGAATTTTTCTGTCGATTTTGACTATAAGCAAATAGACTACATCTATATATATCATGTCATTCAAAAATAAACAACCATCAACGAATCATAATGTCATTTAAAGAAGAATGTATAGAAATCAACACTAGCAAAATGGTTAATGTTTGACAAAATATCAAAGAATGTCCATAATCAACTTTCCACCATATTCCTGAAAAAAAAAAAAACAGATAAAAGTGATTAAGAATTTGTTTTTAAAAGCATTAGTGATATATGTTAGCCAAGAACACAAACACAACCTAGCTCCACGATTCCAACATAGACTGCAATCACAAACTCACAGAATTTATAGTCAGGTTTCTAATAGACCAAGACAAGAGGACCTCTTAGGTTTTCGGCCATTAGGGACCTAAGACTGCTAAAAAATTGTACTACAAAATGGGACTTCTATCTATACAAAGTACTTATTTTATGCAATTCTTACATAAAATATAATAATAATTGAACATCTCATATGCAAAAAGCCCAGCTAGTACATGCTTTATCGAACAGAAGGAAGAAGAAAAATATATTCTAACTATAAGACCATGTTGACATCTGACAAGAAGATTATTATAACAAATGTTTCAAATTGCGATTGTACTCAAGGCATTATCAACTTGTTAAAGACAAACCTTAGAAGGAAGAGAACTTCCAGCTTTCTCACAGCCCATTGTATCTACCGGGGCATCTTCTGAGGATCTCAATTTTTTGAATTCCTTCAAGGACTAATTTCTAATCGGCAGGGGGGTTCATCTGCATGAGATAAAGAACATCTGAAAAATTAAGAAAGCAGAAACATATTAATTCTTATATAATGTAGAATTGCTACAACTTGAACTCCTTAATAGTTATTTAGGTTTTGTGTCAAGTCCAAGACCAAATTTTAGCACATAGACTTCTCTGTACCTGCTGAACTAATTGTAGAAACGACTTCAGTTTTCACAGAAAGCACATCAGCGTTACGTTTTGTCTTTCCTGCAGAAGCATTCACATGAAAAACGTTAGTGGCCTCTACCCGAGCTTAGAATAATAATCAATGTTGAATGAGATGCAAGTTATATTCTGAAAAATGGTCCACTTGCGAACGAGCTTACTTATGAGTGGATTCCATCATAGATATAATCATTACCAAACCAACTTAACAAAGTCCATTTTGACCTTAGAGTTGAATTATAACTTACTCAACTGAGGAGATCCAATACGCTTCTTCAAAGTCAGGTGGTGCACACAGCTGTATTAGAAAAAGCAAAACATTATAAATTAAGCTACCAGGCCTCGCGTTAAACATCTACTCTTCAGTACATGAGTCCATTATTAATGTGTAACTAGAGCTAATTGGAATGTATTCTAAAAAAGTCATTCAAATAGAAAACACTAGCAATTTTACATGGTAAAATACTTACCCTATTCAATATTGTTTCCTTGTTTCAACACCCTTGAGGAAAGCCTTGGCGGATGATGCTGCAAAAGTTCAAACCATGATAATTAACTAAACCTATGGTTCATTAGTATTGACATATGCAACATCCAATATTAACTAAACTTATGGTCAAAAGATCTACTTCTGGTGTTACTTGAAGAAATTGTACGATACTACAAGCTATATGCTTTACCTTAGCAAGCTATATGCTCTTCCTTTGTATTGAATTCATATATTCTGATAGCTTCTTTTCCTACTATAACCCCATTCCCTATCCAAATCAAATTTAAATTGGAATCCATCCTAAATGGAAAGAACCTTTAGCTCAATCTAATTGTTATGAAACCGTAGCTAACCTGATAAGTATGATTCGCATGAAGAACCTTCTAAACCTCTTCAAGGTCATACACACATCAACCCCCACACTAAATTTTGTCTTCTTTCATTCATGTGCTGAAAAATTGATAGGTCAACATCTAAGGGAAGATTATGCTTTCCTAGAATTTCTAGTTCATTTTTGGCAGATGAAGAGTCTATGCTAAAATTCTCTGATGATTCCCTCCATTTTACTCGTATGACTTTGACCATGAGATCCTACTCCGCATAATTATATTAGATGTAGATAACAACACAATCTTGTATGAACCGGTTACTTCTACGTTGAAAACTTTCCTAGCTGAATTGCAGAGCATAAGACTTCTTCTGTTATGCCCATAACTATCCCATCTCAGGATAGTACATTTCAAGTGCCGGATGTTTTCCTCAGTATTATAAGGTCACTAATGCAATTTATACTAGATCTTCATAAGAATGAATACTGTACCTCGTGGTTTGATTTAAAGAATCTTGTCAATCAAATTGAAGTCCTGAAATTTTATAAACTTAAATTATCTCGTACACACTTAAATTATCTCGTACACATCTTTGAAGATAAGTATGGTACAAACGAAATGCCGCCGAACATGAATCACTTCATTGATCTTGTCTACGCTCATGAGAGGTATTAAATTTACATTTTTTTTCATTCTCTAAATCTGATTTTTTTTTTTGTATTCATGTGGCTATCTTGGATTCTGCCGAGAGAATTCAGTTTATAATTGATATAAAGCGGAATTTGGATCGCATGAGTAATGCAGTTCAAGAGAGTATTGGAAAAGATGGGATATACTCAAAAGAAGTGGACGGATAAGATCACTGATTCAGGTCTTACAGTACTCATACAGTCTTGAGCATAACAATTATAGCGACTCCAACTCAAAGAAAAGAACTATTAACTCCGAACTTCTTCGATTTGCGGAAATAATTGTGTTCACTTTAGAGATGCTGGTTTGTGGGCAAGTTAAATTTTTAGTTCTTTTAACAAATGAGTAATGCTTCATGTTTTTATTTGGCGATGAGTTACAAAAATGCAAAAGGAACTATACAAATCCGGATTAGCAAACATATACATCAAAATTAATGGAATAGTTGATATGTTTGCTGATCCAGATTTGTATAGTTCCTCCTATATTTTTGCTAACTCATCGCCAAATAAAAACATTATTGCTGATGCAATATGTTTAGCCTCCAAATAAGCATTGCTCATCTGTTAAAAGAAGTCAGTTACAATGGATATGAAACACATAGAAGAAATTTAAATTGACCACAAATCAGCATTTACACAAGTATTTTCGCAAAACTGAAAAAGTTCGGAGTTACTAGTTCTCTCCTTTGAGTCGGAGTCGCTATAATTGTTATGCTTAGAGACTTTACAAGTACTGTAAGACCTGAATCAGTGATCTTATCCTTCCACTTCTTGAGTGTATACCATCTTTTCCATTCCAATACTCTATTGTGAACTGCATTACTCATGCGATCCAAATTCCGATGTACATCAATTATAAACTGAATTCTTGACAGAATCCAAGATAACGACATGATTTAAAACCAAATCCTCCCATAAATGACGCAATGACGCATAAAGACAGTAAACAAAAATAATCATAAACAGATAATATAAAAAAAAAATCAGATTTAGAGAAGAAAAAGAAGTAGGCCCCGTTTGGTAAAGCGTTTCGTGGGAGCATATAGCGTTTCGTAGGAGCATATTGCATTTTTGTTCCAATATGCTCACAAATAGGTGTTTGGTTATATTTTTGGAACTACAGCATTTAGAGTTTTGGAACCAAAACGGAGCGTTTCGTGAAAAGCTCTAATTTGGAGCTTTTCGTGAAACGCTAGTTTGTATTTTAAACCACAAGTAGACTTTGACAAAACTACCCCAACTTATTTTTTTAATTTATATTATTATTAATTTATATTGGTAAATAGTATACCCGTATAAGTCTTTTCACATGTCAACAGCAACTGTTTTTATAATTCTTCCAAACAGTAATTATCCAACAACTATTAGCAAACAGCAACAACAAACAGCAACAGCTAACCGCAACAGCTAACAGCAACAGCTAACCGCAACATCTAACCGCAACAGCTAACAGCAACCGCAACACCAAACGGAGCCGTAAATTTAATACCTTGATTCATGTCCGGCGGTATTTCTTTTGTACCATAATTATCTTCAAAGATGTGTCATTATCTCATAAATGCACGCAAAATCGTCATCGTCATTTCTACTGATTGATTGATTGTTGAGTATACATTTTTTGTACGAGATAATTTAAGTTTATAGAATTTCAGGACTTCAATTTGAATGACAAGATTCTTTAAATCAAACCACGAGGTACGGTATTCATTCTTATGAAGATCTAGAATAAATTGCATCAGTGACATTATAATACTGAGGAAAACATCCGGCACTCAAAATGTACTATGCTGATGTGGGATAGTTATTGGCATAATAAAAGAAATCTTATCTTGACTATGCAATTCACAAGGTTTTCAATGTAGTAGTAAACGGTTCATACAAGATTGTCTTGTTATCTACATCTAATAGAATTATGAGGCTATGTTCTCATGGTCAAAGTCATACGAGTAAAAATGGAGGGAATCATCAGTTAATTTTAGCATAGACTCTTCGTCTTGCAAAACTGAACTAGAAATTCTAGGTACGTGTAATCTTACCTCAGAAGTTACTAAGTTATCTTGAGCGAATTTTGGGTGGAACGTCTGCCATAGCTACAAGAAAAAAGTAAATAATATTAATTGTCTGCCATAGCTACAAGAAAAAAGTAGATAATATTAATTGTAAGAAATCAGAGGTTAAATAGATGCTTGGTTGCACATAAAAAATTAAGTTATGTTATCAAGATTTATCCTGATGCACACAATTTTTCAGCACATGAATGAAAGAAGTCAGAATTGTTACTGTTTGTACAAAAAATGAACTCAATAAGAATGATAGAAATAATAAAAAGAAGATATGACTGTAGACCTAAAAAAACTAAAATGATAAGAAAAGTGAATGTAGTATGGAAGATACGTGGAGCAATTGAAAAGAATGATCAGAAATGCTTGCATCCTCTTCCAATCCCTCAAATTTATAGAGAAGGAACAGAGTTAACTAGAGGAAATTATAAGAAGAAAATTAACTAGGGTTACTAATGACATGCATTGAGATGAACTAGGGTTAGAAGAAGAGGTGAGAAATCGATATAATTAAAGAGGAAATTAACTTTACGAGAGAATAGATTCATGGCGTACGACGGTCCAAATGATGTCGCCGCTCGGAGCCTCACGACGGAGAAAGTTGCCGGCGGCTGAGGGATGAGGGAGATGGTTTAGGGTTTTCATATTTGTGAGGAATAAACTTGGACAAGCATATGGGCTATTCTTTATGGGCTTAGTTTAAGGGTTAGTTACATAGAACTCATCTTTTACTCAAATAAATACTATCTCTTAGGTGTAGGCTATGGTCACTTTGTTTTTCCATTACTTTGTCTATACTTTGTCTTTTTCACCATTGGATTAGTTTTTAATCCATGATCCAATGGTTGACAAAACAAAGTAAGGATTAGTTTTTAATCCATGATCCAATGGTTGACAAAACAAAGTAATGGTTACTTTGTGAAAAACAAAGTGACCATAGAATATCCCTATCTCTCATACCATTAAAACTTATTCTTATTATGTCAGTTCCTCCTAAACCTATCCTATAAATGTCAAGAGTTAGTTACTCAACTTCTACACAAATTAAGCCACGATAATAATTGAAATTTTCTGTCAATAATCCATTCATTTCTTTCCTTTTTTTCTTTTGATATATTTCATTCACTCATTCTTGCTTTTGCTTTGATTTACAATTCTTCAATTTCAATTGTTATTAATCAATGAACTGCATGATGATAAAATTGTGAAAATCAATTAATTACATGAATAGGTTGAATTGTTATATATGAATATATGCAACTCCTTTTATTATTCGTTTCTTGATATTTCTGGTTTAGTTGAATTCATATATTTGCTACAATTCTCTAATGGATACAAATTCATATTTCAAACTCCATAAAATCATATAATTTTCTTATTTATTGTTATGTAGATGTAGATGGTAACAACATCAAAATTTAGAAAATGAAATTAGATAATCAGGTATAGAATATAGAAGAGATTGGAGCAAGGAAAAGAGGAAAACAAAAAATGAAAGTAGAAAAGGGTAATAAGAAAGGATATAAAGGAGTCGAAGAATCCAAAAGCATGGAGTAAAGAGGGAAAGAAATTAAAAGGAAAAAAAAACGTGGGTATAAGAAACAGTTATTTCCTTAACCACCTGACAAAAGAAGTATAAATTTTAGGTTAATGGCAAAAATCAGAAAACTAATTGCTTTAATTGAAAAATAAAATTTAAACCTGACTTTACATGTAATTTCCTCTTAATTTAATTAACCAGCCCATGGACGGTTTTTAAAAGCGCTACAGTAAAAAAGCTGGTAAAAAACATATAATATACGATCATCGAACCATCCTGGCTTACAAATCATAGGCACCCCGGAGACAATACTCTCAAAAGTTGAATTATATCCACAATGTATTACAAACACACCAACTGCGGGATGTTTCAGCACTTGACTCTGCGCTCCCATGTAACCACCTTTCCTCTCATCTTGTCAGGAAATCCTCCAGAGAAATTGTCATCTCTCATACACAAAAGAAATGGCATACCACTAGTCTCTAAGGCTTCGGCTAATGCTTTCTACTGGTCATAGGCAATTCCACCCTAGTTCCAAAGCATATGTATACAACAGAACCTGCCTTTTGCCCATCTAGCCACGACAAGCACCCTGTAACATCATTTCCTGATGATGTTATTCCTGACAGGATTTGAGTACCTAAGAAAAGCAAATCCTGATGAAGCTTGGAATTTAGATAATCCGTTAGGGGAGATAGGTCGAGCTCCTACACGGAACTCAGGACGATAGTAAGCGCTTGAGAAAGGCTTGGAATCATAGATATGAAAAGAAACAGAATTGGACAAATTGATTCCTTTCTGTAAGGAATCTGAATCAATTGAACTAACTCAATCATAGGTAAATCAGAAAAACTAATTGGGGAAAACCCTGGAATAATATCAAGCATCAGGTTTTCAAGATCTTGACTTACAGAATTCTGGTATAGCTCTTGAATGTATTCAATGTTTAGAAAAGCTGCAAGAGCATAGGGTGCAGGAATCCAAAATGGAAACCAGGGAATATTCCTGTCCCGGGCCATGTTTCCAACAACCGAGGAGAATAAAGCATCTATTATGAAGCAGGTAATCTTCTTACCTGTTTCAAGCTCCACTGTGTCTGCACTCTGTTTAAAGTTTTCAAACATCATTTTCAGGAAGGAATTTATTTCCTCAAGCAGTTCCGCACCGTCAGACACGCCACCATCAATCAACGTTATAAATTCAGATGTTTGCTGTTGGATGCTGGTGGTCGGAATTTCGAATAGAATAGTTGGATTTTTCACTACTGAAGAAAGAAAAATGGATGTTTGGAGCTTAAGTTGCTAAATTGTGTACGAGCTTTAAAAGAACTATAGGATGAGAAATGAAGGGGAATGCGAAAACTGGCACATGTCTTTCTCCGGCCAGCGATCTTTTTCCAGTGGCTTTCATTTCACTACTTTTGTAGTGAAGAAATCTGTATATACTCTGGAAACTGCAAACTAGAATTAAAGCACTGGCATTTTTTGTTATAGATTTCTGACTAAAAGAATGTTCTATGGCTTTTTTCGATTTACCATCCAGTTTTCCATCCCACACTAATCGACTAATCCGGATTCAAAGCAAGTAGCTTAGTCTTTTTTAGCCAGTGGCTTAATTTAATAATCACTAGTTTTAATTATTTATTTAAGAAAAAGAAAGTCAAATGTAGGTAGTGATTTAGGAATGTTTAATACATTATTTAGGGTAAAATACGTTGATGGTCCCTGAACTTTGCACTTAATTTTAATTATGGTAAAATGTAACATTATGGTACTCAAACTTTACACGTACTTTTATCAATGGCTCTTTATAACATTAATCGAGATAAGCACTCCAATAGCATATAACTCTTAACTTGTAGAACTCAGAAACATATTCTATGAAAGTTTAATTCTTGACAATTTTTTGTTTCAGTCATTTAGATGTCCTTTTATTATGAGATAACTAGAAATCATGAATTTAAAATCAAAAATTATTATGTAGTAGAAAAATATGAATTTAAATAACCTAATTTTTTCCATTCTGTTTAGCGGTAAACTCTTAACTTGTAGAACTCAGAAACATATTCTATGAAAGTTTAATTCTTGACAATTTTTTGTTTCACTCATTTAGATGTCCTTTTATTATGAGATAACTAGAAATCATGAATTTAAAATCAAAAATTATTATGTAGTAGAAAAATATGAATTTAAATAACCTAATTTTTCCATTCTGTTTAGCGGTAAAAAGCACCATGGATGAAAGTAAAGTTCCATTCTCTATGGTTGAACTGAACTGAATTGGTTGAATTTGGTTAAATGAATTGGCTGAACTGAACTGAACTAACTGAACTACTTACGACCTTATTCTTTTAAACTTATCAGCACTTATTTACAACAACATTTAGTTCAGTTCAGTTTCGCAACATTTAATTCAATTCAATTCAACTCAGCAGTATACAGTTCATTTCAATTCAGCAACATTGAATTCAGTTTAATTTCAATTCATCATCATCATTTGCTTCCTATAATTCCCAAATTTATTGTACTATAACATTTTCCACTGCAAACATGACAGTTTTACGATTTGTATTAACTATATCTAAATTATCATTCCATTAACATTTAGACCATATTGTATACTTGGTATTCCAATTGTGTATAAAAGAATGAAAGTAGAAATAATAATCGACCTTTGATACTTTTGTAACATTTGAGTCATATTGTAGAGAACTTTCCACTTTTTTTTTAACTATTCAAACACCATTTCTACTTGCATTATTAATGATGAATGTAAATTGTTGTAATGTTCTTCCATTTTCCTAAATTTTGCACGCTTAAACTCTGATATATGACATCTAATTTCTAGTTCTCTAATTAGACAGAAATATCCAAGACTATTTGGAATGGCTATTGTATGTCGTGATTTTATTTTCTCCAATCATTATTAACTTAAATTTAATTTTTTGTTATAGTGATTATCAACAATGCAACATGATTATTATCATTTGTTAAATTCAATTTCAGTATCTAATTTTAATTCAGTGTATTTCAACAAATTAAGTTTAGTTGAGTTGAGTTCAGCTCAGCATCATTCAAATCAATTTTAGTTCAGATCAGTTCAGCTTTTTCAGTTCAAAAGAGCATAGCCTAAATGACACAACCTTCCATCCCCACCCTTTGAAATGGACGCTTACTTCCATCATTCCTTTTTCTTTCGTTTCCAAATTGTCATTGAAACTCCAGTGATTATCGACGGCGCCGACCGGTAGCATGACTGCAGGAGAGGAATCCGATGGCAATATTCCGGCGAGACAACACTGCCTTATGGAGGCACTGAATCTGCCTCAGCGCCACCGTATGGTGACACTGATCTTGGCTCAGTGCCACCACCTTTCTTTAAAAAAAAAGTTTTTCATAAAAGGGAAGGGCATAAAAGTCATATAGCCGGCTTTTTTATTAATTGTTGGTCGGATATATTGACACAATTGTAAAACAAAGAAATATTACAAATAACTGAAAATTTGACTTTTTGTTATGAATTTGTTAAGCATTAGTTAATCTTTATGGTTCTGTCTGAATTTTGATACTTACTAACATGAAAGTTATTCACTAACGTATCTTTGATACATGTACAACTATGTTGATCATATATGTCTAATCATGTACTGCAATTCTATGAACAAATGGAGTTTTTAAAATTAAAACTATCGATCACATGAATTTCAATTGCAAAGTGAACTCTTAAACATAGCCCCACTTTCTATTATACATAGCTACTTTTTATATTTTTTAAATCTACTTTTTCACTTTTTCTTTGTGAACTTACTAAATTACCCTTATTATAATATTTAATATTTTTTTGACAAAAAAAAATAAATAGAATTAATTTACCTCCGGCCTTATATTTTGAAATTAAATTTTGAGTTTTTCCGGCGACGGTGGCGGGATAGGTGCCTCCGGCGACACTGTCAGTCCGGACAGTCGCCGGCCGGACTGACAGAGTCGCCGGCGGCAGCCATCCCCACCATCGCCGCCGGGAAAACTAATTTACCCGATTAGTCCGAAAATTTCAATAAAAAAATTGTAACAACTAACATTTTTATCTTTTTCCCGTAGCGATCCCGCGTTATCCATTATTCCGATTAGTCCGAAAACTTATAGCTTTTTTTGTGAAAAAATAAAAAAAAAAAACAAAGAAAATATAAAGCAGAGAAGAGGGTAGATAGAGGGTATATTTGGAATGAAAAGGTTGGTGGGTGCTACATTTAATAGAATGGGGTGCTACATTTAATGAGAACCATTGCAAATTATGGGTTAGGGTGAGGATGGAACTACCCCTTTAATTACTCCTTTTTTTCTATTTGGATGGAAAATCTCCTTCCCCGTCAACAAAACAGAAAAAAGTGCCATAGTCGGCCCACCTCGACGATTCTCATCCCCATTACACATATTCTAAATAATTTTTGTTTAGTGTAGGTTAAAATTTTGCCGCATAATGTCATCGGAAAAACGTCACTTACTGTGCCGTGTTCTTAACCAATACTCAGTTCATTAAGCTAGGCTAACCATTTGTAGGTTACGAAATAAGTATGTATAAATTTAATAACATCAAAATATATACACATATAAAAAGAATGCTACAAACTGAAAAAGAAAATTAATAATCTAAGCGTGGAATTCTCTTAAAACCATAGTGAAAGTAGGGATGAAGATCTCTGTGTGATGGGAGCCAAGTCCCCAAATCCGGGTTTTTCTTACCATCCTATACCCAAAGAAAATAATTAATACATGTTCTCGTTGATGAAGATCACGTGTTATCTAACGGACTTACGGCGAATTCAGTTAATAATGGACTCAGTTGGGGTTAAAATATTATAAGGCTACCACGATAGGCCTTCGCCCAATAAGACTGACAAGTCAAATGTTTCTAAAAGTGGCTAATTGGATCTCTGCGCCATATGGCGATGATCAGCCCGCCAGGAAGCTCATACGCCCACAATGGATCATCAGCCCACTAGAAGGTCCATATACTCTTAGGTATCGATCAGCCCAAACTACTCGGATAGAGGGACGGGCATATCCTTGAACGAACGTACGAGAGATCTTAACATCCTTGTTCATTAAGTAAAAGGCATTTAAGAGTTTTCACCCCCAATTAGGGTTTAAAGAAAACCTCCATATAAACCCTGAATGGAAGGTTGAAAATACACTTTTTACTATTCACAGAGAGTATACTCTGAAACATCTCTATTTTGTTTATGAACTTTATGATTCTGACAATTTTTTAAATAATTTCTGACTTAAGCATCAAAGTGTGTGCAGGCGGTAGATCGTCGACAACGGTCAACCATATATTTTGAGAAGAGTCTGTCAGATTTGAAGAGAAGTTATCACATATATATAGGTTCCATGAGATTACCACCCCAGTTGCAGTTCTATTGAAGGCGTTTTACATGTGAAATTTCATTTTATGAACCTGGTATGTTACACAAAATAATGTGTGGTGTAATTCTAGTTATAATCTCTTTTAGCAGGCCACAAATAATATTGGGCTAACAATTTTTTATATTATGTTAAGATTCTTTAATAAATCAGTTTGGGTTAGCTTTTTTAGCTTGGGCTTATTAACAAGCCCAACTCTTCCTATTTGGGGCTAGTTAGATACATATGTGTAATGGGGCGGGTTTGCATCCCCATTCTCAGCCCAAACTTTCGGGTGCGGGTTCGGGAGATTCCAAAAAAGAAGTTTTCGGGAAAAAAAAGTCCCACACCTGCCCGGACGGGTACCCACGAGTTTTGGGTTATTCTTGTCACTCAAAATATTTTAAGAATATCAAAAAACTTATCAATTTAACAAATGAAAATAATATGTATATCAAAAAAACTTATCAATTTATCAATTTTAAAATTGATATAAACTATTAATTTGAGATATAGGAGATGTGTAAGTAGGGCTGTAAACGAGCCGAGCCGGGCCGAGCCTTGGCATGTTCAGGCTTGGTTCGTTAAAAATATATCGAGCTCGAGCCGAGCTCGAGTCTTACTTCGAGCCTTAAAAAGCTGTTCAGGCTTGGTTCGTTTAGTGCTCGTTTGTTCGCGAGCTTTTCTCGAGCTTGATTGCGAATGACTTGTTTATTTTGTTCACAAACAAAATAATAGAAACTTGACTACTTAAAACAATACTTTAAATACTTAAACCTACATATGGTCATTTATATAAAAAAAAACAACAACATTTGATCAATGACATAATTAATAGATAAAAATATCCAAATAAACAACCCTTAAACTTAGATGTATGTCGCGTAATATTTTCATATGAGCCGTAATGTTTTAGTGTTATTGTTAATAGAATTGGGCCACAATGTAAATGGGTCATGGGCACTAAATTAGATCAAATATGAGTCATAGTAACTTTCAATTTATTTTTCTAGTAATAGTAAATTTTAAATTCTAAATATTAAAAAACTGTAACCCTAGCTATTTCACGAGCTAATTCATGAACTTGTAATCGAGCTTGCTCGCGAGCTTTCGAGCCGAGCTTTGTCTTGCTCAGGCTCTGCTCGTTTACGGTCCGAGCTTTAAAATTGTGTTCACGAACGGCTCGTTTACAAATCGAGCCGAGCCGAGCCGAGCTCTTATCGAGCCGAACACCGAGCTTCTCGCTAAGGGCTTAGTTCGTTTACAGCCCTATGTGTAAGTTGCAATACCAACAAAGACATTAAGTTTTCTATTTTCTGTTGCAATTTAGTATATATCTTTAGTTGCACGTAACAATAGATAAATCATTTACCTTATTTTATAAATATTACTCCTTCTGTTTCATAATACATGTCTTTTTGCTGAAAATTTTTTGTTTCATATACATACCAGATTGAGTCAATCTATGCAAATAAATTACAGTCTTACAACTATACCCTCATTCAAATAAAATAATATTAATTCTTTTAGACACTTGTCACTAACGATTGTGACAACTTCTCTATGTTAAATGTAATCTATCTATATATGTATATGTATATGTATATGTATTTGAGGATTTTATTAGAAATCCTCAAGGAGTTTTTTTCGGGTATTTTCATAGGATTTTTTCGGGTGTGGACCGGATTTCCCACGGATTGGATATAGCAACACCCGCATCTGTCCAAACTGAATTTTGGTTTCCCGCGCCCCATTGCCACTCCTAAGTAGTGGTGCTAGGATAACCAAACTGAGTTTTGGTGAAATTAAATAAAAAGAACCGGCTCACTCTCCTCATAATAGTTTGAAATCAACTTCTTTATCTCTAAAATATATACACAAACGCAACTAATTAAAGCATGTTAATATAAGTGAAACAGAGTTTGGTGGCAAAATATTAAAATTTATGTTGAAAAACACACTATTTGGTGTCAAAGTAATAAAATACTCCAACATGTAATTCACATTGATTTAAAAAAGTCATAAATAAGTCTCTTAAGACAATAACGAAGCTTCACAGCAAGAAACAAAGAAGACCAAACCTGGTATAAAAGGTCAAAAACTAATTGAGCACAACAATTTTGAAAAATAAAAGTATAGTGTAAACAAAAATATCATGATTACACCTTTCTGCAAATTAGATTATAGTTAACTCAATTACATTTGTTAGTCGAATTGGCTAATTTCTACTAAATGCCTAATAAATTTTGTTAAATTTTATAAACTCAACTAAACCGATCTAAACTTAACTCAAATTTGCTGAATTTAAACCTTAAAAAAATACTGTCTTAGTATTGGGAGGGTTTTCGTCTTTACATACAAAGACATTTCATGAATTTTCAATTCATTTAGATCAACATTCTCAAGATGACCATTAACCACACAAAAAAACCAAACGTTTCAAGAATTAATTAATGATATTTTTAAACTTTTAATTACTTATTTTAAATTTTAAAATCATTTTAGTAATTTTTGATGAAGAGTCTTAGATTGGATTTAATTCATCTTTTGTTGGAGGAAGAAGATTGTAACACGCTTAGAGTCCGTGTAGTGTAGTTGTTCTAGTTTGTTGTTCATGGTTTATGTTTACTGTTTCTGTTTGCAGTTTGTTGTTTCATTTTGTTGTTTGCGGTTTCTTGTTTCATTATTAATGTTTGATAAAATTATAATTGATTACTGATGTTAGTTTATAAAATTATTAGTGTTTTTTCACGGGTTTGTCGTAGTGGTAAGCGCTTCCTTCCATCTGGACGCCTACGGGCAGGGTTGCGAGTTCGATCCACCCCTACGCCATTTTCTGATGGAATGGATGGAGGCCTTATTATTGTCATTATAGCTCAGATTCATGTGGGTGTGGGCCTTGTGGGTGGGCCCACCATCCCGAGGTTTGACAGTGATATGAATTTCATCCCGGTTAGTGTCCTCATTATAAAAAAATTTGTTTCAAACTAAAAAACAAACTATTGAGATAATGTGATAAGGTCTTTGGTTTAAATCCTTATACATTCTATGTGTATACTTTTGAATGAGACTGACCGACTAACGAGCATTATCCGTTATCCGTTAAATATATCGTGAGTAACGGGTAACGAATACCTATTAGGTAACTGTATACATGTCCCCTACCTGTTGCGGTGTAGTATTTTCTATTCTCGTACCCTTTTAAATCAAGCATAAACAAACCTATTAGAAACGGATAGTGTCGGATATCTGCAAAGTAATATAAGATACCCATTGCCATCTCAATCAATAACCAATTATTTTGAGCATTTTAATTTATCGACTTATAACATTGAAAATTTGCACAACCTCAATCCTTAGTTTTCACAGGAAAAAAGAAACACCAAAATGCAGGATGTTTGGTACTTAAAAAAATGTGCGCAGGTGCACGTTAGAACAGTTGATTCACGAGTGGCGCAAAGTGCAGTTAGTTAGAGTGCGTGGAGTAAGGAAGGAAGCATCAAGGAGATAGGGTGCGCACTACGCTACCATTTTCAGGGGGATTATTATTATTATTATTTACCTTGACGAAGACCAAACACGACTTATTAATTTTAGGACTTTGAAATCAAAACGTGGTCTTCACTTTCCTTCTCACCTTCCTTCCTTCCATGTTTGCTCCACTTTGAGTCTTTCATAATTCTAAATCTCGTTTTTAATTTGAATTGAATTTAACTAAATTGAAGTGAAATGTGTGTAATGAAAAGAATTTACTGAATTGAATTGAATTAAACGGAATAGAACTAATTTGAATTAAATTGAAATGGAATATTGATAACGCATATAGAGCCTTAATCAGGTGGTCGAGACTCTTTAAGAACTAATTAAGAAATAGTCAAAAATGTTATTCGGAAATAAGTTGGATTTTAAGAGCTTATACGGATCTAAGACCTCTCATTTCTACAAACCAGATACTTAATTTTGAACAGTACAAATGGTGATATATTAATTCCCCGAGTAACAAATATTTTTAAAATATGAGAGATTTTAATCACTGACACCATATATTTTAAAAAAATTATTGGCTCTAATAAAACCTCTAAATACTAAAAAATAAATCTCAAACACTACCCTTTATGTAAAATATCATTTGAGCTTGAACGTGTGCTCACCAACACCAGATCATTTTACTATGTGGTTTCACTTCACAAATATAGGTTGTTGTTGTTAAGATTCAAACTTAGAATTTCTTGATCACAAAATGCCTACTATATTATACTAAGGACCTCATTAAACTAAAATATTATGTTGACAGTTGATGCGGAACGACATCTTTCACATTAATGTTTAACAACCTTTGAAACAAATTACTCGTACTTAATCTCATGTACTCATATCTCATGAATATACTTGACAAAAATAATTAAGAGGTTTACGAATTTTAGTACACAATATATTACACCAAACATATGAAAATTTGCAAACACTACATATCTTCCATTTCTAAATTTAGCTTTACCTGTAATCTTAACTAAAACAATATAAGTTTATAATATTTAATATTCCCACCACTACCGTACTTCATAATTGATTAAAACAAGTAACTATTCGAATTTTTTTATTAAAAACTACTAATATACAAATTATATGTACTTTTCCATGAACATTCTAACGTATAAGTTTCTTAATTTTTCTGGAACATCATGTGGTGCATCAGTACGGAAACTATACTTGTCTAATTATAATATAATAGCAATTTGTACAGAAACACATATATTGCTTGCATTTACATTATTAGTTTAGTTTCTGATGGAAGGAAGAAATAATTTAGCACAACTACATTAACTAATTCATTATAAAATTTCATTTTCAAGACTTATTCTTGAAGCTTATGGCACCTTGCAATGAAGAGAAGTATGATCTGTTTGGTTTATTTATTGTTGTTTACTATTTAGCATTGTTGTTTTACTTTACGGTGTTGTTCCTACTGGTATAAATTCCGATTTTGAATGATGATTAATGGTTATATATGTTAAGTTACTTTATGTTAGCATGGTTGGCTATGCATGCATCGCGAATATTTCAATCTGCGGCTATAGCAATGATGTAACTTTTGTAATAGATTCAAAATTTATTTATGTTTCCTTTACAAAAAGTTTAGCTAATGTTGATAGACAGCTGAATCCTTCCCTAGGGTTTCGGTCAGTGTGGTTAGTTCCCGCATAGGTCACACTGTTCAAGTAATTGTAATTATGTAAATTGATACTCGCAACGACAGGGCAAACCACAGATTTCAATATGGGTTTACAGTTAAATTTGAAGATTACCTACCAATATTCAAAATTTAATACAACTACCAACGAAATTTATATATTTATCGACAAAAAACTTCACTAGTTACACTCTTTTTTATTTATTATAATTGGGTTTATTTCATATAAGTGCCTTGTAGTTTTGCATTGTTGCAAATAAAAGATTTTGATTTGGTTTTGCAAATAAAAGACTATAGTTTGATTGTTTGCGGAATTAAGGAAATTGTCAAGTTTGACGTGAAAGAAAGGACGATTTTTTCTCCAATTTTTTTTTTCAGACCTTTGAGTTTAACCCTACATAACCAGTCAAAAGTTTGAAAACATATTTGGACAAAAAATGTCATCGTTCACGTCAACAATAAATGCAGTTCATAGTTCTTTATTTGCTCTAATCCAGACCACAGTCTTATATTTCCAAAAGCTTAAAATCATAAGACATCTATATGAAACTAAGCTTTACTAATTTCGGAAAGGACGGTAGGAACCCTCCATGATACATGCAGTCTCACTTCTCATAAGCTAAGTGTGGGGAACTACAAAGAGTTCGGTTAAGTCCCGACTTTGGAGGAAAAATAGAAACATAAATAACATTTACCAATTTTTGTGGCTAAAAAAGATCCGCTCGTAATTCCAAGCTTGTGGCATTTTGACAAAATACTATAGCATTAGTAACAATCTTTTCCGTCACTAGCTTAATCACATCAAAATATTCCTTGCAAAACTTCTTATTTAGCAACCTCCGAATTATTTGGTTCTTGTTTCTGCTAATGAGCTTCAACAAGGTGAATGCGTTAAATAGAATATAATAATGATTATTTCTTGTGAGCTCAAAACACAACATACTAAGAGACGAATACTCAAATGTAGGATCTTTCTACAAACTTAAAAGGCACTTGACTTACGTGATGCAGTCTAGGCTCGAGGACTATGAAGCAAGATGTCGTCAAAGGGAAGCCTTATCTACAATGTGAGATTGTTAGTCCCACAATAGGCTACTACGAGAGGGTCGAGATTTGATACATAAAATAATCTTATTTGTTGATGGTATTTGGAATTGGGATATCGAGTTTATTTTAGTTCGATACTCTATGAAGTAGACTACGAAATATGTATAGAGGATAAATTTCCTCAATTTAGAAAAGTCTCAATGTGATATATGAAGATAGAGTAGTCTAGTTTCTCCTCTTAATACTTGGGGTTACATGCAATAAGATACAAAGTTTAACCCTATGATTACTGAAAAATAGTAGATTCACGTATAGAACATTTGCAATTTTAAAATTTTATTTCGTGATCAGAACACCGCATGTTAGAGGGATAACATAAAATTACTGAGAGAAAGTCTCGTATTTTCAGTGATTCTTAAGACTAAGCCATTTTGTAAATCTTAAAGTTAAGATTACAATATTTTATAACTAAAGGTTATTATTTTCTTTCTCAAATAACAAAATATATAGTCAATTTTGATCACTAAAGCCTTGTTATTTTTTACTTATATTTAGAACATTTTAGTTCAGCGTTTTTTCAATTTAATTCAGCAAAATTTATTAGACATTCAATCAATAATTCAAATTCAGATCATTTCAATTCGACTTATTTCAGTTCAATTCAATTCAGTTCAGCTTTTTTTTAAAAGAATAGGGCGTAACAATGAGGTACTAATATAAGTCCACAATTGCACTCTCACATTTTGGAATCTTGACTTGGCCACTAAAGTAAAGTCTCAATCAACATTCATAACACTATTTAAGAATTTTAAAAAGAAAATGAGATAAACTTTTATGCCTAAAGTTATAAAAAAGGATTGAATCATTCATGTACTAGACATTACACAATGTGCTAATTGATTAAAGACCTAAAAAGTAGCTATAATCGATGTTCACCCTCTCTACATACATGAAGGTGACAATGTCCTTTTTGTTGTCTAATGCTTTTCAATTCAATGATGTTATCAACAGATTATTTACTTTTATTCTTCTTTGTGATATTTTTGTCTACTTGGCTTTTTATTTTTTCCCCAAATATAATTACACCAATTTAATAGAACTTTGAATTGCATGATTCTTTGGGGGAAATTTATAATTTTATGCTTACTTTTTTCCTAAGTAGCCAATTAGAAATTAATTAGTCTTGCCGACAATATTAACCCCTAAACTTTGCCATATCTTTACACAATTTCCGTTCAAAGGTTAATTAATGCTTGATTATGAAAACTTTAAAGAATATTGTTCTCAATAATCCGTACTATTAAGTACTCTATTCTTTCAAGTTATACAATATAGTACTAATAAATGCATTAATTTGTCATTTACAACATATATTTCTTCCATCCTGTATTATTTGTTGTTTGAGATTTCTACATGAAGATTAAAAAATCATTAATTAGTTATTGTTAGCGATATTTTTGAAATACTACTAATTTCAACCTTGTCACGTGTGATTTGGGTGCGGGCGTGCCAGAGAATTTAATTCTCAATTAAATTTAACGGTTATGAATTGTAAAAGCGCGCGAAAACTTGATTTCTAAACGAAACGATTGGCGAGGGACGCAAGGATTGAAAAAGTCCCTCTTGGGTACTTAAATCCGCTATAAAAGCTTAGCTAAATAAGATTTAAAGCTACCAATAGTAAAGTAAATAAATGTAACTGCGAAAATTGACACCAAGATTTTTGAGAAAGTCAATTTTATTGGATGTGGGAGAAGATTACAAATGTTTAATGAGAAAATTACAACCAAAGCTAATTCTATTCATAAATAGATAACCCAATTGCAAAAACAATTCTATTTAAAATTGAAGAAAAGACAATTTAAATTAGAAAATGACAATTGAAATGCGATATGAACAAAAAATGAAAAACAAACTCAAGCCAAATAAATGGCTATTATGACGACGCTTGAGCTGATGTTGACTTCACTTCACGAGCACGTAAGCCGCTTGAACGAACAATTAGATGGTGTAGAGAATTTTGGGAATTTTGAGTAATGACAAGACTAGAATTAGGACTTTGAAAGGACAAATTTAAGAAAGGAAATTGGAAGAGGATTGCTAATAGAACTTTTAGAACTAAGCAGAGCAAAAAAGAAAGGCTAGGAGAAAGACTTGAAAGTTTAGTTTGTAGTGTGTTGTTGTTGTGTTGGTTGTTGTGTTGGTTGTGTTTAAAATAGTTCTATTTATAGGTGTTTAAGGCCAACAACCCCTCCTAGAATTACTCTTCCACTAACCCACTACCCTTATCCATTAACCCACTACCCCTTAAAAGTAGTTGGTAGTTAATAGTTAGTGGATTGTTAAGTTAGTTAGGTTAGTTAGGATAACTATAATTAGTTATTATCCCAACTACCTCTACACCATGGTAAACTTCAATAAGCCATAAATATTTCCACGTTTCTTCGCTTTTTGACCCGTGAATAATCCGTAGATTTCTTGTCGCGTCTAGTTTCCAAAACGCACGGCTTTGCGTTGTGACTCTTCCGTTTGATGCTCCAAAAATGTCGCCAAAGCTAACCGGTGAAGCTTTGAAAAAATAAAACTTAACTTTCTCTTTTTTTTTATATTTATTTTTTTATATATGGACCTATCTTTATTTTACTCTTCATTAAACCTTACAATAAAAAGATAATGTATACTTAAAAATAAAATTTTATTTCATGGGCCAACAATTATAAAAAAACAAAAAAAGGCAAAAAGCATCTTGAGACTCCTGATCTTTCCTTTTTTGGTGCATTAAGCGCTTGATCTTTTATTTGGATACATAAGGCCCTTGATCTTTTATATTTGGTTCTATCAAGTCCTCATCTAACAAAATTGGATGATTTGTTAACATTCACAAATATATAAGACCAACTGAAATATTGTGATACCTAATTAATTACAATTGATTGAATATTGAATAAATTATTCAACAATTTTTTCAAAAAGAAACAAATAAAATCAGTAGTTATTGTCATTGTTTTGCTCCTTTTCTGGTCATTTCGAAAGTGAAATTGAAAAGAATGAAAACATAGATAAAATCTAATGAGTGATGTTTGACTATGTTCTTTATGCCTTATTAGCACTTATCGGTTGTTCATTTCAGTTCAGTAATTTCTTTTCAGTAAATGTGCACTTCAGTAATTTTCAGTCATCAAGAATTTGACCTTAATTTGTGGGGCCGGAATTGAAGAGAAGAACTAAGATGAAAAAGAAAAGAATAGCAAAGATCAAGAAGTAGAAATGATTACAAAAATTAACTTGAGAGACAAATTGGAGAGAGATAAAGACAAAATTTTGAGAACTAAGGTGCGACCTTACTACATTCAAATAGGCGGGAAAAATAATTTTCAATTTGAAAATGATAATATTGTCTAGAAATGTAAGTAGAAAGCAAAGTGAATCACATATATTAATGAACCTTCCTAAATGGGCTAGATTTGTAATTATATTTCAATCTTATTAATTTGTCAAAGTTAACAAATCATTCAATTTTATTAGATGAGGGCTTGATGGAACCAAAAATAAAAGATCAAGGGCTTAATGTGTCCAAATAAAAAATCAAGGACTTAATGCACTGAACAATGAAAGATCAAGGGCCTCAAGATGCTTTCTGCTAAAGAAAAAAACTCATTAATTAGCATTAAAAATGTTTTAACATTATTATATTACCCTCTTGCAATTAATACATAAAATTCTTTACAAAATTCTAGTCACACTTAAAATTGGAAAAAACACATTTAATACTTATTGAAAATATGAAACGTCAATTAAGTTTGGTAGAAAATTAAGTTTTCAAATCGACAAACATTATAGGATGAAGGGAATATATTATTTGTTAAGTTTGTCGAAAGTATTATTTTTCTAAAACTAAATTTTAAGAGATAAAATTGACCCGATCGAACCACTCAATCATAACCGAGTCGAGCAATTCAAAGCAAACCCAAATATTCTAGCTTTTCTGATAATGTTTAAAAGAAGTTGAAAAGTAGCTAGTTTCAGACCCAAATGGATATCATTCAAGTTGAAACCAATTTGTATATTTGTACCAGCCAATAGTCCAGTTCTAGCAACCTTGATCGTATATGTTCTAAAGGTAAATAATTTATGGATATCTATTTATATAAATTTTATTTCAGTTAACTCTTTAATCTTTTTGTTAATATTGTCTCTTTAATTAGGTTGAATTATAATGTTACAAAACTAATTGAGCTCTTGTACACTTATTAGGCCATATTTCTTCTGATTGAATTAAATTGAATGTTACTTAATTGAATTAAACTGAATTTATTAAATGCTACTAAGTTGTACATAATGCTTCTGAACTGACATGTGTTGAGAGAAAACTGTCTTTCACCAATTTCTATTATTTCTACTCTCAACCTTCATTGTTTGTGAACCACAACAAAGCTTTTTTAAGAATATGTATCTTCTCAAGCAGTTGTGCTCACCTAGTCAATAATTGATCAAATATGATTTGGTCAATCACCATTAGATCAAAATGTAAAGGTGGAGATTAGAATCTAATGAAATCACCAAACTAATCTTCACCCTTAAATTCGAATCTAAAGGTGATTGACCAAATTGTATTTGGTCAATCATTGACTAGGTGAGCATTACTCATCTTTTCAAGAGTATATATTCCCTTCGTGTCGTTAATTCTTTATTATTAAAGTGTATGATACATTTGTAGATGTTTTGAAATTTCTTAAAAGACCTATCTATTGTGGCATTTTAATACACGTCACCAACTTTATTTTATATTTTCAAATTATATTAATTAGGTGTAAATGTCTCTATGAGTACGTATTTATAGTCTAATGGATGTCAAATGTTTTCATGTCTATTTAAAGTCTTAATCATATATGTATCCTTTTTTTTCTTTTAGAGATTAATCATATATTCATTTAGTTGCTGGTTAAAATAACCGATTTAACTAAAATTTCGAGTTGATAATTAAGGTTCAGTTATAGTTTAAATATCAATATAAAAAATGCTACGGATCTTTAATTATCAGCATTAAGAAAATCAGTTCTTCACAGCATTACTATCACATACAAAAAAAATCTAACATTACTTGTCCTAAGACAGGCATACGGTATAGCCATAGGGTCGGTTGACTCACCAACTTCATGAAAATAGCAAAAAGTAAAAAATAAATGCAAATAATCCGGTTGATTTTCTTTTTGGTGATTAAATTTTTAGCTAAGAATAGGCTTACCTACTCATAAGACCAATATAAATTATAAATCTTGATAAGAGTTTACACTGAAATTTACAGATTACCTACCAATAAAATCTAAATTTGACAAAGTGTGGACTCGAACCACAAACATTTCAAGCAAAAAATTGAAGTGACTTACTACTTGGACCAACTCTTATTGATTCTGTCGATAATCTCTAATTTGAGACAAATTTGATATATATCAAAGTCCACAGTTGTCCTTATCTAGTCAATCACCATTAGATCAAAATGTAATGGTGAAAATTAGCTTGGTGATGATTTCGTTAGGTTCTCCACTCTCAGATTTTAATCTAATGATGATTGACCAAATTATATTTAATCAATCATTGACTAAATGAGTACAACTGTCAAAGTCCATAGACGACGAAATAGGAGAATGATGCCCCTTTCTAATTCTTCATAAGAAAAACTCATTGTTTAAAATTTTAGTCCATCGCTACATCATAATTAATATGCTTATAGCTTAAACTTTTAGTTTTTTCTAAAAATTGTTAAAGTATAACCATGATGTGCCGACATTAATTTTACTGACAAAGAAATTCAAGATGTTAAAAAAGAGACCATATAGCTAGCAACACGACGAATGCAACACTTCCGATTAGTGTTAATCTAGTTTATCGCATATATTGCAATTTCACCTCTAAAAATATTTAGGCTATATTATTTTTTATTTAAATTCAGTTTCAATTTAAAAAAATTCTTACACATTTAATAAATAGTTCAATCCAGTTCAATAAAAAAAAGACCAAATCTTAGTATGTTTTTAATACAATCACAACAAATTTATCAAAATGCATTACATCAATTTAATAATAACTTTACAATTTTTCAAACAAAATATCTACCAAGCATTGTATTGGTGGTTATTACATTCCACTAAAAAGTGTGAGTTTATGGGTCTATAATTGTAGAAAGTCAATACCTAAAAAAGATAATTCTTCAAAAAAAGATACTCCTTCCATTTTGAATTAAATGTTTATTTAGACCATGTGTGAAATTCTGAAGAAAAAAATCGTTTTGGATGTTTTTCCTCTTTTTTCTCCATTTTAACCTTATCAATCTAATATAGTAAATATATTTTATAATTAATAATAATAGAAAAAATGGTAGGTACAATAAATACTAAATAATTAACTAATAAAAATATAATGATACTTACTAGCTTCTCTTGTTTAAAATTTTTTCATCTAAAAAATATTTAATTTAAAATGGAGGAAGTAGTATATGTTGTCCATATCCGTAAAATGTAAATACTATTAATAAAATCGTGTATACCTTTCATGAGGCATTATTCCGCAATTCGGTGTCCTATTATAACAAGTTGTAGGATTAAATTAATTGTGAAAAAGCAGTTCGTTATGCACACACACAATATAAAAATTATAATTTTTATAGTTAGAATTTGAATAACTAATTGAATTCAATTAATAGTATTGTGTGTATGTCAGTCACACACATAAGTGATTAGATTACACATAATTAAATACTAGGACTTGTACGGTGACCTCACCATACACAAAAGTATTTTTAATTATTATACTAAGTAAGATTAGGATTTATATTAATATTTAATTAGTTATGTCGTTTTGACGGTGCTTTTATTAGTTAGATAACTTAGATTCTCCATTAGTGACTAATTTATGTTTTTGAGACGGTTATTCAACAGTCTACCTGTCGTTATTAAATTAGTTGGGTTTAGAAAAATAATCTAATCCATTCTTAATCTTCGTTTTTTTTTAATAGAATCCATTAGTCTTAAATGCATTAATTCATAAGAATATTAAAAGTAGAAATAATTTTGAATCCTATTATATTAATGTAGAGAGCTATTCGCAGTCCATTTTTGATAAATACAAGCCACCATTAACAATTTTGCTCTACACAATTGTATCCGTTTAAGAGATAAAAGTAAAAACAAACTTTTTAACTTTCTCTCGACTAAAACAAACTTTCCTATTATTATTATTATTATTGATTTTGTTGTAATTTTTTTGTTTATATTGGCCAATTTGGGTTAGAATTTGAATTTGATTTGAAGCCCAATCTTATCCCATCTGAATTAACAAGGGGCCGGGCTCGGAATGAGCATTTTTTATGTAGAACCCGTCGTGCTCGACCCGATCTCGGCCTTGAACATATCTAATTGAATTCCAATAACTCAAAATAAACTTTAAATATACATATACACATATTGATTCGATCTTTTGCGAGCACATGTGCTATACAACAATTTTGATGAAATAAATATAGATTTGTGATCATAATTTATTAAAAATAAAGACAAATTGTGACATATATATGCAGATTCTAGCCAAGAAAGAATGCATGGATGAAGAGAAAGCACATAGAATAACTTGTTGGAATTGGCTAGCTATAGCTAAGCAAAAGGACATCAATTTTAAGAACATAAAGTCTATATTACTTATGTATAGTTGTTATCTATGTGTTGATTTTTGGCATACTTCCACCCAAACTAGCTCATCAATGTGTATTTATAGGATAGGGTAAATGCAATGAATTTTCTCTTTTTCATTATTATTATTATCACTATTATTATTTTTATTATTTGTGTAGTAAAAGATGTTTGGACTTTATTAGTCGGATGGATGGAGGTCTTCGAGGACTAATTTGAAGTTAGTCTGGATAATTATTCCGGATATGTCATAGTTTGAGTGACTAGACGGACTTAAACACTCGAATTGGTTCAGATCGAATATTTGATTTTGAACGCATAAGTAGACTAATGCAATTAGTTTACACGTTCCAGTAATTACTTTTTTTTTTGTAATTTCTTTTTCTTTTTTTACAATGTGTGATTATTGAGCTTTTTGATAGCTTCTACCCTCTGCTATCTTCATATTATTCATTGTTATCCTCTCATTCCAATATTTCCATACTATAGTTACAGGAATTATTGATGCTCTTTGTTTTCACAAAAAATGGATAACCTTTTTGTCCTTTTTTAGTTGATATGGTTCTAAATTATTATTTAGTTGATGCGGTTATGAATTATTATTATTATATTTATGCTGTAGAAATATGTTGATGTGAGATGCAATTCGAGATAGAATAAAAATATTATGACAATTTTTACTTTTTACTGTACATTGTGAATATATATATATTTAGTAATTTTTATTATATATATTTTAAAATTCTACTGACGAAAACACTTTTAACCGCTTTATATTACAAATTAGGTGTAGGCTATGGTCACTTTGTTTTTTCCTTACTTTGTCTACACTTTGTCTTTTTCACCATTGGATTAGCTTTTAACCCATGATTCAATGGTTGACAAAACAAAGTAATGGTTACTTTGTGAAAAACAAAGTGACCATAGAATATCCCTACTAATTAATATGTCATATCAAGAGTATTCTTAAATATTTTCAATCACAAACAATCTTGTTTTGTAGTTTATTTATTAGAAATGCAATTTATCCGCTAGAAAGAACGAGATACTCATCGGTATATGTTGTGCACAATAAGTTTATGTGTAATTATGAACCGAACAATCTCAATTGGTTAATCTTTATAAACCTATTACCATATTGTCAATTTTATGTTTCTATAAATAAAAAGATAATTGTTAATTGTACTATTCAATTGAAATTGTCAATTAGTTTATATTGGGACAAAGTTGTTAGCTAGTCAAATAAGTATACATATACAAAAAATAAATGCAAAGTAAGTACCTTCCAAACAAGCAACAGAACCAACACTGGACAATTATATATCCAAAAAAATTATTTAGTCTTTGACCTTAAATTTTAACTTAACTGATTAAAAAGATTATATAAAATTTCAGTATTCTACAACCCTCTTTTTATTAAAAAGAATAAAAGTTTACAAGAAATTATCTGGTGAAAGAAAAAATGAAACCATATACGAAAATAATATTTTGCTTGTAAGGTTATTTAACCTTATATATGATGTATGGGAGAGATCAACAACAAACCTTATCCTAAGAAAATGGCTTTTATAGAAAACACAAATACGTAATTGTTCCCTTATTTCAGTAGAACAAGATAAAATAGCAAAACTTCCTAAATTTATTTATTTGTAGGCGCACTATATCTAAATGATAACACACTCCCAAATTATAATATAGTATTTTTAAGAAATTTGGGACTAATTATATGTTTGAATATGTATAGAGTAGTTGATTTGAACGGATAAATACATTTTAAGTTTTCTACAAAGGAAAATGCTTTTAGAACTCATGACTACTTGATTAGCTAAACTATATTACTATGTCAAAATCTATCAACCTATTGATAATTAACTCTAATAACATTCCGTCAAAAAAAAAACTCTAACAATATTTTTTTATATTAATTAATCTTGACATATAATTAATAACAATTTCTCTCACCTTACTAACTGTTTACGCCACATTTATTTTTATTTAAATGGTCTCATTGTCGTTTAGTTTTCACTAAGGGAAACTCTCTCTTGATTAGTGAATCTCATTCTTGGTGGAAACTTAGAGTGACATGCGGTGCACCCAAGGGTAAACCAAGAGACCATTTATTATTTGACGCGTGTTTTTGTTAAGCGAATGGATGACAGGAAAATCAAAGACACGACTCAGTCAAATTATCAAAGATCGTGATAGTGGAGAGCAGTTACTCTGGAGGAAATCATGGAGAAGGTGGATCAAGTGGAGGAAGCCGTTACTTCAAGCTCCTATAAATACAAGAAATCACGATGGAAAAACCCGAACCAAATCGCCAATCAAACCAGAGCAAAACTCTAGCAATTTTCTTTAGACTTCAGCAATCCAGTTTCCTTTTTAGACTTTAACAAGTTTCCAATTTCCTTAGTAGATCATATTTTTTATTTTCAACGTTCAATTTCTTTAGTTGTAATCATTTTCATCCAATTTCAATACAAGTTCACCAATTTCCTTCCATTCTAGTTTCAGTTTATTATTTTGTTCATCAATCATTTTCTTAAGGTGGTATCGTTTTGATTATAGAACCTTTGGAATTTTAGGTCTCTTTTATTCCGCACAATCGTTTGATATTTTAGAAGTTAAATTAGCGCAATTCAATTCATAGTTTGAGAAACTATAAATCTCTGGCACGCCCGCACACCCCACTAAAAAGAGCCGAAACAAAAATTGGCACGCCCAGTGGGACACAATCACAATGCCACCGAAGAAAACAGATAAGGTCATCAGAGATCCTGAGTTAAGTTCTGATGAGGAGGAGATCATCAAGACTGGAAATGTTCCAAAGATAGTGGGACGAATGGAAGGTGATAAGAATGCTAGCCCTAGAGGACAGTCATGGATTTCTACTGAGATTCAAAACTCACCTTTCCTGGAGAAGCGTTTCACTGCCATCGAGAAGAACGTGGAGGCCCTTCGGAGTGACATAGATCTGAAGATGGACAAGATACTCCAGAAGTTGTCAGAACCAGGAGTTATCAAAGGTGGTTCCTCAGAGACCAATGAAGGACGTGGTGCATCTGGAGAAAAATACTTAGCTCCACCATTGAGAGAGGAGGGCGCCATGGGCTCTAAGGCCGCTTCTCCAGCAGGCCGAGAGAACACTGGTAAGTCACGCATCCCTCAAATTTTTGCACATACAAATCCAGCCTCCCATGCTATTTCATATTATGAGGAGGCAGGTGGTAACTTGATTAATACAGGGGATATTGGGGGCAACTTTAGAGGAAACGGAAGGAACTCCGGATTTTATATGCCATACATCCAACATGACATTCCTCAACAAGTGCCTCAACAAGCGCCGCAATTCAGCATGGAGGCGGTGAGAGAAGTTGTTCAAGAGCTTTATGGGCCCGGTCTTCGTCAAGTTGGCCGCCCTGAGTTCCACAAGCCATACCCCCATGCCATTGACATGGAGAATCCATATCCAAGAGGATACAGAGTACCTGACTTCACTTTGTTCTCTGGAGAAGATGGTTTGTCAACTTTGGAGCATGTAGCAAGATTCACGATCCAATGTGGGGAACTTGCTAACTATCCTAATTTCAACTTTCTGAAGTTGAGGCTTTTCCCAAACTCTTTGACGGGACCAGCCTTTACTTGGTACGCTACTCTCCCCAGGAACTCAATTCATGGATGGCAAGATATGGAGAGGCAATTCCATACCCAGTTCTTTAGAGCACAACCAGAAGTTTGTGTTGCTGATCTTTCGAGGCTGACCCAGAAAGGAGGAGAAAGGGCTGATGAATTCATTGGTCGCTTCAAGAAGATGAGGAGTAGATGCAATGTTTATCTCCCAGAGATGGAGTATGTGAAGATGGCCCAAAGGGGACTTGACATTGAGCTGAGAAAGAAGTTCCAAGGGATGGAGTTCAGGGACTTTTATGAGTTAGCTGCAAAGGTGATGGAGTATGAAGATCTTTTGAGAGAGGAGAATCATAGAAAGAAGACCGCCATGGGATCTTATTGTCAAGAAGTATACCATGATGTGGCAGTGGCGGATCTCAAAAGTACAGGGACTCATATTTGCCCTTTGTTATCTCAAACTTCAGGAGGACAAGCATCAAAGAGATCATATACTGAGAACACAACGCAATTCAGTTTTGATGTGTCCAAAACTGATGAACTTTTTGACTTCCTTTTAAAGGAAAAGTTTATCACTTTGCCTGCAGGTCATAAGTTACCAGTAAAGGAGGAGATGAGAGGGAAATCATACTGCAAATATCACGATTCATGGAGTCATCCAACCAATGATTGCTTTAGTTTCAAGAAAGCTGTCCAGGAAAGAATCAATAAGGGAATCCTTAAATTCCCAGAGAAGAAAGAAGCAATGTTGGTCGATGAAGATCCATTTCCACCAGTGGTCACCATGAATATGGTAGCAGTAGATATGAGAGAGGTCATCAACAGCAAGAAAGAAGATCTCCGCGTGAGGCTCAAGGATTCCAAGAAGACGAATAGTAGGAGTTACCACACTTGGATCCCCAAAGAGTACCTCAGATGTCCAGAGGAACCTGAATCCAGTTACAAACGACAAGGGGGGCATAGATCCACCATTCAGGTAGGAGTGAAGAGCATCGGGGAGAATCTTTACAAAAGAGAAGTTCATATAAAGAGAGATCCAAAAACTTCTAGAAGTGAAGTTCCAGTCGCTCCAAAAACTCCCCAGAGGCCTCGTTTTGTGATGCCTCAGGTAAGAAACTACGATAACAAGTGGCAGGTGGTGCGCCACAAAAAGTTTCCTAAAGTTCTTACTAGAACGCAGAAGAGACGGTTCCAACGCAAAAGAGCAATTGAGAGACATTTGGGTGAGAAAGAGGTGGACAAGAGACCAGAGATGGAGGAAACTCATAAAGGAGATCCAAAAGAGAAAGTAGCCCAGGAGAATCCGAAGGAGATCATTCAGAAGATCCGTATAGGCGACATGGTCATACCTATAAAATGTGCAACAGCTTCAGTGACGTTGCCATCAGATTTTATGGGATCTTCAAGCAATGATGCATTTGAGAAGAAAAAGGATTCACCTATCCCTGAAGAGAGAAACACACTCAGCAGTGGAGTCACAATTCAATCAAGTGGCCCAGGAGAACCAAAGAGAGTGGTTTTTGAGAAACCATCCCTGAACATGACTAAACACATCAGGCCTTTGTACATCAAAGCACACTTAAATGGCAGGCCTGTATCAAAAGTGTTGATTGATAATGGTTCAGCGGTGAATATCATGCCATTTAGGATGATGAAGGCCTTGGGAAAATCAATAGATGATTTGATTGAGACTGAGGTCATGGTGTCGGCTTTCACAGGAGAGACTACCAAAACTATAGGGGTGCTGCCAATCGAGATCACAGTTGGAAGCAAAACAACTATGGCGGCATTCTTCGTAGTTGATTCAACAGCGAGTTATCAAATCTTGCTTGGGAGAGACTGGATTCATGCCAACTGGTGTGTGCCGTCTTCACTTCATCAATTCTTGCTGTTTTGGAAGGGAGATGAAGTAGAAGTTGTGTGGGCTGATGGGAAACCATTCACAACTCAAGCTGACTCCGTTGAAGCAAGATATTATGATGGAGCTGTAGGTCCCATTTCCTTCAAAGGTGAAAGTAAAAGAGGAGGACCTAAGAGTATCACTTGGAGGAAGAAATGCCAACAGGAAGGGAAAGCCATCCTCCAACCATCAACAATCGTTCCATGCAAATCTTGGGGAACGATTGAGGAACCCATCATTGAGGAGATCAATGATCAGTGAACTCAAAGAAAGAGAAATGGCGGCGGCTGCTTCTGCCATCGAGAAATTCAAAGTGCAGCAGGTGTTAGATGAATTAAAGTTGGAAGATGAACTGGAGGCTCAAAGTGCAGAGCTGATATATGAAGAAGAGCCTCCGGAAGATGAAAATGAAGGCGTGATTCAGTTAGAGGAGTTGAAACCAGCGCCTTCACCATTGGAGGATGACAGATCACTGGCCAAGGATCCATTAGAAGAAGTGAACTTAGGAACTCTTGAGAACCCAAGAGTCACTTACATCAGTGGTTTATTGGATCCATCTATCAAAGAGAGAATCATCGAGCTGTTGAAAGAGTTCAAGGACTGCTTTGCATGGGAGTATCATGAGATGCCTGGGCTTAGCAAAAAATTGGTGGAACATCGTCTACCAATCAAGCCAGAGTTTAAGCCTTATAAACAACCTCCCAGGAGAATGTCAAAAGAGGTTGAGCTGAAAGTGAAGGAAGAAATTGAGAAACTTTTGAAAGCCAGATTCATTAGACCCACCAGGTATACTCAATGGTTATCCAATGTAGTGCCGGTGGTGAAGAAGAATGGGAAACTCCGAGTTTGTGTGGACTTCAGAGATCTCAATGCAGCAACCCCAAAAGATGTATATGTGATGCCCATGGCGGACATGTTGGTGGATGCCGTTGCAAATAATGAAATCCTATCGGCCATGGATTGTGTGGCCGGTTATAATCAAATTGGGATTGCAGAAGAAGACACTTCAAAGACCGCTTTCAGATGTCCAGGAGCTATTGGGACATTTGAGTGGCTGGTCATGCCTTTTGGCTTGAAGAACGCAGGTGCCACCTATCAGAGAGCCATGAATGCCATCTTTCACGATATGATCAGCAAAACTCTGGAGGTATACATTGATGATATCATCATCAAGTCCAAAAGAAAAGTGGATCATGTTGAACACTTGAGGCGCGGTTTTGAAAGGATGAGGGAACATCAGTTAAAACTTAATCCCCTTAAGTGTGCTTTTGGGGTGAAAGCTGTGAATTTCCTTGGTTTCCTAGTTCACCAAAGAGGCATGGAAGTAGATCAGAATAAGGCAAAGGCGATCATGGAGGCCGAATCCCCTCAGACAAAGAAGGAACTTCAACGTTTCTTGGGTCAAGTAAATTACCTCAGGAGATTCATATCCAACCTGGCTGGTAAATCTACATATGGACATGATGATGTGCTTCCTATGGAGATTGTGGTGCCATCCTTGAGAGTAGCTAGACAAAATGAACTCACCCCTGACGAATATACAGAAGCAATGATGATGGAACTTGAGGAATCTGATGAGACTAGAATGCAAGCACTTGACCGGATGATTGCCCAAAAGAAGAAGGTGGCCAAGGCGTACAACAAGAGGGTTAAGAAGAAAAGTTTTGAAGAAGGGGATCTCGTTTGGAAACTCATCCTGCCAATTGGAACTAAAGACAGAACATATGGAAAGTGGTCCCCAAATTGGGAAGGTCCATTCAAAATCTTCAAAGTTCTAGAAGGGAACTCATACTGGTTGTCCAGCCTGGAAGGAGAAGCGCATCAGAGATTCATCAATGGAAAGTACCTCAAGAATTTTTATCCCACCCTTTGGGAGTTGAGGGGGCATCAACAATGAGATAGAAATATCGCTTAAGTATTCATATTTTTATTTTGATGTAATGCAATGCAATTTCATTTTTGAAAGTTGTAAGGCTGGCTTATAGCCGCCGATCTTTATTGCAATAAAAGAAAGCAGGCCTCAAGGCCGCAATTCAAACATCAAATAATTGTCTACTAAGTTAATCTAAAAGCTATCTCTCTAGAAGAATCAAATAAAAATCAAAAATCCAAATCTATGGTTTTCAGGCTCTCCCACGAGGTTTGATCAGTAGCGAGGAGGCATTTCAACTCTTGGAGCCTAGTAGCACATTCTTTTCCTTTTTCACATTCGGACTTCAAGGAATCAGCCATGAGTTGTTCTTTCTCTCGCCCATTTTTCTGAAGTTGGCGCAACTTCTCTCCTTGAGAGATTGTTTTCTGCATCTCTTCTTCAGCTTCCTGTAACTTTTTTCTAGCTTCTTCCACCTTCATGTAGCCTTGGTCGATCAAGTTGATAGACTCCTTGACGTCTTCATCAATCTCAGAATTTTGTTTGCGTAGCTCTTGATAGAGGTGACGTGCAGTTACACAAGACTCCAACTGATCATTTAGAGATTCTATCTGAGGCTTGAGTTCACAATATCGAGAATGACAAGATTCAATCTGAGCCTTAAAATCAGTCAGACGTTCCTTGATTGCAGAGGAAGGGTAGCAGCTGATGAGATCATCAATACTAGAGTAGAGAATCCCCAAATGTTGTTTGGAAACCGAGGGGAAATCAATGCCAAGTATGGTTCTGATAATGTTTTTGGAGGCAGAAATGAGATCTCCATCAGGGAGACCACTGGAAAAGTCTTCTTCAAGAAAGGAGAAATCAATACCAAGAAGAGGAGGAGCTCCACCAGGAGAAGTTTTCAACTCGGCAATTTTATCCAGAAGATTCTGAAACAAACAAAAAGAAAGATTAGATATTCGGTGAAGATTTAATCATAAAGTGGAGCTCTAGTTCCATTACCTCAGGTTTTTGAGCAATGACAGCAAAAGCATTCAAGGTGCCACTCTTTGAAGCAAATGGGAGGTTCCTAGTAGCTTCATGTTGTGAAGGTGATGTGGTAACAAGGGGAGGAGATAGCTTGGGAGGAGAAGTTCGCCCAAAAGGAGTCGAGGATGCCACTCCATTGGAGGGTGTGCGACCTTGTAGACACTTGCTAGAAGAATCTCCTTTACTTAAATTGTCTACAGCCACCATAGGAGTTTGAATGTCATGAGGAAAAGGAAGTCTCGTTTCCACTTGATTCACTCTAGGAACATCAGAAGACACCAGAGAATCGATAATAGGAGTTTGGTAGACGGCTAACGCAAGTGTTTCTTTTCCAGTTGTTTGACTACGTTCATTAAGTCCTTCTTGGAGGGAACCATCAATTGTAGACGATGCATTGGTCTTGCACCTTTTCGGTAGAGGGTGATCATCTTCTAGAAATTCCTCATCAACTTCAAGGTCATCAATGTTGACATTATCAAGAAAAGCAAAGTCTGGCTCGGGGAGGTCCTCAAGATTTATACCATCATCAGAGGCGACATCGGTGGGGTCACTATCTTCATCTCCGGTGCCAGTTCCCCCATCTCCAGCTATTTCTGTGTGGATATATGGATTAGTGAAGAGAATATATATAAACAAAGCAGGCCTCTAGGCCGCTATATATACATGGAAGGGCTCATCTACCTGCATTTGTCACTTTTGGGTGAAGATAGGGCAAGCGTAGAGACCACCATTGGTCAAACTCTGCCATTACGATAGGAGCCTCTTTACAAATTTTTGTCAACTTAAAGCGTTGATCTTCAATGGAAAGCTGGCGAATTCGAGCCTCAGAAGCCCTGTAACGTTCAACAGAGGCGGGAAATGTAGGTGGAGTCGGAATGGCCTGAATAAGGCCGAATTGACGTGCACATAATGATGGCCAATACAATTCTAAGCAAGCATTTGTGGCTGATGGACTGGATTTGAAACTAGCACCGACATGAAGGAAGCGGGTTGATAGGAAAGATTTCCACAAATCTTTTCCTCCTTCTGCTGAGTTGATTAAAGCGATCTTAGTTCCATTTTCTGGTAACCTGCAAAAACAATTAGCAAACCTCAAGGAAGGTCTATCTTGTATGGAGGAGAAAAATTGGAAGAATTCTCCCATCTTCGTTGTCTTTGTTTTGGCGCTCATCAGTGATCGACCAATAGTACAGAGGTATCTTCAGGAGAATTCTTCAATTGACGAAAATATGCAAGAAGCCATAGTTGAACAACCCAGAGATTTCCACCTAGCTTCATGAAAGGTTCATTAGATACCACATGAGTCATATGGTGATAAGCAGCTCCCAAAAACATGGTTCCTAAAGCTAATTTGTTTCCACAAGCTAGTTCATACGCGATCTCCTTATATTCCACCGTCACTTTACCAGATGCAGGGCAAAAGATGAACCGACAAATGAGGACCCATAAGAAGAGAATGTGATCAACGCGTCTAGATGGGTGGGGATTAGCCGCCATGTGTTCAACCAGACTTGCGGAATCCGTTGAGCTTCGATCTTTAAACCACTGTGGAAGATCATTTTGGATTAAAGAAGGTACATCAGAACCGACTACCGATAGTCCGGTCAATGCAAGAACATCCCTCAAAGTAACAGTCATTGGTCCGAAAGGGAAAAGAAAAGCGTTACAGTTAGGCGACCAGAAACACAAGGCCGCGTACAATAGACTTTTGTTCACTTGAATGTCCACCTGCGACATTTTGATCAGTTCGTTAATTCCAAGCGTAGTCCAACTTCTTTCATATGTAGGCCGCAAACGATTCACCCAGGTGGCCCAGGCAGTGGATACGTCGCTAGAGAAACGCGGCCAACTTCTGCATTTAACGCACTTGCCGGTCCGAAGAGTAGGAGCGTTCACAAGGAGTTCAGTTTCGTGAGCTAATGGAAAAGGGACTTGAGGCGGGTTGTTGCGAGAAGGAGAACCAAGTATATAAAGTTCATCATCTGCCTGATTTGCCTTGTCAGATTTGTCTTGTTGAGGCGCATGGTGACTTGCCTTATCAGTTTTGTCAGATTTGTCTTGTTGAGACACTCGGCTTGGCTTTCCAGGAGGATTTGAAGACGATTTTCTTGGTGGAGGAGCGTTGGTTTTCTTCAAAGAGGGAGATTCTGTCAAAATTCATATTAGAAGTTAGCACGTTACAAAAATTTTGGGCAGCCGTGTTCTATCTATTTTTTCAGTTCATATAGTGATCTTACCTTTAGAAGACGCCCTTGAAGACATTATTTGGTTGGAAACTGACTGGTCAGATTGGTAGCGCATGCCGTTTAGAGAAGAGCTTTGCAACGTTGACAATGTAGGGATTAGTAGTGTACAGAAATACACATAATCCCAATGACAACTTCGTGCAATTGATCCTTCATGAACTGGTACAATCTTTTCAACACGCTTGGAGTATCGTGATTAAAGGAACTCGATCGAAAGATCCGTCCTTAATACTAGATACCGACAAGTTTAGAACAGCTTTGACAACAAACTATGATCCACCACTAAACAGTGAAAGCTAGTAGCGCACCGAGGTACACAACAGTCCCAATAACAGCTTTGACTACGAACAGCGAACGACCCTTGAACGGTGAAAGATAAGCGCCAACAGAAAAAAAAAAAAAAAAGATAAATCTGCAATTTGACAAAAGGAAAGCAAACGATATACTTGATGCTGTCAAAAATCGGTTAGATTGTATATAAGGGATGACCGCACGAACAACACAAGGAAGCTTATTGATCAGTTGATGAATATCTAGAGAGGTGGTGTGTCCTGTTTCCAAGTTAATTGAATCCCGGAGAAGAACATGAAGGCTCTTAATTAATTGAGGCACCGTCCTACTGCAACAAAAGAGCTTCAGGCGGCTAATTTATAGAAAACAAAAGGTAGTGTTACCAGGTAATTACTCCTATTTTGTACTGTTTTGTGAATAAATTTTACTCCTAATAGGACTCTACTTTGGTTTTTCTGCGTTTATCAACTAATTAGGAGGCTCATCAATGTTTTCTTTTTTCTTTTTTCATTTTTTGATTAATCCTTTTCAATTTTTTTTTTATTTTAGTTTTAAAAAAAAAAATCATCCAATCTCTACAACTTTCAGTTGCTGTTTGTTTTCTCCGAAACAAAATTAAATTTCAATATTAGAATTCTAGTTTTAGTTTACTTCAATCTCTTTATGTCATTATTGTAATTTTCTTTTCTTTTCTTTTTGTTCTTCACTTGTTTTATTTTTATTTCTCAGAGTCTAAATGAATTTTGTTAAGAACATCAAGCATAAATTTTCATACTTCAAACTCATGCTTGTGGGGGGCAATTGTTTACGCCACATTTATTTTTATTTAAATGGTCTCATTGTCGTTTAGTTTTCACTAAGGGAAACTCTCTCTTGATTAGTGAATCTCATTCTTGGTGGAAACTTAGAGTGACATGCGGTGCACCCAAGGGTAAACCAAGAGACCATTTATTATTTGACGCGTGTTTTTGTTAAGCGAATGGATGACAGGAAAATCAAAGACACGACTCAGTCAAATTATCAAAGATCGTGATAGTGGAGAGCAGTTACTCTGGAGGAAATCATGGAGAAGGTGGATCAAGTGGAGGAAGCCGTTACTTCAAGCTCCTATAAATACAAGAAATCACGATGGAAAAACCCGAACCAAATCGCCAATCAAACCAGAGCAAAACTCTAGCAATTTTCTTTAGACTTCAGCAATCCAGTTTCCTTTTTAGACTTTAACAAGTTTCCAATTTCCTTAGTAGATCATATTTTTTATTTTCAACGTTCAATTTCTTTAGTTGTAATCATTTTCATCCAATTTCAATACAAGTTCACCAATTTCCTTCCATTCTAGTTTCAGTTTATTATTTTGTTCATCAATCATTTTCTTAAGGTGGTATCGTTTTGATTATAGAACCTTTGGAATTTTAGGTCTCTTTTATTCCGCACAATCGTTTGATATTTTAGAAGTTAAATTAGCGCAATTCAATTCATAGTTTGAGAAACTATAAATCTCTGGCACGCCCGCACACCCCACTAAAAAGAGCCGAAACACTAACTAAATTATATTTGATTATTAAGCATTAGGTTTCATCTTACAACTTTATAGTGAAAAAACATCTAAAATGTCCTCGAATTATGGTACTTCTTGAAAATATAAAGCACGACAGGTTCATATGTGTAAGTTCTCTCATGAGTTTATCTATGAACTGATATTGAAATTCTCTCGAGATACTCATATGCCATTTCCTTAAAATTTGAAAATTTCAGTTTATTTTGTGGGATTATGTTGAGTCCAAAATGTACTTAAATTAATCGTATATTTCATATAATAATTAACGACATTTCATATGAAAATAGCTCATTTAGCTTATAAATACCTAAGTTATGAGCAACTTTACCTTTGAGTCTTTGTTTTTCATGTTTGAGTCTTTGTTTTCATGTGCATAGCATAAACATAGTGAAATCACAATTATTTAGTGTAAAATCGAGTTAAAACGAGCAAAGTATCGTCATATAAGATTCATACAAGTTTACGTCACTAGAAGTCGAAATTATTTCAACGAAACAAGTTCAAGAGGGAAAAGTTGTGCTTGTCGTGCTCGAGACAGATATTGTCTCAAGCGCGATCAACTGAGGAGAAAAATCTTCTAAAATTTAGTTCAATACATACCAAACACTTTAAAAATGACGAAAATGAACAAGTTCAGTAGAGCATATGATGTGGCGAACTCGGGGTGGTAAAACAAAAGGAAGGAAGAGGGGAGGGGAGGGGGCATGTGTGTCACGTGCAGGCAGTAGAACAGCGAAAATTGCCGCACCCGGCGGCAGGCAATCGCTATCGACGACCGACAGTTGTACCCCAAAAGCAGCCGCGTGGTTTGGTGACGCGTGTAATACACACATTTGCTCCGGTGACATGGCGGTCAACTAACCCCATATGCCCCCTCTTTTCTTCCCCTTCTACGTGTCCTGGGCCCCCACTTTGTCTCCTTTCCCCCCTGCATTTCTTCATCACCTTTTTCTATTTTTAAAGATAAATAACAACATAGGGATTGTTTATAAAACTAAAATAAATTATAATACTAGGGATTCGGATAAATCATTTTACACTTGTAATTTCCAAATTTTATGGTTTCAATTCCGGTGACAATTTTTTAGCCTAAATGTTAGTGGCAAAAAAGGATTAAATATTTTTTTGGTTAATAATGGTGTTCACTGCAGACAGTAGTCATTATTTTTTCGCACAATGATATACACTTTTATGTGTGGAATCGTAGGCTTTTGATGATGGAACCTTAATCCTTTACTTAAAGAGAAGGATCTTTATCAATCTGTAAAAAAAAATAAAATATAAATATTGATTTCTTAGTTTGATACAAAAACTGGGAGATCCTACTCAAAAAGGCAAGTAGTTTGATACAATATTTGATCTCTTAGTTTTCGCCTCTATTTTTTTTAAGTTGCTAAAACTAAAATATTGCTAAATAACACGAATATAGATATGTCAATTAATGTAATAAGAGTGACATTTTATCAAATTACAAAGGTAAATGGTTTAATGTGAACAAACTAAAAGTCAGTGACCAAATGTACAAATTATGAAAAGGTTAGAGGCCAAATAATGCATTTTGCCTAAAAAAAAAATCAGTTTTTCATTTATTAGATATTAGAAATGTTGAGAAAGTTACTTTAAATGTAGAGAGTTTCTATTATACACACCAAGTACGATGATGTGGTATACCAAACGAATAAATGATTGACATATATGATTCCAATCAACCAAAAATTTACACGGTGTAACTAATTAATCGTATATTTTATAGTTAATTATTTATATAAAATTCTAGATTACAAAATAAGAAACTCTATATCCTAGAAAATGAACCTAGGACCCTATATTATAAACTCTAGACCGTAATAGTTATGAAATGTCACTAATTATTGATCCGGTGTACGGATGACGTGGTACACCGGGTTTATTCTAGAAATTCTTTAAAAGGTAATGGTGTGCTAGAGTAAGACTCTGTTTTTTATAACTGAACTGAACTGATTTAAATACTATTGAACTGAACTGAATAACATTGAATTGAAGTGCATTTAATGAAGGAAAATTACTGAAGTGAAGTGATACTATTGAATTGAACTGAAATAAATTACTGATCATACATAAAGAACAAGGCCTACAGAAAAGTAAAATAATTGGAGTAAAAGTTTTATGTATACTTTGACATTGCTTTTTCATCAACTTTTCTAGTTTTTCCAACTAAAAGCAGTGTTTAATAAATGTAAAACTGCTTAATGAGAAAGCTGTTTTGAGTAAAGTTAGAATTTGTAGTTTTTGAAAAAAATAAAAATTGTTAGAAGTTGTGTAGAAAGTTTATAGTTATATTTTTTTTCTTTTACTTAAATAAATTTAGCTTTCGATATATTATTTTCTCTTTCTTTCTTAACTTTAAGGACTCTTGAAAGCTTTTGCTTGCGGTTTTCGACAATATTTTTTTAAATAACAACTGTTTCTCCTCACAACAATATTAAACTAACTCTTACTTGCTCTGAACAAATCAAAGTTGTTATAATTGAGAACATAATAAAGCTAGATAAAAAAAAAATATTAAACAAATCTTTGTAAAGGAATTTAGTTATTTTTGAAATAGAAATAAAATTGATAAATAAAATGAGTTTCTACATTTTATTAATAATTTATTTAATTGACTTTCAGTATAATATTTTAAGAATAATGGTTTATTGTACCATTGGAGATGTTCTTAAACCATAAATATTAAGTAGGTGGTAGTTAAGTAAGTTTTGGAATTGATTTTATATACATTGTATACAAATAGTTTGCCCCATCAAAAATTATGAATCCATTTATATGTATACTCCCGTAGAGATAGGTTCAAGTGAGACAAGGAGACTATAGTGAGATAAAATATTATGGTGAGACATTGACCATTTTGGTAAGAAAAAGGGGAAAGATGGCAAACTTGTAAATAAATACACAAATGTCAACGTGAGGAAGAAGGGAAAGAGGGGGAGGGTGATGTCAGCGCTGATGTCACATCTGGAGAGAGAAAAAGTTTTTATTATTTTATTTAAAATGCATTTTCTCCCGCTCTTTCTGAACTCAATTTTCAAAAAAAATTATACCACTGAACTCGTATTAATTAGGCGGTCATTTTGAGATCCATTGTTGTTATTTATAGACGATTTTTATTTTTTTATTTTTGTTCTAAGTCGGATACTTGGTTTTTCCAACAGAATACTATATTTGTTCCACCAGACTACTCCAATTGTTCCAGCAAAATATTTTCATTATTTTTTTTTAAATGCACTCTGGGAGTGTAAAAAAATGTAATATTCTGTTGGAACAATTAGAGTAGTCCGGTGGAACAATTATAAAAAAATAAAAAAAAAATAAAAATCGTCTATAAATAACAAAAATGGATCTCAAAATGACCACATAATTAATACGAGTTCGCTGGTATAATTTTTTTTGAAAAATGAGTTCGGAAAGAGCGGGAAAATACAATTTAAATCAAATAATTAAAACTCTTTCTCTCTCCAGAGGTGACATCAGCGATGACATCACCCCCCTCTCCCTTCCCTTCAATTCACGCATGAGGGGTGCTCATTTAATTACAATTTTGCCACCTTCCCGTGTTGAGTTACAAAAATACCCCATGTCTCATCATAAAAACTAGTCTCATCCTAAACCTTTGTCTCATTTGAACTTGATTCTACTCCCGTAATTATTATAATTTATATTTTTTTTCACTGTGAATAATTTTAATATTATTTATTTTATCTAAAAATGATCATACTCTTTCTATATTCTTTTTCTAGATTACTTTTTGACAAAAATGTGATCGCTGCTTAGTATATTTTGTCAAAATAATCTTTTATATAAATACCGTAAATATAACTAGTAACGGTCTTAAATATAAAATTGAAAAAATTAAAATTGTTTATATAATTTACGATAGAACCAACCATATTTTATTTATTTTTTAGAATCTACATTTTTGAAATTCTCAATCTAAACATTTAAATTCTCTCTCTACATTAATATTACACAAACGACCTTAAAATTTTAAAGAAATGGAATGGAAAGATTTAAGTTGTTTCGCATCATCGATTTTATTTTTTTTTTCTTTCTAATGTGAGGTATCTAGAGATCATTCTTATAGTATACAAATAAAAATCATTCTTTTGATAAAAATATACAAATCATAATCACTTTTATGTCACCAAACAAACCACATTAACAATTTTTATATAAAAATTTTAGCCATAGTTTTTTTCTTTCAAAATTTACCCTAGTTTTAAATGTTTTACTTCTTATCTTCCCTTTTTATCCAATATATTGCTTCCAATCTCCTTCTTCTTTTGTGGGCCCCACTGTTACATACCATATGACATGCCATCACCTTCTTCTTCCCCTATATAAAACCCTTCTTCCCCACCCATCCAAACCCATCCTCCAAAACTCTCCTTCCATCTTCTAATACTTCATCTTCTTCAATCAAATCTTCTAAGTCACCACTTAAAATTCACCAAGAAAACACAAAAAAAAAGCTTCCAAATTTCCAACTATGGCCGTCGATAATGCTCTTTCGTCCCCGTTGGGACCTCCAGCCACCGATAAAGATGCCAAAGCTTTGCAGTTCATAGAAGAAATGACAAGAAACGCAGAGCTTGTTCAAGAAAAAGTGTTGGCTGAAATCTTAAGCAGAAACAAAAATGTTGAGTACTTGAAAAGATTCAAACTTGATGGTGCTAATGATCGTAAAAGTTTCAAAACTAAGTTACCCATTATTACTTATGAAGATCTTCAACCTGAAATTCAACGTATCGCTAATGGCGATCGCTCTCCTATCTTGTCCGCTCATCCCATCTCGGAGTTTCTCACTAGGTAATTTCTCGACCGATAATAATAAAAACTGTCATTTTGAATCTTAACTATCAATTTAAATTTTTAGTTTAAAATTCCTTTTTCCGTTTTCAACAAGGAAATAGAATTCTTATCATTTTATGGATGATAGATTCCTTTAAGAGTTAAAAGTGTACACGCATGGCTTCACTAGTTTTCTTCCACTTGATGCATAATTAACTTTTGAATAAATATATAGAAAATAATATTTAATTGGAGTGATCTATTGATTCAACTCCTTAAGTTAATGTCCGATATTAGTTGTTTGTGTATGTAATATTTGAAGTAAAACATCGGAATAAAAACTAGAGAAATAGAAATTATAAAATTACACTAGTTTTGGTGGTTTGGTTAGTATGAATTATTGTGTTAATTTCATCCAAAATGAATTTTTAGAAGAAATTTTAGTTTACTTTTAAAACAAATACTCCATTAATTTTAGAACAAAAAAAACTATGATTTTTTATTTATGATGTAAAAAAGATATGCTACAAGTATTATTGGAGTATGTACTTTTTTAATGATAAAAAGAACTCTATACAATTTTTATTATATCATAAATAATTTTTATTTTTTTTGTTAAATATCATTAATACTCTTTTGCATCAACTATTTTACCTTTATATATTTAGAAACTATTATAATCTTCTGAAATTTTTCCTTTGAACTTGACAATTTGTTTAATGTTTGGAATTAATATAAGGTAAACTTAAAAGCAAACACCAAATTATTTTGAATAAACTGATGTTGTGCACCTAACTAATTTTGGATTATATTAATGTTTTTGCTAATATCGGGACTAATTCTTGAAATTTGTTTATAATTACAGTTCAGGGACATCAGCAGGTGAAAGGAAGCTGATGCCAACAATTAAAGAAGAGCTGGATCGTCGCCAATTATTATATAGTCTACTCATGCCAGTCATGAACTTGTAAGTTAAACTTTAATTTTACAAATTAAATATCACATCATTCATTAAATTCCATCCACATGCACCATGTTATATGTCAATTTTTTGCAATTAATACAAATATTTTAGGAGTGTGACAACAGTTTATTATGTGAAAATCAAGTCCTATGGTGCATAATATAAATAATATAAGATAATTGTGTTGAAAAAGTCAAGTCAAACATGCATTCTTTTTGTAAATCGTATAATCAAGTCAGGAATTTACGGTTCTGTTAATATTTTTGTTTAACAGGTATGTGCCTGGATTGGACAAAGGCAAAGGCTTATATTTCTTGTTTGTGAAATCCGAAACAAAAACTCAAGGTGGACTCTTGGCTCGCCCCGTGTTGACTAGCTACTACAAAAGTGACCATTTCAAGACTAGGCCATATGACCCTTACAATGTGTACACTAGCCCCAATGAGGCAATTCTTTGTGCCGATTCCTTCCAAAGTATGTACACTCAAATGCTCTGCGGTCTCCTTGACCGCCACCAAGTCCTTCGTGTTGGCGCGGTTTTTGCATCTGGGTTGCTTCGTGCCATCAGGTTTCTTCAGCTGAATTGGGCCCAACTTGCGAACGATATCGAGTCAGGAGTGCTTAACAAGCGCATTACTGACTCTTCGGTTAAAGGTTGCATGGACAAAATTTTGAAACCTAATCCTGATCTCGCAGAGTTCATCCGATTTGAATGCGGGAAAGGCGAGTGGGGTGGAATCATCAAGAGAATTTGGCCTAATACGAAGTATCTTGATGTGATCGTAACTGGAGCCATGGCTCAATATATTCCTACTCTTGAATTTTACAGTGACGGATTACCGATGGCATGTACTATGTATGCTTCTTCCGAATGTTATTTCGGGTTAAACCTTAACCCTATGTGCAAACCTTCGGAGGTTTCGTATACCATTATGCCGAACATGGCCTATTTTGAGTTCATGCCTCACAATCCGGAATCAACTCGTGACTCGCCACCTAAACTTGTCGACCTTGTCAATGTCGAGGTGGGGAAAGAGTACGAGCTCGTCATCACTACCTATGCAGGCCTATACAGATACCGAGTTGGTGACATTCTCCGAGTTACCGGTTTTCACAACTCAACTCCCCAATTCCATTTTGTTAGGAGAAAGAATGTATTACTTAGTATTGACTCCGACAAAACTGATGAGGCTGAGCTGCAAAAGGCAGTTGAGAATGCATCGGAGCTCCTTCGAGAATTCAACACAAGTGTTGTTGAGTACACGAGCTATGCGGATACAAAGACAATTCCTGGTCACTATGTGATATATTGGGAACTAATGGTGAAAGATTGGACAAACTCGCCGAGTCATGAGGTATTGAACCAATGTTGTCTTGCAATGGAAAATTCGTTGAACTCAGTGTATCGACAAGGTAGAGTTGCGGATAACTCGATCGGTCCACTTGAAATAAGGGTAGTAAAGAATGGTACATTTGAGGAGTTAATGGATTATGCAATATCAAGAGGGGCATCAATAAATCAATACAAGGTACCAAGATGTGTGAATTATACACCAATTATGGAATTGCTTGATTCAAGAGTAGTTTCTTCACATTTTAGTCCATCTTTGCCTAAGTGGACTCCAGAAAGATCAAGAAGATAATGAAAACTACTATTTGAGCTTTTTCATGCCCACCAAAAATAAGGCCAATCTTGATTGGAAAATATGTGTAAAAAGTAGAACTTCTTTATGATAATTTCTTTTCTTTTTTTTTTTGGGATTTTGGAATCTTAGTAGGTTTTGGGAAAAGGGTAGTTTGATTAGGATTATATGTAATATTAAACCAAGTGGTGATCATATGATGTGGACCTTAAAAGATGTTTGGTCTAATGTGATGTTTCTTTCAATATAATGGAAACAAAACATAGAGCTTTTTTTGTGTACTTTTAATTACATGCTTATCATTAAATTTTGTTTTTCATAATATTATTTTTTTCTTTTTTCCTTCTTGATCCTAAATGGCCACATTTCTTTTAATTAAATGGACAGAAAACCAGCAAGTATATAAAAGATACATCAATGGATTTTAGTGTTTTACCTATGAGTGTATAAGTAATTTATTATAACACCCTGAACTATATCGTGATTTTAAAAAAATATACAAAGCGCACTCAGAAATTTATAATTTCTTTTACAAAATAAAGTTTAGGCAAGCGCAAACTTGCCCACAACTATGGTCAACGTGAACTACAGGTTTCCATGATGATTCAAGGGAATTTACATATTGATTAGGCTAAAATTAATATATTAATTAAGTTAAACTTAAGTGAAGAATGTTAATTAATAATTTAAATTAAATCTCAAGTTGGATCCTTAATATAAGTAAAATAATTCTTCATCAAAAAATATCTGGTCAAATTCAAACAAATTGAACAGATTCAAATTACTATTTAATTAATACAATAGTATACTAATATTTTGTCTTATGGTTAATTAATCTATTACAAGATTTTAACAACTAGTAATTACCTGCCGACTTAGTGAGGAACAAATAAACATTTTCCCAGCTGAAATTATGGGTCAACAATATTAATCTTATCTAAGTTTTGATAATGACCTTCCTAACTACATAATGAATAAATAAAAACAAGCCTAAAAATACAAAAGAATAAATAGTATGTAACACAATATTTTATTAGAAATAGCAGATGATATTATTTTAGGGAGAAATTATAGAAGTTCTCGGTGTACCATGCTTAATAATACAAAGGATTAACAGGTTACTATAATAAAAAAAAAAGAAGGAAAAAGTACAAAAATAAATCATGTGGTTTCGACCATTTTTAAACATAATCCTCGTGGTTTAAACTTTTGCAAATAAGTACCACGTGGTTTTGATTGCTAGCAATTAGAGGCTAATTGGATAACAATGTCAATTTTTACTGGCATATGTTAAGTTTTCGGGAGTAAAAAATCATTATTTTCACCAATTTTGAACCAAATTGTCATTTAAGTGATGTATATTATTTAATAACTACAAAATAACTTTTAACACGAAGAAGAATAATGGAATAAATCATCAATCAACCATAACTGTCAACATTATTACTGCAACTCTGTCAAAGGTTTCAACGACAAGAGCATATTAGATTTAAAATGAGCTCATGTGATTAAAAGAGACTATTATTTGTGAGCAGAAATTAACATCGTTGACTGATTAGCCTCTAATTGCTAACATTCAAAACCACAAAGTACTTGTTTGCAAACCTTTAAACCACGAGAATTATGTTTGAAAATGACAGAAACCACGTAGTTTATTTTTGTACTTTTCCCTAAAAAAAATAATTATTCTTATAGTTAAAAGAGCACATAGTTATATTGTACAATAAAATTTCTCTATTTCCGGATCATGCATACTGAAGAAAAAAAAAAAGAAATTCACTCTTAACTAACAGAAATTTTATATATAGTTAAGAGTTTCCATTGATCATATAACTACTTTATTTTTTTATTTTAATTAGTTCTCGGTCATAGTTAACAAACACTACAGAATCTCATCTAGTTTACTCTAATTTTTTTTTCTTTTGATGAAATAGTTTACTCTACTTTTAGTAAAAGAGTAGGAGATCTAAAAGTTAAGCATAACTAGTACGACATGTGTATGAGATTTATCCCTAGTATACTACAAGTATTCATTCCCTCACAATAAAGTATGTGATATGTGGTTAAATTGATAGATCAACTTAACCAATTAAATATGGTTGGAATCCAAAAAAAATGAAGGTTGAGTTCTAGCTAAAATACTTAGTAGTTAGTAAGCATCGTTCTTTTTAGGCTTAAAAATAATGTACTAAAAATGGTTGAATTATATTGAACTCCAAAAAAAAAAAACTGACTGATTTGTTGAACTTAAAAATGAACTGAATAATTTTAAAAAATGGTTGAATTATTGGCTGATTTGTTGTACTGAAAATGGTTGAATTATATTTAACTTAAAAAGAAACTGAATAACTTGAATTATATTGAACTTAAAAATACTATTCAGTTTCATTCAGTTCAGTTTGACCAATTTCAGTTCAATTAAATTCAGCAAAATTCATTTTCATTCAGTCAAATTTAGCCAATTCAGTTCAGTTCAGTTTAGCCATAAAGAACGAGGCCTTATTAGTAATTCATTTCATTTCACTTCAATTCAATTCAGTTCAATAATTTCCCTCCAGTAGATGAACTTCAGTTTAGTTCAATTCACTTTAGTTGCATTTGGTCATTATGTCCTATTTTTTTTGACTCAATTGAACTTAACTGAACTGAATTATTGACTGAGACCATATTCTTTATGACTGAAATTTACCGAACTGAAAATTACTGAACTGATCTAAAGTGCATTTCCTGAAGAGAAATTACCAAGCTGTACTGAATTTACTAAACTAGAATTGCTGATAAAATATAAAAAAACACATCTCGAATGTCTAATAATTTTTACTCAATTTACTGAATTTTATGGGTACAAAATCTTAGGCCTTATTCTATATGACTGAACTGAACTGCAGTGAATTAGAGTGTTTTTTACCAAAAAAAAATTACTAAACTAAACTGAATTAAACTAAATACTACTACACTGAAAAAATTTAATAATAAGACATAAACATCGGAGCGTTAGTCTGACAATTATTATAATTGATGACTATAAATTTTTCGGGAAGTGAGTTTTTGAACCTTCGTAGAACAAATTATAAGACATGATTTTTTGTTTTTTGTTTTGCTTTTGGACTTCAAAAGCATATTATGAATTGACTTTTGGTAGTATAGACAAGTTTCAATAAGTATTTACAATTTTCTCAATTAGAAATAATTCCCTTATTGCTTTATGTTTGTGCATTGAATTTGAACATTCCTCCTTTTTCTGACCCACTTTTAATTATCATGTATACAATAAAGCAATTCATCTTTTATGAATTTTATTTGGATATTTATGTCCCAAGTAATAAAACTGAAATCAATCTGCTTTTTCCTTACGAAGGTGAACTCAATGTTAAAGAAAGGATGTATAAGCTCTTTCATAAGTTCATATATATATATAGTTTCATTATAGTAAAAAACATTAAGTGTTAGTAGGATGGTCGGGAAAGCTTCGAGAACTAATTGAGATTAGTCATCGGGAATACAGATTTTGAGCGCTTAATTGATGATAGGAATAGACATACAATATACATACGTAACATTTTGTGTAATATAGATAATATATGGTTAGGGTTGTACTTAGATATATATAGTCATCTCTTACTATTCAATACTAAGATTGCACATATTTCTACATGGTACCTAAAGCCAGACAAACTGCAAAACCCTAACATAATTAAGCGGGTCTAAAAAGTCTACTCTGACCAAATCATATTTTCAATTTTTTTGAACACCTAAACAAGGCTTGAATAATAAGTCGGGCTTCAATTATAATAATGTACGGCCTAGAGCTTCCCCTAATCATGGGTTGAAGCACCCCTCCTACCCTTAAATTTTTCTTACCTAAAAAATAAAAATTAATAGACTCATCAATTTTTCTAATATTTCTAATATACTGCAAAACCTAGTTCATAGTGGATGATACTGAAGTAGAAAGATTTGCACAAGAATCAACTCCAAGTTCATGTTCTTTATGACTGAACTGCATTTACTGAAGGAAAGTTATTGAACTAAACTAAGTATTACTGAACTGAACTGAAATAAATTATTGATAAAGGCATAAAGAACATGGTCTAAGGAATGTCGAAGAGGGCATAAATAAACTAAATCTCACATTGAAAATAGAGAACGAATGATTGAGACTTATAAATGAAATGTAAAGATAATATATGTATGACACTTTTAAAATTGTGGGACTTACTGATGACGAATCCAGATTAGAGCACAATATTTGCATGAAATCTGAGTGTTATAATAATCAAAACCTATGAATACATTTTAGCCAATTTCAAAGTTGATAATCATAACCATCATATATAATCCATAAGTCTTTTGTAAAATCAATTGATTATGCTTTGTAAGTAATGATCATTTTAAAGGAAAATTAGAAAAATCCCCAACATTAAATGCAAGATGATTGGATGAACCACCATATAGGCTCTTTTTCATTATCTTTAATTTAATTCATGTGGTTTGCAATTTGCAAGCCATAAATACACATACAATATCATAACCAAGAAAAATAGATTGTTCTTGTCTCTTCCATTTTAAGCAAAAGAATAACATAAATAAAATGGTGGAATTTATTAATTATATAAGATTTTAATGCTAAGTTTTGATAATAATAGAAAATTGTCAATTTCATGAGCTGTTTCACTATCTTGAAGGAACCCACACTAATTTAATTATGCTTACCTGGTTTATTGTGCTCAAATAAGTCCAACATTAAATTTATATCAAGAACTTTAAACTTATAATTTGTTTAAAATTGGGTTCCATTAGGGACCATCTTTCCAATTTACAGCTTCTTGTTAACCAACTTCCAAATTGATGTTAATTAGTTCTAGTTATACTCAGCATCCAACAACAAACATATTAGTGGTAATTAAGTGCATTTCTTTAAGAAAAAAAAACTCAATCATTATAATAAAAGTTGTTAGGCGCTAATTGAGTGGTTGAGGACCTTCAGAGACTTATTAGAAAACTAGTCGAGAATAAATTAAAATTTGAGCGCCTAAACGGATTTAGACGGTCCAATTAGTCTAAATCGAATTTTAATTTTGAGCATCTAGATGGTTTTTATTTATAATAATGCACTCAATGTTATCACCTTTCAACAAGAGTTCTTTCACAGATTAATGTAAAAATGTCGTTTTACTTTAACTACCGGTTTTAGATTTTAGCTCGATCTGTTCGTTGACGTATATATCAACTTGATAGTTAAGGACTAATAACATATTTTATATTAATTTCTGACACCTACACTCACCCGAATGCCCCTTAGTTAAAAGCATGCACAACACATGCCCAACCTGATATGTGTTTTTAATTCAAAAAATATTGAGTTTGTCAAGAATCAGGACATTTCGATCATGGAAGTTCTCATACCATTTTACTTAAGCAATTGAACCAAAAGCTCGACCTGATAGTTAAAAACTAACAACATGTTTTATATCAATCTCTAACACTGCCAAGATAGGATGTCCGAATTTCACTCTCTTTGCTAGCTTTCCGCATATCTATTCTAAACAAATCTAAACATAATTCTTTCAACGTCTTTAACATATCAATACATAGTTGAAAAGACTTGAACTCTCTACTTAATTATTAGTTTAAACTTTTAATTAATTAGATCACCGCATTGTGGCAAATCCTTTCATGATAAGAGTTCAAAAGTTA